>JAQMRL010000013.1:5268694-6618694 GCA_035578175.1 Catonia carolina
ATTCACTTTCTTCAATATTAATTACCCTCCATTATTGATAAACCAATACCTGGATGCCTTCCTCACTGAGTTAAAATATTACGTTTATCAGCATGCCAAGCTCTCCAAAAAGTAACTACTTTTTACCCTGTAAATGACACCTTAACTTCATTCACCACAAGGTCTGGCTGTTTTTTTTGGTCATCAGTCTCTCGACTGGTTTGATGCAATTCTCCAAGCTGTTCTATCGTTATAGCGCAAGACGTTTCATATCTATATACTTGTAACACCCTACATCTTTTGTAATTTGCCACAAATATTCTAACTTTTGCCTCCCTACAATTCACTCCCTCAATATTACCCTTCATTATTGATAGACCAATTCCTGGATGTCTTAAGATATGCCCCACTAGCCTATCCCTTCTTCTGGTAAGATGTTTCCATACACTTCTATTTTCATCCACTCGTCTAAGAACCTTATTTACTTATTTAATCCACCCACTTAATCTTTAACATTTTTCTATTACACCACATATCAAAAGCTTCTATTTTCTCCTTTCTATAGCCCTTATTACCCACGTTTCGCTTCCGTATAATGCTATAATCCAAACACAATGCTTTAAGAAATTTGTCCTAATGTGTAAGTCAATGTTTGTAGTAATCAGTAAGCTGTTTTCATTTCAAAAGTTTTTCTAGCTTGAGCAATCCTACTTTTGATATTACTTGTGCTTCTACCATCCTTTGTTATTTAACTTCCTAGGTAGCAGAATTTCTCAACTTCCTTTATGTTTTTTTTATTTTTTGAAGTTCTCCAAGTTCTTGATGTTCTCGAAGCTCTTGAAGACTTGCATATACTAAGTAAGCCTAACCAGAATCATACATGAGGGAGTTTTCCTACCATTCTAGTCAGACAAAAAAACTGTAGTTCACTGTTGCTTTCCGCTTTTTGGTTGGCAGACTAAATACCTCAAGCCACCGTCTGCCAGGGTGAGATGGGCCGCCCTTCCAGTTCCCTTCACCGTGAGACGGTCATCATGCTGATAAGCGGTCACACGCTCATAATTTTTAATTAATGTAATGTAATAATTTTCCATTACAGAAGTTAATTAACAATAATAGGTATGACTACAGAGTGATTTAAAGATTTGAAAAACTTACTAAATTAGCTAACCTAACCCACCGGGTTGGTCTAGAGGTAAAGTCGTCGCCAAAATCAGCTGTTTAACAGCTGATTTTCGGAGACGAAGGTTCCTGGTTCAAATCCTAGTAAAGGTAGTTACTTTTATACGGATTTGAATGCTAGACAGTGGTTACCGGTGTACTTTGATGGTTGGGGTTCAATTAACCATACTCTCTCAGGAATGGTCGACCTGAGTCTGCACAAGACTACACCTCATATACACGTCATACACATCATCCTCATCTCATTGGGCCATGGGGTTGCTTATTGTTCTGAATTGAACAGATTGCAACGTACACAAACTAGGAATTACAAAAAAAAGCTAACCTACCTAGTTATCTAACTTAGCTAGATAGCATTCCTTGGACCGAATTAGTTTCATGTGAATGACACACCTAACTGTGAGTTGGGGTAAAATATTGTTTGATTTTTTTTTTTTTAGAAAATTGTGTTTTCCTGGTTAGAAAAATTTTTAAAGGCTTAGAATCCACGAAAATTTTATCCCATATTTTTCTCTTCACTCTACTCAATAAAAATAATAAAAGATGCGGATATACGTATCTTCAGTCCAGAGTGATGTGACTTATCGTACAAAAGGCTGGTTTGAACCTCTACTGGGTTTAATAAGTAAAACGAAGGGTGAGATTGTTTATAAATTGCTTTCCTCACTGAGTGGAAAAGTATGCTTGTTAGCAAGCCAGACCCTCTGAAAAGTATATAGGCCTACTTTCCACGCGGCAATGATGAAATTCATTATTTTAGGAAGAGGTAACTGTGACTGTGTCATTTACCTCTTCTGTTCTTCAATGCTTCAGATATCTGATGAAATTCTTGGGAAGGGTGTGCATTTTAATAAAAAATTGTTTTTTTAAAGATTGCAGCCTTATTACTGAGCCTCATTTTAGAGCAAAGGTGTATTATTAAAGTTGTTGTTTAGGTCATCAGCATTGAACCTCTAGAGATTTACTAAGTAAAATGAGGAGAGAGGTGGTTTACCATTACCTTCCTCACTGAGTGGAAAAGTATGTTTGTTAGAAAGCCAGACCCTCTGAAAAGTATACACTTTCCACGCGGCAATGATGAAATTCATTATTTTCTGAGGAGATAACTGTGACTAGTGTCATTTACCTCTTCTGTTCTTCAATGTTTCAGATATCTGATGAGATTTGTTGGGAGGGTGTGCTGTTTAATAAAAAATTGTTTTTTTTTTTAAGATTGCAGCCTTAATATTCATTTTAGAGCAAAGGTATATTATTAAAGGTTTTGTTTAGGTCATCAACATTGAACCTCTAGAGATTTTACTAAGTAAAATGAGGAGTGAGGTGGTTTACTATTGCCTTTCTCACTGAGTGGAAAAGTACGCTTATCATTATGCCGGGCCCTCTGAAAAGCAATCACTTTCCACTCTGAAAATGACACCTTCACTTCTTTCCCAACAGTGTCTGCCTGTTTAATAATGAAATTCATTACTTTGAAAGAAGATAACTCTGACCTAGTGTCTTTTACACCTCTACCTCATCTGTTCTTCAATGCTTCAGTCATATAGTTGGCTTAACATGTGATAAGAAACCGAACATATTTTGTAGCCTTGAAACTAGCAGATCGAGTGTAAATAATTTAACACTCCATCTGCCTGTTATGGGCAGTTAATAAGTCTATAAACTTTTTTTAATCTTAATATTAGCCACATTCTTTTTTCAACGTTTCATCTATTTCTTCATCCTTACTTACCAAGGTGAATACGAAATAGTATCTGTTGATTTGAATGTTTGAAAAATTTTCACCTCCTGTTCGAGAATAGAACCTGGAACTATCACCATTATATAGGGTGATTCAAAAAGAGCGCCGGTTTTGATATATCAATTTAAGAGATTTATTTTATTGAAAAACTGAAAATAAATACATCAACAAGTTCATCCTTCCTTCCGATTTTATGCATGAAAAATGATGTCATGCATGTGTCCTCCTCTACTGCGCTGGCACGCATCAACTCTGTCCATGAAATTGGATATTACTGCATGACAAGTTTCGACTTCCATTTGCCCGATAACCCGTCGAATTTTCTCCTTCAAGTCATTGATGTTTCGGGGTTTATTGGCATACACCAATGACTTCAGATGACCCCAAAGAGGAAAGTCACTAGGCGTCAAGTCACACGACCTTGGTAGCCATTGATGGTCGGAATTACGAGAAATGATGCGATCCTGGAACCGTTCACGGAGCAACAACATTGTTTCTCGCGCAGCGTGACAGGTGGCACCATCCTGCTGAAACCACAACTCGTCAATGTCCATTCCATCCAAATGACGCCACAAAAACTCCCTAATTTGCTGGGTTAACAGCCACACTGTCACGAACCAACGCAACTTTCTGCTCAGTTTGGCCAGAACGACGACGTCCAGAACTTTTAAGGTCGACTGTTGAACCCGTCTCAAAAAACTTTTTCATGAGCCTGCGAACTGTTGATTCATTCGGTGCTTCATTACGTCCTAGAGTACCGCGAAGTCGCCTGACAGTAGCCGCATAACTCTCTCCACTCTGGTAAAATGTTTTGACGATTAACACTCGTTGCGCAATAGTAAACTTCTCCATGGTTAGACACAGACTGCGAGAGTACTACACTGCGAACAAGAGAAACTACAACTGAATCGTCAATCGGAATGTTCTCCAAAATAGAAATGTGGTCAAACAATGTTGCCAACCGATAAACAAAAATTTACCAGCCGTTTAAAAACCGGCGCTCTTTTTGAATCACCCTTTAGCTTGACAACCAAAAACTACACCACTGAACGGAAATTTCAAATACGATTCAGTTTTGTTTTTAAATCTCATGATTTTTATCTTTAGCAACTTAATGATTAATGGTACGAATCCGAAAATAAATTAATTGATAACTTATAAAATTCTTTAAAACTTATTCTTAACGGAGAATTGATCCCAGAAACTTCTGCTTGTTATTCTAGCATAGTAACCACTGCAGTCCTGAAATTATATTTTAGTTTTAATTTTTTTATATTATCATAAAATATAGTTCATTTCATTTAACTTCAGAACTCGTGTAAACAAATCATACGAACGTACGGTTGGAAGAATCAAACTAGCGTAACTGGCGCCTGTAGGGAGTCATTAATAATAGTCAGCATAAGATTATGTTTATGTCTGATTCTAATACTTCGACGATTCATTTGAGCAGTTCAGTGCTTTATTATTCCTCAAACAATGTTCTGTTTTGTGGCTAAATACATTTTCAATTATAGCCTAAGCGAATGAGTTCTCGCAGTGGGGATGTCTCGCATTAAGCATTCTGTAACCTCAACATTATGCATACTGCCAATAACAGAGGATAACATTTGTTTACATTAGTTCCAAAAATAAATGGTGTAGGCCTAGATTTTTTATTATTGCTTAAAAATAAACCAATATGTTGGCACATCCACTGGAGTAGGTTCATGGTTGGCTACCAGCTAGTCCCCTTCCAATTTACTCACCTAACCAGTGTCACTTAACTTCTTGTAGCAAATTTCACCAATCAGCTGACTGAGTTGTAATCCAGCAAATAAATCTGTATGGGAAAGTCCCTATTGACTGACTGACTCACGTACTAATCACTAATGCTCCTTCTTGGACATAGCTAGAAAGCTGTAATTTTGAGGGAAATGCCATCTAGGGTAAATATATAAGATAATAAACGATTTTTACCTCCCACGTTAAGGGGTTGAAAACGGTGTCCAACCCGTAAACCGATATTTTCCGTTTACTGAGTTGTGGACAATCTAGATAGCTGAAACTTGGTGAAAATGTTACTTGTAGTTCAATTACAAAAATCATCCCTTAACTATTTCTAAAATGTATTTCTATGAGAATGTAAATGGTATTCAACCCTTAAACAAATATTTATTGTTTACTAAGTTCCGGACGAGTTAGATGGTTGAAACTCGGTAAAGATGTTACGTATAGTGATGCTAAAAAATTACACCTTAAAAATTTTAAAAATTTATTCGTAAGGGGTTAAAAAGAGTTTTCAACCCTTAAATCAATATTTTCAGTTTACAGATGAGCTAGATGACTGAAACTCGGTGGAGACATCACGACTTTTAGTGCACCTAAAAGATTACTACTTAAAAATTATAAAAATCTACCCCTGAGGCGTTAAAAACGGTGTTAAACTCTTAAACAGTTCTGTTTATTAAGTTCCAGACAAGGTAGATGGCTCAGACTCGGTGTCCAAATATAACGGGTGAGGCAGCGAATCGGGCGATTTGGCAACACTGCATACAGTCTCCTGTAGTATGGCTAGGAGAATGAGACTACCGCCATCTTAAAGCCTCTGTTTTACTATTTAGTTCCAATGGAGTCGTGGAGCGGTGCACAACGAGAATACACTGTTAAAGCGTATTATAAAAATAATGATAGTTACGTGTTCGCGCAGCGCGCATTTCGTAATTATTTCAATATTCCGCGTAATGATCCGATACCTTCAGCCCATGCAATAAAAATATGGGTAAAAAACTTCGAAGAAACAGGCTCAACACTGAAGACACGAACTGGAAGCGTACAAAGTGTCCGTACACCAAAAAACCTTGACAAGGTGCAGGCGGCTGTTTTAAGAAGTCCTACGCGTTCAGCTCAACGGCATGCAATATCACTCGGCATTTCTAGCAGTGTGAGAAGGATTTTACACAAAGATCTACAATTCCATCCGTTTAAAATTCAGTTAGTGCACGCTTTGAATAATGCTGATCACGCATCCCGACTTTCTTTTTGTAATTGATTATTGGACATGATGAATGTCAACGCAGATCTTCTCTTTGATGAGTGATGAAGCTCACTTCCATCTTTCGGACTTCGTAAATAAGCAGAATTTTAGATATTGGTCAGGCGAAAATCCACAAAAAAAAAACACAAAAAGCCGCTTCACTGTATTAAAGTGACAGTTTGGCGTGCAATATCAACACAGGCTATCGTAGGACCATATTTTTTGAGGATGACAATGAACGTGCAGTTACAGTTAATACACAGCGCTATGTTGACATGTTGGAGAACTGTCTTCAACCGGAATTAGTTCGTAATCCGGCTTGCCAAAACATGTTTTTTCAACAAGACGGTGCTACCTGCCACATATCCAGGGCTTCAATTAATGTTTTGCGACGCTTGTTTCCCAATCTCGTCATTTTTAAGAACGGAGACATTTCATGGCTAGCCAGATCACCAGATCTCTCTGCATATGATTACATCTATGGGAACACTTAAAACCACGTGTTGTACAATCTACACCGCCTCGAAACGTACGGGAACTTAAAGAACGGATACGTGAAGAAGTGGCACGAATTCCTACAGCCACTTTACGAAATATGATGAATAACCTTCGTGTACAAGTTCAGGAATGTGTGCGACAAAATAGAGGACATCTTTATGATATGATTTTCAAGTAATTTATAAAAAATTGTAAATATGTAAGTATTACTTGGTACTATATTCTAAATTAATTAAACTACATTTTTTTAACTTCCTCACGGTGTTTTGATAATCGCCCGATTCACTGCCTCACCCGTTATTTATCAGATTTTTAAAAATCAAAATATCGTATTTTTGATTTATTTATAACCGTAACTTAAAATTTATTGAAATAAAACAGTTATATCCGGTTAAATCCGGGACGGCCAGCTATTATTTTATAATTTTTAAAAACTTTGGAAGATGTGGCTTGCTCTGCTTGTACTGTTTTCTCCTCTGCTACTCCTGTGCATCGATATTATTCCCCTACTGTCGATCCAGTTATTATTCATCGCTGACACTGCTTTAACTATGACAAAGAGACAGTTAGAACTCTTCCCCAGTCTTTAGTTGGCGCATGCGCAAAGGAAAATTTTCACTACGTTGTTCTGAAATAATATAATTATAGTGGTATTAAAACAAAATTAACAAAACTAATATTAATAATAAAAAATACATTTTATTTTTTTATACATTTACAAATGTCAACTTATTTATTTTTTTGTTATAAATGTTAATAATAATAATAATAATAATAATTATAATAATAATAATAATAATTAATAATAATAATAATAATTAAGAACATTCTATTTATAATTTTTAACATTTTTTAAAATTCATTTAATAGACATGTATATATATGTATATATATATAGAACAACATTAAATATTTACACGATACATATTTGTTTGTTATTTACTTATTTACTTTATTATACAAAATGATTATTTATTTATTTACTCTGTCATTTATTTTTACAATTTTTTTTCCACTTACCGTATTAGTCAACCATTTCAATATACTCTAAAACTTGGTTTTATCTTATTAATTTACTTACAAATCTCAACCGTAAATTTTATTAAGTTATTATGTTATTATAAATAATTTACAAATATTTACAAAACTCTTGAAATATTTTACAATGTTTTTTTCCAAAGAAAAAACTATATGAGACGTGTTATAACTTAAGTAGTATTTGATCTTGTCTGTTACTTTATGATATTACAGTGAAACTTCTCTTAACGACCACCCCTTTCTCCGACCGAATATTTGCGGAACCGATACTGATGAGACCAATGTATTCTATACCCCTATTAAGCGACCACCCCTCACTCCGATCAATGACTACAAAAGACATTTTCGTTTTCTGGCGACCATGAATTTGATAGCCACAAGGTTTAGGGAATTTTCAATAGGTACTGTCAATGGACACCAATTAAGGAGGTCTATGTAAAACGAGCGTATACTGGTATACGCCCATTTTAGGGAGATGGTGTTTTTGAACTCTTCCCGCTTTTTCTAGAGGACTGAAACAACTTTTTTTTATGTCTTGTATTTGAATTTGAAACGTTGAAATGAAAAAGGCAAAGCAATAAGTACGTTTTTGTTGTGAATTAAGTTAACCTTCGAGCGCTCGCATGGGCGGCAAATTGGCCGCCTTTTTTCAAAAGCCAGCGTTATATTATGATGGGTGCAAATTTATGATCGGGGCGTCAGGTATTCTCTAATTACATATTTTTCCGTCTAACAACGTTCGAATCATTCCTATTGAACGTCTGTGTTGGCAGCAGTATAGTCTCAAATTTTTTATTGTTGTGAACGTTACGCAGCGCCGGCCAAACAACCACCTTGCGAGTTTCTGTGTTCTTCTTTATGAACATAATCTTTGACTATGTAAGTACATATTGGTGCCTTCCCAACGAAATTTACATTTTTTTGGATAACTTCAGGGAAAATCAGCGGTAAGTGCAGCATCTACAACGAAGAAGCGACCTATTTGCTCCTGCTGCGGGTCTAAAAGAATAACAGAACTCGACTTATTTGTCATAAATGCAAAAAGCATGTTTGTAAAAATCATTCACAGCAAGAAGTAACCTGTAATCCTTGCCGGGAAAATATGGATATTTTACATGAAGATATGGAGTAGTTTTTGAGAAAATCGATTTTATATAATTTAATCATAAGTTTAAAAGTTAAAGTTTTTACAATTCAAAAAAAGTATTTGTTTAATTAATTATTAAATTACGTTTTCTACTAGTTTTAAGTTATATATACGTTTTTTTAAAAAATAAAAGTCTTTTCTAACAAAAATTAATAATTGTATAATAATTTTTGTTCATTTACAATGGTTAAAAAATTTAATAAACCAGCAAGAAATGAAATAATACAAAGAAATAGAATAGCGGCCACTTTGCCGCTTTGCGAGCGCTGGTGGGACACTTAATATCGCGAGCGCTAGAAGGATAAAAAAAAGGAAAAAGGCCCTTTTACCGCATTACCATAACGTAGGCCTACAACACTTAATAAAAAAAACCGCCAACATTTTTATAAACCCCTATTAAGCGACCAACCCTCAACAAGACCAATATACTCTTAAAATTGTGGTGGTCGCGTTAGAGAGGTTTAACTGTAATATGCCATGTGTGTTTTTTATGAAGTCGTGTAGTTTCTTTCTATGAATCGGCCATTCTATACTCACACACGAATATTTATTTCAAAAGGCTGGTGGATTGACCTGTTATATTTGCAATGATACTATAGTGACGATAAAACACTTACTTATACAATACCCAGGTTTACTTAATCTAAGATAACAGTATATTAAAAATCTGGTGTGAAACACTCACACAACTTTCTCTTGCCAATGCAAATAATTAACAATAAACCTAACATTAGTATTAAAACATTAGAAATGAACAAAAACTAACCTCAAAAACATAACCTTATTTTAATCATGAGTGGAAGACGCAAAATGAAAATCGAACTCAATTTGGCTTAAAAAAAACGGAAAATCACACTTTCACGCTAAACTAGGCTCTGTAGAGAAAAATTCTCTAAACAAAAGTTGTAGATCTTTTAATTTTCTATAACTTTTATTATATACACTTTTGTCGTAAAATGCATACTAAGACCGAAATGTTAAAAAAATCGATTTTTCTCACGTTTTCGTGAGAAAAAAACAGAAAATCGCAAATTACCGCTAAACTAAGCGTCATACAAAAAAATGTTTGAAACAGAAGTTGTAGGTTTTTAAATTCTCTACAACTTTTATTATATAAGTTTTTGCGCTAAAATTTATATTAAAGCCGTAATCTTAAAAAAACAACGTTTTTACGTGAAAACAGCCTCACCGAGAATTTCAGCAAACATGGCGCCTACCCTATCTTGTAGAGAATAAAAAATTGAGTAAAATAGGCGATTTTAAAAAAAATCGTAGGACCAGTTTTTGAGAAAATCGCAAAAAACTGAAAAATTATACGAATAAACTACTACTTCCGGTTGACCGATTTTGATGAAAATGTTCGTGTCGCGTCCGGTAGTGGTATGTAACTTAAGTTTCAAGTTTCAAGTTCGTACGATGTTCCGTTCTTGAGATATTCTGTTCACACACAGACACACAGACACACACACACACACACACACACACAGACACACACACAAACCAATCGCTAAAAACATGTTTTTTGGGTTCAGGGGGTCTGAAAACGTATAGATCCGGTGAAAACTCGATTTCGAAAAATCGACATGAAAACAATACTTTCCTTCCTATATATTCATATAGGCAAGAGAAAGTAAAAAACAAAATACGAAACTCATGCTAACGGACATCAAAATACATATAACGTGTTTTTGTTACTCAGATACTTACACAAAACATTTTATAGAGAGTGAGTCAGAGAATGCCTTTTGCGTATGGATTGGCTTTGAGGAAGGGAAGAGGAATCTGACAATGCTGCCAACCTCAACAATGAGACACCATATTTTACTACCGTTTTGTTATTTTTGGTTTAACGTCCGACTGTTCTGCAATTACTGTTAATGCAGACGGTGAAGGATGAAATGATTTTTTTGTAACGTATGAAAATATGCCGTGCCTGAATGGGATTCGAACCCAAGACTGCATGATGAGAGGCGAGCACGTTACTAATAACGCCAATGCGACTATAATTTTACTACCGTTAGTTAACCACATGTTGTCTATCAATAAATATATTCGTGTGACTGACACTTTTCCACTTAAATTTCATTTCCTTTAAAATTGTTTTTTTTAACGTACAAAGTTTCCTACTAAAATAAAGTCTTTCTTTCAAAACCAGTAATAACGTTTCACATGTCAACATCACTTTCTTATTGATATAACCGTTTCCTGTTTTTTTTACCGTGTGTCAAAAAACTGTATGAAGAATTATCTTCTTTACTGTCTTTAACTTCCTTTTTACTTTCTCTTGCCTATATGAATATATAGGAAGGAAAGTATTGTTTTCATGTCGATTTTTCGAAATCGAGTTTTCACCGGATCTATACGTTTTCAGACCCCCTGAACCCAAAAAACATGTTTTTAGCGATTGGTCTGTGTGTGTGTCTGTGTGTGTGTGTGTGTGTGTGTGTCTGTGTGTCTGTGTGTGAACAGAATATCTCAAGAACGGAACATCGTACGAACTTGAAACTTGAAACTTAAGTTACATACCACTACCGGACGCGACACGAACATTTTCATCAAAATCGGTCAACCGGAAGTAGTAGTTTATTCGTATAATTTTTCAGTTTTTTGCGATTTTCTCAAAAACTGGTCCTACGATTTTTTTTAAAATCGCCTATTTTACTCAATTTTTTATTCTCTACAAGATAGGGTAGGCGCCATGTTTGCTGAAATTCTCGGTGAGGCTGTTTTCACGTAAAAACGTTGTTTTTTTAAGATTACGGCTTTAATATAAATTTTAGCGCAAAAACTTATATAATAAAAGTTGTAGAGAATTTAAAAACCTACAACTTCTGTTTCAAACATTTTTTTGTATGACGCTTAGTTTAGCGGTAATTTGCGATTTTCTGTTTTTTTTCTCACGAAAACGTGAGAAAAATCGATTTTTTTAACATTTCGGCCTTAGTATGCATTTTACGACAAAAGTGTATATAATTAAATTTATAGAAAATTAAAAGATCTACAACTTTTATTTAAAGCATTTTTCTCTACAGAGCCTAGTTTAGAGAGAAAGAGAGATTTTCCGTATTTCTAAGCCAAACTGAGGTTGATTTTCATTTTGCGTCTTTCACTCATGATTAAAATTAGGTTATGTTTGTTGAGGTTAGTTTTTTGTTTATTTCTTATGTTTTATTACTAATGTTAGGTTTATTGTTAATTATTTGCACTGGCAAGAGAAAGTTGTGTGAGTGTTTCACACCAGATTTTTTATTTTTTGAATTGTGGAAAGAGAAACATCACAATAGTTAGCTGCTCGCTCACAGCTTTTGTTAACCCTTTCTAACCCAGTGTGACATAGAAGGCATATTGGAATGAAATAACAGACCTGAAAATTTTAGATGTTGGAGACAACTTTGCATTAAAGAATGCTGGGTGTGAAGTGTAATAATTTTCTGTACCCTAGCCAGGATTCGAACCTGAGACCTCCGCTTTGCAGTGTAGTATGCTGACCATTGCGTCACGGAGGCTACCATTAATTTCTTTTTAATTTTGGTTTCAGAAGTTTGTTTCATTTACTAAAATAAAGTAACATTTCTTTGAATATTATATTGTATTTATGTACAAGTATATATTTTAAACCGTTACTAAATAGTGATTTTGACCATTTTACCAATATTTTTTAATTGTAAAATTTTTGAAGTCTTAAATAATATTAAAATCATTTCGATAAGAAGCTTTAAAATATAAATAAATTCAGTTTTTTAAATATCTGCATCACTGTTTTTTGTATTCTCAGCTGTTGGTTCAGCTTTCTAAACAACTGCTGATGCGAAATTTACTAGTTTGTATACATTTTGTTGTGATTTGTGCCTTCTTGTTTCTTACCTTTTCCCTTTAACTTAGATTTTTAACTCTAGGTACATTTTTCTCAGAAACCAAAAAACCTACCAGACTTAAATTTTTACTAGTTAATTATCTTGTGTATCCACATATACCGACATTTTTGTTACTTCCTTAGGTGCTCCAAAAATTAGTAATACGCGAAAAACGTAGAAACAATTTGTAAAAATTTTATGTTATTCGTATTTAAAAAAAATTGGTATGGTCCAAAGATTAAATTGAAAAAATTGTCAGTAGCTCGAGAAGAAAACCGCCACCTATGGTTTGTAAAGTTTAATTTCCGTATCTTTTACCAATCCTATGAAAAATGTTCCTAAAAAAGCAAATTTAACACTGGCGGGATATAAAGTACAGTCCCTCCTTAAACCATGTATTCGACACCTCAGGTCTATTAGTGTTTTAAAAATTTGTTTTGTCAACCCGCTGTCATTAATTCTATACAAATTTCCGTAAAGAAAGGAGAAAGCCTACAGTAAGTAAATGATGAGAATGTGGACTGCAAAAAGATATTCCAGAAACGTTTAAAGTCTAAAGTCACCTCACGTGATATAAAGTTGGCCTTACCCTATAACCCCACGAGAAAAAAATAATAAGGTAAAATGTATAACTGGTATTATTTCACCTCTGTAATTTCATAATTACCAAAAATTTTAAAACAAAAACAATTTTGAAAAATAAACTTACTGTTATACTGAACTAATATTGTCCACCACTTCAAAAAATATGAACAAATATTTTATAGCTGGATGATGAACAAACTATCTGCTGGATTGTAACCTCTGAAATTATAGGCATGTAAACGAACAATAACAATGAAACAAAATTGTAAAAAAGATATAAATAAAACAAAATGTTTTTATGGTTTTTCCGTATATATATCGTGAACGTAAAAATAAAAATAATATTTTCTCTCACTGATATACCCTAAGGAAAATTTGAATAAAATTATTTTTACTCATCATAGTAAAAAATAAATACAACATTTTAACGAGTAAAATTCAAATTATAATAATCGTTGATTGCCTCCGTAGCGTAGTGACTAGCGCGCTAGTCTGCAAAAAGAAAGGTCCTGGGTACGATTCTGGTTAGTGTCTGGAAATTTTAACATGTTAAACCACCGTTACAGTATAAAACCGGCAGTAGTCGCTAACAACCAAGCTGTCAATGCGACTTTAAATAATTTTAATTTTTTTTTTTTTAGCTTATATTTGTTATTGGGAACTGTACATTGTTGACAACTACCCAATTTGATCGCTGCTTTTTGCTATATATTTTTTTTGACGTGGATTAGACATGAGTTTGAACCGGGACCCACAGTAGAGTTTGTTCATGGATGGCTGTCAACTAGTAACCGTACAAAGTCGCTTACCTAACCGTTGTTACTTAACAAATAATAGCGACTTTCTACCAGCTGACTGGGCTGGCCCGAAGGCCTTAAATAAATTAAAAAAAACAGCAGTCGCGGGACTGACCGACAGTAATGCTACTTAATTAGCTAAGTTGACAAATTAAAAAAAAGTAATTAAAATTAATGGTAATTGTTAATAGCCAAACGTGATGTGACCCGAAACTAAAATTTTTTTCCAAACAAAAACAGTTCAGGCGCGCCAAAAAGTAGCAGTCACTTCAAAAAAAAAATTAAACGAAAAAATTAAAATCGATTGTTTAATTTTGGTTTTATTACTGATTTTTTCATGGAAAATTCCTCCTCCGCCTACGAGACCATTGACCATTTTTCCGGGCTTGACGTTGCCTGACTAGTTATATTCCGGTCCTGATCCGAGGATAACTTTCAATGCTTGCCAGTGATAAAGTGTTAAAGACAGGACACCCAAATGAAATTTTATAGAGCAATAGCTGTACCACTCATAACATATGGTACTGAAACATGGATGTCATTACAGAGGAAAGAATCTCGTATTCAGGCTGCTGAAATGAGATTTTTGCGGGGCGTCAAAGGTTGTACCCGGTTAGATAGAGTTCGTATCGAAGCTATCCGCACCGAGTTAAATGTTCAGTCACTGTGGGAAACGTTAAGAATATAAAGAGAAACTGGTCCAACCATTTACTTTGCATGCCAGCACACAGACTTTCTCTGCGCAACTGGCTTCTACGCCGGGAAAGCGAGGCTTGGGAAGACCTAACAAGAGATGGATGCTGGATCAGGCCATGGAGCCTAATCCTTGACAGATGATGATGATTTTTTATGAATACACATTGAAAATTTATTATGATTGATCTCTAGTATGTTAAATAGTAAGAAATTTCTATACCCTTTGGAAATCCAACCATAAAGTAAACTTTCATAAAATAACCCAACACAAAAGTGTAACGTTATCTTTTTGAATTCCAACTGTTTTTTAAATTGAATAAGGTCATTTTCCATTAGCTTCGGTTAGGATTAATGTCCCATGAAAATATTGGATTAGTACTACACTCACCATTTTGATTCATTTCAAAACAAATACAAATTAGTACAGATTTCACAAACAAATTCTTGTAATGCTCCTGCCAACCATTTAATTTATAAATTACCATATAAATTAAATTTATCTCTTACCTATTCTTTGTTTGCACTGTAGTTTCCTTTTTTAAAAAACTTACGTACGTTTCAGTAGTACCACCTTCTTCAGAATAATTTTAAATTCAAATTCAAATTTTGATTGTTTGTAAAAAAAAAATTTAGAATGGTAAAACTCAAGTTTCATTTGGGATGACTGGAATGGAACTACCATTTAAACTTTCAATTTGGAATTATTCTGAAGAAGGTGGTACCACCGAAACGTCCGTAAGTTTTTAAAAAGGAAAACTAAAGGGGAACCTAGAAATAGGTTAGAGGCAAATTTAAGCTAATTTATATTGTAATAGTACTATAGATATGATAATACTCATCCAAGATATGATGTCGAAAAATAATTATAAGTTTAATGGCGTTCATTTATGAATATTGGAGTGTCCAAATTTATTCAATAAAGATAACAGAACAAAAATAAAAAATAAAAAACATACCTACACATTACGTTCTTTACATACGGAAGTGTATTTTTATCTTTGTTTCTAAAGAGATTTAGAAAAATAATCGTTTGGTTTCTGGTTTGTTTTTAAAAAAAAGTTTTATAAAATTATAGGCCTAAGGTGTTGAATATGTTTTGTTAAAATAAAATATGTTTTATCAAAATTAAAAATTTCACTTAAGTAATTTCTTTATTATTATAGTTTTTTTAGTTTAAATATAGTCACATCGACTGCTTGGTAATTAGCGAATACTGTGGGATTTGTTACTGTAACGGTGGGTTTTAACGTGTTAATATTTCCAGACCCTAGCCGGGAATCGAGCCTAAGACTTTTCGCTTTGTAGCCTATCGTGCTAGTAACTACGCCGCGGAGGCGGTCATAATTTATTTTAATTGCGTTGTTCACATTATTATTACTTGCAAATACTTTTTGTAAGATTTCATTTTGTTTATCGTAGAGTTTAGACATAAAACTATTATTAAAATTTTAAATTTGTACTCCACTTCTTGTTTTATCCATTATATTCTACGTTAATTTTGTCAGGCTATAAGTAGTCTAAGTATTATGAAATTTTTCCTATTTTTGTTCTCAAATTCTATTAATTTTGTTTTATCGTTCAACTATTGAATTAAAACCTATGGAATTACAGCTACTTTTACGGATGATACAGCTATTTTGGCTTGTTGTGAAGACCCACATACAGCTTCGGAAAAATTCCGAAACCAATTAAACGATATTTTGTTGTGGCTTTAGAAGTGGCGGATAAGCCACAGAAGGTAAATACAAAAAAGTTTAGTCATGTCACATACAGCATGAACCAGAAAGTTTGCCTCCAGTTCGTTTGGATGAAATATTGCCTCAAAAAAGTGATGTGAAATATTTCTGTACCTAAGAAGTAAAAGGTGTTAACTCCATTTGGGTGATTTTCCAGAAGAGCCAAAAAATAGCAATTTTTTCTTTTCATTATTGTAACAAAATTTCAGTAGATGTTGGAAACTTGAAATTTACACCCAGTTTCGACAGAAAATGCTTCTTATCTACAGATTTATTATATCATAACCTTGTCAACTTCTATACTCCTTCCTTCCTTCCCACCCAAACAGGACCTAGCCCATAAACCACTTTCTGTGTTTTGTCACTGTTTTATGTTCTACATTAGTGTTAACTCCAATATAACGTGATTAAAAAAAAAATTATTGAAATACCTAGTCCTAACACTACTTTTATAAATAAACAGCATTTTAAACATAACATTCGAAATAATTTCAAAATTTACTCAGTACTGTTAAGTAACAGATGAATAAAACACCAAATACAACAAAAATTTAAGAAATATCAGTAAAACACATTCAATAGTGATTTTACAAAAAAATCTTGCGCATCAACTGTAGAATTGAAGAATTAGAGAATTTCTCTCTGATTTAAAAGGCAGTTTTAATTCAATTTTGCCAAAATTGGAGTTAACAGTACAGATTTATGTTTACACCTAGACAAAAGATTAACATCGAATAAACACATTACAATGAAACGCAAAGAATTGGGCGTAAAACTTAATAAAATGTATTGGTTACTAGGCAGAAAGTCATCTCTTTCATTGGAAAACAAAATAGTAGTGTACAAAGCTATCCTCAGCCCTGTCTGAAAGTACGGCCTTCAACTATGTGCGACTACTTGTAACAGTAATGTAAATATTATTCTGAGTTTCAAAACAAAGTATTAAGAAATTTGGTAAGTGCTCCTTGGTATTCAAGAAACACTGAAGTGCATGAGTACTCAAACATTTTATTTGTTAATGAAGAAATATGGCTCAGCGAAAAATATCACGTTAAATTGTCAGCGCATATAAAAATCATTTGACTCTAAATTTACTAGATAACAGTCAAACCACCAGACTTCTGAAACGGCATCATGTCTTGGATCTCCGTGACACATTATAAAGAAACAAATACTAAAAAAACGACAAATTAACAAACTAAAATAAAAAATTATTAACATTTAAATAACTAACAGGCTAAATATTTTTTACAAATGACTTATTTTAATACAAATAACTTTTAACAACAATTTTTGAATAAAAAGAAAAGTTAATTGCATATAATATATTTTTAGTTGCTTTTTTATGGAGGAGCTTTAATGGAATCCTTCTTCATGTTATTTTGTATTATAATCATTCACTTACAAAAGTTTCTTATTGATTGAAAATAGTAATAATTCAATAAACAAAATTGAGCATAACAAAAGACACGCAAGCGTCTTCTCTCCCTTCTGTTTCAATTTACCTCTAACTAGACTAATATCAGTTTTCACGTATTCCATAGCTCATGGGCCATATCATATTAACCTTTTTCAGGGCATTACTCTGCCCATAACAGACAGGTGGAGTGTCAAATTATTTACACTCAATCTGTTCGTTGCAGGGCTAAAATAAATAGTTCTGTTTCTTATCACATGGTCGGCCAACTAAATGACTGAATTATTTAAGAACAGAAGAGGTAGAGGTGTAAAAGACGCTATTCAGAGATATCTCCTCTGAAAGTAATGAATTTCATTATACAGCCAGACCCTGTGGTGAATGAAGTGAAGGTGTCATTTGCAGAGTGAAAAATATGTGCTTTTCAGAGGGCCCGGCATGCTGATAAGCGTACTTTTCCATTCAGTGAGGAAGGCGATGGTAAACCACCTCACTTTTCGTTTTACTTAGTAAAACCTCTACAGGTTCAAACCAGACATTTGGGTGATGACCTAGACAACAACAGGGCAGTACAACGGGGGGAAATATAGGGCATGTTGTAAAATATTAAATTTTGCTTTATAGGGACTTGAATAATGTATTTCTAGTGCCAGAACAGTAAGATATTTCTGTTTTGTTGATGTTAAGCCCTGGTAAGTATACTTACTAAGGAACGTTTATTGAAATGGAAATCACACAATGCTTAGTGGAAAGAATGCTTATTAAACAACTTGTAGTACTATATAACCAAAACATTTGTAGAATAGCTTATCTTAACTTTATATTAGCATGAATGCTTGCGTTCCAGTAAAAAAACTCGAATTTTATAAGCACTGTACAAAAGTAACAACAAAACAATACGGTAGCATATGCTGGTATGAATCATTACCACATTCGTGCAACTCACAATGCAAATGGTCGCTGCGCACTTATTTCAAAATCTGGATAGACTATTTAGCAGAAAATATCTACAAAACCATGAAATGCCAATAAGGTTCAACTACATAGCTTATTCCAAATAAAATCAACCTTATTACCAGTGGTAAGTATACTTACCAAAGAAAGGGTTAATGGATAGTATAGATGTATCCAAGATACAAAATTCTCCAGATACAAAATCTGGATAGCCTATTTACCAGAAAACCTCTACAAAACCATAAAATGCCAATAAGGTTCAACTGCATAGCTTATTCCAAATAAAATCGACCTTATTGCCAGTGGTAAGTATACTTACCAAAGACCTATAAAGGGATGGATAGTATAGATGTATCCAAGATACAAAATTCACCAGATACAAAATCTGGATAGCCTATTTACCAGAAAACCTCTTGAAACCATAAAATGTTAATAAGGTTCAACTGCATAGCTTATTCCAAATAAAATCGACCTTATTGTCAGTGGTAAATATACTTACCAAAGACCTAAAAAGGGTTAATGGATAGTATAGATGTATCCAAGATACAAAATTCTCCAGATACAAAATCTGGATAGCCTATTTACCAGAAAACCTCTACAAAACCATAAAATGCCAATAAGGTTCAACTGCATAGCTTATTCCAAATAAAATCGACCTTATTGCCAGTGGTAAGTATACTTACCAAAGACCTATAAAGGGTTAATGGATAGTATAGATGTATCCAAGATACAAAATTCTCCAGATACAAAATCTGGATAGCCTATTTACCAGAAAACCTCTTCAAAACCATAAAATGTTAATAAGGTTGAACTGCATAGCTTATTTCAAATAAAATCAACCTTATTGCCAGTGGTAAGTATACTTACCAAAGACCTATAAAGGGTTAATGGATAGTATAGATGTATCCAAGATACAAAATTCTCCAGATACAAAATCTGGATAGCCTATTTACCAGAAAACCTCTTCAAAACCATAAAATGTTAATAAGGTTGAACTGCATAGCTTATTTCAAATAAAATCAACCTTATTGCCAGTGGTAAGTATACTTACCAAAGACCTATAAAGGGTTAATGGATAGTATAGATGTATCCAAGATACAAAATTCTCCAGATACAAAATCTGGATAGCCTATTTACCAGAAAACCTCTTCAAAACCATAAAATGTTAATAAGGTTGAACTGCATAGCTTATTTCAAATAAAATCAACCTTATTGCCAGTGGTAAGTATACTTACCAAAGACCTATAAAGGGTTAATGGATAGTATAGATGTATCCAAGATACAAAATTCTCCAGATACAAAATCTGGATAGCCTATTTACCAGAAAACCTCTTCAAAACCATAAAATGTTAATAAGGTTGAACTGCATAGCTTATTTCAAATAAAATCAACCTTATTGCCAATGGTAAGTATACTTACCAAAGAAAGGGTTAATGAAAAGTATAGATGTATTCAAGATACAAAATTCACCCCAACAGATTACAACCGACTCGCTTCTCTTTCTGTGTTACGGAAACCAGTAATTCAGACAGCCCGAAAATTCATGAATTTTAAGAGTGCCGGATTTTGAAAAAAATTGTACAAATTTAATAAAAATTTATATTTTTACTGATTTTATTTATTAGAAATTTTTTTACAACTCAATAAACGGGTGATCGTTTAGTTACCTGTATGCTGCATTTATTTGAAGCACTATTCAATAACTTTTGAGCTTTTTTTGTAGTAAGTTACTTATCTATGTACATAATTTGTCATAAAGATAATGATTAACAAAAATGAAATGTTTTTTTGCTAAATTAATCTGTTTTAGATTTATGTAGCACTTTGGCAATGGTTATCCACAAGCTGGTATTACATTTTTAATAAACGAAATAATTTTTTATTTTTGTAAAATATAAATTCATAAAAAAATTTAATAAAATTCGTCTTTAATATTAGCATAAATTTTACATAGCATTATTTATTGATTTATTTATAAATTTACTGAAATACTTTCTACAAAATGTATAAAACAATTTTAACAGTAAAACATTACGACAAATCAATTTGAGAGCCGTAAAAATTTTATGCAAATCTAAAAAATTAAATTTGAATTACAAAATTTATTTATAATGCTGTAAAAAATACAAATAAATTAATACTAAATTTATAAATATTTTATTTATTAATAAATATCAAATAAATTTATTATTCATTTCTTTTTACAATTTTTTTAACGAGTATTAAAAGTCCTACGTGGTTATTTATATAATAATATTTACACAGTATTCGAAGAGATATTTTCATCAACCAAAACAATCAGATGTAATCGTGTAACGGCATTCCTGAAAAAAGAAAACAGAAAAAAATATAGAACTTATTAATAAAAATATTTGTGAGTAATTTATTTATTTATTTATTTTTTAATAAATAAATTTAACGTGCAACTGTATGAGGATGAAATGATTTTTTGTAACGTATGAAAATATGCCGTGCCTGAGTTGAATTCGAATCCAGGACCGCGTGATGAGAGGCGAGCACATTACCAACTACGCCAATGCGGTCGGCGTAAATTCATTTTTAATATCCCTAACGTGTGTATGTTGCAATCTGTTTTATTCAGTTGTCTGTACCGCTGCCTAATCGAATAGGAGCATTCGCCGACGCAGCGAGCTACTTTTACCGCTGTCTCAGAGAGGAGCAGTCGCCGATTGAAGCGAGAGGTAGGGAAGGGAGGTGTAAGGAGCAGAAAGAAAAGACTCAAAGTTGAGCGCCAATTCTTCCGTATCGACCTTCGATAGTGATTGAATCGATACTGCTTTGTCACGTTCTCAACTATCGCATTCGCCGGTACCTCAGATCAAGACCGACTACAATACTCAGACCTCAATGCATGTATCGATAGTGGACAAAATGGCGACAATCGTAGGGCTTCATAATTTTGAATTACACGTGTTTTTACTGGTTTTCAGTGTGGTTGAGTTAAGCGCTTAATATAGTTCAGCTTCATTATCGGAGTATTTATACGGTATTTTAGTGTAGTTTTAAGGTTTATAAGTTGTGTTTAGTGTTATCAGTGTAATAGGGTTATTAGGTTATATGTTAAAGGGTTAGTTTTGGGTTTTCAGTGTGGTTGAGGTTAGCATTTACAGTTCACTTGGTATGAGAGTATTTCTATGATAATTTAGTGTAGTTTTAAAGTTTATAAGTTCTGTATAGTGTCATCTGAAATAGGGTTATTAAATTATATGTTATAGGGTTATTTTTAGGGTTTTCAGTGTGGTTGAGGTTAGCATTTACAGTTCAACTTGGTATGAGAGTATTTCTATGATATTTTAGTGTAGTTTTAAGGTTTATAAGTTCTGTATAGTGTCATCTGTAATAGGGTTATTAGATTATATGTTATAGGGTTTTTAGTGTGATAGAGGTTAGCATTTAGTACAGTTCAACTTCATTATAAGAGTATTTATATGATATTGTTGTGTAGTTTGTAGGTTTATAAATTGTGTGTAGTATTCGTAGCTCTTAGTAATCTGTGTGTTTATTACGATTCCGGTTTTATTTAATTTGCAGTTAAACTTGTTTTGTGTTGTGGTTATGTGAACTAATAGTGTTAATTGTTTACAATATTATTTCTTTGTCCTGTGATGTGTATAAACTCTTTCAAGTGTTGATCAGTAGCGCTTATGAATCTGAATTTTTAAAATTACAAAATCAAAGAGATGGTTCAATGTGTTTAGGCATTCAGTTAAGTGAAGATTCTATTAGTAATTTTGGTGATAGGTGCAAGTGTGGAACTCTTTTAAGGAAAGTAATCAAAAAAAGTGTTTAAGTACTGTCCAATATTTTTATAACTAACTATGTAAAATTGTTAAATTAAAAAAAATGTTTCGAAAGAAATCGCTAAGAAATTAGAGAACCAAAACAAAAAAAAGTGTGAAGTGTCAAATCAAGAAGTCGGGGAAAAGGTGAAAAAACGTAAATTGTTAAAGTTTAGCAGCCAGTAAATATCCACCAGATGAAGATAATTCAAGTCAAATTATCTCTTTTGTTAAGAATTATTGCAATTACTTGCCTTTAAAATGTAAATTTAAAATTTCGGTTTTTTATTTAAAGCTAATTAGCGTGTGATGCAATTTAACATTATTTGGTTTCCATAACCTATAATGTTCTTGATAAACTAAACTTGCCCTACGATTGCCGCCATTTTGTTTTCTGTATTGAGGTCTGAGTATTGTAGTCGGTCTTGCTCAGATACATCTTGCCACTAGGCACACGTACTGCGAGAGGTGTTACCGCTGCGCTATCTATCGGCAGCAGCAACCCCATCACAGCGCCAACAGTGGCCAAAATATGAACTACGGACCGGCGTAAAAGTAGTACAGTATCAATTTCACACCCGATTTTTATTTAAAAATTTAAATGAATTGTTTATTTTTGTAGACCTTAAAATCAAATAAGTGTTAAAAATCACAATTTATGAGGGCTTAATTGTTTTTGTACAAAAACAATCTAACTTATATTTTCGTTTGTATTTTTCCGTATTATTACTATAGTCTATTCCAGTTAAGTTGGCAGTGCCTACAAAACAAATTCCGATTCACAGGCGGTACACGAAGGAACAGTTCAAACCGCATTTTGATAAAGATCTACCCATACGTAGAGGTAAAACTTGAAGTAACTTTATAAGAAACTTTAAAAATGAAAATAATAAAATGAAATTTTTGTTGCTTCGTCCAGCGAATTGCTAATCGTGTTAACTCTGTTTCGCTTTTTAGTTTGAGATTCGACTCGACTAGTGATTTTCTTTTCCTTAATTATTCTGTAAACTGATCGTTCAGAGACGCCTACCATTGCTGAAGTTTTTGCTACAATTTCACTTATTGTTATATTAGCATGTTCAGTTTTAAAAGATTTCAAAGCATTTATCCTAATTAATAGTTTTTGTTTAGAATTTAATGGCTTGTCCGCGCTTGTTTCGTTTAACCGAAGATTTAAGAGAATGTAACTACCAACTAATAGTACTACTTATTGAAATTAAAACAACACAATAACAACAAATATTAGTATAATACGTTTAAAAATATCACAAACACTATTATAATAAGAATTAACACGACTCTGGATATATAGTAGGTAACTACACTATTCGAATGCAGAAGCAAAACTGATATAATTGCATGTATAGGCGTACGTGACTCAGCAGCAGGCTACAAGTGAAACGGTTGTTGTGTTCAACAGAAACAACCAATGAGCAGTTGCCGTTCCACATTCCACACCAATCAATCTACTGACAACTTAACTGGAATGAACTATAATTCACCATCACTACGGACTTAGTTTTTGTAGCCCTGGAACTAGCAGATCGAGTGCAAATAATTTAACACAGCACCTTCCTGCTATGAGCACTTTTAGCAATAAAATATTTTTTTACATCAGCCAATTAACTTGCCTTTAATTTATGATCTTTTGGAGGTTGAAAAAAACGACACTCGTAGTTTCGAAGGGTTACATCATTTTCACAATAACTAACTAAATAAAATAATTAAAAACAAGAGTATAATTTTTTTTAAATGAAGTTTTCCTAATAAATAACAATAAAAACATAATAGTATACGTGAAAGTTGAAAAGTGTAAAATATTTTTATTTAAGTTACAATATCATGTACTAGCTGTAAGATAATACAACAGCACAGAGGGTGCTTAACGATTCAATAACACTTTATAAAACGACAACTTATATTTCAGTTACATTACTTTTAAACATCTCTTATTACGGTAATAATGTATTTAAATGCATTTTTATATTCAAATTTTATGCATATCATTAATACTTGTATTTAACAGGATTTTTATAAAATAGTTTATGATAAGTATAATGATAATACAGAAAAAACATTTTATTTTATGTAAGTAAGGTATATTGTTACATTTTGTTTTATGTTAGCATAAACACCTAATCTATTGTTATGAAAATAATGCAAATTATGCAACGAATTTATGCATTAAATAATGCAAATATCCTGTTAATTTATATTATGTTGTAAAACGTTAATATTTATAGATGAATTTAAATTCTGAAATTTATGATTATATTTTTTGTTGTTGTTTAGGTCAACAGCCGAAAGGCTGGTTTGAACCTCTAGAGGTTTTACTAAGTAAAATCGAGGAGTCAGGTGGTTTACAATTGCCTCCCTCACTGAGTTGAAAGAGTATGCTTATCAGCATGCCAGGCCCTCCGAAAAGCACTCACTTTCCACCCTGCAAATGACACCTTCACTTCATTCACCACAGGGTCTGGCTGCATAGTGAAATTCATTACTCTCAGAGGAGATAACTCTGACTAGTGTCTTTTACACCTCTACCTCTTCTGTTCTTAAATAGTTCAGTCATATAAGTGGCTGTCTATGTGAAAAGAAACAGAACTGTTTTTTTAGCCCTGGACCAAACAGATAGAGTGCAATTAAAATAACACTCCACCTGCCCGTTTTGGGCATGATTATATTTATAAAAGGAGAAAGACAGAGGTTATTTCCACCATCAAGTACAGAAAGTTCCAATATTTTGGTTATATCATGCGGAATAACGCACGATATTCGTTAGTACAAGCCATTTTGTAGGGAAAAATATATGGAAAGCGTGGACATGGCAGAAGAAGGATGTATTGACTTCAAAATCTGAGAACTTGGTTTGGGAAGAGCTCAGAAGAGATATTTCGCAGTACAAAGAACAAAGTGACAATTACTATTGTACCATTGTAAAAGTACAATTGTTCAAACAATGGAAGTTATGGTAATTCCTAATTACCATAACTTCCATTACTCAGTAACAACCCATTAAATATTGCCTAAGAAACCCCCCCCCCATTGTTCGAACAAGTTACATTAGAATAGTAGTTAGACAATAAGTTGTAAATATAGCCAACTGTCAATCACCTGATATTCATTAGACCAGTATATTCTTACTCTCTGCCCATAACAGACAGGTGGAGTATCAAATTATTTACACCCAATCTGTTAGTTGCAGGGCTAAAATAAATAGTTCTGTTTCTTATCACATGGTCAGCCAATTAAATGACTGAATCATTTAAGAAGAGAAAAGGACAATCTTTTAAGAGGAAAAAGACACTAATAGTGGTCCGCGCAACTGGCTACTATGCCGGGGTCCCGGGTTCGATTCCCGGTCAGGTCTGGCATTTTCTTCATCTGTAAATCACCACATATCATTACCTACGCACAAGCCCAAGGCTTATGTAGGCATCATCACTCAATTAAAAAAAAAAAAAAAAAATTAGAGTTATCTCCTCTGAAGGTAATGAATTTCATTATACAGCCAGACCCTGTGGTGAATGAAGTGAAGGTTTCATTTTGCAGAGTGGAAAATATGTGCTTTTCAGAGGGTCTGACATGTTGATAAGCGTACTTTTCCATTCAGTGAAGAAAGCAAGGTAAATCACCTTACTCCTCATTTTACTTAGTAAAACCTCTACAGGTTCAAACCAGCCTTTCGGCTGATGACCTAAACAACAATATTCTTCCTCTGTGTTTTTGGGCCATTCTTCCAACTACCAACTTTCAACCAATCACTGGGATGGTTCTTCTTCCCGTTAGAGGATCCAATGGGATTCTCCAAGGACCTGAATCCAGGTTGGTTGAACGGTTGGTGGTAGAGGGAGGCTTGTCAACCAGAGGTTTCGTGGTTCGGACCCAGGAAAATTACATGAGTTCCCTTGGGACTTAACAGTGGAACAGAGGAGTTTGTCAAGAAGGGCAGCATTTGAAGAAGTGAGTAGGAAAACGAGGAGAAGAAGAAGAAAGGGAAAATATTTGAGGTAAAGTCATTTCGTATTTATTAAGGGCGTGTTAAGTTTTTTTGTTTTTGTATTTAAGTCGCTGCAGAGTAAAGGTTCGCTACATTTTTAAATAGGGTAATTTAAAAATAATTTTGTTTGTAGTTAGTAGTTTATTATTCATAAAAGATTTAGTTTAAAGCAAGGAGATATAGCCTTATTTATTTATTTTTCTCATGCTCTGCTGTCAGAGCTGGCGCACAACATTTTTTATAATTATTATTTTTTTAGCTCACGTTAAAGTATTTTCCCACCGGTAAAGTGAAGGTGGCACAAAATGATGGTCGCTAATAATTGGGAAGTTTTTCGTCTTGTTTTACGTCTGATTGTTTTGCAATTTTCGCTAATGCAGACAGTTGATAAAGATGAAAATGAGTAATGAAAAAATGCCAGACCTGATCGGGGATCGAACCCGGGACCCAGTGTAGAAGCCAGTCGCGTTAACTACTACGCCATTGGGTTGGAAAACATTTAGGGCGGATAGGCACCTGAAGATGTTATATCTAACCCACCGAGTTGGTCTAGGGTAAAGTCGTCGCCGTGAGTCAGATTTTTAAAAGATGATTTTCGAAGACGATAGTTCCTGGTTCGAATCCTAGTAAAGATTTACTTTCTTATACGAATTTGAATAATAGATAGTCGTTACCGTTGACCTTTGAAGGTTGGGTTTAGTTAACTATACTCTCTCGTAAATGGTCGGGCTGAATCTGTACAAGACTATGTCTCATATTTCGTCTTCATCTCATTGGGTCATGGGATTTGTTAATGTTCTTCAATTGATCAGATTACAACGTACACATTAGGG
This sequence comes from Catonia carolina, assembly GCA_035578175.1. Classification (NCBI taxonomy): domain Eukaryota; kingdom Metazoa; phylum Arthropoda; class Insecta; order Hemiptera; family Achilidae; genus Catonia; species Catonia carolina. Next base: position 5,295,965 of record JAQMRL010000013.1, read on the forward strand.
ATTAAAGGAAAAATTTTATTTTAAATACAAAAACATTTTTGTAGATATTTTTTTGCCTTCTGATGTTAGTTAATTTCAATTTCTTTATTTTTTTTGTCTTTTATGACCACAATGGATCCTTTAGTCAAATTTAGAAAGCTTCTTTCTTTTCATATTCTTTAGCTTGATGTTCTGCCAGTATGCCTTCATTCGAGCTGATCTTGCTTGCCGAACTCCCTCTGAAATGACCGGTTTCTTCCTGCTTGGGTTTGTTCTTCCATCTGACTTTGTTTTAAATCTACTTTCCTTATTTCGTAAGATTTTTAAAATTTCTGTTTTGTTTTCTAAATCATCGAAAGTTTATCCGGGTTCGATCATGTCTTCTTTGACATTTCGGATCCATGCTCCAGATGTTACCATTGGAAAGTGTATTCTAATAATTATCTTGTTTAAAATTCTGTCTTTAGGTGTTGTGATAAGATGTCCAAGAAAATATATCCTTTTCTTTCTTGTATCTGTTATGGGTTTGTTTTCTTTATAGACTTGTTCTTTTGTGAGAATTCTCCATTGCCCATCTACAAAGTTCAGCCGTTCTTAGTTTGCTCCTACTGTCAACAAACAAAAGCCACCTACTACAGGATGCACGCTAGAGCCTGCGACTTTACGGATGTTGCATTCCTATAAACTTAACTATTTTTTTAATTATAAGTACTTAAAATACTAAAAACATCAGTCATGATATGATGTAGGCCTAATAATTTCATTAAAAAAAATACTTTTAAAAGTATTTTGTATTTAAATACTTTTGAAAGTATTTTGTTGTTACTTTTTAATCAGCGTGTACACATTTGATACAATGCGCATGCTCAGTGACGTCATTATTTATTTACATTAGGAGCAAACTAAGAGAGGCTGGACTATACTTTGTTTTTCTTTCCTATTCAGGTTCTTTCTTTATTTACCAATAATTTTATTTATTTTTTGTTAATATGTGCAAGACATTATTGTAATTGGTATTTTTTCTGTAGTTACTTTTGAATAGTTATCCGCTTCTGCTTTGCAGTCAAAGATTTTCGTAATTTTTATTAATTCTTATTCAATCTCTTTGTTGTATTTTTAAATACTACATTTTTATTGTAGCGTGACATTTTATGGTCTGATCCTAGAGTATTTATTTCTCTAGGATGAATTATTTAATAGCAGATAATTTATTTCAAACATCTTAATATATTAATATCGTACTAATTATGTAAATTTTAAAGTTAGATTTTTATTTAAAATAAATGGGACTGATGCATAAGGAAGCGGAGAGTTTAAGATCATCTTGTACAAACTTATAAACACATCCAGGGACCATAAAAATAGAGCGTTGCAATATAACTAGGATTGGGCGGATGAATCCGAGCAAAAATGGTGACACGGTCTGGAAGAGTGGAGTGTCCAGCCAGCGGCAGTTGTTCGTAGGCACTGGAGAGTGGTGCATGAGAGCGATAGTAAGTGTGGTGTGTGAGACGTGAACAACAGTCAATCCGGCCGATTATTTTAATATTTTTTTGTGGTTGTGGACAATAAAATTATGGTGTGCTGAGAACGAATGTATTTATATGCTGAATTAAATCGAACTTTAACGCAGTTATCCGCCAGAATATCCGAATAAACTTAATACCCGCATTTTCTCCGATACAGTAAGATCAATAATAAAATAATATTTAAATTTACATAACAAGACATCAGTTCCAAGAACTTTATAAATTTAATGATTAATAATTTTGCATGCTGTTTTATTTCAATAAAATATTTTAATTATATATATTGTGTTATTTTGTGTTAAGAGATCCTTTTCATCCACAGACACAGGTTTTCGTTGGACACACGTACCACCTTTGGTAACTAAGTAACAGCATACTGGGTGTTAACATAGACCCAATACCATCCAGAATTATTTAATTAAAAATTAATTATTTTATTTTACTAAAGTGAGAAGACTGTTACATTATTAACATTGTCTGTAAGTTGCTACATCTTTAAAATTGTATTATCAGATGATATTCTCCGTGCTTTTGCTACTTGTGATACCTAAATATACAATTTGTATAAAATTCCTATTTCGTTTAGTTTAATTTCTTTTCATTGTTTTTAATGTAAGGTGCATTAGTGTAGGGTTAATTTTATTTAGGTTACATTTTGTATACTGATTTGTGTATTTTGCCTTTCTGTTATAGACTATAGTAATAATGTCGAATAAAGATTATTGTTATTCTTTTCCAGTAATTTCTCTTTACATTTTGTCGTTGGTTTTATAATTTGCATGGTAATTTAATTTCTTAATTATTCATCTCGTACAAAAGTGTATATAAATAAATCTATAAGAAATTGAAAGATCTACAACTTTAATTTTAAGAATTTTTCTCTGCAGAATCTAGTTTAGCATCAGAGTGATTTTCCGTATAATTAACCCAAACTAAGGTTGGTTTTCATTTTGCATCATTCACTCATAATTAAAATAAGGTTATGTTAATGAGGTTAAGTTTTTGTTAATTTTTAATGCTTTATTACTAATGTTACGTTATATTGTTAATTATTTGCATTGAGAAGAGAAAGTCGTGTGAGCGTTTAACACCAGATTCTTAAGTCAAACGAAGGTTATTTTATTTAGCGTAATTTACTTACGATTAAAAATATAGGTTATAAATTCATTATTACATTGGTAAGAAAACGTCGTACGAGTGTTTCACATTAAATTATATTTTATAGTATTTATGTTGTTTTAATTTTGGTTACAGCATCAAAATAGGTCAAAATTTAGTACTCTAAAACAAATTATTAGTAGAAGATTTATGTAAAAGTTAGAGCGATTTGCAAACACTACTTATATTAAGGAAGTAATCCTAAACGGAATTCCGACACAAGTCGTTCAAGAAAAATATATTACATAGGGGACAAAGTATCGTAGTGGTAGGCCTACTCTTCGAAGTGGATAAAATGCTTACAAGAAAGCTGAATAAGATACATGTCGGATTTAACAGTAGAACCAACCACTAACGCATGTGCTGCTGCTCAATCCAACCACAAATTCGATTGATTCACATCACTGAATATTTCTTCGTTGCTGAATCAGATTGCGATAAATTCTAACAAGTTTCATAAATTGACTGGTAGAACTCTTTCAAAATTCTATCTTTAAAAAAAGAAATTATTAATAATAATTTTAATCCTTTTTACTTTCTCTTACCCTCTATGAATATATAGTGTAATATGACAAATTTACTGGACACCTGGAGTTGTTTATTTTTGAGTCTATTGAAATAAAAATAGATATCTCCAGCTGATTAAAATAAATACTTTTAAAATTATTTAATTTACATTAACAAAATATGGTTACTAGGCAACTAAGAAGAAGAAGATAGAATTGTAAATTATTTTAGTGGGGGACTGGAGGCCAAACCAAACGAGTGGGTCCCTCATTCGCTCTTTGAAAAATGGTATTAAGTATGTAATAAATAGTAGGTACAAATAGGTAACGATATATATAATGTTCGTGTTATGAAAAGAGACACAAATTATTAAACTCTATAATAATAGCGATTATCTGATAGCTATTCAATGGCAGACATGTGCAAACAACAACAATAACCATTCATTTAATAGGAGAATTAATTAACTAAGGTACAAAATAGTTAAGACTATAATTATAAAAAATTATATTAATTAAATAAAAGTTATAATGATTTAACGTGAATAATGTTTATTAAAATAAAATAAAACACAACAAATCTGGCATACCCTCGTGGTGATAAATAGTCTTCTACAAATTTGGTTGATCCCTGGAGGAGATACTGAGAGGGATTATTTTTAATCTTACAAATTTGGCATTAGCCAAAGTTCCAGTCCGGTTATTCTCATGGGTCACGGTTATTATATGGGCTCAGTGCTTGGTGGCCCCAATCTTTAAGAAGGGAGACAGGAGTCAATGCGAGAACTACAGAGGAATAAGCCTTTTAAACAGTATGTATAAGGTTTATGCAAGAATAATTAATGGTAGACTAGCTCCTATTGCAGACACTATTTTAGGAAATGAACAAAACGGATTCCGTAGAGGCAGAACTACGATAGATGGAATTTTTCCGCTGAAGCAGGTGATAGAGAGGAGAGTGGAGTTCAATAAAGAGACACACATTGCTTTCATAGATTATGAGAAAACTTTCGATAAAGTACGGCTCTCCAAGTTATGGTATATAATGGGAAAGAGAGGTTACCCGCAACATCTAATTGACATTGTGGTAAGTCTATACAAGGATACAGCCATAGCAGTAAAAGTAGGCAATACTACCACAGAATTTAAGAAGATTGATCAAGGAGTTAGACAAGGTTGTAGCCTCTCTCCAACATTATTTAATATCTACATCGATGATGTTTGTAGAAAATGGAAGCAGGGGGCTGGATCCGGTATCGAGTTAGGAGAAGGTTTCTACTTTAATACGTTGTTGTACGCGGATGACCAATTAATCCTCCAAGAAAGAGAAGATGAACTGCAAAGGTCTATTCATATGCTCGACAAGATATGTAAAGAGTATAATATGTCGGTATCTGCTAGTAAGACCAAAATAATGGCTTTTATTGGGAAGGACCCCATAAGGTCAAAAATTGTATTAAATGATAGAGTGTTGGAGCAGGTAGCACACTTCACTTATTTAGGTGTTGATATAACGTATGACGTTGATAGAGAGATAAGCACTAGAATAAGCAAGTTTCAGCATGTCTGTGGTTATATCAATAGGACTTTTAAGAATCGAACCAGGAAAGATACACAGTTGAGGCTCTACGATGTAATGGCGGTGCCGATTTTACTGTATGGAAGTGAGACCTGGGCACCAAAGAAGAGAGATTTAAGTCGATTGGAGGCAGCTGAAATGAGATTTTTGAGATCTGTGAAGGGATGTAGCCGGAGAGAACACATTAGAAGTAGCGCGATTCGAGAAGAACTGAAGAGAGACGAAACAATCATTGATAAAATGTGGAGGTACAGAAATAGGTGGCAGGAACATGTACTTAGGATGTCACCTGATAAAGCTAGTCTTCAGGCGCTGAAGTATCGCCCTCGAGGAAGGAGATGTTTGGGGCGTCCAAGAAAGAGATGGTGTGATGTTGGAACAGGCGATTGGCCTAATCCGTAAAGGAGATGATGATGATGATGAAATTTGGCATCCAGCTTGTGAGGATAATTTAATTCTTTCAATAGGAAAGGAAAGTATTGTTTTCATGTCGATTTTTTGAAATCGATTTTTCACCGGATATACACGTTTTCAATCTCCCTGAACCCAAAAAATGTTTTTATGTGTTTAGCTATTGGCTTGTGTGTGTGTGTGTGTGTGTGTGTGTGTGAACAAAATACCTCGAGAATGGAATACAGTACGAAGTTGAAACTTGGAACTTAAATTATTTATTTATTTAAGGCTTAAATATTTAAGGCTAACCGAATTTGAATCCGAATATTAGGCACGTACTTAAACATTTAAGGGGAGACTGTAGCTTGTATACCGCCAGTGTTAAATTTGCTATATTCAGGTACATTTTTCATAAGACTGGTAAAAGATAGGAAAATTAAACTTTACACACTTAATCATTGTCGAGTTTCTCAAGCTACTGACATTTTCTTTAATTTTATCTGTTGAAGCAGAAAATTGAAAACAAAATAATGAATAACAAAACACTTTTACAAATTTTTTACTTTCTCTTGCCTATATGAATATATAGGAAGGAAAGTATTGTTTTCATGTCGATTTTTCGAAATCCAGTTTTCACCGGATCTATACGTTTTCAGACCCCCTGAACCCAAAAAACATGTTTTTAGCGATTGGTCTGTGTGTGTGTCTGTGTGTCTGTGTGTGTGTGTGTGTGAACAGAATATCTCAAGAACGAAACATTGTACGAACTTGAAACTTGAAACTTAAGTTACATACCACTATCGGACCCGACACGAACATTTTCATCAAAATCGGTCAACCGGAAGTAGTAGTTTATTCGTGTAATTTTTCACTTTTTTGCAATTTTCTCAAAAACTGGTCGTACGATTTTTTTTAAAAATCGCCTCATTTACTCAATTTTTTATTCTCTACAAGATAGGGTAGGCGCCATGTTTGCTGAAATTCTGGGTGAGGCTGTTTTCACGTAAAAACAGAGTTTTTTTAAGATTACGGCTTTAATATGCAATTTAGCGAAAAAATTTATATAATAAAAGTTGTAGAGAATTTAAAAACCTACAACTTTTATTTCAAACATTTTTTGGTATAACGCTTAGTTTAGCAGTAATTAGCAATTTTCTGTTTTTTTCTCACGAAAACGTGAGAAAAATCGATTTTTTTAAGATTTCGGCCTTAGTATGCATTTTATAATAAAAGTGTATATAATCAAATTTATAGAAAATTAAAAGATCTGCAACTTTTATTTAAAACATTTTTCTCTACAGAGCCTAGTTTAGCGTGAAAGAGTGATTTTCTGTATTTTAAAGCCAAACTGAGGTTGATTTTCATTTTGCGTCTTTCACTCATGATTAAAATTAGGTTATGTTTATTAAGGTTAGTTTTTTTGTTTATGTCTAATGTTTTATTACTAATATTAGGTTTATTGTTAATTATTTATATTGGCAAGAGAAAGTTGTGTGAGTGTTTCACACCAGATTTTTTCTATGATTTTTGCATATCGTTAATTTTTGGAACATCTGAGGAATTTATAAAAGTGCGTGTATGTGTGCGTGTACAAGATAAATGCTGGTTAAAATTTCAGCCTTCTAGGTTTAATGGTTTCCTAGAAAAATGTAACTGAATTTTAAAATCTAAATTTTCGAGAACAGGCAAAAATATAAAGGCACAAATCAAAAACAAGGTTTACACAAACAAGTAAATTACCCATCAACAGTTGGTTAAAAATCTGAACCAATAGCTGTCAGTATTATAAAAAATAACGCAAATATTTAAAAAACTAAAATTCCTTTTGCTCTAAAACGCTCAGTATAAAATTATGAAAAATATTCGTTCTTGGCGACATGATAATTTTTCTGGGTAAACCTGCTATAAACTTAATTTTTTCATTAAAATAATTGTTTGACTTAATTTAATGGTTTTCTGGTAGATCTAGGACTGAACTATTAAAAAATATAAAAAACAAAATCGAAATTTTCAGTAAATTCATTATACAGTCTCACCTTAAGGTACAAAATTAGTTTTAGGTACTGAAGTACTTTTATAAAATAGACAAGATTTTAAAGTTTTTCTGTAGAAACGGGATATTGGAAACCTACAGTAGTTTGTACTTTCAATAAATTGTGTAAGAAAAAGTGCCTAATTTCCGTTTTACCAATTCACCCGAATTCTTCAACAGCACAATTTGGGGTTATAACCTTATAACTCAACTACAATAATGAATTTACAATTGAACCAGTAATTTCAGAAATTACATAAATCAAAATTTTACCTATTGTTTTTAGTACATTTTAGGACTAACTGAATTTAAAAACCACACCATCTCTACAAAAATAACATAAGTTTGGCTTTCCTTAACTACAATAACAAAAGGCCTAACATAAAGGCTTGTTTTCTTCGAATTAAAAACGAAAATGAATGAACTTTTGAAGCTTAAGTCCTACTTTCCAGTGGAAGAAGCTGGAAATTTTTTTAAGGTAGATAATTACTGTTGGAGATGAAGAAGAACGTGAATAGTCCAAAAAACCAACATTTTTCTTATTTAATATTAAGAATTTCAATTTTTATTATCGAAAAACCTTTTTTAAGTCAACAATTTAATCTAAAGAAATAAATAAATGAGTACTATTTTACAACACAATTTTTTTTCTGGTTTAACCAAGTATTTCACAACGTAAGTTAGCTTATTTCAGACCTTGTAAAAATTTAAAATTTTTTTAACAAATGACATCGTTAAAAAGATAAAATACGACAGCCCTCTAAACAAATTATATTACGTTTTTAATTTTTTAAAACGTAGTTTATGGATTGTAGGCTAGGTGACACACACAAACACACACACACACACACAGATACAAACGCGCGCGCGTACAAACACATAAACGCAAGCACGCTTTGCAAACCAATTGCTGAAATGACAGATTAAATTTTTCTTAACACCGTAATAGTAAATTTCAAGTTAAATAATTTTTCCATAGATTGCTGTAGATTTTGAACGAAATTTTTTTAGCTTAATTTTCATGAATAGGTCCCAGTCACAACTTTGAACAAATTAAATATTGTAGTTTTAAGTACGGTGATGAATAATGAAAGGTTGTTGTACGAATGGGATTTTGTATTCAATGAAGTAAAAAAGGCAAGAGAATATTAAACGGTGACTTGAAGAAGTTAAAAAGGTAGCCCTGCAAATGTTCACAGACTTTATAGGAGACATTTATATAAAATACAGACATACGTGGCGATAAGGATGCGAGAAACAGTTGTATAAACTACCCATAAATTGAGTAAATTACAAGGGATAAAGTGGTTTCCCTTAAGTAAAGTGGTTTACTTTCTCTGGATAGACCAAGTGATTTCCTAATTTTCAAATCTTAGTGGAATTTTCAAAAAATCAATTGGACAATTCTTTGTTTATAAAAGCCTAAAACTTGGGCATTGAATGTAATGTGCGTAGAATAATTAATTTTCTTCACTGAATTGGTTTGTTTAGTTTATTTAAAATCGTATCAAAATTTTAGTCATTAGCGATTTGGTGGGTTATGAAAAAGAAACAGTGAACTTTTACCTAAATAATTACCAGTGTCAAACCAGGAATCGAAACGGGAACCTTTCACTTTTTAACTATCATATTAATGATAAAACAATACATATACTTTAAAAAGATTGCAATATTGTACAAAAGATTTTGATTTTAGATGAATTGTTTAATTAATTTTAACTTTTTAAAAGTATTAATTAATTATCTAATTAATTTTGAATGAATAATTATTTTACATCGTCTTTCAAATTTTTCTACAATCTAACTTTGAATTGTTGCTTCCAGAATTTAGAACAACGCCTTTGTATTTATATTATTTATTATTATTGATTCACATCACTGAATATTTCTTCGTTGCTGAATCAGATTGCGATAAATTCTAACAAGATTTTAGAGTTTTTTTTGTAGAAACGGGGTATTGGAAATTCACAGTATGAAAGATTTATTGTTGTTGTTTAGGTTATCAGCCGAAAGGCTGGTTTGAACCTGTAGAGGCTTTACTAAGTAAAACGAGGGGTGAGGTAATTTACCATGTCTTCCTCACTGAGTGGAATGGTACGCTTATCAGCATACCGGGCCCTCTGAAAAGCACATATTTTCCAATCTGCAAATTACACCTTCACTACATTCAACACTTGGTCTGGCTTTATAATGAAATTCATTGCTTTCATAGGAGATATCTCTGATTAGTGTCTTTTATAACTCTGCCTCTTCTGTTCTTAAATGATTCAGTAATTTAATTGGCTGACCATGTGATAAGAAACAGAAATATTTATTTTAGCCCTGAAACAAACAGATTGAGTGTAAATAATTTGACACTCCACCTGACTGTTTTGGGTAAAGAAGAGTATAGAAGACTAAAAGATAAAAGTTCTCTTTTTATCAGTCAGTTAGTTGAGTTAAGTCATGTTGAAGTCGCCACACGGTTATGAATAAGTGTAATCAGAAGTGTTTATATTTTTTTATTTTTTTTTTATTTTACGGCCACAAAGGACCACTTAAGTTCAATCTTTCAACGTCTAGCTCTTTCAGATGTTCCACCAAAATGCCCCCGCAGTTGTCACTCCCGTACTTCTCCTCTTCTTCGCCAATAATTCTTCAATGTTTCGGATCTTCTCAGTCTCTCAGCGTCCGAAATCACCATGTCTTTCCTGACCCTCATTTGTTCCCTAAATTTAACCGATCGCTGTTTGTATGTCCTGTAGCTCCCTGACTTAGTTTTGAGGTCAGCTATTGTGATGTTTAGTTCCTCCATATCCTTTTTGACTATAACAAATTTATTGAAAACAATTAATAATATTACATACCTGTAAACGATGATTTCTCGACCAACAATAGGAAGCACTGACATCACAAATTGTTTAATTAGTTTAATCAATTCGAGCACGAGAATATCCGTAAAACTACTTAAAAATTATTATTTATTATATAATAAAGTCTTCTTAAGTAATCACCAAAATAGACACAATGGCCGGAGAATATTATCTTGGCATTTCGTCAGGAATGAGTCGAAGTTGCTCCAGGAGAGCTGAATATGCCCAACATAAAAGTAGGAGCGTCAATAAATTAAATGAGCTATTTGATAATCCTGCTGATCCTGTTTGCATTGCCGCAGGACTTTCACCTGAAACAAAAAAAAAAATGTAATCAATTAGTCATACAGCTAAAAAATGTACAATAGACAAAACAAATCTGTTTTAGACAGAACCCTACTAAATAATAATTATACTTTATTTTCCAAAAAAAAAAAAAAACAATTTTAATCTTAACATTTTAATTTTCAAAACTGCTGAACGGATTTTCATGAAATTTTGACAGCCTATACATATTTATATTTACAGAATTATTATTTTTAAATTCCCAAAAATTCCTAAGGGTCCTAATGAAGATTTTCATAAATGTGTGTGTGTGCGTGTGTACATTATTGTTGTTGAAGTAGATGGAGGGGTTTGATGATAGGTGTAAGGGGTAAAAAAAAACAATTTTAGTCTTAACATTTTATATAAATTTTGTACCCACAACCATTCCTATTGCCTCGTTCATTCCAATGATCAAGGCGGTGAAAATTCACAAATTTAACTATGGTTAACAAAACATGTACCAGAATATGTAAAAAAAAACATTAATTCAATAATTTTTAAAACTATTTACCACAAAAAATATGGTAAGTGAGCTCACCGTTAACTTTGTGTTTTACCTAACATCACTTCCATGCTGCCCCTTCCAACATTAATTATCCTTTTTTACATTTCATTCTTAAATTTAATTTCGTTCTGTTCAATTATGTATTTAGGCAGCCGGTTATAAAATTTGGGAGCCAAGCGAGAGAAGAAGAGCAGACTTCCTTTTTTTGATTATGCTTATTAACTTTACGGTTTACACTAGTCATGTGACGAATCAATTGTTTTCATAATCAAATAATTTTATTCGAAAAATCATTTTATTCGAATAAAATTTCCGGATGACGTTCCTAAAAGCTACACATGTATGAATGCTGTTGATACAGGTCTATACTTATTCTAAATACTATTCAGGACCCCGAACATACAAAGTTATTCAAATAAATGCAGCTTATTCGTTCTTGTTATGAACACATCACTACAGCTGTCGGCATTGTTCAGTCATCTGTCTCCCTCTGTCCCAAATGACTGCGTTTCTTTGTACGTTGACACTCAAACTCCATCCATTTTAACTCTCTACAAGACACTGGGATTTGCGTCCGGTGCTATCCGGAGAAACGGAGATAACAAACTATAAAATGACTGGCTCTTAGGCACTTAACAAACTATAAAATGTATGCACTGTATGCACATGTCTTCAGTATGCACTGTAGGAGATAACAAACTATAAAATGACTGGCTCTTAAACATAATAAATTTAGTATTATATCATAGGGCTCAATCATATTGTTTATTTTTATTTGTATGATGATGAATGTTAACAGTGAGATTATTTTACTTTATTTGACACTGATATTTAGAGTCCGTAAACTGCGATTAAACTGCTGTGAAACGATAGTAAATTTTGTTGTTTGAAATAATACTAATACCTAAGGTCAAAGTAAGTATATTTTTACTTTCTCTTGCTTGGTATGAATATTATATAAGAAAGGAAGTATTATTTTAATTTTAATTTTTACAAATCCAGTTTTCACCAGATATACCCAAGTTTGAACCAAAAAAACCCCAAAACCATGTTTTTAGCAATTGGTCTGAGAGTATGTGTGTGTGTAAGTGTAGGTGTGTGTGGGAACAAAATATCTCAAGAACGGAACATTGTACAAAGTTGAAACTTAAGTTAAATACCACAAAAGGACGCGATTAGAACATTTTCATTGAATTCGGTCAACCGGAAGTATACTACGGGTAAGCGCCATGTCTTCTAAAATTCTTGTGGAGGCTGTGTTCTCGTAGAAAACAATGTCTTTTTTTAAATAGTAACTTTAATATGCATTTTAAGTCAAAAATGTATGTATAATAACAGTTTGAAAACATTTAAAAACCTCCAAGTTCAATCATTTTTTTTGTACAACGTTTGGTTTAGCAACAATTAGTGATTTTCTAGTTTTTTCATGAAAATCGGTAAAAATTGGGATTTTTTAAGATTACAGCCTTAGTATATATTGGCAATATTGGCTCTGAGACTGATTATTGAGAAAAGGATACAGAAAAATAAAACTACTTTTATGGCATTTGTAGATTTAGAGAAAGCATTTGACAATCTGGACTTAAGTAAAATGTTTAAAACTTTGAAAAGGCTAGGAATTAAATACAAAGAAAGGAAAGTTATCTACAGTCTGTATAAGAATCAAACGGCTGTTTTGAGAATCGAGGGGTACGAAAAAGAGGCTGCTGTAAGAAAAGGTGTACGACAAGGTTGTTCTTTGTCACCACTACTTTTTAACTTGTATATAGAAGAGGCTATAAATGAAGTGAAGGAGAAATTTGACGTAGGAATAAAAATTCAAGGAGAAACAATAAAAATGTTGAGATTCGCCGATGATATAGTAGTATTAGCCGAGGCAAAGAATGAACTAGAGGATGCCTTAAATGGAATGGATGAGATCTTGAGGAAGGATTACTTCATGAAAATTAATAAGAACAAAACGAAAGTGTTGTGCAGCAGCAAGAGTGGTTTAGAAGAGATGGGAAATTTAAAAGTAGGAAACGAAAACATACAGGAAGTTGGGGAATTCTGCTATCTAGGGAGTAAAATAACAAAGGATGGTAGAAGCACGAGTGATATCAAGAGTAGAATTGCTCAAGCTAGAAAAGCCTTTGAAATGAAAAACAGCTTACTGACTACAAAAATTGATTTACAGATTAGGAAAAATTTCTTAAAACATTATGTTTGGAGTGTAGCATTATACGGAAGTGAAACGTGGGTGATAGGGGCTGTAGAACGGAAGAGGATAGAAGCTTTTGAAATGTGGTGTTATAGGAAAATGTTAAAGATTAGGTGGGTGGACAAAATAAGTAATTTAGAGGTTCTTAGGCGAGTGGATGAAAAAAGAAGTATATGGAAGCATCTTACCAAAAGAAGGGATAGGCTAGTGGGGCATATCCTAAGACATCCAGGTATTGGGCTATCAATAATGGAGGGTAACATTGAGGGAGTAAATTGTAGAGGGAGGCAAAGATTAGAATATATAAAGCAAATTACAAAAGATGTAGGGTGTTACAGGTATGTAGATATGAAACGACTTGCGCAAGATAGAACAGGTTGGAGAACTGCATCAAATCAGTCGAGAGACTGATGACAAAAAAAAGCCTTAGTTTGCATTTTATGACAAAAGTGTATTACTAAAGTTATAGAAAATTAAAGTGCCTACAACTTTTATTTCAAGCATTTTCTTTTACAGAGCGTAAGTTTAGCATCAATTAGTGATTTCCCGTACACTTAAGTCGAACAGAGGTTGATTTTCATTTCGTGGCATTCACACATGATTAAATTTAGGTTATGTTTCTCATTTTACATTGTTTACTTATGATTAAACATAGTTTGATTTTTTTTAACATAGGTATTGTTCAATACCTACATTGACAAGAGAAAGTTGTGTGAGTGTTTCACACCAAATTGTTGGATGTATGAAACAAATATGAGTTTTATTTGTTTTTAGAATTTGATTAATTTAAATAATATCAGAGGTACAAGAAAAATTTTGTAAATATTAACATGATACTATAATTATGATGGAACAAAGAGGTAGTTACAATTTACAACTTAAAGGTTGTAGTACACTACTGCAAATTTATAAAGTGGAACATGTCAGCGTTTAACTGACAGAATTGTTTCGTGTTATTTTATTAACTCTTTCAAACTGCTAATTCGTTGTCAAAAAAAGTGTGAATTAATTCACTTACTAGTTTTCCTTGACTCTGGAGTAGCGTGATCATAAATTTTTACTGGGGTGAGTGGGAGAATTTTTTTATTTCGAATCATGTTTTCTCCATGTTTTATTATTTAATTAGCAATTATACTACAAATTCGCCCTTAAAAAGCAGATGGAGTGTTAAATTATTAACACTCGATCTGCTGGTTCCAGAATTACAAAAAATAGTTCTGTTTTTATCACATAGTCAGACAATTTATGAATAAAGTATTTAAGAACAGAAGAGGTAGAGGTAGAGGCGTAAAATACATTAATCAGAGTTATCTTCTCCGAGAAGAATGAATTACATTATACAGCCAGACCCTTTAGTGAATGAAGTGAAAGTGTCAATTTTGTAGGGTGGAAGTTAAATGCATTTCAGAGGGGCTGGCCTGCTGCTAAGCATACTTTTCCACTCAGTGAAAAAGGCAGTTTGCAATAAATCACCTCACTCTTCGTTTTACTTATAGTGAAGCCTCCAGAAGATTTAAGCCTGCCTTTAAGGCAGGTTTAGATCACCTGATGGTGATCTAAACACAACTCTACAAATTAGCATGGTTTGAAAAATAAATTAAATTAAAAAAAAAATCGTTTATTAACATTTAATAACGATATTAATTAGTAATTAGTACCTAATTGAAATTCTTAATGTGCGCTCGTTGCAATCTGTAAATTTAAGAAAAGTAAGCAACCCCACGACCTAATATGATGAGGATGATATTAATGACGTGTAAATGAGATGTAGTTTTGTACAAACTCAAACGGACCATTCCTGAGAGAATATCGTTAATTAAACCCTAACTATCATATTACACCGGTAACCACTGTCTAGTATTATTATTATTATACACGTTGTAGACCCTTATGGATCACGTGAAGCTTCTACGGTTCTTCCTGCGGGTTCTTCATGACATCTTCATCTTCTCACTCATGGCTCTCTTCCTCTCCTCTGTCCACGTAGTCCCGGTCTTCTTGGCTCTGATCTCTGGCTGCACTTCCCACTCGTCTATTCTTTTTCTATACGTATCGCGGTCTGTCGCGTCTTCAGAAGTGAGCTAATAGTTGTCAAGGTCTCTTCTTACTTGTTCGGCCCATGTCATGCCTTTAAGATTTTCTGTAGCAACAATAATCTGGTGGGTAAGTCTGTGTTCAGGAAGTCGTTGTATGTGTCCATAGAATTTAAGTCGTCTTTTTCTTATGTCTGCTGAAATGTTTGAAATTTTCTCTGTGGTTCTGTTTGTTTATAGCCGGTATCCATCATCAATTCATGTAAATTTTTTTTTTTTGTTTTACGTCTGACTGTTCTGCAATTTCTGCTAATGCAGACGGTGGATAATGATGATAATGAAAATGAGTGATGAAAAAATGCCAGACGTGATCGGGAATCGAACCCGGGACTCCGGCGTAAAAGCCAGTTGCGCTAACCACTGCGACAACGGGTTGGCCAAAAAAAATTCATGTAAAAATATTACTACCTTTTCTAAATTTGATCCACGGAACCTTTGTCTAAAAATCAGCTGTTAAACAGTTGATAGCGGCAAAAAATTTACCATTAGATTAATACGGTGAGTAAAATTCCCGATTATTTTTTTTCATCCCTAATGTATGTACGTTGTAATATGTTCAATTCAGAACAATAAGCAACCCCGTGACACCGTGAGATGAGGATGATGTGTACGATGTGTAAAAGAGGTGTAGTCTTGTACAAACCCAGGCCGACCATTCCTTAAAGATCATGGTTAATTAAACCCCAACCATTAAAGAACACTAGTCTAGTATTTAAATCCGCATAAATATAACTACCTTTACTGAGATATGAACCAGGAACCTGAGTCTCCAAAAATCAGCTGTTAAACACCTAACTCGCGGTGACGACTTTACCTTCA
Source organism: Catonia carolina (assembly GCA_035578175.1). Lineage (NCBI taxonomy): Eukaryota > Metazoa > Arthropoda > Insecta > Hemiptera > Achilidae > Catonia > Catonia carolina. The sequence goes on from JAQMRL010000013.1 coordinate 5,311,937, forward strand.
GACCACCCCCACGGCTCTAATTCCCGATTAACACAGAAAATAGAAAAGTAACGGTTTTTTATGACTTACTGTTTAAAGATTTACCAAAAAGTTACCGTGCTTAATCAACAACCTTTTTTTAACGTTTTATTCTTTTTTTGTATTACTATTCAATACTTTCTTTTATGTTAAGCTTTTGTATTTGGTTTTTCTTTTTTGTATAATTATCTATTATTTCATACTCATTATTTGACATGTTTCTGTAATTTGTTGACAATTTTGTTATATTATTGTAAATATTTTGTAAAGTAATTGTTATATACCGTTGATCACAAATTACTTTATTGTTGATACAAACTTGAATAAAAAACATTTTTTGTACAATTCCTATTGTAAACCTATAATGTGCTTCCCATCAAATCTAACGTATAGGAAATTGACATAGACAATGTACTGTCAACATTAATTTAATTTTAAGGGTATAATTTTACTTTTATTACTCCAGTCATTTGGAAACAGAATAAAAATGAGACTACAAAAGATTATAATAGCTAATAATTTAATTATTATTAATAAAAACATAAAGTGTTATTCAATTTCGATATAGCACGATACTTAAGATAAAAAATTTCGCATCTATTGATGTATTATCAATAGCCATGTGTGTAAAATGGACGGGTTTTCGTAATAGCAAAATAACAAAGTGCATTTATGAAGGGTAAAAATATGGAAAGTGGTACAATCATGTTGTAATGAATGAATTAAAATACACTTAATTTAACAGTCAATTAATTAACGTAAGAGAGAATATTTATTTTAAAATATAAATTAACATAATATATAGGACCTAAACAAGTTGATGTTTCTGCACGTGACGGTTAGGTCCATAGGTGAAAGTTTGTTGTTGGCTGGTTTGAACCTGTAGAGGTTTTACAAATTAAAACGAGGAGTGAGGTGGTTTACCATTGCCTTCCTCACTGAATGGAAAAGTACGCTTATCAGCATGCCGGGCCTTCTGAAAAGCACATATTTTCCACTCTGCAAATGACACCTTCACTTCATTCACCACAGGGTCTGGCTGTATAATGAACTTCATTACTTTCAGAGAAGATAACTCTGATTAGTGCCTTTTACACCACTACCTCTTCTGTTCTTCAATAATTCAGAAATTTAATTGGCTGATAATGTGATAAGAAACAGAACTATTTAGTTTAGCCCTGCAACGAACAGATTGAGTGTAAATAATTTGACACTCCACCTGTCTGTTATGGGCAAAGGTGAAAGTTTATGATAGCTATGAAAAAAAAAATAGACCGAATCAAGGAAGCCAGAGATGCGAAAGCACATTCAAATTAACGCAGATATATAGAGGTGATTAAGTCCTCGGACTGCCTTCTCTTTAAATTTGTTAGCCAAATGGTTACTCTTCTTTTTAACATTTGTAGAGTGACATCAGTATCTGGAATAGCCTCTGGTGTATGAAGGTACATTCAGTGCAGTGATGGGCTATGAACTTTTACCATATACAGAGTGATTCAAAACTACACGGCAATCTCTTGGGATCTCATTCTATAGCTAAAAATAAGAAAAAAAGTTCATATAAACTTATGGCTGAAAACGCTTAGTTAGCGAGTTACGGCTAGCGAAAAATTTCACCTACAACTCTGTACCCTCGGTGAAGTAAGGCCGTATAAAAATGTTAAAGGTACTTACAAAGATACATATACTTTTGTTTCTTATATTTTTTAATCTGAAAAATTGAATAAAATTGGTTCCAGAGCTGTAAATGCAATACTTTCAGAGATATCTTACATAAAACACAAGAATTGGTGCAAAGAAACAACACATTCTTGTGTTTAACGTAAGATTACTTCCATAAATGGTAAATAAAGGTGTATTTTTTCTAAAATAAATTTGTAGAAAAATTAATTCTGAAAAGATTCATGTGAATTACTCAGGAAAAAAATGAATAATAGATATTGAAATTTCGCTTTATATAAAATCAAAACAGACGCACATTTTTAACTGCATAAAATATTAACTAATATTATGTAGGTTGGGAGCAACAGCTGATCAATCAGCTGTTACTCCCATATAAAAACATATTGAAAACACAACATAACATATTGTAACAATATACGTAACAATATAACATATTGAAAAATATGCGTCTGTTTTGATTTTAAATAAAGCGAAATTTCAATATCTATTACTATTCATTTTTTTCCTGAGTAATTCACATTAATCTTTTCAGAATTAATTTTTTTACAAATTTATTTAAGAAAAAATACACCTTTATTTTCCATTTATGGAAGTAATCTTACATTAAACACAAGAATGTGTTGTTTCTTTGCACCAATTCTTGTGTTTTATGTAAGATATCTCTGAAAGTATTGCATTTACAGCTCTGAAACCAATTTTATTCAATTTTTCAGATTAAAAAATATAAGAAACAAAAGTATATGTATCTTTGTAAGTACCTTTAACATTTTTATACGGCCTTACTTCACCGAGGGTACAGAGTTGTAGGTGAAATTTTTTGCTAGCCGCAACTCGCTAATTAAGCGTTTTCAGGCATATGTTTTTATGAACTTTTTTTCTTATTTTTAGCTATAGAATGAGATCCCAAGAGATTGCCGTATAGTTTTGAATCACCCGGTATAATACAGACATGATCAAATCAGCAAAATTACAATCTGTTTTTTTTAACTCAAAAACAAGAACAATAACCTAATAAATTTAACATTGAATATACTTACAACATAAAACATTATTATACAACAAAATATTTTTGTAATTTATTAAATGTCACAGATAATTTTAAAAAAATTCTATTTAGATTTTTAAAATAAATTAATTTTGAAATGATTGAAAATTGAAAATAAAAAAAATATGTATATTTGTTTGTGAAAGTGAAGTTAATTGAGTTCAAATCTGGTACTTAATTGTAACCTATTGTATCTGTTAATAAATATAATATTTCGTTTTATTTTAATTTGCTTTCATTATTCATATTTTTAAATTTAATATTTTATTAATTTATATTCTACATTATCTTAAAAAATGTGAAGTGAATTAAAATGAAATCGTTCAGTAGTAATATTATGTTTTATGTTTTTGTCAGTTGTATTTTTTGTTGATTAAAATGGTACTAATGAAAGTGGCTGCCCAAAACAGACAGGTGGAGTGTCAAATTATTTACACTCAATCTGTTCGTTGCAGGGCTAAAATAAATAGTTTTGTTTCTTATCACATGGTCAGCAAATTAAATGACTGAATCATTTAAGAACAGAAGAGGTAGAGGTGTAAAAGACACTAATCAGAGTTATCTTCTCTGAAAGTAATGAATTTCATTACACAGCCAGACCCTGTGGTGAATGAAGTGAAAGTGTCATTTGCAGAGTGGAAAATATGTATGCTTTTCAGAGGGCCCGGCATGCTAATAAGTGTATTTTTCCACTCAGTGAGGAAGGCAATTGTAAACCACCTCACTCCTTGTTTTGCTTAGTAAAGCCTTTAGAGGTTCAAACCAGCCTTTTGGCTGATGACCTAAACAACAACAACAACAACAACAATGAAAGTGGACATGTAATAAGTTGGATTGTAAATGAGAACACTGTACATGTGTGCGCATTCGTAGTTAAATGTTAAATTAACTGTAAAATTATTAATTGAGTCTATAAATCTATATACTAATTAAAGACAAGCGTGTTTTTTTGTGCAGGCTAATTTCCAAAACTTCTGAACAGATTTTCATGAAGTTTTGACAGCATATTCATATTTGACCCACCGGGTTGGTCTAGAGGTAAAGTCGTCGCCAGAATCAGCTGTTTAACAGCTGATTTTCGGAGACGAAGGTTCCTGGTTCAAATCCTAGTAAAGGTAGTTACTATTACACGGATTTGAATACTAGATAGTGGTTACCGGAGTACTTTAACGGTTGGGGTTTAATTAACCATTAATTTTAGTTCATTAATATAGTTTAATTAACCAGCACATTCTTAGTTAAATGTTAAATTAATTGTAAAATTATTAATTGAGTCTATATATCTATATACTAATTAAAGACAAGTTTTTTTTGACAAGTTTTTTAAGACAAGTGTTTTTTTTGTGCAGGCTAACTTCCAAAACTTCTGAACAGATTTTCATGAAGTTTTGACAGCATATTCATATTTAAACCACCTAGTTGGTCTAGGGGTAAAGTCGTCGCCAGAATCAGCTGTTTAACAGCTGATTTTCGGAGACAAAGGTTCCTGGTTCAAATCCTAGTAAAAGTAGTTACTTTTGTACGGATTTGAATACTAGACAGTGGTTACCGGTGTACTTTGATGGTTGGGGTTTAATTAACTATACTCTCTCAGGAATGGTCAGCCTGGGTCTGTACAAGACTACACCTCATTTACACGTAATACACATCATCCTCATCTCATTGGGTCATGGGGTTGCTTAATGTTCTAAATTGAACAGATTTCAACGTACACAAAATTAGGAATAAAAAAAAAATCATATTTATATTCACAGCATTACTTTTGTTATAATTTTCAAAAATCCCAAAGGGCCCTAATGAAGATTTTCATGAATGTGTGTGTATGTGTGTGTTTGTGTAAATATTGCTGTTGAAGTAGATGAAGATGGTTTGTTGATGTCGAGAGACGTTCGCGGGGGAAATTATCAAAACGTCTTTATGTGTGTGTGTGCACTATTGTTGAAGACAGTACATACGTTAAAGACTACCGACAGACGTTCACGGAAGGTTTTATCAAAACGCTGTGTGTGCGTGCGCGCGCGCGCGTACGCTGGGGTATACAGTCGACTAGCAGCTACAAAATTTCTGTTACATATTTATTTAAAAGAAATTGATTATACATTTTTCGCGTGCGAAACCGCGCAGGGTATTCTAATAATTTATAAGTTTAAAGAAAGGCTGTTTACTATATATATATTATACACAGATCCCAAAAGAACCTTTAGCGAGGTGTTACAATATTTATTAAATAATGTCTGTTTTGTTTCTTAAATGATTGAATTTCGTTTAAAAATATTGGAATGTGCATTAAAATTAAACTCAAGTTCATACTTTTGTAAGCTTCTTTTCCATATAATATCAACAAAATTATAAAAGTTCAAATATTGGGATGATAAAAAACCAAAATCAGAAATATAAATGAAAAAATACCTATAACAGACAGGTGGAGTTTTAAATTATTTGTACTCAATGTGTTAGTTCCAAAGCTACGAAAATAGTTCTGTTTCCTAACATATTGCCATTTAATTAGATGACTGAATCATTTAAAAAACAGAAGAAGTAGAGGTGTAAAAGACACTTATCAGAGTTATCTTCACTGAAACTAATGAATTTCATTATACAACCAGATTCTAGGGTGAATGAAGTGAAGTTGTCATTTGCATGGTGGAAAATATGTTTTTTTCAGAGGGACTGCATGCTGATAAGCATACTTTTTAACTCAGTGAGGAAGAAAATTTTAAACCTCTTCACTACTAATTTTACTTAGTTGAATCTTTAGTGGTTTAGACTAGGGTTTTGACTGATGACCTAAACAACAACAACAACAACAACAAGTAAAACGAGTGAATTATTATTTTTTCTTTTTTTCTCTTTAATTCTTTATTTACAACTGTAAAACGTTACAACAAGCAAATGTGATGATTATCATAATAATGTAAATGACATGATAGGCATGAGAGGGGTAGGGCCCCCATTGGTGCCTCCCCAAGAATGAAATTTGTATATCAAATTAGCAGGTCTCTACTCCAGCGTCTTTTAAGGCGTCTAGGGGGATTATCAGGTAAATGGACGGAGGAAAGTGAACGCACCAGGGGGTTCTCGTGTTCGTGTGACTTGTCGTGAAAGCGTTTGTATAGGTATTCAATGGAATTTTGTACAAGTGGTGTTTTCAAATCTGTATGTAAGGTTTTGTTGCTAACGTAAAGAGGTGCATTTGCTATAAGGCGTAATGTTTTTGACTGGAATGCTTGAATTCGTTGCAAATTAGAGGGTTTGGTTGAACCGTAAATTTGGAATCCGTAGGTCCAAATAGGTTTCAAAAGAGAACAATATATGCGTAATTTTTGTGCCATTGGTAATTTTGATCGTTTGTGAAGTAGGGAATATAGAAGTTTAAGTCGGGAATTCAGTAATAAACGTTTCTGTTTGATATGTGTGCTCCAAGTTAGTCGTTTATCGAAAGTCAGACCGAGATACTTGACCGTATCTGTCTTTGTGAGAGGTTCATTGTCTATGTATACTGGTGGGCAATCACCATGACGGAGTGTGAAAGTTACGTGAAGGGATTTTGTCGTATTAAGTTTTATTTTCCATGTTTTACACCATTCGTGTATAAGATTGAGATGATGTTGGAGTGTTAGTGAAGTAAATAATAATGAGTGAATTAAAGTAAAATGTTGGGCTTTATGGTAAAGGGTTTTAATGACAAAAGGGCATATATTTCTCTGTATATAATCAGAGAGTTACTCCTCTTTGGTTATAAAAATTTCAGTTTTAAAGGTAGGCTACAATATATAATTTATATTGAAGGATATTGATATCCTTCAATTAAAAACTTATCAAAACCTAGAAGACACAGGATTCCTTTAAAAATATAAAACTTTATTTTATTAGAATTTATTAGGTATAGTTTAACGGTTTTCTGAATTTATGTTGGATAATTCAGGATTGGTATAAATGGAGCCGAGATAATCGCCACTCTTTAGTATGAATATAAAACGTATTAAAATTTATAATGAAACGAGATGGAAGGTGAAAAGGAAGGTGAACGTAAATTCATCTTATAGATTTCCAATGCAAAAGTGTGAAGGCATTCTGATGGAACACTAAGCTCCTGGTTTGGGAATTTCAATTTTGGCTCGCGTGACCGAGAAAGGGAAAGTCAGGAAGAAGAAAAAAGGGGTGGAAAATAGAAATGGGGGAGTTAAAGAGTCGGGAAGATGTCGACAGAAGATAAAGACACCTATATAACCTTGTATTCCGTTGCTCGTATATACCATCTATTGTACTTTTATTTATTTCAAATGAATTAAGATAAAACACACAAATTTTTGAACTAATAGGCTATCTGTTTAGATATCATCCTTGGCGTATTTGTTAATCTGCTTGAATATAAAATAGAAGATTCCATGATTGATTCCCGGCCAGGGTATAAAACTTTTTAATACAATGAAGCCTATCGTTTTTTTGGTTTTTAAATAGTTTTGTTTCATATCATATGGTCAGCCAATTAAATGGCTGAATCATTTAAGAACAGAAGAGGTAGAGGTGTAAAAGACACTAATCAGAGTTGTCTCCTCTGAAAGTAATGAATTTCATTATACAGCCAGACCCTGTGGTGAATGAAGTGAAGGAGTCATTTGCAGAGTGAAAAATATGTGCTTTTCAGAGGGCCCGGCATGCTGATAAGCATACTTTTCCACTCAGAGAGAAAGGCATGGTAAACCACCTCACTCCTTGTTTTAATTTGTAAAACCTCTACAGGTTCAAACCAGCCTACAGGCTGATCACCTAAGCATAATGCCTATTTGATCTTTTTCTATTGTTTGTGCCTTTTTATGCAATAAGTGATGTAGGGCCTACTGTTGTTAATTGGTTTTTGACCAGTGCTATATTGTTGTATTCTAATTTTATTATGTAGTTTATGGTTTTTAGTTTCTCTTGCCTATATGAATATATAGGAAGGAAAGTATTGTTTTCATGTCGATTTTTCGAAATCGAGTTTTCACCGGATCTATACGTTTTCAGACCCCCTGAACCCAAAAAAACATGTTTTTAGCGATTGGTCTGTGTGTGTGTGTGCGTGTGTGTGTGTGCATGTGTGTGTGTATGTGAACAGAATATCTCAAGAACGGAACATCGTACGAACTTGAAACTTGAAACTTAAGTTACATACCACTACCGGACTCGACACGAACATTTTCATCAAAATCGGTCAACCGGAAGTGGTAGTTTATTCGTGTAATTTTTAACTTTTTTGCGATTTTCTCAAAAACTGGTCCTACGATTTTTTTAAAAATCGCCTGGTTTACTCAATTTTTTATTTTCTACAAGATAGGGTAGGCGTCATGTTTGCTGAAATTCTGGGTGAGGCTGTTTTCACGTAAAAACGTTGTTTTTTTTAAGATTACAGCTTTAATATGCATTTTAGCGCAAAACTTTATATAATAAACGTTGTAGAGAATTAAAAATGCTACAACTTTTATTTCAAACAATTTTTTGTATAACGCTTAGTTTAGCGGTAATTTGCGATTTTCTGTTTTTTTTCTCACGAAAATGTGTGAAAAACTGATTTATTTAAGATTTCGGCCTTAGTATGCATTTTACGACAAAAGTGTATATAATTAAATTTATAGAAAATTAACAGATCTACAACTTTTATTTAAAGCATTTTTCTCTACAGAGCCTAGTTTAGAGAGAAAGAGTGATTTTCCGTATTTCTAAGCCAAACTGAGGTTGATTTTCATTTTGCATCATTCACTCATGATTAAAATAAGGTTATGTTTTTGAGGTTAGTTTTTTGTTTATTTCTAATATTTTATTAATAATGTTAGGTTTATTGTTAATTATTTGCATTGGCAAGAGAAAGTTGTGTGAGTGTTTCACACCAGGTTTTTTCTGTAGTTAGAGTAATTCTTCTTCAAGCACAGGCTTTGCTTTTTTGGAGGAGTAATAAACGAAATAAAAAAATAAATGAAAATAAATTTTATTTTTTAGTTTACTATTATTAGTTTAATAACATCAGTTGCTTGGTTATTACGGGCTTATTCGCGTTTTGAATTTAGTGAATACAAATTGATTACGCTAGGTCTCATATTTGCAAAAAAATCGTTAACCCACTAAACTAAGAAAATAAATAATTTTTTTTTTGCTTAACGTCCGACTGTTCTGCAATTAGTGAGAATGCAGACGGTGACGGATGAAATGATTTTTTGTAACGTATGAAAATATGCCGTGCCTGAATAGGATTCGAACCCAAGACCGCATGGTGAGAAGCAAGCACGTTACAAACTACGCCAATGCGACCGGCGAATATAATTGGAACAATAAGCTGGGTCGGCCGCATTGGTGCAGCTGGTAACGTGCTCGCCTCTCATCATGCGGTCCTGGGTTCGAATCCCACTCAGGCATGGCATATTTTCATACGTTACAAAAAGTCATTTCATCCTACATTGCATAAAGTTCCACCCCAACGTCGTCGCTAATGACCGTTGCAGTTGATGCGAGTTAAACAAATAAATTAAAAAAAAATTAAGCTGGCTACAGATGTAATAAACAATGTGTTGTTTAGGTCATCAGCCGAAAAGCTGGTTTGAACCTCTAGAGGTTTTACTAAGTAAAAACGAGGAGTAAGGTGGTTTACCATTGCCTTCCTCACTGAGTTGAAAGAGTATGCTTATCAGCATGCCAGGCCCTCCGAAAAGCACTCACTTTCCACCCTGCAAATGACACCTTCACTTCATTCACCACAGGGTCTGGCTGTATAGTGAAATTCATTACTTTCAGAGGAAATAACTCTGATTAGTGTCTTTTACACCTCTACCTCTTCTGTTCTTAAATGATTCAGTCATTTAATTGACTGACCATGTGATAAGAAACAGAACTATTTATTTTAGCCCTGCAACAAACAGATTGAGTGTAAATAATTTGACACTCCACCTGTCTGTTATGGGCAGAATAAACAATAACAGATGGTAAAGTAAACAAATACACGGTATTTTAAATGTAAACACAACATCACAACTCTTTCCATAACTTATCTATTATCAACTCATTGTATTACCATTATTTTCGGAAATCTATCACATAATCTGCAACCTAGCGAAGCTTGGTAACCCGGCACTTCCCTTAGTAAGATCCACCGTGTAGGTCGAGAGGTAAAGTCGTCGCCGCGAGTCAACTGTTTAACAGCTGATTTTTGGAGACGAAGGTTCCTGGTTCAAATCCTAGTAAAGGTAGTTACTTTTATACGGATTTGAATGCTAGACAGTGGTTACCGGTGCACTTTGATGGTTGGGGTTCAATTAACCATACTCTCTCAGAAATGGTCGGCCTGGTTTTGTACAAGACTACACCTCATTTACACGTCATACACATCCTCCTCATCTCATTGGGTCATGAGGTTGCTTATTGTTCTGAATTGAACAGATTGCAACGCACACATATTAGGCGTAAAATTTTTTTCATTAAGATATTAAAAACCCACCGGGTTGGTCTAGAGATAAAGTCGTCACTAAAATCAGCTGTTTAACAGCTGATTTTCGGAGACGAAGGTTCCTGGTTCAAATCCTAGTAAAGGTAGTTACTTTTATACGGATTCGAATGCTAGACGGTGGTTACTGGTGTACTTTGATGGATGAGATTCAATTAACCATACCTCTCAGGAATGGTCAACCTGAGTCTGTACAAGACTACACCTCATTTACACGTCGTACATATCATCCTCATCTCATTGGGTCATGAGGTTGCTTATTGTTCTGAATTGAACAGATTGCAACGCACACATATTAGGCGTAACATTTTTTTCATTAAGATATTAAAAACCCACCGGGTTGGTCTAGAGGTAAAGTCGTCGCTAAAATCAGCTGTTTAACAGCTGATTTTCGGAGACGAAGGTTCCTGGTTCAAATCCTAGTAAAGGTAGTTACTTTTATACGGATTCGAATGCTAGACGGTGGTTACTGGTGTACTTTGATGGATGAGATTCAATTAACCATACCTCTCAGGAATGGTCAACCTGAGTCTGTACAAGACTACACCTCATTTACACGTCGTACACATCATCCTCATCTCATTGGGTCATGAGGTTGCTTATTGTTCTGAATTGAACAAATTGCAACGCACACAAATTAGGATAAAAAAAAGATATTAAGTAATTTAAAATAACATAATAATAGATAAAAATAAATTTTACATTGTAAAAATAAATTACATTTTCCTTTGAAATATAATTAAAAATTATGTACCTAGATTTTTCATTACATTTTGTTTTACTTGTGTTAATTTTTTCTATGAGAAATTTGTAAAGGAGCAGCTGTTTTAGTAATCATTATAATATGTAGAACAGCATACTTATTACCCTAGTAAAAGAAATAAGAATACATCCTCACCTACGTACCCTCATCTACTTCATCAAAAAAAGCTATTACACTGTAATGCTTTACAAAGTTTGTAACATCAATGTTTTATGAGTAATATTTACTTTTTACAAAAAAATTGAGGAGTAAAAATAAACATGAGTACAGTGAAGATCAAAGGTTGTAAAATTTTATTTTATACAGGTATACTACATATTGTACTATATGTATTTTAATCATATTTTACCATTAAAATTTTGTATTTTCATTTATAATATATTTAAAAAAGATTAAGGTTCATTTTTAAACATGATTTATGACATTTAAATTTTACAATGTTAATTAAAATTGCTGTCTATCTTTTAAAGTTAATTTATGTTGAAAATTAGTTAAAATCTTTTTGTACGTATGCAACCCTTCCTCTATCCACGTCGATAGGTTGGCAGTAGGGGGTTAACAAAAAAAAAAAAACAAAAAAACGGAAGCGAAAATCACAAAAGACTCAGTTTGTTGTTGCATAGGAGTATAATTACCAAAATAAAAAAAACAATAGTATAAAAATAATTGAATGGTGCGATATCAAAATAAATAAATATTTTCAGAATGAATAGACCAACATTGATATTAAAAAAAAAACAAAGTTACACATGAATAAGTAATTAATAGTAAAAAGCAAATTAGATAAAAAAAAACAATTTAAATAGATTTACTTAGTGACCAAAGTTTTAAGAGATCAAAAATTTTAAATTTTCTTTAATAATTATAGCTTACCATGGCAGCATTTTACACAAAATATAAAAAAATTTAATAAATATTAAACTAGATATAATTTTTTGAATGTTTACAAGAATCCATGAAAATTCAAGTTATGTAAAATTATTAGAAAAAAATTTTTAAAGAAATAGAAAACGATTCAAAATGCTATGTTTTTAAGACACAAAATTAATTGAGAAACAAGTCCATTCATTAAGATTTTTCCAGATCTGTACATGTTTATTTCTAGAACAATTTCCGGACACGCTTCAACAAGGATTGACGCAGCAATAAAAGTTATCCCAAAATAAATACCAAAAATATAAAAAACACATACCGGATTGCAGATAAAACACTTCCCTGAAATTCGCTAGTACTTAGTAAGGTGAAAATAAATCCGTAGGCCCTTCAATCAAAGGTTGTGTGACCGAACGAACGGCATTATTGCAAGTAAAGCGAATAACTTCAACAGGAATGAAATTAGTCACTGGCAAACAAAATTTCCTGATCCGGGAATCGAATTGGATGGATTTAGCGTCGGAAACCAAGGCTGTCCAGACGGATGGTTCTACAGTTGAATAATTCAAAATCGAATAGTCCTGGACTTGAACAGTTCAAAACTCGAACCCAATTTCATATTCAAGACTCGAAGTAAGACTCGAAGTAATTTCATATAGGGTGACGTTAATAAATTTACTTATATTCTTTTAACGACAAAAAAACGATCCGGAAAAGACTATAAAAATAATACGGAACATAGATGAAATAAATAAAACCAGCAAATAAATAACGTTACAAGAATCATTTTTACAGATGAAAAAAAAAATAACCGAACAGCCACAACTAAAAGTTAACAAAATTCTTTTTTGCAAAAAGAATAAAATATAAAATCGGACACGCCGTTTCAATGATTGAAATAACGTCCGTACATTTTGACAATCAAACTAGTTCTGACAATCCTACAAGGAAAAGACGATACATTAATGCAATTACAGAATAGAACAAGAATAAGTTCAGCAAGTATAACGATAAACCGCCAGATCGCATCAGCTTACGGTAATTAAAATCGAAGTGAATCAATAGAATAAGATCAGCGCCAGAATATAAAATGTACTAAAAATGTAACGAATTCAGCCTAGACGTTACACGTACTATGAGTATATTTTTAATGACTTGTTCGAGATAAATTTATTCGTGGTTACACTGCATTGTAATCATCGATAATAATACCGTAAAATCTGGAAGCGAATTTGTAATTATTTTTGACAGAATCGATTGTAAAAATTCCAGTGCGCGTTTAAATCGATGACGCAATGAAATCGAAACACATTAGGTTACAATATTATTTATTCATGAAACCATCGACTAAAGATCGATTCGTATATAGACGAACTGTGCTCCGTCCATGCTTAGACCGGGCTCTGGCAGTACTGTGCTGCACCGTTTTTTACTTTCTCTTGCCTATATGAATATATAGGAAGGAAAGTATTGTTTTCATGTCGATTTTTCGAAATCGAGTTTTCACCGGATCTATACGTTTTCAGACCCCCTGAACCCAAAAAACATGTTTTTAGCGATTGGTCTGTGTGTGTGTCCAAGTATATCCTATTCCAAGTATTCCAAATTATAATCCAATATAATCCATATTAAGATCCTACTTTGTGAAATTTTAATAAATCATGTCGCTAAAGAAAATTAAATATATATTATATATATTTTGTAAATTTAAGACTTTTTTTTCTAGATGTGAAATAAACTATTTCTGCTATTGATATAAAATTCAAGTAATTTCAAAAAGTCATAGAAACCCAGAAAAATCAAAAAATGAAAATGGTATTCCATATTTGGTTCCTCTCCCCTACTATCACATTTTTACTTTCTCTTGCCTATATGAATGTATAGGAAGGAAAGTATTGTTTTCATGTCGATTTTTCGAAATCGAGTTTTCACCGGATCTATACGTTTTCAGACCCCCTGAACCCAAAAAACATGTTTTTAGCGATTGGTCTGTGTGTGTGTCTGTGTGTGTGTCTGTGTGTGTGTCTGTGTGTGTGTGTGTGTGTGTGTGTGTGTGTGTGTGTGTGTGTGTGTGTGTGTGAACAGAATATCTCAAGAACGGAACATCGTACGAACTTGAAACTTGAAACTTAAGTTACGTACCACTACCGGACTCGACACGAACATTTTCATCAAAATCGGTCAACCGGAAGTGGTAGTTTATTCGTGTAATTTTTCACTTTTTTGCGATTTTCTCAAAAACTGGTCCTACGATTTTTTTTAAAATCGCCTGGTTTACTCAATTTTTTATTCTCTACAAGATAGGGTAGGCGTCATGTTTGCTGAAATTCTGGGTGAGGCTGTTTTCACGTAAAAACGTTGTTTTTTTAAGATTACAGCTTTAATATGCATTTTAGCGCAAAACTTTATATAAAGAAAGTTGTAGAAAATTAAAAATTCTACAACTTTTATTTCAAACAATTTTTTGTATAACGCTTAGTTTAGCAGTAATTAGCAATTTTCTGTTTTTTTCTCACGAAAACGTGAGAAAAATCGATTTTTTAAAGATTTCGGCCTTAGTATGCGTTTTATAATTAAAGTGTATATAATGAAATTTATAGAAAATTAAAAGATCTACAATTTTTATTAAAAACATTTTTCTCTACAGAGCCTAGTTTAGCGTGAAAGAGTGATTTTCTGTATTTTTAAGTCAAACTGAGGTTGATTTTCGTTTTGCGTCTTTCACTCATGATTAAAATTAGGTTATGTTTATTGAGGTTAGTTTTTTGTTTATTTCTAATGTTTCATTACTAATATTAGGTTTATTGTTAATTATTTATATTGGCAAGAGAAAGTTGTGTGAGTGTTTCACACCAGATTTTACTATTAGTATTAGTCCGCGTGCAGTGCAGAAGCAAATATACGACAGGTGTTTCTTCAAAAACCTTTATCAGTTGAGTTGTGAACTATATCATTTCATGTCTTATTTTCTGTGCTGGGTATTATATGAGGAAGAAATTTTAAAGAAAGCTTTTAAGTTACGTGAAGAAACTAGACTACCATTGTACGATATGAGTTAGTACACTCATTCTTTTATTAACCTTTCTGCAAGAGTCATAATGCACTTCGTCCTCTATATTTTATTAGATGTTACTCCTTAAGTGTATTGGGTATCAAATCCATTGTTATCACACTGAGAGAATTTTTAATCTCTCGTCTTTTATCAATGGTTATGATGATAAAATAACTGCACAGTTGTTTATGATTTATTTTACACGTTTTATCAACCTTTAAAGAAAATTTTTAAGGGATTTTTAGATAGATGATATGCATCTAATTGAATCAGTGGCATAATTATATAAGGGAAGGGTCCAGGGTGTCCAAACATACTCCGAAATATAAAATAAAGAAAAAATTATTATAAAGATTTGTTAATTTTTAGCGATAGCTGGAAATCTACCAAGTTAAATTAAATAACCAACAAAAATAATTTAAACCAGCGTTGTTTAACAAACTTATTTAATATTTGTTATTTATTCACATCATTGTAAAATCACCCCTTGTTTTAAGGTCGTTTGGGTTCGGCTGCGCTCGAATTTTTAGGTATAAAAGCACTAGGTAGAAGAGACTCATTCTTTTGCACCGAAAAGAGTTTTGAGCGATTAAAACCGGCAAATGTTTCTGCCAAGGATGGTCTGTAAGGTCTGGCAGGGAAAGGATGACAACCGGTTCACAAAACAAATTTTAAAACACTAAACAGTAGATTTAACGTACTGGATAAACGGTATAATGAAGTCAGAAAGGATATTGAAAATAAAACCGGAATAAACCGAGGAAACTTAAATGAACCAATCAAATTTAGACAAATAATTACGGACTTTATGGGCTTCCATGAAGAGTGAAACAGAATATTGGGTGGATACAAGAAAGAAGCAAAACATAGTGAGCGAATCCTAAAAATGTGAGCTGCAAAAAGAGCTTCTAGAACTATCTAAAGTCATCTCACGTAGTTTAAAATTGGACCTATACAAGGAGGAAAATACTGGGTGGAAATTAAAAGATGAAATTTCTTATGAAAAAACTAAAGGTTTCAATTTTTAAGCACTTTCAGGAAATAGAAGTATTAGTTCTTATATTATCTCAAAACCGACACCCCGAACAAAATGTATATCAATGCTACTTAATTGCTTCTGTAAATAATTCTGGAACCAAAATTACTAATTTAAGTGATCCGGCTAGAATTTAGAAACTAAGGTTTCCTCAATCAAGTTCTGTTACGTTGAAAGTAGGAATGATATTCTTAAAGAAACATCACAGTAAAATGTGCATTGATACATCATCTATGGGTGATATACACCCATGTGACAATGAAATTCAAAGTTTCTGTACAAAACAAAAATTGGAGACGTAACTATTAAATGTTGGTGTTAAACATTCACACGACTCTCTTACCAATTTAAATAATGAACAATATAACTATGTTTAATAATGAGTAAACAATGTAATATAAAAACCACAACCTAATTTTAATCATGAGTTAAGTCAGACTGTTGACTTATCGGGATCCAAAAATAACTGATGATAATAAAGATATTTCATTTCATTATTATTATTATTATTACTATTATTCATTTTCTTTAGGTGACCAAAGAAACAGCTCTTCTCTTTATGATTGATTCTTTTATTGTTTTGATATCTTTGCATATGAACTGTTGGAGTTTATTTTAATAAAAAGCAAAACTTTTGATGCCTAATCTGGCTAGATTCTCTATGCTGTGAAAAAAATAATTTGAAGGTCAATGAAGTCCACCCTAGCATTCATTAAATATATTTTTAAATTCATTAAATTTCAGGGTGAAATATTTCATTAATTCATTAGATTCTATTCACATATATTTATGGATTTCCACTCATATTTAAATTTGAAGTACGACCGATGAATTTAAAAACAAAAACAATAAAAATAACGTAAAATAAATTCAGCCCACTTGAAATTGTTTGTAGACCAATTAGTGAAAAGTATTTCACGTGACAATACATGCACTTGACATTTACTGTTTGCCTGTTCAAACTTAAAAAGTTAAAAATGACATCGCGTTTGAGGGTTCCCCTTATGAAAAACTTTTTTTAATGTTGCCAAAGCGTAACTTCTCTAATTTAAAGTTGAAGTGAAAAAGTGTGGGCGTTGGCGGCTAGAAGGGCATACACCAACCAATACGTTTGCTACAAAATTGAAGAGTTGCTACTCTAAATAAAACTGCACGACAGTTATTGAATTTATTAACATAAAAACTTTAATAATTATAAAATATTTTCAACGGCCATCAATTATTTGAATTATTCCTTTTTCTATTTAATTTTCTACTCCGTTTTGTAAACACATTCTTTAGCTCTCGCACTCTTTCTGATTTTATGTAGACAAACAAATTTTGTGCTCATAACAGGCAGGTGGAGTGCTAAATTATTTACACTCGATCTGCTAATTCCAGGGCTATAAAAAATAGTTTTGTCTTTTATTACATGGTCAACAAATTATATGACTAAAGCATTTAGAAACAAAACAGGTAAAGGTGTAAAATACACTAGTCACAGTCATCGTCTCTGAGAGTAATGCATTTCATTATACACCCAGCCCATGTGGTGAATGAAGTGAAGATGTCATTTGTAGGCTGGAAAGTAGATGATTTTTAGAGGGCTGGCATGCTGATAATCAACTGATAATTACATGCTGATAATTACTTTTCGATTCAGTGAGAAAGGCACGATAAACCACATTACTCTCGGTTTTTAAAGTAATGTCTCTAGAGGTTTAAACCAGCCTATCGGCTGATGACCTAAACGAAAAACAAATTTTATATATTTTTAAATATGACTACACTCATACACATCATCCTTATCTCATTGGGTCATGGGGTAGTTTAGCTTATTGCTCTTAAATTGAACAGATTGCAACACGTACATTATGGATTAAAAAACAATTATTAAAAAATTATATATTGCTGTTATTTAGGTTATAAACCGAAAGCTGGTTTGAATCTCTAGTCTAGAGGCTTTACTAAGTAAAACAAAGAGTGAGATGGTTTACAATTTTGCCTTCTTCACTGAGTGGAAAAGTATGCTTATCAGCATGTCAGGCCTTCCGAAAAGCATCTACTTTCCACCCTGAAAATGACACCTTCACTTCATTAATCACAAGATCTGATTGTACGAGGGCAGTCCTAAAAGTCTGTCACGTTTTGATATAAAAAAAAAACTAAGTACAAGAAAAATATTTTATTATATACATTTGAAAGTGCAACTAAAATGCTATTTTTCTACATAATCACCAAACAAATTAAAACACTTATCATAGCGGTGAACTAATTTTGAAATGTCGGCGTCATAAAAGTCTACCGCCTGTGATTTTAACCAGTTAGTCCTCCTGCAGCTCCGCGTCGTCGTCAAAGCTAATCGTCTTACCTAATTTATCTGTAAAAATTTCATGCAATAAACTTTTTGAAATTTGTGGGGAAAAAAGCGATAGCTCTCTTATGGTGAATCGACGGTCTTCTCTAATCTTCTCATTGACTTTATTCACAATGTCATCACTCACGAGGCTTGGCCGTCCACTTCGTTCTTCCTCGTGAACATTAGTTCAGCCATTTTTTAACTGAATGCACAAACGCCGTACTCCACTTTCAGTGTAAACATCGTTCCCATAAACTTCACAGATTTGGCGATAAATCTCAATTGGTTAATTGTTTTTAGCCAATAAAAACCGTATTACAGACCGTACTTCACAACTGGCGGGATTTTGAATCGCGGCACACATTTTAAATTGTTGTTGAAAAACAACGAAGAGCGACACAGACCTCTCGCTAGCTGGATAGCATCTGAACGGAGAAACGCCGCGGCACCAAAATAGCCGCGATAACTCATCCGCTAGCGGCTACAACGCAAAACATGACAGACTTTCTGGACTGCCCTCGTATAATGAAATTTATTACTCTCAGTGGAGATAACTGTGATTAGTGTGTTTTACACCTCTACTTCTTCTGTTCTTAAATGCTTTAGTCATATAAATAGATGACCATGTGATAAGAAACAGAACTATTTTTTTGTAATCCTGGAACTAGCAGATCTAGTGCAAATAATTCAATACTCCACCTACCTGTTAGGGCAACATTATATAGTAGCTATGTAGTACGGTTACAATAATCGTATAACATAAGAAACTAAGGTCAGCTTTAAAATCCCAAATAAAAGATTGAAAATACTTTAAAGATTCAAAAGACCAGATTTTAAAATCTCTTGAAAACGATTGCATATAAGAAGATGATTTTCAAATTCAACAGATAATGATTATGTAGGTCACTCGGTTTATCTAAGAGACGAGAACAAAATCCCTAACCGTACCGATCTTTTCCAAGTATACGAAAATAATAAAAAAACAGTGCATTATACGAAACCCAAACCTAACTACCGTTGAAACATGTCATTTTGAATCTCAAATAGTTTATAATGTAAACGCTTTTAAATTCGAATTAGGGCCTATGTTTGCAAAAGATATCAACAATTTTATCTCACAAACTTTATTTTCTTAAACTCTACGCTTTTGATGGATCAGTTGGTTGCTATCCGATGATCCATTTAACTGTTGATAATATTTTATTGTTAACTTGAAAGTCCAACATTTGACTCTTTGTAAAGTTAAAAAATTAAGTTAGCAATATTTTACTCTGAAACTACCATTCTATTATAAAATAAGTAAACCTTTAAAAAACATTTCCGTTTCAATAAATCAATTTTTACATTTCATTATCTTTTCCTAGATTTTTTTAGTACAGTTGAGCCCGGTTTTAACGGCCTCGGACTTTACGTCAACTCGGACTTAACGTCATTTTTTTAGGCGTTGCGTCAAACTTCTATCTGAAAACCCCTGTTTTAACGTCATTAACTCGGTTTTTGCGTCAACATTTTTCCGATGAAATCATTTTTTACTTCACGTACAACGATTGTGAACTTGCCGTAATTTATCAGTAAATTGTATGAAAAAGGAAAAGACAGTACTTATACAGTAATATAGTACAATAGTCTACTTGTCAATAGTGTTTGCTTGTGCGAAGGGATTAAAATGATTTTGTTAAGCTGTTCATATGTGTGTCTATAACTACTGATTGATCTACGTCAAGGTCAGTTTTGGGACTGCACCCTCTACGTGACATGTGACACTTAGTAGGTAGCACTTACCTAACTTTCACATCAGACTATCCACATTTAAGAAAATTCTCTAATACTGAGGAAGCGACTGAGCAAGAGGAAGATGAAGAGGACACCGTCACGCCAACATTGCAGGAGGCAATGCTAGCGGCTTAAACTTTTTTCAGATTTCACCGACACCGAGAGACATTACGGAGAGGATTTATTTCGCAGAACGAGGTGTTCAAAAGAAAATCACTGATTTCTTCCAATAAAGTAGATAACGTACCGTTATGTAGTTTATATACATACAAATATGTATTTTGGTTTCCGTATTTTAATACATAATAAAGTCTACCTACTTACATAGAGTGGTTATTAATCTATTTTATTAGGGTATATAAGATTTAAAAATCACAAATAAAAAATGTTTAGCACATTACGTAAATCAGTAGTAATGTATACGAAATATTCTTAGTTTAGTTAGATTTACTTTGACACAAGAGCTAACTTTGTTATAACGTCACTCGGATATAACGGTAAAATTTAATCTGTCCCTTCAATGACGCTATAAGCGAGTTCGACTGTATTAAACATTTTAAAAAACTCTCGACACAAAAAACCTTTAAAAAGTAAAAAATAATGTGTATTTGCCCTTGAGGTTTAATCTATAGTTCAGCCGCTCTAAGTTTGCTCCTACTGTCAACAAACCAAAACCAGCTACTACAGGGTGCACGCTAAAGTCTGTGACTTTATGGATGTCGTATTCCTATTAAGTTAACTATTTTTTAAATTATAAGTACTTAAAGTACTAAAAAAATCAGTCGTGATATGATGTAGGCCTAACAATTTTAATTAAAAAAAATACTTTTAAAAGTATTTTGTATTTAAATACTTTTGAAATTATTTAGTTGTTACTTTTTAATCAGCGTGTACACATTTAGATATAATACGCATGCTCAGTGACGTCATTATTTGTTTACATTAGGAGCAAACTTAGAACGGCTGAACTGTACGTAATAATATTTTAATCCAACCCACCGTGTTGGTCTAAAGGTAAAGTCGTCAATAAAATCAGCTGTTTAACAGCTGATTTTCGGAGACGAAGGTTCCTGGTTCAAATCCTAGTAAAGGTAGTTACTTTTATACGGATTTGAATGCTAGATAGTGGTTACCGGTGTACTTTGATGGTTGGGGTTCAATTAACCATACTCTCTCAGGAATGGTCGACCTGAGTATGTACAAGACTACACCTCATTTACACGTCATACACATCATCCTCATCTCTTTGGGTCATGGGGTTGCTTATTGTTCTTTAATCGAACAGATTGCAACGTACACAAATTAGGGATTACAAAAAAAATATATATTTTAATCCAAGCGTCGTCGCGTTAGAGGACCGCTAAGTGACAATATAACATGTGTTACTTAAGATAGGGTTTCCTAGGAAACGGTGCCGACATCAAGCGGCCGTAATGTAGCGGTGCGTGACGTCACTTAAACTATGGCTATATAAACTAAATGGCGTTGATTACCTAGAGAGCGTAACGTAAAGTAGCTGTGCCGCCATTCACAAGTCGACCGTAATAGCGGTGACAAACAATCCTGGAACATTTTTCTCTGTGTAGCGGTGAACATTTAGTTTTTAAATATATAAAAAAATAACACACTCTGAGAAACGCTTGCAGTTACTGAAAGAAATAACTCAGCGTAGAACAACTACGACTCCAATTGAATTGGATGAAACGGACCTCTTCTTCAACTCTATGGCGAAAATTGTAAAAAACCTTCCCCGTTTTGAACAAATTCAACTGAGGATGCAAATCGGATCGTTGGTTGGTATAATCAAACAATGCCGGCGTTAAACGAAAGAACTGGTTAAACCCTTCCTCGTTGCAGTGCAAATGGCGACGAACTAAAATTTGAAATAACATGGTTTTTAAATATTTCACTTCCTTTAAACGAGTGTTTTCGTCTTCCGATGATTCTTTATCTTTCAAATAAATTAACAATTCTATGTCTAGGTTGTCCATTCTGCAACGTAAACACTCATTCGCCGTATTCTAAGTTGACACATCGAGTCCACCGCTTTCTTCTTCTTATGGTGCCTATCCGGTTCGGATGTTGGCTATCATGATGGCTATTCCACCGCTTTACGCCTGTTTTATTATGTCCCCTGCACATCAACATATTACGGCCAATAGTTTACGGCACCGCTTTTCTAGGAAACCGTAGCTTTAGCTGTACCCCAACGCGACGTCGCTTGGATAAAAATATTACTACTTATATTAAACCTAAAAACAAATACATATATCTATTATTTTATTACTTTCTTTTTTTGTGTCAGGGTTTCTTAAATTAAATTTTTAATTTCTTACTTTTTAAACTTCATATACTACTAGTAGATATGTTTTACTTCACCGTGCCTTATTATAGCTAAAAAAACTCTTGATCAAGTCACCTTTGAAACAAAAATAAAACTAAATCAAAATTGGTTCATCCGTTTGGGAGCTACGATGTCACAGACAGATACATAAATACAAAAGTAAAAATACAGATATATTTCAAAAAATAGTTGAACTTTGAACGACCCTCTGTTTTTGTCACGGGCTAATAAAATAAAACGACAATAAAGCCAGTGTGGAGGTACTGAATTGAATTGCGAAGACCAGAGAATTCATCTTATATTTTAAATTTGCAGCGTCTCCAGTTGAAGATCCTTCATTTTACCACCGACTCCCCTTGGTTCATAACCAATGACGTAATTTACCATGAATTTCAAATGAACAATGTTACAGACGAAATGTGAATACGAAATAAAAAACCCGATGTAAAACACTCTCACGGCAAAATAATCTATGTTTAATCATGAAAAGGCACATACAATCTAACAAGCGCAAAGTAACCAAACCAAACCAAATATAATAAGTGGAGTGTTAAATTACTGGCACTTAATCTATTGATTCCAGGGCTACAAAAAAAGTTCTATTTCTTATTACATGGTCAGCCAATTATATGACTGAATTATTTAACACGTTGACTGCCACACTAAATTTTGTGACGCTTACAGCGGGGCCATCGACTTTTTTATTTAATTTTTTCACATTTTATTCATTTTTATTCTTATTTTACTTATTTAATTTAATAACAACAATTGTTTTTTGTAAAATAAAGTTGTGATACACTTTTGGGTCAAATGGTGTGCTGGAATTATTTTACATATCAGAGCCATGGGATCCATTTTTGTGTCGCAATATGAAGTGTAATAAACAACTGGGTTAAGGTATAAAGTTCTAGACTTTTTCAATCAACCAATAAGTAAAAGAAATAAAATTTAAAATAATAGGAGCATCCTAGTACAAGACAACAAGGAAAACTACCTGTATAGGCCTACGCAATACCCTATTATTTGAAAAAGGCCAACTATTTGAACAGTCTAAGTTTACAATGTCACTCTTTGAAGCCCTTTTGAAACCACATTAACGGCTTAAAAATGAGTCCATGTACTGAGACTCATTTTTGATGCACGTGGCCCATTTTTAAAGACAAGTGTGATACGTATTTGGCTCACATAGCAGTCAACGTGTTAAGAACAGAAGAAGTAGAGGTGTATAAGACACTAGTCAGAGTTGCCTCCTCTGAGATTAATGAATTTCATTATACAGTTAGATCTTATGGTGAATTAGGTGAAGTTGTCGTTTGCAGGGTGGAAAGTACATGCTTTTCAAAGAGCGTGGCATGCTGATAAACATACTTTTTCACTCAGTGAGTTGTCGCAATGGTAAACCACCTCACTTCTTGTTCTACTTAGTAAAGCCTTTAGAGGTTTAAACTAGCCTTTCGGCTGATCACTTAAACAACATACAAAAATTAAACCATAATTTTTTTAATTACCAATGATAAAAATGAAGATAAAGGCTTTTGAAATGTGGTATTATAGGAAAATGTTAAAGATTAGGTGGGTGGACAAAATAAGTAATTTAGAGGTTCTTAGGTGAGTGGATGAAAAAAAATCTTGTGTGAAACACTCACACAACTTTCTCTTGCCAGTGCAAATAATTAACAATAAACCTATTATTAGCAATAAAACATAAGAAATAAACAAAAAACTAACCTCAAAAACATAACCTAATTTTAATCATGAGTGAAAGACGCAAAATGAAAATCGTACTCAGTTTCGCTTAGAAATACGGAAAATCACTCTTTCTCTCTAAACTAGGCTCTGTAGAGAAAAATGCTTTAAATAAAAGTTGTAGATCTTTTAATTTTCTATAAATTTAATTATATACACTTTTGTCGTAAAATGCATTCTAAGGCCAAAATCTTAAAAAAATCGATTTTTCACACGTTTTCGTGAGAAAAAAACAGAAAATCGCTAATTACCGCTAAACTAAGCGTTATACAAAAAAATGTTTGAAATAAAAGTTGTAGAATTTTACATTCTCTACAACTTTTATTATATAACGTTTTGCGCTAAAATGCATATTAAAGCCGCAATATTAGAAAGAAAATGTTTTTACGTAAAAACAGCCTCACGCAGAATTTCAGCAAACATGGCGCCTACCCTATCTTGTAGAGAATAAAAAATTGAGTAAACCAGGCAATTTTTAAAAAAATCGTAGGACCAGTTTTTGAGAAAATCGCAAAAAAGTGAAAAATTATACGAATAAACTACTACTTCCGGTTGACCGATTTTGATGAAAATGTTCGTGTCGGGTCCGGTAGTGGTATGTAACTTACGTTTCAAGTTCATACGATGTTCCGTTCTTGAGATATTATGTTCACACACAGACACACACACACACACACACACACAGACACACACAGACACACACACAGACCAATCGCTAAAAACATGTTTTTTGGGTTCAGGGGGTCTGAAAACGCATAGATCCGGTGAAAACTCGATTTCGAAAAATCGACATGAAAACAATACTTTCCTTCCTATATATTCATATAGGCAAGAGAAAGTAAAAAAGTATGTGGTAAGCATCCTACCTGAAGAAGGGATAGGCTAGGGAGGCATATCTTAAGACACCCAGGTATTGGGCTATCAATAATGGAAGGTATTATTGTGGGAGTAAATTGTAGGGGGAGGGAAAGATTAGAATATATAAAGCAATGTACAAAAGATGAAGGGTGTTAGACGTATGTAGATATGAAACGACTTGCGCAAGATAGAAAAGCTTGGAGAACTGCATCAAACCAGTTGAGAGACTGATGACAAAAAAATACCAACGACGTAAATAACATTTATAAGCTACCCCCGTCATGTGATTACATCAACTCTGTGTGATCTCAGCAACCCTCTATAAAATGGTAGACTTGATTGGGAATCGAGACCAGGTCCTCTTGTGAAGAAGTCAGTTGCACGGATCATTGCTCTTATCAGAATCAAGATCACTCCACCATGTTCCGATTAAATGCGTATTAATATTGAATCATCTACTTTCAGATATTAAAAATAAATAAATTGAACTACAATAATGACTAAACATAATGACTAGATTATTTAAATAATTAATTAATAGAATTAATACTAATTAAAATTGGGGTTATTAATACGATATTAATTAAATTAAATTTAGAGAGATTAAAACAAATTTTAGTTTAGAGTACGTATTAGAGAAATCTTAAATCTCAATTGTTAAACAATCATTTTCAAATGTACATTGAAAAGTTTGTTTGTAACATCTGTTGAAAACGGCTTGCTGTAGTAATACATTTCAGCCAGCAATCTTACTTTCAATTGTACAATCAATCTTAATAAAGCCGTTGAAAATTATTGTTTAATATGACGAATTTTCGACACAACATATTATATATTTTGAAATTATTCTGTATAATTTATATAATAATTGGTTCTTGTTTTACCATTACCATGATAATAATTCTATATAAAATGTTTGGGAAATACATAATTATAATTATTCGCTAATTTATTGATCCGATAATCACAAAATTTATAAGATTACAAGATCTAGATATTGAAAATTCGATATGAAGCTTCTTTGCCAGTCACAGGCAGGTGGAGTGTTTAATTATTTGCACTCGATCTGTTAGTTCCAGGGCTACAAAAAATAGTTCTGTTTCTTGTCACATGGTTAGCCAATTATATAACTGAAGCATTTAAGAACAGAAGAAGTAGAGGTGTAAAATACACTAATAAGAATTAAATATGTATAAAATTTGCCAACTCCTGCCAACAGACAGGTGGAGTGTCAAATTATTTACACCCAATCTGTTCGTTGCTGGGCTAAAATAAATAGTTCTGTTTCTTATCACATGGTCAGCCAATTAGATGACTGAATCATTTAAGAACAGAAGAGGTAGAGGTGTAAAAGACACTAATCAGAGTTATCTCCTCTGAAAGTAATGAATTTCGTTATACAGCCAGACCCTGTGGTGAATGAACTAAAAGTGTCATTTGCGGAGTGGAAAATATGTGTTTTTCAGAGGGCCTGGCATGCTGATAAGCGTACTTTTCCACTCAGTGAGGAAGGCAAAAGTAAACCACCTAACTCCTTGTTTTACTTAGTAAAACCTCTAGAGGTTCAAACCAGCCTTTCGGCTGATGACCTAAACAACACATGTATAAAATATCTTTCGATAATAATAAATTAAGTCATCTGGAAAAATATGTAGTATATAAATTTAAAAATAAGGAAAATAAAGAAAAATAAAGAAATTTAATAAGGAAAACTTGATGAACAGATTTTGATAATGACTAATTATTTCAAATTGTTACCCCATAAGTTGGTACAACTGCAATAAAAAATAAAACGGGTACAAAATGATTATCTCGTCATTCAGCCGAATAGTCGCGCGTCACATAGTTACAAAAAATTAAATTAAATTACTGACGTGGTCTTCGACCGTATGCGATTTAAGTATATTATTTGTTTTGTATGATTTCTGAAACTTCGTCCTGATAATGTCTCCGAGAGAGACGAAAGATACCTCGATTATGTAATACTCTGAGGTGAGTATTATAAATATCTTTGTTTTGTTTGGCTGTTCGTTATATATTTATTTAATAAGAGTTATCTTCTCTGAGAGTAATAAATTTCATTTACAGCCAGACCCTGTGGTGAATAAAGTGAAGGTGTCATTTACAGGGTGGTTTTTTTTTTGGTTTAACGTCCGACTGTTTTGCAAATTGCTGCTAATGCAAACGGTGAAGGATGAAATGAATTTTTTGTAACGCATGAAAAAATGCCATGCCCGAGTGGGATTTACAGGGTGGAAAGTTGATGTTTTACTGAGGGTCGGGGATGCTAATAAGGATACTTTTTCACTCAGTGAGGAAGAATAAAGCCTCTTGTGGTTCAAACCAGTCTTTTGGCTGATGACCTAAAAAACAGCAACATGAAAATACTATATTGTAATGCTTTTCACGGGTGATGAGCTGTGTTGTTGGACGCGTTTAGACCAATCAGAATGTTTACCAGCATCGGCAGATTGTACAAATGGTTTTAATTGTTATTGAAAGACCAAAAAAATGGCTGACAAAATATACAACAGAGCTATGAGAGCAAGTATAGGCATGTGATTGGCTAGCTATGCAGTGGGTAAGGGGCAATGCGTACTCTTAAGAGCTCATCAGCCCTGAAAAATAATATAGAATCATAGCTACTTGCTTAGTAAAAATTTTGAAAAATTCCATTTCTAATAGAAACAAAAGAAAACTCATTATAATTGCTAAAAATCAAATTTTTCTTAAAAAAAATTTGAAAAAAATTTAAAAAAGTGAAAAATTGTAAAAAACTACTATTTCCCGTTGACCGATTTTGATAAAAATGTTCGTGTCGGGTTATCATATGGTAGGCGTACCTAACTTTAGTTGCAAGTTTCATCTACGTACTATTTTCCGTTCTTGAGATTTTTGTCGACACACAGATCAACTGCTAAAAACTTGTTCCTTTGGATTCAGGGCGCCTAAAAACGTGTATATCTGGTGAAAAACTAGATTTGAAAAAAATACATGAAAACAATGTTTACTTTCCTTCCCTTTATATTCATATAAGGCAAAAATTGTTTTGAAACACCTGCATAACTCCTGTTCATCCTTGACTCTTTAACATAACCAGAGATCAAAACTCCGTCCATCAAACTGAACTAATGAAATAATTGTTACAATTTAGTTCTTCCATAATAAGCTACAAGCCAATAAGCTACAGTCAATAATAATAAAAAAACAACATTAAACTAGTGTTTTTAGTTAAAATTTTTTATACATACCATTTAGAACATGTACTCTAACACTTGCTAGCTCTGCATTTGAAGGGCTGCAACTATATTTACCAGAATCAGAGAGTCTGGCATGTTGTATTAGAAGATAACTAGTTGTTACTTCACCTTTCTCTGTGATTACACTAACACCACCTCGACTTGAGTCGTAACTTATCACCTGTAAAACGAAACAAAACAGAATATTACACAAACTGTTCTACAACCGATTTAATTTGTTGGTTTCTAAACCCAACGGTTTCTTTTATTTGAATAAAAATTAAACCCTTATTCCATATTCCATAAAAGAAAAAAATATTTAATAACCAAATTTTTTTAAAGCCACACATTCAGCCCTTCGTGGTTTGTTGGTTAACTTACTAGACTACAAAGTGTAAGCTCCTAATTTTAATATTCGAAAAGTGTAGAAATTGATCATTATACATATCAGGAAATCTGTAGTTCTATTTTTTCTGCTTGTTCTTTTGACTCGTTTGTTCTATTGCTGTTTCTATGTTCCTAGGTCGTCTGCAATAGGAAGACAGTTTATCAATATTCCGTTCTTTGATTTTCCAGTATGTACTTACTTGATTTTACAATTCTTTATCAGCAAGTTTCATTTCCATTCCTGAATGACTTTTTTCAGCACACAGTTAGAAATTATCGGTTCAGTCAATTATCCTACCTAACGCATGTTTTAGTTTCAAACTCTTCGGAGATTTCTCCAAAAAATTTTACTTTTGATCGTGTCTCTGTGTTAGTGTTTCCTTAATGAGCCGTTATTTTATGTCCCTCCCAAATTCTTCAAAAATATTCAGAACCGTTTCTCGGTCGATTGAATCATACGCTTTCTTAAAATCAACAAACACTACCACTATTATCTTTTGAAATACAACTTGATTTAAAAATGTAGAAGAAAATCCATTTTTCAAAAACAAAGTATTTGTATTTTACAACTTTCATGATAAACTTCCACTTACAATAAACTAAAATAATAAAACAAGAAAATATACGAAGGTTATTTTTTCAACCCCTACAATTGGTCATAAAAATAAAACTAATGAGAATAATAAAATAAATTTATTACCAATATTACATACTTTCTTGGTTACTTTTCAACACAATCGCCATTTAAATTGAGTCATTGATGATACGGGTATACAAACTTTTCAATACTATCTTCATAAACGTTACCACCCGTCACTTTAAACGGATCTTCACAGTGTCTAGGAGCTCGTCATCTGTTCGGAAGATCTGCCCTCCCAGCCACTTCTTCAGTTCAGGAAACATGTTGAAGTCGCTTGACGCTAAGTCCGGGCTATAGGCCTACACCGGATGCTGTTCCATTAAATCTTGTCAAGAATTTTTTTTGTTACTGCAGCACTGTAAAGTCAGGCTTAATCATGGATGAGCAAAACTCCAGAAATATCATTCATTCCTCTTCTTTTGTTTTGAATGGCTTTCCACGACTACGATAAATGTAGAAGGTTACTGTGAAATTTTACTACAATTTCGGAGCTTCCAAACAGAGGAAGAGCTCCAAAACACCGTGAAGATCCATTTTAAGTGCCCGACGACAGGTTTTGTGAAAAGGGTATTGGAAAATTTGTACACCGGTCTGATAAATGCCTTAATTTAAATGATGATTGTGTTGAAAGGTAACCAAGGATGTATAATAAATTTATTTTATTATTCTCATAAATTTTATTTTTATAATTTTCTATTTAAATTCCTAATATATGTACGTTGCAATCTGTTCAATTCAGAACAATAAGCAACCCCATGACCCAATGAGATGAGGATGATATGTATGACGTGCAAATGAAGTGTAGTCTTGCACAGACTCAGGCCGACCATTCCTGAGAGAGTATGGTTAATTGAACCCTAACCATCAAAGTACACCGGTAACCACTGTCTAGCATTCAAATCCGTATAAAAGTAACTACCTTTACTAGGATTTGAACCAAGAACTTTCGTCTCCGAAAATCAGCTGTTAAACAGCTGATTTTGGTGACGACTTTACCTCTAGACCAACCTGGTGGGTAATTTTTATAATCAATCGGAGGTTGAAAATAATAAACCAAATAATAAATACTGAAAACTAATAATAAAGACTAAACCTAAATAATGAAGACGTTAAATACTAATTTATAATAACAGTAGGTACTTAGATTAATTTAGGATTACAATTTATTTCTTCAGTAAGTAAAGAAGGTGCCCATAACAGACAGGTAGAGGTTAAATTATTTACACTCAATCTGTTCGTTGCAGGGCTAAAATAATTAGTTCTGTTTCTTATCACATGGTCAGGCAATTAAATGACTGAACCATTTAAGAACAGAAGAGATAAAGGTGTAAAAGACATTAATCAGAGTTATCTCCTCTGAAAGTAATGAATTTCATTATACAGCCAGACCCTGTGGTGAATGAAGTGAAGGTGTCATTTGCAGAGTGGAAAATGTGTGCTTTACAGAGGGCTCGGCATGCTGTTAAATGTACTTTTCCATTCAGTGAGGAAGGCAACTGTAAACCACCTAACTCTTCGTTTTACTTAGTAAAACCTCTACAGGTTCAAACCAGCCTATAGGCTGATGACCTAAACAACAAACAACAACAACTAAAGAAGAGAAATGACAAAATTGGAATATTATAAAGGTCTAAATAAATATAATGTCAGAACTTTAAGTGATATTAAAGAAAAATATAATCTATTGAATCTTTGATTCGAATGAAATGAAAAGAGTGGATATTTTGAGAAAGAAGTGTTAATAATAGTGATATAACCTGGGTAGGATGTGCCGATAGGAAATTGTATTAAAATTTTATTGAAATTAAAATAAGAAATATAAAGAAAAAAAATCAGTCTCATTGGTTTAATAGAATGTATTAAAGAAAGTAAGGGGTGGTTTGATATAAGGAACGTATTTATTTAGTCCTTATGAGTTAGAGTGAATAGGCTGATATCTTATTAGGAATCGATGTTTGGAGGAATTGTACGAAGCGAATAAAGGGAGAAGATTGAAAGAATTATCAAGATCGAACAGAAGGGAGTCTTTAGGGAGTGGAAAGCAATCTCCCAGGAGCATGAAAGTACCGAATAGTATTTATAATAGTAGTATTACCGGTGATGGTTAGGGTTGGGAGGGGGAGGAGACGACGACGACGAGGATGACGATGACGGTTCGGTGCGAGAGCAAGTCAAACACAGGCTAGGCGGTCTTACTAATCCTGCAGTCAACAGCGGTTTCTCTTCTACTACAGTCAGAAGCCTAATGTTTGGGCAACTTATTTATTTGCTTTCCTTTATCGTCGAGGGTGGCTTTCTTCACTCTGAGAATAAATTTGTTTACACGCTTAACTCATTTCTTCGGGGAAAAAGCTTTTACGTTAATATTCCTTGAATTTTCTCCGGCCCGAAATTTTTATCGGGTATGAAACGTGTTTTAATATCAACCGTGTGAGTAGGCCTATTCAACGGCAAATTTATGGTCTGCTTCGTCTAATTTTATCCACTTCTTTTTTCTTTATCTAACCTCTTTTCACTTTTCATTTTTCAAATTTGTGTACATACGAAAATAGTCGACTCACTTCTTAAATTATATTTACTATTTAAATTAAAATAAACTATCGACCTCACGAGATAAATCTTATGAAATAGAATTTAAAACTTTTATGTAATTATCTTTTTCAGGATTTCTCCTATTCTTATCTTCCTCTCTGAAAGGATTAGACAACAACATGTTCCGGTTTAAAAAATTTCTCCATCTTCTTCGTAGTCGTTTGAAACGCCTCCATTCTACAGGATGATACTCTTCAGCATTTATTAGGAGATAGCAGCTTACTATATAAGCCTACTTGACCTTTCGTGGACGGGAATAGTTTCATTTCAAATATGCATTTAATTATAGGTTTTGGTAAAACACATTTTTTTAGAGAAATGTTTTGCTTTAAAACTTGTTAATAATTTTAACTAAATTCACTTTCAATCTGTATGTTTTTCCTTCTTCTCCTTCTTCTCCTTCTCCTCCTTCCCCTATCCCTTTCTCCTCCTTATACTGCTTCTTTTCCCGCCTTCCTCTACCTATCACGCCGGCTGCATTGGCGTAGTTGGTAACGTGCTCGCCTCTCATCATGTGGTCTTGGGTTTGAATCCCATTCAGGCACGGCATATTTTCATACGTTACAAAAAATCATTTTATTCTTCACCGTCTGCATTAGCAGTACTTGCAGAACAGTCGGACGTTAAACCAAAAAAAAATCTACCTATCACGTTCGCTCCTACCAGAAGCAGGAGGAGACCGGATACATGTGGAGTAGGAGAAGAAGGAGGAGGGGAAAGAGATAGGAGGAGGAAGAGAAAAAGAAGGAGAAAGAGAAAAAGTTAGTATGAAGAGAAAAAGAGGAGTTGCAAGAGAAAATGGAGAAAGGGGTAGAAAAAGGAGGAAAATGACGTCGAGAAAGGGATAGGAGGAGAAGGGCGTAGGAGGAGAAGTATGGAGAAAGGGGTAGAAGGAGGAGCATGAGAAGGAAAATGTGTTAAGAGAAGCAGTATGAGGAGGAGAATTGGGTAGGAGAGGAGGAAGTAGACGGAGGAGAAGGAGAAGAAGAAAAAACTACAGATTGAAAGTGGTCAGTTGAAATTATTAACAAGTTTTAATTTAATAAGAAATGCTCTAAGGTAGGCAATAATTTAACTTATTTAGGAAATGTGTTTTCCTGGAGGGAAAACTCTTTTTTTAATGCTCAGAGTCCAAGTAAATATCACCACACTTTAACTCAAAAATAATGGATTCGGATATATCGGTCTTTAGTCCGAAGTGACGTGACTTATGCGGGTATATCTGTAAATAGAACTGACTAAAATACATTATTTGTACGTAAAATTGCAGAATAAAAGTTGAAAACAAGTACAAAGATTGTATAAGTAGAAAGTTTGTACAGAACACCGACCTCAAGAACAAATACAACATACGAGAATAAATGGTTCATTGGAACTGAAAAAGATATTCAGGTGTTAAATAGGATAGAGGACAGAAGTGAATTTAGATAAAAGGTTTAAGAATTTGAGGGATTCCGAGAAAAAGAGAAAACTATAAAATGACATCAAGAAATGAACAGAAGAAAGAAAGAGTTTAGTGAAAAAATGAAAAAGGCTTAAGAAAGACGAAAATAGTAATGGGAAAGAGAAAACATCAACCATAAAAAATAACACATTTACCGTGTTCCTTGGAAAACCGAAACGATAAATGAAGGTGATGGAGAAAAAAGAAGGTTGAGGAGGACGAAAAGGAGCAGGAGGAGAATGGGTACGATGTAAAAAGCAGGAGAAGGAGGAGTAGAAAGAAATACGAGAAGGAAGAGAAAGGGAAACAGAAAGAGTTAGCATGAGGAGAAAAAAGAGGAGGTGCAGAAGGAACAGAAAAAAGGGTACAAGGCGGAGGAGTATGACGTGGGGAAAGGGATACAAAGAGAAGTAAGAGAAGAAAGGGACAGGAGGAGGAATGTGAGGAGAAAAAAAGAGGTAGGAGAAGGAGGAGAAAGTAGACGGAGGAGAAGGAAAAGAAGAAGGAAAACAATACAGAAAGTGAAGTCAGTTGAAAATTATTAACAAGTTTTAATTTATTAAGCGATGCTTTAAGATAGGCAATAATTTAAGCGGATCTGAATTACAGGCAGAATTCTCTACGGTTATAAAGTAACCTATAGGTATACATAAATTTGCATAATAATTCTCCCAGCGGGTTCTGTTATCTCATCGCTGCGGAATGGAGGTTTCTCTAATGTGGTTTGGTCACTCGAATTATTGCAATGACAACTCTTGGAGAAGAGGTAAAATGAACGCCATTCTGCTCCTTTTACCGACCGCGCTCTACTATTCCCTAAATTCTAGTTATTTCTGTGCACGTACCTAATTCATTACTCTACGTTTAAGTGTAACATTTAATAAAACTGTTTAATGTTTAATAAATTAAATACATAAGTAAATTTCAAAGAGAAATCTACACGTTATAAGACCTTAAACCATATCATTATAATTATTGTATTTCTGAAAGGGGTTCCTCTCTCAAATTTTGCCTCCATTTATCCTAAACTATCTAATATTCCTCGAAATGGGGTGATGCTTCACGGGGTAATATGGTAAAAAAATTCAAATTCA
Source organism: Catonia carolina (assembly GCA_035578175.1). Classification (NCBI taxonomy): domain Eukaryota; kingdom Metazoa; phylum Arthropoda; class Insecta; order Hemiptera; family Achilidae; genus Catonia; species Catonia carolina. The sequence goes on from JAQMRL010000013.1 coordinate 5,346,333, forward strand.
AAGAAAAATTAATTAGGTTGGAACAAACCTACTAGTGAGACGTGAACAACAACAAAAACCCAAGAGTGGGGAATCCAGACGGCAGAGATGAGATTTCTACTAAGGACTAAAGGGTGTACGCGCTTGAACAGAATAAGGAATGAGGAAGTTAGGTCAGAATTGAGTATTTAAAACTTGAACGATAAGATAAATGATTATCGGCAAAGTTTGAGGAAGCACATGGCAAGGATGTCAGGTCATAGGATACCTAAGCAGGCGCACTGGTATGCTCCAGAAGGTAAAAGTGTTGTCGGTAGACCTAGGAAAAGATGAAAATAGATAATATACTATGTGAGTTCAAAACAGGCTGCGGCCTAATCCTTGGTTGGAAGAAGAAGAAGAAGAAAAAGAAGAAGAAGAAAAAGAAAACCAACTAAACTCAAGCAGACCATTATTTAAGGAGGTTCATTTACTTAATGTTTCTACTTTGTGCATTTTAAAAATAATAATATTATGTAAAACAAAAAAATCTATCTATATGATTTAAAGTTCACAGTCAGAAACACAACACAAGAAATATAATTTGTTACTACTCGTGTATTGCTAATCACAACACTAAATTTGTCTGAACAAAGTATTACCTATGCAGGTTGAAAATAAATAAACAAATAACCTGTTACGGTTATAATATTACAGAACTTTCTCTTCTTTTTTTGTAATCCCTAATTTGTGTACGTTGCAATCTGTTCAATTCAGAACAATAAGCAACCCCATGACCCAATGAGATGAGGATGATGTGTATGACGTGTAAATGAGGTGTAGTCTTGTACAGACTCAGGTCGACCATTCCTGAGAGAGTATGGTTAATTGAACCCCAACCATCAAAGTACACCGGTAACCACTGTCTAGTATTCAAATCCGTATAAAAGTAACTACCTTTACTAGGATTTGAACCAGGTACCTTCGTCTTCGAAAATCAGCTCTTAATCAGCTGATTTTGGCGACGACTTTATCTCTAGACGAACGCGGTGGGTTCTCTTCTTTTAAACACGTAAAATATCTTTAATGAAGATGCTTTTAGAAACAGCTTTAAAGTTTTTTTAAATGGACCGTAATGGCTAAAAAATGATTAAACTTTAGACTGATCAAATATATAAATAAGTAACGATTCAATCTGAAAAATCTGGTGTGAAACACTCACACAACTTTCTCTTGCCAATGCAAATAATTAACAATAAACCTAACATTAGTATTAAAACATTAGAAATGAACAAAAACTAACCTCAAAAACATAACCTTATTTTAATCATGAGTGAATGACGCAAAATGACAATCGAACTCAGTTTGGCTTAAAAATACGGAAAATCACGCTTTCACGCTAAACTAGGCTCTGTAGAGAAAAATGCTCTAAACAAAAGTTGTAGATCTTTTAATTTTCTATAAATTTAATTATATACACTTTTGTCGTAAAATGCATACTAAGACCGAAATGTTAAAAAAATTGATTTTTCTCACGTTTTCGTGAGAAAAAAAACAGAAAATTGCAAATTACCGCTAAACTAAGCGTTATACAAAAAAATGTTTGAAATAAAAGTTGTAGGTTTTTAAATTCTCTACAACTTTTATTATATAAGTTTTTGCGCTAAAATTTATATTTAAGCCGTAATCTTAAAAAAAACAACGTTTTTACGTGAAAACAGCCTCACCGAGAATTTCAGCAAACATGGCGCCTACCCTATCTTGTAGAGAATAAAAAATTGAGTAAAATAGGCGATTTTAAAAAAAATCGTAGGACCAGTTTTTGAGAAAATCGCAAAAAACTGAAAAATTATACGAATAAACTACTACTTCCGGTTGACCGATTTTGATGAAAATGTTCGTGTCGCGTCCGGTAGTGGTATGCAACTTAAGTTTCAAGTTCTGTTCACACACAGACACACACACACACACAGACACAGACACACACAGACACACACACACACAGACACACACACACACAGACCAATCGCTAAAAACATGTTTTTTGGGTTCAGGGGGTCTGAAAACGTATAGATCCGGTGAAAACTCGATTTCGAAAAATCGACATGAAAACAATATTTTCCTTCCTATATATTCATACAGGCAAGAGAAAGTAAAAATATAACTTATTAATATTATGAAAGCATGGAGATCACATAAAATAGAGTCGAAATCGCAAGTAAAAAATATACAATGTTAAAGAAATGAATTTTATAATTACGAGTTGCCTTCTTCTTGAAATAATTAAGTTCTTGGTATTTTTTTTTTTAATTCATTTATTTAACGTCGCGTCAACTACTAAGGTCATTAGCGACGACGTTGGGGTGTTACTAAATACAATGGAGGATGAAATGATTTTTTGTAACGTATGAAAATATGCCATGCCTGAGTGGGATTCGAACCCAGGACCGCATGATGAGAGGCGAGCACGTTACCAACTGCGCCGATGCGGCCGGCAGTTCTTGGTATTTATTACTGTTAGGTTCTTATATTAAACTATTCAATTTTTACATTCACTAAGACGTTTTGAAAGTTCTTTAAGCATTATACTGTACGTTATAATAAAATGTAATAACGCAATACAATATTTAATAAACTTTAAAATAAATTCAAAACAACTAAACTGCAAAAAATTAAAAAGAATAAAAAGAAAAAACCCACTTATCATAAAGAAAAAACTGTACGCAGAAAAAAATAAGAAAAAATATTATAAATTATTTTAGCGAGAAACAGCGCTTATTATAACCACAAGTGTTAAAAAATCTGGGTGAAACACTCACACAACTTTCTCTTGCCAATGCAAATATTTAACAATATAACCTAACATTAGTAATAAAACATTAGAAATAAACAAAAAACTAACCTCAAAAAATATAACCTAATAATTATGATTATATTTAATCATAAATGAAAGACGCAAAATGAAAATCGATCTCAGTTTGCCTTAAAAATACGGAAAATCACTCTTTCACGCTAAACTAGGCTCTGTAGAGAAAAATGCTTTCAATAAATTTGTACATCTTTTAATTTTCTATAAATTTGATTTTATACTTTTTTGTCGTAAAATGCATTCTAAGGCCGAAATCTTAAAAAAAATAGATTTTTCACACGTTTTCGTGAGAAAAACACAGAAAATTGCTAATTACCGCTAAACTAAGCGTTACTATACAAAAAAATGTTTGAATTAAAAGTTGTAGACCTTTAAAGTTTCTACAACTTTTATTATATACATTTTTGCGGTAAAATGCATAATAAAGCCGCGATCTTGAAAAAACAATGTTTTCACGTGAAAACAACCTCACCGAGAATTTCAGCAAACATGGCGCCTACCCTATCTTGTAGAGAATATAAAATTGAGTAAACCAGGCGATTTTAACCCATTCATTCACCTTGGCCATGGCCATACACATGTACATAAAATTTTACCTATTCTTAGCGCATTAAACTGCGCACATATCGCTTTGCGTAAAATTGGCCACATACATGAACAAATTCTTTAAGAGTCCAGCAAGTGCTGCAATCTATTGGGACTTTTGAAAAGTTTTAATAATTAAAAAGATAGTACTATAAGAATATATATATCTATATTTTTTAATTCCTAGTATGTGTACGTTGCAATCTGTTCAATTCAGAACAATAAGCAACCCCCATGACCCAATCAGATGAGGATGATACATATGACATGTAAATGAGGTGTAGTTTTGTACAGAATCAGGCCGACAATTCCTGAGAGAGTATGGTTAATTGAACCCCAACCATCAAAGTAACCACTGTCCAGCATTCAAATTCGTATAAAAGTAACTACCTTTACTAGGATTTGAACCAGGAACCTTCGTCTCCGAAAATCAGCTGTTAAACACCTGATTTTGGCGACGACTTTACCTCTAGACCAACCCGGTGGGTAAGAATATAATAATTTTTTTTTAATTCTAAGATAAAAATTCGTGACTGAATGGGTTAAAGAAAATCGTAGGACCAGTTTTTGAGAAAATTGCAAAAAAGTGAAAAATTATACGAATAAACTACTACTTCCGGTTGACCGATTTTAATGAAAATGTTCGTGTCGGGTCCGGTAGTGGTATGTAACGTAAGTTTCAAGTTTCAAGTTCGTAAAATGTTCCGTTCTTGAGATATTCTGTTCACACACAGACACACACAAACAGACCAATCGCTAAAAACATGTTTTTTTGGTTCAGGGGGTCTGAAAACGTGTAGATCCGGTGAAAACTCGATTTTGAAAAATCGACATGAAAACAATACTTTCCTTCCTATACATTCATATAGGCAAGAGAAAGTAAAAATTGTAAAATCTGTAGTTATTAAAGATATTTTTGATTGATGAAACACTTTACAGTGTAAAAGAGTTACTTTCAAATAGTTTTTCGTTTGAAATAAATTCTTAAGTAAACGCTAAGGTAATTTGTGTTACTAGGTAGGCTAAACATTATTAGATAACTTTACGTTTATTGAAGTAAGTGGTCGGTATAAAAGGTAATAAATTAATTGAAAAACGTTTAATAACGGGAAAGACGAAAAATAGCAAAGAAGTGAAAACAACAGACATGAAAAATTTATTTACCTAGTACTTAACCTGCTGAAGACGGTAAAAGATGAAGAAAATAAATTAGATAATAATATCTAGTCAAGAATTTAGTAGTTAGCCCTTTCAATCCCAAATTTTTTAACTATTTTTTAAATATGCGTTCATTGTTTCATATACTTTACTGACATTTAACTGAAATTAAATCACTTTTAGACCCTCAGATTTTTTGATGGCCTGACAAAAAAGTGTGACACATACGTCACATTGGGACTTGATATCAAAGTTCCCAACAATATGAATAACTAAAATCATGTTCAGGCTTCCTAAACAATATTCTCTTATCTTAGATTTGTAGCAAAAAACTAAATATGATTTTAATATCAAAGCTTTATTTTAAGACTTAAAAAATTTTAGAATTCAAAAAATTCTGGTAAAATTGATAAAATTACTATTTACAGTCTAAAAAATATACTTGTATGTACATTCAACATACTCGAAGAAATTCTACTTTATTTTGGTAAATGAACACGAATATTTAAAACTGAAATTTACTTTAAAAAGAAACTAATGGTCGCCTCTGTGGCGTAGTGGTCAGCAACTTACACTGCAAAGTGGAGGTCTCAGGTTCAACTCCTGGCTAGGGTACAGAAAATTATTACACTTCACAACCAGGGCTCTTTAATCTAAAGTAGTTGCTAACAATTAAAATTTTTATGTCTGTTATTTCACTCCAATGTGACTTCTATGCCACACTGGGTTAGAAAGGGTTAATAGGTATTAAATATACAAACATAATCTTTAAACATTATTTGAGCATGGACACCAAAAATTATTTAAAACATGTTCCTATAGGTTTTCAGAGCAACATATGTCCATCCAATAGGCAATGTTTTGGAAACCGAAATATAAATGGACAGATAGGCTGCTACGGTCTACATGTCACTCAGATGAATATGCAATTTCCATCTATCTGAAAACAACAAGTACGTTATGGAAATAAAATGTAAATTTTTAGTATTCCTCATAAATTATAATATTTTATTTTTTTTTTAAACAAAAATACGTTGAAAAAAAGAGCAACGAAACATTTTAACGTTGTGTTAACGTAGTAACAGTATCGTAGAATATGTCACATGTACGCACGTTTTATACCATCTGTACACATATTTTTATACTACTACCACTACTAAAGAACATCAGTGTGTCAGTAGTTATGGATGTAGAATATTTTGAATAACGCTAATGTTTTTTTGAAACGAGGGATGATACATTTGGAAATGTCAAGTGGAGGAAAATTAGATGACATGGAACGCACCCTGAGGAAAAGGGAAAAGTAAGCCAATATTTTTAGATGAATTCTATTCCGGCTAAATGAATAAACTCAATAACGAATGAATCAAACCAGAGGCAAACTTTATTAATTACTTCACTTGACCGGACTTGAAATTCTCTTTACTTTTTCAAAAATATAAAATAACAAAAATATTTTTATCAATAAATTTTATAAAAATAAAATGAAAATTATTGCAAAATGTATTCATATCCACTGAAAATTTTTCCTGAATTTTTTATACATGAAGTATATAAATACAACATTCTCGTTAATTTTTCGTCTTCATTCATTAGTGTATTTTGAAAAAGTTAAATCTAATTTTAAGGAAAATTAAACTCTTGAAGGTGAAGGGCACACACCCAGTAAATACTCCAATTGACGTTTTTTTAATTCGAATAATTTTCATACTTGATACATTTTTCACCGACTACAATTTTATACATACTTTTACAGGCTGGTTCTAAACTGACTTGGTAAACTGATTTTGTGTTTTAAATATGTTCGATTCATACCTTAGACTGCAATAGAACCAAAAACTTTATATATTAAATTAGTAGCTATAAATTATAAATGTGTATGTATAATTACAAGTTTAATTATAATTATTACATAATATTACATAATTAATACATTAATACATATAATAATTATAATTATGGTGATATATAAAAGTGCTTAATTGTCAACACTTCTTTTTAACTTTTATATATAGAGGCTATTAATGAAGTGAAAGAAGTATTTGACGCAGGAATATAAATTCAACGAGAAACAATAAAAATGCTGAGATTTGCCGATGATATTGTAGTATTAGCCGAAACAAAGAAAGAACTTGAGGATAAATGGAATGAATAAGTTCATGAGAGAGGATTACTTCATGAAAATTAATAAGAACAAAACAAAAGTGTTGTGCAGTAGCAAGAGTGGTCTAGAAGAGATGGGAAATTTGAAAATAGGAAACGAAAACATACAGGAAGTTAAGGAATTCAGTTATCTAAGGAGTATAATAACAAAGAATGTTAGAAGCACAAGTTATATCAAAAGTAGGATTGCTCAAGCTAGAAGAGCATTTTAAAAGCAGCTTACTGACTAAAAACATCGAATTTACAGATTAGGAAAAAGTTCTTAAAACAATACATTACACGGGAGTAAAACATGGGTGATAGGGGCCGTAGAAAGGAAGAAAATAGAAACTTCTGAAATATGGTGTCAGAGGAAAATGTTAAAGATTAGGTGGGTGAACAAAATAAGTAATTTGGAGGTGCTTAGACGAGTGGATGAAAGAAGTATATGGAATCATCTTAACAGAAGAAGGAATAGGCTATTGGGGGATATCAAAAGATATCGAGGCCTATTAATAATGGAGGGTAATATAAAAGGAGTGAATTATAGGGGGGTTAAAGGTTAGAACTTTTAAAGAAAATAACAAAAGATGTAGAGTGTTACAGGTATGTAGATATGAAACAACTTGCACAAGACAGAACAGCTTGGAGAACTGGATCAACAAGTCGAAAGACTGATGACAATACAATTTATATAAAAATAAATACAGAGATACAAACCTCATCATGGTGATACCAGAAAATATAGGCAGGTGGTTCTGGACTGTATTTAATACTACACGTCAAATTAATCGTACTTCCTTTATCTACATGAATATCTGGACCACCCAGTATCGCAGCGGTCGGAACTGTAACAAAAGATAAAAGTACTTTGTGAAAATAACTAAAAAATACACACAAATAATTATATTTAAACTTCAAACATTGTACAACAATATTCTTAATGGAATGGGGTTTTAGCGGTTACTTGTAAAATCCTGTTTTTACTTTCTCTTGCCTATATGAATATATAGGAAGGAAAGTATTGTTTTCATGTCGATTTTAAGAAATCGAGTTTTCACCGGATCTATACGGTTTCAGACCCCCTGAACCCAAAAAACATGTTTTTAGCGATTGGTCTGTGTGTGTGTCTGTGTGTGTGTGTGTGTGTGTGTGTGTGTGTGTGTGTGTGTCTGTGTGTGAACAGAATATCTCAAGAACGGAACGTCGTACAAACTTGAAACTTGAAACTTAAGTTACATACCAATACCGGACGCGACACGAACATTTTCATCAAAATCGGTCAACCGGAAGTAGTAGTTTATTCGTATAATTTTTCACTTTTTTGCGATTTTCTCAAAAACTGGTCCTACGATTTTTTTAAAAATCGCCTGGTTTACTCAATGTTTTATTCTCTATAAGATAGGATAGGCGCCATGTTTGCTGAAATTCTCGGTGAGGCTGTTTTCACGTAAAAACGTTGTTTTTTTAAGATTACGGCTTTAATATAAATTTTAGCGCAAAAACTTATATAATAAAAGTTGTAGAGAATTTAAAAACCTACAACTTCTGTTTCAAACATTTGTTTGTATAACGCTTAGTTTAGCGGTAATTTGCGATTTTCTGTTTTTTTTCTCACGAAAACGTGAGAAAAATCGATTTTTTTAACATTTCGGCCTTAGTATGCATTTTACGACAAAAGTGTATATAATTAAATTTATAGAAAATTAAAAGATCTACAACTTTTATTTAAAGCATTTTTCTCTACAGAGCCTAGTTTAGAGAGAAAGAGTGATTTTCCGTATTTCTAAGCCAAACTGAGGTTGATTTTCATTTTGCGTCTTTCACTCATGATTAAAATTAGGTTATGTTTGTTGAGGTTAGTTTTTTGTTTATTTCTTATGTTTTATTACTAATGTTAGGTTTATTGTTAATTATTTGCACTGGCAAGAGAAAGTTGTGTGAGTGTTTCACACCAGATTTTTTTAGTTATGATTCTTGCCCATTATAGGCAGGTGGAGTATTAAATTATTTTCACTCGATCTGCTAGTTCCAGGGTTACAAAAATAGTTGTGTTACTTATCACATGGTCAGTCAATTATATGACTGAATCATTTAAGGGCGGAAGAGATAGAAGTGTAAAAGATACTAGTCACAGTTATCTCCTCTCAGAGTAATGAATTTCATTATACAGCCAGACACTGTGGTGAATGAAGTGAAGGTGTCATTTGCAGGGTGGAAAGTAGATGCTTTTCAGAGCGCCTGGCATGCTGATAAATATATTTTTCCACTTAGTGACGAAGGCACTTATAAACCACCTTACTCCTCAGTTTACTTAGTAAAACATCTAGAGGTTCAAACCAGCCAAAACAGATGACCTGAACAAGTCTGATTCTAATCCTTCTAAAATAGGCGGTTGTTTGACATAAAAGTTATTCTAACAACGAAACATAATCAACAATTGCATTGACTTTTAATTATTTTCGGATCATTTTAACACCACATGTTTTGTATAAAGTTTATTAATACTGAACTACCAACGTTTTGTACAGTTATTACATTTGGTTTGTAATAAATTTCATAATTTCATCAACTGATCTGTCTAATTTGATTTAACATTACTCACCTGTCATTTCCAGATTATTAATGGTAATTATATTATAATCAGGTGCATTAATTAACGTAATCACTACATGTAACGTATAGATCAGGTGAGTAATTTGCTGTTATATGTAACACGGACATTATTATTTATTTAAAAAAATAACAATTGAATAATTAAAATAAAATAAACAGTTTCAAGAGGAATAGTATTAAAAAAGAAAATTATTGCCGTAATATTTTACTCATCAATTTTATTATTCGCTAAAATCAGCTGTTTAACAGTTGATTTTCGGAGACGAAGGTTCCTGGTTCAAATCCTAGTAAAGGTAGTTACTTTTATGCGGATTTGAATACTAGACAGTGGTTACCGGTGTACTTTGATGGTTGGGGTTCAATTAACTATACTCTCTCAGGAACGGTCGGCCTGGGTCTGTACAAGACTACACCTCATTTACACGTCATACACATCATCCTCATCTCATTGGGTCTTGGGGTTGCTTTTTTTCTTAATTGAACAGATTGCAACGCACACAAATAAGGGAAAAAAATTATTATTGTTTTTCTTTCTCTTCTTCTTCAATTCATAGATTAGGCAGCACGGTCTGTTTCGGAAATCATCTTCTTTTAAACTTCTATTACTCGTAGGTTTGTACCCTTGGACTGTAAGGGGCAAATGGTTCTCTCCCGTCCGAATCAAAATAGCTGCACCAGTTCCTTTTATGAAGTTTCATTCTCTTTTCTCGGCTAATAATACTTATTTCATCTCAAATATCTAATGAATATTTACAGATACAGCCCTTCACTGCTTCCAGAAATCTTATTACCGCCCCTTGCAACGTATTTCATATCCTCTTATTATTGCAGTAATATTTTACTCATCAATTTTATTATTGTTCTTTTTCTTCTTCTTCAATTCATGGATTAGGCAGCACGATCTGTTTCGGAAACTATCTTCTTTTAAACTTCTATTACTCGTGGGTTTGTACCCTTGGACTGTAAGGGGCAAATGGTTCTCTAAGGGGCAAACTATAAGGGGCAAATGGAGAAGTGGGCTTTTGGAAAGAGCCCACTTCTGACTTTTATGTTGGACTACAGATATCGCTATAGTTTTATGAAAATTTAAACATGTCTTTTTTATAGTCCCTGCCATCGATTTTTTTAATGGCTCCGTCGGTTGCAAGACACTTGCCTCATCTGGCAAGTGATGAGGAAAAAGAAAGAGGAGGAGTAACAACCTCATAAAAAATCAAAATCTATTTAGCCCAGATGTTAGCGTCCTGGCAGGGCCAGGACACACACACACACACACACACACACACACACGCACACACAGACCAATCGCTAAAAACAAGTTTTTTGGGTTCAGGGGGTCTGAAAACGTATAGATCCGGTGAAAACTCGATTTCGAAAAATCGATATGAAAACAATACTTTTCTTCCTATATATTCATATAGGCAAGAGAAAGTAAAAAATAAGAAATATCTTACTGTTTTGGCATTAGAAATACATTATTATTGAAGTCCCTATAAAAAAAATTAACATTTTACCACATGTATATTTCCCCCCCCCCCCCGTAGTACTGCCCTATAAAGGGTTAAGTGTTTGCCCATAACGGGTAGGTGGAGCGTTAAATTATACTCGATCTGTTAGTTTCAGGGTTACAAAACAGTAGTTCTATTTTTTATCTCATGGTCATTTAAGTGGAGGTGTCATTTTTAGGGTGGAACTGAAGTGCTTTTTACAGGGCCTGGCATGCTGATAAGCATACTTTTCCACTCAGTACGAAATTTAATGGTAAACCACCTTGCTACTTGTTTTAAATTAGTAAAGTCCCTAGATGTTGAAACTAAACTTTCGACTGATGACTTAAACAAGATATTTAGTGTAACCGCTGAGCGATAAAAGCTCCTAATTTCTTTAGAGAAAACAAAAATAACTTTAGATTAACTGATAATCTTAGAAACAAGGTGGTTTTAAACAACAAAGACTTAAGTCAAGTATTTATTTAATTTTTTTGGATGTTATGTCTTGTATGTGCAATCATAAGATGTGTATTGTAACACTAAGCTAAAAATCTGGTGTGAAACACTCACACAACTTTCTCTTGCCAATGCAAATAATTAACAATAAACCTAACATTAGTATTAAAACATTAGAAATGAATAAAAACTAACCTCAAAAACATAACCTTATTTTAATCATGAGTGAATGACGCAAAATGACAATCGAACTCAGTTTGGCTTAAAAATACGGAAAATCACGCTTTCACGCTAAACTAGGCTCTGTAGAGAAAAATGCTCAAAACAAAAGTTGTAGATCTTTTAATTTTCTATAAATTTAATTATATACACTTTTGTCGTAAAATGCATACTAAGACCGAAATGTTAAAAAAATCGATTTTTCACACGTTTTCGTGAGAAAAAAACAGAAAATCGCAAATTACCGCTAAACTAAGCGTTATACAAAAAAATATTTGAAACAGAAGTTGTAGGTTTTTAAATTCTCTACAACTTTTATTATATAAGTTTTTGCGCTAAAATTTATATTAAAGCCGTAATCTTAAAAAAAACAACGTTTTTACGTGAAAACAGCCTCACCGAGAATTTCAGCAAACATGGCGCCTACCCTATCTTGTAGAGAATAAAAAATTGAGTAAAAAAGGCGATTTTTAAAAAAAATTGTAGGACCAGTTTTTGAGAAAATCGCAAAAAACTGAAAAATTATACGAATAAACTACTACTTCCGGTTGACCGATTTTGATGAAAATGTTCGTCTCGCGTCCGGTAGTGGTATGTAACTTAAGTTTCAAGTTTCAAGTTCGTACAATGTTCCGTTCTTGAGATATTCTGTTCACACACACACACACACACAGACACACACACAGACCAATCGCTAAAAACATATTTTTTGGGTTCAGGGGGTCTGAAAACGTATAGATCCGGTGAAAACTCGATTTCTAAAAATCGACATGAAAACAATACTTTCCTTCCTATATATTCATATAGGCAAGAGAAAGTAAAAATTGTTAAGGTGAGATAATTAAGGGAAACCTGGTATTGTATTGTGACAATAAGAAGGGCATGGTTTGCGAAAGTTCTAGCATTTCATTCAATAAAATGGTAATTCATTCATAAAAATAGTAAAGAGTAGATAATAGAGTGGAAAAGTAACAATAAAAGTTTGCCTATTCATGAAAGTTGTTTGGAAGGACTGCGCTATTGTGTCTATTGTTGTACAACTGTTTGTGAAAGGTCGGCCTGTAACAACTTCTATTCTATTTTACAATAAGGTCTAGTCGTCGTCGTCGTCGTCTTCATGGATTAGGCTGTGCGTTAGCCTGTTCCGGCGTCCATCTCTTCCTTGGTCTACCAATACATCTTTTACCTGTCGAATTATGGATCAATGCATTTAATGGAAGGCGATCTTGGGACATTCTTAACACATGCTCTGACCACTTTTCTTTGTATGTCCTTATAGTGTTCAACAATGGTTGGGCACCGCATTCATTCCTTATTACTTCATTACGAATGCGATCCTCTCTTGTGCAGCCCTTAACTTGCCTTAGAAATCGCATTTCCGCTGACTGGATTCTTGATTCCTGTTTTCTCGTCAGCACCCATGCCTCACTTCCATAAGCCAAAGTTGGGATCGCCATTACTTTATAAAACTTTAGCAATGTGTTTTTCCTGGCTCTATTCTTGAGAGATCAACTTATTAGCTGACTGGGCCGTGCCCAGTCAGCTCGCTCCTGGGTCTCACTTTGAACTGAGTAAGAGTGAGACATAACTGGGGGTGAGACACTGGGATGGGGGGCCTCAACCCCAACACGGCGCGTCCCAATGGCTGATAGGGAAAGTTCCTGTAGACATACAGGACAGGTGCGAATAAGACAGAAGGTCAAATAAGCACTCGCGGATCAACTGAGGCATGGTCAACGGCTCTATGGCGGAAGAGGAAAGCTTCCCAACGGCGGATGAGGCGGATGAACCTGGGGGAGTCAACCCTGAGAACAAATCCTGTGGGTTTGGAAGCAGAGAGGTGGCGGTCCCACCACCAAACTTGCCCAGCGCAGCGTTCGTATCGCGGCCTGGGGACTAATATATTACTGGCAAGCGTCTAAATAAAGCCTCGGATCAGGACTGGAATAAACGGATAACAATAAGATCTATTGTTGACTTATTTACAATAGATTTTTCTAGCACTCATTTATAAAGGGTTATTTTTTGTACTTTATTATTTGCATGGAATTTCTCTGTTTTGCTAGAATAATCTTTTTGAAATACTATAAAGAGACCCCCCCCCGAGCGCGGTCAGGAGTCAGTATTCTTTTGATCTTTGACGAGTGTCTATCGGGTGTAGTGCAGGCGCGTTCCGAGCATTGTTTTGGTCAACGATTGTTATACTGTCTTTGTTTGTGTGTGTATTGTGAAAAGTTATAGTGTATCTGTATTAAATTCAGTTTTTGTGTATTCAGTTTCATTTTGAATGTGTACTCTATAAAATTGATTGCAAGTAGTGCTAAGTAAATTATTAAGTTAATTATTGTATCACTTCATTATAATTAGTTTGTTTATTTTGTATATCTTTTAGTGTAATAAATATTTGTAATTGTAAACTTTAGTGTATTAATTATTTAATAACCTAGATCCCGAAACGGACCTTAGCGATAAGTGTCATGAGCGATAAGTAGTTTGAAAATAGTTTATTGTTATTTTACTAGCACTGTTATCTTTGAAAGGGGAGTAGTAAGTATTAGCTTTTATTGTCACGTCTTGTATGATGTGATTAAGTTTTGAACAATTTTTAGTGATTTTTAATTTTTTTTATTTGTGTATAGGCTAGCTACCGTTTTATGATTTATTTACAAAATTTCTCAGAATTTCTTTATTTCGTACTTTCTCATTAATAACTACTTCCGGAATTTGGAAGAAAGTTTGTATTTCTATTATTAGCTTACAACCTCGTCTTTCCACGCACTTCTAACCTAATAGGTTGTCGCCGCCTGCCCTTCCAATATTAGCGTCTGCACACAGTCCCCACTACCGCCTGATGCAGAGAGCCTACAGCCTCTCCCCACCACCTTGAGAGGTATTTAAGAGAGCGTTCTCGGCTGCAAAAGTGACTCTTCGCCGAACTCTCAACCGGACAACAAGAAGAAAGAAGAGTTCCAGCCAGAAGAAGACGAGTCCAGCCGAAACCAGACGCACCATCCCTGGTCTACGCTACCGGTGGCGGACGCTACATTCGCGGTCAGCCTTCGCCGGCCCGGAGAGAGCCGCCTCGGCCGCGCTACCGGCAGACGGCCTACGCCGACCCGACACTGCGGGGCTCTGCGGGCCACCACTGCCACGCTGCAGTGGGGACCCAACTGCCGCTGAGGGAAGGCTAGGCCTGAACCCGGTAGCCGAGCCGTCACTCTTCGGACTCCGCTTCTACCACGCCGGCTCGCCGCTTCCGGCCGTCAACAACGGCCCTTTTTAGGGCCACCAAAACAATTAAACGGCCCTTTTCAGGGCCACTAATTTTATAGACAAGGTTTTGCAACGTGTCGTCGGCCCCGGTCGGCGACAAGGTACATTAGAGTTAGCTCCTATTGACGGTCTGTCAGTTCCAGTTGTAATACGGAATGTTGTCTGAGTGAATGCATTGAACACTAAGAAAAGGTCTGCGAGAATATACACATTGCATTTGGTTGTGAGACTTAATTAATAAAATGTAAAATTATTGCCATTGTTAGTTAATTTAGTTCAAGCTTCACGTTTTTGTAACTGATTTAAGTAACTCGATTTTATTTTGTTAGTAATGAAAGTTCAGTAATTAATAAAATTGTGTCACTAAATAATTGTTGTGTTGTTTAGGTCAACAGCCGAAAGGCTGGTTTGAACCTCTAGAGGTTTTACTAAGTAAAAACGAGAAGTAAGGTGGTTTACCATTGCCTTCCTCACTGAGTTGAAAGAGTATGCTTATCAGCATGCCAGGCCCTCCGAAAAGCACTCACTTTCCACCCTGCAAATGACACCTTCACTTCATTCACCACAGGGTCTGGCTGCATAGTGAAATTCATTACTCTCAGAGGAGATAACTCTGACTAGTGTCTTTTACACCTCTATCTCTTCTGTTCTTAAATAGTTCAGTCATATAAGTGGCTGACTATGTGATAACAAACAGAACTATTTTTTTTTAGCCCTGGACCAAACAGATAGAGTGCAATAAAATAACACTCCACCTGCCCGTTTTGGGCATAAATAATTGTTATACACCTTATAATTATTGTTACAAGATGTTACAATATATTAAATTTGAAAAATTTCAAATAGTTATACACACTTTCTTTGTGGTAACTCTGGTCAGAAGTGCGGAAGAAAACTGTTTTAAAGTTTTATTACGCCTTAGATTTGCCAGTTTTACGTAATATACAGTTAAATATAATTAGAGTAAAACCATTGTATCGTGCAGTCAATCACTATTGTTATATTTCAGGTATTACATTTAAAACTACACTAGGTGAACCTGTGCGGGAAAACCCGCACATAAGTGTAAACGTACAAATTGTCCATGTGAAAATACCGGCTGTGGCAGATAAAGGCCAACTTTGTTGAATGTTTGGCCTTGGGATTTATTTATTGTAATCGCAAATGCTAAACCGTCTTCTCTTAAATGTAAATGGCAAAGTACCATCCGAAAGAGTTAGATCTAACCGCGGTAGTAAAACCCTTCTGCCTTTGGCTGCCGCTGTTATGACTTCTGAATCAAGAAAATTTCGTACATTCTTAGAGTTATTCTTAGATTCTTAGATTTCCAATGTTACTAATTTTCCAAATTATTTCGGGTTTTATCTAATTGAATTTTGTCTTCGCGCAGTATAATAAGGTATCTGACGAACTGATTCCGTTCGAGCACTTCGAGGCTCGTCTCCTTCCTCTTGGTCTTCTCCCTAATGGACGACTATCCATTAAAAAAATAAAAAGAGAAGCAGAGTAAGAGAAAAAATAGGAAATTAATTTCCTGAATATATTATCAAGAAGAAAATGATATCAGTGTGGTTGCCTGAAGAAAATAGTGTTTTGATGATGTAGTTTCTTCTAACATTATTACTCTACTTAGTTCAAATAATAACTGGAAAACAACTCAGATCAACCAATACTAAACTTGCCCCCTCACCAAACTGAAATAGCTGTGCGAGATGTAGGAGGGGTAGATAGGGAAAGAGAGAGGCCTATACTTCAGTTTGTTGAACTTGCCCCCTCTCCAATCTATTTTAAACCTATTTTATGGTCATAAATCGAAATATTATATTTTGGATAGTTTTCTGCAAATCTACTCGAACAGACGATTCATTTGAGCCCACTTCGGGAAAAATCGGTGAAGGTTCCGATGGTTAAAATCGTGTTGAAAAAAAACCTGCTCGCTATTAATATTAAATGATAATGTAACAGATAAACTAGAATGTAGAAAGATTAAGTAAATTTACATACCAAAGAATGCATTTTTTCAATTTTCAAATATCCTTTCACCGTTTTTTATATTTTTAAACCCAAAGTTGTCGCTAATGACCTCAGCAGTTTTAATGTGATTATAAACTTAAAAAAAATTCAGCAACGACCGTGGAATTATAGTTACTATAATTAAAAGAATTATATAACACAATGATAAAACACGTTTAAAAAAAACACCAGATAGAGACTTAAAATATTATATTTAATTTGACCCTCCTGGCCAAATTTATTTCTGTTTAAAATGTATATAATTCCATACCGAGTTTATTTTTGCAAAAATGATACAGGAACTCGTATAAATGCAAATAGCATTCTCTTTAGATATATAATTAACAAAATAAAAAAACCAGATAGCTTGTTTTTTGCTTAGAAAAAGAGGGAAATATACGAACTTTTATAATTATCAACGCAAATTATAACCAATTATTTTGTTATTTAAAGTTCAACTTTTTGTTCAATATTATATGTATTATTACAGTTATTACGAAATTCCTTTAACTTTTAAAATATCCACAGAGTGTTCAATAAATAAGTGATACAATTTAGGAAATGTATAGGCCTACATAGCCTAATAATATTATGTATGTTTATGTATGTATGTATGTTTTGTATTTATGTATGTTTATATAATATTACATAAGAGTGAATACATGTGCAGCGACTATACTAGGCTCCAAAGGCAGTGCCTTCACTGCAAACTCTAATTTCTAAAAATTTATGTTACCATAATTAAATATTTTAGAATTTTTTTGTTTTAGCTAAAGAAATAATTAGTAAATCAAGTTAAGAATTTAAGTAGGCTATACGTTTTTTCCCATCAGTATCTCGACTAGTTTGATGTGATTATCCAAGTAGTTTTATCTTGCGCAAATGTTTTCATATTTGCACATACCTGCAAAACCGTAGATCTTTTGTAATTTGCTTTAAATATTTTAACCTTTGCTTCCCCCTACAATATTCACTCCCTCAATATTACCCTCCGTTATTGATAAAACAATATCTGGATATGCCCCATTAGCTTATCCCTTCTTCTGGTAAGATGTTTCCATATACTTCTTTTTTCATCCACTCATCTAAGAACCTCTAAATTACTTATTTTGTCCACCCACCTAATCTTTAACACCACATTTCAAAAGCTTCTATCCTCTTCCTTTCTACAGCCTCAACACCCACGTTTCACTCCCGTGTAATGAATTCTACACTCCAAGCATAGTGTTTTAAAAATTTTTTCCTAATCTGTTAATCAATGTTTGTTGTCAGTAAGCTGTTTTTCATTTCAAAGGCTGTTATAGCTTGAGCAAACTTACTTTGGATTCACTTGTGCTTTCACCATCTTTTTTTCAAGTATATCTACTGCATTTCTAAAACATCGACTGTGTGTTGTAATTAGATTTTTTGTTTTATGTCCTAGAGAATTCTTTTATTCGTTCATTGGTCAGTATTTTCTTATTTGTAATTTTGTACTCGTTTGCTTTTCTTTATGGTTTTTGTTTCGTATTTTTTATTTAGTTATTATATTGGAACCTAGTTCTAGTAGTAAAAATTCAAGTACGATTATTGGTGTAACAAGCAGGTATTTCACTGTAAGACTGGACATTATACAGTCAGTTTAAATAGTAGTTTTCAGAACCGTCCAAACCGTTAACACACTACAAACAATAACATAAATATTTAAGTGTGTGATTGCGGTTATCTGTAGTAGTAATCTATTTATAAATGAGAAAGCTTTCACTGACTGACTGACTCACTGACTCATCAGTGATTCTTCTACCTGCACAATAGTTAGAAAGCTGAAATTTGGAAGGAATTTCCCCTTTAGGGTAAATAGAAACGCTAATCATAAACAATTTCTACTATATTTTACCGTTCAGGGGTTCAAAAGGAGTTTAACCTTAAACCAAATTTTATTAACTAAGTTCCGGACAACTTAGATGGCTAAAATTCGGTGGAGATATTCGTATAATTCAACTACTAAAATTATCCCTTAACCATTTCAAATTACTCGTAAGCGGTAGAAAAGGTATTCAACCCTTAAATAAATATTTTCAGTTTACTCAGTTACAATCGAGCTAGATGACTGAAACTGAGTGGAGATGTTACTCATAGCGCACCTAAAAAAAATACCTTATCGACTACAAAAATGTACCCACAAGGGTTTAAAAACGGTGTTCAACCCTTTAACCAATATTATTTGTTTAAGTTCCGGACGAGGTACATGGCTGAAACTCGGTGGAGGTGGAGGTGTACACATATTTTAATAAATTAATTAGTTGTATTCTTTATTATTTTTATACACGATTTTTCTAAATCAGAAAATCTTTTTTTTTATTTGTTTAAGGTCGCATCAACAATAAAGTCATTAGCGACCACAATTACAATATTAACAAAACTTACATAACAAAATTTGGATTAAAATATATTGTGTAACTGCAAGTCCGTAAGGTAAAAAACCACGTTTTGTATACTCTTGATGTCCGTCAGCATGATTTTCGTATTTTGTGTTAAATTATACTTTTCTCGTAGATTACTTAATCCTGAACATTTTATGAGTAAGCGAAAATCTTTTTTTTATTTATTTAAAGTCGCATGTGCAGCTTAGTCATTAGCGATTACAGTGGGTTATGGGATGTTAAGTTGTGACTATTATAATTTCCAGACCCTAGCCGGGAATCGAACCCAGGATCTCCGCTTGGTAAGCTAGAACGTTACCACTACGCTACAGAGGTGGCCTCAGAAATTCTTATTTTTGATTTATTTATAATTCGAATATAAAAATAATTATTGGAATATAAAAAATTATGTCGGGTGAAGCCAGGACGGGCAGCTATTTCAACATAAAATAACACGAAATACATTTATATTTTTTGAACCCCAAGTGTATTTAAAAACGATAATTGGTTGAAGAGTATTTTGAATTAATATCCCTTTTTTATGAAAATTTCAAAATAGAAGGTACATAAAAAAATTAATAGAAGACTGTAAAAATGAATATCCAGTGACAATTTTTTTCTCTGTTAAATTTTTACTTTCTCTTGCCTATATGAATATATAGAAAGGAAAGTATTGTTTTCATGTCGATTTTTTGAAATCGAGTTTTCACCGGATCTATACGTTTTCGGACCCCCTCAACCCAAAAAACATGTTTTCAGCGATTGGTCTGTGTGTGTGTGTGTGTGTGTGTGTGTGTGTGTGTGTGTGTGTGTGAACAGAATATCTCCGAACGTCGAACCGAACGTCGTACGAACTTGAAACTTGAAACTTAAGTTACATACCACTACCGGATCCGTCGTACGAACGTCGTACGAACGTAAGAACCGAACGTCGTACGAACTTGAAACTTGAAACTTAAGTTACATACCACTACCGGACCCGACACGAACATTTTCATCAAAATCGGTCAACCGGAAGTAGTAGTTTATTTGTATAATTTTTCACTTTTTTGCGATTTTCTCAAAAACTGGTCTTACGATTTTTTTAAAAATCGCCTGGTTTACTCAATGTTTTATTCTCTACAAGATAGGATAGGCGCCATGTTTGCTGAAATTCTTGGTGAGGGTGTTTTCTTGTAAAAATGTTGTTTTTTTAAGATTACGGCTTTAATATGCATTTTAGCGCAACAATTTATATAATAAAAATTGTAGAAAATTACAAATCCTACAACTTTTATTTCAAACAATTTTTTGTATAAATATTAGTTTAGCGGTAATTTGCAATTTTCTGTTTTTTTTCTCACGAAAATGTGTGAAAAATAGATTTTTTTAAGATTTCGGCCGTAGTATGCAGTTTACGACAAAAGTGTATATAATTAAATTTATAGAAAATTAAAGGATCTACATTTTTTATTGAAAGCATTTTCTCCACGGAGCCTAGTTTAGTGAGAAAGAGTGATTTTCCGTATTTTTAAGTCAAACTTAGGTCGATTTTCATTTTGGGTCTTTCACTCATGATTAAAATTAGGTTATGCTTATTGACGTTAGTTTTGTTGTTTATTTCTAATGTTTTATTACTAATGTTAGGATTATTGTTTATTATTTGCATAGGCAAGAGAAAGTTGTGTGAGTGTTTCACACCAAAATTTCAAAATAAAAAGTATAAAAAAATTAATAGAAGACTGTAAAAATGAATATCCAGTGACAATTTTTTTCTGTTAAATTTTTAAGATGTATAAATGTCTTAAGCCTGCACAAGTATGAGGGTATTGTAAGAGTGGTTTAAATTAAATTTAAAATATAAACACGATTAAAATGGGACATAAATATTATATGATAAGCCGTTGTATAGAATTTACGGACATAAATATTCATTACAGTGAAAGAACATTGCCTGAAACTCCGACTAAACTTTCTCATACCGAAAACTAAGTTAAGAATCGTATTAAGTATACATTTTAAGCTGTAACGTCCAAATTATTCTAAGTGAGAAACATTAAGCAGCGAATTAGACAATATTTAAATTACATTCTGGTACACTGCAACTTAAGAGTAAGCTACATTATTATCACGTATATACCTATATATATTTTATGAAAATATCTTAGCACTTTTATTACTGTATTCTTGTTTTATGAAATATCACCGGCAATATAGGGAAATAAAATGTTATATCAAGTCGCAGGATGTTGTAAAATACCAAAGAATTACTCAAGAAAGTCATTTCTCTATTATTATTATTTTTATTATTATTCAAAATACATGAAATGTTTAAAAAATATTACCTATAATTCTTTTGTTATTATTATTACTATTATTATTATTATTATTATTATAATTATTATTATTATTATTATTAGCCGTAGAGCTCCCGAAGTGGAAGACGCTGAGCATTATTCACGATCATTGATTATTGGACTTGGTGTTTTCCCACCAGCCTTTCATTTTCTGAGAAAAATCAGCTTTTCTTTCCTCACTCCATCTTGTTCCAACTCTTGGAATTTTAACCTCTGGAATAATCTCCCATTCATTAATTTTTGTTCTAAAACTATTTCGATTGGTAACTTCATTATCAGTAATGTTTGCCAGAACTAGATCTTTCTTAACGTGTCGAATCCATTCCCCTCCATCGACAAGCGAAGCTACATATTTTACCATCTTATTATTATTATTATCATACAAGTTGTAAACCCTTATGGATCACGTAAAGCTTCGACGGTTCTTCCTGCGGGTTCTCCATGACATCCGCATCTTCTCACTCATGGCTCTCTTCCTCTCCTCTGTCCACGTAGTGCCGGTCTTCTTGGCTCTGATCTCTGGCTGCACTTCCCACTCGTCTATTCTTTTTCTATACGTATCGCGGTCTCTCGCGTCTTTAGAAGTGAGTTGAGCGTTGTCAAGGTCTCTCTTACCTGTTCGGCCCATGTCATGCCTTTAAGATTTTCTGTAGCAATTAGAATCTGGTGGGTAAGTCTGTGTTCAGGAAGTCGTTTGAAATGTTTGAAATTTTCTCTGTGGTTCTGTTGGTTTGTAGCCGGTATCCATCGTCAGTTTTTCGTGGTCTAAGTATTTTCATGATGACTGTACGTTCTTTTTTTCAGATTTTGTAGCAGAGTCTTATTGTGAAGTGATAATGTTTCTGCTGCGTATAGCACCTTGGGTTTGAGGACTGAGGTGTAGTGTCTGATTTTTGCATGTGTGGAAATGCACTTTTTGTTATTATTTAAATATATCTTTATTACTTTATAAAGCCTAATTTTCCGATCACCTAGAGAGCTGAAATTCCACTAATATGATCCTTAATGTATTATTTTAGAGTGTGTTTTCCTTAGATTGACGCTGTGTAAAGTCTCTATCTGGATTCATGTGATTCAGAAATTAAATTGGTAAAGTTTTAAAAATTTACATACATTCTGTATTTATGCATTGTTTTGCTTTTTGTATTTATTATAATTTTGTATTGTAGTTTTTTTAAATAGTTGTATAACTTTTAATAGTTGCATGTTCTTAAACCCTTAAATATGTTTAGTTAATAAGATTTATTAGACTTATAGATTGTTTGTTTTGTTCTGGGGTTAAATTAACCATACATTTTCAGAAATAATCGGCCTGAGTCTGTACACGATTATCTCATTTACAAGTTATATATATTACCCTCATCTTATTGAGTAATAGGGTTGCTTATTCTTCTAATTTGAAAAGGTTGTAACGTTACATTCACATTAGAGCTTAAAAATACTATGTTTTATTACGGTTTTCTAAGCCATTGAAAAACTTATTTATACAAGTAGATTTGGTCATTCCAATGTTTAATTGTACAGTTTAAATTTTTTTTATTAACTTTATTTATGTAATTCAGAACTGTTACAAGATAAACAACCAGTGAATATGATGGTGGGTGAAAGAATGAATGAAATGACATGGAGAGCACCATCCATTGACAGATCTCCGGTATGTTATTAGTTACTTTTTACTAAGTCATCGATTAATTAATTAATTCATTCATTAATAACATTAACCATTTCTAAAACATTAGGTCCCTGCTCCACTTTCTCCTTACTCGGATTTGAACGTGGTTTGGTAGATGATGGGAAGAAAGTTTACACTATCAGTTCGTTTGGATGAGCGAAAAGTGTGTCGTGGAAGTTTCGATAAAGTTCAATGAAAACATCTGTTAATTGTACAGTTGAATGCAAAAAAGTTGACCACTTGTTAACTTCAATTGATTCGATATTGATTGAATCAAATAAATTAAGATCAATTCAACTTGATTGAACCATTCGTTCCCACTATAAGTTCCCCACGTACACTAGTTGAACAATCAAAATCTAATCGTGAGAACCCGCCTTAAAGAAATCTCAAACATCTAGCAAAATGGTTCCATAATTGTAAAATTCTTTGTATATTTTGCTGACAATGATTTTAAAAATGATTGTAATATCATTTTTTAAATAAAAACTCTTAATGACCTCTGGTAAAAATAGTAAGTATTGTATATTAATCGATTCAGAATAATTTTAATGTTTAAACGGTGCTAAATTAGAATTGTTTTTTATTTTTTCGATTCCTTGTTACCTAAACAAAAAAATAGCTACTTTAAATTCACAGAGAGTTCATTTTAACTTTTAGTTTGTTATTTAGCTATCCATAGGCAAAAGTCTCTAAAGACTTCTCTTTCAAGAGTAAGTTTTTTTACGTTTTTACTGTTTATTTACAATCTGGATTCATCGTGTCCAACTGTTCGGAGTAGCGACAGAGAGTAACTTAAAGTCGATTCAGGCCTTTCAATTAAAATTATTAAGATGTGCTTCTGGCGCTCCTTTTTATGTAAGCAATAAAACCCTCAACGACGATTTCAAAACTCCAACAGTACAGAAAGTAACCGCGTCCTTCTATAATAAATTTCGCGAACGACTATACGAACATCCAAACCAACTAGGCCGTGATTTAGCTACACGAAACTTCGCAAATGTGCGGCGTCTAAAGCAAAAATGTAGCAGAAATCTTTTGGTCTGAAAAATGGACAACTCCTGTAGAGAGGGTTAAATGGAGACTGTACAATTAGGTATAGTACATTTGTTATAGGAAGAAGCTTGTAAGGGGAGGGCGAGTAGGTAGAGTAGGGATAGTTTCAAGGGGCAAGTGTTGTCTCCTTCTCACTTAATGATCATTCCCTCTCTTTCCAACTATATACTACTGTTACAACTATGAGGTGCTTCCCCCACCACTAAACAGAACAGCTCAGCGGCACAGAGCGTTGGAGGGAGAGCTTCTAGCTAGAACAAATGACCTATACCTCTTCTCCATAAAGTAAAATTTCCCACCGCCAGTTAAATCATTTACGGAAATTGTGCAGCTCAACGTACAGCACCGTAACACAAATTAGAGACAAAAAATGTACGATCTGTAAAAAGTTTACAATAAGTGAATATGCAACATTAGCCAACGTAGGTATCAGTCAGCACCATAGCTCTGTCATTGATTCACTCGGAGAAAGCCATTGGCCATTGGCCATTGGCGTTTGAGTTTTCTTGCGGGATTATCCGGGATGAATCACGAACCCATACGGTACGAGGGGGCTGGTGTGTGCGTACAATTAAAAACGCATTGAATTGTAAAATTTTTGTGCTACTATCGTAATAAGTAGAACGTTTAAGTCGTTGTGAAGCGTTTCGTTACTTACGTAAAAGGTGAATTGTGTCGCATTCGGACAATTTTATTTTACATTGCTTGGATAAGTTTTGTTTGTGATCGCTTTGCAAACTCTCATAGTTAAAGCCATAGGTCCAGACCGAGTGTATGATTGCTTGTTATAGTTTGTATTTCGAGGGTAACTAACCGGGTTAGTCTAGCAGTTGAGTCGTCACCAAAATCAGCTGTTTAATAGCTAATTTTCGGGGACGAAGGTTCCGTGGTTCAAATCCTTGTAACGCTAATTTCTTTTATACGAATTTTAACTCTCGCCCAGTGGCTACGGGTGTACTTTGATGGTCAGGGTTCTATTAACCGTAATCTGAGCCTGTACAAGACTACACCTCATTTACATGTCATACACATCATCCTCACCTCATTGGGTGATGGGGTTGCTATTGTTCTGAATTAAACAGATTGCAACGTACTGCAGCTGTTATTTTCTTACTATAATAACTCAGCTACCAAGTTTCTTTTATTGTTTATTAAAATTATAACACAAATAAAATTAAAATAAAAAAAATTAATTAGAAATAAAATTAGCCAAGTATTCTGCTTGATGTTCGTTACACGACAACCATTTATATTGGGTATTGTTGTAAATTACAAATTTTAAACCGTTAATAAAATATAAAAACAGAACGATGTTGTATTATCAATAATGTTAAAATAAATTTGGAAAAGTAATTTTGCGTTAATACTTTCTCATACCTTTCTTCCTTCTGTTGGTTGGGACCAACAGAAGGAAGACAGAAGGAAGAAAGGTAGACCAAGGAAAACGTGGAAAAAGGGAATACAGGAAGCCATGAGGGAGAGAGGGATGGATGAGGGTGATTGGGAGGATAGAGGAGAGTGGAGATTGAAGTGCGGGAAGCGGCGCCGGCCGTAGGAACCCCGGAAAAAAAAAAAAAAAAAAAAAAAAAAACTTTCTCATAAATGGTTAATTTAAAGAAAAATTAAATATTGTGGGTTTTGATATTATAATTTACAGCCTACTTGATCAATATCTTAGTGTTCTTAATTTCTTGTTTAGGTCAACAGGCGAAAGCTGGTTTGAACCTCTAGAGGTTTAACTAAGTAAAAACAAGGAGTGAGGTGGTTTACAATTGCCTTCCTTACTGAGTGGAAAAGTATGCTTTTCAGCAAGACAGGCCCTTCAAAAAGCACTCACTTTCCACCCTGCAAATGACACTTTCCCTTTATTCACTACAGGGTCTGGCTGTATAGAGAAATTCATTACTCTCAGAGTAGATAACTCTGAATAGTGTCTTTTACACCTCTACCTCTTCTATTCTTAAATAGTTCAGTCATATAATTGGGTGACTATGTGATAAGAAACAGAACTATTTTTTGTAGCCCTGAAACCAACTGATCGAGTGCAATTAATTTAACACTCCACTTGCCCGTTGTGGGCAAGTTCTTATATAACTGAAATTAAAAATTAATAATTATTAAAAAAGTTTTTTTAAATCTCAAATAAAAATATTTAATATGAAATAAATAAATTTGTTCTTTAAATCAATTAACCGGTTAAATGTTAAAATTTGGAAAATTAAATGTTGTATACTTAAAATATTTGCCTGCAATTAATAAAATACAGAACTGAGTTGTAAAAAATAATAGTTGGAAATTAACAGCTGATTGCTACAGTGTACACACATAAGGTATTTTTTTTAACCCCTAATATGTGTACGTTGCAATCTGTTCAATTCAGAACAATTTTTTTTTTTTTTTTTTTTTTTTTTATCACACAATATGTTATGTACAATCTGCTTTATAGCAATAAGTACAATTGATCAAATGAATAATTCACATAAAAGGATAAAAACCCAATGGTTTACCCTATATAGGGAGCAATATTTTTAAAAATATCGTTATATCAAGTTTAGTTTTATATGTTTGTTTTATATGTTTGTGTAAGAGTAAGTGCTTGTGTTTGTGTGTGTTTTTTAGAATCTGAAAGGTAAATCTAGAGGATCAAATCTTTGAAGTCTACGTAATGTGTCACTGTTGTCCAAGAGATTAACTGCCAGAAAGTTCTCATGATTGTTTAATTTTGAAATGTACTTATCACTAAATTCACTGATCACTTCTTTGATTGGTTTGATGTTACAGTCTTCATGGATTCGCAAGTTGTTGACGTACCAAGGAACAGCTAGCATTGTCCTGAGGGTCTTGGATTGGAATCTTTGTAAAATTTCAATATTTGAATTTGACGCAGTTCCCCAAAGCTGTATACCATACGTCCAAATTGGTTTTAGTATCGTTTTGTACAACAATAGTTTGTTATCTATCGAAAGTTTAGATTTATTTCCAATTAACCAAAAATGTTTGCTGAATTTAATGTTGAGTTGTTTGCGTTTAGTTCTTATGTGTTTAGCCCATGTAAGTCTTTTATCCAAATGCATCCCTAAATATTTGACGTCGTCATTTTGCGGAATTTGGATACCATTAAGCGTTACTGGTGGACATGTGTTCCTCTTTAAAGTAAATGTGACATGATTCGATTTTCCTTCGTTAACTTTAATCTTCCATTTACTTAACCAGTGTTCAATTTGTATTAAACTGTGTTGTAATTTTTCTGAAGCAATCACTGGGTTACCATCAGAAGCTAGATAACAGTGTCATCTGCAAATGTAGCGGTGAGAACATCATTTCCATTCGGTAAGTCTGATGTATAAATAGTGTAGAGAACAGGTCCAAGAACACTTCCTTGAGGGACACCAGCTTTTATTGATTTCAAATCAGTAATTGTATCATTTAATTTAACTTGGAACATTCTTTCCGTAAGATATGAACGTAAGATACGATAAAAATTTCCTGGGAGTTTTTCTTTAATTTTGTATAGAAGTCCTGTATGCCATACGCGATCAAATGCTTGTTGAACATCCAAGAAAACGGCAGAACAATACAATTTATTCTCAAAACTGTTTCGGATTTCTTTAACTAAGCGATGAACTTGTTCAATCGTTGAATGTTGTTTTCTAAACCCAAATTGATGGTTTGGAATTAAATTATTATTTTCAAGATGAGGACTTAACCGTAGAAGAAACATTTTTTCGAACAATTTTGAAAGGATGGGAAGAAGACTTATAGGGCGGTAAGATGAAGATACTGATGGAGGTTTACCAGGTTTTTGAAGCATTATTATTTTAGCTACTTTCCACTGATATGGCACGTAATTTAGACGGAGAACAGAATTAAATATTAGTAATAAAACCACTAGTCCTTTACGAGGGAGTTCTTGAAGAATATTTCCAGTGATAAAATCATAGCCTGGAGCTTTCGCTGGATGAAGGTTCTTAACACCTTGTTTTAATTCTTGTAACGAAAAATGAAGTGGAGGCAAGTTATTTTGCATTTCTTCACAAAGAAACCTTTGCATTATAAGTTCATCATGTGCATGACCCAAATCATTGAAAGGTGTAAAACGATCTTCCAGTTCTTGAGCAAATAATTTTGCTTTCTCTTCATCAGTTCTTGCCCAGGTGTTGTCAGCCTTTCTTAGGGGAGGAATGCTTTTAAAAGTACGTTTTATTTTTTTAGTGGCTTTCCACAACGAATAATCAGTATCATCATTTGGAGATAAATTTTTTAAATAATTTTGAAAAGTTTCATTCCTAAAATCAGATATCATTTCTTTTAAATTACGGCAAGCAATATTAAAATTTCTTTTATCTCGCTGGTTTCTACTATATTGCCAAATTCTTCGAAGTCTCCTTTTTTCTTCAATTTTTCTTTTAATGGAAGTAGGAAAATCAAGGAAACAATTGACTTCATTTTCACTTGGAGTTGACTGTCATGCGCACTTTTGAAATGTTTTGTTTACATAATTTATTGCTACTTCAATATCTTCAGGCGTTCGAAGGGGAATGTTTGATATTAAATCCCTTTCCACCATGTCTTTAAAATTACGCCAATCTGTTTTCCTGGTCGTAAGTTTGAATTGTTTTTCAGTACGGATTGCACCAGAACTTACTGTCGCTATTACAGGAGAATGGTCAGAACTTAGATCTGCACAAGAACTTACATGTATATAATTTGGTGATATTCCTTTAGTAATTAGAAAGTCTAAAAGATCTGGTATTCTATTATTATCACTAGGCCAATATGTTGGTTCACCAGTTGAGATAGCCTGTAAATTTAGATTTGTAACAGCTTTATATAATTCTCTTCCGCGAGGTGTGTTGAGACGTGAGCCCCAGGACTGGTGTTTGGCGTTGAAGTCACCACCTGTTATAAATCTATTACCTAGCGTATTAAAAAAAGTTTGAAATAGGTTTTTGCTTATGTTATGTCGTGGAGGACAGTAGATAGCTGATATTACTAATGGTCCATTCCAGTCTTCTACACAAACACTCGTTGCTTGGATATGAGCAGTCTTATAAGCTGGTAACTCGTAATGTTTTATGCTCTTACGAATTAATATGGCACTTCCAGCATGAGCTCTTCCATCGGGATGCTTGGTGTCATAAACATTAAAATTTTGTAATTTAAAATGACTTCTCTCGGTGAAATGTGTTTCTGATATAAGAAGAATATCTATTTTATTTAAAGTAATAAACATTTCTAGCTCTCTAGAATGGTGCGAAAGACCATTTGTATTCCAGATGGTCATTTTATAACTGAGATTCATATTTTAAGTTTTGAAATAAGAGTTGTCAAAAGATTGACAAGCGTGTTCACTTGTTCTGCTTGTTTGAGCATCATGTTTTCAATTTTGCTAAAGGTGAGTTGCATTACTTGCATTAAATTGTTATTGTTTTCTAAATTTTCACTTGCATCATTATTACTACGATTATGAAAAGTACTATTAGCATTAAAATCTTTAGTAATTCTGGAATAAGAAATACCTGGTTTAACTCGATTACTTAAAGTAACATTTGATTGAGTTTTTCCGCTGTCAAATATCGTTGGAGTAATTAGAGGTTTGGATCGAAAAAATTTATTTTTTATTATTTCTTGATAAACTTTACACCCCTTGTAGCTTGCTGGATGTTCTTCTCCACAATGAATACATTTAGCTTTAGTTGTAACTGGAATTTTACAGCTCATAGATTCGTGATTTTCTCCACATTTTACACACCTCGGACTGTGATGACAATATCCCTGCGTATGAAAGTATCTTTGGCAACGCTTACATTGTGGTATGTTATTTGACCTTGTATGTGGTGGTTCAAATTCTACTTTTAAGTTAAGTAAATATTTCACATTATAAATTTCTTTATTGCTACTATGTGGTTCAAGGTCAACAAAGAACAACGACAATTTTTCTTTGGTTTGTCTATGCAGAATGTTCGTTACATTTCTGACTTCATGCCCGAGTGATGTTAGTGCTTCTTTAATATCTTGCGGGTCCGTAGAATGATGAACATTACGAAGCACAACTCTATATGTCCTCAAATGTCGCGGTTGATATGAATGAAATTGCACATTATTGTTTTTTAACATATGAAATATGACTTCATGGATTGAAAGATTTTTAGCATTAATTTTTATCGTATCCCTGCCAATAGTTTTAATAACGTAATCTTGAGAAGTAACTACATTATTTTTAGATCTCTATTCAAATCTGAAATTGAAAGAACTCCCGGGATAAATATTGGTGGTGGTCTTGGTTCTAACTTTTTATTTTCTTCCTGATCCACATTTACACTATTTAATATATTAAAGTTATTGGAAAGGGTTAAGTTATCTTGCATATCTTTCTTACTAGTTTTTGAATTATTACTATCATTTATGTTGGCTGAATTGGTTCTTTTTCTTCCTTTATAATTTACTTCCTGCCATCCGACAGCTGCTGATTCATGCAATAAAGAAGGCCGTAATCGGGGATCACGTATTGAAGAAGAAGAAGCATTATTCGTTACAGCTGACTGATCATCCCAACTAATATCGGTCGCCATGGCAAACAAAAACAATTTGAAGGTTAGAGTATTAAAAATTAAACAACTTACTTAAAATTTTAAATATCACTGCAACTGTTTTATAGAAACCACTACTCACAAAAATACAGTACTAGAAACGTAAAGATAAAAACGAGATTATCGCACACTACACACTATAAACGTGATGTACTACAGCATCAACCTAGACACAACACATCTTAGCATCGCCATTAAAAAATATCAGAACAATAAGCAACCCCACGACCCAATGATATGAGGATGATACGTATGACGTGTAAATGAGGTGTAGTCTTGTACAGACTCAGGTCGACCATTCCTGAGAGAGTATGGTTAATTGAACCCCAAACATCAAAGTACACCGGTAACCACTGTCTAGCATTCAAATCCGTATAAACGTAACTACCTTTACTAGGATTTGAACCAGGAACCTTCGTCTCCAAAAATCATAAGGTATTAAAATATAAATGGATAATTTTGAGCGTTGGTCAAGTAAACTTTTTATTTTGATAGAATCGAGATTTATTTGATGAAGTTTTTTATGTAGGGCAAATATACATTTTTTATATTTCAATAAAAAGTTTGAAATTTCTTCGTATCATATTATCTGTTGTCCACTGTTAACTATTTTATTATATATATTGTATCGTTTCATTGTTTATTCTTGACACAACATTTTTACGATCAGTTTCATCACACAAGAATAAAAATTGTAATTAAATGTAATATTTATATTATTGTATTATTATTAACAATAAAAAAACATATGAAGTTCAGTTTTATATTGTTTTAGTTAAATACAAGAGAATTTCTTGTTACTCTATATTTTAATAAAGTTTGTTCCATTGTTGTTTTAAAGTATTTTACGCAAATATGAGCTATTTCAAAACATAATAAAAGGTTTATTGTTTTATTTGAACAATAAATATTCTGTTGGTTAACATAAATATTAATTTATCTTGAACAGTACCTAATTTCTTAGCTGCAAGCACGTAATAGACCACACGTAAACTATTAACACATACCCTGTATTTTTGATAGCGTTGTTAATTAGTTATTTAATTTTCCACTTTAAAAGGAATAATGTTTACTTCTGGTTTAATAATGTTTGATGAGGTTTAGTTTTGGTTTTAATTATAATAGTTGTTTGTTAATGGTTTTTAATGGTTTGTTAATGGTTCTATCGGCCCGCGACCTGAGCCTCGAAACTAGGACCCGCCTCTTGAAGTGCTACGTCTTTCCCATCCTCTTGTATGGAGTAGAGGCGTGGACACTCACCAAAGAGTGTGAGACCCGTCTACAAGCGTTTGAAATGTGGACCTACCGGAGGATGCTTCGAATACCATGGACAGACAGGGTCACAAATATGGAGGTCCTCAGAAGAATGGGGAAAGAGATGGAAATCCTGCAGAGCGTAAAGATATGAAAACTGACATACCTTGGACACATCATGAGGGGGCCTAAATATGAGATTCTGCATCTCATAATTCAAGGAAAACTCGTTGGTAAACGCTCGGTGGGACGCAGACGAATATCCTGGTTAAGAAACCTGAGAGAGGCGTTTAACTGGTCGTCGCATGACCTGTTCAGAGCAGCAGTGGACAAGGTGCGACTGACCATGATGATAGCCAACCTTCATAATGGAGAAGGCACCTGAAGAAGAAGAATGATTTTTAACTTTTAAAGTTAGGAAAATTATTTTCTAAGAAAATTGAGCTATATTTGTCGAGCTAATTAAATTTATGAAGTCATCGGTACCATCTGATAACACAATCTTTTGGCATTTGGATATTAATAAAGATTTTTGTGGCCGCCTCGGTAGCGTAGTGTTAGCGCGCTGGCCTACCACGCGGAGGTCTCGGGTTCGACACCCGCCTTGGGTCTGGAAATTATAATAAATCACAATCCAACGTTTTATAACACATTGTAGTCACTAATGACCAAGCTGTTGATGTGACTTTAAATAAATGAACTAAAAAAAATTCTTCTTTTTGATCATACTATGGAAGGTTTTTTAAGAAAAATTCCACCTTCAGGTAAAAATAAACTGAAAAGACCCCACTCGGATTGGGTGGGCAGTCACTTAAAAGATAATCGGAGTCTGGAAAAACTCTCAAACATAAAACATAGAGTTTATTCAGATAAGGTAAGAAAAGCAAAATCTGAAAATATGAAAAGATACTGGGAAAAGAGAAAAGCAGCTCAAAAAAAGAACTCCAGATTAATTTGAAGTGATTACATGTAGCCATAAAAGTAAAAAGAAATTTTGAAATAATTTTAAAACAAAAAAGATTTGAAATTTAAAAAAAAATTTAAACAAAACGATGACAACCAATATTCATTGTGACGCACTACACAATTTACTACACTGGCATGTTTGAACACATGATGTGGTACTCTACTATACGAAAATTCAAGGTCACTCTACCGCCTACTATTCTGCTAAAAAGTAAGCTATTTACTCTACCGATTACTATGCCAATGTAAAACGTGTATTAGAACGTACGGACTATATATATATAATTAATACTATTAATATAATTTTAGATCCAAACCAAAATAAAACGACACTTTGTTAGTATACTAATAGAAAAAAATGTAAAACCCATATATTATAATGTTAATATACTAAATAATTAAAGAAATGTTAATAGCTTTGAACTTAGTTTTTAGTAATAAAGCATTCGGGTAGATAATTTAAAACAAATCATTAGTATTTTAATATAAGGAAATAATAAAATCGGTTTAAGGTTAAATGAATGAAACCTTGGTAACTATGATCCCTGTACATCTGATGATAAAGATCCCCAGATAAACGCGGCGTTTCTATCAATTGCTTCACACTGGCCTCCGTAGTTGGACCATAATCTGGAAGAAAAATTTCAACTCTCAATTTTTATAAGTACAAATTTATTATTTATTTCCTCACTCAACATTATTTGTACATTCCTTAGGTATAGCTACTTGAGTCACGATGTTGGCGATGTTGGTAACGTGCTCGCCTCTCATCACGTGGTCTTGGGTTCGAATCCCACTCGGGCATGGCATTTTTTCATACGTTACAAAAACTTCATTTCATCCTTCACCGTCTGCATTAGCAGCAATTTGCAAAACAGTCGGACGTTAAACCAAAAACAAAAAAAAATTGAGTCACGAGTTTTTCCTTGTTTGCAACAAGGGGCAAAGGGGGAAAAGAATCAGTGCACATGAGCGACTGCTTTAATTTCAGTTCAACAAACACAACAACTTGTACTATACTCAGAGCATATACAATACATCGCGGAGCCTTTTGTAGGTTAACTGTACGAATTTAACTCTTTTTTACCGTAAACAGAAATGTTACTCGTAGTTTCTCAAAAACGTGAACTGACTAGTCACAGTGTTGAACGAAATCTAATACGCAGTGTAATAAAATGCTGTAAAGTTGAAGCTAAACAAAAATGCCTTTCCCTGCCGCTTAACAAAAGCCATGAGCGAGTGGATAACTACTGTGATGTTTCTCTTACCACACTTCGAAGTATAAGGAAAGAAATTAAAGACATGAAGAAGCTATTCTTCAACAGTTTTGTTGACACCTGGTAAAAACGGAAAA
Organism: Catonia carolina; assembly: GCA_035578175.1. Taxonomy (NCBI): domain Eukaryota; kingdom Metazoa; phylum Arthropoda; class Insecta; order Hemiptera; family Achilidae; genus Catonia; species Catonia carolina. Next base: position 5,380,742 of record JAQMRL010000013.1, read on the forward strand.
CTGTTAGATAGGTACTAATGAGACTGATAGTGAAGACGCCGGTGTTAGCGATAGTTAAGAAGGCGATTCATTCGTAGAAAATTTTGTACCAATGGAATAAGGTAGCTGGTAATTACAATAAATCAAACATTTTTAGTCATGGAATTAACCTATAAGCAATTATACAGGTCAGATTTATTTCTTATAAGGTTTATGAAGAAAACATTTCCTTGGAATAAACCACATCTTACAAAATGTGTGTAGAAACTGTACGGTAGTGAAATGTACGAGTAGTGTCTCACTATTAAGGTTGGCAGCACTGCAAATATTTCACTTTCCTTCCTCACAGCCCATCAACACGTAAAAGGTAATCTTGTGACTTCAGTATCTATATTATTCAACTGAAATTTGGAGCGATTATTTTGTGAATTATAGGATTACTTAGGTAATTTTAATCTTGTAACGTGAAATAGGCTATGAACTACGCGAACATTGGTGTACTTGAAAAGGTAAATGAAGTCATGAGCCTCCAGAGACTTCAAGGTGAAACGAAAAGTGAGGTGGTTTACAATTGCCTTACTCACTCACTGAGTGGAAAATATGCTTATCAGGATACCAGGCTATCAAAAACGTATCTATATTTCAGTCTGCAAATTATACTTTCACTTCATTCACCACATTTTCTGACTGTAAAAAGAACGTCATTACTCTCACAGTTGATAACTAGTGTCTTTTACACCTCTTCTTTTTACCTTTTGACTCTACCGGTCAAAAACGGCTTTTACGTCTTTTTAAACGCTTTTATTTAACTTACTCTTGGAAGCATCAAATCTTGCAACTTAAAATTTTAATACTTCTACCGTATCAGTATGAATCAAACTTTGCACACTTGTTTATCTTCAATGACAATACGCTGTGGAGGTGTTTGTAAAAAAAAATTTTAAAAACGCTTTTATTTAACAATTACTTAAAAAAATTAACTAAAAAGAAAAAAATAAAAAAAATAAAAAAAAAAATTGATAAAAAAAAAATTAAAAAAAAAAAAATTTAAGAAACGCTATTATTTAACAATTAATCAAAAGAAAAATGAACTAAAAAGAAAAAAAGAAAAAAATTTACAAAAAAAACAATCACAGACATTACAGTTAAAATAAAACCGTGGCGCATTAATACATATAATATTATTACAACGAATATTTTACAATAAATATTATATACCTACTCGTATATTAATGCGCCACGCTTTTATTTTAACTGTAATGTCTGTGATTGTTTTTTTTGTAAATTTTTTTCTTTTTTTCTTTTTAGTTCATTTTTCTTTTGATTAATTGTTAAATAATAGCGTTTCTTAATTTTTTTTTTTTTGTAAATTTTTTTTTTATTTTTTTTTTGTAAATTTTTTTTATTTTTTTATTTTTAGTTAATTTTTTTATTTTAAATCACCCGATTTAGTAAATTTTTTATGTTCTACAAGAAAGGGTAAGCGGTATGTCTGCAGAAATTTTAGGGTGCCTGTGTCTTTGAGGAGCTCATAAAATTTGTTTCTTGTATTGGTCATCAGCCAAAAGGCTGGTTTGAATCTTTAGTGGCTTTTCTAAGTAAAACAAGAAGTGAAATGGTCTATTATTTTATGTAATGTGAAATATCATGAAACATACCATGTGAAACATATATCATGTGAAACATTAACAATAGAGCAAACCCAAATAGAAAAAGTAGAGACATACAAATATCTGGGAACCTGGGTTGATGGCAAGAATGACCAAAGTAAAGAAATTAAAGTACGAATTGAAACTGCAAGGCAAGCATTCATAAAATTGAAGACAATGCTAACAAACAAAGACCTTCAGTTGCCTCTCAGATTGAGGGCTCTAAGATGTTATGTGTTTTCTATCGTACTATATGGAATGGAAGCTTGGACATTGAAGAAACAACACATAAAGAAGATAGAAGCGTTCGAAATGTGGTGTTACAGGAGAATATTGAAAATTCAGTGGGTCCAAAAGGTTACCAATGTTGAGGTGCTCCGACGTTTAAATAAGGAGTTAGAAGTTATGAAAAGTATAAAAACAGGAAAACTGGAATATTTGGGTCACATAACCAGAGGAGAAAAATATGAGTTGCTGAGAATTATTATGCAGGGAAGGATCCGAGGAAGAAGAGGCGTGGGAAGAAGACGCATCTCCTGGCTGCGGAATCTTAGAGAATGGTTCAACTGTAGTTCATTGCAACTATTCAGAGCGGCAGCCAGCAAAGTGACCATAGCCATTATGATATCCAACCTCCGATAGGAGATGGAACTTTAAGAAGAAGAAGAAGAAATATCATGATAATAAATAAATTATTATTTTTATTATTATTGCCTTACTTACTGAGTAGAAAGTATACCTACTAATGTCAGCATGCCGGCCCTCTGAAAAGCATCTACTCTCTATCCTGAAAACGACGCATTCACTTCATTCACTACAGGGTCTGACTGTGTAATGAAATCATTACTCTAAGAGGAGATAACTGTGACTAGTGTCTTTTACACCTCTACCATTTTATGTTTTTAAATGATTCAGTCATATAATTGGCTGACAATGTGATAAGAAATATAACTAATTTTGCAGCCTTGGAATAGCAGATCGAATGCAAATAATTTAACACTCCACCTGCCTGTTATGGACAATTTGTATAGGTATATAATACCATGCGTTCTGAAAGTCGCTGTGCACCAAGTGACATGACAGGGAATAATTTCATGGCTAGGTTGGTAGCTCTGTGCTGTTCAATTGTTGCCGAACACGTCGAGGCCTGTCAGTCATTGAGTTGAAGTTGTATATGTTTCATTTATTGCAGTTCTGTTTCACGTTTTTTGTTGTTGGACGCGATGGTTCTTTCAGTAGAGGAGCGCATTTTCCTCGTTGAATACGTATTTCGCGAAGGTGACAAGTACAGTGATTTAGTGAAGCGCAAATTTTCTGAAAAGTTTCCAGATTCAATTATTCCTCACCGTAATGCAGTACGAACACTGATAGAAACAAACTGTGTATCGGAACAGACCACACACGATTGACGAACTTAAAGCCGCAATAACGGCATACATTCAAGGAATCACTGTTCTTCAGTTGCGAAAGGTGTTTGCAAACAAAATGAAACGAGTGCAATGCTGTATTGATGCCAATGGAGGTCATTTCGAACACCTTCTATAAGCAATGTAATCACGGTTTAACAATGTAATTAAGGTATTGAATAAATTTTTTTCCAAAATGCTTAGTCATTTCTTTATACATATTTTCATAAATCCATAGTCACAATTCCAGTGCACAGCGACTTTCCGAACGCACGGTATAAAATATCCTGTTGCAGTGAACTACATAAATGTATCTGTAAGAAAACCATTGATTTTTGCCATTTCATTTATTTAGATTATGGCTTCCATAAAATAGGTATTTTTTTCTTTAACGTATTGTGTTATTTCTTTTTGCGTCTCTCGCTAGAAATCCACAGTAAGCTTATGTGGTCAGTAATATGTACAGAAAAATGGATGCACTAGAATTAATCACTTTCCGTCCACATTTTATTTATTTTTTTTATTTTGAGAAGGCTTACAACGTTGGCTGAAGTAGTACACGACTTTCCTATGTCAAAAACGGTCATTAATCATACTCAGTCAAAAATATTTTTCTTTTCTGTTTACCCAGTTATGGTTTTTTTTCAATTAGAGTCTGTTCATTTATGTAATTATTTTGGCTAAATTATTTATCTACGAATTTCATAAATAATTATTTTCATTTAATTTCTTCATTTAAAATATTTTTATTTATAAAAAAATTAATGATCTATTTTATTATCAATTTTAAACAAAATATTATTGAAATTTTTTTTTTAAATTCCTAATATGTGTATGTTGCAATCTGTTCAATTTAGAACAATAAGCAACCCTATGACCCAATGAGATGAGGATGATGTGTATGATGTGTAAATGAGGTGTAGTCTTGTAAAGACTCAGGCCGACCATTCCTGAGAGAGTATGGTTAATTGAACCTCAACCATCAACGTACACCGGTAATCACTGTCTAGCATTCAAATCCGTATAAAAGTAACTACCTTTACTAGGATTTGAACCAGGAACCTTCGTCTCCAAAAATCACCTGTTAAACAGCCGATTTTGGCGACGACTTTACCTCTAGACCAACCCGGTGGGTTTATTGAAATAAAAATTTATAATTTACTTCAAAATTGACCCACCGGGTTGGTCTAGAGGTAAAGTCGTCGCCAAAATCAGCTGTTTAACAGCTGATTTTCGGAGACGAAGGTTCCTAGTTCAAATCCTCGTAAAGGTAACTACCTTTACGAGGTAGTTAATAATAAAAGTAACTACTTTTATACGGATTTGAATGCTAGACAGTGGTTACCGGTGTACTTTGATGGTTGGGGTTTAATTAACCATACTCTCTCAGGAATGGTCGGCCTGGGTCTGTACAAAACTACACTTCATTTACACGTCATACACATCATCCTCATCTCATTGGGTCATGGGGTTGCTTATTGTTCTAAATTGAACAGATTGCAACGTACACAAATTAGGAAACTATCAATTTTAAACAAAATAATTAAAATTTATAATTTACTTCAAAATTGACCCACCGGGTTGGTCTAGAGGTAGAGTCGTCGCCAAAATCAGCTGATTTTCGGAGACAAAGGTTCCTGGTTAAAATTATAGTAAAGGTAGTTACTTTTATACAGATTTGAATACTAGAGAGTGGTTACCGGTGTACTTTGTAGGTTGGGGTTTAATGAACCATACTCTCTCAGGAATGGTCGACTTGGGTCTGTACAAGACTACACCTCATTTATACGTCATACACATCATCCTCATCTCATTGGGTCATGGGGTTGCTTACTGTTCTGGATTGAACAGTTGCAACGTACACACATTAGGGATTACAAAAAAAACTTCAAAATTCAAAAAAAATTAATGAAAATACTCAATATTAGTAGGCTAATATATTAACAATAGAAAATTATTATAAAATGTATTTAATTCTGTTAAAATTTTTTTTGGAAGTTATAGATTTTTAATTTCTTATGTTTACGAGTATAGTGCGCCAGTACCGGCTCGTGCCTCTAAAAATAGATGAAGAGTTGCGAAAAAACCGAGAAAAAACTAGTTTACTAATAAGTATCCGTGAGATATTGAGTGCAAAAAAAATGTAAATGATAAAAAATGTGTATTTTACATACGCCTACGGTGTGACACACACATAAAATACACACATACAAAACAACAGTGTGTGTACTCTCGCGCTGGAAGAGAAGCGGCGGTCACCCGTCTAACTCTTCACTTGGGCATTAATTACCTTATTATTTTTAGGTCATCAGCAAAAGGCTGGTTTGAACCTCTAGAGGTTTTACTAAGTACAACGAGGAATGAGGTGGTTTATAATTGCCTTCCTCACTGAATGGAAAAGTATGCTTATCAGCTTGCCGGGCCCTCTGAAAAGCACATATTTTTCACTCTGCAAATGACACCTTCACTTCATTCACCACAGGGTCTGGCTGTATAATGAAATTCATTACTTTCAGAGGAGATAACTCTGATTAGTGTCTTTTAAACCTCTACCTCTTCTGTTCTTAAATGATTCTTTCATTTAAATGGCTGACCATTTGATAAGAAACAGAACTATTTATTTTAGCCCTGCAACGAACAGATTGAGTGTAAATAATTGACACTCCACCTGTTTATTATGTACAGATTTATTACATATGAATCGCTAAATGCAGAAAGGCCTCATCTCAATTCTACAGAAATTTTCAGGAGATGAAAACAACTGTTTATTTTTTTATAAATGCAAGACAAAAAATTGAAAAAAATTGGGATCCTAATATATACTATAGCTAAAATTTTTGGCTATAAGAAAGTTCGAAAATAACGGGTGATTCAAAAAGAGCGCCGGTTTTTAAACGTCTGGTAATTTTTGTTTATCGGTTGGCAACATTGTTAGACCTCATTTCTATTTCGGAGAACATTCCGATTGACGATTCAGTTGTAGTTTCTCTTGTTCGCAGTGTAGTACTCTCGCAGTCTGTGTCTAACCATGGAGAAGTTTACTATTGCACAACGAGTGTTAATCGTCAAAACATTTTACCAGAGTGGAGAGAGTTATGCGGCTACTGTCAGGCAACTTCGCGGTACTCTAGGACGTAATGAAGCACCGAATGAATCAACAGTTTGCAGGCTCATGAAAAAGTTTTTTGAGACGGGTTCAACAGTCGACCTTAAAAGTTCTGGACGTCGTCGTTCTGGCCGAACTGAGCAGAACATTGCGTTGGTTCGTGACAGTGTGGCTGTTAGGCCAGCGAAATCAATACGTCGCCGTTCTCAACAATTGGGTTTACGATGTTCTTCTGTACAGAAAATTCTTCGGTACGATCTCCAATATCACCCGTATAAAATTCAGTTTCTGCACGAGAAACAATGTTGTTGCTCCGTGAACGGTTCCAGGATCGCATCATTTCTCGTAATTCCGACCATTAATGGCCACCAAGGTCGTGTGACTTGACGCCTTGTGACTTTCATCTTTGGGATCATCTGAAGTCATTGGTGTATGCCAATAAACCCCGAAACATCAATGACTTGAAGGAGGAAATTCGACGGGTTATCGGGCAAATGGAAGTCGAAACTTGTCGTGCAGTAATATCCAATTTCATGAACAGAGTTGATGCGTGCCAGCGCAGTAGAGGAGGACACATGCATGACATCATTTTTCATACATGAAATCGGAAGGTAAGATGAACTTGTTGATGTATTTATTTTCAGTTTTTCAATAAAATAAATCTCTTAATTTGATATATCAAAACCGGCGCTCTTTTTGAATCACCCTATATTAAAATATATTAGTTGCAATTGCTGAAATTATTTCATGGAGATGAGATCTTTCTACAATAATGGTTTATTTCAATATTATTATACTCAACACTTTTTGTGCTAAAATCCTTTAATATAACTCAATATTACATAATTAATGATATTTTATTTGTTAAAAACTATTTAGTCATTATTATAAAGTCTATTTACTAATTTTTTTACTATTTTTAATTTATTAAACTTCTGCTACTTCTCTTTGTGTGGATGATCGCTTTTCCGTTGGAAGATTATAAATTTAATTATTATAATATAATAATATTATTATTATAATAATTATTATAATAATAAGGCGAGATCATAACGCTGGACAACTCTGGCAAACTTGCGATTCAAGCAAAAGCTACAAAGCTAGCACAAGCACACGGTCTCACCAAGAACGTTTATAATAAGAGATCAATTTCGCGTAATGCCAAGATAAGACACTACCAGACGGTTGCCAGACCGGAGGTGCTGTACGCGGTGGAAACCCACCACTTGAAATCTAACATCCACCTGCGCTCGATAGAAACTACCGAGAGGAAAATCATCAGAAGAATCATCGGGCCGACTCAAAATAAAGAGGGAGAATACAGGCTCAGAAGTAACGAAGAAGTATATTCCTTTACCACACCCATAAGAGAAGTCATCCAGCAGAGACGACTGGCATTCTTCGGCCACATAGCGAGGATGCACGACTCCAGACTAACGAAGCAGTTATGGAAGTACTGGGAGGGCAGGAAAACTACAACGAGATGGCACAAGGAGATCCACGAGACGATGCTGGTGAATGACATTACGGGCGAAACACTTCTCAATAGAACAGAAATGAAGCAGAAAATTGAGAATCTAAAGTGCTTGGGAGGGCCGAGGAGAACGGGAACAGCCTGGACGGAGGAGCGAAAAAGATCACATGCAGAAAAAATGAAGGCAGCATGGGCCATCCGGAAACTGGCTGGAACTAAGAGAAATGCATCCCTAGTAGGATCTAACAAGAAATAATAATAATAATAATAATAATATTATTATAATTAAGCCTTAATATATTATATTAAGGCCATTAAAAAGGCTATTTAAGATATTAAAAAGCGCTCTTAGCAGAACCATCAACTTTTATTAAACTTTTTACACGACACTTATATTTTGTAAAAGAACAAAAATTATACTACTTATTTAGTGAGAGAAATTAATTTAGATACTTTTGAGAAAGTAGGTGAACGCCTCTTCGCCAAGTTCACCTGAATAGCGGCTGCTGTAAAACGCGCCACGAAAGAAGTCCGTTGAATGTGAAGAGTACGTTTTCATGAACTACTGAACGGAAAAATTTAAATAGTACATCGAATAAAAGCTATTTCTTTTCTTCGTTGACTTGAACGACTTAAATTCTTTAGGGTAAAAATTAGTGGAAGATAATTATGGAAGTTTGGGCATAAAAAGTATCCGGGTCTTAGCTGGTCTTTTTTTTTAGCTTTTATTTGTTATCGGGAACTGTCCATTATTGACATCTACCCAATTTTATGGCTGCTTTGCTGTGTTATTTGACTTGAATTGTTGTTAGGGTCAACAGCCGAAAGGCTGGTTTGAACCTCTAGAGGTTTTACTAAGTAAAACGAGGAGTGAGGTGGTTTACCAGCCTTCCTCACTGAGTGGAAAAGTACGCTTATCAGCATGCCGGGCCCTCTGTAAAGCACATATTTTCCACTCTGTAAATGACACCTTCACTTCATTCACCACAGGGTCTGGCTGTACAATGAAATTCATTACTTTCAGAGGAGATAACTCTGATTAGTGTCTTTTACACCTCTACCTCTTCTGTTCTTAAATGATTTAGTCATTTAATTGGCTGACCATGTGATAAGAAACAGAACTATTTATTTTAGCCCTGCAACGAACAGATTGAATGTAAATAATTTGACACTCCACCTGTCTGTTATGGGCAGATGACTTGAATTAGGCATGAGTTTTGAACAGGGACCCCCAGTAGAGTTTGTTCACGGATGGCTGTCAGCTGGTCACCATACAAAGTCGCTTGCCCAACCGGTGTTACTTAACAAATAATAGCGACTTACTACCGCTGACTGACTGGGCTGGCCCGAAGGCCTTCTTTTTTAGCGCTTTTAAAACGTATTCCTATTACTTCGTTAAGGATAAATATAAAAAGTCATTTTAATTTATGTTAAAGATCACATTTTCCTCGGTTGTTGTTTAGGTCATCAACCAAAAACCTGGTTTCAACCTCCAGATGATTTACTAAGTAAAATGAGGAGTGAAGATAAAATTTCTACAGTTGAGCCGTTGTTAATTTGCTGCTACTGTCAACAAACAAAATCCACCTACTACAGGGTGCAAGCTAGAGTCAGCGACTTTACGGATGTCTCGTATTCCTATTAAGTTAACTATTTTTTAAATTATAAATACTTAAAGTACTAAAAACATCAGTCATGATATGATGTAGGCCTAACAATCTCATTTAGACAAATAATTTTAAAAGTATTTTGTATATAAATACTTTTGAAAGTATTTTGTTGTTACTTTTTAATCAGCGTGTACACATTTTGATATAATGCGCATGCTCAGTGACGTCATTATTTGTTTACGTTAGGAGCAAACTAAGAGAGGCTGGACTATAGTAGATAAATGAAATGATTTTTTTTTAAAAGTCGTAGGAGCCTTTTTTGAGAAAACCGCAAAACACTGAAAATTGTACGGGTAAACTACTACTTCCGATGAACCGATTTTGATGAAAATGTTTGTGTCGGTTCCTTTATGGTACCTAACTTAAGTAACAAGTTTCAGCTTGTATGACATTCCGTTCTTGAGATATTTTATTCACACATCCACCCACAGACTAATCGGTAGAAACATGAATTTTCGGGTTCAGGGGACCTGAAAACGTGTATTTACGGCAAAAAAATGATTTAGAAAAATGCACATAAAAACAATACTTTTTTCCCTGTAAATATTTGTATAGGGTTATAGAAAGTGAAAAAGGTAAAAATTTCTTGCTAATTAGATTTCATCATTTGTAGCGTAAGTTTGATTGTCAGGGTTTTTAGTAGTAATTGCATGATGTAATTAACGTTAATTTTGCTGAAACATGTCAGACAGCAGTCACTTGTCACTAGATATACATTTCTGAGGTCTGACTTGAACTAGGTCAGGCATTCTGACGTGTTCAATATAATTTGCATTTCAGTGGTCTGTATTCAATTAACTTTGGTCAGCTGAACTGTCAAATTTTTACTTTGGAGAAAGTCCTTAATTGAAACTTCTGAATTGTAATATTTATGACAGTATAATATTTTTTTAACTGCCCAGTTCATATACGGTTTTTTTCTCGTATATGGTCAATTTTAGATCACGTGAGGTGACTTTAGATGTTTCTGGAAGCTCCTTTTGCAGCCCATATTTTCAGAATTTGCTCACTACGCCTTTTTCCTTTCTTCTATCCACCCGTTGTTCTGTTTTTGGTCTTCGTGGAAGTCCTTAATGTTCGTAAAAATATCTTTAAGTCTTAAAGGTAAATTAAAGTACTATTTAATTTTCTATAAAAATAATTTATATAAATATTAATAATTATTATTTAATATATTTTTATAGATTTTTTATATGGTTTTAATTGTCCATCTCTTTTCTGATGGACAATTTTTTGGGTTGACGGACTATCCTGAAAGGAAACCGGTGCAAAAAGTAGTGTCAGGAATAAATTATTGTTATGGCAGGCAGATTTCTTTCTAAACGCGTTTTTAACAAAATACCATTTTGAAGAGTTGTTCTCCGTCGTTCTGTCGTCTTCCATACATGAGTCCATCTCACGCCGCTTTGGTTTCTTTTAACAAATTAGGCATAAACCAACCATTACAAATTCCATGAACAATATCTTTAGTAATTTGTTTGCGGCTTTTGTTTAGTACCTACCAGGTTGGTCTAGAGGTAAAGTCATCGCCGCGAATGAGTTGTTCAATACCTGATTTTCGGAGCCGTACGTTTCTAGTTAAAATCCCAGTAAAGTTAGTTATTTTATACGGATTTGAATACTAAGACGGTGGTTATCAATGTACTATAATGGTTAACCATCATGATTACTTTGATTATTTTGAGTACTTTGATTAACCATACTCTCTCAAGAATGATACAGTTGAGTCTGTACAAGACTACCTCATTTGCACATCATACATATCATTGGGTCATGAGCTTGCTTATTGTTCTGAATTGAGATTGCAACGTACACACATCAGGGATAAAATAAAAAAATATTTGTTTAGTAATTCGTCACATTTAGTAATTTGTTAACATGTAACTTCATGATTTTTTCAACATTACACCGCCAATCAAACCTCGAATTTTTTCTAATTTCACTTACGATATGAAAGAAGAATGCGCATTTTACTTTTTGTCCACTGCCTCTGCAAAAAAATGTTAAGTACACTTTTACTCTGCTATTTCATGTTGTGTAACACCTCATTTAATAGTTTTAGAAGTTTTACAGTAAATAAAGCGATAGAGAGAAAAACTTTTTCTAAAACGTAAACAAATTAAAAAAGGACAAACAGTATAATATTATTAGCCTAGTTGTACGGTTGAACACGATGCGATAAAAAATTAAACTTAGAAATTAGGGAACTAGCACACTTCCTGATCAGACCTGAACCAAGGAGGCCTATTTTAATATTTATTCTTCACCGATTCTCAGGCATTAAAAAACTCTGGACAACGGCTACAGATTTCACTAAACGAAAAGTTAAAGGTGGAATAGGTCCATTCATCCAGTTTTACTTCGTTTTCTGTCTTCTGTCTCCTTTCTGTCTTCCTCCTTCAACGCGGTAAATTTGTCTTCCGCCTTCACCGCGGTTTATTTGTTTTCCTTCTTCTCCTCTCTATCTTCTGCCATCACCGCGGTTTTGTGTATTTATTTATTTATTAAAATTTAATTTGTAATAATATAAATAAATTAAAATCACTAGATAGCATAAGCTACACAAATTAGTTCAATCAAATCCGTTAGATAGCTGGAACATGAATACCTATTAGATATATATATAACCAACTACGGTGGCATGCGGGCCGCACATGCGCAGTAAGTAGCTCCCCCACCACAGCGTCGTAGCCTGATACCGGCTGCCTCTAAAGTAGTACTCACTACTCATTGTGTTCTGTTCATGCGGTAATCGTTTTGACATTGTTGTCGCTGTCAAAAGCCACACCCTGTCAAAATTAGTTGTGCGCGCACAAAATACTGGGAAAATGTCTGCGAGTCATTTTAGGGTAATAGGCAATAAGTTTTTTTCTAAATAATGTACCTACCATAAGTTTTGACAGGCCCAAAAGAAAGGTACATCATAACCTCATTCTGTTATATTTAGGCTACTATACGGTTCTTTTTGTTAAAATGTCAAACAACTGATATTGTGCGTGTGTAGTTGATTTCTAAAATTTGACGTATGTTTCGTATAAAATTCACAACTATTAAAATTGATTCAGCTTCTTGGAATATTAACAGGAAGGAGACACCAGACACGATGATCTATCTTTGACTTCCCTTCAAAAAGTAATTTTTTCAATCTCGTTTATTATTTATCTTTCTGCCCTACATACATCAAATTACAGATAAAATTTTATTTTTATAACAAAATAATAAAACGCATATTATGTTTGTAATCCTGGAAAAGAAGTTAGGGCCTATATTAGCCTACGTGATACGCCAAAAATGCGATGAGATTTAAACGTCTAACTAACTTTGTACAAGCGTGTCTAATATAAATATTAGAGTATAATAATAACATTTATAGCGTAATAAAATAAGATCCATTAGGAAGCGAAAGTAATATTTTCAGAATTTTTTGATGAAAAATGAGCGTGTTAGAGTGTAGTGAACGAAACTGGCCGGCAGAGTGCCCTACCGTACCGCGTATTGTCACTATTGCGCTTGAACACCCCCTCCACTGATTGAAATGAGTTGAGGGGAAAGGCGGACGCAACACATTCTCTCTCTGTCCCGCTACCCTCCCTACATGCCGCCGTATCTGGCGAACAGTATACCAATAAAATGGAAGCAGCTTTTATAGTAAAGGTTAGTTTTAAATCCACTAGATAGCGTAGCCATCCACTACGCAAGTTACGATTAATTCTGGTAGATAGCGTGAGTTTCCACACCTAATGTAAGGTTAGTTTTAATTGAATCCGATAGATAGCGCCGCATACACTAGACTAGTTCCTATCAATTCCGGTAGATAGCGTAAGCGTCTACACCTATTGCAAAGTTAGTTCCTATGAAATGCGATAGATAGCGTAAGCATCCACACAATTAGTTATGTTAGTTCCAATGAAGTCCGATAGATAGTGTAAGCATCCACACTTAGTGTAATGTTAATTCCAATGAATTCCGATAGATAGCGTAAGAACCCACACCTATTAGAAGTTAGTTCCAATATAATCCGATAGATAGCGTAAGCATGCTTCTGTTGTGTTGAAAGAGGTAGACAGAAATGAGAGGGAGGAAAACAAATAAACCGTAGTGAAGGAGGAAGACAGAAAGGAAAAAGGGGAACACCAATAACCTCAATGAAGGAGGAAGACAGAACGGAGGAGGAAGACAAATAAACCGCGGTGAAGGAGGAAGACAGAATGGTGAGGGGGAAAGACTAATGAACCGCGGTGAAGCCGGAAGACATAAAGGAGAAGGAGGAAGACATTTAACCGCGGTGAAGGAGGAAGACAGAAAGGAGGAGGAGGAACACAAATAAACCGCGGTGAAGGCGGAAGACAAAGAGGAGGAGGAGGAGGAGGAAGACAAATAAACCACGGTGAAGAAGGAAAATAGAAATAGAAAGAGGAAGGCAAATAAACTGCGGTGAAGGAGAAAGACAGAGTGGCGTAGGAGGAGGAGGAAGACAAATAAACCACGGTGAAGGAGGAAGACAGAAAGGAGAGGGGGAAAATAAATAAACCACGGTGAAGGTGGAATACAGAAAGGAGAAGGAGGGAGACATATAAACCGCGGTGAAGAAGGAAGACAAATAGACATTTTTACAATAGGTGTACATGCTCCAGCTATCTAACCGATTTGATTGAAATTAACTTAAGTATCTAATGCTATCTAATGTTTGTATATATATGTGTGTATTTGTATACAATAATCAAGTAATACAGTTATATGTATAGTGCAATAATTAAGTGGTCTTCGACCGTATTTATTTAAAACGTGATGTATTTTGTGTTTAGTGTAATAAGTTTCTGAGGATGTTTCCAAGAGAGACGAAAGATCTTGAATATATTACTTAGAGGTGAGGGTTATACTTTATTAGTTATATTTTGGCTGTTCATTATACATCAGATAATATGCAAACAGAGTAGCGTATGCAAACAAAGAAAAAATCATGTTGAATTAAATTATATATATATATATATATTTAAAGTCACCATAACAAGTTCATTCCCAAGTTTCTCCCTATACAACGATGGACTCAATATGTCTTTCCCTTAGTACTGATTCTTATAATCAGTTTCTCACTACTGTGACTTGTTTCCCCCCCAGATATAAAACGTATTGTGTACTACTCACCCCCACCTTTCAAAATCCATGAGAAAACTAAAAATAAGATTTTTTTGGAATCTAATCATTTTTCTCTTTGTCCCTTTATTAGTTTCAAAAGAAATTGAAATATTATTTTAAGCGAGTGCAATTATGAAACCACTGAGATGAGTCCGTAAACAGCACAAGTTCTGAGGAATAAATAAAAATATAAAGTGATTTATTTTAATATAAGTCTGTTTCAAGAATGTCAATATTTATTACGAAGTGATTTATATGCAGATAGGTCATTGCGTATTCGGAAACAACCATCACGAATCGAAATATCTCCAGATCATACGTTATCGCTTTGTTCCAAAATAAAAAATGTTTATAATTTATCTCCTAGCTCAAAATTAATTATATTTTATCACCCCCACCTTTCAAAATGCACGAAATTATAATAATAATAATAATAATAATAATAATAATAATAATAATAATAATAATAATAATAATAATAATAATAATAATAATAATAGTAATAATAATAATAATAATAATAATAATAATAATAATAATAATAATAATAATAACAACAACAAAATGTCCTATAATATATAATAAAATCTTTATTAAATAAATTACACGAAATGTTTCAGCTGCTTTGGTCTTTATGATCTACTTACACGTGTTTCGGTGGATCCACCATTTTCAGAGTACTTAAAAATTACATGAAACTTTATTTAATTTGTTTATAAAACTACAGGTGGACCAAACAGGCAGGTGGAGTGTTAAATTATTTGCACTCGGTCTGCTAGTTTCAGGGTTACAAAAAATAGTTCTGTTTCTTATCACATGGTCAGCCAATTTATTTGATTTAAGCATTTAAGAACAGCAGAGGTAGTGGTGTAAAATAAACTGGTCACAGTTATCTCCTCAGAGAGTAATGAATTTCATTGTACTGCCTGACACCTTCACTTCATTCACCACAGGGTTTGTGGTGAATGAAGTGAAGGTGTCATTTACAGGTTGAAACGTAGATGCTTTCCAGGAGGCCTGGCATGCTGATAAGAATAATTTTTTCACTCAGTGAGTATGGAAATGGTAAAACACCACACACTCGTTTTATTTAGTAATAGGCCTACTTCTAGAGGCCAAACCAGCCTTTCGGCTGATGAACTAAACAACAACATATGGCTGTTGGTAAATATTTAGAAAATAAATTAACATTAGAATCAAGATAAGGATTCGAACTCTACTTAAATACTTAAAAAAAACAAAGTAGTTTTAGTGACAATAAAAAGCTACTTTTGACAAATATTGACACATTTAAGCTATGGAAAAATAGTTACAATTTCCCAGTAAATTTAGAAGCCGTAGTTCACAACAAACCGATACAATGATTTGAAAAATAAAAGCTCGTTTAGATTTATGAAATTTAAATACATCAGACAAATATTACGTATTTGTAACATGTATGTTTGAACGGTTATATTTATTACTTTTTGTTTGTGAATTATTTTGCGGTTTGTCCTTTTTCCTATTTTTCAAATAATTAAAAAGTAAAATCTGAAGCAATAATTTATTATGAATTCCCATTGTTAGGTTGTTTAATCGAAAACAGTTAAATTTTATTGCTTTGTTTATTTTTATTGTTTTATTTTTTTCCTATCGTATCGTTTCAGTTTTACACCAGCTTTTATAACGGCTCTTAAAAATTCTATAGCTGTTTGCTATTTGTTATTTGTTTTTTAACGATCTTTATTGAAAGGTTCATTAATGCATACTATGTGAGTTAATTTTCCTTATCATTTAGGTCTCTTAGTACTTACATCTTTTAAATGGAACAAAACCTTTCAAAAAATAACAAATTTTTCTATTGTAAGTTATTGTAACCAATCGAATTCGTTTAGTGGTACAGTTTGTTGTGGTACAATTGTGTTGTACCTATTTTTTTATCCCTAACGTGTGTACGTTGCAATCTGCTTAATTTAGAACAATAAGCAACACCGTACCCCAATGAGATGAGGATGATGTGTATGACGTGTAAATGAGGTAAAGTCTTTACAGACCCAGGCCAACAATTCCTGAGAGTATAATTAATTGAACCCCAACCATCAAAGTACACCGGTAACCACTGTCTAGTGTTCAAATCCGTTTAAAATTAACTACTACACGCGTAAAAGTAACCTTTACTAGGATTTGAATTAGGAATCTTTGTCTCAAAAAATCAGCTGTTAAACTCCTTACTCGCGGTGACGACTTACCTCTAGACCAACCCGGTGGTTAAATGTAGTAGGCCTACTTATGAAAACACACAATTCCTCAGACAGAGGTAGGTATTGAGGCCTAAACTATATAGGAGACTAACATGGAACCACCATACATGACAAAAACATATTTAGTTAAATCACAGGTTAAAGAAAAGTCTTTAACCTGACCACTGAAAAAAACCGAGCAGGTTGCAGCCAATAAGCAACATTATATTAACCAATTATGTGATTATAATATCTCTCATTGCCCATAACAGACAGGCGGAGTGTCAAATTATTTACACTCAATCTGTTAGTTGCAGGGCTAAAATAAATAGTTCTGTTTCTTATCACATGGTCAGCCAATTAAATGACTGAATCATTTAAGAACAGAAGAGGTAGAGGTGTAAAAGACATTAATCAGAGTTATCTCGTCTGAAAGTAATGGATTTCATTGTACAGCCAGACCCTGTGGTGAATGAAGTGAAAGTGTCATTTGCAGAGTGGAAAATATAAGCTTTTCAGAGGGCCTGGCATACTGATAAGTGTACTTTTCCACTCAGTGAGGAAGGCAATTGTAAACCACCTCACTCCTCGATTTACTTAGTAAAACCTCTACAGGTTCAAACCAGCCTTTTGGCTGATGACCTAAACAACAACACAACATCTCTCACATCTCCCCTTCAAAGTACAATTTTATAATTTACTAGCTCGCTTCATAAAATTCTGGAGATCTTTACCATTCGCAGACTCCTAGTCTTATAGTCTGACACCTTTCAGTCGTGACTCACCATTGGCTTCGCAACCTCTATATAAGTCCTACTTATTTTATCAACCGGACTTTTAATCGGATCCTCTGTATAATATGTTTCGATGTAAGCCTATGATATAGCCTATCTTTATTTGAAACTGAAACCAGAAACCTACACTGTTCCATGGAAACTTCCCACCTTTCTTTAAAACTAAGCTACTCTATAGAGTTTTGTTCCTTTCTTTCCATTCTTACTATATAACTTTCTGTAAACTACTCAACTTTCTCGTTGATCATCAATACCTTATAATTTATTTTTCTGTCTCGTTTAGACACAGAAGTTTAGGCGCAGTTTTTGTTTGTATTTACGGCAAAACATTTTTTATTTCAATATAGATAGCAAATTTGGCGTTTCTTGTTAAGTTCATTGGATTCCTCATAGTTCAAAACATTATGATGATACTATGATTTATAACTAAAAAATCTGGTGTGAAACACTCACACAACTTTCTCTTGCCAGTGAAAATAATTAACAATAAACCTAACATTAGTAATAAAACATAAAAAATAAACAAAAAACTAACCTCAAAAAAACATAACCTAATTTTAATCATGAGTGAAAGACGCAAAATGAAAATCAACCTCATTTTGGCTTAGAAATACGGAAAATCACTCTTTCTCTCTAAACTAGGCTCTGTAGAGAAAAATGCTCTAATTAAAAGTTGTAGATCTTTTAATTTTCTATAAATTTAATTATATACACTTTTGTCGTAAAATGCATACTAAGGCCGAAATGTTTAAAAAATCAATTTTTCTCACGTTTTCGTGAGAAAAAAACAGAAAATTGCTTATTACCGCTAAACTAAGCGTTATACAAAAAATGTTTGAAATAAAAGTTGTAGAATTTTAAATTCTCTACAACTTTTGTTATATAACGTTTTGCGCTAAAATGAATATTAAAGCCGCAATCTTAAAAAGAAAATGTTTTTACGTAAAAACAGCCTCACGCAGAATTTCAGCAA
Source organism: Catonia carolina (assembly GCA_035578175.1). Taxonomy (NCBI): domain Eukaryota; kingdom Metazoa; phylum Arthropoda; class Insecta; order Hemiptera; family Achilidae; genus Catonia; species Catonia carolina. The sequence continues at coordinate 5,399,148 of JAQMRL010000013.1, forward strand.
ACATGGCGCCTACCCTATCTTGTAGAGCATAAAAAATGTAGTAAACCAGGCGATTTTAAAAAAAATCGTAGGACCAGTTTTTGAGAAAATCGCAAAAAAGTGAAAAATTATGCGAATAAACTACTACTTTCGGTTGACCGATTTTGATGAAAATGTTCGTGTCGAGTCCGGTAGTGGTATGTAACTTAAGTTTTAAGTTTCAAGTTCGTATGATGTTCCGTTCTTGAGATATTCTGTTCACACACAGACACACAGACACACACACACACAAACACACACACAGACCAATCGCTAAAAACATGTTTTTTGGGTTCAGGGGGTCTGAAAACGTATAGATTTGGTGAAAACTCGATTTCGAAAAATCGACATGAAAACAATACTTTCCTTCCTATATATTCATATAGGCAAGAGAAAGTAAAATCTAAAATTTTGCAATTACGCCACTCTTTCTTAAGTGGGCAGTATTGTAGACGATTACTTAATAGTTAAATGGCTTTTATTGTAGAGATAATAGTTTACATGTTATAATATTAGTTTCAGGCATTCTATTGTGTTCTAACTTATACAGAAATATATATGACAATTATTAAGAGTAAACATTTTTATAAAAATACTCCCCCAATAGCCTAAGTGAAATTTAAAGAGCAAAAAATAAATTTCATAAACAAAAATATACGTTGATTTTGAAAAAAAATTTAAAATTACAATTTAAAAGTAGAATAAAATTTAGTATCTCTTTTAAGGAAACTTCAGGTAAGCGTTGCTAAGTATTTCTTATTTTTTAATAACGGAGTCATAGTTTTAGTAGGGTGAAAATATGAAGGAGAGAAAACAGCAGAGCCATGATGTTCTTTAGTATATGTTTAATAAAGTGTGCTTTGTTATATAACCTAATAAACGTCTTTTAAACTTCTTTCTAAGGTAGCCGAGAGTGAAATGAAACTGAGAAAGGGTGTACTGAAGTTTTGTAATATTCCCTAGTTGGCTGTTAAGAAGTTTTCTTATTCTAACCTTTAAAAAATATATAAATTAAAAACCTCAAGTTAGTTTTTAAATAGTTCAATTATTTATGGGTACAGTTTTATTGTTTTAAATGATAAGTATTTTTTAAATTAATATCTCTCGTCAGTTAATTTTTAATTTAGCGCCGGAAAACCTTCGAATTGGTTTGATTTACAAAATGTTAATTTTGTATCATTTGTAAATATTATCTATTGTAATAAATTATCCTGTATCTCAAATGTAATAATTATTTTGTAAAATTTTATGTTTTGTTTTATAAAGTCAATTTTATAACTCCAAAAACTTCCAGGGGATAAATGAAATTAAAGAAGATTTAACAGAACTGGAACTAACAATAGACGAATTGAAAGAAAAATCCTTAAAATACAAGCAAGTAATTAACGACAAAAATAAACAACCATATGTTATAACAAGAAAAGTACAGAAGGGTTTATTTGGATGGGAAAAGATCTGAATGAATGGAAATAAAACTGGGAACAGAAATTAAAGAAAACTAAAAACTACAAAATAATGCACTCGAGAGTACGATTGTTCAATTTTTTTTAAGAAAATTTTGTGACAAAGTTAACGTAATCGGTATTATGTTAGTAAAAGTCTCTAGTTTTCTGGATCGAGAGATCGATTTAAATGATCTGAGCTCAATATCTTCAGCAGTTGAAGAGTTACGACAGATTCTTAGATTTTTCAGCCTCCCAAGGGGGAGTCATACTTTAGATTTTGGATTTTTCCTGGGGGTTTCAGAGGGTGAGGAACAAAAAATGGTTTATGGTATTGTTTCACTCCGAGGCCTCCTTTTGGGTTAGAATTTCCAGACATACTCCGTTCAGCTTTATTTACTTAAAAAGGATTTAAGAAATAATACAAATAAAAAAATGAATAACTTACCTACAACGTTAAGATTTACAAAAAAACTTTTGACAGGTTGTGTACTGATTTGACACTCATACATTCCTGCATCTCTCTTTTGAGCCCATTTGATTTGCAACGTCCACTCGTCATTATCTCGGTGGTGTAACGCCATAAACCTTTGATCTGACGTATAAGTGTATCCTCCTACCGTCAGTATGTGAATATCTCGGTGCCGTACCCATGATACCTGCAACAGAACACAAAATAAACACATTTTAACTTCCGAATTACGTATCCAATATAACACTACACGGTGACTTACTCGTCTCTTACGTTAACGACACATCTAAAATTAAGAATAAGAATAAAAAAATTATTTCACACGTTTTAAAAAAATAGGTTAACGACATAAAAATAAAACCGAACATAAAAACAATAAAACACAGCACAAAAAAAAACTCCCTCTCATTTTTCTTCCATTTAAGTTATACTACATGCTACTTTGAATGTACTGTAACAGTGATTAGTGTCTTTTACACCTCTAATGCTTCTGTTCTTAGATGTTTTAGTCATATAATTGGGTGACAACGTGATAAGAAACATACTTTTTTGGTGCCCTGGAACAAGCAGATCAAGTGCGAATAATTTAACAACCCACCTGCCTGTTCTGGATATATTGTTGATGCAGGAGGTATTTCGATTTGTTATACGTTGGACAATTTGAATTGGCACAAGCATCTACTCCACTCTTCGCCCCTCGCCATCCAACGACGGTACAGTCACAAAAATATACAATCGCTACTGTAATGTGTGAATCACGCACGGTCACTACGCTTTGTTTTCACTCTTGTTATTAATAATTGTCAGACATAATAATGTAGCTAATTTGTTTTCATATAGGCTATGATTTCTTTTCATTATATGTATTCAGACTAATTTGTTTAGGTAGTTGTGTGCTAAAGTATAGTTTAGTGAGTTTAAATTCAGTTGTTAGTGTGTGTAAAGTATAGTTTAGTGAGTTTAAATTCAGTTGTTAGTGTGTGTAAAGTATAGTTTAGTGAGTTTAAATTCAGTTGTTAGTGTGTGTAAAGTATAGTTTAGTGAGTTTAAATTCAGTTGTTAGTGTGTGTAAAGTATAGTTTAGCGAGTTTAAATTCAGTTGTTAGTGTGTGTAAAGTATAGTTTAGTGAGTTTAAATTCAGTTGTTAGTGTGTGTAAAGTATAGTTTAGTGAGTTTAAATTCAGTTGTTAGTGTGTGTAAAGTATAGTTTAGTGAGTTTAAATTCAGTTGTTAGTGTGTGTTAGTGTGTTTAGTGAGTTTTTGCAGTTAAGTTCTTGTAATTTATCATTAAAATTTTACTGGGACAAATTAAATACGAATTTTAAAATAAAATAATTATTTGTATGTTTGTACATTGAAATAAGGTTGTAGGCATTTATTTACATTAAATATGTTGACCTTGTTGAAAGAATAGGTTATGGATATACTTTTATGCGGAACTGTGTGTACACGTAGAGCAAGAGTTGTGCCAGTTCTAATTGTCCACAGTATACTTGATTAATGACAACTGATTCGAGCTACATAACATTTAAATTTGCCCATAATAGGCAGGTTGGGTGTTAAATTACTTGCAGTCGATGTGCTAGTTCCAGGGCTATGAAAAATAGTTCTGTTTCTTACCACACAGTCAGCCAATTATTTGACTGAATCGTTTAAGACACTAGACTAAGAACGAAAAATTTAAGCGGGTCGAGTTCTCGCTCGTGGATCCCTTCCATAACCTCTTCTGTACTCATATACTCCCCTTACGCTCTTCACAATGTTACAAGAAGTAATACGTAATTACGTGTTAGATTAAATAAAAGTAATTTATTCACTCTCCTTCTTCATTTACTGCAGTTGAATAATATATTAATATTAATAAAGTAGATCTATGAATAGAATTGTATGGCAGGTATCCCGATGAGATAGGTAATTATGATTTACATAAAAATTAATGAAACACTGGGAAAATAATCACAACCGAACCGAATAACTCTTAAGGATATAATAACCGAACTAAACTTTACCTCCAATAATCTTTCAAGACTAAATACCAACAGACCAACCAACAGGCCTACTTAAAAGCTATAATCGTATTGTTTTGTTCTCTATTATAATATTTTTGACTATCTATAATACTGTAGATTTATGAAGTCATTATTGTGTGCGGTTATAAACGTACATGTTCTTCTTCTTCTTTTTACGGTTTAGGCCTTGGCCTGTTTCGACATCACTATCTTCAACTCCATCTTTTCCTCGGTCTACCCAGAACTCTTCTGCCTTGTGGTTTATATCCCCACATGTGCTTCGGTATTCTTCCATCTGTCATTCTATTTAGTGTTCCTTCCATCTTTCCTTGTTTCTTTTCTTGATTCTCTCATGTTAGCGTGCATGAGAGAATCATAATCGTACATTACAAAGAAATTATTATCATTATTTCAGCACTGAAGCCAATAAATTATTGATGTAGACAAAACTTCCATGTCTGGGCGACTCGCAAATAATAAACATTCTTCCGTATTTTATTTTCATTTTGATTATAGTCATAACAAACTTATTACATTACACCACATTATAACGATGTTTATACCAAACTTTATTTTTTCATAATTTTGAATCCATGCAATTGAATTATGTCTTTTGAAAACTTATATCATCTACATTAATTGTAAGATGTAAAACGAAATGTAATTTACGTCTTGTTTTGGTTTTTGTATGAAATATAAACGTTACAGGTAATAAAACTTACGTGCAGTAGCCTTGTATAGTGAAAATATTTTGTAAAAGGAAAAAGTGACGTCATAGTGTCCTGGGCCAGTCTAAGCTGGTGGGAGTAGTCTGTATGGAAAAATCCATTTAATAAGGAGAGGGGTGTGCGTGAGTTGTGCTACTTGACAATTCTGTAGTTGAGTTCTAACAATATTGTATTGAACTGAAGTGTTATTCTACACAAATGTTATAATCTATCTTTGTTGTTCTCATGCATCTCATGCATTTTATTTTTATCGTTTACTATATTGCTATTTATCGGATTTTAATTTCTAATGTAGTGTCTTATATTTTATTATTTAAAGCTGTTTACTTTTTTGTTGATTTGGTTCAGTTCTGAGTTCATATAAAGTGAGTGAAAAATAGCGGAAATAATAAAGTTAGCAAAAAAGATCAAGTTTTACGTAGTCAAAGTCGTGAAATTATTAATAGTGTAATAACGTTTTTTGAGCGGGAAGTGAAAGAGGGACCTGGTGTATCATTGGTTTTCATTTCTTATAATAGTAGCTAATAATATCAGGCAGAGTAGTAGCGTTCAAGCTGCCGTTGTTATGCGGTTCGGCTAGTATTACACGTGATGTGGAGTGGAAGGGGAATTCCTTTCCCACTTTCTTACGACTGTACTAGATATTATAAGTGGAGTACATTTTTTTAGCATAAAGGTTGAAATAAACTTTAAAATAAGGTATAAGTTTCAAGAAAACAGGAGTAGTAAGAGAGGAGAAATTGCTCCTCTCGACTGGTGGGAGTGGTGAGGTGAGGAAGTGGTGAAGTAAACAGCAAATTCCCACCCGCCTAAATTTATAGTGCTTATTGTAGTCAGAGTTATTTTCTATTTCATTTTTTAGCCAGACACTGTGGTGAATGAAATGAACATGTCAGTTGCAGGGTGGAAAGTAAATGCATTTCAGAGAGGCTGACATGCTGGTATAGGCTACTTTTCCACTCAGTGACAAAAGCAAAGGTATAACACTTAACTCTTTAGTTTTTTTAGTAAAGTCTCTAAAGGTTCAAACCAGTTCAAATCTTTTAGCTGATGACCTAAACAACAACAATTTATGGTATGATAAATTACAAAATTAAAAGTATAATATTTATGAGGAAAACAATATGATATAAAATAATGTAAGAGCATAATAAAAAATATATTGCTCGGTTAGCAAAGTAATTTAGGAAGGTATTATCGTTTATAACATTGGTAGGAAAGGAAAGTTATCTGAACTTTAGTCATGGTTTGCTTTTAACGAGACCTCGAAAAGTTTTAAGCGATACAATAATAATAGAACCTTTATGCAAATCTTGCCGGACGTAATGGGATGGAAGTTTCTTCGAAGATGTATGAGAGAAAATCACTTACTCCCTCTCCCGTCCGCTCTGTTGTAGCATTACAATCACGTTTATGTTAGCTAAATTCAAATTCTCTTCTTGCAAATGTATTTTATTACAATTGTTGCACTAGTTGATAATGAGATACATTACATGGATATTATTATTATTATTATTATTATTATTATTATTTTGAAAATGTTCTTTATAAAATATAATACATTTTCATATTTTATTGCTCTTAAGTGAATTTTCTTTCTAGTAAGGAAATGTTCATTCATTTTTTTAAAATTTCATTGCAGTCGAAATCAATTTAAGATTATTTTTCTTTCTTCAAAGTCACATTAATAGATAAGAGAAATAACACTAAACCGGCTATGGAAGAAACAATTAAAAAACTTGAACAAATATTATATTGTGGGATAGTTGTCAGAACGGGAAGGACGAAACTCAGAAGGGAAAAACAATATGTGGAAGAAAGATAAGGAGAAGGAACAGGATAGTGAGGAACAGAAGTTTAATGAGGGGAAGAGGAAGGAGAATGAAAAAAATAAGGCGAAGGAGGATAAGGGAAAAGAGAAAGGAAGAGGAGAAGAAAAAAAGAAGGGAAATCAGAAGATTAAGGAAGAGGAGGATAAGGAGCGAAAGAGGAAGGATGAGAGAAGGATAAGGAGGATGAAAGGGAGATGAACAAAGATTTATTTTTTGGTTTAACGTCCGACTGTTCTGCAATTACTGCTAAACCAGACTGTGAAGGATGAAATAATTTTTTGTGACGTATGAAAATATGCCGTACCTGAATGAGATTCAAACCCAAGACCGCATGATAAGAGGCGAGCACGTTACCAACTTCCCTAATGCGGCTAATGAAAGAGGAGAGAAAGAGGAAGGATGATTAGAGGGAGATAAAGGAGGAGAGAAAAGGAAGGATAATTACGGGGGAGGTGAAAGAGGAGAGAAAGAGGTAAGGATGATTAGGGGAGGTGAATGAAGAGGGAAAGGGGAAGTAGGATGAGAAGGGAAAGAGAACGGATAATGAGAAGGATAACGAGGATGAAAGGGAGGTGAAGGAGAAGGGGTAGAAGAAGGAGGAAAATGATTAGGGGAGGTAAAAGAGTGAAGGAAGAGAAAAGAGTATGAGAAAGATATGGAGGAGGAATGGGAGATAAAGGAGCAGAGGAAGAGGAAGGGGATGAGATGGGTTAGGACGAAGTGAAGAAGAGAAAGGGGCATGATAGATGAAATGAAGGAGGAGGAGGAGGAAGAAGATGGAGAAGAAGGAGGATGATTTGAAGGAGAAGGAGTAAGCGGAGGTAAAAGAGAAGGAGGACGTTCACATGAGAAAGAGTAAGGGGAATGAGGAGATAAGATGGAGGAGGAGAAGAACAAGTTGATGGTGAAGGAGAAAGAGAAGAAAGAGAAGAAGAAAACTTAAAAAGAGCTTTTCAGTCTCACATAAATGTTCATTCACTAGTAGGCAACCTAATCATTATAGCAGTCACAATGTCAATGAAAATCGCTTCTGATACAGAAACCCACGTGTAACGTTCGTGAAATTACTACATAGTACAATACACTTATAAAAAAAATATAAATTTTATTCTTGTATACCCAAATGGTTGTGTGCTTGATATAATTCAAAAGAATAACTTACGACACTATAATTCATGGAAAAGAAATGTGTTTTCTTACGGAATTCGGTTGTGCTTGTTCAAATAAAAATGTCAAACGCAAGAAAAGCAGCTATAGATTTTCGGTAATATGTTCTGATAAAATAACTTGTTTTACCTCAAATCTGTACAAATATCTTTTCCCTCGAAAAACAAAAGAAGTAAGGAGTTATATTAATATTTAGTTTCTGATTTTACTTTACTTTCAGCTAAAATAAATAATAATAAATTGAATTTGTATTAAATTATATTATAAAATCTATCATAGATAAGGTTGGAGATAGAGTTGCTTACAAAAAATAATATTTATTCTCTCTCCTTCTTGACACTTCTTGAAACGTTACTTACAAACATTGCCAAAAATATATTTTAATTAATATATATTTAATAATATAGGCTAATAAATATAAATTAATAATATATATATTTAAAAATATATTTTAAATGATATAGATGTCATGGCAAATGAAGGAAAATCGAAAATTTATTTTCTACTTTTAACAACAATACATTCTCTTCCTCCGTGTACCCTACATATTGCAACCTCGAAAACAAACAAAGAATTGTCTATATGAAATTTAATACAAGTATTATTAGGAAAATGTTATATTTTAGAGTACAGCAGTAGATTTACCACAGTATAAAGATTTCTCTCTAAAATTTCGGCTTCAGTATTTGAAAACAAATTGTTTAAAACGCCCATGTCATCGGAATACGTAACATCCGTTTTTGTTAGGGATGGGTCGGATTTTGAATTATAATTTAATAGCGCCATAACAATATTTTAAAAGCATTCAGTGTGTGTATAAGTGCGCATGTGTGTGTGTGTGTGTGTGTAAAGTTGTTGGTTGTGAACTGTCATATGGGGTGTGAACACTTGACCTATTTCACAAAATTATGCCCATAAATATCATGTTTTGCTCAAGCAATTTTCTTTGCTTCTTTTTCTTTCCCTTTTCTCCGAATATGTACCCGCTTCATTTACCACATAGGCTACAGCGTGTATCAAAAATTTACTTTCAATTTATGAATTAAAAAGAAAATCATTGTAGAAATGAAATTTCACAAATTGGCCTATATTTAATTCAAACATTATAATATTCGTAAGATTTTGTTTTGAACAGCACCGTGTTAACAGTAGTCCAGAAAGGAATCAAAATATAAAGAAACAAATTTTTCATATAAAAATCTGGGTGAAATACACGATTTTCTCTTGCTAATGCAAATACTTAAAACTTTCTTTTTAATCCCTAATGTGTGTACATTACAATCTGTTCAGTTCAAGAAGAATAAGCAACTTCGGGACATTTAGATAAGGGTGATAGGTACCCTGTAACGTATAAATGAAATGTAATCTTGTACAGATTCAGACCAACCATTCATGAAAAGTATGGTTAATTTAACTCCAATCTTCATTGTGTACCGATAACCACTGTCTAGTATTCAAATTCGAATGAAGTGAACCATTATAACGTAAAAATTAGAGCAACTAAACATTTTGTAGCCGTAACTTTTTTGCCGAACGATTTGCAAAAATTGGTTTTTATATCAGGGATCCAAAGGTCGATTTCTATTTAGAACTTTTTTAAACACGATTATATCCGTTAGTCTTTACAATTAGCAATAAAATTAATGTGCTAAACAGTCAAAGGTAAGTAAAACAACAAAACTGAAAAATATGAAAAAATAAAAATAATTTAATTTGCATATAGTTTTCCTATTACATAGTGTCAATGATTAAAATAAATTAAAAAAATCTAAATACTTATAAAAAAATAAAACGGTTCAATTTTCAGTATAGTCAACCATTTTGAAGTGAAACGGCATGCTTGTCTAAAATAGATTAAACCATTTTTAGATAGAATTTAGATAGGAATTTCGTACTAAGTGTTAGAAAGTTCAAAATATATTATCTACTTACTGGAGCTTAAATTATAAAATATTAAATGTAATTAATAACTTGAGTACAAATATATACTGCCATTTTGTAAGGGCAGGGGTGGGCGTTTACCTTTCCCCTCCATTCTGCCACTTCCCAAATCACCTTGACTCTACATTCTGTTTATTGGACGACCGTCGATTGCGCATGAACATAATATACCTACATAATAGGTACTATTATAGTAGATTCCACGGGAATGCGAGCTTCACACAGTTGTGGAACTTTACCAGATTTATTATAACTAAACGGCTGGCATATTTTTTTTTAAATGGCTGGTATATTAAAAACATACCAAAAATCAGATTTTACTTATTAAATACACTGCACCCTCAATGTTCGAGACTAATTGGGCCCATGAAAACCATCTTGAAAATCGAAATCATGAACATCGAGATCCATTTTCAGTGTAAAATTTCTAATCGGTTCCATGTGAGTGAAAAATGCGTGGTTTTTAAAGAGATAAATAAGGCGTTTCGGCTTATTTTCAATAAAAAAAACTGTGTTGTAGAAAAATTTAGTTTTTAAAAAAAGAAATACAAAATATTATTAACTATCTTGATTCAAATGTAAAATGTTCTTTGCAATCGAAAAATATTCCCCTATTATATTTTGTTGTTATTTGTGAATTTTATAAAACATTCAAAGTTGTTTCTTTATGTACATTTTATTCCTTCTGGGCTGCAAATTGTGTCCTTGATGTTGATGGTGAAACCTTGATGAGTGGTAATGATGTTATTTCTTTTCGGCTTAAAAAAATTCAAAATCGTTGTTTGTTTTGCTTTGGTTTTAAGCTCTTTAAGTTTTAGTTTGTAAGGATGTCTCGTCACCCATATTTCTCATTACTTTTCCAAATTACCGGCAAAGTGTGTTTTGGTACGTTTTTTAAAGCTGTTGGATTTCTTGTTCAAGATCCCAGTACAAATCACGAACACCGAGTGTTAATCTCGAAAATTGAATTTTTTGTGTACAAATACAAAATCTCGAACGGTCGAAACCTCGAACATAGGAGTCCACGAACATCGAGGGTCGAGTGTATTCACATTATAGAGAAACAACTACCTCTATCTCTTCTGTTCTTAACCCTTTAATGAATGGTGTAGCTCAGAAGCAACATCAACTGCAATAATTATTCTAGTCCATTCTGGTAACCTTATTTTGAAGTTCTATGTGTTAATAACAAGCTATATCATGGAATATGGGCCTATAATCATCTGTTTGACTATTTTCTGCTTACTCTTTGTTCTATTAGATGCGACTTGCTTAGGAACGGCTATGACGAGAACCGCAGAATATTGGATAGTTTTTAAACTGTTGATAACAGTTTGTAAATTAACATTTTGCTCAAATAAAAAAAATCTACAGCGTTACCATAACGTTATGTTCATCAATAATAATCAGATAACTATAATCTTCTTTTTGTAATTATAATATAGCTTGTTTTCTGCCCATAACAGACAGGTAGAGTGTCAAATAATTTACACTCAATCTGTTCGTTGCAGGGCTAAAATAAATAGTTCTGTTTCTTATCACATGGTCAGCCAATTAAATGACTGAATCATTTAAGAACAGAAGAGGTAGAGGTGTACTGTGACACTAATCAGAGTTATCTTCTCTGAAAGTAATGAATTTTATTGTACAGCCAGACCCTGTGGTGAATGAAGTGAAGGTGTCATTTGCAGAGTGGAAAATATGTGCTTTTCAGAGGGCCCGGCATGCTGATAAGCATACTTTTCCATTCAGTGAGGAAGGCAATGGTAAACCACCTCACTCCTCATTTTACTTAGTAAAACCTCTACAGGTTCAACCCAGCTTTTCGGCTGATGACCTAAACAACAACAATAGTTTGTAAATTAACATTTTGCTCAAATAAAAAAAATCTACAGCGTTACCATAACGTTATGTTCATCAATAATAATCAGATAACTATAATCTTCTTTTTGTAATTATAATATAGCTTGTTTTATTTATGTTGTTCCTCAGGAATCATGGAGTAAAGCATTTTTTATGCAGTTGGTTAATAAAGTTGTACTACAATATCAGTCATTGCCTTTATTTATTCATTGTCCAAAATAGGCCTACCACTCACGCACACCCTTTATCCATTGTGTTGCTCACGGGTCACACAAAAAAAACTCAATTTTCTAGAAAAACAATAAAAGAAAAATTTTAAATTATTTTTCCTTTTAATCTAAATGGTTTTTACCACGTAATTTAATTTTACTTTCTCTTGCCTATATGAATATATAGGAAGGAAAGTATTGTTTTCATGTCGATTTTTAGAAATCGAGTTTTCACCGGATCTATACGTTTTCAGACCCCCTGAACCCAAAAAACATGTTTTTAGCGATTGGTCTGTGTGTGTGTGTGTGTGTGTGTGTGTGTGTCTGTGTGTGAACAGAATATCTCAAGAACGGAACATCGTACGAACTTGAAACTTGAAACTTAAGTTACATACCACTACCGGACCCGAAACGAACATTTTCATCAAAATCGGTCAACCGGAAGTAGTAGTTTATTCGTATAATTTTTCACTTTTTTGTGATTTTCTCAAAAACTGGTCCTACGATTTTTTTAAAAATCGCCTGGTTTACTCAATTTTTTATTCTCTACAATATAGAGTAGGCGTCATGTTTGCTGAAATTCTGGGTGAGGCTGTTTTCACGTAAAAACATAGTTTTTCAAGATTACGGCTTTAATATGCATTTTAGCGCACAAATTTATATAATAAAAGTTGTAGAGAATTTAAAAACCTACAGCTTTTATTTCAAACATGTTTTTGTATAACGCTTAGTTCAGCGGTAATTTGCGATTTTCTGTTTTTTTCTCACGAAAACGTGAGAAAAATCGATTTTTTTAACATTTCGGCCATAGTATGCATTTTACGACAAAAGTGTATATAATTAAATTTATAGAAAATTAAAAGATCTACAACTTTTATTTAGAGCATTTTTCTCTACAGAGCCTAGTTTAGAGAGAAAGAGTGATTTTCCGTATTTCTAAGCCAAACTAAGTACGATTTTCATTTTGCGTCTTTCACTAATGATTAAAATAAGGTTATGTTTATTGAGGTTAGTTTCTTTGGTTACTTCTAATGTTTTATTACTAATGTTAGGTTTATTGTTTACTATTTGCACTGGCAAGAGAAAGTTGTGTAAGTATTTCACACCAGATTTTTGTTTATTGAAAAACAAAAAATCATGCATTAAAGGGTTAAATACTTCAGTCATATAATTATATGACAACCGTGTTTGGCTGACCGTGTGATAAGAAACAGAACTATTTTTTGTAGCTCTGGAACTAACAGATCGAGTGAAAATAATTAACACTCCACTTTTCTGTTATAGGTAAAATCTTAAGAAAAGAGTAATTATTTAAGTAATTTATTTTCCTGTAAGTGAAAAATTGAATGTTAAATCCTTTTGGTACACCCTATATATTCTACTAGAAGTTTGATGTTATTTTTTTCTTATTAAATTAAATTGACGTAACAGAAATAACAAGATTTGAAATAAGAGAAATATGATGGAGTACAAGATGATGTTATAGAATTACAGAAAAACTTTACCAACTTTAGAAAAGAAAAAAGTAATGAAAGTAAAGTTATGTTATATCAACTGGAAATATTCATACCATATTCACACGGCTTATCTTCTTTATTTTCTTAAGAATTTAACTTAAATTAAATATAAAATTCAAATAATCCGTGTTTTAAAAGGAAATGTTACACTGCATATCTAATTTGTTAAATCACATAAATAATATATAATATATTAATAATACTTTCTCTTGCCTATATGAATATATAGGAAGGAAAGTATTGTTTTCATGTCGATTTTCCGAAATCGAGTTTTCACCGGATCTATACGTTTTCAGACCCCCTGAACCCAAAAAACATGTTTTTAGCGATTGGTCTGTGTGTGTGTCTGTGTGTGTGTCTGTGTGTGAACAGAATATCTCAAGAACGGAACATCGTACGAACTTGAAACTTAAAACTTAAGTTACATACCACTACCGGACCCGACACGAACATTTTCATCAAAATCGGTCAACCGAAAGTAGTAGTTTATTCGTATAATTTTTCAGTTTTTTGCGATTTTCTCAAAAACTGGTCCTACGATTTTTTTTAAAATCGCCTGGTTTACTAAATTTTGTATGCTCTACAAGATAGGGTAGGCGCCATGTTTGCTGAAATTCTGCGTGAGGCTGTTTTTACGTAAAAACATTTTCTTTTTAAGATTGCGGCTTTAATATGCATTTTAGCGCAAAACGTTATATAACAAAAGTTGTAGAGAATTTAAAATTCTACAACTTTTATTTCAAACATTTTTTTGTATAACGCTTAGTTTAGCGGTAATTTGCAATTTTCTGTTTTTTTCTCACGAAAACGTGAGAAAAATCGATTTTTTAAACATTTCGGCCTTAGTATGCATTTTACGATAAAAGTGTATATAATTAAATTTATAGAAAATTAAAAGATCTACAACTTTTATTCAGAGCAGTTTTCTCTACAGAGCCTAGTTTAGAGACAAAGAGTGATTTTCCGTATTTCTAAGCCAAAATGAGGTTGATTTTCATTTTGCGTCTTTCACTCATGATTAAAATTAGGTTATGTTTTTTGAGGTTAGCTTTTTGTTTATTTCTTATGGTTTATTACTAATGTTAGGTTTATTGTTAATTATTTTCACTGGCAAGAGAAAGTTGTGTGAGTGTTTCACACCAGATTTTTATATATTTATTCTCATATACAGTACTGCCTCGTTTATTCTGACTAACTATGAGCAGTGTTATGTGTTCTTAGTCCTTTTGTACGGAGTTGAGGCCTGGACTTTAACATAAGCAACACTCAGCAAATTAGAGCATTCGAATTTTTGGCTGTATAGGAAAATGCTGCGAATATCCTGGACGCAGAAAATCACTAATGCGTAAGTGCTACGTCAAATGAAAAAGGCAGCGGGATAATAATAATAATAATTTATTGGAAGACATAAAAAAGGAAGAAAGGAAAATAATCCGAAAGATCCTTGGTGCTAGGCAAACGGAAAGCGGGTTCAGATTACAACCAAACCAGACCGTAGAAAAGTTCTCAAATATAGAAGCTGACGTTAGAAAGAGACGTATGAAATTCTTTGGACACATAAAGCGGTTACCAGAAAGTAGGCTAACAAGAAAAATATTGGAGTATACAACGTCTCTCAAAAAAATGCCACCGTGGATAAGTGAAATCTATAAAGATCTCAGGAAAGCGAAAATAACAGAACAAGACATCGCAGATAGGAACATATTTAGGAACAAGGTGGACAGATGGGACATAGAGCCAGAGCAGCCAAAGCAGAAGCAGCACAGGCCAAAGTGGTCAGAAGAAAGGAAACAGGCTTTCTCAAAACGGATGCGAGAGTACTGGGTGGACAAAAAGAACAGCAAGAAAAAAAAATGATTCAGTTTGCTTATCGCCTTCCTTTAAGGGAGAATACGCTAATAATAATAATAATAATAGTAATAATAATTTTATTTATTCCCATGATATTACATCTTCTTCTATTTCTTCTCTTCACGGTTTAGGCCTTGGCCTGTTCCGACATCACTCTCTTCAGCTCCATCTTTTCCTCGGTCTACCCAGAGCTCTTCTGCCTTGTGGTTTATATTCCCACATCTGCTTTGGTATTCTTCCATCCGTCATTCTGTTTAGATGTTCCTTCCATCTTTCCTTGTACTTTATGATTCTCTCAGGTACGCTAACAACCTGTAGTTCCTCTCTTATGTCCTCACTTCTTATGTGGTCCATCCTTGAGCATTTTTTTACTGCTCGCAAAAAACTCATTTTTGAGAACTATTAAATAAATATAAATAAACTGAAGTGTTAAATTATTAGCCATAGCATTCAATACCTACTAGGCCTATATTTACTTACCACACTAACTTAACCAATACTTTGCTATTTACTAAGATTACGATTGTATCCATTATAATACATTGCATTTTAATAATTATTAAACTTACAGTAATTTTAATAAAATAAAGATAATTAAATACAACCTAAAATTTATAATTACATTTAAAAATTAAAAATAATAACAAACACAATAAAAAAGTAAATAAATGTACTATTTTATTTTCCTCCTGTCTCTTTAGTTACATCTACATTTGAATATTGCTGACCATTTTTGCTGTTTTCTCACAACCTGTTTTGACTATTTATTTTTTAGTTCCTTATAAAATTTTTGATTGGTTAGCATAGCAAAGGCGCGAAAGCTGCAATATCTCGGTCATATCATGCGAGATGAGCGCAGGTATGAATTGCAGGAACGCATTCTGCAAGGCAAAATCGACAGTAGATTGGGACAGAACGCAGAAGAATTTCACGGTTGGCCAACTTGAGGGAGACCAGATCATCTCGTTTTGGGGAACTGCGGAAAATGATCTATTGCAGATGTTAGGTCACGTCCAAGCATTTAAAACGAAAATAAACCTTTTTCAATTTCTATAAAATCTAATTTTATAACGTACCGTTCTGTTATTTTTATAAATAATAATTTAAAATCCTGATTAAAGGCAGTTGTAGTCTACGATCCCGTAGAGGTGACCGGGACGCCATCTTGTAGATCCACCGGTATGCGAGTGGGCGGTTCCGATACAGCGGATATTTTATTACTTTTCACCTACCCCAAATAGCCTATATAAAATTTGATAAATTTACCTATGGTATAGTATTCAGTTAAATATATTAATACACTTTTTATAAACAAATATTTTATGATGGTAACTGAACGAAATTAGTAAAAAAACAACAGACTAGCACCAAAACACCTCGTCCTCGAAACCTGCGGAAATCGATCTATTCCGGAAGATAGGTCACGTCCAAGCATTGAAAACGAAAATAAACCTTTTTCAATTACTATAAAATCTAATTTTATAACGTACCATTCTGTTATTTTTATAAATAATAATTTTAAATCCTGATTAAAGGCAGTTGTAGTCTACGATCCCGTAGAGGTGACCGGGACGCCATCTTGTAGATCCACCGGTACGCGAGTGGGCGGTTCCGATACAGCGGACATTTTATTACTTTCTACCTACCCCAAATATATAAAATTTGATAAATTTACGTATGGTATAGTATTCAGTTAAATATATTAATACACTTTTTATAAAACAAATATTTTACAATGGTAACTGAATGAAATTAGTAAAGAAACAACAAACTAGTACCAGAACATCTCGTCCTCGAAACCTGCGGAAACCGATCTATTTCGGACGATAGGTCACGTCCAAGCATTGAAAACGAAAATAAACCTTTTTCAATTTCTACAAATCTAATTTTATATCATACCATTCTGTTATTTTTATAAATAATAATTTTAAATCCTGATTAAAGGCAGTTGTCGGCTACGATCCCGTAGAGGCAACCGGGACGCCATCTTGTAGATCCATTGGTACGCGAGTGGGCGGTTCCGATACAGCGGACATTTTATTACTTTTTAACTATTCCGAAATATAAAATTAGGTAAATTTAGGAACACTGTAGCCTCCACTTAACCCTTTCAAACCCAAATTCTTTAACTATTTTTTAAATACATGTAGGATATTGTTTCATACACTTTACTGACATTTAAGTGAAATTAAATCACTTTTAGACCCTCAGCCTTTTTGATGGCCTGACAAAAAAGTGTGACACATACGTCACATTGGGACTTGATATCAAAGTTCCCAACAATATGAATAACTAAAATCATGTTCAGGCTTCCTAAACAATATTCTCTTAACTTAGATTTGTAGCAAAAAAACTACATATGATTTTAGATCAAAGCATTATTTAAGACTTAAAACATTTTACAATTCAAAAATCCTGGTAAAATGGATAAAATCACTATTTACAGTCTAAAAAATATACTTGTATGTACATTCAACATACTCGAAAAAATTCTTCTTTATTTTAGTAAATGAACACGCATATTTAAAACTGAAATTAACTTTAAAAAGAAACGAATGGTCACCTCTGTGGCGTAGTGGTCAGCATCTTATACTGCAAAGCGGAGGTCTCAGGTTCTACTCCTGGCTAGGGTACAGAAAATTATTATACTTCATATTTAGCACTCTTTAATCCAAAGTAGTCGCTAACAATTAAAATTTTAATGTCTGTTATTTCACTCCAATGTGACTTCTATGCCACACTGGGTTAAAAAGGGTTAAATAGGCCCTACTTAAGTACTCAGTTAGTTGAGAATTGAAAGAAGTTTTAAGTTTATGTGGTAGCTAACATCTTGGAATTATAATCACTATGCTTATCTGTGAAATGTTTGAGAAAGCATTTAATGTTAGAGTTGATAGCCTACGTGCGTAAGGAATTCAAACAAGTAATAAGTCATGCAGATGGTAGCAGCGAATGAATAAGCGACTTCAATCAAGAATAGAGAAGTGGTGTGTGTTAGGGTCGAGGGCAGCAGGGCGTGTATGCATTTGGTATGCAATAAGGTATACAGATGAGTCTGATGATTGGAGAAGCAAGTTGGAGGTGCAACGGAGTTTGGAATACAAAATAGAGCAGCAATCCAATCAGGTTCGGTCCTAACGAGAGAGACGGGTGTGAGTATGAGGAAATGACAGAGAGCAATTGAGACGCACCGCAGGAAAATGTTAATGCGATACGACAACATCCAGACATAGGCTAAGTAACGTCACGGTGAATAACTTTTATAGTGATTAACCAATTACTTCTCAATAAAATATATCTTTTTGGTAAACTCCACAAATTTTCTATCAATTTCAACGTTATAAATAACTAAGTTTTAGCCTAAATCTTTTTTACAGTCATTTCAGATCACGTAAAGTAACATTAATAATTTTTAAGCCCCTTTTTAAACGGCCATACTCTCAGTACTTTTCCTCCTTTCTTTCATCCATCTGGTGTTCAGCTTTTGTTCTTCGTGGAAACCCTTATAGTCAGTAATCAATAATCTAAACCTGTTTTGGTTCATTGCGTTTTTACACCTTTATTGACATTTTTCATATTTTTTTCTGATTTCTTTAAACCATTTTCTCGACATATTAGGTTTATTGTTCACTGCTTTAAAAATTTTCAACCTTTTGTCCACAATTTTAAACAGATGACAGTAGAATTTCAATATTAATTTTTTAAAACTTTCTATTAATTATTTTTATTTTTCCTTACCCTTTATGAAATACAGGGAAGAAAAGTATTGTTTTAATTTCGATTTTTGGTAATCGATTTATCGGAAATACACGTTTTCATGTTTAAACTTACTTTACCATGGTATCTTCCTTACGTTGCAAAATTAAACTTGCAACGTAAGTAAGGTACTCCATACGGGGATAATCTCAAAAACGAGTTCTACGATTTTAATTTAAATCGCCTTAGCCTATAATATTTTCTTGTACTCTAAGATATGTGGTAAGCGACAGAAGACTTGTGGACTGTTCTCTGATGTCTTAATAAAAAATGATTTTGTTTTTATAGATTGCGGGCTTAATTTGCATTTTATAGTAAAAGTAGTCAAAGTTAAAGAAATTTAAAAAAAAAATTACAAAATTTATTTGAAGCATTTTGTTTTCTACTGTGCTTAGTCTATTGCTTAGTGTGCTCTTGAGTCTATTAGTGATTTTCCATATTTGCTAAATTTTTGTATATTTTAGGGAAAAATCTAAGTAATTAAAGTTATTAACGTTAAAGAACCTACAAATTAGCCTACATCAAACAGTTTTTCTGCGGTGTTTAGTTTAGCGTTAATTAGTGATTTTCTATATTTTTATCATCAAAATCATTCATGATTAAAACTAGGTTATATTTGTCATTATTTATATTTGCAAGAGAAAGTAGTGTAATGTGTCACACTAGATTTTTGTCGTACAGGTTGTCTATTTAGACAGGCTGTCCATTTAGCCGCCTTTTTGTGAATTTTTTTGAAAGAAAATTTACTGCCAAAAATTTCAAAAGAACGGTCATTAAAGTATTTGAGTCTTTAAATTGTTATCTTAGCAATTATCTAGGTACCTTCGAACATTTTTAATTTATTTTTATACGTATAATGATAGGATACAGAAAGATTGTTAAACCATGTACACATTGAAGGTAAAAAAAATGGCATAAAGATAACTGTCTAGATGTTGCAGACGACCTAGCAACCATTTCTAGGAACATTAACAAAACAAACCAACGTATTAAAAAAAGCAGAAAAATTAGGACTACAGATTTCCTTTGAGAAAACTAAATACATAACGTAGGCCTAAATCAAAACAGCTTCATGTCACATGAAGACAAAACAAGAAAAATTTAGAAGCTGATAGGTTCAAGTCCCTTGAGGAAATAGCAGACCTAGTTCCAAAGACCACCGAAAAGAAAGCGCACAACAACAGACGAGGAAAAATCGGTGCACTCTGAGGAACTCTCCACTTGTATAAGAAGAAAGCAGTCTCAAGACAAGCCAAGATTAGACATTATAATACTGTGACAAAACTTGTGTGTCTGTACGCGAGTGAGTGCCTTAGGAAGACTGGGAAGGGTAGTCTAAGCGAAGCAGAGAGAAAGATCCTCCGCAAGATTATGAGTCCAAAGATAATAAAATGATAATTTAGGTTACAACGTCGAGAAAAACTGTACAAGGAAAATGAACGATTAATGGAAACGTTAGAAAAATAAGACTTAACATTTTACGAACACCTGTATAGAATGGATGATAACCGGTTAACAAAATAAATATTGTGACACTTATCGCTAAGGTCCGTTTCGGAATCTAGGTTATTAAATAATTAATACACTAAAGTTTACATACAAATATTTATTACACTAAAAGATTTACAAAATAAACAACAAACTAATGAAGTAATAACTACATATACAATTATACACACAGTAAATTATTAAGTTATGTATACAATACATAACTTAATAATTTACTTAAAATTAATTATAAACAATAAATAACTTAATAATTTACTTAGCACTACTTACAATCAATTTTATAGAATACACATACAAAATGAAACTGAATACACAATAACTGAATTTAATACAGATACACAATAACTTTTCACAGTACACACACAAAGACAATCGTTGACCAACACGATGCTCGGAACGCCCCTGCACTACGCCCGCTAGCCACTCGTCAAAGATTAAACGAATACTAACTCTCTGACCACGCTCGGGGGTCTATTTATATACGGGGGGGGGGGGGGTTCGAAGAGACTTCTCGAACGACACAGAGATTCGATCAATAATCTTTTTTATTAGTTCTTGAAAAGTCATAACTGATGAACTGATGTAAACAAGTGCTATGAAATAAATAGACGTATGATAATTTTAATGAAATAGTTATTGTTTTATTAATAGAGATGAATGGAAGGGCAATAGAACAGGTTAAACATTTTCAATATCTTGGGAGTGATGTTGGATGTACCAGAATGGATAGAATGAGGAACGTGGATATTAGAAGCGCACTATCAGTTCAGTCTTTGCATGAAAAGATAATAAAAAATAGACAAAGATGGTGTAGTCACCTGGACAGAATGCCAAACGAAAGGATGCCAGTGGCAGCTTTAAATTATCAACCAGTTGGCAGAAGAGATGTCGGGAGGCCGAGAGGGAGATGGGTACCGGAACAGGTTCATGTAACCTAATCCTTGGAAGTGAAGATGATGATGATGATGATATGTATAAAGTTTTTGTTTTTTTTTCTTACATTCTATTTTCAATCAATTTGTTTTTTCTTCATAAATTTTTAAACTTTAGAGTTCTTTTCACTGTTGATTTTATACATGTTGTAAAATATTCCTTATATAGGAAGTACAATTTTTTATAACTCAGAAATAAATGTGAGGACCTTCCATCTTGGTTGATTTTCAGCCTCTCACTCCCATAAAATTTCACAAATCTTCAGTTTATTAATAAAATAAGTTACTTTGTTATTATTTTCATAATTACAATCACAACCTTCACTGTTTAAGTGTAATTCTAAAATAATGCTCCTGTTCTTAATACTGATAAATCAACTTACTGATTTTATTTGATTTGAATGTTAAAAATCTAATGACAACAATTTTTATATTATTTATTTTATCCTGTACATTATTCTATTTTATACATCAATACGGTTGAAGAAGATCTCCATGGAAGACAGGAGCTGGCTTTCAAATTCATGAGGATGATGCAAAAACAAAATAGAGAGCTTGTAGAAATAGGCTGTGTGGAAGAAAATGAATGGATTGATCACTATAAAAAATTATGGTTTGATAATGGAAAAAATGAAAATACTATTCCCACTGAATGTGTTTCTTGTCAAGTAGATCAAATTGACATGACAGAGATACAAGCAACAATTAAGGCCTCTAAAAATCGGAAAGCAGCAGGACTTAATGGTCTAAATATGGAGCTTTTAAAATATGGAGGAGTGCTACTTCACTTGCGGTTATTGCATTTATTTAATAGTTGCTGGAAAAATCATGCAGTGCCACAAGAGTGGATGATGTCGAAGGTGATCTCAATATTTAAAAAAGGCGATCGATCAAACCCAGGAAATTATCGAGGAATAAGTCTTCTAGATACAGCATACAAACTATATGCTTCGATCCTAGCAAGTAGATTGCAGGCTATTACTGAATCTCTACTACAAGAAAATCAAATGGGTTTCAGGAAAGGAAGATCCTGCATTGATGCAGTATTTACACTGAAAATGATAATTGAGAAACGCAGAGAACACAATTGTGAAACCCACATGGCATTCGTTGACGGCATTCGTTGACGGCATTTGATGGCATTCGATAATGTGGATAGAGAGCTGCTCTGGAACATAATGACAAAGTATGGATACCCTAAACATCTGATTAGCAACATTGGAAATTTATACAATAGAACATCAATAAGGATCACTCTGAAGGATGGAAAATTAACGGACAGAATAATGACAAATAAGGGAGTGAAACAGGGATGTCCAATTTCACCTGCCTTGTTCAACATTTATGTGAACGAGCTTATGTTTGTGTGGCAGCACCAAGTTGACAAGGGTATTTCTCTCACCCGAAATACTTACCTGAACCATTTAATGTTTGCTGACGACACTGTAATCATACAGGAATCTGAGGACAAGCTGCAAGTTGCGATGCATAGGCTCGGCCTCATAAGCAAATATTTTAATATGAAAATAGCAGCAGGAAAAACAAAAGTCATTGCTTTTCGTGGAAAATGGCCTATAAGATCTAAAATAGTAGTCGAAAACAAAATATTGGAGCAAGTGTCAAATTTTAAATACTTGGGATGTGACATAACGCATGATTACGACCGGGATCCTCAACAAAAAATATCGAGGTTCAACATGATATGTGGGGCAATAAACCGATCCCTCAGGAGTAGAGCTAGAAAGAACACCCTGCTCAAATTTTATAAAGTAATGGCGATCCCAGCATTGGCTTATGGAAGCGAGACATGGGTCCTTACTAAGAAACAAGAATCAAAAATTCAGGCAGCAGAAATGCGATTCCTGAGGCAGGTGAAAGGTTGTACAAGAGAGGATAGAATCCGAAATGAGGAGATAAGGAGAGAGTGTGATGCCCAGCCACTCTTGAGCATTTTGAGATCCTACAGGAAAAATTGGTCAGATCATGTTGTATGAATATCACAAGACCGCCTCCCTCGATCTGCGCTGCTCTATAAACCAATCGGTAAGAGAAATATTGGTAGGCCGAGGGAAAGATGGACGCCGGAACAGGCTTGAATAGCCTAATCCATGAAGACGACGACGATTATTCCTTTGAATATATATAATATATATATATATATATATATATATATATATATATATATATATATATTTATATATTATAATTATTAATAAACGAATGTATGAATGTACGAATGGGACGTCTAATAAAACATGTTGTTAGCTTGAGGTTTTACGCCCCATTAAATTAATTTACAATTTTTTTATTTTCTTCTTCTTAGTTGCTTAGTAACCATATTTTGTTTATGAAAATTAAATTATTTTTAAATATTTTATTTTAATCAGCTGGATTTATTTATATTTACTTCAATAGACTCAAATATAAACAAATCCAGATGTCAGTTAAATTTGTCTCATTACACAAGTAACAACAGATCTATTGTAATGGAAAGTGTTACAGGTCCCTTTCATAAATAGTTGTACAACAATACCCGAACTTTCATCATATACAATAGCGCAGTCCTATTTAATAATTTTTATGGATAGATATCCTCTTATAAATAGGCATACTTTTATTGTCACTATATTGTTACATTTTCACTCTATTGTCTACTCTTTACCATTTATTGAATGAAATGCTAGAACTTTCGCGCGAACCATGTCCTTCTTATTGTCACAATATTTAAGACACTATGTAATAGACTTAAGGTATCGGATAAATGGTTTAAAGAAGTCAGAAACAATATTGAGAAAACCGGAATGAACCGAACCAAATTTTCAGACAGTTAATTACAGACTTTGAGAACTTTCATGGAGAGCAAAGACCGAACACCGTGAGTACAGAAAAAAGGAGGAAAGCCTACAACGAGCGAATGCTGAGAATGTGCCCTACAAAAAGAGCTCCCAGAAACTTCTAATATCACCTCATGTGATCTAAAATTGGCCTTATACGAGAAAAATCATATAATGAAAAGTGATAAAAATTTGAGTGGAAAGTAATTATAATTTACAAATTCAGTAAATAAACTAATTATAATGCAAGGAATAATAGTTTCACTTTGAACTAATTAATTGTATAATTTAATACAACTATAATCATATAACAGTATGACTGTCTTTTGTTTCAACAATTATTCATCTCATGAAATAACATTACACAGAGAGTAGTCTGAAAACTTACGACATCTAGTAAACTGAATAAGTTCTCTCATAACTGTCGTAAATTAGCCTAAATAAAGGGTTACTTTAAAGTCCCATGTTAACATTCTGCACAGCACACTAGTAAATAACTAACTGCACAAACTAACTATTATGTAATTTATTTCTATGACAGTGGAATAATGCTTGAATCATTTCTGAATAATGACAATATACGTTAAAGTATAGAAATTTTAATTATTATTATTATTATTATTATTATTATTATTATTATTATTATTATACACGTTGTAGACCCTTATGGATCACGTGAAGCTTCTACGGTTCTTCCTGCGGGTTCACCATGACATCTTTATCTTCTTACTCATGGCTCTCTTCCTCTCCTCTGTCCACGTAGTGCCGGTCTTCTTGGCTCTGATCTCTGGCTGCACTTCCCACTCGTCTATTCTTTTTCTATACGTATCGCGGTCTGTCGCGTCTTCAGAAGTGAGCTGATAGTTGTCAAGGTCTCTTCTTACTTGTTCAGCAATGTCATGCCTTTAAGATTTTCTGTAGCAATAAGAATCTGGTGGGTAAGTCTGTATGTGTCCATAGAATTATTTAAGTCGTCTTTTTCTAATGTCTGCTGAAATGTTAGAAATTTTCTCTGAGGTTCTGTTGGTTTGTAGCTGGTATCCATCGTAAGTTTTTCGTGGTCCAAGTATTTTCCTGATGATATTACGTTCTTCTTTTTTCAGGTTTTGTAGCAGAGTCTAATAAAATTGTGAAGTGACAATGTTTCTGCTGCGTATAGCACCTCGGGTTTGAGGACTGAGTTGTAGTGTCTGATTTTTTTTGCATGTGTGAAAATGCAAGTTTTGTTATAAAGTTTGTGTGTTCGAGAAATTTTAATTAATTTTTTTTTTAATTTATCGACACAAATAAATGTAAAAGTGAATCGATATTGCATGATAAAAGAAGTTCTATTGTAAGCCAATCAAAATACTTTTTCCCCGATTTAATAAAAATTTCCACTGTATCCTTATTACTCTTCTCTTAAAATAAAGCAGAGCTCTGAGATTTACGACGTGTTTGTTTATTGAAGTGCTATAGGAAAGCCATTAAAATTCTGTGTAAATATGTTACCTTGGAGAAATGAAAACTCTTTGTTTATCCAAAGGGTTTGTTTAAATAAATTTAAGTTAAGAAGTAAAAAAAAAACGTATATTACGAAAAACTCATTTTCAAAACCCATTTTCACTGAATTGAATTAACAAATAATGTAAAATTACTATAATAGAACCTCGATATTAAGAGTCTCAAGCGGGTTTAGGAAACAGTCTTGATATCGAAGATTCTAGTTGAGGTTTGCACTATCAAGGTTGTGTAGACTAAAAGTCGTGCTTTCAATGTCTGGGTTCCCTAAAACGCATAGAAAATGTTGAACTCGTGCTATTAAGGTTCCATTACCTAAAACGACGTAATACTGAGAATGAACTTGTGCTATAAAGGTTCGGTTCCACAAAAAGACGGACTGTAGAGGGTTAGAGCTTTGATCTGAATTGGTAAATTGATATCCGTACTATTGAGGTTTTAACTTAATAATAGTCGTACTATAGAGGTACCTTTGACCTTCAAAAGTGGTAACTTCAAAAGTGGATTAGAAAAATGCACGTGTTATAGAGAAAGTCGTAATATTTGAGGGTCGTTTTAGCGAGGGTCCACTGCATTTGATGCTAAACTCTGCTCTGTAGAAATAAAATCGAAATAAAAATTGTCGAATTTTTATTTTTCCATAACTTTGATTATATGGAGTTTCTCCGTAAATGCATATTAAGGCTGCAATCTTAAAAAAGAAGTTATAACGAGAGCAAAAATGTATTTTAGTAAATCAGGATATTTTTAACCAAAATCGTAGAAGTTGGTTTTTTAAAGAATTTTTACAAAAGTAAAAAATTCACAAATAAACTACTATTTCTTGTAGTCCAGTTTTGATAAAAATGTTCGTGTCAGGTTCGCTTGTGGTTCCCAAGTAAAGTTCTAAATTTCAACAAAGTACGATTCTCTGTTTTGAGTTATTCTGTTCAAACAGACACACACACACACACACACACACACACACACACACGAACACGCACAGAAACCTATCGGTGAAAATATGTTTCTTTAGGCCCAGGGGACTTAAAAACATGTTTTTAAGAAAATCATGAAAAAAATGAAAAATCGCACTAATAAACTGGAACTTTTGATTGACCGATTTTCATGAAAATATTCTTGGCGAGATCCCCTTGTGGTATCTAACTTAAGTTCCAAGTTTCATCTTCGTACACTATTCCATTTTTGAGATATTTCCTTGTGACACACACACACGCGCGCGTGCGTGCGTAGGGACAAACTCATTCCAATCGCTAAAAAAAGTTTCTTGCGTTCAGTGAACCAGTAAACGTGTATTTTTAGTAAAAACTCAATTTATAAAAATCCAAATGGAGACAATACTTTTCTTCCCTATTATATTCATATCCTCGTGAAACCTAACTTAAGTTCCAAGTTTCAGCTCTGTCGAATATTTTTCAGATATTTTGTTATCACATACAGACAAATCTGCAAAACCATGTTTAGTTTTGGCTGAGGGGACCTGAAAATATGCATTCCAATAAAAACTGAATTCCAAACATTTTACGCGAAAACATATATTTCCTTATTTATAATTCTATTACTTATATTTCCCTACTATTTATTTATACCTGTATTTTACCTATAAATTATATTTCAAGTAACGCAATATAAAGCAAAAATATATATAAAACAAAATCTGCTTGTAGAAATCCATGTAAAAAACATATGCTAAGTTAAAATGAAACTTTATTCAAGAAACTTTTAAAAAATAATCTTAAAAATTAAGTTCAGATGGAAATTATTGCAGTGTAATAAATAATTCATTTCAAAAAAGTAATTCAGGAGTATTAAAAGCGTGTTAAAAGCTGAATTAATTATAAAAAATATAACAAAAAAGTTTTAAAACCCTGCGGGAATTTAGGTAAGATAGATTCTGTTTCTTGTGGTATATAATAATTTTTATTACGGTTTTTATATTAGTTTTCTTGTTGTCACAGTTTTATTGCTTATACTAACATAATTGAGTTATTATTGTGATGGTTAGAGAGATCTTCACTGCAAGAGGAAAAATAGTATAGCTTTATCTAAACGCATAATTCATGTTTTTATTACACATAATATTTCTGTGTTAGGTATTTCTTGGTTATTTTCTTCATACTATTAAAAAATTACTGTTTCTATAAAATATTGGATTTTTATTTCTAGTTTTGATGAATTTTCATATTTTTAAGAACCTAATCCTACGTAAGACGATAAACATAATATTTGACTTACGGAAACGTTTCAAAAGAAACTTTTTTTTTTTTTTTTTAATTTATTTATTTAGAGTCGCATCAACAACTTGGTCATTAGCGACTACGATGGATTGTGTAACATTAACTTTGGGATTTGACATGTGAAAATTTCCAGACCCTCGCCGGGAATCGAACCCGGGACCTCCGCGTGGCAGGCCAATGCGCTAACCACTACGCTACGGAGGCGGCCAAAAGAAACTATTGTTATTTAACATAATAATAAAAAACTTTTTCTCTTGCCAATTAAGTAATAGTGAATATAACCTATATTTAATTATTAGTTAACAAAATTTAAAATTTAAAACGTAAACTAATTTTAACTGGGCTACAAAAAGTAGTTCTAATTTTCTTGTTCTATATCACATGGTAAACCAATGAAATGACTAAAGCATTTGAGAACAGAATTGAACCTCTTTTGTTCTTCTTAAATAGAACTCCTTGGTTTCATTACAATATTTCTCAAAAGTTTTACAACCAACAGTAGATCAGAGAGTTGATCACAAGAATTTACTATTAAATTTCTTCAGGTAAATCAGGAAGGAAACTAAAAGGTTAAAAAACTCTTTTGATAAAAAACATAAAATGTATCTAATTATCCAAAACATTATTTCATCAAGTTCTAATATTCTATATTTTTCATCGTTTCGTTTGTTTATATTTGTTTTGAATAACCAATTTACTTTGCCAACCCTTAAAGCCTTAAAAAGTCTTATAGCGTAAGGTGAGGAGATTGTGGTGGCCATTTAGAACAAAGTTTTGTAACCAAATCACCAAGTTTTCGTTGTGAATGATTTTTCAAAGATTTTCTATCAATAGTTGATTATATTGCCTATAACAGACAGATGAAGTGTTAAATTATTTGCACTCAATCTGGTAGTTCCAGGGCAATAAAAAATAGAATTATGTTTCTTATCGCATGATCAGCCAATTATGACTGAAGACTGAAGAACAGAAGATTTAGAGGTGTAAAAGACATCAGTCAGAGTTATCTCTCGGAGAGTAATAAATTTCGTTATAAAGCCAGACGCTAATCTACGCATTGTAATAAAATATGTTTAAAATAAAAGTTGCAGATATTTTAGTATAGTCTACAACTTTGATTGTATACAATTTTGGTTTAAAATGCACAATACGGCCGAAATTTAAAAAAAAGAAGATTTTTTATTTAGAAAATACAGGCACTCCTAGAGTTTCAGTAGGCATGACGCTTACACTATATTGTAGAGCAGTAATTCTCAATCTTTCTCGCTCCGACCCCCAAATATAAAAAAAAAATGAAATTAATATTTCGGGCCCTCCCCCAAACCCCGATAATATTAATAGTAAGCCTTAATAATAATTAATTATTATAATAATTGTAAATAATAATAATAATTATTATTACAATTATAATAATAATTTATTATTATTATAAATAATAATTAGTCTAATAATAATAATAATTTTTTTCCTATTAATAATTGAATTTAGACTGTAATTATAAATGTAATTTTTTTTAATATTATATAATCAAACTGTATTAATTCTATGTCTTTAAAGAAAATACAGACAGTAAAAAAATAGAATAAAACTATTGCTATTATTTTATATTGCTGCGTTTATACTTTTATAGTAGTGACGTGTATGAAAAGAGGTTTTTCTCTATGGTTGCTCTAAAAACTAAGTATAGAAATCGTATGTTATCACTCGAGAACAATTTACTTTTATATGTTTCTAACGAAGAGCCACGTATGAAGAATATTTAAATTAAAAATAAATCCAACCTTCACGTTAAAAATTAATAAATGATTAATTTCTTTTCTTTACAAGTAAGTGTACTTATTGCATGTAATAGTTTTATAAGTAAGTTTACAATAAATGATTTTTTCTCATAAAATGATTAAATGATTTCATTATTGTTTCGCGACCCCGCTACATCACCACGACCTCCAGGTTGAGAATCACTGTTGTAGAGCATTAAAAATTTTGTTAATGAGCCGAATTTTGTTCATTAGTGTCGTCTTTGAGAACATGGGGAAAAGCAAATAATCGCTTAAATAAACTAGGTGCTATATTCGGTTGACTGATTTTATTAGAAATGATCTTGTCGGATTCCTCTAGTGGTACGTAATTTATGTTCTAAGTTTCAACTTTGTATGATAGTGAGCTCTTGAGATATTTTGTTCACACACTCACAATGACCAGTCAATTAAAACACGTTTTTCGGGGTTCAGGAGGCTTAAAAACGTGTATATTCGGTGAAAACTCAATTTCGAACAATCTACATAAAGACAATAATTTCCTTCTTCATAAAATATTTATATAAGTGAAAGTTTGCCCATAACAGAAAGGTGGATTGTCAAATTATTCACACTCAATCTGTTAGTTGCAGCCCTAAAATAAATAGTTCTGTTTCTTATCACATGGTCAGCCAATTAAATGACTGAATCATTTAAGAACAGAAAATGCAGAGGTGTAAAAGACACTAATCAGAGTTATCTCCTTTGAAAGTAATAACTTTCATGATACAGCCAGACCCAGTGGTGAATGAAGTGAAAGTGTCATTTGCAGAGTGGAAAATATGTACTTTTCAGAGAGCTCGGCATGCTAAAAAGCGTACTTTTCCACTCAGTGAGGAAGGCAATGGTAAACCACCTCATTCTTCGTTTTACCTAGTAAAACCTCTACAGGCCCAAACCAGCCTTTTAGCTGATGACCTGAACAACAATAAGTCAAAGAAAAATAAAAAAATTAAAATATGAGCATTAATAATAATAAATTATTAAAGGCATTAAATTTTAGTGTAGAAAAATATGTTTGAAGTCCATGTAATAATAAATAAGGCCCCATGTTGCATTTTATGGAGCATGGCATGGCCTCCTAATACAGTGGCATTAGTAACATGCATTACTCAATCAGCGCAGCCCACTGTGACAAACAGTTTCGCGTTGTGGTCAACAGTGTTACACACGCATTTCCCTCTAGCTCATTCATTCGTTGCTAAAAACGGCAATAAATTTTACGACACTTTGTCACTAAAATATAAATTTCAAATATAGTTTACTGATTTCCATTAATTATTATTCTGTGTATTTTTTTTATTAACAATTTTATTCATACATAAAAATATTAAATATTTATTTTACTAACTTTTAATTAGGGTAATGGTTAAATTATTTTACTTTAAATAAAATAGTTAGGTAATATTAGAAAATAATTTTTGGTTGAGATGATTTCAACTGACGTAAATCAGGTGTAAAATGTTCCTTTCGTTGTACATATTATAATTTTTAATTTTGTTTTTCAAAAAATTATTGGCTAATTTTTAAATTTAATCATCAAAACATGCCATCATCATTCCCATAATGGGCAGGTCGAGTGTTAAATTAATTGCACTCGATCTGTTGCTTCATAACTACAAAAAATATTTCTGTTTCTTATTAAATAGTCAGAAAATTACATGAATGGAATTATTTAAGAACAGAAGAGGTAGAGGAGTAAAAGACACTATTCAGAGTTATCTCTTCTGAGAGTTATCAATTTCACTATACAACCAGATCCTGTGATGAACGACGTGAAGGTGTCATTTGCAGGATGGAAAGTAAGTGCTGTTCGAAGGGATTCGTATGCTGATAAGTATACTCTTTCAACTCAGTGAGGAAGGTATTGGTAAACCACCTCACTCCTAGTTTTACTTAGTAAAACCTCTAGAGGTTCAAACCAGCCTTTCGGCTGTTGACCTAAACACCATACCATCATCATCATGCTTATAACAGGCGGGTGGAGTATTGATTTATTTGCATTCGATCTGCTAGTTCCAGGGCTACAAAAACTAGTTCTGTTTTATATCACATGGTCATAACTGAAGCATTTAAGAAGAGAAGAAATAGAGGTGTAAAAGACCCTGTGGTGAATGAAGTGAATGTGTCATTTTTGCAGGGTGGAAAGTAGATGAATTTTGGAGGTCCTGGCATGTTGGTAGCATACTTTTCCACTTAGTGAGAAAAGCATGGTAAACTACCTCACTCTTTGTTTTACTTAGTAAAGCTTTCAGAGGTTCAAACCAGCCTTTCGG
Source organism: Catonia carolina (assembly GCA_035578175.1). Classification (NCBI taxonomy): domain Eukaryota; kingdom Metazoa; phylum Arthropoda; class Insecta; order Hemiptera; family Achilidae; genus Catonia; species Catonia carolina. Next base: position 5,431,038 of record JAQMRL010000013.1, read on the forward strand.
CCGATGATTTTAACACCAAACAATTTAATTATATTACTAATTTGAGCTAAAAAGATTACTAAGGCCTCATTCTTAAAAAAAACCAATTTGTTCCACACGAACATAGCTCCCAAAAATTTCAGCAGACATGGCGCTTACCCTACTACAGATTCAAGTTTTATAACAGAAAAAATTAAAACAGACTGGACAGAATACATTTTTTTAAATAATTTATATCGATGCATATTTTAACAAAATTTTAAAAATAAATTGGTGTCTTTGTGAGTGGAGAAAAAAAATTAAAATTAAGCCACTTTCATTAATAGTAAATAGCACGCTTGCCTACAAAGCGGAACGTCCCAGGTTTGATTCCCGATTAGGTTCTAGAAATTTCAACACGATAAAAACCACTGTTACAGTACCGGCTATCACAGTAGTCGCTAATGACCAAGCATGTGACATTAAAAAAACTAAAAAAAAAAAAAAAATACTATGTTAGAAAATTTGTTGCTGTTAAGAGGGCACTATACCCAAAAAATGGAAAAAAATTTTTTTTTTTTTTTTTTTGCTCATAAAATACTCTGATATTTTCTGTACATGCTAGTATTTTTATTTTGTTGAAACATTTAGTTTTAAAAATTATAAAAAATATTATTTAGAAGGTTGTCATGGCAACTTTTGATCAAAAAAACGTCCAGTTTCAGAATGGTTTTTCTAGAGAACGGCTGGACAGAATTACGCGTTCTTTTTTGCATTTTGAATGTACCGGCTTTTTCTTTTAGTTCCTATATACCCCAACAGAATGCAGTTCATTTCAACGTTGTTATTTAGAACGGAATTATAATAAAACACATGTTAGCTTACTCAGCTGTTGAAGGTTATGTTTACGTTTTGACGTGTATGACGTATATGACATCGTATTTGTATTTTTTTCGGTCATTACTTATTAGAGTATTTATATTATTTATATAGTTTGTAACTTATAGTACCGTGTTCATTTTAGTGATAGTTTTAAAATTTAGGCCTGTAAGATTGTGAATTAATCATGTGAATGTAAGTAACTAATATATGTTTTTTTTTTGTTTTTTTGCCGTTACCGAAAATTTGGATTTTTAAACTTTGTTAGATCATAACTTGAGTTCTGTAGCACTTAGAAACATGATTTTTTTTCTAAAAATTCAGAATTTTAAGCTCTACAAACTGTGGTATTGAATTGCTGAAAAGCTCATTTTCTGATTTTTTTAAAAATGCTGAAGTTGAAAAAACTGTTGAATTTTACGGTTTTTATTAAAAAATCATAGAAGTAGACTCAGTGTCACAAATAAAAAACCATTACTACAGTTTGTACATCATAACATTCTCTTTAATTTGAAACCAAAATCAAAAAAAATCCATTAAAAATTACTTAAGTTCTGATCTAACAAAATATGCATGAGATTTCATCCCCAACCCCGATTGTAAGGGTTGGGGAAAACATTTTCACAGTTTTTTTTAATGAAATAACTAGTAATTTTATGTAGAATATTTTGTGCAAAACGACAATTTTGTTACTTAATTAGGGAAATTTTTTTTTTTTTGAGTATAGTGCCCCCGTCATCAGATGAACAGCTAGTTTGAACCTCTACAGGCTTTGCAAAGTAAAATGAGAAGTGAGGTGGTTTACGGTGCCTTCTTTAAAAAGTGAAAAAGTATGCTTATCAGCATGATAAGCCCTCTGAAAAGCATCCTCTTTTCCACCCTGAAAATGCCACCTTCCCTTCATTCACCAGAGGGTCTGGCTGTATAATGAAATTCATTACTCTCAGAGAAGATAACTCTGATTAGTGTCTTTTACACCTCTATCTCTTCTGTTCTTAAATACTTCAGTAATTTAATTGGCTGATCGTGTGAAAAAATATAACTATTTTTTGTAACCGTGAAACTACAAGATCGAGTGCAAATACTTTAACACTCGACCTCCCTGATATTGGCAAATAGAAAATGTAGAGAGATGAAATAACGATTTAGTTGTATTTGAAAAAAAATTATTTCGTTACAATAAAACTGCCTTTATGAGTTGTAGCAAATATCTTTCTGTTTTTAACTCGCTGTACATTGATACAATTTTCTTGATTTCTTTGTCTACATGGAAACCCAAGGAGTCAAGAAAAGTTACTGAATGAATAATTTTGAACAAATTGTTTATGATAGGCATAAGGCAAGAGCTACAAGATATTGTTGAAAGGAAAATGTCTTGTAAGTATTTCCTTGGGGCGTTGGAACATTACTTGAATATTTCCATAATTTAATTACAGGCAGAGTCAATGACTTCAATATATATTTTTAGTTAAACCACCAAAAATACTTGACTCCTTATATGACGTTATACAAACAGATTAAAGAGCTTTTATTTCGTAATATTTTACACTCAAGTAGACCTGTATAATATTATAAAATAATCAGTTCTTAAAATATTCTCATGGTATTTATATTCATAAAAGATAAAAGAGAGAGTACTATGAAGGTATGAGTCTCCGTATTTGGATATTTTAATTGATTTTCGTGGTTCATAACCCTCGGAGACATAAAACGATTCTTGGGAAGATGTGTATACATGTGCGTATAAAATGTTTATTCGTTCTAGAGCAAATCCTACCATACTGTTGTTGTTGTTTAAGTCAACAGCCGAAAGGCTGATTTGAACCTCTAGAGGTTTTACTAAGTAAAAACGAGGAGTAAGGTGGTTTAACATTGCCTTCCTCACTGAGTTGAAAGAATATGCTTATCAGCATGCCATGCCCTCCAAAAAGCACTCACTTTCCACCCTGCAAATGACACCTTCACTTCATTCACCACAGGGTCTGGCTGCATAGTGAAATTCATTATTCTCAGAGGAGATGACTCTGACTAGTGTCTTTTACATCTCTACCTCTTCTGTTCTTAAATAGTTCAGTCATATAAGTGGCTGACTATATGATAAGAAACAGAACTATTTTTTTTAGCCCTGGACCAAACAGATAGAGTGCAATTAAAATAATACTCCACCTGCCCGTTTTGGGCATACGTGTAAGTAACAGATTGAAAAAATCAAGGCAGCTTAAAAAGGTTAGTGAAATTTATTATATGAAATAACCCAAAATACTATACTGAGTAAGTTTAAACCACGAAAATTAAGGTTTTCCATAAAAACTAATTTTTGTTGATATTACCTACCTCATATTTAAAAATACAGAAATCTTATTTTTAATGATGTTTTTGTTTCATGTCATCAGTCGGAAGCTAGTTTTAAGCTCTCGTGATTTTACTAAGTAAAGTAAAGAGTGCGGTAGCTTACTAGCACCTTCCTCGCTGAGTAGAGAAGTACGCTTATCAACATGCCAAGACCTCTGAAAAACCTCTACGAGGTCAGAGTCAATGACTTCAAGATATATTTTTAGTCAAACCACCAAAAATACTTGACTCCTTATATGACGTTACACAAACAGAGTAAAGAGCTTTTATTATTATTATTATTATTATTTACGTTATGGCCTACAAAGGACCGCGATTTCTCAGTTTTTCTTCTGTGCTTTCCTCTTCGCCCAGTATTCTTTCATTTTCTTGGAAAAGTCACGTTTTCGTTCTTCCGACCATTTAGGTCTTGATCTTTTACTGTCCTCTTCCTGGAGCACTAGTTTGAGTTTATGTCTGAGAGGTGTTCTATGTATGATGTCCGTCTCCGTTATCTGGAGTTTGTTGCAGTCTATTTTTATCTCTTTGAGCCATCCATCGGGATTTTTCTATTTTTCTTCGTAGTTCAGGATTTGTTTTGAGAGCCTATGCTCGTTCATTCTCACTGTGTGTGCGTAGAAAGCAATTCTTCGTTTCTTCATGATGGATGTGATTTTTTCTGTGTGTTTTTTCTGAGCTTTTATTTATTAATATTTTACACTCAAGTAGACTCGTATTTCCCACCCTGCTAATGATACCTTCACTTCATTCAAAACAGGATCTGGCTGTATAATGAAATAAAATTCATGACTCTCAGCGGAGATAACTGTGACTAGTGTCTTTTACACCTCTACCTGTTCTGTATTTAAATGCTTCGGTCATGTAATTGGCTGACCATGGGATACATGAGAAACATAAATATTTTTTGGAGTGCTGGAACTAACAGATAATATACCAAATAATTTAACACTCCACCTGTTTGTTATGGACTGTAACCAATAGTATCAAGCCCAAATCCATGTAGTAAAACTTTTGTGTGCATTTTTATAGATACAGTGGTAGATTAGGGATAAAATGAGGATCTTACAAGATGAATAAAGCACCTATTTATCATGAAAGGTGCTACACGGAGAAATAAACGGAGATATCAGTTGACCTATACTTTAATATTAATGAGTGGTATAGTAATTAAATTAATATGGCTAATTAATTATTTTAATCCATGTAAACATTTAATCAATTTTATTAATAGTGAATAACGGATAATTTCTGTCAACTGAAAAGTGGAAAAGTAAGTGCCTTTAGAGTAATATGAAAATTCCAAACGGAACATAATACGAGGGTAGGCTGATAAGTAATGCACACATGCTTGTAGAAGACAACTAAATAAACTTCAGTAGCGCGCCTGGTGGCATGTGGAAGTACTATTTCTCCTCTACAAGCCTGCGCAGTTTGAAGGCGTTGCTTTCATTCAGTTTGTTTTGAGTAGTGGAAGTATGGCGTCGTGTTCTGGTGCTATGTCAACGAGAATTAAACAACGCGCTGTTATCGAATTTTTAACTGCTGAGAAAGTGAATCCTAGTGAGATTTATCGTCGTTTAAAGGCTGTTTATTGTGACGATACTGTTGATAGGTCTACTGTGAATCGTTGGGTAATAAAATTTCGTGATTGCCAACCTGGAAAAGCCTTAATTGTTGACAAAACACGCAGTGGACGACCAATCACTGCCTCAGACGATAATCGTCGCAAACTCATCGATGATTTGATTCAAAATGACCGGCGAATCACTCAACAGCGTATCGCAAACCAAATTGGAATATCTAAGGAACGTGTTGGCTTCATTATTGAACAATTGGGATACCGTAAAATCTGTGCACGATGGGTACCACGCCGTCTGACAGACGAGAATAAACAGCGTCGATTGGAATGCTGTGAACAACTTTTGAAGCGCTACCGTGACGAAGGAGACGACTTTCTTTTGAATATTGTGACGGGGGACGAATCATGGGTTCATCATTACGATCCCGAAGAAAAAAGGCAGAGCGCTGAATATCGTCATCCACATTCTCCTGTTGTGAAAAAGTTCAAAACACAACCGTCCGCAAAAAAAATTCTTTTGACTGTGTTTTGGGATGCTCGCCGAGTTTATGTCACTGATTATCTGGAACGAGGGGCAACGGTAAATTCTGCTCAGTATATACAGACTCTGAAACACCTCCGACGTCGAGTTTGTCGTGTTAGAGGCAACCTGGCGCCAATAATTTTGCAACACGACAATGCTCGTCCACACACTTCGCGTGCAACTGGAGAGGCTCTGAGAAACCTGAAGTTTCAACCAATTTTACACCCTCCGTATTCTCCCGACCTTGCGCCTTGCGATTTTTATTTTTTTCCTCTACTGAAGAGAGACCTTAAGGGTAATCATTACAGCTCGGACAATGAGGTGAAGGCAGCTATTGCGTCCTGGGTTCGAGGAAAGTCGGAAGAATTTTTCAGTGACGGAATGAAAAAACTTGTTAAACGTTGGGAGAAATGTGTAATGCTTAACGGTGACTATATTGAAAAATAAATAGATAATTTGGTAGGTTAAGATTTGTACTTTAATTTGTTATTTACCCCATCTTGCTATTTCTTTTTGTTCGTCTTCTACAAGCATGTGTGCATTACTTATCAGCCTACCCTCGTATATAGTTTAAAATGGCACCAGCCTATACTGACGTCAGCATCATAGCGGATAGTACGTATTAGAACTAGTATTCATATTGTGATGTTTGGTTGTCCTGTAAGAGATTTCGCACAGTTTTCCTGTGCCACTCCAAGCAAATCCATGGTTAGTCTCTTTTTTGCCAACTGTACAGTAGTATAATCTTCCAATTCCCTACTCCAAACATTTTAAATTGTTATATATACTCGTATAATGTATTTCCTTATAACATGCAGGTGAAGTTTTAAATTATTTGCATTCCATCAGCTTATTCCAGGGCTAAAAAAATAGTTTTCTCGTTTATCACATGGTCAGCCAATTATATGACTGAAACATTTAAGAACAGAAGAGGTACAGGTGGAAAACATACTAGTCACAATATCTCCTCTCAGAAAAATTAAATTGATTAAAGAGCCAGACCCTGGGGTAAATGAAGTGAAGATGTCATTTGTAGGGTAAAAATTAGATGCTTTTCAAAGGGCCTGGCATGCTGATAAGCATACTTTACAACTAAGTGAGGAAGGTAAGGGAAACCACCTCACTTCTCGTTTTTCTTAGTAAAACCTCACACCTCCCTGTCGTCTGATAACCTAAACAGCACATAGGTATAATGCATATTTATAACGTGAAAATAAAATTTATTTAGTTGTTTTTTACTATTCCTAGAAATTTGATTCGTTTTCTTTTTTTAGTTACATAGATCTACATGTTATTAAATTCGGATGTAAAAACATTAATGTAAACTCTAATCCGTATAATAGAACTTACAGAAGATTGAATTATCGAGAATTTACAGTGTAAGTTGTTGCCGCATTGCAATACTTTTAGATTATACTGAAAATTGAAAGTAAAAATTTTGCGGAGTGTGTGAAATAGTCTACCAACCTCATATGGTATAAAGCTGATAAACTTCTAACAGTAGAAATGTTCTTTGTTTCAATGTCGGAGGAACAACTGTAAATGCGGTTATATGTATTTCTTAAGGTCGCATTCCTTAGATAACTTGAAAGTGCGAGATTATTCTACCCAGAGAGAATTCACATTACGCTGGAATTCTATTCATTGTCAGGCTCTCTCTAATATCTATCTGCACTATGTTAACTTAGCCTACTGCTCACTACTATTCTTGTATACTAAATTATCGGCAATTTACTTTCACCAAATAAGCTTTATGTTCTATTTGTCACAGTTTCAATTCGCCACCTAATTGTGTTTTTAATTACTAAAAATTTGTATTATAAATTAATGGTACTGTAAGTTAAAACGCACTAACTAATACAAATACAATTTAGTATCGTTTATAAAAACACCGTGGGGAAAACAATGTAGAAACAATTTAAATGAAGTTCATCTAAGTTCATAATATTGTAGATGAAGTGAATCGGTATAGTAGATTGATAAATCAAAATGATAAAAAATAATAAATTATTTGGAATCGATCTGCTAAATTTAGAGCTACAAAAAAGTTGTGTTCTTTATCATATGGTCAGCCATTTATATGAATGGAGTATTTAAGAACAGAAGAGGTAGAGGTGTAAAAGACACTAATCAGAGTTATCTTCTCTGAGAATAATGAATTTTATCATTATACAGCCAGACACTGTGGTAAAAGGATGCTTTTCAGAGAGCTCATCATGCTGATAAGCAACTTTTTCCACTTTGTAAGGAATGAAAGGTAAACCATCTTACTTCTCATTTTACTTAGTAAAACCTTTAGAGGTGTTCAAACGAGCCTTTTGGATGATAACCTAAACAACACTAAATATTTTCTAGTCTTAAGAATTTTTTAAAATTGTATCTCATATTAAATTTAAATGATCAGGAACTAGCCGAGAAATGGGCTAGTGGTTCATATACTCACTCTACTGTTTCTTAGATTTTTAAACAAAACCGAGAAAGAAATAAAGTAACAACTTTAGAATTACGAAAACAAATAGAACTTAATATAATGTAACCCTAGAAGACTCTAGACAATAAAATAATAAAGAATATTACCAAAAGATTAAGGCATGAGAAACAAAGAATCAATAACAGGAGTAATAATAATAATAATATAGTAGGCCTATACTCGGTTCACCGTAAGAAAGATATCTCAAGTAAACAAATAATGACGTCACTGAGCATGCGCATTATTTAAATATTTGTACACGCTGATTAAAAAGTAACTACAAAATACTTTCTTTATTCTTCCATAAGATCTCGCACTTGTATTCCAGCTAGTCGGGAAAAGGTTTAATGTCTAGCGTAAAACGCAGCTCGTTTCTGACCATTATTTCTAAAATATTCCATATTTAATAATCTAATTCGTTAATTTCTTCTAAAATTATTTATAAGCTAACCTAAGCGACTAAGGCAAAAGTTTTTCTAATCTATCGTGAGCTATTTTGGAATGAATTTCGCACGCACGTGACTCATTCCAATTATCGGTTAAAACTTTCGAAACATCTGTTTTAGAAATTTCAAGATCACTGTGTAGTTCGTGTATAGTCAAAGACGATCTTCTACTATTGCAAGTCACATACGCTCGTCATTTTTCGGATTTTTCCGAAAAATGACGAATCTGATCTTATTTGTCCGTCATTATCAGCAATAACAAATTCCAACAAACCTAAGCAAAGAACACTGCGTGTGAACTAACTCGTTCGTTAACTGTTAGTTCACACACAGTGTGTCTTTTTGTAGAACTGCGTCCGAACTAACACGTTCCGTTTATAACTGGGGCTGGCCTATTGGTATAGTGGTTAGAGCAACTGGCTTCTACGCCGGGGTCCCGGGTTCAATTCCCGGTTAGGTCTGGCATTTTTTCATCACTTATCTTCATGTATCATCCTTCTCACCACCTGCATTAGCAGAAATTGCAAAACACTTAGACGTATAACTTAAAAAAAAGTTGATAACTGCGGCATCTGGAAAAATCGTGAGAAGATAATGGTTACGCTTGTACCTCAAGGAGGTCACTACAAAAGTTGGGCGCGGAGATTAAAAGGTAGGCCGGATACTTTTGGAACATAATACCTCGTATGTGACACATATTTTAATACGTATATTTCCCTTCTATAGCTCAACAGCAACCCTCTTCACAAAGTATTATTATTAAAGTTATATTTATTATTATTATTAAAATTATTTAAAATAGTTTTAAGTAACTATTCTAAGATGTCCCTATTTTGGCCTCAAAAGGATAGAGGCATCTGAGAGGATAGGAGTTGGACTGTGGAGCCTAGAGAGTGGAGGGGAGGCATCCCAGAGGATGGGAGTTGGACTGTGGAGCCCAGAGAGAGGAGGGGAGGCATCCCAGAGGATAGGAGTTGGACTGTGGAGCCTAGAGAGTAGAGGGGAGGCATCCCAGAGGATAGGAGTTGGACTGTGGAGCCCAGAGAGAGGAGGGGAGGCATCCCAGAGGATAGGAGTTGGACTGTGGAGCCAAGAGAGTGTAGGGGCAGCGATGCTGCGAGATAAGGAGAGCTGGAAGTTGGTCGCTAAGTTTGTAGACATGATAATCGAAAGACTGCGGAAGGAGGAGACATCTGGAGACCAGTGGGATCGCCCTGTCCCACCGTACATGAATCCTGTTCCAATCTCATAAAATAAACACACTTATTTCCTGAGCTGGTGATGAAAGTGATGAATAAAAGTGAGAGAGTCCATGTTGTTTGGTGACAGCAAGGGGGTAATTTGGCTACGATTCCCTTCCTCGCCCCGCTGACAGTGTGTAATTTTAACCCGACATTTCCCTTGTAGTATTTTATTAATAGTTCCGAGGGAGATGAAAGATTTTTGCTGATATCGGATCAAGCAACCAGGCGGTGGGTTTTTGGTTGGTAGGAGGTTGTGGGCTAAATGGGACTGGACGAGTACGCCTCAATTGAGTTCAACACTACTTCCCCGTCATGAGGGAGTGAACATGACTTTTTCTTACCGCCTCGGATACAAAAAAATATCTAAAAAATCACCTTAATTGACTAATTAAAGTAAAAATATAATTAAAAATGACTTTACTTAGCAGGTAGACGAACAAATTTAATTGATAATTAATACAGGTAGATAATTAGAAAATAAATTACAGGTATAAATTTGTAATTCAATTAAGTTATGTTAACTTCGTTAAATATAAAGTGTTCTGCGCATGCGGGTAATTGAGCTTCTAGTACTAACACCATTATAATATATATATATATAGAAAATAATCCATATTCCCTAATATAATACTAGTGCCTATATATATCCTGTATATTGTGATCAAGTAATTATTAAATTTCAGTTAATTTTCCCCAAAGAGATATGCAGTTTAATTAAAATATCTAACTACACTCTTCTCTTCATCTACCCAACATCGTACTGCCAAAATTTGGCAGGATGATAATATTTATTCAATTTTCATAAATCGATTGGAAATATTCGTGTTTGATTATATTAACTCAAATGATAATATTAGTAGGCCTATATATACCTATACAATAGTCGGAATTACCAGTGTATCAAATGTGATTATTTCGGATTAAAAACAGAAAATGTTTATTCAGTAGTAGTATAGCATGATTTTCGTGACGAGAGCGCTGGGCAAAACGTGTGTTTACATTAGTATAGTCTTGTATGTACTGTAATAATGCAGCGTGTGTAATCAACAATGGAACAGCATGTCTACAAAATACAATGGGTGTTGTCAATTTTTAACAACACTGACTGTACATCTAACTGTAGGTCGGAGGGGTATGCGGGGTCGAAGTCAAGTATGCGCATGCGTAGCCCAGCGCTCACAGCAATTGGCTTGGCCTTTACTAATAATAATTATTTATGCCCGCATGTTTTTCCCACTTATTTCCGTATAACAGAAGTTGTTTGGGTATGTATTACATTCATTTTACTAAACTACCTTCTTCTTCTTTGGCCTCGCCTCTTCCCGTTACGCGGGGTCGGCTTTCCCAATCAGAGAGCTCCATTTGTTACGCTCCTGTGCGTCTTCCTCGGATAAGCCCAACATTTTCATGTCTCTTTGGACATTCGTCATCCACGTGGTAAGGGGTCTACCCCTTCCTCTCCTCCCTGTAGCCATGGAAAGGCACCTCTTCACGACATGATCATTCGTTCTCCTGAGCACATGATCATACCATCTCATCCTGGACTCTCGCACCTTTTCTGCTATATTAGCAACTTTGAAGGTTCCCCTTATATGCTCATTCCGCACCTTATTCTTCAATGTGACTCCTCCCGCCCATCGCAGCTTGCGCATCTCTGTAGTGTGGAGTTTCTGTTCATGCACTCTCTTAAGTGCCCAAGCTTCGCTGCCATAGACAAGTGCTGGTCTAACTGCCGCTCTGTAGACTCTTCCCTTTATTTTTATGGGCACTTTTGGGTCACACAGAACCCCAGTCAGCATACGCCACTTGTTCCAGCCCGATGTTATTCTATGCACTATTTCAGCCTCCATGGATCCATCCTCTGATATCACTGCCCCCAGATACTTGAAAGTATCTGGGGGCAGTGATCTAAACTACTGGTACTAAACTACCTTATTAAAATTAAACTAATTTACTAAACTAAGTTCATTTTACTAAACTAATTGTGTACAGGTGGCTATTTTCTTTTGTTAAGTGTTTCACTTGGTAAGAAAATACTCCAAAATTAAGTTTACATTAAATTACACTGGTAACTACTGTTTAATATTAAAATAAAGTCCAGTTTTAATATGCTAACTATATATTTATTTTCAATAAACTCGCCATTCCAGCGGCGCTTTGCACAGCTTCCGTGTCTCGACTTCAAAGGGGTAGGTGGATCAAATTTCATAAGTGGATCAGAACCATGGAAGTGCGTACGTACGCGTCCGCACTTTGCCCCAAAGTAAAGTTTAGCCGCCTAAGGTGTTGGGTGGAACACAGTATTTTAAAGTTAAAAGATTTGAAATTTTACAGATGATGTTTGAAGTTGTAATGTTCTAAGTTTCAAATGTGAAATTTGAAGGTTTTGAAGTTTTAGGTTAATGTTTGAAGTACGAAGGTCTGAAATTTTAAAATTTCAACTTTGAATGTTTGAGGTTTGAAGGAAACAATTTAAGTTTCTTTTAGTTTTCTCAGTGACCTGGTAGGTTAAGGGCAACTTTAGCTACATAGTCTTAAAATACTTTAGAAGGGGCACAAAAAATGCTCAATACAATTTTTTTGTACGATCCACTGTTTAGGAGATAAAAAGGTACTACTTCCTACCATAGGGATGGGGTTACGAACTGAAAATTTTCGGGTTATAATATACAAGATTAAAGAAAGCCCCTGGAACTTACAGTATTTACCGGTGTATAAGACGCATTATTTTCTTTCAGTAACTCGTCAAAAAACAGTTTTATAAAACGGATGGGAATTTCCTGGTACTGTTTTAATGTTTACTATATTGCTTTTTCAAAAATCAAAATACTGTACTTACATCGTTACCGTTATAACGCTATTCAACTGTCTAATAACCTTATTCGCAAAAAGTGTTTCCGTCGTAAACATTTCTAGAATATCATAATTCAATATCAGATGACATGTCTATTGACAATGATTCATCAATCAATTACTGTACGTTAAAATTACTGATTATTTAATCACTATCTGGTTAGTCATTTCTTTTGAAATGCCATTTAATGGAACTCGCATTAGCTTTCTGCATCTGAGATAAGTACTAACTCTTTTTCCTTTTTCAAAACTAGAATAAGTGGATGATATCCCCGAGACAAGAAATTACACCAGAGGGAAAACTTAAATGTCCATCTCTTGGGTGATTCATTTAAAAGTAGCCCGCCGCTCGAATAATTTTCATATGCTGTATTGGCAGCACTGGTCACGATGTGATCGACTGGCCTTTATAGTACAATTTATATTATTATTTAATTATTATATTATTATAGAGTACAATTTTTTCCAACAAGATGGTGCAACATGTCACACGTCTCGCCAGTCCCTATCTCATATCAATCAGGCTTTTCCCATGCGAGTAGTTAGTAAACATTTGTGGCCTCCTCGTTCACCCGATTTGAGTATGTGCGATTTTTTTCTATGGGGTTATCTAAAAGGAACTGTTTACCAAACAAACCCCCGCAGTATACATGAGCTAAAGAATAAAATCGTGGCAGCCATTCAAGCTATAGACGTTTCCGTATTGCGTCGTGTGTGCATTAATAACATTGAACGAGCGCAAAAATGTGTAAGTGTTCAAGGACGCCACTTTCAGCACCTACTGTAAAGGTGAAGTTAAAATTTGTATATAAATTTTAAATAAATATGTAAAATTATGTATTAAGAAATTCTATTTATTCATTTACTATTTGAATCCAATCGAGTGCCGAAGGCCACTGTTAAATGCAGCGGGCTACTTTTAAATGAATCACCCTGTATAACTCAAGTCTGTAAATGGGTCAATACTTCCTGGAACAATGTTCTTTCCAAAATTGTTGTGAATTCTTTCCAGAAGTGCGGGATCAGCAATCATTTAGATGGAGTTGAAGATGATTTATTGTATGAAAGCAACTCAAATTCTTCAAGTGACCAAGACTAATGCGTGTCGTAATACTTTATAAGCAAGCATTTTCTATTTCAGTTAAGCCTATGAGTAATATTGGTGTTGCTTAAAAAGAACTACTGTTGTGTCATATTTTTCGTGTAGCAATCTTTTTAAATCACTGTTTTAGCAACACAAATGCATATTTATTGTATTTAAAAAAATCATTACTTATGAAAATAAAATTCCCATTACTTTAATAAAAATCTGGTGTGAAACACTCAAACAAATTTATCTTGCCAATGCAAATAATTAACAATATAACCTAACATAGTAATCAAACATTAGGAATAAACAAAAAAATTAACCTTAAAAAATATAAACTAATTTTAATCATGAGTGATAGATATAAAATGAAAATCAACCTTAGTTTTTCTTAATAATATGGAAAATCACTCTTTCACGCTAAACTAGGCTCTGCAGAGAAAAATTATTAAAATAAAAGCTGTAATAGATCATTTAATTTCCTATAAATTTGATTATATGCGCTATTGTAGTAAAATACATACTAAAGCCGAAATCTTAAAAATACATTTTTTACAGATTTTCATGAAAAAAAACAGAAGTTACTAATTACCGCTAAACTTAGGGTTATACAAAGAAATATTTGGAATATAATTTGTAGTTTTTTACATTTTCTACAACTTAGATTATAATAAACTTTTGTCCTAAAATGCATATCAAGGCCGCAATCTTAAATAAAACATTTTTTTCAACGAGAGCACAGCCTCTTCAAGAATTTCAGCAGACATGGCATCTACTCTATCTTGTAAAGGATAAAACATGTAGTAAATAAGGTGATTTTAAAAAAAATCGTATTTTGAGAGAAAAATCTCAAAAAAGTGAAAAATGACGCGAAAAACTACTACTTCCGGTCGACCGATTTTAAAGAAAATGATTGTGTTGAGTCCTTTAGTGGGAGCTAAAATAATTTTTAAGTTTCAACTTCATACTATGTTCCGTTCTTGAGATATTTTGTTATACACACACACACACACACACACACACGCACACACACGCGCGCACACACCCACACACACACACACACACACACACACACACACACACACACACACACACACACACAGACCAATAGCTAAAACATGTTTTTGGGTTCAGGGTGTCTGAAAATGTGTGTATCATATGAAAACTCTATTTCAAAAAATTGACCTGAAAACAATACTTTCCTTACTATATCTGCCCATAACAGACAGGTGGAGTGTCAAACAATTTACACTCAATCTGTTAGTTGCAGGGCTAAAATAAATAGTTCTGTTTCTTATCACATGATCAGCCAATTAAATGACTGAATCATTTAAGAACAGAAGAGGTAGAGGTGTAAAAGAAACTAATCAGAGTTATCTCCTCTGAAAGTAATGAATTTCATTATACAGCCAGACCCTGTGGTGAATGAAGTGAAGGTGTCATTTGCAGTGTGGAAAATATATGCTTTTCAGAGGGCCTGGCATGCTGATAAGCGTACTTTTCCAATCAGTGAGGAAGGCATTGGTAAACCACCTCACTCTTCGTTTTACTTCGTAAAACCTCTACAGGTTCAAACCAGCTTTTTGGCTGATGACCTAAACAACAACCTTCCTATATATTCATATAGGCAAGACAAAGTAAAAATAAAAATAATATATATAAAATTTAATATTAAAGAATAAAATTCTTGCTGAAAATGAGAATGTGTCTTATTTATCGGCAAATACGGCATTTCTATTCATACGTTAATTTTTTACGGAATTTTTCATAAAAGTAACAATATATGTCTTTCATTTTATAAACGTGGAAGTTTTTTTGTGATTATTTTAGATTGTTGACTAAAGTTTATGAATTTGTCACTTAATACTTAATTCAATAAGAAGAATTATTGAAGAATCGGTCACAATTTAATGTTAGAATAGGAAACATTCAGAGGGTGTTAGCGATTCCAATTAATTGTAGGGGTCGCGAAACTGCTGGACAGGGTTGTTTTTGGAGACAGTCCAGAAAAGGGAAAAGGTCAATCCACCCTACAGTTTGTTTCTCTGATGAACTGGGTCAAGAAACGATTTTATCTCTATACTGATTTATTCTAGTAAAACCTCTTCTCTAATAACTTTAAAAAAGGACATTAAAGATATTAAAATTTCTTATAATGGTTTTATTGATAAGCTTAAACTGATTTAAACAATTTACGTATTATTTTAATCAAATTAAATCACGGTGGAATTCGAAATTTATAATAATTTAAACAAAAACTTCTATACTTCAACGCAGACCATCATGTGAACGAAAATTAATTAGTTTGCTTGCAGCATTTTGTTTACAATTCTGGTAAGCACAATGATTATGTTTCAATGTTTGGAAACAACCGATATTAACCAACAGTTCAAACATTTTACTTTCACTTGCCGTATATAAAACAAAAGTACGGAAAATTATGTTTTCATCTATTTATTGAAATCGAGTTTTAGCCGAAAATAGCCTATACGTACTTTTTCAGGTCCCTTGAAACCAAGAAAGGTATTTTTACTTGTTGGTTCATGTGTATGCGTTCACGTGAATGTGTGTGAATAAAATAACTCTAAAACAAAAATTATACGAAATTCAAACTCGAAACTTAAGTTATCTACAAAACTAAAAATACAATACAAAAATAAAATACATAACAAACAGGTGGAGTGTCAAATTATTTACACTCAATCTGTTCGTTGCAGGGCTAAAATAAATAGTTCTGTTTCTTATCACATAGTCAGACAATTAAATGACTGAATCATTTAAGAACAGAAGAGGTAGAGGTGTAAAATAAACTAATCAGAGCATTCTCCTCTGAAAGTAATGAATTTCATTATACAGCCAGACCCTGTGGTGAATGAAGTGAAGGTGTCATTTGCAGAGTGGAAAATATGTGTTTTTCAGAGGGCCCGGCATGCTGATAAGCGTACTTTTCCACTCAGTGAGGAAGGCAATGGTAAACCACCTCACTCTTCGTTTTACTTCGTAAAACCTCTACAGGTTCAAACCAGCTTTTTGGCTGATGACCTAAACAACAACAACAAAACTAAAAATAGGGACCCGACACAAAAATTTTCATCAAAATCAGTGGACTGGTAGAAGCAGTTTATTTGTGTAATTTTTCTTGAAATTTTCTAAATAACGGCTACTACGATTCTGATAAAAATCGCCTCTTTTACTACATACTTATGCTCTACAAAATGAGTAAAGTAGCATGTAGCATCAAGTTTTTAAATTGTTATAAAAACATGTCATATTATATCTAGTATAAAAATAATAAAAAAATTTCAACACAACATCTAACTTTTTCATTTATTAAATTTAACAGGTTTAAATCTGAATTATTTATCTCACCTAAACATAATCTAAAATTATTATCTTAAAATTTATCAATTTCAGTAAAATTATTTCAAATCATTATTATTATATTAATTTATCGCCTAAATTAGTATCTTCAATAAATTTTGTAAATGTTTTTTATTTAGAATAAGATTTTCTATTTTTATTCGTTTGTTATTTGATTTACTAAATAGTGAATTACAAGAGTTATGTTTTTTTTTGTTAACCAACAAAGATATGAGATTTTATTAATTAGAATAGTAGGCTTCATTCAAATTCAGATTATAAATTCCAATTTCTTAGTAATTACACTTTAATTGATTTTGAAAATTTCCTTACTCTTTGACGTAGTTTAGAAAGTACCTCGAGGTAATAATATTGAATAATTGATTGACGTTCAGGAACCCTGTAAAAGTACACAATCCCATGGATATTAAAAATAAACTATCATCATTGCTTTAAATTTGACTTGCTCATTCGAGCTATTTTGGCTCTCGGTGAAGTTTGGCTCTTCCAGTGCATGGATTGGCGCTTCGTTTCCGGATCATAAGTTAAAAAACCACGTTTCATCACATGTTATTATCGTTTCCAAAAAATTTGGGTCATTTTCAATCGCGTACAAAGTGTCAGTACAAACATTTTTGCGAGCTTCATTTCAAACATTTTTGAGCGGCACTTGTCCTAAAGGAGCTGACAGAAGATGACTTCCAGCACTGTTTTCAACAATGGAAAATTCGCATGGAGCGTTGTAGGGATAGATAAGGAGTGTATATTGAAGGTGGCAATAAGTGTACTCAGAACACCAGAAACCAGAATCATTAAGACAGTTAACGTAAAAGTCACTAAAGGAGAAAAAACACGTTAAGGTGGATCTCAGAGATTAAAAAAGACATGGACAAGCTCTGGCTTACACTACTCGACCTAAGAAACAAAACTGAAAAACTCAAACTTCTTTACACCCCTAACACCAGATTTGAAGAACCCCAAAAATTCACTAGAGTCTGTTCAGAGGTCGCAAGACTAGCAAAATCCCAGAATATGAAAAACTACTGGGAAAAAAGGAGACTGCAGCAACAATGCAGAAACTAAGACTCTAAATTTATTTGATTCAAGTGATCTACTAAGGTCTCAAAAGCAAAAAAAAAAAAATTTTTTTACAATGTCAGTCTCGTTATTTAATAGCCACACCTCGTAAGTGCCTAATTTTTATTATTATTAAGTTTATAGAATTTGTATAAAAACTTTGACATAGGATGATGAAGTCTTTACTAAAATTATTCTAGAAGCTTTATATTATTACTTGAAGAAGTGGTGCGCTCCGCAATAGTGTTCGCAACAAGCCGGAGGAAAAGAAAGCAGTGAAAATGAATAAATAATATTAAAAGTTTTTTGTATTTATAAAAAAAGTCTGGTGTGAAACACTCACACAACTTTCTCTTGCCAGTGCAAATAATTAACAATAAACCTAACATTAGAAATAAACAAAACAACTAACTTCAATAAACATAACCTAATATTAATCATATATGAAAGACCCAAAATGAAAATCGATCTCAGGTTGCCTTAAAAATACGGAAAATCACTCTTTTACACTAAAATACTCTCCGTAGAGAAAAATGCTATAATTAAAGTTGTAGATCTTCTAATTTTCTATAAATTTGATTATAAACACTTTTGTCATAAAATGAATACTAAGGCCGAAATCTTTAAAAAAATCGATTTTTCACACGTTTTCGTGAGAAAAAACAGAAAATCGCTAATTACCGCTAAACTAAGCGTTGTACAAAAAACATTTAAAATTAAAGGTTGTAGAATTTTAAATTCTCTACATTTTTTATTATGTAAATTTTTGCACTATAATACATATTAAAGCCGTAATCTTAAAAAAAAAACTATGTTTTTTGTTTTTGAGAAAATTGCAAATAAGTAAAAAAATCTGGTGTGAAACACTCACACAACTTTCTCTTGCCAATGCAAATGATTAATAATAAACCTAACATTATTAATAAAATATTAGAAATAAACAAAAACTAACCTCAAAAACATAACCTTATTTTAATCATGAGTGAATGACGCAAAATGACAATCGAACTCAGTTTGGCTTAAAAATACGGAAAATCACGCTTTCACGCTAAACTAGGCTCTGTAGAGAAAAATGCTCTAAACAAAAGTTGTAGATCTTTTAATTTTCTATAACTTTTATTATATACACTTTTGTCGTAAAATGCATACTAAGACCGAAATGTTAAAAAAAATCGATTTTTCTCACGTTTTCGTGAGAAAAAAAACAGAAAATCGCAAATTACCGCTAAACTAAGCGTTATAAAAAAAAATGTTTGAAACAAAAGTTGTAGGTTTTTAAATTCTCTACAACTTTTATTATATAAGTTTTTGCGCTAAAATTTATATTAAAGCCGTAATCTTAAAAAAACAACGTTTTTACGTGAAAACAGCCTCACCGAGAATTTCAGCAAACATGGCGCCTACCCTATCTTGTAGAGAATAAAAAATTGAGTAAAATAGGCGATTTTAAAAAAAATCGTAGGACCAGTTTTTGAGAAAATCGCAAAAAACTGAAAAATTATACGAATAAACTACTACTTCCGGTTGACCGATTTTGATGAAAATGTACATGTCGCGTCCGGTAGTGGTATGTAACTTAAGTTTCAAGTTTCAAGTTCGTACGATGTTCCGTTCTTGAGATATTCTGTTCACACACAGACACACACACACACACACAGACACACACACACACACACACAGACACACACACAGACCAATCGCTAAAAACATGTTTTTTGGGTTCAGGGGGTCTGAAAACGTATAGATCCGGTGAAAACTCGATTTCGAAAAATCGACATGAAAACAATACTTTCCTTCCTATATATTCATATAGGCAAGAGAAAGTAAAAATACACGAATAAACTACTACTTCTGGTTGACCGATTTTGATGAAAATGTTCGTGTTGGGTCCAGTAGTGGTATGTAACTTAAGTTTCAAGTTCGTACAATGTTCCGTTCTTGAGATATTTTGTACACACACACACACACAAACACACACACACACACACACACACACACACACACACACACACACACACACAAACACACAGACCAATCGCTTAAAACATGTTTTTTTGGGTTCAGGGGGTCTGAAAACGTGTAGATCCGGTGAAACTCGATTTCGAAAAATCGACATGAAAACAATACTTTCCTTCCTATATCGTCCTTCCTATATCTTCCTATATATTCTTCCTATATATTCATTTAGGCAAGAGAAAGTAACAATTACATTAATATGGATCCTGCTGCTATGGTGCTAAATAATAACTTAAATAAGTATCTTAATATAATTATTTATAATACACGTTGTTATTTAATTTGTATTTGTTTTCATTATTTAATAAAGATAAAATGGAAAAAATCATCAATGGTTTTAATACAGTAGTGTTTTAATGATATAGAACAGAATAAGCTAAAAGGAGCAAAATAAGTAGGTTAGTTTGCAAACAGTTTTGTCAAGGTGTTCTTTATAGAAAGCGGTAGCAGAAAGGGATCGAAAGTTGTTTTTGTAGCATTTATGATGATGCTGCTTCTCCTCATGATGATGATGATAACGAAGATGATGATGAATACGAAGATGGGTCGTTGAGTGTGTAGGTGGTGAAGAGAAGAAGGGTTGACTGATAGGCCTGTCATAATGGAACCCACGAGCTTAGACACCTGCGCCATCTCGCGGTATTTGTCAACATCGCATTCATATTAATTGATACCCTCTGTATCACCTCATCCCATCAGTTTTACCAACCTTTACATTACTCAGTAATTTTCTACGTAACATGAGAAAAGCAAAATCAAATACTTCAGTCATTAAAATTATCTATTAAAAATAGACTTAATTAAAATTAAAATATAATTAAAGGTACTTTTATACATCTTCTTCAGAAAAGAAATTTAATGAAAATATATGAAAAGCATTACCTTGATATTATAAGGAAAAATATTCATAATTTTCCTCAGTTTACAAGTAGCTACATATTCTTTAATTAGAGAATTTTAAACATAATATACATTTTGAAAGTAGACTAATGAACACACTTTATTTTCTTGCACACTATTGAACCCGTGTAGTAATAAATTAAAAAATTCGAAGTCTTAATCTAGAGATTTCTTGATAGGTATGTGAGTTGGCAAGTGAGTATGCAGTAACATTAATTTATTTGTATAGATTAATATATTTTTACTTTCTCTTGCCTATATGAATATGTAGGAAGGAACGTATTGTTTTCATGTCGATTTTTCGAAATCGAGTTTTCACCGGATCTATACGTTTTCAGACCCCCTGAACCCAAAAAACATGTTTTTAGCGATTGGTCTGTGTGTGTGTCTGTGTGTGTGTGTGAACTGAATATCTCAAGAACGGAACATCGTACGAACTTGAAACTTGAAACTTAAGTTACATACCACTACCGGACCCGACACGAACATTTTCATCAAAATCGGTCAACCGGAAGTAGTAGTTTATTCGTATAATTTTTCACTTTTTTGCGATTTTCTCAAAAACTGGTCCTACGATTTTTCTAAAATCACCTGGTGTACTACATTTTTTATGCTCTACAAGATAGGGTAGGCGCCATGTTTGCTGAAATTCTGCGTGAGGCTGTTTTTACGTAAAAACATTTTCTTTTTAAGATTGCGGCTTTAATATGCATTTTAGCGAAAAACGTTATATAATAAAAGTTGTAGAGAATGTAAAATTCTACAACTTTTATTTCAAACATTTTTTTTTATAACGCTTAGTTTAGCGGTAATTAGCGATTTTCTGTTTTTTTTTCTCACAAAAACGTGTGAAAAATTGTTTTTTTAAAGATTTCGGCCTTAGTATTCATTTTATGACACAAGTGTATATAATAAAATTTATAGGAAATTAAAAGACCTACAACTTTTATTTAAAGCATTTTTCTCTACAGAGCCTAGTTTAGCGTGAAAGTGTGATTTTCCGTTTTTTTTAAGCCAAATTGAGTTCGATTTTCATTTTGCGTCATTCACTCATGATTAAAATAAGGTTATGTTTTTGAGGTTAGTTTTTGTTTATTTCTAATATTTTATTAATAATGTTAGGTTTATTATTAATTATTTGCATTGGCAAGAGAAAGTTGTGTGATTGTTTCACACCAGATTTTTTTTATTTCAGATAATATAATAATTCATATTCGCCTAAAAGCGGTGGAGGCGGAGAGGTGGTGTCGCGCATCGATCGAATTCCAAATTCCAAAATCAGGAGAAGAATTTGCATTCAAGGAAATAACATGGATACCATATCCCGGAAGGGATTAAAATGGTTTGGCCATTTGCAGAGGATGGAGGATGGTAGGTGGTCAAAGAGTGTATAGGAGAAGATGCTAGTCAGTAGAAGGAGGGGTAGGCCGGAGGTTGGCTTTTTGGATGGGATGCAGGAGGCAATGTCTTTGCGGCGGCTCTCCGATGATGACTGGCAAGACAAAGAGAGGCGGTGCTTAGGAAGCGAGATACGGCTGGGGCTATAAATTTCGCATAATTGTACTTATAATCATTTAAATATAATAGTTTATTTAAAATCGCATCAACAGCTTGAATATTAATGACTACGGTGAGTTTTTCAACTGGAACAGTGGGTTTTGACTTGTGAAAATTTCCTTAGCTGAGAATCGAACCCGAAACCTCTGCGTCGTAGGCTAGTGCACTAACTACTACGCTACGAAGGCTAAGAATACAAATATATTCATTTATTTCAAATTAGCTGTCCGTCCCGGTTTTACCCATGTATATTTTTGTTTTATTTTAATAATTTTTAAATTAGGGTTATAAATAAACTAAAAATAAAATTTCTGATATGGAAAAATCCAATAATTACACATATTTTTTGACACTCCACCAAGTTCAGCCATCTACCTCATCTGGAACTTAATAAACGAAATAAATATTGGTTTAAAGGGCTGAACCCAATTTTTAGAGAAAAAAAGTACATTTTGGAAATGGTTAAGACATAATTTTTGTAGTTTAACTATAGGTATTATCTCCACCGAGTTTCAACCATTTAGCTTGTCCGAAACTTTGTAAACAGAAAAAATTGGTTTAAGGGTTGAACAACCTTTTCAACCCTGTAACAGTGGAATGTTGAAATCGTTTATTTTAAAATTTTTTATTTACTTTAAAGGGAATATTCCTTCCAAATTTGTTGTTTAAGTAGGAGGATTATTGATGAGTGAGTGAGTCAATCAGTAAGGGGTTCCCATTTATACAAATTGCAGATACAGATAAATAATTGAAGGAATAAGCCAGTACTTTTATTTAGGACCTTAAAAAAATAAATATTTAATAGCTCTACCAGGATCTATCACTAGAATGTTATGTACTGTCTAATGGAGTAATCTCAAAACTTGTAACTTTATATGTTAATATGACAATCATCCGTTGTTTTGTTGAAAGCTTTTCCAAAATCCTAAATCATAAATTTTATGATTTAGGGTTGTAACTTTCACCTTGAGTGATTAATAGTTTTTTTTCTTTTTTTTTAATCCCTAATGTGTGTACGTTGCAATCTGTTCAATTCAGAACAATAAGCAACCCCATGACCCAATGAGATGAGGATGATATGTATGACGTGTAAATGAGGTGTAGTCTTGTACAAACTCAGGCCGAACATTCCTCAGAGAGTATGGTTAATTGAACCCCAACTATCAAAGTATACCGGTAACCACCGTCTAGCATTCAAATCCGTATAAAAGTAACTACCTTTACTAGGATTTGAACCAGGAACCTTCGTCTCCGAAAATCAGCTGTTTAACAGCTGACTCGCGGCGACGACTTTACCTCTAGACCAACCCGGTGGGTGATTAATAGTTACACCAAATATTCTGAAAATATGTACTTATTTTTTTAAAAGATAAGTGTTTCCGAACAGGCGACGAGCTCCAAAACACCGTGTAGATTCATTTTAAGTGATTGGAGGAAATGTTTTATGAAGAGGGTGTTAGAAAGCTTGTACACCGGTATGATAAAACGTCTCAATTTAAAAGGTGATAATGTTGAAAAGTAACTAACTATGCATTCAGATTTTGATAATAAATTTAATCTATTGTTCTCATAAGTTTTATTTTTATAATCAATCAGTTATTGAAAAATAACCCATTCCATCTTTCCTGGTTGTTTCATTCTTTTAAAGTGTTTTTAATGGAAGTTTATCTTGAAAGTTGTAAAATAAAAACTAACATTTTCTTTTTGAAAAAACTGGTTTTTCTCCTTAATAATTTTTTATAAATTTCTAAAATGATTTAATAAATTCTTTTATATACGTTTTTCCAAACTTTGCGACGGTTTCGAAGTTTCCAAACAAAGGATGAGTTCCATGAATCCGTAAATATCCATTTTATGTCACTGGCTGCAACGTTTTATGAAGAGGGTATTGTAAAACTTGTACACCGGTATGATAAATGCCTCAATTTAAATAGTGATTATGTAGAAAAAAATCTGGTGTGAAACAATGACACAACTTCCTCTTGCCAATGCAAATAATGACCAATATAACCTAACATTGGTAATAAAACATTAGAAATAAACAAAAAACTAACTTCAAAAACATAACCTTATTTTCATCATGAGTGAAAGGCGCAAAATGAAAATCGACCTCAGTTTGGCTTTAAAATATGGAAAATCACTCTTTCACGCTAAACTAGGCTCTGTAGGGGAAAATTATTTAAATAAAAGTTGTAGATCGTTTTATTTATCATAAATTTGATTATATACACTTTTGTCGTAAAATGGATACAAGGCCGAAATCTTAAGAAAATCGATTTTTCACATATTTTCGTGAGAAAAAAACAGAAAATCGCCAATTATCGCTAAAATAAGCGTAATAAAAATAAATATTTTTTTTACCTATCTTGTAGAACATAAAAAATTTAGCAAACCAGGCGATTTTTAAAAACATCGTAGGACCAGTTTTTGAGAAAATCTAAGAAAATGAAAAATTACACGAATAAACTACTACTTCCGGTTGACCGATTTTGATGAAAATGTTTGTGTCGGGTCCGGTAGTGGTATATAACTTAAGTTTAAAGTTTCAAGTTCATATGATGTTCCGTTCTTGAGATATTCCGTTCACACATACACACACACACGCGCGCGCGCGCGCACACATACACACACACACACGCACGCACGCACTCACACACACACACACACACACACACACACAGACCAATCACTAAAACCATGTTTTTATGGGTTCAGGGGGTTTGTAAACGTGTAGATTCGGTGAAAACTCGATATCGAAAAATCGACATAAAACAATATTTTCCTTCCTATAGGAAAATATTGTTTTATGTCGATTTTAAATATATTATATATTATATTGAATATATTATATTCATACAAGAGAAAGTAATAACCAAGGATGTATTATAAATTTATTTTATTATTCTCATTAGTTTTATTTTTATAACCAATCGGATGTTGAAAAAAAGAACTCTCGTATTATGAGTTAGTAAAGTTACTACAATGAATATATTGATTACCATTAATGATAATTACATTAAGAGAATATGCGTAATACATTTTTTCTACCAAACCAATGAACAGTCATAAAAAATTATTGTAATGCATTTGATATTGAAACAAAACAAGGGAAGCAACATAAAACAAAAACCGCATAATGACGTAACCAATTTGGATGGTGGCTTTTACCAATACGGTACCTAAGTAGGCTGCAGTAAATTAAATGTCATTTAGGAGGAGGTACATTCATATAGGCCTGTACCTAATTATTTTCATAATTTAATTAAAATATCACTATATGGTATTTCACTTTGTTATATATTAAATACAAATTAGTATTGTTATATTAATATTAATGATATCACCCATACGTTTAAAACGGGAATGTATTTAGTATCAATGGTCTAATGGTGGACAGT
The DNA here is from genome assembly GCA_035578175.1 of Catonia carolina. Lineage (NCBI taxonomy): Eukaryota > Metazoa > Arthropoda > Insecta > Hemiptera > Achilidae > Catonia > Catonia carolina. Next base: position 5,456,737 of record JAQMRL010000013.1, read on the forward strand.
CAAATTATTTACTCTCAATCTATTCGTTGCTGGGCTAAAATAAATAGTTCTGTTTCTTATCACATGGTCAGTCAATTATATGACTGAATCATTTACGAACAGAAGAGGTAGAGGTGTAAAAGACACTTATCAGAGTTATCTCCTCTGAAAGTAATGGATTTCATTATACAGCCAGACCCTGTGGTGAATGAAGTGAAGGTGTCATTTGCAGAGTGGAAAATATACGTGCTTTTCAGAGGGCCCGGCATGCTGATAAGCGTTACTTTCTTTTCTATTCAGTGAGGATGGCAATGGTAAACCACCTCACTCCTCATTTTACTTAGTAAAACTTCTACAGGTTCAAACCAGCTTTTCGGCTGATGACCTAAACAACGACCTAAACAACACACGGTCTGATGGTAAAGTCGTTGCCGTGTGTCAACTGCATTTTTATTAATTCCTAATGTGTGTGCGCTGCAATCTGTTCAATTTAAAAACAATAAACAACCCAAAATCAGTAAAAAAATGAATGACCCAATCAGATGTAGAAAATATGTACGATGACGTGTAATTACTGTCGATTTCTTTATTATAGATACCCGATTTTGGAGCATTGTTTCTTCAAAACCGCATGTTCAATTTTAACGTAGTATACACCAAAATTTAGCTAATTTCATTTTGCGTTGTTACATGTAATTTATATTTTTACCGTTTTTTAATATTCCGATATCAGGATGAGACGAAAAAAACAGCCGGTTGTTTGTTGCTGCAACACATTTGATGCATTTAGAGGATTATAACTTGAAAACCGCTCGACCGATTTATTTGAGATTACGTCGGAATATAAACTTGTATGTTGTTATTTTAGGTACGAAATTTCAGATTTGTAGCATATTTATATTTTGAGTTATTAGTGAAATTCTGAACCCCTGTTAACTCCTTAACTGTATTATAAAATATAATTTTATAATTTTTACTGTTGTAAGTAAACCATTTAAGAAAAATATAAAACAATGGTTATTCAATTTATAATGTTTTTCATTTTACAAAGTTCTTCGAGTAATAACAAATGCACCTTTTTACGTAACCAATCATACCCTTTACAAAGACCTGAAAAAATACCAACGGTTCAAGACATTGTCAACGCAACATAATTATAATTCATTACTTACAAAGACAATTGACCACATAAATCCAAATGTCCAATTTCTTTCAACTAACGATCTCCCTGTTAACAGACGACTGAAACAAAGGTGGAATAGGGATCTTCTCCGACCACCATAAAAAATCATTTTAATTTAACTTGTTATGCCTTTTTAATTTCATATAAAAAATCATCCATTATAGTTTATAAATCATTATCATTGAACAACATTGTCACCACATTCATTGTAAATTTAATTTCACGCCGAAATCGTTCGCTGAATCGATTCTCATTCACGTCATATTCCACCATTCCTCATTCATTCCATCTCATTTGCAAGTTGTGCTTTAAAAATTGTACAGATGTAAATAAAAATTTATAAAATAAACAATGATTTTTTTAAAATAGGAAGTAGGGAATTGAGTTAACTCAAACTCTTTTTAAAACAATATTGTGAAGTATTTGTAGAAAATAATAAATATTGTAATATGAAATTTATTGTATTTTATTAGAGGAGTATAATAAATGGTAAGAGGTTGCTGCTGTGAATAGAAATTACTTATAGAAGTATTGAGTACAATGTTTTGTTTTAGATTTGTATTGAAATTTTCTGAGGCGTAATATTATTATGACTGAAAACAGAGATAATATTATGTTAAATATAATTTCCATGATAACGGTGATGATAATAGACAAAAGGGTAAGTTTAATGAATGAGGAGCACAGGTATTTAAGTGGGAATCCATGGAACAAAATGCCTGCTGGAATTCTCCATTCACGAATGTTGAATGTTGTATTGAGATGGGTCTATTGGAGTACAGTACAGTATTAGGTTGCATGTCAGCTGAGCGGAAAACTAACGCTCTACTCCAAAACACGAACAAACCTTTGAAATCTGTTCCAATCCCACTTCGCCTCAACCGCGCACCTGATCGATCTCCCAGTGGAGAATTTCTAAATCCACTCGGCTTTAGGGATTTTCCTATTTAATTTGTATCACTGTCAATTCTTCCCAGTAAATTGTTTTACAAGTACCAAACCGGCAACGCTTCAAAATTATCCTGTTTACCTTTACTTTCAATACCATATTATTACTAATGTATTTCTATTTCAAAACAGAAATTTTCAAGATTTATTACCACAGAAAGAATATTACTCGATTTACACTTTAATATATTATTAAAACTTGTATTAAATCTATCTTTTCAGAGAGATTTATTCTAAAGCTTACATTTTACTCTCACTAAATCGATTTCCAATAATGTTTAATTAAATTATTTTATTTCATAAAAGAAGAAATTAAACTACTTTTAGTAAAACATTTAAAAAGTTAGAACTTCATCAAAATCTTTTGCAATTAAACTTATCGACAACAGCGAACATACTTACACACTGAAACGTTTTAAGACTTGCAGTTCCCATTAAAAATTTGTTATTCATTTAATTTTCTCTACTTCTACTACTAATCATCGTCATTTCATAATTGGCATCATTGTCATGATCACCGACATCATCTTCAAATTCAATAACTTCATGTTTCAAGGTATTATTTCACAGTTTAGTCAAGATTAGTTTTGGTTTTTGTTCAGTTTTTTTAAAACACACTACTGAGATTGTAGCCTATTATATTTTGATTTAAAGTAGACCTACGTTATTATTTTAGACTTTTATCATATTTGTTTAAAGTTTATATTTACGTTCCAAAAAAGTAATTACAAACGAATTACACCTTGTTGAAAGAAATCAAAAATTATTTTAAAACAAATTGATAATATATTTTATTTTATTTCTGCTAATCATGAAAAAGAGAAAACTAGTAAATAATTTTATAAATTTACCACCTCTTTGGCCCCATGGTTAACGTACTGCACTGAAAAGCGGAGGTCCCGGGTTAAATTCCTGGCTACGATTTGGAAAGTTATTACACGTTTAAACCCACTCTTCTTTAACCAACTGCATGTCACATATTTACTCGTAACATGCAAACATGCGAGTAAAGCACAACAGGTTACCTAAGGAAAAGTTTTCACTTCGGCTAGAGACCACCCCTCTTGCCATTCAAAAAATAAAAAAACATATCTGAAAACGGCTTACCACTGTTGCAAGTGACCAGATTTATTTTAATAAAGATATTGAGGAAAAAATAAATATATTTTTTCCATGTTTTTGGGTCAATCACATCACGAGATAAAAAGCTTGTAATAAACTCTATAAACAAAAAACTGTTTATCCCACAAGTTTTAACTACAATATGAAACCTTAAAATATTATGACAAATGTTTCTACAAAGTTTGAACTCGATCGGCCAAACCGTTTTGGAGATATAAGCTGACAAAATTACCTCTTTAAAATTACACCCAGATAAATAGATTTTTTTAAGAATTTCATCTTGAAAAATGGTTTCACAAAGTTTAAAAAAATGTAAGCTAACCAACAAACGTAGAATTGAACAGGTAAGATTTTAGTGTAAACTTTGTCATTATTGGACAAGTAGTTGCTGATACATCTGTCCTCAAACTCGACCGCACTAATTAAAAGTCCGATGGTAAATGTTTAAGTTGTATGTATGGAGCCCACCATTTTAATATTTACTATTCGTCTATGACTACCGTTATTTAGCAAACATAATATTTTTTTGTTTTGTTTGTAATTCCTAATATGTGTACGTTGCAATCTGTTCAATTGAGAACAATAAGCAATGAGATGACCCAATGAGATGAGGATGATGTGTATGACGTGTAAATGAGGTGTAGTCTTGTGCACTCAGGTGGACCATTCCTGAGAGAGTATGGTTAATTGAACCCCAACCATCAAAGTACACCAGTAACCACTGTCTAGCATTCAAATCCGTATAAAAGTAACTACCTTTACTAGGATTTGAACCAGGAACCTTCATCTCCGAAAATCAGCTGTTAAACGGCTGATTTTGGCGACGAATTTACCTCTAGACCAACCCGGTGAGTCGGGCAAACATAATAATGGTTGTTTTTGTTTATTTACTCGAGTATGCTAGAAATTTATATTTTTATGTTAGTATAAGACGTATTATATTTTTTTACAATTACTATTACACCAAGAAAGTAAACCTTCGGAAAATAATTCGAAAATTGATTTTGTAAGGTGAAAAATTGATCCGATAACGGTGTGTTGGTTCAATTTAAGATAAATAAAAATACTGGATATTATAAAATATTAGAAAGCCTAAAACAATAACAATACTGACCAAAAGGAAAATCACACGAGATTTCCACTCAATATATCAAGGGAACATCAATAACCTACGAAACAATGTTCACAAAAGAAAGTACCTACAATGTCATTAGAAAAAAAATTGCTTTCGGGTAGAAAAGTTATCAGTTTGAAATTGTTCATACTTTATCATAAAACTTTAGAAATATAAACATTTATCAGAAATAAAATAGAAAACTCTATATACAAGATAACTTTTATTACAAAATACAATCTGTCTGCTTGAAATGTATAAAAATATTAAATATTTTCTATTAAATTTTATTGAGAATTAATTCTGTAATGCCTGAAAATATAAAGTTGTCATATTCGGTATAATTTCTTTCAATAATTCATAGGGCTTTAAATTCTTTTTAAATCCTCATAGGATTACATACTGCCCATAACAGACAGGTGGAGTGTCAAATAATTTACACTCAATCTGTTTGTTGCAGGGCTAAAATAAATAGTTCTGTTTCTTATCATATGGTCAGCCAAATATATGACTAAATCATTTAAGAACAGAAGAGGTAGAGGTGTAAAAGACACTAAGCAGAGTTACCTCCTCTAAAAGTAATGAAGTTCATTATACAGCCAGACCCTGTGGTGAATGAAGTGAAGGTGTCACTTGCAGAGTGGAAAATATGTGCTTTTCAGAGGGCCCGGCGTACTGTTAAGTTCTTGTACTTATAAGTTAAGTTAAAGTACTGATAAGTTACTTTTCCATCCAGTGAGGAAGGCACTGGTAAACCACCTCACTCTTCGTTTTACTTAGTAAAGCCTCTAGAGGTTCAAACCAGCCTCTACAGGCTGATGACCTAAACAACAAGGATTACATAAGTTCTTTAAGTTTGGGAAGTCTTTAATTTTGTCTTATGGATCTTCTTTATTTCCTTGATGTTCTTATTCTTGATTTTTCCCAATAATTTTTCATTGCGTTAAATCATTTTTTCCTTTCTCTATCAGAATGACGTCATCGGTTGGTTTCTTTTGCTGGAGTCTTGTGTTTTTCAGTTTAAGATAATTTTTGTCTTGGTTTTTAACTCTTCAAATGAGATCTAAAGTTCTTTTAGATCTTCTTCAACTTCAGGAAACCAGTGAGTTTGGAACTTTTTACTTAAAAAGTATTCAATGATCTGTCTGGACATTCTAGAGGGATTCATCCGCATGAAACGTTCGAAAAAGGGATTTTTTTCCTTATTTGATCCGCAAGTGGTTTCGTGTTCCTGTAGATTTTTTCTTTGTGCTCTTTAGTCAACATAAAAATAAAAATAAATAGAATGACACAATAAAAATTAACAAATGTGATTTTACAATTATAATCAAATATGAAAATTTGTGAAACTTTTAAAAAAATAATTATGTTTTGAACCGCTACTTTGTCTACCAAATAGAGTGCAAAAATGTTGTTAATTTTAAATAGTGTTCGTGTGGATTGTGTAGTTGGGCAGTCTGCGATGATGTGTTTGATTGAAAGTGGCGTATTGCAATGTGTACAATGTTGTGGTTCTTCTTTCTTCAGTAAGTATTTGTGTGTAAGTGAAGAGTGACCAATTAAATTGTTTATTGGAGCAAATTTGTAGCATTAATAAAAACATAATAAATGTATTGGCCAACAATTGGATTTAACATGAGTGTTAATTTTTATGTTTATCATTTATCTGGACATGTCCTTCGCGTCTACTTCGTTTTGTAATGTCTCCTGGATGCAGTTTATAAAAAAATTCTGTATTGAAAAATTAAACACGAAATCTTCAAACAATTGATAGAACACCAATATTATATCCACATTTGTGATCTATAATATTTTAGTTTAGAAAACGTTATCTGAATCATTATAAGATTAGAAGCTGAGCTGAGCATTTTATTTTTACAGATTATAAAGAAATAGCGTAAGAGGGTTTCTTCCCGAGGGATACATTTTAGTTATAGCTGTTACCTCGCATGGGATTACAACATGGTCTGGTGCTTGCTTCCATATATACTAAAAATAAACCAAACGTCAGATTCCAAGTTATACTTAACTGATGCGCTTTATAATATTCGTATAGAAAAATTACTTAAAAAATCTGGTGTGAAACACTCACACAACTTTCTCTTGCCAATGCAAATAATTAACAATATAACCTAACATTAGTAATAAAACATTAGAAATAAACCCAAAAACTAACCTCAATAAACATAACCTAATTTTAATCATCAGAGAAAGACGCAAAATGAAAATCGAACTCAGTTTGGCTTAAAAATACGGAAAATCACTGTTTCACGCTAAACTAGGCTCTGTAGAGAAAAATGCTTTAAATAAAAGTTGTAGATCGTTTAATTTTTTATAACTTTGATTATAGACACTTTTGTCATAAAATGAATACTAAGGCCGAAATCTTAAAGAAATCGATTTTTCACACGTTTTCGTGAGAAAAAAACAGAAAATCGCTAAAACCGCTAAACCAAGCGTTATACAAAAAAATGTTTGAAATAAAAATTGTAGGATGTTAAGTTCTCTACAACTTTTATTATATACATTTTTTCGCTAAAATGCATATTAAAGCCGCAATCTTAAAAAGAGAAATTTTTTACGTAAAAACACCCTGACCAAGAATTTCAGCAAACATGGCGCCTAATCTATTTTGTAGAACATAAAAAATTGAGTAAATCAGGCAATTTTTAAAAAAAATCGTAGCACCAGTTTTTGAGAAAATTGCAAAAAAGTGAAAAATTATACGAATAAACTACTACTTCCGGTTGACCGATTTTGATGAAAATGTTCGTGTCGGGTCCGGTAGTAGTATGTAACTTAAGTTTCAAGTTTCAAGTTCGTACGATGTTCCGTTCTTGAGATATTCTGTTCCCACACACACACACAGACCAATCGCTAAAAACATGTTTTTTTGGGTTCAGGGGGTCTGAAAACGTGTAGATCCGGTGAAAACTAGATTTCGTAAAATCGACATGAAAACAATACTTTTCTTCCTATATATTCATATAGGCAAGCGAAAGTAAAAACCATTTTTGCGTGGCCAGTTGAAATTTAAAATAATAATTTTTACGAATTGAAGCTGAAGGTATCAACTTTTACAATTATTTTTCTATTGTCCCATTTTTGCGTGGCCAGTTAAAATTTAAAATAATAATTTTTACGAATTGAAGCTAAAGGTATCAACTTTTACAATTATTTTTCTATTGTCACTTCAAGTAATGGGGGATTATTTAGATGTTTGTTTTTTATTTCGTTTTTGAAGGAAATCTGTAGTTCTGTTTTTTTTGGTTGTTCTTTTGTTCTATCGCATTTTCTGTGTTCCTAGGTACGATTTACAAGTAATCGTCTTCAAAAGCAAAACTGTTGGACTGTATGCCTTTTATTGATTATTTAATGTGTACTTAATGTAACAATTCCTTCTTGGCAAAGTTACATTTCCCATTCACGAATAACCTTTTATACCTATAATAAATAACGTTTTTTGAATTGTTTAGGTCACCAGCTGAAAGGCTGGTTTGAACCTCTAGAAGCTTTACTAGGTAAAACGAGAAGCGAGGATGTTTACCAATACCTTCCTTACTGAGTGGTAAAGTTTGCTTATCAGCATGCCAGGCCCTCTGAAAAGCATATAATTTCCAATCTTCAAATTAAGTTTTCACTTCATTCATCACAAGGTCTGACTGTATAATAACGAAATCTCATTACTCTCGGAGGAGATAACCGTGACTAGTGTCTTTTACACCTCTTCTGTTCTTAAATGCTTCAGTTATATAATTGTCTGACCATGTGATATAAAAAAGAACGAATTTTATAGCACTGGAACTAGTAGATTTATCTTTTATACAATAATAATAATAATTCTGTAAAACTTGTCTACTACGTAATTTTTCATTAAATTTGGTATGAGCTTTAATTTTTATCGTTGGACAAAGGAGAATTATAAAAACAACATTGTACGTCTTTAAAAATTAAGAAGAAACGGATTTCAGATGAAAATAAAAAAATCTGGCTTTTATATTTAATTATACAATTCTCTCTACTTATGTACGTGTGGAGAAATAATAAAGTAAAAATATTTCTCAGAGATCTCTCGACGTGATATTACTTCAAACAAAAACTGATGTTTTTGCTGAGTAATAGAGAAACTCTTTTTTATACAGTAAATAAGAAAAAAAAGAGAGATTCATTTAATAATAAAGATAGCATTTGTTGAAAAATTAACAGATAGGCCTATCTTTGAGTAACATTCGAATGTGAGTCACACAGATTTCTGGAAAGAAATAACTAAGACGTCCAATTTGTAGCTCCCAGTTACAATTAAAGAGGGTTGACCTGTACAAACCAATCGGTTCTGTGGCCAAAACAATTTCTCTACTCACTATTTTCTCTTCCTGGTCTTTCCTTATTTTTCTTATCTTAAATCTTGTCTTATCTTCCTTAAACTCTAATATATTTGAAAAATCTGGTTTAAAACATTCACATCAATTTCTCTTGCAAATATAAATAATAAAAATAAAACCTATGTTGAATCATGAGTAAACAATATAAAATGGAAAACAATTTTAATCATGAGTGAATGACGCTAAATGAAAATCAATCTCTGTTCGATATAAAAATAAGGAAATCACTAATTTACGCTAAACTAATATAATATGTAGAAAAACCTTGAAACAAAAATTGTAGGTTTTTTAATTTCCTTTAGCTTAAGTTATTTATGTATTATTGTCCTAAAATACATTCTACTAAAGGTGTATACTTAGAAAATCAAATTTTTTACCGATTTTAATGAGAAAAGTACAGAAAATCACTGATTGATGCTAAACTAGCCGATGTAGAGAAAACTGTTTAAAAAAAAGTTGTATGTTTTTTAATTTAAAAGAAATATATTTTACTATAAACAGCTGAGAATTTCCAAGATTTCAGCAGACATGTCGCTTATCCTATCTTGTAGAGCACAAAAAATATAATAACTAAGTTGATTTAAAAAAAAAAATAGCAGCAGTTTTTGAGAAAATCGCACTGGGAAGTATTCTTTTAAAAAAATGATTTAATACGTCATTTGTTTACCAGAAAAATTAATTAAATTTTTGGGTCTCTTACACAAACTGAAAGAAATACTACCATTTACCTACTACCTTATCATAAATTCCTTCCTATCTGACAGGTTCTTTAGAATTCGTTTAGGATCATCCTACTCAAATTTCTTTATTGTCTTAGCCGGCGTGCCTCAGGGCTCAATTTTAGCCCCACTTCTCTATTCTGTATACACTTCAGACCTACCGACCCTACCCGAGACCCTCACTGCTACCTACGCTGACGACACAGCGATATTAGCCCGAGACCAAAACTCTATACACGCTTCACTAACACTCCAACATCATCTCAATCTTATACACGAATGGTGTAAAACATGGAAAATAAAACTTAATACGACAAAATCCCTTCACGTAACTTTCACACTCCGTCATGGTGATTGCCCACCAGTATACGTAGACAATGAACCTCTCACAAAAACAGATACGGTCAAGTATCTCGGTCTGACTTTTGATAAACGACTAACTTGGAGCACACATATCAAACAGAAACGTTTATTACTGAATTCCATGTACTTAAACTTCTATATTCCGTACTTCACAAACGATCAAAATTACCAATGGCACAAAAATTACGCATATATTGTTCTCTTTTGAAACCTATTTGGACCTACGGATCCCAAATCTACGGTTCAACCAAACCCTCTAACTTGCAACGGATTCAAGCATTCCAGTCAAAAATATTACGCCTTATAGCAAAAGCACCTCTTTACGTTAGCAACAAAACCTTACATACAGATTTGAAAACACCACTTGTACAAAATTCCATTGAATACCTATACAAACGCTTTCACGACAAGTCACACGAACACGAGAACCCCCTGGTGCGTTCACTTTCCTCCGTCCATTTACCTGATAATCCTCCTAGACGCCTTAAAAGACGCTGGAGTAGAGACATGCTAATTTGATATACAAATTTCATTCTTGGGGAGGCACCAATGGGGGCCCTACCCCTCTCATGCCTATCATGTCATTTACATAATCACGATAATCATCACATTTGCTTGTTGTAACATTTTACAGTTGTAAATAAAAAATTAAAGAGAGAAAAAAAAGAAAAAAAAATTTTTGGGTACCTACAAATTTAATATTTTTAATACTTAATTATATACCCAAAGATATACCAAAGGGGATCAATCATTTTCTTTATATTTATTTCCGTTTTCATGTTACTTGCTTATGTACGTATATGAAATTTTCTAGTAGTCGTAATATATGTGTATCGTTGAAAATTTAAAATAAAAGAAATTTTTTTTTGGATGGTTATACCTACTACGCTGTATTTTTGTCATCAGTCTCTTGACTGGTTTGATGCAGTTCTCCAAGCTGTTCTGTCTTGCGCAAGTCGTTTTATATCTACATACCTGTAACACCCTACATCTTTTGTAATTTGCTTTACACATTCTAATCTTTGGCTCCCCCTACAATTTACTCCCTCAATATTACCCTCCATTATTGATAGCCCAATACCTGGATGTCTTAAGATATGCCCCACTAGCCTATCCCTTCTTCTGAAACTACCCTGTATTGTTTTATTAAATAATAAAAAATAAAAAACATGACATTAAATTTCCATTTTAATAAGCTTTAAAAACTGGTGTATTAATTTGAATATTTCAATTTAATTTATTCAAATAAAAGAAACTATTTAAACATTGGCGTTTGAAGCACTAGATTAGATAGAAATTTACTACTTCCCAGTTACAGCGAAAAACAAAAATAAAAACATCCAACTAAATATATTACATCAGAAGAAAAATATTTAAATCCCTTTCTAAAAATAATTTTCAACGTTAACAATAAATGTAACCTTTCAAGTAAAGCGTAAATGCTTATCAAAAATAAGTCAGCTCATTCACGGGGATGGTTTTTTGTATGAAGAAGAAGAAAGGGAATATTTATATCGCAGAAGAAAAGAAACAAATTTAATACGAATCTCGCTGAACTTGACACATGAAACATTTTCGTTCTTTCTTTCTATTTCAGTGGATTTTTTTTGTTGTAAGCGCTGGTTGTCAGTTTATTATATATCTTTACTCTTATACACATTTTATCACAGTTATTTTATATTTTTTGAAGAACGTTACGCACTTAACTAATTTAATCTTTTAATGATTGTTTTTAAACAGTGTGTGTTGATTACAGTAAAATCTAATTTTTTTAAACAGTAAATTTAATACTAACACTTTTTATTTTTTCTTGCCTATATGCATATACTCGTAAGTATATGAAGGAACGTATTGTTTTTGTGTCGATTTTTTGATATTGAGTTTTCCCCGGATATACATTTTTCCACTCAATCTGTCAGTTGCAGGGCTAAAATAAATATTTCTGTTTCTTATCACATGGTCAGCCAATTAAATGACTGAATCATTTAAAAGCATAAGAGGTAGAGGTGCAAAATACACTAATCAGAGTTGTCTCCTCTGAAAGTAATGAATTTCATTATACAGCCAGACCCTGTGGTGAATGAAGTGAAGGTGTCATTTGCAGAGTGGAAAATCTGTGCTTTTCAGAGGGCCTGGCATGCTGATAAGCGTAATTTTTCACTCAGTGAGGAAGGCATGGTAAACCACCTCACTCCTTGTTTTACTTAGTAAAACCTCTACAGGTTCAAACCAGCCTAAAGGGGCTGATGACCTAAACACAACACATACATTTTTCAGACCCCTAAACCCAAAAAACATGTTTTTAGTGATTGGTGTGTGTGTGTGTGTGTGTGTGCGCGCGCGCGTACGTGTAAGGGGTTATCTGTGTGTGTGTGTGTGTGTGTGTGTGTGGGGGTCTCTGTGTGTTTTTGTCATTTAAATATTTAAAACATAAGAAGTAAACAAAGAAACTAACCTCAAAAAATATAACCTAATTTTAATCAAAAATATGCAACTATTGCAACTATGCAACTATGCTGCCCATAACAGACAGGTGGAGTGTCAAATTATTTACACTCAATTTGTTCGTTGCAGGGCTAAAATAAATAGTTCTGTTTCTTATCACATGGTCAGCCAATTAAATGACTGAATCATTTAAGAACAGAAGAGGTAGAGGTGTACTGTGACACTAATCAGGGTTATCTCCTCTGAAAGTAATGAATTTCATTGTACAGCCAGACCCTGTGGTGAGTGAAGTGAAGGTGTCGTTTACAGAGTGGAAAATATGTGCTTTTCAGAGGGCCCGGCATGCTGATAAGCGTACTTTTCCACTCAGTGAGGAAGGCAATGGTAAACCACCTCACTCCTCATTTTACTTAGTAAAACCTCTAGAGGTTCAAACCAGTCTTTCGGCTGTTGACCTAAACAAACAACAAAATGCAACTATTGTAAAATGTTAAATTTTGTTTTATAGGGGAACTTGAATAACGTATTTTTAGTACCAGAACAGTATATTTCCTTTTATATTTTAAGCCCTGGTAAATATATATACCAAGAAACGTTTATTGAAATGGGAATCACATAATGTTTAGTGATAAGAATTCTTATTAAAACAACTTGTAGTCCTTTATAACCAAAAAATGTGTAGAATAACTTATTTAAACTTTATATTAGCATGAATTCTTGTTTTCCCGTAAAAACCTCGAATTTCCTAAGTGTTGTACAAAAGTAACAACAGAACAACGCGGTTGCGTACGCTGAAATGAATCTATACCACATTTGTGTAAGTCATGAAGCAAATGTTTGCTGCGCATTAATTTTAAAACGTGGGTAGCCTACTTACCCGAGAACATCTATAAAACCATAATATGCTATTAGGGTTTAAAAGGATAGATTATTCTTTAAAAAAATCGACCTTATTGCCAGTGGTAAGTATACTTACCACAGAACAATAACGGTTTAAACTGAATGCTGAAAAATCGCAACACACTTAATTTACTCTCAGACTACAAATTTGTCCCCCAGTTTATTTACACAATACACTGATCCCACAAAAATACCTCAGTGAAATACTTAGGACGGACACTAGACAGAAGACTAACATGGAATCCACATACCCGACTTAAAAGGCAATCTGTTAACGCGTGGTTAAAACATCTCTACAGTCAAATTCGTCATAAATCTCCCCTTCCTATTACTCAGAAACTTAACTGTTGAAAGTTACTTGTTCGTCCTATTTGTACCTACGTATCAGTTAAAGTATCTAACATAAAACGTATTTAGACATTACAGAACAAAATTTTACGCATCATCACGGGCTGTGTAACATTTGTTAGTAACAAAATATTACATAGAGACCTTTACATCGAAACGGTAGACAAAAAAGTAAAAAAAAACTATACAGACGTTTTCATAGAAAACTACACTATCACACAAATTCACAAATTCAGTCGTTGTCCTCTCATCACCTACCACACAAACCACCTAGAAGAGTGAAAAGGCAATGGAATAGAGACGTTTTGGGAATCATCTTAAGGGGTAGCCGCTGAGCGACTACCTCACACAAGTGACACCAACACAATTATATAGCTATAATATATAATAATCTAATATATAAAATTCTCGTGTCGCAGTGTTAGTTGCCATAATCCTCCGGAACGGCTTAACCGATTTTGATGAAATTTTATATGTACACTTAGTAGGTCTGAGAATAGGTTTTTATCTATTTTTATACCCCTAAGTGATAAGGGTGGTTTCACCTCAAAATTATTTTTTAATTTTTCGGATAAAATTTTTATTTTTTATTTTTTTTATATTGTGGCATTAAAAAATACGAACATATACTTCTAAATTTTTACCCTTCTACCACCAACCCCTATTTTTTATAGCAATATTAGTAATTTAATAATTTTGTACTCTCGGCGGTCGATAACTCATCAATTGTCACTCGATCAGTTATTCCCAACAGACCTGACCGGGAATCGAACCCGGTACCCCGGCGTAGAAACCTGCTTTAGATAAAATAAAATAAATTCAATATTTTCCATAAAAACATGTTTTCTGTTCTTGAGCGTAGCAGCTATTAATATATTACAGTATAATGTAATTATATTACGAACAACTGCTGGGGTTGCATTGAACTGTTAAACCGTGTTAGTTTATTTTTCTCAATAAAGTCAAAAAATTTTTGAGATATGCGGCAAACAGAGACATCGAGAATTAGATAACTATAAGCTGAACCGCATATTGAATTCACAAGACCTTTAGTACAGAATACAATATAATAGAACGCATATCTTGCTAAAACGTCTAAACTGAATTCGGAATTTAGATAATGAACGTAATTATTGTTCAACGCGCCGTGCGCCCTGTTACCAAACGTCCGTCTAATATTAATACAGGTATATCAAGTTTCTTGTTATTAGAGCTACCGCTGTGTTAATTTATCTGACTATTTGATTTCAATCAAATTATATTACATTAATTGAGTAAAATTACTAAATTTCTATTCACCAAATTAATTAACTTAGGTTTATTAACCTAGGTTATTAACGTTTCAGTGCCAACGTTCAAAAAACAGGACGTCAATATATTTTACGTAGTGACAACATTTGGTTTACCGGACGTCCGAAAGTTATGCATGAAGTGCCAACGTCCGGATAACCGAACTTTTACAAAAAAAACTTTAACAGAAAATTAATGGAATAATGTATTTTAAAACCGCCTCCGTGGCATAGTGACTAGCGCGCTAGCCTGCAAAGCGAAAGGTTCCGGATTCTATTCCCGGCTACGGTGTGAAAATTTAAACACGTTAAAACCAACGTTAAGGTAACAAAACCCACAGTAGTTGGTAATGACCAAGCTACCGATGCGACTTTAAATAAAGTAAAAAAAAACTATTTTGAATATTTTAAGTGACAGAACGATTTCTTTATTTCATGAATGTAATAATAATAATTTATTTTTCACAGGAAATTTTATTTTTCTGTAACGTTGAAAGTTTGGTTGGCAGTGGCAGGCTTACAACTGTTAGTTTTCGAAATAATGGGTGGCACTTTTTGTACACCCTTATTCAAATTAAATGGCTTTAGATCAAACTTTCAAATATTGTTTCGGCACTGAAAGGTTTATTAACTTAGTTTATATTAACTTAACTAATTTTTGTATTCTATTTAATGAAAACTATTGTATTTTAAACAAATTAAATATTTTACAAAAATAATACAAAACAACAATACTAAAACAGAACTCTTGATAATATTAAGGATATCTTTAAGATCTGTATAGCTATTTTAATAAAAAAAATTAATGCAAAAAAAATTTGCCTGTGTTCCAAGTTGTTTGTAAGCACACTATGCAATTTATATTGTAATATTATTTTTATTTAGAACTTAATCTAGTTTTTTTAAGTCATCACCCTGCAAATAACACCTTCACTTCATTCACCAAATTAATTAACTTAATTTTTGTATTCTATTTAATGAAAACTATCGTATTTTAAACAAATTAAATATTTTACAAATAATAATACAAAACAACAATACTAAAACACAACTCTTGAAAATATTAAGGATATCTTTAATATCTGTATAGCTATTTTAATAAAAAAATTAATATAAAAAAATTTGCTGGTCTTCCAAGTTGTTTGTAAGCGCACTACGTAATTTATATTGTTATTTTATGTTCATTTAGAGTTTAACATAGTTTTTGTTTAAGTCATCACCCTGCAAATAACACCTTCACTTCATTCACCACAGGGTCTGGCGCCATAATGAAATTCATTACTCTCAGGGGAAATTACTGTGACTAGTGTCTTTAAAACCTCTACCTCTTCTGTTCTTAAATATTTTAGTCATATTATTGGCTGACCATGTAATTAAAAACAGAATTATTTTCTGTAGCCCTGGAACTAGCAGTTCGCGTGCAAACAATTTAACACTCCGCCTGCCTATTGTGGGCAATTAATATAGTATCAGTGCTGTAACAGTCTATTAATAACTGTATTATTTTATAAAATTATAATAATATCTCAGTTTAGGTTTTTATTCGATCATAAATAATTTTGTTGTATTTAAAATCAAAATATGATTTTACAGAGTATGGAACAGACATTTTAAAAATTATGTTGAAACGGGGTGTGAATAAAATAATAAGCATAAAAAAGAGGATTCAGGAAGAGTTTAGAACATCCGAGGACCTAAGAAGGAAGAAAACAATAACAATATATACTGTGGACAATGTGATATAGTGTTAGATATGTACCACGGCGAGTCCATGATGTTTCAAAGTATTTTTGACTGAAACCGTTGAACTATTTCAATGTTACTGTGACTTGCTGTGCCCCAGAGTTGTATCTCATTTTTGTCCACACAGGTTTAAGTACAGTTTTATAAAGTAACAATTTGTTTTGTGCCGATAATTTGGTGTTTCTGTTAAGTATCCAATACAGCTGTTGGTATTTAAGATTTGAATATTTTTAGTGTTATTATTAACTACGAACACAATAAAAATTAATTTTTAACAGGACATTTTATTTTTCTGTAATGTTGAAATTTTGGTCGGCAATGGCAGGCTTACGCCTTTAAGTTTTCGAAATAAGGGCTGGCACTTTTTGTACACCCTTATTCAAATTAAATGACACTTCACATAAAACTTTTAAATATTATTTCAGCACTGAAAGGGTTAATTATTTCACCTTAATTATTTATTCATCAATAAATAGATACTACCATTTAATAAATTATAGTACGTAAGAAAGAGAGATAAATATTATAACATTGAATTGAAAATAGAAACGGTTTAGAGGAACACAAAAGGATAAACAAACGAGCCCGCGATAGCTTGTAGTAACAAACGAGATAGGCCTACAGTAGGATAGATTGAGTTGTGGCAACAAATTGAGCAAAGTGGTTCAGATAACGAACCTTCCTCTATTTCTGGAGTTAGTTACGCAACTGCAAAACAAATCTATTGAAATGTGAGGATCACGTTTCATTAAAAAGTCTAAGCTGATCACGTTTCTACATGAGCTCATCGTCCATCTAAAAATTTTACCAACAAAATTTCAGTAGTCTATTGTTTTATATATTATTTTTTCAATTTATGTATGATCTATCGGTAAAGTAAATTAATGTAATTCAAAATAAAACATTCTGTAACGTAACTTTCTTTTGCCATGTAAAAACATAATTATCAGTACACCGGAGGTAAAGGGCACCAAGTCACAATGTGCTAATTTTACAGGAGAGCTAAATGAATGTTTTTCCCAAGTTTCTTTATCTAGCACATTTTTAAAATTAATTTATGGGATTCTATTAATAATTGAAGGCTCTTTCATACTCATTTCTCAAATTTTTAATTTTTTTCATGATTATTGAATTAGTGGATTTAAGTTGTTCAAAGTTGTGTGTGGTACACATGTCTTTTTCATTCTGTCCCCCGAAGATCAATATTTCTTTTTGATTTTAAAGTTTTTTCTATTCTGTAAGTCTTCTGTGTCGCTTTTTGAATCTTTAAGGTCAATTAATGTTACTGTAAACCGAGCTGGTTTATTTTTGAAATTTATTATTTATTGAAAATTAGTTTTGTCAATCTGCTATCGTTCTTTCATTCTTTTATCGTTCATTCTTGCTACATGTTCAACAAATATACATAAACTTTTTTGTTTTATGTCTAAAACTTTGCAGATTACTGATAATGCAAAATATGAAGGTGATATATATGAAAATGCGTTATAAAATATTCCAGATCTGACCGGGAACCTAACCCGGGGCCTCTGGTGTAGAAGCCATTTGCGCTGACCAATACAACAATATTAATTATAATATAATATCTAATAATTATATAGTATATATACCAATATAGTATATTATAGTATATTTAAACCAATCCTGTCAGTCATTCTCCCTCAAGTTTCTAAATCTCATATACCATTGTACTCGCCTAACAGGACAACCTCGGTTTCTCTCTCCCGTACCTCATCTCCGGTATCCACTTCTACATCACCTGAGGTCATCTAGCTTCAGCCACCCTCCTCACGTGCCCAAATCAGTTCACCATTCTCTGTCTTCACAATGAAGACATCAATTCCTAACCCTGACATCCTCATATCTAAGGCTATATAATCACATGACTTTGCCACGTCTACGACAATTTTATTTTTTACATTTCATTAATATTATTATTTTTACTTTCCCTAGTTTTGTACGAAATACAGGGTGTTTCGGTTAGTGTTACCGGCGCTTTCTGAGGTCATTTTACTAGTAATAGTAATGAAAAAAGTTCATATAAATATAGATCCGGAAATGCGTAGTTAATGAGTTACGGTTAGCGAAAGATTTCGCCAAGAATTTGGAACCGTGGGTGAAATGAAGATTTTTTGGAATTCTAGAAAGGTAATGTAAGAAACAAATAAAGTTGTTACTTATAGTTTTTGAGCTGCTGAATCAAATAAAATAGGTCCCAGAACTGTATTTCTCTTAGTTCTAAGATATTCTACGTCAAACTCAAAAAATAATTTGTAAAACACAATTTTTATGTTTAACGTAAAATAACTTTTTTAAATAGGCAATAAACACACAAAATTTTTAAACAAAACTTGTAGAGAATTTAATTATGAAAAAATTGGTGTAAATAAAGTCGTTTAGAAAATAATAATAGTTATTGAAATCAAATATTATTACTAATATGTACCGTATGAAAACGAAGGAATTCCAAAAATACAAATCCAAAATTTTAAAATTTCAGAAAAATAACAAAAAGAAAAATAGTGTATAGGTAAGGAAGTGACTTTCTATTGATGATTTCTCAAAATCGAGTTTTCATTGGAAATACGCATATTCAGGTCCCCTGAGCTTCTAAAAACTTGGTTTTCCGATTAGTCAGTGCTTGAAGAAAAAGTAAAATTGTCGTAGGCGTGGCAAATTCATGTGATTATATAGCCTTAGAAATGAGGATGTCAGGGTTAGGAGTTGATGTCTTCATTGTGAAGACAGAGAATGGTGAACTGATTTGAAAAAGAAAGGAGTAGAGGTATTTTATGACTGCAAATCGTGCGTTCCTAAAAACATTGTCTCTGCCCAACTATTAACCCTTTATAGGGCAGTACTACGGGGAAAAATATAGGGCTACATGTTGTAACATGTTGTAAATATACATGTTAAATTTTGTTTTATAGAGACTTGAATAATGTATTTCTAGTGTCAGAACAGTAAGATATTTCTTTTTAGCTGATGTTAAGCCCTGGCAAGTATACTTACCAAGGAATGTTTATTGAAGTGGGAATCACATAATGTTTAGTGGTAAGAATGCTTATTAAAACAACTTGTAGCACTGTATAGGAAAAAAGTGTGTAGAGTAAACTGATCTCAAATTTATATTAGCAAGAATGCTTGCTTCCCGTAAAAAACACAATTTTCTAAACACTACAAAAGTAAAAACGAAACAACACGGTTGCGTACGCTGGTACGAATCCTTACCATATTCGTGCAACTCATGAAGCAAATGGTCGCTGCGCACTAATTTCAAATTGTGGATAGCCTACTTACCAGAGAATATCTATAAACCCATAAAATGCCAAAAGGTTTCAACTGCATAGATTATTCTTAAAAAAATCGACCTTATTGCCAGTGGTAAGTATACTTACCAAAGACCTATAAAGGGTTAAGACATTCCGCCTTCCATTATTATTATCACTGTCTTGTCAGTGCTATCTTAACATAGCTGTTGATCGTTGTAGTTTGGTTTCTCTCCTTCTCTTCTTCCGTTTAGATTCTTGTACTAATAGTAGTTATTGTTTTATAATTTCAATTAAATTTGTAGCTTACGTTTTCTTACAAATTTAGTTAATTAATTAATTTAGATAACTTTCTTATTAACTAGTTTTAATTAGTATTATTAGTTATTAGTATTAGTAATATATTAGTTATTTTTACTTTCTATTGCCTATATGAATATATAGGAAGGAAAGTATTGTTTTCATGTCGATTTTTCGAAATCGAGTTTTCACCGGATCTATACGTTTTCAGACCCCCTGAACCCAAAAAACATGTTTTTAGCGATTGGTCTGTGTGTGTGTCTGTGTGTGTGTCTGTGTGTGTGTGTGTGTGTGTGTATGTGAACAGAATATCTCAAGAACGGAACATCGTACGGACTTGAAACTTGAAACTTAAGTTACATACCACTACCGGACGCGACACGAACATTTTCATCAAAATCGGTCAACCGGAAGTAGTAGTTTATTCGAATAATTTTTCAGTTTTTTGCGATTTTCTCAAAAACTGGTCCTACGATTTTCTTTAAAATCGCCTATTTTACTCAATTTTTTATTCTCTACAAGATAGGGTAGGCGCCATGTTTGCTGAAATTCTCGGTGAGGCTGTTTTCACGTAAAAACGTTGTTTTTTTAAGATTACGGCTTTAATATAAATTTTAGCGCAAAAACGTATATAATAAAAGTTGTAGAGAATTTAAAAACCTACAACTTATGTTTCAAACATTTTTTTGTATGACGCTTAGTTTAGCAGTAATTAGCGATTTTCTGATTTTTCTCACGAAAACGTGTGAAAAATCGATTTTTTTAAGATTTCGGCCTTAGTATGCATTTTACGACAAAAGTGTATATAATTTAATTTATAGAAAATTAAAAGGTTTACAACTTTTATTTAAAGTATTTTTCTCTACAGATCCTAGTTTAGCGTGAAAGTGTGATTTTCCGTTTTTTTAAGCCAAATTGAGTTCGATTTTCATTTCGCGTCATTTACTCATGATTAAAATAAGGTTATGTTTTTGAGGTTAGTTTTTGTTTATTTCTAATATTTTATTACTAATGTTAAATTATATTGTAAATTATTTGCATTGGCAAGAGAAAGTTGTGTGAGTGTTTCACACCAGATTTTTTAGATTAATAATCCTACGACTCCCGCCTTCCCATTTCTTTAGAAAATAAAATTAATAGTAACAGGAAAAATTTACATGTATCTCCATATGTATTAGGCAAAAAATGTATAAGAATTAGAAAATAAAAACAGCTAAAATATTGTTATATTGAAGTGGCGAAAATAAAATCAGCTGGTCAAATAAAACCAGCTTCTCATAAACAGCTGACTGGTTAAATATAAAAACGAAGGTTTCCATTGTTGGGACGCGGCCGCGGTTGGAATGGCTGACGTGTTAGTGGTCTAAATTGTACGGGATTCTTCGTTACGGTGAAGTTTGTTATTTTGTCAGCAGACATTGTTATTTAATGTTTAATTTGGTAAGGGATATTGTCTATTTTATTTTATCGTTTATTAATTGTGTGAACTGTATTATTTTCAATGTTTAATAACTTATTTTCATAAACTTATGTTCATTGTTGTCGTTTGTAAAGGTTAGTTTTTAGTTCTTGTCAAATAATTGTGTTAAATAACTATATGTGAATTAATTAAATAAAAGTTTACAATTTTACTTTACTATAACGAGTTGTAACAATATGATTGTATCAAACAAAACACAAATGTATAATAATAACAAAAGACAAGCATGAGTTTAACATATTTGCGCATGTGCGTGTGTGTAGTCTGTGGTGTTCATATTGCTTTGTTTCAATTTTTGGAAATAGATAGAGCGAGAGAGCTAGAAGGAGAATGAAGAGCGGTGTACGGAAGGGTACATCGAGTTACGATAAATGTTTTTGTTCGTGGTAGTGTACTGTATGAATCTAAGCTTTGTGCAGCTGCAGGATGAAGGGGACAGACGAAGTACCAGACTACTGCTACGTCATAACACTGTAGGTCGCTATTCGCTAGGCAGTAGGCTGCCTACTGCGGTAACATAACGTGGGTTTTGTTTTGACTATTCGCTGTAGACGGCGACAAAGAATATATGTAGTTTGGATAATACCCTTGACTACTACAAACATAATACAAGTAAAACGTTACTACTACTAACGCAAACTCTCACAGTAGTAGTGACGTAATGGATACCTCTCAGCTGCACAAAGCTTGGGAACGGGCAGGACTAAAGCTATGACGTTGCAGATCCCGGTTGTTATGTGGGCCTACCAGGGGCGGTTTCAGGGAAGGGGCCATGGCCCCCATGGCCCCCATGGCCCCGAAATACTAGGAAAACTTAGTTTAATATTTTCTATAAGCTATTATTTCTAACAAAACTGAATCCCAATACTCGTACCTATCAATTAACAATAATTATTTTAGTATAATAATGAGTCAAACAGAAAGTATCTATTTTTAAATAGTATTAATATAACAATCAGTGTCAGTAGTCAAAAGCCACTCGCATCCAGTCAGCGCCTTGAAAAATTCTCTATGAATTAAAATTGTGGTTACAGCAATACAGCATAAAAGAGGACTTTTCAATGACTCAATTACAAACTATGTATTACAAATTATATAGTAAGAGCTACATAAAAACAAGATAGACCCCCCCCCCGAAAACTAGCCCTGGAACCGCCCCTGGGGCCTACTTATAATACTCTGAGGTGAGTATTCGCGTATATTTAGTGTATGAAAACAAAGGAAATAATGTTAAATAAAAGTTATATTATTATCTACATTGGTATGAGAAAGTCATGCGAGTGTTTCACAGCATATTTTAATATAATATATTATTTTGTCATGAAGTTGGCTATATTGTTCGAGTACACATGGTGAACGAATATAATTGAGGTAAAAGCTGCCTGTAATCAACCTTTATTGCGGCTAAATACGGCGTTATATTGCGTAATTAATTTTGTCCTATCCTCTCAGGATATTGATTAATATTTATTGGTAACGATCCTAGAATTCACGAGGAGGAAATATTGAGCCAAACGAATAAAATAATAGTGTAAAGAGGGAGAGAGAGAAAACAGGACAAATTTGCCGTTTTCAATGATTACCTGCACTTTATATTATTTCAAGTTATCCGTCCCGTATTTTAGAACATTACTTTACTTTGTTTTATTTTCAATAGAATACTCAATTTTATTTTATTACTTAGCAATTTTTCTTGTTTTTTTTTTAAACCGTGATGTATATAATTTAAATGGAAACTTTGACCCAGTTCATTTATTTAGCCAATCTAACCATATAAACATTCTCTCATTAAATTGAATTAACGTTTTCAGTTTCAGTGCTTGATACCGTTCATTCATTCACTGTAGAGTTATGACCGAGTAAAATATAAAATTACTCATGTTAACGTACAGTAACCTGATATTAATTAACTAATGGTTTAATTTCATATAAATTTTAATTGAAAATATTTTTGCCTAATGTATAAGTGTATCAAATGAAATGCCTACCTACAGTTTTACTCTTCTTGTTTCCTTCTCTTGAAACTCTTCTTTAAATATTATGAAACCAATGTGATATAAATATATTTATACAAAAGTAATATCATAAAATGAAAGTACATAACTTATAAGGCCAATTTTAATTTTAATAATTGTTTGAGCAAACTGCATTAACTTCCATACAAATGTCCATCAGTATTATTAATTTTACTCAGTAATAAAACCCGGTGTAAAATATCCACACAACTTTCTTTGCCAATGTAAATGATAAAAAATATAATCATGAGTTATAATATTTTCAAAGTTTATGTGCTCTGAACGTACGCACCGTCCCCTACCCACTTCATAACTTGCCAGCAACGTTGCCAGTACTTTCTCTTGTAGCTCTGTTATAAATTTCGTGAGCCATTTTTTTGGTCTTTTAATAACAGTTATAACCTGTTGTTGTTTAGGTCATCAGCCGAAAGGCTGGTTTGAACCCGTAGAGGTTTTACTAAGTAAAACGAGGAGTGAGGTGGTTTACCATTGCCTTCCTCACTGAGTAGAAAAGTATGCTTATCAGCATGCCGGGCCCTCTGAAAAGCACATATTTTCCACTCTGCAAATGACACCTTCACTTCATTCACCACAGGGTCTGGCTGTATAATGAAATCCATTACTTTTAGAGGAGGTAACTCTGACTAGCGTCTTTAACACCTCTACCTCTTCTGTTCTTAAATGATTCAGTCATTTAATTGGCTGACCATGTGATAAGAAACAGAACTATTTATTTTAGCCCTGCAACGAACAGATTGAGTGCAAATAATCTGACACTCCACCTGTCAGTTATGGGCAGAGTTATAACCTATTAACATACAATCAGCTGATTATACTATAAAGTATTGGATGTTGGCGAGCTCTATAATCGATTTGTTTATTACGAGATGCAAGACACTAGTGAACTACTGCGTCTCTTATACGCATTCACGCGTATCCATTCGTACAATCTGACAACGCTGGTAAACACATGACAACAATCTGACAACGCTGGTAAACACATGACAACAATCTGACAACGCTGGTAAACACATGACAACAATCTGACAACGCTGGTAAACACATGACAACAATCTGACAACGCTGGTAAACACATGACAACAATCTGACAACGCTGGTAAATACATGACAACAATCTGACAACGCTGGTAAACACATGACAACAATCTGACAACGCTGATTGGTCTAAACACATGGAACAGTAAAGCTCATCAACCGTGAAAAGCATCACAGTTAATGTAGAATGAAAAATTAACCATTTTTGTAAGGTGAAAACTTTATAAACCTATTTTAACCATTAAAACGTAAATAAACCACGCCTCCACCATTTTAAATGGAGTGAGTGTCTCCACCATTTTTGTAAAGGTGAAGGTTAAGATAGTTCCAGGGCTACAAAAAATAGTTCTGTTTCTTATCACATGGTCAGCCAATTATATGACTGAAGCATTTAAGAGTAATTACGTTCCATAATAATACAGGCAGGCCTTGAGGTGAATGATGTGAAAGTGTTATTTGTAAGGTGGAAAATAGATGTTTTCTGGGGACCTATTATGCTGATAAGCATACTTTTTCACTTAAAAGAAAGACAATTGTAAAACCAACTCACTTCTCGTTTTGCTTAGTAAAGCATCTAAAAAGTTCAAACCAACAGGTGATCAGCCTTTCGGCTTACGTAAACAACAACAAATAATAAAAGTTTGGTTTAAAACACTCCCACAAATTTCTCTTGCCAATGAACAAACGTATATTACGATTAAAAGCTATTTTATGTAACAAAATTACTTACAATTGTTTAAAAGACATTAAAAAGTATTAAAATTACTTTTCACATCATTTCTTAACAAAGAATTAGCCTACTGTCTTCTGTTTCAAATAAAGACAGTCACGCAAGCGCTTTATCAATATAATAATTAAACTGGATTGACACTCTAGCAAAGACTTCTTATACTCGACAAAAAGCATTTTACGTTGACCACTGTGCTCAACGTACGTACATGAGTAGAGTGATAGAGTGATACTTTTATACCATGTACGAACAAAATATATAAATACTCGTACGATTATGTGGACGAATCATTTTTTAAATGGGTAAAAATGTAACAAGGTAAAAACATGCCTAAGCAAAAGAGAAAAGTTGTTCTTTTTGTGGACAATTGGCCTGCCCATCCGTCTTCACAATAAAACAAACTTTATTGTAAACAAATGCTGTTTTTAGGCAACATGGTAACAATCACGAAATCTCACTTAATATAAGTAGCAGTCATAAAGAGAAAAATCTGGTGTGAAACACTCACACAACTTTCTCTTGCCAATGCAAATAATTAACAATAAACCTAACATTAGTATTAAAACATTAGAAATGAACAAAAACTAACCTCAAAACCATAACCTTATTTTAATCATGAGTGAATGACGCAAAATGACAATCGAACTCAGTTTGGCTTAAAAATACGGAAAATCACGCTTTCACGCTAAACTAGGCTCTGTAGAGAAAAATGCTCTAAACAAAAGTTGTAGATATTTTAATTTTCTATAACTTTTATTACATACACTTTTGTCGTAAAATGCATACTAAGACCGAAATGTTAAAAAATCGATTTTTCTCACGTTTTCGTGAGAAAAAAAACAGAAAATCGCAAATTACCGCTAAACTAAGCGTTATACAAAAAAATGTTTGAAATAAAAGTTGTAGGTTTTTAAATTTTCTACAACTTTTATTATATAAGTTTTTGCGCTAAAATTTATATTAAAGCCCTAATCTTAAAAAAACAACGTTTTTACGTGAAAACAGCCTCACCGAGAATTTCAGCAAACATGGCGCCTACTCTATCTTGTAGAGAATAAAAAATTGAGTAAAATAGGCGATTTAAAAAAAAATCGTAGGACCAGTTTTTGAGAAAATCGCAAAAAACTGAAAAATTATACGAATAAACTACTACTTCCGGTTGACCGATTTTGATGAAAATGTTCGTGTCGCGTCCGGTAGTGGTATGTAACTTAAGTTTCAAGTTTCAAGTTCGTACGATGTTCCGTTCTTGAGATATTCTGTTCACACACAGACACACACACACACGCACACAGACACACACACAGACCAATCGCTAAAAACATGTTTTTTGGGTTCAGGGGGTCTGAAAACGTATAGATCCGGTGAAAACTCGATTTCGAAAAATCGACATGAAAACAATACTTTCCTTCCTATATATTCATATAGGCAAGAGAAAGTAAAAAACAGCGTTTCTCTTATCGAAGTTTCTATATATCAAATTTTTATAAGGAACCGACAATTTCGATATATGGAGGTCCGACTGTATTTAATAAATATAAAAGAGGAAATATTTGGCGTACTTGTAGTTACGTTCTTGCTGTCCAGATAAAAATTATTATCTATGTAAACATTAAATAAAAAAAAATCTATAAATATGACCGGGATTCTCCGGAGATTCGGATCAACGAGAGCCGGATAAACAGGTTTTACTGTACCTTACTTCATTTCACTTCAGAAAAAGAAGAAAGTTTCTTGTAAAACAAAGTAATTTAAAACTTCCGTTTCACAATAATAACTACGGCTATCGGAATTAATGTCGAATTTCATTTCTCTTTAATTTAGAAACGTAAAAACTGATTTGATTAAAAAAAACACAGGCTATTTTTATTATTGACGTGTAACAAAAAATGTGTTATTTTTTGCTGAAAATCATGACATTGATTCTATTTTTGTTGTTGAAATAGCATTTAATTTTTAATTTCACAAAACAAAACAGAATAAATGGAGAATACAGTAGGTTTTGTAATTAAATACCTACCTACCAAAAACAAACTGTCCTAAAAAATTTACAAAAACAAACTGTAAGCTATATTAAAATCATTTTTACTTTCTCTTGCCTATATCAATATATATAGGAAGGAAAGTATAGTTTTCATGTCGATTTTTCGAAATCGAGTTTTCACAGGGTATACACGTTCTCAGACCCCTGAACTCAAAAAAACACGTTTTTAGCGATTGGTGTGTGTATGTGTGTTTGTGTATTTGTGTGTGTGTTTTAACAGGATATCTCAAGAAAGGAACATGGTACAAAGTTGAAACTTAAAACTTAAGTAAAGAACTTTCAGAGGATCCGACACCAACATTTTCATTGAATTCGGTCAACCGGAAGTATGTAGTAATTATTCGAGTCATTTTTCACCTTTTTGCGATTTTCTTAAAAACGGGTATTACGAATTTTCGTAAAGTTGCGCCTCATTTACTACATTTTTTATGCTCTTAATGAAAAAGTAGGCGAAATTTCAAAATTTTTAAGGAGGATGTTCTCTCGTAGATAAAAATTGTTTTTTTTAAGATAATGGCTTTGAAATGCATTTTAGTGTAACACTGTAGCCTACATAATAAAAATTGTAGACAATTAAAAAATTCTACAACTTTATTTCAAATAAATCTTTGTATAACGCTTAGTTTAGCGGTAATTAGTAATTTTCTGTTTTTTTTCATGAAAATCTGTAAAAAAATAATTTTGTAAGATTTTGGCCTTAGTATGCATTGTACGACGAAAGTGTAAATCAAAAAAAATTATAGGAAACTAAAAGATCTACAACTTTTATTTTAATCATTTTTCTCGACAGAGCCTAGTTTAGCGTGAAAGAGTGATTTTCCGTATTATTAAGCGAAACTTAGGTTGATTTTAACTTTTCATCATTCACTCATGATTAAAATTAGGTTATGTTTTTTTAGATTAGTTTTTATTTATTTCTAATGTTAGGTTATATTGTTCATTATTCGCATTAGCACCAGAAAGTGTGAGTGTTTCGCACCAGTTTTTTACAAATTGATACTAAATAAACAACTGATTTTGTTGTTAAAATAACTTTTTTTTAAATTTGTTTTGCCCACACAAAATTTAGGTTAAAAATTATTATATCCGTTTATGAAATTTACAAATGACTCTTTTTGCTTTATAAGTATTAACCTATTATTGCCTCTTATTATCCATTACAGGCAGGTGGAGGGTAAAATTATTTGCACTTGATCGGGTAGTTTCAGGGCTACAAAAAATTGTTCTGTTTCTTATCACATGGTCAGCTAATTATATTACTGAAAAATTAAAGAAGAGAAGAGGTAGAGGTGTTAAAGGCACTAGTCACAGTTATCTCCTCTGAGAGTAATGAGATTTCATTATAGACCAACTAATATATACAGGCCGGCACGTTGGCGTGTGGTTACCGCAACTGGGTTTTACGCCGGAGTCCCGAGTTCGATTCCTGGTCAGGTGTGGGATTTTTTCATTACCCGTTTTCCATATATCATCATTCTCCGCTATTTGCAAAACAGAAATGCAGAATTGCAGAACAGTTAGACGTAAAAACGCAACTAACATAGGTACAACTGTTGTTTGGGTCAACAGCCGAAAGGCTGATTTGAACCTGTACAGGTTTTACTAAGTAATACGGGTAATGAGGTTGTTTACCATTGCCTTCCTCAGTAAGTGCAAAAGCATGCTTATCAAGACGACAAGCCCTCTGAAAACACATATGTTCCACTCTGCAAATGACACCTTCACTTCGTTCACCATAGGATTTGGGTGTATAATGAAACTCATTAATTTCAGAGGAGATAACTCTGATTAGTGTCTTTTACATCTCTACTTCTTCTGTTTTAAATGATTCAGTCATTTAATTGGCTGACCATGTGGTAAGAAAGAGAACTCTTTTCAAACCCAGCAACTAATAGATTAAATACAAAACATTTAGCACTCCACCTACCTGCATGGGCAAAATATACAACTATATTTTTTTATTTTTTATTCGAGGCGGTGAGAAAAACCCATTTTCACTCCCTCACGATGGGGGAAGTACAACGATCTGTTATTATAAAAATACCTGTTTTTAAAGACTTCATTCTTAAACCATGTGATAAAAAAGTATTTTCTTTAGCTCTGAAACTAGCAGACTGAGTGGAAGTAATTTAACACTTCACCTGCTTATTATAAACATTCAGAGTATACAGAAGTCTTAAACGTGAAAAGTAAGCCTTATTTATCAGATCCTGACTGGGAATCGAAACCCGATCTTCATCGTTGTAAATCACTCGCAACCAATGAGTTATGGACGTTGATAGAATTTTTTTTTCATTTAGTAAATAATATATATGCTATTTTTCAGTTTATAAAAGAAAGAAATTCAGTATTTTTTAAATTTTTTATTTATTTAACGTCACATCAACTACAACGATCATTAGCGACGACATTGGGGTGTAACTGTTTACAATGGAGGATGAAATGATTTTTTTGTAACGTATGAAAATATGCCGTGCCTGAGTGGGATTCGAACCCAGGACCGCATGATGAGAAGCGAGCACGTTACCAACTGCGCCAATGCGGCCGGCGAGTATTTATTTACACAACAAAATGTTACTATATTTTCGGACCTACTTAAATAAATACTGCTTACACTAATGATGATAAAATTTTAAGACAGGACTAACTAATTATAAACCTTTTATACCGCTTACATTTTTTATGATTTGTTTAACGAATAAAATATTTTTAGAAGTTAAGTAATTTTATGCCAGTTTGTTAAAATATTTATTATTTTTAGTTCATATAATTTAATCAGTTCTTTAGAAATTAGCATCAACAATAGTTTATGGTGAAATATTAGTCTATTTTTTATGTATTATGATTTTCCAAATAAAGTCAACAATTGAACTCATGACTTTCTGCTTCGTAATCAGTTTAGCACGCTATTCACTGCACCACGGTTATACCATATAGCATAAAAATATTAAAACTAAGACATTCCTTGGTTATCCCATGAAATATTTAACATTCTCCATGACATATTAAATACGGAATACAGAATGGAAAAGGTTTGTAATTGCTCAGACGAAAAATTGATAAGCCTACTTTTAAAATATTTTCTAGATCTTCCGAAAGGGAATTATCGACAGAAATTGTCACAATTATTCATTGTTTACAAAATTCTTTAAGATTTTCTTTGTTTCGTCCAAATAATTACGTTTGATCACATACATTCTTGGACTGCAAGCCGTTCAATTCAAGTATTTTTTGTATTACAGATCTCATATTGGGTTCTATGTACAGTTAAACCTCTCTAAAGTGACCACCACAATTTTAAGAGTAACTTGGTCTTTTTGAGGGTTGGTCACTTAATAAAGGTTTATAAAAACGTTGGTAGTTTTTTTTTATTAAGTATTGTAGGCATACGTTATGAGTAATTCAGGAAAAGAGCGCGAATTGTGCGTTAACAATGCTAGCAGAAGGCAAACAACTAACATGTGCAATTGGTGTCTATCTACAGTATGGAAATTTCCTAAACCTTGTGGCTGTAAAATCTATTGTCACCCGAAAACTAAATGCCTTTTTACTCGGCGGTCGTTAGTCGTATTGAGGGGTGGTCGCTTAATAGAGGTAAAGTAAACATTGGTCATATGACTAATAAATTCGGTTTCGCAAGTATTCGGTCGGGGAGAGAAGTGGTCGCTGAATAGGGCTGGAGATATAAGAAGTTTAACTGTAATACTAAAATTACTTTAACTAAACGCACGTGATTCAAGAGGAAGAAAAAAAAAATTATTATCTTTATACACAAAATGAACACATTAAAACGCAATACAAAATGGTTTACAAAACGAGGTTTTAAGACACTAAAAACAGACCTATGTCGTTTGATAAGTGGTTTAAACCAGTCTGAAGAGATATTCAAAAACTGGAACTAATCATTAAACATAATGAACCGAACCAAATTCAGACAACCGATTACTGAATTTAAGATCTCCCAAACAAAACAAAAAAAATAATAAACAAAGAACAGAGAAAAGCTTAACAATAAAAAATGCTGAGAAAGTGAGCTGCAAAACGAGTTTCTAGAAATGTCTAAAGGTACGTAACATAGTCAAAAATAATCCTACATGAAAAGTAAATAAAACGCATGTGTTCCAAGATTGAATCGGAACGTGTGGAGAACGGCAATTTATTCGTCCCACGGTGTTGTTATTAACGACTAGGAAAATTATTGTTGTTTAGATCATCAGCCGAAAAACTGGTATGAAGTTCTAGAGACTTCACTAAGTAAGACGAGAATTTTTTTATTTTTAGATTTCATCTGACTGTTCTGCAATTTCTGCTAATGCAGACGGTGGATAATGATGATAATGAAAATGAGTGATGATAAATGCCAGATATGATCGGAAATTGAACCCGGAACTACAGCGTAGAAGCTAGTTGCGCTAACCACTACGCCAACGAGCCGGCCAGTAAACGAGGGGCGAGATGGTTTACAATACCTTACTCACTGAATGAAAAAGTATACTTATCAGCATTCTAGGCCCTTCTGAAAAGCATCTACATTCCTACCTGCAAATGACGCCTTCATTCATTCACTACAGGGTCTGGCTGTATAATAAAATTCATTACTTTTAGTTAAGATAACTGTGACTAGTGTATTTTTTACACCTCTATCTCTTCTGTTCTTAAAAGCTTCAGTCATACAATTGGGTAACCATCTGATACGAAACTCAACTATTTTTGTAGCCCTTAAACTTACAGATAGAGTGCAAATAATTTAACACTTCACCTACCTATTATGGGTATAGACATAATTTTTATTTATTTATTTTTTATTGAGTGATGATGCCTACATAAGCCTTGGGTTGGGATTGTGCGTAGGTAATGATATGTGGTGATTTACAGATGAAAAAATGCCAGACCTGACCGGGAATCAAACCCGGGACCCCGGCATAGTAGCCAGTTGCGCTGACCACTACACCACGGGCTGGCTAACATAATTATAAAAAAATTATTTGTTTGGTAACAAAGCAATCTAAAACTTTTAAAGTTCTTGGAATTGAAGCAAAAATCTTTAGTATGCATACTGATATTCTACCAACAGAATAATCTGGACGAAACGATATATTTAAAATTTTCATTTCAATAATTGAGTATCATGAAATCGTATCCGCTGAAATTTTGAACAGGTTAAGATTAAACTTGTTATAAGATTTTTACTCCGTGAATATGGCGACATGATAAAATTATCACAGTAAAATCACGTTACATAATAAAAGATAGGTCAAGGCACTACTTGGTAACAAACTCAAGATTTCATGAAGAGTAGAAAAAAGTAAAAGATGAAGTTGAAAATAGAGTTCCCTGGAGAGCTTGTTTTAGACAAAATGGACCTGTCTTAAGGGAAAGACACTGAATTATAAATGACGATATAGTTGCCGCTGTCTTCCTCTTTATCTTCTTCTTCTTCTACTTCTAGGTTAAAGTGGTTTGCCTAACTGGTACCAACAAATAAACAACATAATGTACAGCTTTTACACGTTTTTTTTTGCTTTCACTTAACCTCTGTGTTAAGTACAGGTAGTTTAAATAAGATTATAATATCCACCTCAAATTTTCACAATTTCCTTATACAAAAAAAACAAACAAATGTTGATTTTAAGATTTCATCACTGTTTAACAGCTATTTTTTTGGAAGCAAAGGTTTCTGGTTCAAATCCTAGTAAAGGTAGTTACTTTTAACGGATTTTAATACTAGACAGTGGTTACTGGTGTAATTTGATGGATGGGATTCAATTAACCATACCTCTCAGGAATGGTCGGTCTGGGTTTGTACTAGTCATTTAGGTCTACATGCAGTACATATCATCCTCGTTTCATTGGGTCATGGGGTTGATAATTGTTCTGAATTAAACAGATTGCAACAGTCACACATTAAGGATCAAAAAAGGTTTCATAGTTAAAGGGGCTGCCCTTAACAGACAGGTGGAGTGTCAATTTATTTACACTCAATCTGTCCGTTGCAGGGCTAAAATAAATAGTTCTGTTTCTTATCACATGGTCAGCAAATTAAATGACTGAATCATTTAAGAACAGAAGAGGTAGAGGTGCAAAAGACACTAATCAGAGTTGTCTCCTCTGAAAATAATGAATTTCATTATACAGCCAGACCCTGTGGTGAATGAAGTGAAGGTGTCATTTGCAGAGTGGAAAATATGTGCTTTTCAGAGGGCTCGGCATGCTGATAAGCATACTTTTTCACCCAGTGAGGAAGGCAATGGTAAACCACCTCACTCCTTGTTTACTTAGTAAAACCTCTAGAGGTTCAAACCAGCCTTTTGGCTGATGACCTAAACAACAACAGTTAAAGGGGAGTCCGACTTCTTATACAATTCAAGTGTTAATTTTTGCCACATTGCTATAAAATGTAGAATTTTAACTTTTATCTTATATTTGCTTGTCGTCGCATAAAATAATATATCGTAAGATTGTTTGTAATATTCTAGAAAAATCTAAGAGAATAATAATTATCCATTGTAATAAATTGTGTTTTGTGTGAAAGGGTGTGTAGTGGACAAGGATAATGGATTCGATGAACGAAATCTGTAGAATAAGATCTCTCATAAATCGAAACCAGTAGAACCGTTGGTTTTTTAAAGTTTTATTCCTTATACCGTGTTCTAGTAAAAGGGAGAGAGAAAGGAAAGATTAGGATCTCGATTGTTTGGAACAGGTATGAAAAAATTAGCGCCTTTGAAATGAGTTAGTAATTTGACTGTGAATTAAATTAGCCTAGTCTTGTCGGCCATTTTGAAACAGTGTTATTACGGGACCGGTTGTGAATTATGCTATTAGTGCGGTTGCATATGGACATAGAGATGAAAGTTGGCAAAATCCAAGAAGTGTGCTGCAATGTTAGCAGAACCCTAGGCAGGAAAACAATAAAAGAAACTCAGATAAAATTTTACAAGGTTATGGCTGCCCCAGCCCTACTCTATGGAAGTGAGTCGTGGATTAGTAACAGGCCACAGGAGAGTAGAGTACAGGCGGCAGAGATGCGATTCATCCAAAAAACAAAGGATTGTAGTCGTAGGAACCAACTAAGAAATGAGGACATAGGAATGGAACTGGATGTTCAACCTGAATGGGAATATTGTAGGATATTGTAATCGATGGAGGGAGCACGTAGAGAGAATGCCTGAGGGAAGGAACCCCATCAGTGTTTTGCAATACAGAACGGTGTGGACCAGTAGTTTGTCGCTGTTGTGAGTCGGAACAGGTGGAAGGAGAAGGAGAAGAAGGAGAAGAAGGGAAGGAGAAGGAGGGAGAAAGAGAAGGAGAAGAAGTGCGGTTGCGTATGGGTGGTAGTAAGTGGTTGTGGATACGTAAATCATTTGTTTTGGTTTTTTAAGCGACGTAATCTATTTTAATACTTTCATTAATTAAGCCGTATTCCCATAACAGAGAGGTGGAGTGTTAAATTATTTGAACTCAATCTGTTAGTTCCAGGGCTAAAAATATAATAGTTCCATTTCTTATCTCATAGCCAGCCAATTAAATGACTGATGTATTTAAGAACATAAGAGGTAGAGGTGTAAAATACACTATAATCAGAAATTATATTAATTATATAATCAGATATTTCTCCTCTGAAAGTAATAAATTTCATTATACTGCTAGACCATGTAGTGAATGAAGTGGTATAAACTTTGGTGTTATTTGCAGGGTGGAAAATGTGAGGTTTTCAGAGGACCTGGCTTGCTGATGAGCAAACTTTTCAACTCAGTGAGGAAGGCTTCGGTAAACCACCTCACTCCTGGTTTTACTTAGTAAAACCTTTAAAGGTTCAAACCAGCCTTTCGGCTGATTACCTTAACAACAATTAAACCATGATTATTTTTTCATATAAATTTTTTATAGAAAAAGTGTAATTTTATTGTTCTTTAATAAAGTAGGAACAATAATAATAATTTTTAGTAAATTTTGATTGGATGAAAGTAAATTTTATAACATTGTAAATTTTAATTATTTTGAATTGTAAATTTTATAACTAGATTGTTTTAGTAAGGTTAGTATAAAAATTGTTAAAAATATTTCAGTAATATTAATGATCAATAATAAAATTTATACATGTAATATACAACTCATTCCTGCGCAGGCTTTTCCTATGCGGGAATTAGTAAATATGTTAATATATTTTGTATATAATGAATAAATAATTGAATTGATTACAATTATTGAAATATAGCTAACATTCAATTTATTTGATCTTTAATAATAAAAATATTAAGGCTCTATCGAAAAATGTTAAAAAATAAAAGTTGAATCGAAAATTTTATTTCATTTTGATAAATTTCAAGGCAGGTAGGTATGTGTTTGGAAATCCACCGGTCCGCAGGACAATTTAGTCGCGGATAGTGTTCTGGGCTGGTAAGATAAAGAGGTGAACTTATGGCGTAATATCTTGCAAGGGTAAACCACTGGAAAAACCTCTCTAGATTTTAATAAACCGTTTGTGACTTATGTGCCTGATCCCTAAAGGGAAAAGGTTAGAGATGTGTGCGTTGACTCTACCTTTATATGGGTTTTAAAAGGGTTCAGACTTATCTTCATAAAACCTTCATTTGAAAAGTAAGAAGCCAACCTTTACTGCTCTTAAGTATTATATTTACAATATTGTAAACAATATATTCTTACAGTCTCTCTTTAACTTTTCTCTATAAACAATATAAAATATTTAACTAACCGTCATAAGATAGGTTTTTCATAACAAATACACTTTCAATTTAACTCTATTTCAGTTCTATGACTACACTCAATTTTTTTATATCTGCTTTTTTTAACTTTTTTGAAAGTTAAACAACCCTCATCTAGATTCAATTTAGTTAAGTCTTTGTCATTTTTACTTTCTCTTGCCTATATGAATATGTAGTAAAAAGTATTGTTTTTTTGATTTTTCGAAATCGAGTTTTCACCGGATCTATACGTTTTCAGACTCCCTGAACCCAAAACACATGTTTTTAGCGATTGGTCTGTCTGTGTGCGTGTGTGTGTGTGTGTGTGTGTGTGTGCGCGCGTGTGTGTGCGCGTGTGTGTGTGTGAACAGAATATCTCAAGAACGTACATTGTACGAACTTGAAACTTGAAACTTAAGTTACATACCACTACCGGACCCGACACGAACATTTTCATCAATATCGGTCAACCGTAAGTAGTAGTTTGTTCGTGTAATTTTTCACTTTTTTGTAATTTTCTCAAAAACTGGTCCTAGGTTTTTTTTTAAAATCGCCTTATTTACTTAATTTTTTATACTTTACAAGACATGGTAGGCGCCATGATTGCTGAAATTCTTGGTCAGGCTGTTTTTACGTAAAAAAATGTTTTTTTGTTTTAATATTGCGACTTTAATATGGATTTTAGCGCAAAAATGTATATAATAAAAGTTGTAGAGAATTTAAAATACTATAACTTTTATTTCAAAAATGTTTTTGTATAACGCTTAGTTTAGCAGTAATTAGCGATTTTCTGTTTTTTTCTCACGAAAACGTGTGAAAAATCGATTTTTTAAAAATTTCGGCCTTAGTATGCATTTTATGACAAAAGTGTATATATCAAATTTATAGAAAATTAAAAGATCTACAACTTTTATTTATTGCATTTTTCACTGCAGAGCCTATTTTAGCGTGAAAGAGTGATTTTTCGTATTTTTAAGGCAAACTGAGATCGATTTTCATTTTGCGTCTTTCATATATGATTAAAATTAGGAAATGTTTATTGAGGTTAGTTTTTTGTTTATTTCCAATTTTTTATTACTAATGTTAGGTTATATTGTTAATTATTTGCACTGGCAAGAGAAAGTTGTGTGAGTGTTTTACACCAGATTTTTTTACTTATTATCACGTTTGTGGTACGTAGGCTATTAATATTTTTTCACAGATTATGCCGGATGATATTACCCTTGATGACTTATACGTATTTTACGTAAACTTTCCATTGTTTTTGTTCAGTTTATCAAAGGCTGGTTTGAACCTTTAGGGGGTTTACTAAGTAAAACAAGGAGTGAAGTGGTTTACCATTGCCTTCTCCACTTAGTTGAAAAGTGATGCTTATCAGCTTGCCAGGCCCTCTGAAAATTTTTTTTCACCCTGCAATGACACCTTCACTTCATTCACTACAGGGTCTGGTTATATAATGAAATTCATTACTTTCAAAGGAGATAATTGTGACTAGTGTCTTTTACACCGCTACGTCTTCTGTTCTTAAATGATTCAGTCATATAATTGACTGACCATGTAATAAGAAACATTTTTTTTTGTAGCTCTGGAAGATTAAAGTAAATCATAAAATCAATAAAATAGAATGATGCAGTAATTAAATGATGTTATTTTTATACAATTTCAATTAATTTACGTTGTATGACCCCTAAAGCCAAGAAAATTTTTTTAAAGGATTTGTTTTATAAATTTAAAACTAACACAGTGATTTGCTGATGATGGGTGAAAATATGAAGTGAATGACTTAGGAAAGCGGGTAATTTTTCAATATTTTACATAACTGATAAGAGGAATAAAATAAAATAAACGCTGATGCAAATTTTTTTAAATAATAAAAAGAATGTTTTTAGCCAATTTCTAATATATTTATGCAGCAAATATGATCATGGGTTTCTTAAAAATAATAAATAAATAAATCCAGTAGCGTCAAGTTGATAAATTTATTGACGTAATGGTATAAAATGTATAACGTCAAAGAGAGACTGCAGGAAGAAAGAAAAACATTTTAAAACCTACTTAAGGTAATCCGTTCGGGTAAAAATATTTTAAAGAAAATCAATTTATTTTCCAGTAACATATTTATTGTTGATTGGAGAAGGCGAAGTCGAAGGTGAATGGTGTGGAATCTTGGTTAACGAGGTTGGGAAATTGCCAGTAGGTACTTTAATGTCCTGCCGAACTAGACTATGTTTGTGTTTACCGAAGTAAATTACTTTTTGAAGAACATGAGGGGGTAAAAGGCTGGGGTACGGTTCGTGTGCATCGTTGTATAAGTTTCGATACAACTCTGCCGCTATTTTATACTTTGCCCCTTTTCCGCTCCCATTCCGTCGCTCTACGATATAAAAATGAATTCAAAACTTCAAGAAATTAATATAAACTTATACATAAAAAATGCTATTTCACTGTACAATTTTTATATCTAAGTAATTTTGTCTTTACTTAAAAAATATATGAAACGAAAATTTAATGTTTTTTTTTTGTAAAAAGAATACTATAAAAATATCTTGTTATTAATAAAAAGTTATCTTCTATCTTAATTAGGTACTCGACTTGTAATCCTTATCTCTAAGTTTAATCACTGAATAAAGTTTTGAATTTTTACACATAAATGACTTCAGGTTTTGTTTATGATAGGTACTTACAATACTATTTCACATAAGTTAGTTACTGAGGTGCATCCTAAGAAAAACATAACAAATAACTTCACACCGCTGATAACAGCTGTTTAACAGCTGATTTTCGGAGACGAAGGTTCCTGGTTCAAATCCTAGCAAAGGTAGTTACTTTTATGCGGATTTAAATACTAGACAGTAGTTGCCGGTGTACTTTGATGGTTGGGGTTCAATTAACCATACTCTCTCAGGAATGGTCGACCTAGGTCTGTACAAGACTACACCTCATTTACACATCATACACATCATCCTCATCTTATTGGTTCATGGGGTTGCTTATTGTTCTGAAATGAACAGATTGCAACGTACACACACTAAGTGGTGAAAAAAAAAATAACTTCACACAGATCTGCGCTTATGCCAATGACATAGCATAATAGCGACAGGTATTCTTTAGAAAGGTTTTTTATAAGGAAATGGGGAAAAATGGTGGAAAATCAATTTTAAAAAATTGATATAAAACAATAATTTCTTCTTCATATATTCATACAGGGCAAGAAAAAGGAAAATTCCAGAATATTGTAAGCCTAACGTAGCTAATATTGACAGATTATATTCTTTGTATAATGTCTTATTACTTTCTCTTGCCTATATGAATATATAGGAAGGAAAGTATTGTTTTCATGTCGATTTTTCGAAATCGAGTTTTCACCGGATCTATACGTTTTCAGACCCCCTGAACCCAAAAAACATGTTTTTAGCGATTGGTCTGTGTGTGTGTGTGTCTGTGTGTGTGTCTGTCTGTGTGTGTGTGTGTGTGTGTGTGTGTCTGTGTGTGTTTGTGTGTGAACAGAATATCTCAAGAACGGAACATCGTACGAACTTGAAACTTGAAACTTAAGTTACATATCACTACCGGACCCGACACGAACATTTTCATCAAAATCGGTCAACCGGAAGTAGTAGTTTATTCGTGTAATTTTTCACTTTTTTGCGATTTTCCCAAAAATTGGTCCTACGATTTTTTTTAAAATCGCCTCATTTACTCAATTTTATGTTCTCTACAAGATAGGGTAGGCGCCATGTTGGCTGAAATTCTGGGTGAGGCTGTTTTGACGTAAAAACATAGTTTTTTAAGATTACGGCTTTAATATGCAATTTAGCGCAAAAATTTATATAATAAAAGTTGTAGAGAATTTAAAATCCTACAACTTTTATTTTAAACATTTTTTTGTATAACGCTTAGTTTAGCGGTAATTTGCAATTTTCTGATTTTTTCTCACGAAAACGTGTGAAAAATTGATTTTTTTAACATTGCGGCCTTAGTATGCATTTTACGAAAAAAGTGTATATAATTAAATTTATAGAAAATTAAAAGATCTACAACTTTTGTTTAGAGCATTTTTCTCTACAGAGCCTAGTTTAGCGTGAAAGCGTGATTTTCCGTATTTTTAAGCCAAACTGAGGTCGATTTTCATTTTGCGTCTTTCACTCATGATTAAAATTAGGTTATGTTTGTTGAGGTTAGTTTTTTGTTTATTTCTTATGTTTTATTACTAATGTTAGGTTTATTGTTAATTATTTGCACTGGCAAGAGAAAGTTGTGTGAGTGTTTCACACCAGATTTTTTTAAGATATGGCCTTATTATTTTAAACAACAAAATAAATATAGATTTCCATCTTGTTTTGAAACAAAAATCTGTATAAGGTATTATTTTATTTTTCATAACTGGCAACAACACTTTCAACATACTTTTCCATAATATCCGTATAGGACCAACTTTAATTCACGTAAAGTAAGTTTAGCCACCGGGTTGGTCTAGAGGTAAACTCGTCGCCAAAATCAGCTGTATAACAGCTAATTTTCGGAGACGAAGGTTCCTGGTTCAAATCCTAGTAAAGGTAATTACTTTTATACGGATTTGAATGCTAGAGAGTGGTTACCGGTGTTTTTTGATGGTTGGGGTTCAATTAACCATACTCTCTCAGGAATGGTCGACCTGAGTCTGTACAAGACTACACCTTATTTACACGTCATACACATCATCCTCATCTCATTAAGTCATGGGGTTGCATATTGTTCTGAACTGAACAGATTGCGACGTACACAAACTAGGGATTACAAAAAAAGTAAGTTTAGACATTTCTAGAAGCTATTTTTCAGCTCACGCTTTTAGTATTCTTTTACACACTAAGTTCTTGTCCTTTCTCTCTAGTGTCCGATGTTTATTTTCTGTCAAATTGTTCGTAGAACTTCTAGAAAGTTCCAGTTTCTTTGTACATGTGGGGTTATGCTACTCAGAATTTGAGGGTCTGTGTGCACCTCACAATGCAACGTTTGATTTCCATCTGTCATTGATAACTGGGTATCTGGCTGTTATCACCCTGAGTGTAGTACCTGAGGTATTCGAGTGATGGTCCATCATGCTTACCTAAAATCACGTCATATTAATAAAGGTGGGACACAGCATTCCATCCAGTATTTTAAAACTATTGTTTTAAGCCGCAGAACTTTGCATTTTATTTCAATAGAGCAGATGTTACACGGCATGTCCAAGGCCACCACGTGGAGGGTGCTCCTTAAAATCTGCATCTTACCGACCGTTTCTGACAGCTTTTGTCAGTTTTCTGATCGCTTCAAATTGTTTTCAGTTCAGGAAAATTTTATATTTAAGAGAAATAATTTATGTATTTATTTCCATTATATTAATTTCAAAATATGTACAATGTCTTATCTATCTTAACAGAAATTACTTCTCTGAATAAGGCAAAGCCTTATAATAATAATAATTATTCCATTGGGGGATTTTCGGGCAACCAGTTTGGTTTTCGTCGAGGGTTGTCAACAGTAGACGCCGTTAACGAGACGCTACATATGGTAAAGGAAACTAGATAGAAAGGCGAAGTGAGGAAGGTTTTCTGTGATATGATACTAATAGATATAAAGAACGCCTTGAACTCTCTCAGATGGGCATATATGTTGAAAGTTTTAAGCAGGAAGTTCGTTCCAAAGTACCTGTGGAACATCATTGAAGATTACCTTCACCAGAGGCAGATAGTCTGTGAAGGGGATGAATGGTTCGTCCGGAAGAGGATGAGAAGAGGTGTACCACAGGGTTTTCGTCTGGCGTCACCGATTTCTCCAAAAAATCTCGGTGATTTTATGATTCCAGAGAAAGAAAACTGGAAGGTCATTGAGGAGTTCATCCAGAAGGTGAGGAAGAGCAGAAAAGCTCAGCTGCGATAGTCTCAAAAGAAAATCACTCAAAAAGGGGGAGAAATGAGTGGTAAGAAAAGAAATCGCACTGAGATAATGTTATCCAGGTAATAAAGAATCACCGGCTTGTGAAGTTATGCATAACGGTGATCCCGCGGCAAGTCCGGATAAGATTGAAAGGAAATGAGAGGTTTCGGCGGATAGTTGCCT
The DNA here is from genome assembly GCA_035578175.1 of Catonia carolina. NCBI lineage: Eukaryota > Metazoa > Arthropoda > Insecta > Hemiptera > Achilidae > Catonia > Catonia carolina. Next base: position 5,498,952 of record JAQMRL010000013.1, read on the forward strand.
TTGGCAGTACTCCGCATACCCCAAGTGAAAACCTACCTGGGTACCGGTAAATTCGGTTTCCTCTCGTATATATAAAAACAATAATAATAATAAATTATTATTTACGAATTGTCAATACCTTATGAATTAATTAAGTGATTACTGATTACAATATTTTTGATTATTCTGTATTACACAATTTTTAAAATTTATAAAGTAGATTGCTACATTTGTTATTACTTTACTATAAATGTACAAGGCAAACCTAAACCAAACGATCCACAGATGAGCTCAATCAACTCCCAGAGCAACCAAGTATTTTCAAACTCTAAATTTAATGACACCAATCGATGCAGTAAAAAATATTTATGTAAATCAGAAAGCATACAGTTAAAAAATTTTGATGCCATATAATCAAACACCCTTTGACCTCCTGATATATTTCGTTTCACTTGCATGGCCAATCCAGTCTCAACTCTTCTTGTGCTATAATGCACTAAAAGAGCAATATTTGCTCTTTAAAACTGCAGGTTCAAATTACAGAACTATTATTTTATTTTGGCTATATTTTGACTTAAAATCTTTTTCCTTTGCATCCTAAAACTATTGACCGAAGAAAAAGGAAAAGAAACAGGAATGTGTAATTTATTAGATAAAGTTAAAAAAGCGAGAGTTATCAGATGTTTTCTGTAGCAGTATCAATTGGTAAAAAAATACATAATTTAATATAATATGAACAGAAAAAAATCAATTTTTTCCAGATCATAGAATTCAAATAAAACGAATAATTAATTAACTTTGTTTACGTTTGGTTTCGTAAAAACCCGTAATAAATACACTGTTAATATTTATATTGTAATACACACGAGGAATAATATTAATCAATTACATTTCGTGCTTTTACATACGTGTTCAGCTCTTTAATATAACGTACGTATAATACGTAGTTTTTTTTTTTGTAAAGCTAAACTCTATGAAATATTTGGTAAACGTAAAGGTATTATATTTTTTCAGAGCGGAGGGAAAAAACAGATGTGAAATACAAAGGTGAGGTCGGCTGGCAGCCGCCATAATGGCGAGTGAAGCGTTAGATAATGCTCTGAAGAGACAATAAATATGAGGGTGAGTGAGTGAACAATAGGCGAGAGAGAGAAAGGATTGATAAGAGAGGCCGCCCGCCCGCATGCTAGTCCGGCAGGTCTGGGCTACTGGTTGCCTGGCGCTCCGGCTTCCATCACTGGCCCTTTGTATCCTCGACTACCACAGTATATCAAGCGGTTGCTTTCATTCTGCTCTGCTCTCCGACCGTTACTATTACAACCACACCATCTGAGTGTCAGTGTGAATTGTTGCAGAAGCGAAACTGAAATTGCACTTTTATTTCTCTTAACTGTCACGAAATTAATCTTTCATCGTTTAACTGAAATATAGCTGAACTACTACACTAATACTTCCTCACAATTCATCTCAAATAAATAAATAAATAAATAAATTTATATTTTTAATATTAATAGATCAAGGTATTTTACAATCCTTGTGTTAATATGTTGTCTCTAAAACGTTAGTCGATTAGTTTCAAAAGGTAAAATACCCCACAAAGAAAAATAAAAAATTTGGTCCTAAAATTACAAACTAGAAACGAGTTCGTAACATTTTTTATTTCCCAATCTCAATCTTGAGAGTCATACATTTATCTCTCAAAATATTTTCACCGAGAGTCAAATATGTTTCGATTACTATGAATTTTTCATTAAATAAACAATAAAACTACAGTAGATTCGGGAAAAGTTCATAGCTCGTCAATATGTATGGACTTAAATTGCTGTTGTTTAGGTCATCAGCCAAAAGGCTGGTTTGAACCTGTAGAGGTTTTACTAAGTAAAACGAGGAGTGTGGTGGTTTACAATTGCCTTCCTCACTTAGTGGAAAAGTACGCTTATCAGCATGTTAGGCACTCTGAAAAGAACGTAATTTCCACTCTGCAAATGACACCTTCACTTCATTCACCACAGGGTCTGACTGTATAATGAAATTCATTAATTTCAGAGGAGATAATTCTGATTAGTGTCTTTTTGACCTCTGCCTCTTCGATTCTTAAATGATTCAGTCATTTATTTGGCTGACCGTGTGATGAGAAACGGAACTATTTATTTTAGCCCTGCAACGAACAGATTGAGTGTAAATAATTTGACACTTCACCTGTCTGTTATGGGCAGGGACTTGTATTATAGAAGTTAATAGCTCATCGCTGCAGCATAATATCTAGCCTCAGTGATGGGCCTTTATCTTCATACACCAGAGGCCATTAGAGATAGGTACTAATGTAACACTTTAAAATGTGTGAAGAGTTTCATTTGGCTGATAAATTTAAGCAGAAGGGAGTCCGAGGACTTAATTACCTCTATATACCCGAGTTAAATTATTTTTTAGTTCCAGAGCTACTAAAATAGTTCTACTACTAAAATAATAGTTCTGTTTCTTATCACATGGTCAGCTAATTAAAGTCAATTGACTGAAGTATTTAAGAAAGAAGAGGTAGAAGTGTAAAAGACACTAGTCAGAGTTATATCCTCTGAGAGTAATGAATTTATTTATACAGCCAGTCCCTGTGGTGAATGAAGTAAAGGTGTCATTTATAGGGTGGAAAATAGCTGTTTTGCTAAGGGCCTGATATGCTGATAAGCATACTTTTCCACTCAGTAAAAAAGGCATGGGTATACCACCTAATTCATGGCATGAGTAATCACCTCGTTTTACGTAGTTAAATCTCGAGGTTTAAACCAGCCTTTGGGTTGATCGCCTAAACAACACACCTGAGTAATTTGAATGTGCTTTCATATCATTGAATTCAATGATTCGGTCATTTATTTTTTTATTTTTCATAAACTTAGCTTTCATAGACTTACACGTACGGATCTAACCGTCACGCGCAGAAACATAAACTTGATAAAATATTATATTAATATATTTAAAAATAAATATTCTCTTTTACGTTAAGGGGGTAGTCAACTCAAAAATATATTTTTTTTTAATTTTGATGTTTTTTGCAGTTATTTGAAGTTAAAAATTTTTGGAATCACAACATTTGTTTACTTTGTTTGTACGTTAACAAAAAGTTATAAAAACATATGTTTAAAATAAAGCTCACTAGCAAGGCGAGTAAAATTATTCCTTCAACTTTAATTTTTCCGGGAATGTGGTTTTTACATGATTAAATTCTTGGGAATTAAATGTTTTGGTTAGTATTAAAGATATTTGGATTATATTTTTTTCAAATGTTCATAATTTCTTGCTCTATTATCTGTGGAATGATTATTACAAAAACCTTAATAGGAATTCAGTTAAAAAATAATTTGTGAATACATAAAATAAATGCTTTTGAAAAATGGTTCTTTTTCAATAAATTTCTTGTAAGAAAAAATACATACAAGCGCATACAACAGATAATAGAGAGCAATTTTCTGTATTTTGTAGCATAAAAATCATGTTGATATCTTTCTTGGTTCCTGAGATATTTGATTCCCCGTAAAAGCCCGCTTTTCCAACCTCAACCTTATATTAGGGGCTGTAATTAATTTTTTGGCTTGGTTCAAGTGGTAGATCATTACTAGTAAATTACTTTTTCATTTAAAATAAATAATGATAAATTATAGCCATAAGGTTGGATTTTCATTTTCTGGGTTGACTACCCCCAAGGTGTGACAACACACCTAATATTATTAGGTGTGTTTTTATTCATTCATTACAACATGTACCACTTTCCATAATTTTATCCTTCATGAATGCACTTTGTTATTTTTATTGAGTGACACGATTATAAATATAGGTTGCTTAAAATAGCACACCATGTTCGCACGTTAATTTTAACCTTTAAAAAATACGATAATATAAATATACACCGATTCGATTAGCACTGCTCCTTTTCTCGGAAACAAACGTTTTATCATTAATTTAAAGCTTTTTTTTTAAATTTAACGCACGTGTTAATCACTTACGAATTACTTTCATCTTTCAAGGTTTACTGCGTTTAATACTTAACTTAAACTTACAATAGAAAAATTAAATTCGTTCTAAACACAACATTTATGTTTGCAGTTTACCCTATATAAACATTTGTATAGAATGGATGACAACCAGTTGACAAAACAAATTTTTAAGACACTAAACAATAGATCTTAAGTGTCGAATAATTGGTTTAAAGAAGCCAAAAAGGATAATGAAAAAACCGCACATATTAAGGTGGCAATATTAAAAAATTAATTTTCTACTTGAGCACAGCCCCAAAAAAACTTCAACAGACATGCCGCTTACCTTATCTTGCAGAACACAAAAAGTGTAGTAAACAAGCATTTTTGAATACAATCGTAGAAGCCGTTTTTGAGAAAAATACTAAAAAGTAAATATTTTAACGAATAAACTTCTGGTTGATCAATTTTGTCCAAAATCTTCTTGTCAGACCCTTTGTGGTACCTAAATTTTAAGTTTCAATTTCGTACGATGTAATGTTCTTGATAGTATATTTTAGTTCGAACACTCGCACAAACCAATAGATAATTACATGTTTTTTGTATTCAGAATGACTGGAAACTTGTATTTCGGTGAAAACTCGATATACTTTAAGAGATATTTAATATAATTATATATATAAGAGATACATAATTATAGATGAAATTAAAAATATACTTTAAGAGAAAGTAAAAAGTATAATAATACAGTATGTGTATTGCATTTATATTTTTAAAAAACCAATCAATTAAAGATTTTTTTTTGGATTCAGAGTGGCTGAGAACATTGTATTTCCGGTAAAAACTTAATTAAAAAAATGGACATTAAATTTAATGCAGGATAAAAAACGTAAAAAAATTTAGTTTGAATATTGCATAATATATAAATAGTAATAATAAAATATATATTTTAATGAAAATGTAGGAAAATTGTACTAATATAATTTTAGTTTCTATTTTAAGAGATAACTTGACAGTTCCTATCAATTTATAGAATGAAAATTGAAGTGAAATATGTTATTACGTAATGTAATGTAAAATGTATTACATGTTAGGATATTACACGGACGTAATAAATATTAATATAACATTTTCTGTAAATAGAAACATTTATTATTTATTTATTTGTTATAAGTATATCTTTTAATATTTTACATGGATTACTTACATGAAAAATATAAGTTTATTTACAAAAGTTATTTACTTTTTTAATATTTTAGTTCATTTTGTATTAATGGTATCTGTAAAGTTCATCAGATTTGATTCCTGACATAGCAGAGTCAGTACCAGTTAGTGCTTGGTGTACGGTATGATTACAAAAACATTAAACATTTATGTTGTAAAAGCTGTAGTAATAATTTAAGTTTGTAATTTCCTTGAGATAAACGTTACTCTGGATTGTATTTTTATCTTTAAAATACGACTGAGTAAGTATTACTGAAATTGTAAAAATATATATCTTAATTTCAAGGAATATTCACTTTATTTTAATGATTTATAATTCTTTTATACAGGGTGATTCACAAAGATATGCAGAAACTTTGGGAGCCCATTATACATGTAAAAATAATGAAAAAAGTTTATGTAAACATGGGTCCGGAAATGCTTCGTTACCGAGTTACGGCTAGCGAAAGATTTTCCCCGGATTTCAGCTCACCAGGTGAAATGAGGTCTTCCTGAAATCCTAGTATGGTAGATTAAGGCGCGAATTCAATCGTTTCTTATGATTTTCGACCTGGTAAATTGAATAAAACAGGTCCCAGAACTGCAAGTTAAATAGTTTTTGAGAAAAACAGTGTCAAACGCAAAAATGGAGTGAAAACAACACATTTTTTCATCTTTGTTTTTCCGGTTAATTTTACTTTGTATTGTTATGAATAAAAATTAATTTTATCAAACATCTATTCGCTTTCTGTGTACTTTATTTACATCGGCTTGTTCAGAATAAAATTTTCTACATGTTTTATTCAAACATTTTAACTGTTTCCTGGTAAAATAAGAAAGTTATTCTTGCGCAAAGATGAAAAAATGTGTTTTCACTACATTTTTTGCATTTGTCACTGGTTTTCTTAAAAACAATTTAAGTTACAGTTCTGGGACCTGTTTTATTAAATTTATCAGATCAAACACCATGAGAAAGGAATAAATTCGCCCCTTAATCATCTTACCAGAATTTCAGGAAGACCTCATTTCACCTGGTGAGCTGAAATCCGGGCGAAACTTTCGGTAGCCGTAACTCGGAAACGAAGCACTTCCGGACCCATGTTTGTATAAACGTTTTTGATTATTTTTACATGTACAATGAGCTCCAAAAGTATCTTCATATCTTCGTGAATCACCCTGTATGGAGCTAGACGTATTAGGCCTACATAAAGGACTGTTAAACCAAGTAAACATTGAAGGATCAAAGAATTAAGATATTAAAAATCATTATCTTATAATAATTTCTTTCAAAGAGGACACCTCTTTACAAATTAAATTTTAAAATGATTACACTTCTCTTCATCAAATTAATTTTGGTGTTCCCCAAGGAAGTATTGACAAATCAAGACATATTACATTTACTTTGAGGAAAGACATATGTCCACTGATACAAATAAATGACAGACCAGTTCCTCAGTCAGATGATATAAAATGCTTGGGAATGCACTTAGATCGACGCCTTACCTGGTCCAAACATATTTGGAACACACGCAAAAACTAGGATTGAAGCTTAGATATTTGTTTTGGATGATGAACAAACGTTCACAGCTGTCATTAGAGAGCGAGCTTCTACTGTAAAAAGCCAAATTGAATCCGCTATGGATTTATGGGGACCAGCTGCGAAATCGAATCTTGCTATCATCTAACGATTCCAGTCAAAATTTTTACGGATTATTACAAATGCTTCATGGTATGTGACAAATGATGTGCTGCATAAGGACTTATGTGTCAACACCGTGAAAGAAGAAATCGCGCAGCTAAGTTCTAAATATCAAGTAAAATTATCAGATCACCCAAATTCTTTGGCGCTTAATTTACTTGATAATAGCGAAGACATAACACGACTAAAAAGAATAAAATTGCTTGACTTTCTGTTTAGATTTACCGACTAACCTACATTGTAAACAATTGTTGTTTAGGTCAACAGCCGAAAGGCTGGTTTGAACCTCTAGAGGTTTTACTTAGTAAAAACGAGGAGTAAGGTAGTTTACCATTGCCTTCCTCACTGAGTTGAAAAAGTATGCTTATCAGCATGCCAGGCCCTCCAAAAAGCACTCACTTTCCACCCTGCAAATGACACCTTCACTTCATTCACCACAGGGTCTGGCTGCATAGTGAAATTCATTACTCTCAGAGGAGATAACTCTGACTAGTGTCTTTTACACCTCTACCTCTTCTGTTCTTAAATAGTTCAGTCATATAAGTGGCTGACTATGTGATAAGAAACAGAACTATTTTTTTTAGCCCTGGACCAAACAGATAGAGTACAATTAAAATAACACTCCACCTGCCCGTTTTGGGCATTGTAAACAATTGAATCCATTTTAATCTTTTTCAACATCATCTTCCTCTTCGCTTTCTACTTCATTCATCTTTTATCTAGATTTCGATCTATATTTTCAAAAATTGTAAATCATTTTGTTTTCTTTTGGAAGCAATACCATCGGGTATTTTCTTTGTCATGTGAACACTTTCATATTATTTACTTACAGTTTTTGTTTTAAACTGATTGTAAATAAACTCAATGTTAAAAAAAGTTGGATAAACAAGTTTTACTAAATAAAGAAGATTGTAAATTATTTTACTTTATTTTATCATAGCCCTACATTTAACTATCTTAGCAAAACAGCTAAATAAGTTGTACTTGAAATTTTTGAATTTGAGTTAGTTAAGTAGACTAAATACTTTTGTTTGAGTTTGAGTTGGGAATTTTAGTTAGTTATTTTATGTATGTAAGTTACGAAGAGCACTGAAGGAAGTGGGTTATGTTTACTTTTTAGGTGAGCATGCACGTGTAAGTAGGTAGTTTCCTTATAATTGACGTCATATTAGAACACTTTGAAGGAGGAATATTTTATAGTAATACATAACTTTCTCAATTTCTAGTACTACCACCAGATCTTGTTGCACAGTATTAACATTAAAATTTCTCAAGTTGTTTTGAATAATTAATAATGTCGACTGAGAAATATTCAAGGATTTCGATGCATGGCAAATTTTTACTTCTTTTTCATTATATGAATATATAGAGAAGAGTGTATTGTTTTTATCGATTATCGAAATCAAGTTTTCACCGGAATTACGGATTTTTAGACTCCCTGGACCATGGCGTTCTCTAGTTACTAGTAACTAGAGAACGCCATGCCTGAACCCAAAGAACATGTTTTTAGTGATTGGTATGTAATGTGTAAGTGCGTGTGTGTTTGTGTGTGTGTGTGTGTGAACAAAATATCTCAAAAACGGAATATCATACGAAACTAAAATTTAGATCTTTAGTTAGGTAACACTACGGGACCGGACGCAAACAATTTCTTCAAAATTGGTCAACCGGAAGTAGAAGTTCAAAAGTAAGGTACCACTATGGGATTCGATATGAGCATTTTCTTCAAAATCGGTCAACCGGATGTAGTATTTGTGCAATTATTTACTTTTTTGCAATAATTTTCAAAAACGGCACCTACGATGCTTTTAAATTGCCTCATTAAGTACATTACATAATAAAATATTTCAATAATTTAATAATTAATTAATTTTTTAATTTATAATTTTAATATTTTATATATTTTTATGTGAATTTCCTCATTTACTACATTTTCAAAGCCCTACAAGATAGGGTAAGCACCATGTCTACTGGAATTCTTAGGATGACTCTGCACTAGTGGTATTTTTTTTCAAAAAGATTGCGGCTTTGATTTTCATTTTACAACAGAATTGTACATAATCAAATTTATATGAAATAACAAAAAATATATTATAAGTTTTATGTTTGAAGCACATTTTTTCTACACAGTTTAGCGTCAATTAGTGATTTTCCGCATTTTTAAGTTTAACAGAGTATAATTTTCATTTCATGTCATTCACTCATGATTAAAATTAGGTTATTTTTTCATTTTAAATTGTTTACTAATTTATTTTTAATGGTTAATGTGTGTACATTTCAATGGGTTCAATTTAAGAATAATATGTAATCCCATGACCCAATAAGATAAGAATGATATGTAGGACGGGTAAAATGAGCTGTAGTCTTGTACAGACTCAGCCAACCATTCCTGAGAGAGTATGGTTAAATGAACCCAAACCATCAAAGAACACCGGTAAGCGCTGTCATCTAGTGTTTAAATCCCTATGAAAGTAACTACTTTAACTACGATTTGAACTAGAAACCTTCGCCTCCAAAACTCACAGCGTTGACTCATAGCGGCGACTTTAACTTTAGACCAACCCGGTGGGTATTTTTTACTAATAATTAAACATAGGTTATGTTTTTCCAAGTTCTGGGAAGAAAAGTTGTGTGAGTTTTAACCACCAGATTTATTTTTAGGTTAAAGTACAAATATTGATTTTTTTTCAAAATTGCGGTCAAAGGTTTCGTTGAGATTGGTAGTTATTTTGATTTAAGGACGGGTATTCTCAACGTACTTGTTATATTCGACGTGTGTGTGTGTGTGTGTGTGTGTGTGTGTGTGTGTGTGTGTGTGTGTGTGTGTGTGTGTGTGTGTGTGTGTGTGTGTGTGTGTGTGTGTGTGTGTGTGTGTGTGTGTGTGTGTGTGTGTGTGTGTGTGTGTGTGTGTGTGTGTGTGTGTGTGTGTGTGTGTGTGTGTGTGTGTGTGTGTGTGTGTGTGTGTGTGTGTGTGTGTGTGTGTGTGTGTGTGTGTGTGTGTGTGTGTGTGTGTGTGTGTGTGTGTGTGTGTGTGTGTGTAGAAGTGTGTTAGTTTGTTTTAATTTTAAACTTTAACAAAGACAAGTTAAATTTTTGGAATGAGTAGTTATAATGTATATAAATTTTGCTTATGTGTTGTTGGTAGTAGGTGAACTACCGCAAAATTTAGGTAAAGTAGGGCAACATTATAAGGACTTACCAATTACGTATGCCCTTACAAACCCACCATGTAATAATAGTAACAGTACTAATAGTGTAATTAATATAAAGTTGCGAATAGGGTAAGTTGAAGTTAGTGTAACTCAGTTCTACCACTACACCATTACGACTCCTTCTTCACTTCCTTAGTGTTTGCACCCCGCCTCATCAGTTCAGTTCAAGACCCTAATCTTGGCAACTAACTCTCCTTAAGACTAATTTAGCTAAGAAGGGCCTGCCACCTCCTCCTCTTTCTTCCCCCTCAAATTCCTCAATTTGTCACTTTGTTGTGCAGAGGGCGATGGATGAATGTGTAAAAGCTATTCTGTTTTGTTACCCTTCGTCATTAACACATAACCTGAATAACCGTCCTATTAATCGAATTCAATGTTAACTTTTGTTACACCCATTCATTTTCATTTATCATTCATTCATTTTCTTTTTATTCAAAAATGAATGAATCCATTTACAAACATCTTTATTATTACTATTATTACACCTGTAATTTTCATTTATAATTTAAAATCTTGCCTATAACAGGCAGTGTTGTTGTTTAGGTCAACAGCCGAAAAGCTGGTTTGAACCTCTAGAGGTTTTACTAAGTAAAAACGAGGAGTAAGGTAGTTTACCATTGCCTTCCTCACTGAGTTGAAAAAGTATGCTTATCAGCATGCCAGGCTTTCCAAAAAGCACTCATTTTCCACCCTGCAAATGACAACTTCACTTCATTCACCACAGGGTCTGGCTGCATAGTGAAATTCATTACTCTCAGAGGAGATAACTCTGACTTGTGTCTTTTACACCTCTACCTCTTCTGTTCTTAAATAGTTCAGTCATATACGTGGCTGACTATGTGATAAGAAACAGAACTATTTTCTTTAGCCCTGGACCAAACAGATAGAGTGCAATTAAAATAACACTCCACCTGCCCGTTTTGGGCATATAACAGGCAGATGAAGTGTTAAATTAATTTCACTCGATCTGTTGGTTCCAGGGCTACAAAGAAAGTTCTGTTTCTTATTACATAGTCAGCCAATTACATGAGTGAACTATTTAAAAACAGAAGAGGTAGAGGTGTAAAAGACACTAATCAGAGTTATCTCCTCTGAAAGTAATGAATTTCATTATACAGCCAGACCCTGTGGTGAATAAAATGATGGTGTCATTTGTAGCGTGGAAAATGTGTGCTTTTCGGAGGGCCTGGCATGCTGATAAGCATACTTTTCAACTCAGTGACGAAGGGAATGGTAAACTACTTCACTCTTCGTTTTACTTAGTAAAACCTCTAGAGCTTCAAACCAGCCTTTCAGCTGATGACCTAAACAACAACAATTTAAAATCATTCTTCTTCTCCTCGTATTGGCTACGCGGGAGTGTTTATTAATACTATAAACAATATTTTCAAAGTAATATTATTGCATTTATTGATTTAGCAACAATCACGTCATGGGGTTTTGGTTTTTGTAGCAGTACACATTACTTGGTAGCTACTTACTACTAATGAAAAGGACTACATATGTGTTAAATATTTTTAATAAACAATGAATTATTATTTTTTAAGCTCCAATTGGAGCACTAATAATCAAATTTCAGTTTTCAATGGATCGTTTAATTTGTTTTCTTCGATTAAACATCATATCTATATTTTAAGATCTGGCTCTCCTCTGCTCGTCAGTTATGTTTTATTGTCCAATTTTTCTGGTTATTAATGGTAATTGAATTTTTCTTTCCTTGAGTATTGGTCAATCTTCTCGTTTTACAATAATGTTGTACTATATCTCCAGACGAGCCTACTTTCTGGCATATGTAGTTGTATAATTTTATGTGATGGTTAAATGATTTACTTTTTAAATTAAATTTAAGATTTAACCACAATACATTTTATTAATTAACAGTTCGTTCATTATTATTTTTTAAATTATTTATTTTCCGACCGATTTTCATTTTCCTTCTTTCACTCATGATTAAAATAATGTTATGTTTTTTGAGTTTAGTTTTTTGTTTATTACTAATGTTAGGTTATATTGATCATTATTTGAATTGGCAAGAGAAAGTTGTGTGTTTCACACCAGATTTTTTTTCTTAGTGTAGTGTATTTTTAAGCACAAGCCACCATTTTTCGTTTTTTTTTCGTTTTTTTCGTTTATCAATTTTTTTGAAACTGTCAGTTGTGGATTTGGTGTTTAACCTGAAAACCGTTTCGCAGGCGTTAGTGGCTTCGGGTCTCAAAACAGTATCCTAATGGCGTAATTATTAGGCGTATTTGTATAAATTTATAAAAACATTTATCAATATATTATATTTTATATATATGGAAGCATTTTACCAGAAGAAGGGATAGGCTAGTGGGGCATATCTTAAGACATCCAGATATTGGTCTATCAATAATGGAGAGTAATATTGAGGAAGTAATTGTAGGGGGAGGGAAAGGTTAGAATATGTAAAGCAAATTACAAAAGATGTGGGGTTTTAGAGGTATGTAGATATGAAACGACTTGCGCAAGATAGAACAGGTTGGAGAACTGCATTAAACCAGTAGAGAGACAGATGACAAAAAAATTATTGAGCTAATGAAAAAATATTATGAACATTAACTAATTAAATTTAACACAGCCAACTATTAAATTATAAATTTATTAATTATTGATTGTACTCGTAATAATATAAGTAATATAATATTAATTTTATTAATAGTAAAGACCGTATGTTGATGTTGCTACGTATTGTTGAACCATTAGTTCCACATTTTGGGAAGTTATAAGAAAAGGAACAATTTACCCTACATATATGAGTTTAAGTCCATAACCAATTATTATATTTATTAATAAATAACATTGATTATATGTAAAGAATAATCAATATTAATTCATAATTTATTAAAATAAACATCACCTACTTCAACAGAGTTAAGTGCTGCGTCACTATTAGTTAAACATAAGATTTACAGGAATATTACTACATTTTGACTTGGATATAATATCAACTTCAAGGCTCTCTGTTAAGCTAAAATATTTAACTAAAAGATCAGTTTTTAACTCTTAAACGCTAAATTTTTTAAACAGCGTTAAATTTTTTTTCACAATAAGTAATTACTTTTTAAACCAGTTTTAAAAATGCAAATTTAAACGTTAGGAACAAATCTGGTATGAAACATTTGTACGATTTTCTCTTACCAAAGTAAATAATGTAAATTAAACCTATATTTAATCATAAGAAAACAATGGTATATGAAAAAACATAACCTAACTGAGTTAATGATACAAAATGCAAATCAACCTCTTTTCAAATTTAAAAAATACGGAAAATCACTAGCCTAATTTTGACGCTTAACTTAGCGTTGTACAAAAATAATGTTAGAAATAAAAGTTTTAAAATTTTATATTTTCTATAACTTTAACCAATACAATTTTTTTTTGTAAATTGCATACTGAGACCGCAATTTTATAAACCCAATTTTTTACGTTTTTGATGAGATAAACATTGTAGAAAAATAATGTTCAAAATTAAAGTAGTTGTAGATTTTCTTATATTATACAAATTGAAATATGTTAAATATGTACACCACTATTATTCTAAAATGCATATTATGGGCGGAATGTTAAAAAAAAAACAATTTTTTACTATGAGAGCACAGCCCCCTTTAAGAACTTAAACACAAATGGCGCTTATCGTATCTTGTAGAACATAAAAAATGTAACATAAAAGAGCATAAAAAAAATTTATAGAAAGATCGCAGGAGTCTTTTTCAAGAAAATGTTCGTGTCGGGTTTCCCAGTGGTATCTATCTTAAGTTCCAACTTTCAGATTCGTACGATATTCCGTTTTTGAGGTATTTTGTTCACACACAAACACATGCGCAAACAAGTCGGTAAAAATATGTTTGTTTTTTGTTGAGGAGGCCTAAAAACGTGTATTTCCGATGAAAAATCAATTTCCATTAATCAATAATATGAAAACAGTACTTTATATATCTACTATGTATATTCATAAAACGGCAAAAAGAGTAAACATTTCTAGATGGATTTGCTATAAAGTAAAAATCAATATACAAATATAATAAATAACAAAGAAAGAACAAACATAAGTTCTAATAACATTTTAATGTCACATAATATAAACATTTATTTATGATATATAAATGACATTAATGTAAACACAGTAAACATATTAATTTATAAGAGTAACTAAACTTTACCTAAACAGTGAAATGGAAATTCACAGTATATAAGATTAAATGAAGGTAGACACGCAATTATACATTGATATAGCAAACTACAACATTTAATTAACCTTACGGCTTAATAACTAATAACTCAGATGTAAATAACACGAATATCTCTGGCAAATCTGTTTTAGAATAATTATTAACTCACTTTTTTAAATTTTAAATACACATTATTATTTTAATAAAGAATATATTATTATTTTAACTTTAAAATGATTAAAAAACAAAAATATTTTTCCTGATAAGAAAAAAATTAATCATGGCTTTATAAAAGAATTATTTAATAATATCGTGCGAATGTTATTAGTATTTCTATTTAATTAAAAAATATTTTATGCTGTGATAAAAGTAGATGGAGTAATGTAAAAAGATCTAATTCTGTTTTAAAAGTTGTCATTTAACATTAACATGTAACCCATGAGCAATTTTTAGAAGAATCATTATACTACAAACCTTCTTCTTCTTAAAGTTCCATCTCCTATCGGAGGTTGGATATCATAATGGCTATGGTCACTTTGCTGCTGCCGCTCTGAATAGTTGCAATGAACTACAGTTGAACCATTCTCCAAGATTCCGCAGCCAGGAGATGCGTCTTCTTCCTACGCCTCTTCTTCCTCGGATCCTTCCCTGCATAATAATTCTCAGCAACTCATATTTTTCTCCTCTGGTTATGTGACCCAAATATTCTAGTTTTCCTGTTTTTATACTTTTCATAACTTCTAACTCCTTATTTAAACGTCGGAGCACCTCAACATTGGTAACCTTTTGGACCCACTGAATTTTCAATATTCTCCTGTAACACCACATTTCGAACGCTTCTATCTTCTTTATGTGTTGTTTCTTCAATGTCCAAGCTTCCATTCCATATAGTACGATAGAAAATACATAACATCTTAGAGCCCTCAATCTGAGAGGCAACTGAAGGTCTTTGTTTGTTAGCATTGTCTTCAATTTTATGAATGCTTGCCTTCACTACAAGCCTACAGACCCACAAACCTACAAACCTACAAATCTACAAATCTACAAACCTGCAGACCCACAAACATGTGTGTACCTGTGTGGGTATGTTAATTTACTCGTTGTTTAGGTCATCAGCTGAAAGACTAGTTTAAAACTCTAGAGGTTTTACTAAGTATAACTAGGTGAAGTCTAAGGTGGTTTACAATTGCCTTACTCACTGAGAGGAAAACTATGTTTCTTAGTATGCAAAGATAAAAAGTATCTACTTTCCACCCTGCAAATGTTACCTTCATTTCATTCACCACGCGGTCTGGGTGTATAATAAAATTTAATACTCTCAGAGTAGATAACTCTGACGAGTGTCTTTTACGCCTCTACCTCTTCTTTTCTTAAATGGTTCAATCATATAATTGGCTGACCATGTTATACGAAACATAAAGATGTTTAAACAGTAAATACCAAAATTCTGAAGGAAACATACGTAATTTAAAATAACAATAATAATATTTATTTATTCCACTTTATACAAATACAAAATTATATCTTATCTACTAGGAATAAAAAACCACCATCTCAAGTAAACAGTGGTTATATAAAAAAATGCATAAAAATTAGTTGACAAATGAATTACAAATCAATGTCATCATCCTCTACAAATGACAATTCAAATTGTAGCGGCAGCTACAGCGCATGTTAACTATATTTTTTTTAACAACAATATTAACCAAGCCGTCAGTCTTCAGAGCAGATATTCACCTGTACATGAATAACACTAAAATCAGTTATTATTGTTATATTATTTACCAAGATCAGTAAATTCCTGCAAGGACTGAATAGCAACCACTGCAAGTCAGCAACGGTAAAACACCAACACTAACCAACAATTCTTACAAGTGAATCAACATCAGTTATCTCATTGAGCCAATCTTAAACTTTCTTAAAAATATAAACACGTGTGTAAGCTATAATTTCCATAAGCAACAGATTAAAACACTTCGGACCTAAATAAACAAAAGTTTTAGCAAAAAAGGATTTATTAACTTTCTGTCTTACAAAAAGTTGTCGGCTACTAAGCTACTAAATAGAGCTACTAAATAAAGTTGCTACTAAATAGCAGCAACAATTTCTGAAGACAGCATCATAACGGATAATATTGGAACTAACGGTTGATTCGAAAAGAGCGCCGGTTTTTAAACGGCTGGTAATTTTTTGTTTATCGGTTGGCAACATTGTTAGACCTCATTTCTATTTCGGAGAACATTCCGATTGACGATTCAGTTGTAGTTTTTCTTGTTCGCAGTGTAGTACTCTCGCAGTCTTTGTCTAACCATGGAGAAGTTTACTATTGCACAACGAGTGTTAATCGTGAAAACATTTTACCAGAGTGGAGAGAGTTATGCGGCTACTGTCAGGCGACTTCACGGTACTCTAGGACGTAATGAAGCACCGAATGAATCAACAGTTCGCAGGCTCATGAAAAAGTTTTTTGAGACGGGTTCAACAGTCGACCTTAAAAGTTCTGGACGTCGTCGTTCTGGCCGAACTGAGCAGAACGTTGCGTTGGTTCGTGACAGTGTGGCTGTTAGCCCAGCAAAATCAATACGTCGCCGTTCTCAACAATTGGGTTTACGATGTTCTTCTGTACGGAGAATTCTTCGGTACGATCTCCAATATCACCCGTATAAAATTCAGTTGCTGCACGAGAAACAATGTTGTTGCTCTGTGAACGGTTCCAGGATCGCATCATTTCTCGTAATTCCGACCATCAATGGCCACCAAGATCGTGTGACTTGACGCCTTGTGACTTTCATCTTTGGGGTCATCTGAAGTCATTGGTGTATGCCAATAAACCCCGAAACATCAATGACTTGAAGGAGGAAATTCGACGGGTTATCGGGCAAATGGAAGTCGAAACTTGTCGTGCAGTAATATCCAATTTCATGGACAGAGTTGATGCGTGCCAGCGCAGTAGAGGAGGACACATGCATGACATCATTTTTCATACATGAAATCGGAAGGTAAGATGAATTTGTTGATGTATTTATTTTCAGTTTTTCAATAAAATAAATCTCTGAATTTGACATATCAAAACCGGCGCTCTTTTTGAATCACCCTTTAGTATATACTATTCTAATGTTTGGCTGTCGTGGTTGAAGTTTTCGCGCAGTTTTCCTTTGCCACTCCAAGCAAATGCCTAGTTAGTTTCCTTTTTGCCTTCTGTGTAGTACAGTATAACCTGTATCACATAGTGACAACTAACACAATTCTTTTTTCTAGCCCTGAAACTAACAGTTTGAGTGCAAATAATTAACCCTCAACTTGCCTGTTATGGGAAATAAAGGTACCCGGAACAAAAAAAATTGAAAATTTTCACATTTCCAGTTTTTGCAAATTATTAAAATTATACTGCCTCCAACGATACAGATACAATTTTTAGGGGCCTTGCAGTTTTTTTTTATAATTAAAAATATTTTGAATCCTTACGTTATTTTTGAAATGTTACCATTTGCATAGCATCTCAATTTTTTTTTGAATGACGACAGATAAATACATATTGTTGTTTTGTTTTGCGCGATATTTTTTGTTTTCAAACTTGCAGTTAGCACCACACCACCTATGAGTTGGAAACAGTGCTGGAAGGAATCTTCTGTCAGCTCCTTCAGGACACGTGCCGCTTTCTCTTTTACAGCTTCCACAGACTCAAATCTTGTCCCTTCTAATGCAGATTTCACCTTAGAGAACAGGTAGAAGATAATAACATGTGATGGAACGTGTTTTTTACTTATGATCCGGAAAGGAAGCGCCAATCCACGCACTAGAAGAGCCGAACTTCACTGAGAGCCAAAAAAGCTCGAATGAGCAAGTCAAAATTTAAAGCAATGATTTTTTTTTCATACCAATGGAATTGTGTACCTACACTGTGTTCCTGAAGGTCAAACAATTAATCAATATTACTACCTTGAGGTACTTTCTTTGACTACGTCAACGAGTAAGGAAAAAACGTCCCGAAATATGGAAGGACAAACCATGGGTTCTCCACCAAGACAATGCGTCAGCTCATTCCCCGTTATCTGTCAAGAGGTTCCTAGCCAAGTACAGCATCTCAGTAGAACATACACCTTATTTACCAGATCTTTCACCATGTGACTTCCACATGTTTGCTAAGGTGAAATTTGCATTAAAAGGGACAAGATTTGAGTCTTTGGAACCTGTAAAAGAGAAAGCGGCATGTGTCCTGAAGGAGCTGACAGAAGATGAATTCCAGCACTGTTTTCAACAATTGAAAATTTGTATGGAGCGTTGTAGGGATTGAGGAGGAGTGTATATTGAAGGTGACAATAAGTGGGTATGTATAATATATAAATAAAATTTGTTACGTCAGTCTCTTTACTTAATAGCCACACCTCGTAATTTCATCTAACTGTACACAAACGGTCCGTACATCTATACGCACTTTAAAAAAGTTCATTTTACTGAGATTAATTTCTAAAGCTAAAAAAAAGATAGTTGTCCTAGTTATAAATGTTGTGTGCCCTAGTTTTGCAGAATATTTCCAACAATTGCTATAGCATGAAGTACACAATAGATTATTGTTACTTTACTTCTCAAGCTGAAAGTTTATCTCTTCTGTTCGATTAAATATAAAACTTAATGCAATTTGTAAGTTGGGATGTTGGTGGGAACGGTGGTTTTGAATAAGTTACAGTTAAATAATTCATGAGATTTATGATTATGAATATCTTTATGTAAATTTCTTTCATAAGAAATTTGTTTTATTTTGTTAAAATCTCAAGAGATTTATTTTCACTGCTACACACTCGTATGTATTTACTGGTGATTAAATATGGAATATTTAATTGTAATGATTAAAAAATATATTAGGTTTTAAGGATTTTTAAGTCATAATCCATGATTGTGAGGTTATGTGCTCTAGGAAAGGTCCCGAGCTCCATGTTTGTCTAAAACTCGTTCAGTTTTCAATGAGTTAAAACGACGTTTTTAGCGATTGGTCTGCAGGTGTGTGTGTGAGTCTGTGTAAATTTGTGAACAAATTATCTCATAAAAGAAATTTAACAAAATCAGTCAACCGGAAGTAGTAGTTCATTCATGATTTTTTTTAAATTTTTAAAAATTTTCTCAAAAACAGACTATTTTTTAAATTACTTTTTTTACTAAATATTTCATTCTCTACAAGATAGGGTAAGCGCCATGTCCGGTTAAATTCTTAGGGAGGCAGGTCCTCGTAGTAAAAAATGATTTTCTTTAAGATTACTGCCTAAATTTGCATTTTAGGGCAAAAGTGTGTATAACCAAAATTAGCCCTACAGAACATAGAAAACCTACAACTTTTATTTCATAAATGTTTTCTACAACGTTTAGTTTAGCGTTAATTAGTGATTGTATGTATTTTCCACATCAAAATCCTTAAGGAATGAAGTATTTTTAATATTACGATCTAAATATGCATTTTACGACAAAAATGTAATCAAGTTATAGGAAATAAAAAAATTACAACTTTTAATACATGCATTTCATGCGTTTCTTAGATGTTTTAAGTACATAATACATGTCATTACATGTAATAAATGTATTTTACGTCCAACTGAGGTTGATTTTCATTTCGCGTCTTTCATTTATGATTAAAATTACGTTATAATATTTTTTACACTGTTTACTCATGATTAAATATATATGATATATTATTCATTATTTACAATGGCAATTAAAAATAGTTGGAGTATTTCACACCAGATTTTTATTTATTACAAATTTATGAAAAATGTAAAGATAAATAACTGTTCACATGTCGGTTTAATTGAACATTTTTTTGACAACCAATTCCGTTTTTATCCGTTAAAAGTATGAAATGTTTACACTGGTTACCGTAGTTGACGTGAAATGTTTGCTCAGGGAATAATCTGCCATACACCGTTTGACGTTGAAGTAAAAACCCCTTTAAGCTTTCACTTAAATAAAACAACAAATTAATAAAAACTGAGTTCTATTCTACTATTTTAATGGATGAGTTCTCTGTTTTACGTTGATGTATTCCCTAAAAATACTACAATCGTTGTGACTTTATGACTATTTTGTCATTTTCGTTTTTATTATAACTCTTTGTCCGCTATTTGGGGTTTAATATTAAACAAATTGCAGAGGAGTTAACATACTTATTGAAGGATTATGGAAAAAAGTTCTGTTTCTTCTTTTATGGTTAAATAAATTCTTGTAACAGGTAAAGGTATAGGTACAGTTGAAGAAAATGTAGCCTTTTTTTCTAACATCTGAGATTATTTACAATCAGTTTAAAAACAAAAATTATAAGTAAATTATAAATAGCATGAACGGGTTCACATGACGAAGACAATACCCAATGGTATTGTTTCGGAAAGAAAAAAAACAAGTATAATTTTTGAAAACATTTACTTGATATTATATGAAAAACAGTAATAAAAACGTAACAAAATGAATAACGATGAGAGTGGAATGCGTAGAGGAAGAAGATGATGTTAATAGATGATGTCGATGTTGATATGAACTTCAATTATTTAAAATGTAGGTTAGTCGGTAAATCTAAACAGAAAATCAAGCAATTTTATTCGTTTTAGTCGTGTCACGTTTTCGCTATTATCAAGTAAATTAGGCGCCAAAGAATTCGGGTGATCCGCTAATTTTTCTTGATATTTAGAACTTAACTGCGTAATTTCTTCTTTCACGGTGTTGACACATAAGTCCTTAGGCATTGCATCATTTTTCACATACCGTGAAGCATTTGTTATTATCCGTAAAACTTTTGACTGGAATGTAAATGTAGCCTAAATAATTTTTTTTATCCCTAACATGTTTACATTGGAGTCTGTCCAATTCAGAACAATATGCAACCCAATGAACCAATGAAATGAGAATGATGTGTATGACGTTAATTTTGTAAATACCCAGGCCGACAATTCATAAGAGAGTATGGTTAATTAAACTCTAACCGTCAAAGAACATTGGTACTTCACGATTGTTTGGAGAAACTATCATACCGCAAACAAAAAGGCAGTCAGGGCCTTTGTATACGGGCAGTTTTTTTTATTAAGTAGTGAATGGAAGTGTGTTAGATCCAGAGGAGTTGACATATTCGTTGAAGGATTGCGGAAAAAAGTTCTGTTTCTTCTTTCATGGTTAAATAAATTCTTGTAACAAGTATAGATACAGATGAAGTAAACATAGCTTAAAGAATTTTTTTGCTTATCCCTAACCTGTTTACGTTGCAGTCTGACCAATTCAGAACAATATGCAACCCAATGAACCAATGAGATAAGGATGACGTGTAGTTTGCACATACCCAGGAAAACAATTCCCGAGAGAAAATGGTTAATTATACTGCAACCATCAAAGAACATAGGTTCTTCAAGATTGTTTGGAGAAAATATACCGTAAGTATAAAGACAGTCAGCGCCTTTATACAGGGTGTCTCACGAGTAACCCGACAAACTTCTAAGGTGGTTTCCTTTCATCAAAATAATGAACAAAGTTTATATAAACATTGGTCCGGAAACGCTTCGTTATCGAGTTATGGCTAGCGAAAGATTGTGCCTTGGGTTCAAAACATAAGCCTAAATAAAGTCATCCTAGATGTCTAGGAACCCAATTTTATGAGTATATTTTATGGTTTATTATGTATTTCGACCCGAAAAATTGAATAAAATAAGTTTCAGAACCATATCTCTAGTAGTTTTTGTAATGTCCAATAAAAACTGGAAAAATCTGTGCATAAAAATACGTTTTTTTAGGTTTGAAGACAATAACTCTGTTAAATGGTTAATAAATGTGTAAATTTATTTAAAAAAACTTGTAGAGATTTTAATTCTGAAGAGAATGATGTAAAATAGGTCAATAATAAACAAACACAAGGTTTATAAAATGTATGTTTAATTAAATTTTTATAATTAATAAAACTTTTTTCGTTATTTTGATGAGAGGAAACCACCTTAGAAGTTAGTCGGGTTACTCGTGAGACACTCTGTATACAGGTAGTTGTTACTTAGTAGTGAATGGAAGTGTGTAAGATCCTTGCTTCTTGTATCATAATGGTGGGGTCTTATAGTATTATATTAAAATGGTGGCCACTTCCGGTTAAAATCGGAACTTTAAATCCAATGATTTCTATATCTACTCTTTAAGAGAAACTGAATGATACTACTTTTGTTTCCAAAATCAGACTTTGATTTATTGACTTCCAGATTTGGGCCACCTCCGGTCAAAACCGGTACATCAAACCGAATCCAGGCTCACTTACTTTTTGTGTAGATTACGAATCCGAAAACCGTTTATTCATATCGTTTGTAGTTTCTGACTTCTGAATGTGACGGCAAACGAACAGACATAAGAAAATGATAATTGATAATTTTTAAAGTTAACCACAAAATAGTTCATATTTTCATAAGCGTATATAAAGTCTTTTTCACAATTATTTGGCGGATATAGATACTGAAGTCACGAGATTGCCTTTTACGTATGGATGGGCTGTGAGGAAGGGAAGTGAAAATACTACAGTGCTGCCAACCTCGATAGTGAGACACTACTCGTACATTTCATTACCGTGCAGTTTCTACAAACATTTTGTAAGCTGTGGTTCATTCCAAGAAAATGTTTTCTTCATAAACTTTGTAAGAAATAAATGCGACCTGTAATATTTCCTATAGCTGAATTACATGACTAGAAATGTTTGATTTACTGTAATTACCAATGACCTTATTACATTGGAACAAAATTTTCTACGAATGAATCGCCTTCTTTACTATCGCTGTCACCAGCGTCTTCACTATCAGTTTTTCTAGTATCACCTAACAGTTTCTTTTTTTACCAGGTGTCAAAAAATCTGTCGAAGAATAGCTTCTTCACGTCTTTAATTTCCTTCTTTACTTTTCGAATTGCGGAAAGAGAACAATCACAGTAGCTAGCCACTCGCTCATGGCTTTTGTTAAGAGACAGGGGATAGGTATTTTTGTTTAGCTTTAACTTCACAACATTTTATTACACTGCTTATTAGATTTCGTTCAGGACTGTGAATAGTCTGCCCACGTTTTCGAGAAACTAACATTTGTGTTTACGGTAACAAACAGTTATATTCGTACAGTTAATCTACAAAAGGTTCCACGATATACTGTATGCGCTCTGGGTATAGTATAAATCATTGTATTTGTTGTACTGAAATTAAAGCAGTCGCACATGCGCACTGATGCTTTTTCCCCTTTACCCCTCGTTGCAAACAAAGGCAAACTTGTGACTCAAGTACCTATATCAAGTACGTTGAGTTTTAAAAAAAGCTGCCAATATCTTTTATAAATATTCAAATAGAGCAAGAGAAAGTATTAAGTGCGCTGAATTTAAGCTCTTTAGATGTACGAGAAATTAAACTTCAGTGATAAGAATGTAGTTAAGTGAATGAGGGTGTTTACGTGTACATTATAGATAAACTGAAACGTAACTCTATAGTTTTAATTAAATTTAACTACAATCTACAATAAAGGAATATTGAAGATATATTTAAATTATGTATTTTATTTATTTAAAAATAAAATAAAGTTGAATAGTAATAAAGGAAAGGATATCCTGTTCACAGTACAATGAACTGTATTATGTATTCGTTCATATAAATTCAATGTACACACCTGTCGAATATCTGACACGTGTTGCAAAAGGGACGCTTCGCTCAGTAAACTCTATTCGGATTTAGTTTTCCTGCACTGCACAAGACTCGGTTCCATTAAAAAGAGTTGAAATCCTAAATCCATAGCACTGATGCTTTTGCTTCCGATTTCTTAACCGGCTCTTTTTACCCAGTATAGAAATCTTAATGTAAAACATATTGCTTATTTTTATAAACGGTTTATTTTAAAGTCCAAAATTTAAATATATAAATTTTTAATAATAATTTTTTATTGGATTCTTATTACTAGTTAAACTTAAATCTGCTTAAACTATCCACCGCACTTTAAAAAATAGCTCCAGCAAAAACACAAGAGTAAAATTTTATAAAACATTAGCAGTGCTGACCCTAATCTATGGCAGTGAAACTTGGGTGCTATCAAAGCGAGAGGAGAGTAGATTGCAGGCATCTGAAATAAAATTTCTTCGACATACATATAGGTGTAGTAGAGAAGATTGTTACAGGAATACCGAGATATGGAAAGAACTCAACATCTTCTCTATAAACAACAAGGTATTCCAGAACAAAATGCCATGGTTAGAGCATGTAAACAGAATGCGGGAGGATAGGATACCTAAGCACACACTGGGCTATAAGCCGGAGGGCAGAAGAGACGAGGACGCCCGAGCAAGAGATGGGCAGATTTGAGAGGTTCGGAACAGGCAGAGATGCCTAATCCTTGAAAGGCAGAAGAAGAAGAAGAAGGAGGAGGAGGAGGAGGAGAAGAAGAAAAAGAAGAAGAAGCAGGAGGAGGAGGAGGAGGAGGAGAAGAAGAAGAAGAAGGAGGAGGAGAAGAAGAAGAAAAAGAAGAAGAAGAAGAAGAAGGAGGAAGAAGAAGAAGGAGGAGGAGAAGAAGAAGAAAAAGAAGAAGAAGAAGAAGGAGGAGGAGGAGAAGAAGAAGAAGAAGAAGAAGAACTTAAATCTGTTGTGCTAATCTTTCTGTATAAATGGAAAGCTTAGCATGCCCTCTCCGACCGGAAGTTGGCAATCATGATGGCTATTTGGACTTTGGACACCGCAGCTCTGAACAGCTCCACTGAGGTACAACAAAACCAGTCGCAAAGATTCTTCAACCAAAAAAATTCTTCTTCTTCCCACATCTCCCTGACTGACTCACTCATCACTAATTCTCCTACTTACATATGAGCTAAAAAGCTCAAATTTTGAGAAAACATTCTCATTTAAGGTAAATAAAAATTTAACTATGAACGATTTTGACACACAGCCGTTAAAGCGTTCAAAAAGGTGTTAATTCAAACCGATATTTTCCGTTTACTAACTTTCGGAGAAGCTAGATGGCTGAAACTCGGTAGAGATGTTACTTATACTTCAACTTTAAAAACTATACGTTAAATTTTTCCAAAATATTTCCCAAAGGTGGTAAAAATGGTGTTTACCCTTAAACCAATTTATTACTTACTAAGTTCCAGACGAGATAGATGGCTAAAACTCGAACTAGTGCTAAAGTGATAATACTGGATAAGTTTTAAATTTCTATATCTTCCTTGCTTGTATTTTTGCTTTTACGACCTCGTAGGATCATTTTAGTCCAATTTCTGGGCCAGTTCATTCTATAATCAGTTCTTATCCTGAAGCATGTAAGTTGTTTTATTCTTGCTTCTTTCCTTTACGCCCACATCTTTTTTAGGCGTTCTGATCTTTAGCGCCTGTCCTTGTCTGAATCCACCCTGTTAGATTCCTCTCTAGTTTTAGGCTCAAATATTATCATATTCTGCCCATTACGGACAGGTGGAGTGTCAAATTATTTACACTCACTCTGTTCGTTGCAGTGCTAAAATATATAGTTCTGTTCCTTATCACATGGTCAGCCAATGAAATGACTGGATCATTTAAGAACAGAAGAGGTAGAGGTGTAAAAGACACTAATCAGAGTTATCTCCTCTGAAAGTAATAAATTTCATTATACAGCCAGACCCTTTGGTAAATAAAGTGCAGGTGTCATTTGCAGAGTGGAAAATATGTGTTTTTAGAGGGCCCAGCATGCTGATAAGCGTACTTTTCCACTCAGTGAGGAAGGCATAGGTAAATCACCTCACTACTCGTTTTACTTAGTAAAACCTCTACAGGTTCAAACCAGCCTTCTGGCTGATGACCTAAACAACAACATTACCATATTAGTTTTAATTAGCTTGTCGTATTTTCCAGATTTTGTTATCAGATTCTCTCTTGAAATTCTCAACTCTTCCATGTCCTGTTGGATTTCCTTTATCCATTTAGTTTTTGTTCTATATATTCCTTTAAAAGTAGAATATTTCAAAATACTTTCTCAGTAAGCACTTGCTACCTAAATAGAACCTACCCTCCGAATTTCAAATTTTTAGGCCTTACGGTTTAAGAGATTTCAGGATGATCGGGAGAGTGGTGTATTGACAGCACAACTGGCTTCTATGGCAGGCGTCCGGGTCTCATTTCCGATCAAGTACTGAATTTTTTCATCACCTCATATCTTTATATACGTAAAGCCACGGGCTTATGTTAGCGTTATCACTTAGTATAGAACGTAAAGTTAACTGACTAGAATAACCAAAATATTAATGTAACGAGAACATTGTGTAACCCTTTCCCTTACCCGTAATTAGAGGGGATACAAAACGAACGAGTTAGAATACGTCGGTTTTCAACACTTCACGGTGAATCCATAAATATAATTTCGTTGTCTCTGAAACTGGAGCGAATACACAACGAGTAGAACGCATGTGGAGATCCACACGCATGTGGAGATCGGAAAAATGGTGAAATAAGAAACACCAAGGACTTGGATTCTTACCTCTGAGAACACATGTGGCGGCAGAACCGACTAAAGGCGGAAATCGCTATCTTACTCTCTTCGATGATATTGCTGCATTCTGGGAGTTGCAGAAATGTAAAAAACCGTTAAAAAATTTGTTGTTTTGTTTAGGTCATCAGCCGAAAAGCTGGTTTGAACCTGTAGAGGTTTTACCAAGTAAAACGAGGAGTGAGGTGGTTTACCATTGCCTTCCTCACTGAATAGAAAAATACGCTTATCAGCATGCGGGGCCCTCTGAAAAGCACATATTTTCCACTCTGCAAATGACACCTTCACTTCATTCACCACAGGGTCTGGCTGTATAATGAAATTTATTACTTTCAGAGGAGATAACTCTGATTAGTGTCTTTTACACCTCTGCCTCTTCTGTTCTTAAATGATTCAGTCATTTAATTGGCTGACCATGTGATAAGAAACAGAACTATTTATTTTAGCCCTGCAACGAACAGGTTGAGAGTAAATAATTTGACACTCCACCTGTCTGTTATGGGCAGAAAAAATTAAAAAATTGTGATTAAAAAATTTAATTAACAGATTAAAAAATTTATGCACGTAAATTGTAGAGTACATTATTGAACTTTTGAGTTGGATTATGGTGTAGTGGTAGCACAACTGGATTTTATTTCAGGATCCTGGGTCTGATTTCGATCAGGTACTGAATTTTTTTTATCCTGTACATTACCTCTTACCATTATCTACGCAAACCCAAGACTTATGTAAGCATTATCACACTTAATATAGAACGTAAAGGTAACTGACTAGAATAACAACAATATTAATGCAATGACAACACATAGATAAAACGGAGTGTGATCGGTACATTAAAGAGCATTGTTGTGGGAACCACTCACCGCTGTTATTATAATCGTCATCTCTAACATACATATATATATATATATATATATATATATATATATATATATACATACGTATTAGGAATGGATGATGGCGAGATAGAATCTACATAGACCGAGCGTAGCAAGAGGTGAGGAAAAGGAGAGAATGATGGTGAGGAAGTTTCGTTTAGGTTGGATGGTGTGTGTCTGTGAGGTGAACGTGGGGGGGGGGATTATTATGAAGGATGTTGTTACGCGTACCTATGCATTCGAAGCAAGTAAATCAACAGAACGTAGACAAGGAACCGTTCCTATTGTTTATGACCATACAATAGGAATACAATTTGCCACACGGATTCCTCGTTCCTCACTCCTCGATGCCACGAATATATTCCAACAATGTAACCGAACTGTCACTGTTAGCTACTGTTACCCGCTTTACAACTGTTATTCCTCCCTGGCAGCTTTCGCTACACTTATTATTACTACTGCCATTATGTACACAGTCACTCACACTCAATCATTTCACACTGTTTAACTCAGCTATGTTCTATATAAACTACGTATAATAATACCCTGATATTTAAAAATTGTTTTTAGTTAACAGATATATCTTACTCAATCAATTAACTGTAACATCTTCAATTTTATAATATGTCAACAGCTCCATGAAATCTATACGTAAACTAACACTTACACACATGGGCGCATGCACGCAGCACCCCAAAACAGTGAGGTGGTGGTCGGTTTAACGAATAAAGTATTACTATAATAAATGTCCACTGCATCTAATGAGGTTTAGAAATATAGAAAATGAGACCTACAAGTTGATCAGAAGCCAGGAAGGACTTAAAACCAGAGACAGATGGTTGAAGGAAGTGGAGGAAGACCTCATAACGTTGGACATCTCGGGCAACGACATTATGAACAGAGACATTTTTAGGCACAAGATTAAGACTTTCAGGAATTTCCATTCTGCTGAGTCCAAGACTAGAATCTGGACAGAGGAGGAGAGACAGGTGGTGAGTAGGAGGATGAGGGAGTACCACGCAAGGAGGCGACAGCTCCCAAAACAGCTTAAGGGAAAATGAATTTAATTACATAACTAGTGCGCTCTTAAAAGGGCTATACAATTAAAAAAAAAATGTCTACTGCTCCGTGGAACCTAGATCATAAACCGACCTATACGCACACAAACACACACGCGTCACAACGTGCCTTACCTGCGTTCTTGACAAAAAACTTCAGTAGTGAGTCACTTACTCGGCACTTGAGTGCAATAATAACATTTTGGTTGTAATTATTTTTATCAAAATTGTATAATAATTTTCATAATTTACGTATTATTCCTTGAAGAATGAATTCAAATACGGTGTCATTGTGATAATCCTAAGCAGTTCCGATGTTGTATTTCATTCTGACTGCCAAAAGATTTCATTCTGACATAAAATAACATATATAGACGTCCACACACAAATTTTATCTGCACATTAAATAAATTACAAACATTTTAATACATAATATGATAGATTAAGAAGGACATGGTTCTATCTTAAAGAAGAGAAGGAGGAGGAGGATGAGGAGGAGAAAAAGAAGAAAAGTACGAATAACAAAAGGAAGAAGAAGATGAAATGTAAGAAAAAAGAAGAGGAAGTAGACGTATAATAATGTAAATAAGAAAAAGAAGAAGAAAATAAGATGAAATAGAAGAGAAAGACCGAGAGAAATACGAAGAAGAGGGATGAGAAAAAAGCAGACTAAAAAGAAGAAAAAAGAAGAGGCAGTAAAAGAGAAAGACGAAGAAGAGGAATTAGAAGAAAAAGAAGATCAAGAAGAAAAGTAAGAAACAGAAAAGGAAGAAGAGGAGAAAGTGGAAGAAAAAGAAGAATAAGAAGTATAAGAGAAAAAGCAGCAGTAGAAGAAGAAGAAGAAGAAGAAGAAGAAGAAGAAAAGGACGTAGAAGAAGAAAGTCACAGAAAATCGTTCTGCTACGTACAAACAAAGTCTATTGTTTCTGACGTAGTTTCTTTTATGAGAAACGTTTTCTTGTAATAAATATTTTAGTGGGAATTTCTATGTATTACTTTTTACTTGATTATTTCAGTAATAATAAAACCATGCAGAACAAACACAATTTTATTTTAATGAAAAATATTTGCATAAAATTATTTATATATTATAAATATTTTATAAAATACATAAAAGTAATGTAATAAATTTGGAGTGAAATGGGAATTTATTTATTTATTTTGAGTAAAGAATTATGATAATGTTGAATAAAAGAGTTATCATAGATATGCGAGACAAGTAAGAATATTTTGTTTGAAATTTTCAAATACGTTTTTTAAATAAAAAAGCTAACCAGAAAAGAAAAAGGAATAATAAAACAAGCAAATAGTACTGCCCTACATTTAGGAATACCAGGAGTAGGTTAAGAGCAAGCAGAAAACAAGGAAATATGTGATGAAAATATTCATGTGTTTAGGGGAACAATAAAGTCACTTGCACAAAAGTGGCAGAATAACCGACCGACCGACTAGCTAGCTCTTTTTAAAACCTTTGTGATTTATTACCCCGGTTCATGCGGTGGGATTTCCCGTTTAATTTAACCTCACCGCCAGATAAATTTAGAGAATGTTCAATAGTGAGAAGTTTTCTTGTTTTGTTTTAAATACTTACATGCTCTTTCCTTTGTTTCGTTAACATTAATGAACTATATAACTTAAATTAAGTTACGTTGACTTTGAAGTATAATAACTCAAACGTAAAATTCATTAAAGGTTAATCCGTTGAAAATCTACGGAGTGGAAATAAAACATTTTATTACGACCCATAAGCTTACTGACTACAAACATTGACTTACAGGTTAGGAAAAATCCTGAAAACACAATGTTTGGTGTGTAGCATTATACGGGAGTGAAACGTGAGTGATAAGGGCTATAGAAAAGAAAAATATAGAGGCTTTAGAAAAGCCTCTTCTCGCTAAAAGTTACGTTAAAGTTCTCTTCTTTTTAAGATTCGTTTTTAGAAAAGCCTCTTCTTTTTATAGGAAAATGTTAAAGATTAGGTAAGTGGACAGAATAAGTAATTTAGAGGTTCTTAGGTGAGTGGATGAAAAAAAAGTATATGGAAGCATCTTACCAGAAGAAGGGATGCGCTAGTGGGGCATATCTTAAGACATCTACGTATTAGTCTATCAATAATGGAGGGTAATATTGAGGGAGTTAATTGTAAAGGGAGGCAAAGGTTAAAATATATGAAGCAAATTACAAAAGACATAGGGCGTTACATGTACGTTATAACAGGCGTTATAACTATGTTAATATGAAACGACTTGCGCAAGATAGAACAGCTTGGAGAACTGCACCAAACCAGTCGAGAGACTGATGACAAAAAATAGTCCTATAAGATAATATTCATAAAAATATATATCGATGTTATTGCTAAGATAACTAGAGACAATTAAAGAGTTTATTGGGTGAAGAAGGTGGATGCAGGGGCGGTTTCAAGGAAGGGGCCATGGGGGCCATGGCCCCCCCCGAAATACTAGGAAAACTTAGTTTAATATTTTCTATAAGCTATTATTTCTAACAAAACTGAATCCCAATACTCGTACCTATCAATTAACAATAATTATTTTAGTATAAAAATGAGTCAAACAGAAAGTATCTATTTTTAAATAGTATAGCAAGCAGAATACAAGCAAAATACTATATATAGTAAAATACTATATAGCAAAATACATATAAAATAGCAAAATACTATTTTAAATAGTATTAAGATAACAATCAGTGTCAGTAGTCAAAAGCCACTCGCATCCAGTCAGCACCTTGAAAATTTCTCAATCGCATAAAACAGGACTTTTCAATGACTCAATTACAAAATATGTATTACAAATTATGTAGTAAGAGCTACATAAAAACAAGATAGCCCCCCCACCGAAAATCAGACCTGGAACCGCCCCTGGGTGGATGTAACAAAAATTTAGTTTTGAAAAAAATTGTACGTTTAATTATAGACTTGATTTGTATCGTGTCACAAGGGGTTCCACATTGAACATTTATGAGAGATGTTGTTGCTACAAAAAGAAGTTCAAAAGAAAATTGAAGATTTAAAAAAAATTACTCCATAGTATGTAGAAGTATCTTAAAAATAAATTTCCTGATAGATTTTAACATTATTTGGTTAATTTATTCAGTTTTGAAATTCTGTATTTTTCAGTTTAATTTATAATCTTTAGTACTCTACATCATCATGGCTGCATTTGAGGTTAAATATTCCGGAGTTAATAGTTCCCCAATCGGGTCTCCGGGGGGGACGGTTTTGAATGACGCCATGCGCAGGAGAGTGGTGAAGGTAGGAATACGAATCGGCACTTGGAACGTGCAGAGCATGTACAGGGCTGGAGCACTGGCCAACATCATCAGAGAAATGCAACGACTGGATGTGAACATTCTTGGAGTTAGTGAGACCTGGTGGCCGGGCAGTGGAAGAATGACTTCATCGGATCAGGTGGTGTATCATAGTGGCATCAGTGATGGCGGTCACAGACAGGGGGTAGGCTTTATAGTGAACAAGAAAATCAGCCAAAGTGTTGAAAGTTTTATTCCTTTTTCCGACCGAATAATCATGCTCAGAATAAAGTCACGACCGGTTAATATTAATTTGATTCAGGTGTATGCACCAACGGCGGATAAAAGTGAGGACATTATAGAGGATTTCTACAGGGAGTTAGAATCCGCCCTTGGATACACAAAACCACACGAAGTCAATATTGTGATGGGAGACTGTAATGCGAAAGTTGGACCCCAGGAAGTAAAGGACATAGTTGGGCGCTATGGCTTGGGAGATAGAAATGAAAGGGGTACAGACTCATACAATTCTGTCAGGAAAACAACCTGACAATATTAAACACATACTTCAAACTTCCGCCTAGGAGGCTGTATACTTGGAAATCGCCTTAGGATAACAAGGAAAGAAACATCATCATCAGGAATCAGATAGATTATATCATGGTCAATAAAAGGTTCAGAAATAGTTTCACGGAAGTTAAGACATACCCAAGCGCTGATGCCTGCACCGATCATAATCTCGTCATGGGGTCAATGAAAATCAGACTCAAGAAAGTGAAAAAAGCGAAGATTCAGCCTAGACTTGACGTCAGAAGACTGAAGAGTTCGGGAACTAAGGAGGTTATGACGAAGGATATCAATGAAGGCTACATAATGTCAATAAAAACACTGATGCAGAGACCTTATGGAGAGAATTGAAAAACCAAGTAGTGGAATCTTCAAACGGTCATCTGAGGGTAACAGGAAGAGAGAGAGAGGAGTGGAATGGATGAATGATGAGATACTGGGCCTGATGGATGAGAGACGAGAATGGAAGGGCAGAGACATGGCAGAATATAAAAGGATACATAAGGAAATACAAAGGAAGATAAAGACTGCAAAAGAGAAATGGCTGAGAGGGAAATGTGAGGAGATTGAGGAACTGGGTAGAAGATATGATTTGTTCAATATGCACAAGAAGATAAGGGAAATGACTGGAACAGCATATAAATCTCATCCTAATGTATTATCGGATGGAAATAAGATAATTTTTGAGACAAAAGATAAAGTAAAGCTTTGGGAAGAATATGTCAAACAGCTTTTTGAAGATGAAGAAAGGCCATCACACGAGGAACAAACAGTGGCTGACTCAGGACCTGAAATATTGAAGGAGGAGGTTCTTAAAGTGGTACAAGAGGCAAAGGTGGGAAAGGCACCTGGACCAGATGATATTCACACCGAAGTTTTGAAGCTCATAGATGAGGAAAAACTAGGTGTAATAACCGCACTGTTCAATATTATATATTCCACTGGACATATACCGAAGGAATGGTTGAAGTCAACATTTGTGACTATTCCAAAAAAGCTAAATGCAAGATTATGTAGAGATCACCGCACAATAAGTCTAATGAGCAATATATTGAAACTATTCCTAAAAATTATTCATAAACGGGTGTATGGAAAATGTGAGGAGTATATCAGTGAAACACAGTTCGGATTCAGAAATGGTCTGGGCACTAGAGACGCCCTATTCTGTTTACAAGTTCTTGTGCAAAGATGTATGGACATGGACAAAGATGTATATATAGCATTCATCGACTATGAAAAAGCGTTCGATCGAATAAAGCATCACAAACTTATACATGTCCTGAGGAAAGTAGGACTGGATGACAAGGACATAAGGATATTTGCAAACCTGTATTGGCATCAAACGGCCAACGTCCGAGTAGATGGTGAAATCACAGAAGACATGGAGATAAAAAGAGGTGTGAGACAGGGTTGTGTGCTATCACCAACACTTTTTAACATCTGCTCGGAGGAAATTTTAGCGGAAGCTCTGAATGAAAGTCAGGAAGACATTGTAATTAATGGGGAGGTACTAAATAATATACGCTATGCAGATGATACCGCCTTGCTGGCCGACTCGATGGAAGGTTTGCAAATCCTTTTGTCCAAAGTATACACCGCCAGTAAGGATATGGGTCTGAATATGAACGTTTCAAAGACCAAATATATGGTAATTTCGAAAGCGCCGCTGATAAACAACGTACAAATTAAGCTTAACAATGCGACTATAGAAAGGGTATTGCAATATAAATATCTGGGGTGTTGGATGAATGATAAATGGGATTTGTCTCAGGAGATAAGGGTGAGGATAGAGACCGCTCGTAGCGCATTCTGCAGAATGAGACCAGTGCTGAGCAACCGTAATATCAACCTTCAAATTAGAATTCGAATGGCGCAGTATTATGTGTTCTCTGTTCTCCTTTATGGTTTGGAGGGATGGACGTTGACAAAGGTCCTGTGTAACAAGCTGGAAGCCTTCGAATTATAGGTATTGTAACGGTATAAAAAACAAACAAAAGAAAAACTTTCCAAAAACTAAAATTTTCCAAAAAAAAACTGTCAAATTTACAAAATTTGTAGATTTAGCCCCACGCTGTCCAACAACGCCATAAAAACGGGGTTCACTAAAATAAAGCATAAAATGAAAGTAAGACCCTTCACAATTTTGAAAGACAAAATTTTAAATGAGATTTGAACTGTGTTGTCCCTAAAAATAAAATGAACACAAGTAAAACCCCAAAATTTATCTGACCAACTATCACCAATGGAATTAGGTGTTACATTAACAAGAATCATACGCAAAATCAAAATTAATGAGAATTTATTTAACGTAAAACAAACACCAAGTATTACATTATTCTTGTGGGCGCCATCAAATTTTATCGCTACATTTGAAAACGTAAACAATTGAAAAATACGACAAATACTAGTTAACATGAATTTAGTGACAACACAATGTTTACTCTTTATTCTCAGGGTTGCAGATTCTTTCTGCCGTATACTTGCGTCGCATAAACATACTGATCAATCATATAACCTAGTTCTTACAACTAAAAGATCCTGAAAAGTACAATAACATACATGGGCATAGACATAAATTATTTGAGCTCAAAATAATTTAAAAATTGTTACTTATCTCTTTAATAATCCATTGAGTAAGGGTTATGAAAATTTCGCGCACTACACATAATCCTTATGAGGGACTCGGTGATCGGTATGCATCCCGCAGTACAGGGACTCTTCGGCGCAGACCTGGATAATGTTGTTTCACTATACGCTATACACGCTGTCTTTTCAGTCTAATACTTCATCATTATTACTGTCATTATTTATTATTTATTTGTAGTTTTTATCAAAACCAATATTTAAGTATTCGTTTAGCACATCATGTAAAAATTTGTTATAGTTCTCAAATGACTTTAATTTGATCGAGCACCGGCTGAACAAATGCGTGAATGAAAACATTAACATTAATTATTTTAAATTTTATCTTCCGACCTTTTTATTTTCATGAAAGCAAACTGTTCAACATTACGGCGATATTTTTAAGGTCAAAATGCAAATTAAAATACAAAGAAAATTCAAAATATTACAAAATATCCTCGGGAATTGTTTTCAAAATAAAAAATAAGTAATTTAAATCAATCGCAGCACTATATATCCCACCATGAATGCACTCAAAGTCACACAATGATGATCGCACTATATCACGCGTATGCGGCACGACATGACTATTGCCATGTTGAAATTTCCACTAAGTACTTCACTATAAGTTAGAAAAATTACAAAATCGAAAATACGTGTTACACGCATTAGATCTCAAGGCGGACTCTCTTAGATTCTTGGTGCAAAACAGTTTTATGATCTAAAAATTCCCTGACGATACCAATTCTAGCACCCGAATTCTCGTATTTACCATGGTTGATAATTTTAACAAACTTGCTTAAAACATATTTTAGATTATTGAATACGCTATAACTAACCTTCAAAATATTAGAAAGGCATCATAGGTAAAGTTTCTGGCACTTACAAACATTATAAATATTTTTAAAATGTAATTACAGATTTTAAAAACTACCCTCTTTTATCGGGAAAATTAAGATTTATAGGTTGGTCATACACTTCAGAACCAATTTCATCCCCACCAACCGGTTAATTTTCTCAAAATCGAAAATTTTGGATTTCAGCGTCCGGAGTGGTGTCAAAATTTTCAGCTCTTTCTGCTGAATCCAATGCTTTTTATCCGAAGTAAATCGCTTCGTCGGTTCAAATTTTATCACGTCTTGAAAAACACCAATAAATGTATCCATAAAGTCGGATTAATGCCGACGAGAAATTTGTAAAAAATAACTTGAAATTTAGCGTGTGCAACTAAAGTGATGCACGAAATTACTTTAGATTCTGAAAACACACATGTGAGTATTAGTCCCATGTGGAAATTGTAACTGGTTCGTTAATTATTAACTAATTAGTAAATTTGCAAAATGCGGAAAAATACGTCAAAATAAAACTTTAATAAAATCTGAACGACGACGAATTTTAACAATCTAAAATTATTTTTCTATTTCCCAACATGTGGACCCTTCGATTCCACACTCACACATACCATATCTTAATCGATTAATGAGTAATTAAATTAAATGTTGGAGAGGGTTCTCCCATTTGAATAACATGTAAATGAATTTTATACCATTTTTGGCTGATTTCAGCCGCTGAAATGCCTTAAATTTAAAATTTCTCTTAATAAAATATGCTCATCTGAGTAGTATCTAAAGGCTAGTGTGAATTGATTTACAAAAATATCATTCATTCTCTTATAATTAGCGATCTAAACATTGCTGTATTTAACATAGGTTTATTAACTTATTCAGCTAAAAACGGTTTAAATTTACGGATTTTCGTGCTGTTTAGACTTATTTTAATTAGAATTTCAGCCTGATCACGAATCTGTGATCAGAATTTCAGTCCGAGGACTGTAACAAAAATTTCAGTTAAAGAATCTGGATCAAAAGTCAGGTAGTGACCCTTACATCTATTGTCTGCTAGTAAGCCGATATTCGTCGGACCAACTCCTTTGACATGAAATATTACTTTAAGCCTAAAAATTTTTCAACAAAGATAATCGTAATTTGAGGTAAAATTCTCAGTTACACGTAAAATCTTAAATAAAAATATAGGTAAGACCATATAAAACATTAAATTTAAATTACATAAAAATTCTCGAAAACCCGTATTTGGAGATTGCCAGCTTATTCTACGGTGTTTCCAGAGCACAACACTTTTTGAATTTTACTTATAACTCAATTTTAACCTGAAATGACAATTTTTACTAAATCATACAAATTTTTCCCTTGGTGTATTCACAGGAGCATTACAGTATATAGACGGATATTGAGGATCTCATGGAGAGAAAGAGTAAGAAAGACGGAAGTGTTGGAAAGAATTGGTAAACAGACGGAGATCTTACACAAGATTAAGGTCCGTAAATTACAATACTTTGCTCATGTGAAGAGGAATGAGAAGTATAGAATCCTCCAACTGGTGATGCAAGGAAAATTCGAGGGAAGGAGACAACCCGGCCGTAGGAAGACGTCTTGGATCAAGAACCTCAGAGAGTGGTATGGGAGTAGTACAAGTGAACTATTTAGAGCGGCCGTCTCCAAGGTGCAGATAGCCATGATGATTGCTAATCTTCGTTAGAAGAATGCAACTACAAGAAGAAGAAGTACTCTACATTACAATTAATTAGTGTGTTTTTAAACTTATGTTTATGTTAGCCATTAATAACCTCTTAAACATTTTGGATACGTTACATTGAATTCGTTCAGGTTATACTCGTATCACGTTATTACGGTGTCGTAGGTCTACATTATATAGAAAACTACAGTATTTAGCATATTTGATAATCCGAACTATTTGATTGTCAGAACCGCTCTGGTATCATTTAGTTCGGATAACTGATTGTACTACGTATCGAAAATCAAACATGTGATTTTTTCATTGTAACAACAGTTATTATTTTGTATGATAAATAAATTCAAAATTATGCATGTTTAAAATCATGACATCATTTTTAGCCTAACTCTGTAAAATACAATCAAAAGTTCTTCAACGTTTATTTTTCAATATAACATCATATGTATTTATTTATTTATTTCCCATTCCTTACAAAAACAATGTTGGTTAGGTCATCAGCCTGTAGGCTGGTTTGAACCTGTAGAGGTTTTACTAAGTAAATCGAGGAGTGAGGTGGTTTACCATTGCCTTCCTCACTGAGTGAAAAATTACCCTTATCAGCATGCCAGGCCCTCTGAAAAGCATATATTTTCCACTCTGCAAAAGACACTCTCACTTCATTCACTACAGGGTCTGGCTGCATAATGAAATCCAATACTTTCAGAGGAGATAACTCTGATTAGTGTCTTTTACACCTCTACCTCTTCTGTTCTTAAATGATGCAGTCATTTAATTGGCTGACCATCTGATAAGAAACAGAACTATTTATTTTAGCCCTGCAACTAACAGATTGAGTGTAAATAATTTGACACTCCACCTGTCTGTTATGGGCAAACAAAAACAATATCAATACAAAATAAATGTTAATTTTCTTAATTATATTTTGATAATCTAAAAACTATATAGTTTAATTCGCGGTGGGGAAATTAATCCACCCAACGATGGTTTCATATAGTCAAGTGCATTAATAAACGTTTTCGTTATATTTATGTACATATAACGCCTTGATTTACAAATCTTCATTTATTGAATACTGTATTCGTTGAGGATAGGTGACTATGTTTTAGTATTGTTGATTAGGTTATCAGCCGAAAGGCTGATTAGAATATCTAGGGGCTTTACAAAGTAGAACGAAGAGTGAGGTGGTTTACCTAAGTCTTTTCACTGAGTGGAAACGTATGCTTCTCAGTATGCCAGGCTATCTGAAAAGCATTTTGTTTCCATCCTGAAATGACACCTTTTGATACAAACCAAAAGGTAGTTTTTGAAAGAAATACTTAATAATACCGGCCGCATTGGCGCAGTTGGTAACGTGCTCGCCTCTCATCATGCGGTCTTGGGTTCGAATCCCATTCAGGCACGGCATCTTTTCATACGTTACAAAAAAATCATTTCATTCATCCTTCACCGTCTGCATTAGCAGTAATTGCAGAACAGTCGGACGTTAAACCAAAAAAAAAAAAAAAAAAAACTTAATAATACAACTTAGTTGTGAAGATAAATGTTTATTCCTCGGTTATATGGTATTGTTCTAAAAATATGGTGTAAAGTTTTTTTTAACATATTTATCCATTAAAAAAACATAAAAATAAACATTACGGTACCCCTTTAGCCGCAAGTATTTCCTTAAACTGTAGCGACAGGGAATTCTGTGTCATTTACATAACTAGTATATAAACACTTAAGATTTCCATCAATCACCAAAACTGAATTTTTGAAAATATTTTTACAAAGAATCTTCATCCACACAGCTGTT
The DNA here is from genome assembly GCA_035578175.1 of Catonia carolina. NCBI lineage: Eukaryota > Metazoa > Arthropoda > Insecta > Hemiptera > Achilidae > Catonia > Catonia carolina. The sequence continues at coordinate 5,538,413 of JAQMRL010000013.1, forward strand.
CAACTGTTTTATAAACATTGACATGCGGTTGTCAGCAAGCACATTCATACGAATCGGCTTAGGCAAAAGAAAACGTCGAACTAAGTTTTTGATGTATACTTCTGCATTATCCTAATACAATACAACGGGATTTTCACATTTTTCAAACTCTCCTTCAACCGATAGCATTATTGGTATTATTCTAACTGAACCCTGTTTCCACATGTTACAGATATTTCCCTAAGTTCTGCATGTATGTTGAAATTGAAACATAATAACAGCAACATTTTAGAATAAAGACCTAGTTCAGAGGGTGAATTGATTATTGTAGGAAATTTTGTATTGTAACAAGTGGCGTGTGTTGAACAAAGATAATAAATTGCGATGAGATAACCCAATGAGATTAGAATAATATAAATGAATGTAAATGTCATGTGAAAATGAGATGTAGTTTTATACAGACTCAGGCCGAAATTCCCTAAGAGTGTATAGTTAATTGAACCCCAACAATCAAAGTATACAGGTAATCATTGTCTACTATTCAAATCCGTAATTAACTACCTTTACTAGGATTTGAACCAGTAACCTTCGTCTCCAAAAATCAGCTGATAAACAGCTGACTCACTGCGACGATTTTATCTCTAGGTTTTTAATTTATTAATAGTTGTAATTTATAATTTTGTAAATAAATAATTGTAATAAATTTAAAGAAAGTTTATTTATTAATTATTATACCCAGATCTTGAAAGAACCTAAGCTTGAATGTTACAATATTTTCTTCAAAAGTGCTGTGGTTGTTGTGAGTTAAGAGGATCGATATATCAATTAGTAGGCCTACGAACGTTTCTCTACTTAGTCTTACAATGCAATGTCTAGATTATCTTCGGTAATCCTCTTGACTGTAATGATCTGACGGTCCCAGTGTATCCTATACCTATCGGTCTGTATTACATCCTCTAGAAGATACAGATAATAGGGTGTTGAGTATTTAATGAGCTTACTGTTACGAATCGTAACACCTAAGACTAGATCCGTTTCAGGATCTGGGCATGATAAATAATAAACGGAATAACTTTAAACTCATCAGTTACTGTACAACCTGTCATCCGGACCTGTGATATCCGGACTCTCGTATATTTGGACGTATCTCCAAACTAACTTTTTACTTTCTCTTGCCTATATGAATATATAGAAAGGGAAAGTATTGTTTTCATGTCGATTTTTCGAAATCTAGTTTTCACCGGATCTTCACGTTTTCAGACCCCCTGAACCCAAAAAACATGTTTTTAGCGATTGGTCTGTGTGTGTGTGTGTGTGTGTGTGTGTGTGTGTGTGTGTGTGTGTGTGTGAACAGAAAATCTCAAGAACGGAACATCGTACGAACTTGAAACTTGACACTTAAGTTACATACCAGTACCGAACCCGACACGAACATTTTCATCAAAATCGGTCAACCGGAAGTAGTAGTTTATTCGTATAATTTTTCACTTTTTTGCAATTTTCTCAAAAACTGGTCTTATGATTTTTTTAAAAATCGCCTGGTTTACAAAATTTTTTGTGCTCTACAAGATCGGGTAGGCGCCATGTTTGCTGAAATTCTTAGTGAGGCTGTTTTACGTAAAAACATAGTTTTTTAAGATTACGGCTTTAATATGTATTATAACGCGAAAATGTATTTAATAAAAAATTTAAAATTCTACAACTTTTATTTCAAACATTTTTTTGTATAACGCTTAGTTTAGCGGTAATTAGCAATTTTCTGATTTTTTTCTCACGAAAACGTGTGAAAAATCGATTTTTTTTAAGATTTCGGCCTTAGTATTAATTTTTCGACAAAAGTGTATATAATCAAATTTATAGTAATTTAAAAGATCTACAACTTTTATTTTTAGCATTTTTCTCTACAGAGCCTAGTTGAGCGTGAAAGAGTGATTTTCCGTATTTTTAGGCCAAACTGAGGATGATTTTAATTTTGCGTCTTTTATATGTGATTAAAATTAAGTTATGTTTATTGAGGTTAGTTTTATTATTTATTTCTAATGTTTTATTACTAATGTTAGTTTTATTGTTAATTATTTGCACTGGGGCAAGAGAAAGTTGTGTGAGTGTTTCACACCAGATTTTTAAGTTTGGTTAGCGAAATGGTTGGGGATGGAAAAGGGAAAGTTACAGCTGGAATGTTGTTTGCGCGTGCCTTGAAAGAGAAAGTTAGATTGTAAAGTTTTAAAATAATCTGTCTTAATGTGAAAAAATCAATGACGTTGAAGTCAAGACATGGTTCATTGAAGATGAAGTCAACTAAATTACAGAGAGTGTCATCATAGAAATGGTTTTCAATAGAGAAAATTTCTGAATTCTAAGAGGATAACAATAAGCCTATAAGTCATTCTGAGGCATTCAAGACCATCGATTTTATAATCTTTAATGTTTTGTTCAACATCAAAATGAAACAACTGAAATTAAAGTAATGGTTTTAAGAAGGTTAAGAGATGTATACAAAAAAATGTGTGCAGTGTCTGAAGCAGATGAAAATCACAAACTTTTTCAAGTGTACTGATGTAGGCATTCTTTAAGTAACAATTTTTAACCAATATTTATTTTTGTATTTTATTTTTGTACAATGTGCAAATGCAAATGCAAATGCTAAACGAATTCAAACGTCTAAAATAACAATCAACAACAAACGTGTTCCTTTTTTGGCCTTCTATCGATTTGTAAATAACCTTGTGATATCCGGATTTTTCTAAATTCGGTCACAAAATTAGTCCGGATGTGACAGGTTGTACTACTGTATTTATTTAAAGATTAATGATTAAAATTAATGATTTAACTTAGCCAACGAACCAATAGTCTTCTATTAGATTAGGTAAAATAAATCAATAAAAAATTTAAGCGTAAACCAACTTGACTAACAATAGATTACTTTTCTTTACGAATGAAAACGATTACTTATTTACGAACACTTGCTATCCCCCGCAAACATTATTAATGTAACTCAGAACCGGCCTCGTAATGACACTATTTCGAACAGTTGAACAGAAACTTTCCATTCACAAATTCAGGTATTGACTGACTTGACTATAAATGCGCTAACTGTTTCTATACCTGCTCTGTGATAGTTAATCAAGACCCTTCAACAACTACAAGATCTTTCTAATAATTAACCCCCTATTTTGGCCCTTCATATAAGAAATAAAAATCAAAATAAACGTTTCTACTATTTTCGACTTCTTAGAAATCCTATTCAACATATCTCATTCATCGCAATCTACTACACTTGTTTAACATGCTCTACTCCATAGAATACACAATTTTTCACAATAGACCACCTTTTATATCAACCAAATTTAGAACAATCACTTACTGCCACTGTTATTTCGTTCACCAGCCGAAAGACTGATTTAAACGTCTATAGTCATATGGTAAAACGAGGAGTAAGGTGGTTCACCATTCACTGCTTTCCACAATGAGTTAAAAAGTATGCTCATCAGCATGCCAGATTTTCTCATATTTACATATTTTCCACCCTGCAAATGACACCTTTACTTCATTCACCACAGGGTCTGGTGACGTAACGATATTCATTACTTTCCCAGGAGATAACTGTGACTAGTGTCTTTTACGCCTCTACCTGTTATATTCTTAAATACGAGGCGTATTTTAAAAGTAAGTACCGTTTGAAAATAAAAAAAAATAAAAGGAAATTTGCAAAAACTAATTTTATTTTCGGAATCTACATACTTTTATCTATTTTTCTACATAGTTTCCAAGTTTTTGTAAACCCTTATCATATCGCACAACTAAATTTTGGAAACCTTCTTCATAAAAACTTGCCGCCTGCTGTGATAACCAAGAATTCACGGCCGTTTTCAAATCGTCGTCATCGTCATAACGGTTGCCGCCCAAGTGATGTTTCAGATGACGAATTTCCCGACGTTTCGAGGTCTGTGATTTACAAAATTGTTAATGAAAAATTAAACTTTAAGAAACTGTGCTCGCGTTGGATCCCTAAACTCCTGACGGAGGAGCACAAACACAAAAGACTCGAGAGTTCCTTGAATTTTCTGACACGTTATGACGAAAATGGTGACGACATCCTGAGTCGGATCGTAACTGGAGACGAAACGTGGATTTCGCATTTCACTCCCGAATCGAAACAACAAAGCATGGAATGGAGACACACGCACTCTCCCGTAAAGGTCAAAGCCTAACAGACTTTGTCACAGCGCAAGATCATGGCGTCCGTGTTTTGGGATAGGTATGGTGTTTTGCTGGTCGACTTTATAAAACGAGGAACGACAATAAATGCAGAAGCCTACTGCCAAATCCTGAGGAAGCTGCGCAGAGCAATTCAAAACAAGAGACGTGGCATGCTCACAAAAGGAATTTTGTTTCTGCACGATAATGCAAGCCCTCACACTGCCGCTCAGACCCGAGCTGCATTGGACTCTTTTGGCTGGGAAATTTTGGACCACCCACCCTACAACCCTGACCTTGCGCCGAGCAACTTTCATCTCTTCCGTCATCTGAAACATCACTTGGGCGGCAGCCGTTATGACGATGACGACGAATTGAAAACGGCCGTGAATTCTTGGTTATCACAGCAGGCGGCAAGTTTTTATGAAGAAGGTTTCCAAAATTTAGTTGTGCGATATGATAATTATTTGATATGATATGATGTTTATTTTTTTTTATTTTCAAACGGTACTTACTTTAAAAATACGCCTCGTACTTCAGTCGTATAAATGGTTTTGTCGTATAATTGTGATCTAAAACAGAACTATGCTTTCAAAGCCTCGTAACTAACAGGTTGAGTGCAAATAATTTAACACTCCACCTATCTTTTACGGGCGACTACAAACACTCTGTTACAGCTACTAAGGCTCCAAAGACTATAAATATTTATTGATAAAAGTCGAAAGAAACCTGTTTTATTCATTTGTAAAGTAGCAGAATGTTAAAGAAAGTTAAAAAAAATGTATTGATTTTGCAGAAAGTATTTATTAATAATTTATATGTGTACAAAGTATAAATGTAGTAAAGAAAAAGAGGGAGTGAAGTAAAGTGCAGATAGGGTACGTAAGCGTGTGGGATTACCGTTGGTATCGGTGTGCGGTGTGTGGTGTGTGGTGGGCGGCAGATGTTCCACAGCGTTGCTGCGGTGTACCACGCCTTATCGACTGTTCTGATTTCCTCCTAAGCACCTGTCATGGCTCTGCTGGGAGTCACGCCTTTCCCGGATTATAACCCTCATCCACTGCTACAACTACGGCTCCTTATAAACATACCACTCTTTTATGCGTTGCACGTTACACGCCAGTAAAATATACATACGTTACGTTATCATAACGTATCCCGGTGATATTGTTATGATCATACAATTCGGTGGTACATTAGGCTAACATAAAAACTCCTCAAAAATAATGTCAGTAACAACGCTTTTCCAAATAATTTATTTCGTATGAACAGAAAAAAATGGATATTTCTACAGTAAAATTACAACTATTAACTTAAATATGTGACTAATATTCCTGTATTTGCTCCATTACAGGCAGGTGGAGTTTTACATTATTTGTACTCGATATGCTAGTTCCAGGGCTACAAATAAAGTTTTGTTTCTTATTACATGGTCATCCAATTATATGACTGAAGCATTAAACAACAGGAGAGGTACACGTGTAAAACACAGTAGCCAAAGTTACGTCCTCTGAGAGTAATAAATTTCATTACACAGCCCAACTCTGTGGTGAATGAAGTGAATGTGTCGTTTGCAGGGTGGAACGTGGTTGCTTTTCAGACGGCCAGACATGCTGTTAAGCATATTTTTCTACTAAGGATGAAGGCTGTCCAGAGCAGACAGGTGGAGTGTCAAATTATTTACACTCAATCTGTTCGTTGCAGGGCTAAAATAAATAGTCCTGTTTCTTATCACATGGTCAGCCAATTAAATGACTGAATCATTTAATGACAGAAGAGGTAGAGGTGTGAAAGATACTAATCAGAGTTATCTCCTCTGAAAGTAATGAATTTCATTATACAGCCAGACCCTGTGGTGAATGAAGTGAAGGTGTCATTTGCAGAGTGGAAAATATGTGCTTTTCAGAGGGCCCGGCATGCTGATAAGCGTACTTTTCCATTCAGTGAGGAAGGCAAGGGTAAACCACCTCACTCCTCGTTCTACTTAGTAAATCCTCTAAAGGCTCAAACAAACCTTTCTGCTGATGACCTAAACAACATCCGTGTATATGATTCCTGTTAATACCATACATATGTCAATTTTAGCTACGTAATTTCTCATCACATTCAAGTAGAATGATATCCCAGAGTCTCTATCGAGGTACGTGATTGCCCGAGATGACCTGTAAGGTTTGTCTAAGGAAATGGGAAATATTTGAGAGAAAGATCCTCCGCAAAATAATAACGGGTGATTCAAAAAGAGCGCCGGTTTTTAAACGGCTGGTAAATTTTTGTTTATCGGTTGGCAACATTGTTAGACCTCATTTCTATTTCGGAGAACATTCCGATTGACGATTCAGTTGTAGTTTTTCTTGTTCGCAGTGTAGTACTCTCGCAGTCTGTGTCTAACCATGGAGAAGTTTACTATTGCACAACGAGTGTTAATCGTCAAAACATTTTACCAGAGTGGAGAGAGTTATGCGGCTACTGTCAGGCGACTTCGCGGTACTCTAGGACGTAATGAAGCACCGAATGAATCAACAGTTCGCAGGCTCATGAAAAAGTTTTTTGAGATGGGTTCAACAGTCGACCTTCAAAGTTCTGGACGTCGTCGTTCTGGCCGAACTGAGCAGAACGTTGCGTTGGTTCGTGACAGTGTGGCTGTTAGCCCAGCAAAATCAATACGTCGCCGTTCTCAACAATTGGGTTTACGATGTTCTTCTGTACGGAGAATTCTTCGGTACGATCTCCAATATCACCCGTATAAAATTCAGTTGCTGCACGAGAAACAATGTTGTTGCTCCGTGAACGGTTCCAGGATCGCATCATTTCTCGTAATTCCGACCATCAATGGCCACCAAGGTCGTGTGACTTGACGCCTTGTGACTTTCATCTCTGGGGTCATCTGAAGTCATTGGTGTATGCCAATAAACCCCGAAACATCAATGAATTGAAGGAGGAAATTCGACGGGTTATCGGGCAAATGGAAGTCGAAACTTGTCGTGCAGTAATATCCAATTTCATGGACAGAGTTGATGCGTGCCAGCGCAGTAGAGGAGGACACATGCATGACATCATTTTTCATACATGAAATCGGAAGGTAAGATGAACTTGTTGATGTATTTATTTTCAGTTTTTTAATAAAATAAATCTCTTAATTTGATATATCAAAACCGGCGCTCTTTTTGAATCACCCTATAGGTCCAAAGATAGTAGACAGACAATACAAGCTGTTTATCTTGACACTAGGTTATAATCATAAGAGTTTATAGGAATATTTTCAAAGTTACAAAAAAGTAAAAATGCAACGGCGCCAGACTCATGTTATTTTTTTGCACCAGTCCCAGAAGGTTAAAAGCCATTACCTTTGTTTACGTCGTGATTAAAAATGACTGAATTTATGATATAATTTATTTTATCTAGCTGAAATACACTTTAGTTGTATAGATCATCCTCAGTAGTTCATTTTATTTGTTAGTTAGTATACTTTCATAAATGAATAAATACATGAAAAATGTAGTTAATAAATTTGACAATAATATTTCAACAGAAGTTGTATCTAGAGTACTGTATTAACAACCAATAAATGAGATAAATGGAGCACAGGATTTCTAAACAAATCATATCACGTGAGTAAACATAAAATATAATGTCGGTTATTAAGTGTACCGTCCGGTAAAATAACAAATTATATTTTGTATTTGTGCACTAAACAAACTGTTTCCTTTTGTTTTTATAAAACTAAACTGTACATGACAGTTTCAGTTATTATTATTATTATTTATTTTAAAGTTTTAACGTAAATACTGTAATGTACCATGCAAGTTTAAAACGGTGTAAATTTAAGTGTAATTTAAACTATATCAGATTCATTTAATGTTAAGTGTAATTTTTGTTTTGTTTTTGCTCATAGTTTGTAAAGTTTGTCACAAGTTTAATTAAATAAATTTTATCAAATATCATATAAATTTCACATAAAAGTTATTAACAGAACAATTTTATTTGTTCAAATAAATGTCCAGAACGGAATTTTATGTCAATTTTTCAAACTTTTTTATTATTAGTACATTTCAATAGTTATTTGGATATTTAATTTTGCAATACACTTCATTTCAAGTTTTTTTAACGTAATCACATTTTTATTTCAAGTTCAAATCACTATTGCAGTCTGTATAGAACTATTAAAACCACATTTCTGATATTTGAAACTTAAGAAAGTTTAAGTACTAAAATAATTATAAATTTATTAAAAAATTTATAGCTAAATGATGATAAGTAATTCTATTTAATTCTTTTTTATTAAAAAAATAAATATTTTGAAATTTTTTAATTGAATAAATAAAGTAAATTTAAATTTTATTAAAAATATATTTGTGTTCTTACACAAAAAAAATAAGTAGGCCTACTCATAACAGACATGTGGAGTGTAAAATTATTTACACTCGATCTATTATTTCCAGGGCTAAAATAAATAGTTCTCTTTCTTATTACACGTTCAGCCAATTAAATTACTGAAGTATTTAAGAAGAAAAGAAGTAGAGGTGAAAAAATCACTAGTCAGAGTTATCTCCTCTGAGAGTAATGGATTCCATTATATACAGACCCTGTGGTAATTGAAGTGAAGGTGTCATTTGCAGGGTGAAAAGTAGATGCTTTTCAGAGGGCCTAACATGCTGATAAGTATATTTGGATCTCTGTAAAGCATACCTTCCACTTTGCAATTGACACCTTCACTTCATTCACCACAGGGTCCGTATAATGGAATCCATTACTCTTAGAGGATAACTCTGACTAGTGTCTTTCTACACCTATACTCTTCTGTTCTTAAATGCTTAAGTTATATAATTTTGTGACCATGTGATAAGGGAGAGAACTATTTTTTGTAGCTCTTTATTTACCAGATCGAGTGCAAATAATTTAACTTCGCCTGCATGCCATGGGCTATCCCTTCTCATTATACATTCATATAGGTCAAGAGAAAGTAACAAAACAATTACAGATACTGTGACAATATCGAAAAGACATGATTCGCGTAATTTCTAGAATTTCATTCATTAAAATAGTTAAGAGAGGATAACAGAGTGAAATAGTAACAATAAGTGACAATAGGACAAGAGTAACAATGAGGTGGCTATAAAGGTATGCCTATTCATGAAAGTCGTTTGAAAGGACACTGCGCTATTATCTTTATTAAAGTCGGTCCGTAAGAACTTCTATTTACAAAAGATCTATTGTTGACTTGTTTACAATGGATTTTTCTAGCACTCATTCATAAAGGGTTATTGTTTTGTACTTTATTATTTGTAAAGTTCGGTGTTTTTTGGAAAGATTCTTTTGATTCACTATAAAAGAGACCCCCGAGTGCGGTCAGCAGTCAGTATTCGTTTGATCTTTGACGAGTAGATATCGGACGTGGTGCAGGCGCGTTTCCGAGCATTGTGTTGGTCAACGCTTGTTATACTGTCTTTGTGTGTGATTGTTTTCGTTTGTGTGTGTATTTTTAAAAGTTATTGTGGATCTCTATTAAATCCAGTTTTTGTGTATTCAGTCTCATTTTGTAGTCATGTGTAGTCATGTGTAGTCTATAAAATTGGTTGTATGAAGTGCTAAGTAAATTATTAAATTATTTATTGTTTATTATTTATTTTAAGTAAATTATTAAGTTATTTATTGTATTACTTTATTATAATTAGTTTATTATTTATTTTGTAAATCTTTTAGTTGTAATAAATACTTGTAATTGTAAACTTTAGTGTATTAATTATTTAATAACCTAGATCCCGAAACGGACCTTAGCGATAAGTGTCACAATACATTTATTTCAGTCAACTACTATTATTTTTGAAAGTATAAAAAAATGTATTATAGAATTTTACAAAATAAAACACTACGTTTAAACATTATTTTAAAATTAATACATGAATGGAAAAATGCAGTGCGTGTAAACTCGAGCTAAATTAACAACTGGTAAGAGAATCGATCCATGTAGCCTACACAGGGAAGTTGTATTTATCTAAAGCCATTGAAGAACGCAAACTATAAGAAGGCCGTAACCTACCATGTTGGAAGATAAGTTCGTGATGACTACCTATCTAATACTTCACTATAAACTTCTTACAACTTACTACTTTACAATGTAAGCTTTTTTTTATTGAACATCTTTTACCGTACTTGTAAAATCGCGTATAAATATAGGAAGTGAGTTAAAGGAAAATGAAAATTTAGTACACTACTTATATGTAAATACTTTAAAATTGTTACCTGCATGTTTTTATAGGATCCTGTCTATTAAGGACTACGAAAAAATTCTACCATAGATGTTTTTTTCTTTTTACCCAATATTCTTTCTTCTTGTGACGTGAGCAATTTAATGATCATTACTCTATTTTACCTTTAAGGCGTTCAATTTTATTATCTTAGAAACCTCTAAACTTATTAATTTTCATCCTCCTATAAGTTTTACACTTTTAGATTTTAAATCAATATCTTAAGCATCGTTATTCATTCACTTTCTTATAGGTAACGCGCTATAAGTTGACGATTGCGCCTATCATGTGGAGGACAGTAAACTATCTATCATACTTACATCGGCCAACCCGAAAGCATAAGACATGTATCAAGCGTGCAACTCAAAATGTAACCACCACAAACACTTGAGTAATAAAATTCAGTTCATGACCCGTCACACTAAATAAGTAAGGAGTAATGTAATTATTCAAAGAAACTGAATTGTTTAAAAATCAATTGCAATTTAACATAACTTTACTGAAAATAATAAAATATGAAAACCCTAAAAATACAATAACATTTTGAAATAACCTAAATTACCCTGAAAGTAGTAATTATTACTCACGATAATAAGCTCGCATCGACGGAACTCACGGACTAACTAGTCTACCACTACAAATGTCAGATTGCAGTAATTCAGTTTACTGCTGATGAGCAAAAAGGATACTAAATGTAGCTTAGGTCTAGTATAATGACTTATTTAGAATGAATGTTTATTATTTAGGATAATTATTAAGAATCAATAAATAATACAATGGGATGTTTATAACGCGACATAGTTGTTAACATACTAAATAAATGTAAGAGTAAATCTACAACATGATGTCACGGTAAGAGCTGTCTTCTTCTTCTTCTTGTAGTTGCATTCTTCTAACGAAGATTAGCAATCATCATGGCTATCTGCACCTTGGAGACGGCCGCTCTAAATAGTTCACTTGTACTACTCCCATACCACTCTCTGAGGTTCTTGATCAAAGACGTCTTCCTACGGCCGGGTTGTCTCCTTCCCTCGATTTTTCCTTGCATCACCAGTTGGAGGATTCTATACTTCTCATTCCTCATCACATGAGCAAAGTATTGTAATTTGCGGACCTTAATCTTGTGTAAGATCTCCGTCTGTTTACCAATTCTTTCCAACACTTCCGTATTTCTTACTCTTTCTCTCCATGAGATCCGCAATATCCGTCTATATACCCATAATTCGAAGGCTTCCAGCTTGTTACTCAGGTCTTTTGTCAACGTCCATCCCTCCAAACCATAAAGGAGAACAGAGAACACTGCGCCATTCGAATTCTAATTTTAAGGTTGATGTTACGGTTGCTCAGCACTGGTCTCATTCTGCAGAATGCGCTACGAGCGGTCTCTATCCTCACCCTTATCTCCTGAGACAAATCCCATTTATCATTCATCCAACACCCCAGATATTTATATTGTAATACCCTTTCTATAGTCGCATTGTTAAGCTTAATTTGTACGTTGTTTATCAGCGACGCTTTCGAAATTACCATATATTTGGTCTTTGAAACGTTCATATTCAGACCCATATCCTTACTGGCGGTGTATACTTTGGACAAAAGGATTTGTAAACCTTCCATCGAGTCGGCCAGCAAGGCGGTATCATCTGCTTTAAGAGCTGTCGCTATGATGTATTTAGAAAAGGACTTATAAAGGGTGATTCAAAAAGAGCGCCGGTTTTTAAACGGCTGGTAAATTTTTGTTTATCGGTTGGCAACATTGTTAGACTTCATTTCTATTTCGGAGAACATTCCGATTGACGATTCAGTTGTAGTTTCTCTTGTTCGCAAAGTAGTACTCTCGCAGTCTGTGTCTAACCATGGAGAAGTTTACTATTGCACAACGAGTGTTAATCGTCAAAACATTTTACTAGAGTGGAGAGAGTTATGCGGCTACTGTCAGGCGACTTCGCGGTACTCTAGGACGTAATGAAGCACCGAATGAATCAACAGTTCACAGGCTCATGAAAAAGTTTTTTGAGACGGGTTCAACAGTCGACCTTAAAAGTTCTGGACGTCGTCGTTCTGGCCGAACTGAGCAGAACATTGCGTTGGTTCGTGAGAGTGTGGCTGTTAGCCCAGCAAAATCAATACGTCGCCGTTCTCAACAATTGGGTTTACGATGTTCTTCTGTACGGAGAATTCTTCGGTACGATCTCCAGTATCACCCGTATAAAATTCAGTTGACGCAACATTTGAAAGTGGCAGACCACCAGAAGAGACGGCAGTTTGTTGACTGGGTATTGAGAAAACGGCAGGATGATGACACCTTCGCAAACAAAATTGACGCCTTGTGACTTTCATCTTTGGGGTCATCTGAAGTCATTGGTGTATGCCAATAAACCCCGAAACATCAATGACTTGAAGGAGGAAATTTGACGGGTTATCGGGCAAATGGAAGTCGAAACTTGTCGTGCAGTAATATCCAGTTTCATGGACAGAGTTGTTCTTAAGTAATAAATAACACTAAGAAAAGGCTTATCCTTAAAGATAAAAGTGTTTCATTCTAATTAAAAAATGAAAGTGGATATTCTTTCAAAGCTTAAGCTCGACTTTCTAGTATAAGAGGTCATACAAAGATTCTATGCCAAAATCTTTTAAAGGTGTATAAATACTGTTTATGACAACGATGAAGAACGTATATAGCCCTGAAAATCAACATTTTTCTTTCTTAAAATTAAGAATATCAATTTTTATTATTGCAGAAAGCTATTTTTAGTCATACTTTAAACTACTGAAATAAATAAATGAATATGTACTATTGTACAGCACAATTTTCTTCTGGTCTAACAACGTATTTTACAAAAAACAATGTAATTTAACAATTTACTCCAATTTATTTCAGAATGACCTTTAGTCTAAATTTTCAATTTTTTTTTTTTAAATGATATGTCTTTAAAATGATAAAAGTATGTTTTATATGAAAAGGGACAGCACACTGAACAATTTACATTTTTTAATATTTTTTTAATTGAAACATAATAAATTACAAGTTATTAATTTTTCCACAGTTAGATTTTTTGACTTGTGGGTATTTTGAAATGATCTATTCAGTTATAATGTCAACAATTTTATTTTATTTTCTTGGTGTCACTTATGTGAAGAAGTCACCCAGTGGTAACCCCTCAAGACGATTCACAAAAGGTTTCTATTTCATTGCCCTTTCAGTCTTCTAAATGGGTTGTGCGGTAATGTAAGCGTGGAGCGTACATTGATTGAATTTGTAAACTTGTGTGATTGTGTAGTTTGCTATGAAAAAGTCTGTGCAGTTTCTATATGCTTTGCCTGTATAGTTGTGTATTAATTAATTAAATTACATTAATTAATGAAATTAATATAATTTAATTAATTTATTAATTAATTAATAAATTATTATTATATAAATTTATTATTAATTAATTTATTTTATTTTGTATTTATTTGGTAATTACTTTACAAAAATCATTATAGTACAATGTTAATCTTTAATTACAACTTAAAAAGCTATATAACTGTTTATAATAAACTCATGTGAGTACTCTTTGTGCTATGGTTTCCTTTTTTCAAGGGTAGATCAATTTAGTGCTTCTTTGTTTATTTCTACTACCGCAACTACTACGTAATCTCTACGTCAACTACAATGTTTAGTGCTTTAGTGATCATACGCTCAACTCTATGTTTGTTACTTAAATACTAATTAAACGAAATCAAAACAAAAAAATACAAATAAAATATGAAAATATGCAAAACAAAGATGCTATTTACAAATAGAAGAACTATTTATCGGACCGGTGGACAAGCTCAAAAGATTATTGGATTCCTGGTGTAACCATTGTTTATACATATTCTCTCCGTACTTTTATGAGCTACATGGTTACTCATTTTTTATACTTTATGTTGTACGGTATATTTTTAATTTTAATTGAAGCAAATTAACAGCTTGGGTGCTAAGTAGTAGAAATACCTTTCGTAAAAAAATTTTGAGGCCTTATGTAAAATTACCTTAAATTATAATAGAAGTAATCTAATTTTTAATTTTGTAGTAGTCTAAATAAACTTAATAATTATTTGTCATTATTAATCGTGTCAATTAACCCTACAATACTAAGGCGTCGTCTGGCAGACGACGCGCCATTACCGAAATCACTCCCCACCAATTTCCCTACGATATTTTTTCCTCAAACTTCGTCTACCTTCAGTGCGTGACCAGCTAGCTAAGGGAGCGTGTTGGTTACCGTGTGCGCAGTTTCTGTATACTTGGTTCGTACATAGTTATAGTTCGCGTCGTCTGTTGGACTACGCCTTAGTAACCACGTAACTTCTAGTTCGTCAGTCGTCGAAGAAACTATGCGTTAGTTTTTGCGTACTTTTAATAAAAATGTACTTTTATTGTCAACTTGCCACGAGAAACCTACCATTAATAATCATAGCAAAAAACCAGACATTATAGAGAGTTATAATGCTACTAAGGGTGCCGTCGATGCGTTGGACCAAATGTGCATCAATACATCCTGTAGTCGCAAGACGAGGAGGTGGCCATTGTGTATTTTTTATAACATTATAATCATCACAATGGTTAATTCCTATGTACTGTATGTTGCAAATTGTGTAAAAGTAAACAAAACCCCAGTAAGTAGAAGGAAATTCTTAAAGGAGGTACATAATGACTTGGTCAAGCCGCTGTTAGAAGATAGAGTCCAAAAGACAAATTTACCAAGGGATCTGCGGCAAACAATCTCATCTATCCTCAAGATTGATGTTCCCAATCCACTTCCAGTACCTCGTGAGCAACAAGAAAGAAAGATCTGTGCATTCTGCCCTCCTAAGAAGAGACGGATGACAAGATTTTTTTGCGGCCGCTGTTCGAAGGCTATGTGTGGTGAGCACCAAGCAAACTTATGCTGTGAATGCCAATAGAACTAACATTTAGGCCGAAAACGATGCAAATACACTGTGTAAGTCCTATTAAATATGTTTGAAATAATAAAGTTATATTTTCATTGTAAAATTTGTTATTTTTTCTTTTTTTTGAAAAGTAGTCTGTCAGACGACGCCTTAGTAACCATGTTTGGTATAGACCACCTTAGTAGTCTAGGGTTAATAATTGTTGTAAGTGTAAAGGAGTTTTTACATTATTTATTAAAACAGTTCCCAAACGAACCTAGGTTTACCTGTCGTGTCGTTGTTTAAGTGATCATCCGAAAGGCTGGTTTGAATCTCTAGAAGCATTACTAAGTAAAACGAGAAGTGAGGTGTTTTACTATTGCCTTCCTCATTGAGTAGAAAAGTATGCTTATCAGCATGACAGGCTACTGAAAAGTATCTACTTTCCACTCTGCAAATGATACCTTCACTTCATTCACCACGAAGTCTGGCTGCACAATGAAATTCATTACTCAGTGAAAACTATGATTATCAGCATGCCAGGCCTTCTGAAAAGTATCTACTTTTCACCCCGGAAATGACACTTTTACTTCATTCAACGCAGAGTTTTGCTGTGTAATTAAATTCATACTATCCTAGGAGATAACTGTGACTAGTGTCTTTTACACCTCTTCTTCTTCTTTTGTTAAATTCTTCAGTCATTGGCCGACAAAGTGATAAGAAACATAACAAGTTTTTGTAGCCCTAGAACTAGTAGGTCGAGTGAAAATGATTTAACACTCTATCTGCCTGTTATTGGCAAGGTAACGAGTTACATTATAAATTTATACTATAAATATCAATAAACTAAAAAATATATCATCCAATTACACAGAAATTGTAAAAAAGATAAAGAAAAAGTTTGAGAAACGATAGTACTACATATTTATTACAATATATTTAAGAGAGATAAATTTATTTGAAGACTTACTGTTTTGTTTCCTAAATTGCGAACACGACAGCTGAGATAAGCAGATTTTCCTACTAAAGCGGTGACGTTGCGTGGTGTCAAAGGATCAAAGTACGGCTGAAGTCGATCACCGGTCGGTGTTACAGTCTCTACTGCGTTACCTCCACCTTGACTGACGTATGCCGATCCTGTAACCAATCAACATCCAAAGAATTTAGTCTATATATCTATCTATAACAAAATAACCTTTTACAAACAATTCAAATCTATAAAGGAAAAAGAATAAAATGATTCTAAATCCTATTATTCGATGACATTTCCGTGATTTTTAACGCACGTTGAATTTCACACAATGAAATGAACGTCTGTCTGCTTTTTATCAGAAATAAAAATGAGTAAAAGGCCTGCAGATTTAAAAAAAATATATATTTCACCGGTTATATTTGCCTAAATGAAAAATTCTATCCATCATTTAATCTCTATAATATGCAGTGAAAATTTAATGTGACACTTAATTTAACATCTTTCAGTTTTTTTATTTGTAATAAATAACAAATTTTTAAAATTATTACAAGTTATTTATTTAAATTAAACTATTGTTATGTAGATCTGCCGAAAGAATGGTTTGAACCTTTAGATGGTATACTAAGTAAAACAAGGTGTAAGATCGTTTACAAATGTCTTCCTCACTGAATCAAAAATTATGCTTATCAGCATGCCAGGCTCTCTGAAAAGCATCTGCTTTTCACCCTGCAAATCACACATTAACTTTATTTACCACAATATCTGTATAATGGAAATCATTACTCCCAGAGAAGATAACTCTGATTAGTGTCTTTTACACCTCTACCTCTTCTGTTCTTTAATGATTCAGTCATTTAATTAGCTGACCATGTGATAAGAAACAGAAATATTTATTTTTGCCCTGCAACGAACAGGTTGAGTGTAAAGAATTTGACACTCCACCTGTCTGTTATGGGCAGTCATTCGGAATATATAAATATTAATTATATACACATCGTAACCATTGTCCGTCTACTATCTTCAGACCCATCAACGTGCGGAAGATTTTCTCTAAAATTTATTTTTTTCTCTTAGGCCACTTCACGTACAGGCACAGTTTTATTACAGTATTATAATGTCTAAACTTGGTTTGACTAGCCAATGATTTCTTCTTGTACAAGTCGTCAGTTCCTCCAACTGCGACGGCCATCTTTCCTCATCTGTTGTTCGCTTCCTTTTCGATGGTCTTTCGTTATATTATCTCCTTGAGGTACTTGAAGCTATCAACTTTTCTGGTTTTTGATTTTGTGTCTTCAGGGGCCGCGGGGCTGTTTTTTTGTTCGTTATGTACGTTAGTTTTATCGAAGGAAATCTCTAGTCTTGCTTTTTCTGCTTGTTCTTGTAACAAGTTGATTTGTCTTATTCCTGTTACTGTATTCTTAGAAACGATTAGTATTTGAAATACTTCATTAAATGAATAAATAGTGTTATTATTTGTGTTGTTTAGGTCAACAGCCGAAAGGCTGGTTTGAACCTCTAGAGGTTTTACTAAGTAACAACAAGGAGTGAGGTAGTTTACTATTGCCTTCCTCACTGAGTTGAAAGAGTATGCTTACCAGCATGCCAGGGCCTCCGAAAATCACCAACTTTCCACCCTGAAAATGACACCTTTACTTCATTCACCACAGGGTCTGGCTGTATGGTGAAATTCATTACTTTTAGAGGAGACAACTCTGACTAATGTCTTTTACACCTCTACCTCTTTTGTTCTTAAATAGTTCAATCATATAATTGGCTATCTATGTGATAAGAAACAGAAGTATTTTTTGTAGCCTTGGAACCAACAGATCGAGTGCAATTAATTTAACACTCCACCTGCCTATTATGAGCATTGTTATTATTTATAGTAACTAAAAAACAGTGTTAAATATTTACAACATAAAATAGGTAGAAAACTAAAATGACATGATTTTTATGTCATTTATTTAAAAAAATATTTACTTAAAAAATAAAATTAAAAGCGTACACGTGGCGAGAGTGAGATAGGGAATTAAAAGTGAAAGAGAGCATAACCGTTGAAATAATAGCATTAAAATGATTGTTGGAGGTTAATTCAAAGCAAGTGTGTGATTGGCTGTTTTAAATTAATGAACAATAATGAAGGCCAAATTAGTGAAGATACGGTTTTATAAAAGGTGGGGGGACTCATCACCGGACCAGCAAAATGAAAAAAAAACGTGTGTGCTCCATTTTACAAATGTGTGATACAAATTCAAAATGAACCTGTATAAGTGATAATTATGAATAATAGTATAAAAAATGTAAAGAGTAATACTTTATTAAATGTGGGAAAAACAGGTAAACTACAGCTCATTATATTTCGGATGCAGCGTATCTTTATACCATCATACGTAGTCTATAAATGGAAGCCAACTAACTGTGGACTTCAAATCTTTACGGACGAAATGGACAAAAGTCAAACATTCATTTAAATTTAAAGCGCTCGTTTTTATAAATCTAAATTTAAAATTTTGGTAAATATAAATTGTAATTTGTAAGTTATTGTTTCGTTTAATCTCTGAGTAATTAAATAAATCATAAATGTATTAAAGTTATTCATGTTTTGCTGTTTCAAATCGGACCTTTTAATACAGGACAATTTTTCTTCAGAACTTACACAATTTATTAATTATTTATGCATGTAGCAAATAATGTAATTAAATAAGTTGGATTAATATTAATTTAATGTGTGATTACAGATTATTTCAATATAACTTCTTTGTAACTTCAGAGCTGCTCTTCTATAGAGCTACTCAGAGCAGTAAATTTGTCATTATGATAGCAAACATTCATTAGCAGAAGTAACTCCAAGATGAAAAGCATGATGGATTTGTTGTTTCAAGGAATTTAGATATAATTTGAACGTTTTAATTTTTTTATGCTGAGAATCGAACCCAAGACTTGGAAATGGTAAAATAGTAACATATTTTTAACGGTAATATTGGCTTAGAAATATAAACTCTTATTAATTACCGATGTTCAAAACATTTTAAGTTTTTAATTACTTTTTGAAAACAATATTCTGCTTCAATATAACAATAACTTATACAAACAAATAATTTTTAGCGGAAACCAACTTTCAAAATGGAAACGACCTACACATGAACATTTCGGATGTAATTAAAAATGATTGCGGTCGAAAAGTTTGTCAATTTCATTCAATGTAATAGTGTTATGAAAACAGGAGAACAGAATTTTACTTTAGAAAAAGGGTGAAAAATCTCATAAATTTGGATTCCTTTTGCGGTAACCGTAGGAAAATGGTTTAATCATCATCGCTACTGTAAGGTTCCTACTAAAATACCTTTTAATTACGTTTATGAATGAAATTAATATGTAGAAACCTTACCAAAATATTGTTTTCATTAAACGTTTATCAATTCTTTAATAAGAGATATAAAATAAATTATTTAAGAGATAATTGGCGTATACCCAGACTTAATAATTAAATCAGGTGGTACACCATACTGCGTTTAAATTTTTAACAAAACAAAATTTGGATAAATTTTGAAAACTATTGAAAGATTTCAGTCTAAATTTTTCTGTATAACCTGTCCACTCTACTATGTCTTAAATTACACTTTACACACGGATTTAAAATCACCATTAATTTGCGACATCATTAAAAATAGTTATTTTAAATATTCTTTTCGAACTAAACATTTATAAAAATCTACTTATCAGTGACATGGCAAATCCACCAGACTTCATTAGAAGATTAAAATGACGATGGATCTGTGGTCTTCTTCAATTCTTGTTGCGTGTTTAATTATACCTAATCGAGAAAGATAACTGAAATATTATATGTAAGTTTTGTTTTTATCTAAATGCTTTATTCTATTGGTAGTAACTTTTCTTTACTACTTTGAAATTTTTATTGGTTTTATTTTTTTCATACTTTAGTCTAATTTTCCGTACACTGTTATAATGTACATTGTTATATTCCAAGTTTAACATTGGTGAATGTTATATTTTATATTCGTGCCTTTTCTTGTTGACTGTAATTTAATGTCGGTACTCTCTCATCTTTTGGTAGTTTACTGTAGTACATTTAAACATTAAAATATAAGTTTTTTTATCCGTTATTTTAAATCTTTAACTGTACTATATAGAACAACCAAAAGATGAGTAAACATTGATATTAAATTACAGATAACAAGAACAGACATAATATAAAATTCAACATTCAGCAATGTTAAATTTGGAATAACAATTTTTTTTTATTCTTAATTTGTGTACGTTGCAATCTGTTCAATTTAGAACAATAAGCAACCCAATGACCCAATGAGATGAGGATGATGTGTATGACGTGTAAATGAGGTGTAGTCTTGTACAGACCCAGGCTGACTATTCCAGAGAGAGTATGGTTAATTAAATCCCAACCATCAAAGTACACCGGTAACCACTGTCTAGTATTCAAATCCATATAAAAGTAACTACCTTTACTAGGATTTTAACCGGGAACCTTCGTCTCCGAAAATCAGCTGATTTTGGTGTCGTCTCCGAAAATCAGCTGTTAAACAGCTGATTTTGGTGACGACTTTACCTCTAGACCAACCTGGTGGGTTAAAATAACGTAAATGGAATAACAATGAACGTAAATTATACAAAAATATGAAAATAAAAACAAAAAATTCACATTAAAACAGAAAAGTTATTACCAACAGTAAGAAAACAAATTTAAAACAAAACAAAAATTACATCTAATATTTCACATTATTTTTATCTTTTTCGACATAAACATGCAGAACGAAAGAATATTTTTGCTCTTTTTTTTTAATCTTCTAATGAAGCTTGGCGGATTTGCTATATCACTGATAAGTGAATTATTACGGATTGGTAGTTTTGAGTAGAATTATTTAATATAACTATTTTTGACGATGTCGCAAATGAAAGGTGTTTTTAAATCAGTGTGTAATGTGTAATTTAAATAAGTGAAAATATAAAATATTTAAAATGTAAGTTAAAAAAGTATATTATTTACTATAAGGTCTTTGCATAATTTAAATATCGTGTCATTCATTCAATACACCAACACAAGCATACAAAGTTCTCTCTTTGTTTTTACAACAATATCTCTGTTTATACAATAAATGTATTATGTCAATTACATTTCGAGTGGTTTTTGAAATCGACATAATGCAAGTAATGAGTTGTTTAAAATTAATTATTTTGTAATTACAATGTGTAGGAGTTGAAGGAAATTTGCATTTATATTCCAGAGAAAATAATGATTGCATTTTAATAACATTTGTGATACGGGTACGCAGTAATAGATGATACGAAAATCAATTAAATTTATTCTGTATATTGTTTTAATAGGGTTTAGAAATTCGAGTAAAATTTCATTAATAAAAGTAGCTTATTTAAACTGTTATTATCCAATCATATACATGAAAGTTTGTCACGCTACAAATTATTTAAAACCTATAACCTATATTTAATCGTAAGTGAGAAACGATCAGCAATAATCCTTTCACGATATTTTTTAGTTTATTTGAAAATAATATTATCCATAGCTGGGTTTTTATTAAAATCAACGGTTATTCATTAAACGAGTTTAGATTTTCCAGTTATTGACCGGAAAACAAAGCTAGAATCTCTTTTCAAAACTCTATAAAGTGTTTACCTTGCAATCTGTTAAATTTTTAACATCAATTTTACGACCCAATGAAATAAGCTTTTTTACGTTTTGGCCTTCTTTAGACCATGTCCTGCAGAGCAGAAAGATAAGAAAACTGACATACCTTGGACACATCATGAGGGGGCCTAAGTACAAGATTCTGCATCTCATAATTCAAGGGAAACTCGTTGGTAAACGCTTGGTGGGACGCAGACGAATATCCTGGTTAAGAAACCTGAGAGAAGCGTTTAACTGCTCGTCGCATGACCTTTTCAAAGCAGCAGTAGACAAGGTACGACTGACCATGATGATAGCAAACCTTCGTAATGGAGAAGGCACCTGAAGAAGAAGACCATGTTGAAGATGTTCTATTCTCTCTTCTTTACTTCCCAAAACCTCTTCATTCTTTCACTCATCATCTTCTTTCTTTTGTCTGACCACTTATACGCTGATTTCTCAGAATCAGTGTTTCTGCTTAAAAAACTTTAAAATCACCTACGGTTTTTCCAAATGTGTCTCTGTCCTGGATAGCGTTTTTCTGTATTTCAATTTCCTGGAGGTCTCTCTCTACTTCTTTAAACCATCCAGTTGTTGTTTTGGTTCCATTTAAATACGTAAATATTCTTTTACTTAGCCTACTGCCATCCATTCTGTTGAGATGTCCGTAAAGTTTCGCCCTTCTTTTTCTAACTGTGTTTGTAAACGTCTCCGTTAGTCTGTAAAGGCTTTTATTAGACCTCAGTCTCCATGGTCCATCGTCTGACTTTATGGGTCCAAGATTATCCTTAGGATTATTCTTTCCCTCTTCTCTATCTCCAGCATTCCTCCTCCTGTACTGAGAGTTAGACATTCAGAGGCATAGAGCCCTTCAGGTTTGATTAACGCGTTGTAATACTGTATTTTCGCTCAGTGGAAAATGTTATGTTTGTTAGATGTTCTGTGTGATCTCATAAGCTCTCTCTAGTTTCATAACCCTTTTCTTTGCTGGTAACATTATTCAGTCCATTCGGCTGTATCCATTCTCTCAGGTACTTGAATTTGTCAGATCTTTTAAAATGAGTCATCATAAAAATATAAATTTATAAAAAAATACACAGTTGTAAAATATAATCAAGTTATAAATAACAGAATCAACTACTTTTCAATTTAACACTATAAATTCAATCTGTTCGTTGCAGGGCTAAAATAAATAGTTCTGTTTCTTATCACATGATGAGCCAATTAAATGACTGAACCATTTAAGAACAGAAGAGGTAGAGGTGTAAAAGACACTAATCAGAGTTATCTCCTCTGAAAGTAATGAATTTCATTATACAGCCAGACCCTGTGGTGAATGAAGTGAAGGTGTCATTTGCAGAGTGAAAAATGTGTGCTTTACAGACGGCCCGGCATGCTGTTAAATGCACTTTTCCATTCAGTGAGGAAGGCATCGGTAAACCACCTCACTCCTTGTTTTACTTAGTAAAACCTCTACAGGTTCAAACCAGCCTTTCGGCTGATGACCTAAACAACAACAACAACGAGTGCAATGTACATTGTGTATTAAAATATTAATAAAACAAACGGTTTTGTAATTTCGTTGAAAAGAAAAATACATAAACTTCATGAACATTGAAATAGTGAACATATTCAACACGCATATATTTGGCATCATTCTCATACAGATTGTTGAATATCGTACAAAACCCACCGGGTTGGTCTTGTCGTAAGGTCGTCACTGCGAGTCAGCTTTTGACAGCTGATGTACAGAGTTGAAGGTCGCGAAATTCAAATCCTCGTAAAGGTAGTTATTTTTATACGGATTTAAATACTAGACGTGGTCAGGCTTAACTTGGTATTCTTTGATGGTTGGGGTTCAATTAATCATACTCTCTCAGGAATGATCGGCTTGAGTCTGTCCAAGACTACATCTCATTTACTCTCATACATATAATCCTCATCTCATCGGGTCTTGGGGTTGCTTATTGTTCTAAATTGAACTAATTGCAACGTACACAAAATAAGAACTAAAGAAAAAGATAAATTGTTCTCTTATAATGTGTGGTTTACCCATAACAGGGCAGTTTGAGGGTTAAATTATTTGCACTCGACCAGCTAGTTTGAGGGTTGCAAAAAATAGTTCTGTTTCTTATAACATGGTCAGCCTATTATTTGATTAAATCATTTAAGAACATAAAAGGTAGAGGTGAAAAAGAAACTAATCAGATTTATCTCCTCTGAAAATAATTAATTTCATTATACAGCCAGATGCTGTGGTGAATGAAGTAAAGGTGTCATTTGCAGAGTGGAAAATAAATGCTTTTCAGAGGGCCTGGCATGCTGATAAGCGTAATTTTTACTCAGTGAGGAACGCAATAGTAAACCACCTCACTCCTCGTTTTACTTAGTGAAACTTCTAGAGCTTCAAACTAAACTATCGGCAGTTGACCTAAACTACAACATAAAAATATTTCATTGTTCTCGTATTTTATTTAGATATTCATATTTAAATTTCCTTTACAACTTATAGTTAATTAAATTCTATAAGTAGATTAACGTATCATAGATAGTAAATTAAATAAAATGATCTTTTTTTATAAACGAAGGAAACCTTTCCTTTTACAAAAGTATTATGATATTATTATTAAAAAAAACCGTGCTATCTTTTATCTTACAAATCTTTATTCAAAAAATTAACGTGAAAAAAATTAATCAATTTTTCTTAATGAGAAAAAAAATATTTTTCAACCTTAAAGCAATTTTAGTATGCAGAGAATAAAAATAAAATTTCAAAGTGAAATTCATGAATGTATTTAATTAAAAGGATCGCTAATATAAATTTCTTTTTTTTCTTTAGCTGAATATTATCGGATGGTAGATACAAGAAGAAAGCAATTTAAACCGAACAAAAGCGGAATGAAAGAAGGAATACAAAATGTGGTCGACTGGAAGGAACCCGTTACAGTGATTCAGTATTTTGCAAATCAAAAGGTCACCGTTCCTTGGTTATTATTCTTTACTCCTTACTTTATTAGTGATTTACTGAAATTTTATCTTATCACAACCATGGCTCCATCAATCATGTAGATTGAAAACCTACTGTAACATTACAAAATTCTATGCAGCTTTGAACTGGTGAGAAAATTGTTCTGTACACAACAACTTTATTTGATTAAGGGGCCTGGCCCTAAAAACCGTCCAATGGTATTTAAATATGAACTTCCAGCTTGCTTTATGTATACATTTTTCTCAAAAAGTACTAAATACCTATTAATTAAATTTTTGCAGCATATTTTTTAAGCAAAAAAGATTCTACTATATTACATTTCATTCCAATTTTTTAATTGATTTGTCCAGAAATAATTTTTGAATTTTTTTATCAAAATTATACCATATTTGTTTTCTTAATAAATTTTTTTTAAACGAGTTTGAACAAAAAAATTTCAAAAGTGGGAGGTATACCGAGCTAAAACACTTCTTCCTTAACATGTGTAAAAAAATTTACTTTGTGCCTTTAATAGTAGTTAAGAAAACGTACCTATTACTTAAAAAACATGATTTTCAGGAAACCAAAGATAATATGAAAAATAGAACATAACTCTTCTTGTCTTGGTTTTTTAACGATTACGGTCTTTATATGCATTGTAAGGCAAAAGTGTATACAATAAAAGTTGTAGAAATTTGAAAAACCTATAACTTTTATTCCGAACGTTTTGTTGTTAAAAGTTTAGTTTAGCGTCAATTAATGATTTTCTGTTTTTTTTTCAGGAAAATCAGTAAAGACTTCTTTCAATTTTAATTTCAGAACACAGCATATACTGGTTTCTTCTTAAACGTTTTTTGTTGAACACTGTTATGCGAGGTATTATGATAAACCTGGAAAACTAACACGAACACAAAGAAAACTAATAACTTTTGCAAGAAAATATTATGAAAACCAGAAAAGTTATGTTACAAAAACCAGAAAATTTATGTTTATGTTGTTCATAATTCAACCAAATTACATTGCTTTATTAAAAAATATATCGCCAATTGTGGCAGTTTACATCGATGCTAGTAACAAACGAAACAAATTCAACAATGCAGTGCTTTCTAGTTAGTTGCGTTAATTCAGCTACTTGGTTGCACAAGACGTTTTGGCTTGAGTCAGAACACTATACAATAACATTTCATTTACTTTTTTCTACAAATTAGGCCTATATAAAAAAATTACCCAAAAGAGAATAAAAGAGAAAAAGAAAATATTGAAGTATTTTTAAGCGTTTGTAAAAAAATCGGTTGTGTGACATTTTTATGGCCAGATCTGCTTTTAAACTATCTTGAATTCAGTTTGGGTAGCCAAAAGAGCTATTCAGATGTTATATCTGCACGCAGCTCAGTCTAAAATAATTAAGGAGATAACTTAATCTCTTAATCCTACGTAAAATTAGTTGCGCTCTGCCTTATTCAATTTAACTTTGAAACTGATGTTAACAAATCATTATGAGCGTGCGGTTGGAAGATAGAGACTAAGGTGACTGACAATCTGTATCGAATCCTCATGTGCAGTTAATCAGTCGTATTAAATCAAAGTATTTATTTTTATATTTATTTCAGCCACATCAAAAGGCAACTTTAGCGTTTCCTGTATATTTTTTACTGCTTTATTATAAAAATTATCATAGTTTAATGAATGGTTCAACAGAAAAACGTTGCAAGAGACAAAATTTACTAAAGTGAGGTTTCAGTGGAATACGTTCTATAAACCCTCTATTGATCATAATAGTGAGTTCTAACGGGTAGAATTGTAACTAAAATTTCGAAAATTCTTGAAACGTAATCGTCATACAGTGAAAAATCGTTATACAGCTAAGAATCAAATGGTATCTTTCAATTTCTGTAAAAATTTGTTTTTGTTACTTGCAACGTTTATCCGTTGACTCATTCAAATGTTGTTCATTCAAACCAGCCAAAAAAAGCTCGGTTTGAATCTCTAGAGACTTTACTAAGTTAACGAGAAGTGAGGTGGTTTACCATTGCCTCACTCACTGAATGGAAAAGGATGCTTATTAGCATACCAGGTCCTCCAAATGACACCTTTATTTCGCTCATCACAGGGTCTGGTTGTGTAATAAAAATACTTTCAGAGTATTATTAAATACCATAATATACTGTTGTATAATTACCTGTAGTATAACTACAGTATAACTACAGTGTTTAACTGTAGTATAATTACTAAATACACTCTCAGAGGAGATAAATTGTCTTGATACTTGTCTTGACACTTGACACTTGTCTTGCCTAGTGTCTTTGACACATCTACCTATTCTGTTTTTAAATTCTTTAGTCACATAATTATAAATTGCTGACGATGTGATAAGAAACAAAACTTTTTTGTACCCCTGGAAATAACAGATTGAGTGCAAATAATTTAACACTTTACCTGCCTGTTAAGGCGAGACTGTATGGTGGTTTCAACTGAAAATTTCGAATTTCGGTTCTTTATGTTTTTCAATAGTTCAGACCGATATCAACCAAAAAAAAAAAAACATTAAATTACGTGAAAAAATTAAGTTTTTAGGAGGTTTACCCAGCAAAATTGTCGTGTCACCATGAACGAATATTTTTCATAATTTTATACCGATCGTTTTAGAGCAAAGAGAATTTTAGTTTTTTAAAATATCTGCATTACTGTTTTTAATACTCTCAGCTGTTGGTTCAGCTTTCTAACCAAATTTTGATTGGAAATTTACTTGTTTTGTGTACCTACATTTTGTTTTCGATTTGTGCCTTTTTGTGTTTTTACCCGTTCCCGTAAAATTAGATTTTTAACATTTAGGTACAATTTTCTCGGAAACCATTTAACATACCAGGTTGAAATTTTTACCAGTTATTTATCTTGTACATTCCCATATTCCGGCACTTTTTTGACTTCCTCAAAAGCTACAAAAATTATTATTAATTATGTAAAATACCGTAAAAAAAATTGTAAAAATGTTATGTTATTCCTTATTCTGTTTTCAACTTTATGGTTTAACGGATTAAGTTGCGAAAATGTCAGTAGCTCGAGCAACCCGACAACTACAAGTAAGTAAATTTTCATTTCTCTATCGTTTACCACTCTTGTGAAAAATATATCTAAAAATAGCAAATTTAGCATTGACAGGATACAAAGTACAGTCTCCCCTTAAATTGATGAAAATGGAGGATGGATTTTCTGTAACTAAATAAGTTGTAAAATTTCAATAATGGAATTGGCAGAAATAAGCCTAAGTTATATTTTATTCATTAAAATTTGTTTTAACATTGATTTTTAATTCTTTTTTGTAATTAAAAAGATTTTTTTTGTCAAAATGAGAAACCAATGTTTATGTGGTAGTAAATTTAAAAAAAATTCATTTTTAAATAATTGTACTAGTAGGTATAAACGAAATAAATTAAACGTGCATTTAAACACAATATTTTTGTAGTAAAAATTTTCATAATTTTTTTCTCCAATTTATTTATAAAGAGAAAAATTTTAACGTACGTATTAAAAAAAAATGTGTAAAAATAAACTAGAATGTGAAATTGCGTTTATGAAAAAGTTTAACAAGAGCCATAGAATTCGAGTGAGAATTGTGAATCGAAAATAGACGGCTGAATTCAGATCAACTAGCCAAATGCAATTAGTTAAACGACAGTATGAGGGAACCAGGGATAGGGAAAAATAGGAGAACGAGAAAAAGGCATATCTGGAAAATGTAGGAAAACTGAAAACTGTGCCGCTCTGAGGCCTCATTAGACTGCCTGGATAAACAATTTAAAATTACTCTCATTTTCTGAAGGGAAATTAAACGACTCTTTCTACTTCTTTTCAAGCCCCCCACTCCTCGCCATCGCTCTCCTTCCGTAACAACGACTGTTTTTAAGGAAAAAGGATTTTCATCAAATACAAAAACTTATACGAATCAACATTCGGTTGCATAACATTTTAAATTAACTTTTAAAGTATACAAACAAAGTGTTATATTTCGTTTAAATATTAAACTTAAAATAACATTTTTGTTTATTAAATTTAAATTATAAAAGATACTTTTTCAAGTTATTACTTTTTATTGTTTGATGTTACCCATAGATGAATTTTTACGTAATTATATATTGTTTTTGTTTTTCATTTTTACTGCAATTATTATACGGACGGTTTTCAGAATATAAATGAGACAAATAAATAATTAATATTTAAAAAACATCGTGGAATTTATTTTTTCAAATTATATTTTTCATATTATTGTTACACAATTTTTTCACCTGTTCATTTGAAATTTGTACTGGAAAAAATAATACGAAAATAGGAAAAATATTTACCAAGAAAGGATTTTTGGAAAAATTATTTTCCAGGAAAGTGTTCTTAAAATTATAGATCGGTGGGAAGAATTATGTTTTTAAATGTTTTTTTTAAGTTTTTAAATAGTAACTATATAGTTACTATTATAAGTAACATCTACACAGAGTTTCAGCCATGTATTCGTTAGAAATAAAAAAATATTGGTTTAAGTGTTGGACACCCCTTCAACCTTTCAGGGGTACATTTTGAAAATTGTTAAGGAGTATTTATTTTAATTGCACTATAAATCACATCACCGAAATTCAGCCATCTAACTTGTCAGGAACTTAGTAAGCAATTGGTTTAAGGGTTGAAAATCATTTTCATCCTCTTACGGGTACATTTTGAAAATAATTTAAGAATAATTTTTGTAGTTGAGTTATAAGTAACATCTCTACTGATGTTCGTCTATTTAGCTTGTCCGGAACTTGGTAAACGGAAAATATTAGTTTAAGGGTTAAACATTCTTTTCAGTCCCTTAATGGTGGAATTTTCCCATAACCGCCAGGTGGCATGTCAAATTATTTACACTCAATCTGTTAGTTGCAGGGCTAAAATAAATAGTTCTGTTTATTATCAAATGGTCAGCCAATTAAATAATTGAATCATTTAAGAACAGAAAGGTAGAGGTGTAAAAGACATTCATCAGAGTTATCTCCTTTGAAAGTAATGAAATTCATAATAAAGCCACACCCTGTGGTGAATGAAGTAAAAGTGTCATTTGCAGAGTAGAAAATATGTGCTTCTCAGAGGGCTGGGCATGCTGATAAGCATGCCAGGCCAGCATACTTTTCAGAGCATCAGAGGAACGGCATACTTTTCCATTCAGTGAGGAAGGCAATAGTAAACCACCTCAATCCTCGTTTTACTTAGTAAAACTTCTACAGATTCAGTCTTTTGGCTGATGAGTTAAACAATAACGGTGGAATGTCGAAGTCGTTTCTGTTTATAGGATAATTTTTTTTAAATTTCGGCTTTTTAGTTGTACAAGTATGAGAATTAGTGATGAGTGAGTGAGTCAGTGAGGGCTTTCCCAATTATACTAAAACACTGTACTACGAGTAAAAATTTTACTTTTTAACATTGCCACCATCAACATTTAGACACTTGTTCCACTATTCTGCGAGCTTTTTAATATATGCGGCGTAAATGTTTTTACCTTAATGTTTAAACAATTTTTGTACCACTTCTTGACGACTTCGCTGTCTTTGAACTTCTCGTTTTTGAGCTAGCCGAACAAATAAGAATCGAACGGGATGAGGTCTGGGATGTAAGAAGGATGTGGCAAAATTTTCCACATCAACTTTTCAAGCGATTCTCTCGTTTTCTGATAAGTGACATGCGCGCGTTGCCCTGCAAGGAAATCACACTTTTTGATAGAGTATCCTTACGCCTTCACCTTATGACAGGTCTTAATTTTACTCACTGTTCACGATACGTTCTTCTTCTTAATAGTGATAAAAATTTGAACTTGTGAGTACCAGAAACCTACCAAAACTCATAATTAAAATGTTTTGTTTTTTTTAGGTGAGTGAATCCGAATGTTTCTACTAAAGACTTTGCCGTTTATACTCGAGTTCGAAATTGTGAATTGTAAGACGTTTAGTGTAGGCCAAATGTCCAGTTTTTATAAGCTCTAAATTGTAATAATTTAGGTAATTCATCCGTTATTAAACCTTTTGAGACCAGTCTGGATTTATGGTGTCCTGCTATTTGGAGGAGCGGTAGAGGGTAACTTAATGTCGATCCGGGGCTTTCAATCAAAATTCTTAAGACTTGATTCTGGTACTCCTTTTTATGTAACCAATAAAATCCTCCACAAATATTGCACAATTCCAACAGTAAAGGAACTAACCGCGTCCTTTTATAGTAAATTTCGTGACCGACTAGATAGTTAACCATTTAAAGCAACCAACCCGTGATCTAGCTACAACGAACTTCACAACTATGCGACGTCTAAAGCGAAATTGGAGCCGAGACCTCTTGGTCTAAATAATGGACAACACCCGTAGTTCTGGAGAATGTACCACTGGGTACGTTTTCTCCTTAAAATTCCTTACCGCACGTTAAATATCATAATTATACGGAAATATGCAGCTCAACGTAGAGTTCCATAATAAAAATTAAAAACAAAAAATTATCCTTAAATAAATATTTAACCCACCGGGTTGGTCTAGAGGTAAATTCGTCGCCAAAATCAGCTGTTTAACAGCTGATTTTCGGGGACGAAGGTTCCTGGTTCGAATCCTAGTAAAGGTAGTTACTTTTATATGGATTTGAATGCTAGACAGTGGTTACCGGTGTACTTTGATGGTTGGGGTTCAATTAACCATACTCTCTCAGGAATGGTCGACCTGAGTCTGCACAAGACTAGACCTCATTTACACGTCATACACATCATCCTCATTTCATTGGTTCATGGGGTTGCTTATTGTTCTAAATTGAACAGATTGCAACGTACACACATTAGGGATTAAAAAATAAAAAAAAAAATAAAAAAATATTTGTTTAATATTTAGAAGGAAGTTTTGTTATTCGAAAAAAAACCAGATTCTGAGAGTACGTGGAATAAACATCAAAATATTTCAGTACAGTTACATAGGTACGTATGTATATAAGGATTAACAAATCGGAGATCCAACCGAACTCCAAAACACTTTTTTATACTTTAATAGAATATAAAATGAAATTTATCAACGTTTGTTAAAACCGATAGAAAAAGAATTGAAAATTTAGAGAATAGATTTTTTATTGTATCAGAGAAAACTTGATAGGCAGTTTAAACGGTGGTAGTTTTAGAGAAAGAGTAACCGCATTTCAGACAGTTAAAATAATGGAACGTTAAAGTAATCAATAAAATAACAGCCTGCAGAAGGGGAGTTGAAATAAAAATTTATCTCTGATACACAAAAGGATGAAATGAAAGGAGTTGAAGCTGGTGATCAATGAATTGGAACAGAAGACGGATGAGCCACACTTTTCACTTTCCAACGGACTGCTGTACGTTATGTAGGCTGAACGGTTACCGGGACGGCGGTACGTCACATGTGATGTTCATGTTGAAACTTGTGTGTAAAATTTCTTTAATCATTACAATCATAATGCTGGTGCCATTCTTTGATATGAACCTCTTTGGAGTTATATTACATTATTCTACCTTTACATGTAACAATTATCTATAATAAAATCAAGCGTAAATGTTCATTATAATCAATTTTATAAAATTTTATGATTCTTTAGCTACGAGTATATATTTTCTAAGCCAGTTTCATTCCGAAATAAAATATCAAATTTGCTAAAACTGTTGGTCATCAGCCGAAAGGCTGGTTTTAACCTGCAGAGGCTTTACTAAGTAAAACGAGAAGTAAGGTGGTTTACGATTGCCATCCTCACTGAGTGGAAAAGTTTGCTTATCAGCATGCCAGGCACTCTGTACAGCATCTACTTTCTACACTGCAAATGACACCTTCACTTCATTCACCACAAGATCTGAATGTATAATGAAATTCATTATTCTCAGAGTAGATAACTGTGACTAATGTCTTTTACCCCTCTACTTCTTCTATTCTTAAATACTTCAGTCATATAATTGGCTGACTATGTGATAAGAAACAGAACTAGCAGATTGAGTGCAAAAAATTTACTAATCAACCTGCTTGTTATGGGCATTGGCTGTATAATACTAAAAACTAATTCGAATTAAAGTAATGTAAACTCGGAAACTCACCGGAAAAATTCCCAGTGAGTTCAAAAATATACTTTAATGTCAATATTTTGGATGAGATATTCAACTTGAAATATTTGAGATGTGACGTGTCTTTCACAAATAAGCAAGACGTGACAAATAATAAATAAAAATTCTGCAAGATTATACTAAAAACGTTGAATCAGAATACTAGGAAAGATATACTTTAAAAGATATATAAGACTATGACGATACCTGTAGTGCTGTAAGGAAATAAGGTGTGGGCATGAGATAAGTTCCAGGGAGTAGATATGAGTTTCTAAGAGCGGTAAAGGGCTGTTCCTAGAAGGATAGCCTAAGGAATGCAGATATACAAGATGAGATGGACATATTTAGCTTATATTAGTAAAGGAAAATTCATAAGAGGAACTAGTGAAACCATTTGGAACAAATAAGTGAGGTCCGTTGACCTCTTTTAGCTCAAGGTTACAAACCCACCGGTAAGAGGAGTGTTGGACGCCCGAAAAAGAGATGGTTCTTGGAACAGGAGGAACCTCTATTAGGCTTAAAATATTGATGAGAAAAATATCGAAAGTCACCAATTGACGTTAAACTAAGGTCTGTAGAAAAGTATACTTGAAATGAAAGTTGTACGGTTTTTAATTATTATAAATTTATAAATTTCACTAAAATGCTTATTAAGGCCGCAATCCTAAACTTTTTTACCGATTTCAATGAGCCAAGTATGGAAACACATGAAGCTAAACTAAGTACTTACTGCAGAACAAACGCCTGAAATAAAATTTGTAGGTTTTTCATTTCAAATAACTTTAAAAGTATACACATTTGCTCTACAATGCATATTGAAGCCGGGATATAAATAAAAAATGAACTATGAGAATTAACAGCCGCTATAATTTTTAGCAAACTTGCCCCTTATCTCACCTTGTGAAGCACAAAATTTGTAGAAAAATTAAGCAATTTTAAACAAAAACTTATGAGCTGCTTTTTGAGGAAATTTCAAGAATGTAAAAAATTATACGAATGAACTACTACTTCTGGTTGACCGATTTTGGTGAAAACGTTTATGTTGGTCCATTATATTATCTACTATAAGTTTTATGTTTCAACTTCGTAAAAATTTCCGATCTTGCATTATTTTAGTCGCCTACTTACAGACCAATCGGTAAAACATGTCCCATATCATCTTTTATATACTTCTTAAAAACATACTAGATAGGGCCTAAAGATCAAAAATTTTTTGGCTTGACAGGAAGAAACTGATTGTAAACGAAGCGCTTTATATTTTCATGCGTGTACTTTAGTGTATTTCAAATTTATATGACTACTTTTTACTTTCTCTTGCCTATATGAATATATAGGAAGGAAAGTATTGTTTTCATGTCGATTTTTCGAAATCGAGTTTTCACCGGATCTATACGTTTTCAGACCCCCTGAACCCAAAAAACATGTTTTTAGCGATTGGTCTATGTGTGTGTCTGTGTGTCTGTGTGTGTGTGTGTGTGTGTGTGAACAGAATATCTCAAGAACGAAACATCGTACGAACTTGAAACTTGAAACTTAAGTTACATACCACTACCGGACGCGACACGAACATTTTCATCAAAATCGGTCAACCGGAAGTAGTAGTTTATTCGTATAATTTTTCACTTTTTTGCGATTTTCTCAAAAACTGGTCCTACGATTTTTTTTAAAATCGCCTATTTTACTCAATTTTTTATTCTCTACAAGATAGGGTAGGCGCCATGTTTGCTGAAATTCTCGGTGAGGCTGTTTTCACGTAAAAACGTAGTTTTTTTTAGATTACGGCTTTAATATAAATTTTAGCGCAAAAACTTATAAAAGTTGTAGAGAATTTAAAAACCTACAACTTCTGTTTCAAACATTTTTTTGTATGACGCTTAGTTTAGCAGTAATTAGCGATTTTCTGATTTTTTCTCACGAAAACGTGTGAAAAATCGATTTTTTTAAGATTTTGGCCTTAGTATGCATTTTACGACAAAAGTGTAATATAACCAAATTTATAGGAAATTTAAAGATCTACAACTTTTATTTAACGTATTTTTCTCTACAGAGCCTAGTTTAGCGTGAAATAGTGATTTTCCGTATTTTTAAGCCAGACTGAGGTTGATTTTCATTTTGAGTGTTTCACTCATGATTAAAATAAGGTTATGTTTATTGAGGTTAGTTTTTTGTTTATTTCTAATATTTTATTACTAATGTTAAATTATATTGTAAATTATTTGCATTGGCAAGAGAAAGTTGTGTGAGTGTTTCACACCAGATTATTTCATTATGTGTTTACCTAGAAGTAAATTTCTGCTCCATTATTTCTTTAACCTTTTCTGAGGAACATCTGGTAGGTATGTTGACGCATTTTATAATTAGGTCGATTTTAAGTTAGTAAATTTTCCTGTAAAATCGTCTTTAGTAATCTTTGATGATACTAATAACGGAATGGATTGGTAAGACGTTGTGACAAGTTTTGTTAAGCACGTACCAAAGGGAGTTCCTGATAATCCTAAGTATATTATATTGAGTTGCCTGTACAGAGACAAATTGCTAATAATACTTCCTTTGCCGAAGGTTCGCCCCTGGTGATCTGTAATGTCTAGCGTACTAATCATAAAAAGAAAATCTGGTGTGAAACACTCATACGACTGTCTCTTGCCAATGTAGATAATGACCTATTAAATCTATCTTTATTCATGAGTAACCAATGTAATATGATAAACATTACCTAATTTTAATAATGTTGATAAGGTCATCAGCCTGTAGAGGCTGGTTTGAACCTCTAGAGGTTTTACTAAGTAAAAACGAGGAGTAAGGTGGTTTACCATTGCCTTCCTCACTGAGTTGAAAGCGTATGCTTATCAGCATGCCAGGCCCTCCGAAAAGCACTCACTTTCCACCCTGTAAATGACACCTTCACTTCATTCACCACAGGGTCTGGCTGCATAGTGAAATTCATTACTCTCAGAGGAGATAACTCTGACTAGTGTCTTTTACACACCTCTACCTCTTCTGTTCTTAAATAGTTCAGTCATATAAGTGGCTGACTATGTGATAAGAAACACAACTATTTTTTTTTTTTTAGCCCTGGACCAAACAGATAGAGTGCAATTAAAATAACACTCCACCAATTTTAATAATGCGTGAATAAAACAAAATGAAAATCCGCTGCTGTATATAAGGCTTAAAAATATGGAAAACCAGTAATAACTGATGTTAAAACTAAGCTCTGTAGAAAAACCTTGCAATTAAAGTTGTAGGTTTTTAATATTTACTTCTTCTTCTTCTTCTTCTTCTTCTTAAAGTCCCTCTTCTATCGGAAATTGGAAATCATCATCATTATGCGAATGTTATTCGCTGTTGCACGGAATAGTTCCGTATTACTGCACTAAACTAGTCCCTCAGGTTTTTCAACCAAGATGGTTTACGTCTGCCTACGTTTCGCTTGCCCTTTATCTTCCTCTGTATGATTAATTTTGTAAGATGTGATATTTAGGACCTCTAATCACATGTCCAAAATATTGAAGTTTTTTCTTCTTCACTGTCTCAACCAACTCACATCTTTGCCCATTTTATCAATTTAAATTTCGTATAAAACTTTTATTATATAGTATACTTAATTTATCGTTAATTACATACTAAGGTCGCAATCTTAGGTTGATTATTTCTTTTTTAAAAATCATAAAAAATGTTTGGTAGTTATTTTCTTGCCGTATTCTTTGAAGTAAGGAATAGTACTTATTAGCATTGTCATGTACGATTTATATGAATTATAATTTAATGTTTGTCTACTTCGATGTACTCCCAGTTGCATTAAAATATCGCTACAGTCTTGTTTTACAATGGTCAAAATAATTATGGAGAAAATATATTTGTTGGAACTGTTTTGACACGTTTGCTGTTTCCTGCTTTACAGCATCAATTAATTCAAACCGTTTCATTAAGCACTATTTTAAATTTTGGGAAGATCCATGTTTCATTTGAAGTGATTACCCACTTTACTAATAACTTACCAATAAACTTACCACTTGTCACTATATCAATAAATTTTCAATCTGTTTGAAGTTTCTTTAAAATGACAATACAACATGCCATGCTAACTTCATTTTGCTCCGGTTTGAGACACCTTGGCATAAAATTTGATCATGTTAAGATCTTCCATGAATTTACATGTGGTATTTTTATGAATGTTCACAGATTTTGATGTCATTCTGACATTAAGTCGTCGAACCATTCTAACAATCTTACTATTATTTTTAATATTTTCTTCAGTTCTTGAAGTACAACGTCGTCCAGGACATTCACCATCTGCGAATTTTGACTTTCTCTTGCCTATACAGGGTGATTCATGAAGTTCTCCCCCCACTTCTACAGCACATTGTACTAGTAAAAATAATGAAAAAATGTTATATAAACATAGGTCCGAAAACGCTTCGTTAGCGAGTTAC
The DNA here is from genome assembly GCA_035578175.1 of Catonia carolina. Classification (NCBI taxonomy): domain Eukaryota; kingdom Metazoa; phylum Arthropoda; class Insecta; order Hemiptera; family Achilidae; genus Catonia; species Catonia carolina. The sequence goes on from JAQMRL010000013.1 coordinate 5,575,858, forward strand.
AGCTAGCGAAAGTTTCGCCTGGATTTCAGTTCACCAGGTGAAATGAGGTCTTCCTGGAATTGTGGTAAGGTAGATTAAGGGGCGAATTCAATCATTTCTTATGGTTTTTGATCTGATAAATTGAATAAAACAGGTCCCAGATCTGTAAGTTAAATAGTTTTTAAGAAAACCAGTGTCAAATGCAAAAAATGGAGTGAAAAATTTATTTTTTCATCTTTGGGCAAGGATAACTGTGTTATTTCACCAAGAAACAGTTAAAATTTTTCAATAAAACATGTAGAAAATTTTATTCTGAACAAACCGGTGTAAATTAAGTACACAGAAAGCGAATAGATGTTTGATTAAATGAGTTTTTATTCATAAGAGTACAAAGTAAAATTAACCGGAAAAACTAAAATGAAAAAATGTGTTTTTTTCACTCCATTTTTTTGCATTTGACACTGGTTTTCTCAAAAACTATTCGCTTTCTGTGTACTTTATTTACACCGGTTTGTTCAGAATAAAATTTTCTACATTTTTTATTGAAAAATTTTAACTGTTTCTTGGTGAAATAACAAAGTTATTCTTGCCCAAAGATGAAAAAATGTGATTTTCACTCCATTTTTTGCATTTGACACTGGTTTTCTCAAAAACTATTTAACTTACAGTTCTGGGACCTGTTTTATTCAATTTATCAGATCAAAAACCATAAGAAATGATTGAATTCGCCCCTTAATCTACCTTACCACAATTCCAGGAAGACCTCATTTCACCTGGTGAACTGAAATCCAGGCGAAACTTTCGCTAGCTGTAACTCGCTAACGAAGCGTTTTCGGACCTATGTTTATATAACATTTTTTCATTATTTTTACTAGTACAATGTGCTGTAGAAGTGGGGGAGAACTTCATGAATCACCCTGTATAGGAAGGAAAGTATTGTTTTCATGTCGATTTTTCGAAATCGAGTTTTCACCGGATCTATACGTTTTCAGACCCCCTGAACCCAAAAACATGTTTTTAGCGATTGGTCTGTGTGTGTGTCTGTGTGTGTGTGTGTCTGTGTGTCTGTGTGTGAACAGAATATCTCAAGAACGGAACATCGTACGAACTTGAAACTTGAAACTTAAGTTACATACCACTACCGGACGCGACACGAACATTTTCATCAAAATCGGTCAACCGGAAGTAGTAGTTTATTCGTATAATTTTTCAGTTTTTTGCGATTTTCTCAAAAACTGGTCCTACGATTTTTTTTAAAATCGCCTATTTTACTCAATTTTTTATTCTCTACAAGATAGGGTAGGCGCCATGTTTGCTGAAATTCTCGGTGAGGCTGTTTTCACGTAAAAACGTTGTTTTTTTAAGATTACGGCTTTAATATAAATTTTAGCGCAAAAACTTATATAATAAAAGTTGTAGAGAATTTAAACACCTACAACTTCTGTTTCTAACATTTTTTGTATAACGCTTAGTTTAGCGGTAATTTGCGATTTTCTGTTTTTTTTTCTCACGAAAACGTGAGAAAAATCGATTTTTTTAACATTTCGGTCTTAGTATGCATTTTACGACAAAAGTGTATATAATAAAAGTTATAGAAAATTAAAAGATCTACAACTTTTGTTTACAGCATTTTTCTCTACAGAGCCTAGTGTGAACAGAATATCACGTGAAAGCGTGAATTTCCGTATTTTTAAGCCAAACTGAGTTCGATTGTCATTTTGCGTCATTCACTCATGATTAAAATAAGGTTATGTTTTTGAGGTTAGTTTTTGTTTATTTCTAATATTTTATTAATAATGTTAGGTTTATTATTAATCATTTGCATTGGCAAGAGAAAGTTGTGTGAGTGTTTCACACCAGATTTTTACATTTAGAAACATCTGTAGGAGTTCGTTTTTCAATTTATTTATTTATTTATTTAAGGTCGCATGGACTACGAGGTCATTAGCGACCACGTTACATATAAATACATGATACGTTGCATAAATACATAATGAAAAATTAGTTAAATTCAATTAAAATTTAGATAACAGAGAAATAATACCTAAAAATTGAATGACACAATGAAAAATAACGAATGCGATTTTACTATTATATCAAATTAAAAATTTTGTTAAATTTAAAAAAATTTATTGTGTTTTGAACCGCTACTTTTCCCACTAAATTAAGTGCTAAAATGTTGTTAATTTTGTGTAGTGTTCGTGTGGATTGTGTAGTTTGGCAGTCTGTGCTGATGTGTTTGATTGTAAGTGGCGTGTTGCAATGTGTACAACGTTGTGGTTCTTCTTTCTTCAGTAAGTGTTTGTGCGTAAGTGTAGAGTGTCCAATGCGTAGTCGTATAAGTAGAACTTGATGCCTTCGAAGCTCCAAGTGAAGCTGAGGGTTTTCAAAATGTGTTTACTGATGTGGTGTAGTTTATTTGGAGGATATCGAAACCAGATTTGGTTCCATTGTTGTTCAATTTCGATGTGGAAATGTCTCCTGACATCTGTATGAGAGGAGAGATGTTTATCTGTCAGTGGGGTCTTTAACGCCTCTTTGGCGGCGGTGTCCACTGTTTCATTTCCGTTCATACCGCAATGCGACGTAACCCAAACAATGTGTACTTCATTCCTGTTGTTGACATGTCAAAGTAGGTTGGATATAGGTTCCATAATTGGTTCTGTAATTTCTTCAGCCTGCAAGCCTCTAACCACACTCATCGAATCCGTAAATATTGTGAACTTTTCGTCCGTTCTTGTAGCTAGGAGTTTTAAACTACGATATATAGCATATACTATAAATTATCGTAGTTTAAAACTCCTAGCCAAGTTTTTTCAATTTAAAAACGTAATATTGGCACGTTGTTTTACTTTAAAACTTATTATCCGGCACTCTACAAAACCTATGACTGAATTAGCATTAGCGATTCACAATAAACTAAACATCAAACTGTTACTGCTTATCATACACGTCAACAAGGTATAAACGTCAACATTTCGGTATAAACGGAAATGAAACAGCGGACACGGCCGCCAAAGAGGCGTTAAAGACCCCACTGAGAGATAACCGAATCTGGTCTCGACATCCTCCAACGAAACTTCACCACATCAGAAAAAACATTTTTGAAAACCCTCAGCCTCACTTGGAGCTTCGAAGGCATCAAGTTCTACTTACACGACTACGTATTGGACACTCTACGCTTACGCACAAACACTTACTGAAGAAAGAAGAACCACAAATTTGTACACATTGCAACACGCCACTTACAATCAAACATATCATCACAAACTGCCAAACCACACAATTCACACGAACAGTATTCAAAATTAACAACATTTTAGCACTTAATTTAGTAGACAAAGTAGTGACTCAAAACACAATAAACTTTTTAAAATTTAACAAAATTTCTGATTTAATATAGTTGTAAAATCACATTCGTTTTTTTTTCATTGTATCATTCTATTTTTTAGTTATTATTTCTCTGTTTTAATTGAACTCAACAAATTTTTTATTATGTATTTATATAATGTATCATGTGTATAATATAATGTTATTATAATGTAACGTGGTCGCTAATGACCTCGTAGTCGATGCGACCTTAAATAAATATATGTTGTTGTTTAGGTCATCAGCCAAAAGGCTGGTTTGAACCTGTAGAGGTTTTACTAAGTAAAACAAGGAGTGAGGTGGTTTACCATTGCTTTCCTCACCGAGTGAAAAATTACGCTTATCAGCATGCCAGGCCCTCTGAAAAGCACAGATTTTCCACTCTGCAAATGACACCTTCACTTCATTCACCACAGGGTCTGGCTGTATAATGAAATTCATTACTTTCAGAGGAGATAACTCTGATTAGTGTCAATTACACCTCTACCTCTTCTGTTCTTAAATGATTCAGTAATTTAATTGGCTGACCATGTGATAAGAAACAGAACTATTTATTTTAGCCCTGCAATGGACAGATTGAGTGTAAATAAATTGACACTCCACCTGTCTGTTATGGGCAGAAATAAATATATATGTATATATGTATATATAAAAAAAAAAGGTGTCACTCCTCTCATGTGTTCATAATCGATTCTGACTGCTTTGTTTTTGAACTGGAATCAAAGTCTGATTATTTGATAAACACACCTCGTCTAATATTATTTTCAGATGAAAAATATTTCATTTCAGACATACACAAAACAAAAATTAATACATATTAAAAATAAATAATAAAACATATATTCAGTAAGTTTTACTTTCTCTTGCCTATATGAATATATAGGAAGGAAAGTATTGTTTTCATGTCGATTTTTAGAAATCGAGTTTTCACCGGATCTATACGTTTTCAGACCCCCTGAACCCAAAAAACATGTTTTTAGCGATTGGTCTGTGTGTGTGTCTGTGTGTGTGTGTGTGTGTGTCTGTGTGTGTGTGTGTGTGTGTGTCTGTGTGTGAACAGAATATCTCAAGAACGGAACGTCGTACGAACTTGAAACTTGAAACTTAAGTTACAAACCACTACCGGACGCGACACGAACATTTTTATCAAAATCGGTCAACCGGAAGTAGTAGTTTATTCGTATAATTTTTCAGTTTTTTGCGATTTTCTCAAAAACTGGTCCTACGATTTTTTTTAAAATCGCCTATTTTACTCAATTTTTTATTCTCTACAAGATAGGGTAGGCGCCATGTTTGCTGAAATTCTCGGTGAGGCTGTTATCACGTAAAAACGTTGTTTTTTTAAGATTACGGCTTTAATATAAATTTTAGCGCAAAAACTTATTTAATAAAAGTTGTAGAGAATTTAAAAACCTACAACTTTTATTTCAAACATTTTTTTGTATAACGCTTAGTTTAGCGGTAATTTGCGATTTTCTGTTTTTTTTCTCACGAAAACGTGAGAAAAATCGATTTTTTTAACATTTCGGTCTTAGTATGCATTTTACGACAAAAGTGTATATAATAAAAGTTATAGAAAATTAAAAGATCTACAACTTTTGTTTAGAGCATTTTTCTCTACAGAGCCTAGTTTAGCGTGAAAGCGTGATTTTCCGTATTTTTAAGCCAAACTGAGTTCGATTGTCATTTTGCGTCATTCACTCATTATTAAAATAAGGTTATGTTTTTGAGGTTAGTTTTTGTTTATTTCTAATATTTTATTAATAATGTTCGGTTTATTATTAATTATTTGCATTGGCAAGAGAAAGTTGTGTGAGTGTTTCACACCAGATTTTTTGTTTTATTTTATTAAAACCTTCTGTGTATACACTTAATTTATTTAAGAATGTATAATAATATATGAAATGAAAATTACATTCTCCTTTGATTTATTTTTAATAACGTTGTTTTTAAAACAAATTTCAGTAAATTGAATTACAGAAATAATTTTGTTATGAAAGGGTTTTTTATAGTGTTATTAGTATCTCTGTCTTTATCTTTTGTATAGATTTAGGTTACTTTTCTCTGTCTACTCTCTCTTTCTATCTCTTGTGTTTTAGAACACAAAGTAATAAAACAAACATTCAATAAAAGGCAGGCGCATTGATGCGGCCCCATCATCCATGACTAAGGGTTGAGCGAACACATAGTTTCTAGTTGTATTAGGCTTTACAAGAGATTGTTTCATACTGTAATATAATTTACAGGGTGATTCAGAAATAGTGAATCTGCATACATTAATAAAAAAGTTCTCACTCACTCATCCTTTATTAATTTTCTAAGTTAAATATTACATACAGTGCTGAAATTTGTTAGATATTTTCCTTTAGGATTAATTAAAAATCTAGTGTGAAATACTCACACAGCTTTCTCATGCCAATAAAAATAATTAAGAATATAACCTAACATTAGTACCCTAATAAAATATTACAAATGTGACACGGAAAAGAAAAAGGGACCTCTTTTTGGAAAATTTGGATTTTTTTTACAGATTCTGAATCTACACAAAATTCTGGTTATTTTGATATAAAATTTATCTTTTTAGTGTAATTGGTTGCCGAGTTAATGCACTTTGAAGTTACACAATTGAAAACATAAGTTTTGAGAAAAACGCATTCAAAGTTTTAGTTTTTAATACATACCTTTTAAGTTATTCTTTAGAACTTCTTGAAAGCTTATTACAGATTTTTGGATTCCCTGTTCTTTACTGATCATTGTGTAATATTTTAAATTACCTCGACAAACAGAACCTAATTTTTAACCATGAGTAAATGATGAAAAATGAAAATCAACCTTAATTTGGCTAAATAATATAGAAAAATACTTTTACATGCTAAACTAGGCTCTGTAAAGAGAAAATGGTTAATATAAAAGTTATCTGGCCATAACAGACAGGTGAAGTGTCAAATCATTTACACTCAATCTGTTCGTTGCAGGGCTAAAATAAATTGTTCTGTTTCTTATCACATGGTGAGCCAATTAAATTACTGAATCATTTAAGAACAGAAGAGGTAGAGGTGTAAAAGACATTAATCAGAGTTATCTCCTCTAAAAGTACTGAATTTCATTATACAGCCAGACCTTGTGGCGAATGAAGTAAAGGTGTCATTTGCAGAGTGGAATATATGTGCTTTCCAGAGGGCCCGGCATGCTGATAAGCGTACTTTTTCACTCAGTGAGCCAGACAACAGTAAACCACCTCACTTATTGTTTTACTTAGTCAAATATCTACAGGTTCAAACCAGCCTTACGGCTGATGACCTAAACAACAACAACAACAAATAAGGGATAGTCTTTCACAGATTCAGAAAGTATGGTTAACTGAACCTAACCATGGAAGTTCACCAGTATTATACTATTATTTAAATCTATATTAAAACTAACTACTAGAATTTGAACCATGGAGCCTTCGTCACAGCTGATTTGCAGCCACAATCTCACTAGTTTTAAACCCTGTGCGAGAATCAAACCCAAGACCTTCAGTTTCTTAGGCTAGTTTGCTAACTACTACACTACAGCTAAATAATTTGTATTTTTTTTAAATTTTGTAGTATCTCTGTTTCTGGGACATCGGGTAAATACAATGTAGGAAGGATATTGTAAGCTATGTATTGTGTGTGTGTATATGTATTTGTATTAATACGCATGGCTTTATGAATACAACCAATCACTCACAGTGATGGATGGATAGAAGCCAGACCCTTCTTCATCCACCTACACCCCTCCCCGTTTAAACCTAGTTTTCTGTATCACACGTCCATCGTACCGCTTACTCCTTTACTCACCCACAAAATGCCTGCCAGGCTGAGGGAACAATGACCGCCGCCGTTATATGGACCACTACACTCTCCTCTGGCATGCCAAACATATAAATACATTGTTCTCCTCCTATAAAAAATTGATATATTGAATTTATTTTGTGAAAATTATTCATTTCTACTATTTTTTTGACACTTATAAAATATATTCTAATTCAATATAAAAAGTATTAAATCAAATAAATACAAATCTCATATGAAAAACACAATGGTTATAAAAAAGTAAAATTAATGAAGTAAAAACTATCAAAATCTCAAAGAGTAAAGATAGATAGAGAAAACTAAAATTTAAATAATTAGAAAAAATTTATAAACATCAATTGATACGAATTTAAATGAAATATTACATGAAGTGCACCTAAAATTAAATTTATAAAAATATATATGCTTGAAATAATGGTAAATATAACCAAAATCTAGAAGGGATAAGTAAATACTTCTTCTCCTTCTCCTCCTCCTTCTTTTTTTTCTTCTTCTCCTTCTCCTTCTCCTCCTTCTTCTTGTTCTTGTTGTTGCTTTTCTTCTTCTCCTTCTTCTTCTTCTTCTTCTTCTTCTTCTTCTCCTTCTACTTCTCCTTCTCCTTCTCCTTCTTCTTCTTCTTCTTCTTCTTCTTCTTCTTCTCCTCCTTCTCCTTCTCCTTCTCCTTCTTCTTCTTCTTCTTCTTCTTCTTCTTCTTCTTCTTCTTCTTCTTCTCTCCTCTTATTCTTCTTCTTCTTCTCCTCCTTCTCCTTACATCAACAAGTCATCTAATTTCAAATCAATCCATTTTTCTGGTAACATACGAGTAAAAAGCACCTCTAAAAATCACCTTTAAAAAGCACCTAATCACCGCCCTAACAATTACACACTTCATTCACTATAGGGTCTGACTGTATATTGCAATTCATAACTCTCAGAGGACATAAATCTTAATATTGTATTTTACACCTCTAATTCTTCTGTTTTAAAATGTTTCATTCATAAATGGTAGGCTGATCTCAAGTGATAAGGAACAAAACTATTTTTTGTAGCCTTTGTAGCCGTGGAACTAGCAGATCGAGTGAAAATAATTTAACACTTCATTTGCCTGTTATGGACAACAACATCTATCATAAAGTTATTAATGGAAGTTTCAATGCCATTTAAGAATTGGTGCATTAAATTATAATAAATATTTCATTGATTTTACACTTTCTCTTGCCTATATATATATATATATATATATATATATATATATATATATATATATATATATAAGGAATATATAGGAAGGAAAGTATTGTTTTCATGTCAATTTTTCGAAATCGAGTTTTCGCAGGATCTACACGTTTTCAGATCTCCTGAAACCAAAAAACATGTTTTTAGCAATGGGTCTCTCTCTCTCTCTCTCTCTCTCTCTCTCTCTCTCTCTCTCTCTCTGTATGTGTGCGTATGTGTGAACAGAATATCGTACGAACTAGAAACTTGAAACTAAGATACATACCACTACCGGACCCAACACGAACATTTTCATCAAAATCGGAAGTAGTAGTTTATTCAGGTCATTTTTCACTTTTTTGGGATTTTCTCAAAAACTGGTCCTACGATTTTTTTTAAAATCGAAAAGTTTACTGAGTTTTTTATGCTCTACAAGATAGGGTAGGCGCCATGTTTGCTAAAATTCTTGGTGAGGCTTTTTTCACGTGAAAAAATTGTTTTTCTTACGGCTTTAATATGCATTTTATCGCAAAAATTTATATAATAAAAAATGTAGAGAATATAAAGTCCTACAACTTTTATTTCTAACATTTTTTGTATAACGCTTAGTTTAGCGGTAATTAGCGGTTAAATGTTTTTTTCTCACGAAAACGTGTGAAAAATCGATTTTTTTAAGATATCGGCCTTAGTATGCATTTTAAGACGAAAGTGTATGTATCAAATTTATTGGAAATTCAACGATCTACAACTTGTATGTAAAGCATTTTTCTCTACAGAGCCTAGTTTAGCGTGAGAGAGTGATTTTCCGTATTTTTAACCCAAACTGAGGTTGAATTTCATTGTGCGTCTTTCACTCATGATTAACATTAGGTTACGTTTATTGAGGTTAGTTTTTTATTTATTTCTAATGTTTTATTACTAATGTTGGTTTATTGATAATTATTTGCATTGGCAAGAGAAAGTTGTGTGAGTGTTTCACACCAGATTTTTTACTTAATATTTATGTCAGCTAAAAACTAGTTCCGTCTTTCTTTAAGCACGTTTAAGCAAGTAATGAGCCAGTCAGTGAGTCAATGGGAGCTTTTGAATTAATGTGTAGCTACAAATACAATAAGAAAGCAGAAATCTATGCCTACTGAGTCGTTTTAGAGCATCTAGTAGCCCAAATTTTGTATTAACATAAAGAACTTCTATAGTACACGAGATAAAATAATTTGAAAACTGCATTAAATCGATGGTGCTATTTCAATTGAATAATAAATATATTAAGCCATTACTTACTATAAGGCAATAGATTTAAATGCGTTTTCATGAAACCTAGTCGTTGCTTTTTTCGTTTCTCCTCCTTTTTTAAATGTAAGTCGATGTTAAGTTGGTGTGCATTGAACGTAAATAAAAGAAATGAAAAAGGGAACGTCACACGTCTTCTGGTACATGTTAAAAGCTTTCTCTTGTGATACAGCTAACTTTGCCAACTGGCTTCGGGCTTCTCAAAAGCTTGTAACTGTGTACCACTATTATTTTCTCTCTCTCTTTCTCTTTTTTTACTTAACATTAGTCATAACAATAATAGTAATAATACTACTGGATCAATCGTCACAAAATAATAACATAATAAAAAGTTTTATTTTTATTTTATTGTAAATAAAATTATTCAAAGAATGACAGAAGATAGTAGACGAACAATATTTATGTTACGACGTCAAGAAGCATCGTACAAGGAAAATGAACGATTAAAAAAAGAAGATTACATTTTTATAAAAATTTATGAAGAATGGATATAACCAGATAACAAAACAAATTTTTAAACACTAAGCAATATAGCAGGTTTGCAGAACTCCTCAACTACCTGCTTTTTTCTAATAATACTGCGTTAGTTAAGGATTCGGAAGACAGACTGCAAAAGGCAGTGCATCAACTTTATCTTCTAAACAAACTATTTAATAGGCCTATAAAAATATCATTTTTCAGAAATCGAAGGTGATAGACTTATGCGGGAAGTGTCAATAAAGATCAAAATTGTTATCAGTACCTAGTAAAATAATGGAACAGGTAGGAAATTTCAAGTATTTGGGATGTGACATATCGTATAATTATGATTAAAATATACAAAAAAAGGCGTCCAGATTAAATACGATATGCGTTTGTTGTGGGATTTTCAATCCCACAACAAAGATTTTAAACTAGGGTAGGGTTAGCAATGATAAATATTGACAAAATTATACGATTTCTAAAAAAAAATAGGCCTAACAATCTAAAAGTCTAATAAATTTAATAACTGATCAATATAGGGTTTAAGAACATGCAAACTAATTAAAAAATCTGGTGTGAAACACTCACACAACTTTCTCTTGCCAATGCAAATAAATAATAATAAACCTAACATTATTAATAAAATATTAGAAATAAACAAAAACTAACCTCAAAAACATAACCTTATTTTAATCATGAGTGAATGACGCAAAATGAAAATCGAACTCAATTTGGCTTAAAAAAAAACGTAAAATCACACTTTCACGCTAAACTAGGCTCTGTAGAGAAAAATGCTATAAATAAAAGTTGTAGATCTTTTAATTTTCTATAAATTAAATTATATACACTTTTGTCGTAAATAGCATACTAAGGCCGAAATCTTAAAAAAACCAATTTTTCACACATTTTCGTGAGAAAAAAAACAGAAAATCGCAAATTACCGCTAAACTAAGCGTTATACAAACAAATGTTTGAAATAAAAGTTGTAGAATTTTTTATTCTCTACAACTTTTATTATATAACGTTTTGCGCTAAAATGCATGTTAAAGCCGCAATCTTAAAAAGAAAATGTTTTTACGTAAAAACAGCCTCACGCAGAATTTTAGCAAACATGGCGCCTACCCTATCTTGTAGAGCATAAAAAATGTAGTAAACCAGGTGATTTTAGAAAAAATCGTAGGACCAGTTTTTGAGAAAATTGCAAAAAAGTGAAAAATTATACGAATAAACTACTACTTCCGGTTGACCGATTTTGATGAAAATGTTCGTGTTGGGTCCGGTAGTGGTATGTAACTTAAGTTTCAAGTTTCAAGTTCGTACGATGTTCCGTTCTTGAGATATTCTGTTCACACACACACACACAGACACACACACAGACCAATCGCTAAAAACATGTTTTTTTGGTTCAGGGGGTCTGAAAACGTATAGATCCGGTGAAAACTCGATTTCAAAAAATCGACATGAAAACAATACTTTCCTTCCTATATATTCATATAGGCAAGAGAAAGTAAAAATTATGTAAAAGTTATACAATTAATTGTTTTTAAAATCTACGATTTATTAACTGAACTATACTATTAATTAATTCTACATTTTTGGGAACCAAATAAGCACATCCTAAATTTGAACAAGCGAAAACTTTATTATTGTATTGTATGGTATTATTGTAATAGTCGTCGTCGTCGTCGTCTTCATGGATTAAGCTGTGCGTTAGCCTGTTCCGGCGTCCATCTCTTCCTCGGTCTACCAATACATCTTTTACCTGTCGGATTATGGATCAATGCATTTAATGGAAGGCGATCTTGGGACATTCTTAACACATGCTCTGACCACTTTTCTTTGTATGTCCTTATAGTGTTCAACAATGGTTGGGCACCGCATTCATTCCTTATTACTTCATTACGAATGCGATCCTCTCTTGTGCAGCCCTTAACTTGCCTTAGAAATCGCATTTCCGCTGACTGGATTCTTGATTCCTGTTTTCTCGTCAGCACCCATGCCTCACTTCCATAAGCCAAAGTTGGGATCGCCATTACTTTATAAAACTTTAGCAATGTGTTTTTCCTGGCTCTATTCTTGAGAGATCGACTTATTGCACCACATACCATGTTGAACCTAGTTACTTTTTGATGCACATCATGGTCATAATCATACGTAACATCGCATCCCAAGTATTTAAAATTAGCTACTTGCTCCAAACGCTTGCTTCCAATCACTATTTTAGACCTTGTAGGCCATTTTCCATGGAAAGCCATAATTTTTGATTTGCCTGCAGAAATTTTCATATTAAAATGTTTGCCAATTATGAAGAGCTTATGCACTGCCATTTGCAGCTTGTCCTCGGATTCCTGTATAATCACAGTGTCGTCAGCAAATAATAAATAGTTCATAAAAGTATTGCGGGTAAGAGCGATACCCTTGTCTACTTCATGCTGCCACATAGACATAAGCTCGTTGACATATACATTAAATAAAGCAGGTGAAATTGGACAACCTTGTTTGACTCCTTTATTTGTAGCTATTTCATCTGTCAATTTTCCGGCCCCCACTGCTATTTTTATTGTTGTGTTCCCATATAAAGTTTTTATACTGTCTATCAAATGCAAGGGACATCCATTTCTCAACATTATGCTCCAAAGTAGCTCTCTATCGACAGAGAGCTACTATGTCGATAGAGAGCTATTGTAATAGTAATAATAGTAAATAACGAATGGAACAGAATATTTTGGGTAAGAAACTGACAACCATATTGGAAAAAATATCAAAGAATACCAGTTGGCGAATTTTATAATAGATGTTGAAGGTAATTGAAAACACAGTGGCATGGTTATGGAAGCGGAGGTGTTTTTAAACAGTCAAATGGACAAAATAATCTGTAGCCATCAGCAAAGCAACTGAGTAAACATTTCTAAGGAACAAAAATTTTCTTAATTATTTGCTTTAAGGTTAATAGTTAAAACGTGACGAGGAAATCTTTAAAAAGAAAACAAATTTAGTTGAATATCCTTAGGTTGTACTGCCACAACAAAAATAGATTATTATTGTGGATAAAGGAATATTAACTAATTCGTGAAAATATATCTTTAAATATGTTAAGTATCCCTTGCAGCCACAAAGTTAATTAGTGATTTTTTTATGTCAACAAATAACTTTAATTAATTTATACGGGTTTTTTTCTAGATATTTCATGTTTTGAATTTTGAAAGAAAACTTTTAAGGTACGTTATTTGTCTGCACCGTTCAATGAAGGAGTACATTACGGTAAAGCTTAAACAGGGAAACAGGGGACGAGGTGTCAAAGGTTTCAGAAAGAAGATAACAAATTACTAGTTAAAAACTTTGTGGGACATAAACTTGTAAGCTCCTGAAAGTTCAACAACTTATTTTCTTGACAAGAGTAAAAGTTTGTTTTTTACAGAATTTAAAACTGTGTGTTTATCATATTTCACCGCCATTAAAAACGTTACACAACAAAAACGACGGGAAAGAAAACACGAAAGGAGCTTATTTATAATAATAGGGACTAATTTATTTGTTTTCTCTCTCTCTTTAGAAAACCTATCATCTCTAATATTTAAAGGTGCTCATTATTTACTCTAAGACTCTAATTTTCTTTTGTAAAAGTGTATATTACAGTACTCTGTCATTTTCTTAAATTGCTCAAATTCTACTCATATAACGTAACAACGAATTATATCTTTAAACGAGGAGGCTACTTATTACTTTCTCTTGCCTTCTTTGGGGAAGGAAATTATTGTTTTCATGTTGATTTTTCCAAATCGAGTTTTCACCAGATATACGAAAGGGAATCTAAATGAAACTGGACCGAAAGTGGGTTGCCATTCGTAGACGTAGCTAGTAAAGAGCTCTCCCGTTAGATTGAGGTAGTAGATGCCTTCAAAAAACAATACCCATACGGCGTCAGTTTGTGAGTTAAAGTTTGATCATGGTGTTGTGAAATCCAACTAGATCTTCCTAACAAGTTAGAAGATCTCGTTTATTTGGGATACTATCTGACCGCAGGTTAAAAATTTGTTAGTGGCTTTGTAGTAAATCAGTAAATACCTGAATTGTGAATGAAAAGTGTGCGTTGGACCGCTCGTAATAAGAGTCGTTACGAGACCGGTTCTGAGTTACATCAATTATATTGTGCAAGCGGGTGGTAGTAAATGTTTTTTGGACGGGTAATTGTTTTGATTTATAAGGACAGTATTCTATTTATAATCAAATTTAGTTTCCTCTTAAGTTTTGTAATCGATTTAATTTATTGCAATCTAGTTGTATTTGTTAATAGGTTAAGTTTGATCATTAATTTTTAATTGTGTAAGTAAATTATGAATTGTTATAAGTTTAAAGTATGTCTATTTATTATTTATCATATCCAGATACCCAACGAACCTAGGCTTAGGTGTTACAACACTTTTCTTTATACGCTTATATTCATACATGGCAAGAGGTGTCCATAACAGGCAAGTGTAGTGTTAAATTATTTACAATCAATCTTTTGATCCCAGGGCTACAAAAAATAGTTCTCTCTTTCTTATCATATTATCAGCCAATTAAATTACTGAAGTATTTAAGAACAGACGAGGTAGAGGTGTAAAAGACACTAGTTAGAGTTATTTCCTCTGAAAATAATGAATTACATTATACAGCCTGATCCTATGGTAAATAACGTGAAGATGTCATTCGCAGGGTAGAAAATATGTGCTTTTCAGAGGCCGTGACATACTGATAAGCATGATTTTTAACTCAGTGAGGAAGGCATAGTAAACCACTTTACTTCATTTTACTTAGTAAAACTTCTAGAGGTTCAAATCAGCCTTTCGGCTGATGACTTAAACAACGCATGTGGCAAGAGGAAGTAAAGTATGTTTTTTTCATAGAAAATTAAAATGTTTTGGCAAATCTACAGGTAAAACGATAAAATTTGTTAACAAAATCATTAAAATCGGTTTTATTGTTACGAAATACGTGGGTATGGCACAAAGAAACCCTTATCGAATAATAAAAAGATTTGATTTGAATACAAAAAACCACACGAGCCAAATACTAAGGTTATAAAGTAAACTATAAAGTGATAAGAAATGTAAATCTAGTGATAAGAAATTGTAAAGAAGGTAATAAAAAGTAAAATAAGAAGAAACATTTCGATATAAAGAAAGATGCAAATGGTTTTTGCTAGCATTAACATTGTGCATTTGAGTTAGTATATTTGAGACAGAGATCGAGACGGGTGCCTAATTTACATACTGTTATATGCGTTGCAATTTGACGGCTGCTGACTGCTTGGCAAACGTCGGTTTTGCTGTCTTATTATTGCATCTGGTTAACTCCTAATTGCCACCTTCACAGCTACCTCTAGATATAACTTGTAACTGCCAACTTAATAAGACAGACAGAGATGAAGTGATACAGTTTGAAACAGAGTGAGCGAGAGAATCTGATAGAAAAGGTACTTTATTAAGGAAGAGTTTGAATTTTGAAACTAAGCTACAGAGATGCAAATATTTGATTAAATGCAGTGTTATTATACATTCCTACGACAGATACAATCTTATTCTAAATTTTAAATGAAATGTTAATGTATTTTATATTACCGCATTATTATTTATAGGTTTAATTTATAAATTAACTTATTAAATTTAAAAATCTGGCGTGAAATACTCGCATGACATCTCTTGTCAGTGTAAATAATGATATTATTAAAGCTATAATATAATAAATATTGTAAACTAATAAACAATATAAACCGTGTTTAATAATGAGTTAACAATGTAAAATGAATAAGGTAACCTAATTTTAATCATGAGACAAAATGAAAATCAACATCTGCAGAACTTAAAATTACGGAAAATCACTAATTGACGCTAAAGCTCTCTGGAAAAAAGTTTGAAACAAAACTTTTAGGTATTTTAATATTTTTTAACTTTAATTATATAGCCTACACTTTTGTCATAAAATGCATAGCGCTACTATAGAAGTAATCTTAAAAAATCCTATTTTTTTACCGATTTTCGATAAGTAAAATACAGTATAGGCTAAAACATGACTATTTGACTGAAAGAAGTGTTGTAGAGTAAAACGCACGAAATAAAAGTTTTGGGTGTTAAGTTTTTACACTTTAAATTACATACACTTTTGCCATAAAATAAATATTAACTTAACACATTCGCGGCTGACAATTTTTCGTTAAATGACCTCCCGTGCTGATTAAATTTTTTTAACAATTACGTTAGTCACTAATAAAAGATAGGTTAGGTATATATTTATTTTTTTTGAAATCATGTTTACGGCTCGGAAAAGTTGTTTTTCTATACGACGCAACTATTGCGTCGTGAGCACTCGGTAATGTCGGAGTGCAAAATATGCCACTTGGCTGAAGACGCATACGTTGTGTCGCCCTCTATTTTCTTTTAGTTCGGTATTCGTGTAGAGAATAACAACACGCTAATATTTTATCATAATGCCTATTATTATTGAACCTAATTATAACACACTAAAATACATAAAATACTAGTACACAACAATACAAAAATAATACGTTACATGCACAACTAATAAAGATACAACAAACAATATACTAAAATAAAAAAAATATATTAATACCTATACATTTTTGAAAATCATGAAATGAGTAGATAAACGAACTACCAATAGTGTATAGATCTACTGTATAGAAAAACAATTAACTGGAAATGCTAAATTATTTATCACTAAGTAATGTAAAAGTAATTTAGTATTTGTGAAATAATCTAAACCATGGAGTCAAACATAGTCCTGAATTTTCTGGACCATCTACGCAATAATAAAATTGGTGTCTTGTCTTTCTTTTTGTGCAGAGCAATATCGGCATTATCGCCTTAGTTTTCTACTAGCTGGACCCAACGTTACAATCTCTGCTAAATGCATTTTATCACTTACAGGTACCACGCGACTGATAAGCTCTGGCAAGAAGTGCTTGAAAATGATATACTGATAATCATAAATATCTAATTTGGTTTTTTTGGGCTTATATTTTTGAAAAAACTGATGATTATTTATTAGGATCATTCAAGATTGTCGAAATATTTTGTCAGTGCACAAAAGTGTAACACAGGACCGATCCACAACACAAAATCACTGGCTACGGTATTCACGCTTTTCTCTAGACCTTTCTAAGTGCTCTAGTATAATACACAACAGTTTCAATAGTGCTAACCCCCACCAAAAAATAAAACAGCAGATAGAATACCGGGACGCATCACGTGCGTCGTGAACACGAGATGTAAAACCTTTAGGACGCAACATATGCGTCGTCAGCATCGAACGTGTTAAGGCCGCAATCCTAAAAAGTATTTTTACCTTGATAGCACAGAACCCCCAAAAATTTCAGCGGACATGGCGCTAACCCAATCTGGTCGAGGGTAAAATATTTATTAAATGAGGCAATTTAAAAAAAAAACATCGTAGGACTTGCTTTTTTGGAAAATCGCAAAAATCTTATAAATAGTACGAATAAACTATAATTATGGTTGACCGATTTTGATAAATATTTGTCTGGGGTATTATAATATATTTGTCTCGAGATATTTTGTTTACGTACACACACACACATATACCAGTGAGCACTCGCTGACCAATCGCCAAAAAAATATATTTTCTTTGTTCAGAGGGTCTGAAATATTATAGGGCCTATAGTATATCTGTCAAAACTCGATTACGGAAAATCGACGTAAAACAATAGGCTACTTCCCTTCTCCAAAATATTCATATACGGCAAGAGAAAGTAAAATATCGTCTTGTTACTTTTAACAGATTCTAGTACATTTCATAGTGGGATTGTGCCCATAACAGGAAGAGACAGTGTGAAATTATTTGCACTCGATCTGCTAGTACGAGGGTTACAAAAAATCAGTTTTGTTTCTTATCACGTGTACAGCCATAAGAATGAAACATTTAAGAACAGAAAAGGTAGAGGTGTAAAAGACACTAATCAAAGTTATCTCCTTCAAAAGTTATCAATTTCATTATATAACCATATCATGTGGTAAATGAAATGAAGGTGACGTTTGCAGGGTGAAAAGAAGGATTCTTTTCAGAGGGCCTGTCAAGTTGATAAGCATACTTTTCAACTCAGTGAAGAAGTTAATGGTTAACAACCTCTCCTTGTTTTACTTAGTAAAACCCCTAGAGATTCAAACCAGCCTTTCGGCTGATGTCCTAAACAACATTTGTTCATAAGTAGAATTATATGTACAAAAAATTTCACATTATAAAAATTATAGAAAATTGAGTGCTAAAAATTGATATTAAATTTTTATTGTAGGAAGAAAGAAAGTTTAAATAGAATTTAAATTTAATGGACAAGGTTATGTCATTTTATGAATACTTAAATTTAAATATGACAGTTCAACAAGACAAATCTTCCTGCGAGAAATTTTCCGGAGGTTTAGAAAAAGTTTCTTCAGCTGAGTCAAGAAATGTAAATTTTATTGTAATGTTCTGTACAAGAAATGACTTATAATATCTTGAAGTTTTATATAAAGAAAAGACTAAAATTTATTCAATACTAAAGAAAATTGTAGCTTAGAGTACAGTATCTTAAACTGCATATCGATTATTATTTGATATTTTTTTAAATGTTCACATCGTTCAAAATTCGTTTAGAAAAATACAAAGTATTGTGTAAGGTTAGATAAATCATTATAGAAAAGTCAACGTAAAAATGTGTCAAGTTTTTGCTGATTTAGTTTAAATTTTAGTTCAAAACTTAAACAGTTAAAAGAAAGTGTATAGCAGTAGAGGAAGAATGTCTGTACTGGGACAACCTTGACCTTTGACCTGTAGGTTTTGAAAGACCCTCAAAAAAAAAAAAAAAAAAAAAAAAAAAAAAAAAAAAAAAAAAAAAAAAAAATTTAAAAAAAAAAAAGAAAAAAAAAAAAAAAAAAAAAAAACTCCCGCCAAATTTTTTTCCCTCCAAATTTTCAAACTCAATTTTCTCCGCAACCGCTGGACCGATTTTGACGCGCGTGGTACCCACGTGACCGGGAGATCGAGATCTACAAGATAAGCCCTAAACCTCATCGATCCGATAGCCAGGTCACGTGTTACAAGCTATCTCAGGTTCCATAGGGGATACGGCTACGGATAAGGGCTTATCTTGTAGATCTCGATCTCCTGGTCACGTGGGTACCGTCCGCGTCAAAATCGGCCCAGCGGTTGCGGAGAAAATCAGGTTTGAAAATTTAAAAAAATAAAAAAAATGGCAAATTTTCAAACCCGATTTTCTCCGCAACCGCTGGACCGATTTTGATGTGGGCGGTACCCACGTGACCAGGAGATCGAGATCTACAAGATAAGCCCTAAATCTCATCGATCTGATAACCAGGTCACGTGTTACAAACGATCTCAGGTTCCATCGGGGATACGGCTACAAATTAGGGCTTATCTTGTAGATCCCGATCTCCCGGTCACGGGGGTACCGCCCGCATCAAAATCGGCCCAGCGGTTGAGGAGAAAATCAAGTTTGAAAATTTGAAAAAAAAAAAAAAAAAAAAAAAAAAAAAAAAAAAAAAAAAAAAAAAAAAAAATTCTCACCATTTTTTTTTTTTTTTTTTTTTTTTTTTTTGGCTAAATTTTCAAACTCGATTTTCTCCTCAACCGCTGGTCCGATTTTGATGCGGGCGGTATCCACGTGACCGGGAGATCGAGATCTACAAGATAAGCCCTAAACCTCATCGATCCGATAACCAGGTCACGTGTTACAAGCTATCTCAGGTTCCATCGGGGATACAGCTACGGATTAGGGCTTATCATGTAGATCTCGATCTCCTGGTCACGTGGGTACCGCCCGCATCAAAATCGGTCCAGCGGTTGCGGAGAAAATCAAGTTTGAAAATTTTAAAAAATAAAAAAATGGCAAATTTTCAAACCCGATTTTCTCCGCAACCGCTGGGCCGATTTTGATGCGGGTGGTACCCACGTGACCAGGAGATCGAGATCTATAAGATAAGCCCTAAACCTTGTCGATCTGATAACCAGGTCACGTGTTACAAGCTATCTCAGGTTCCATCGGGGATACGGCTACGGATTAGGGCTTATCTTGTAGATCTCGAGCTCCTGGTCACGTGGGTACCGCCCGCATCAAAATCGGACCAGCGGTTGAGGAGAAAATCGAGTTTGAAAATTTACAAAATAAAAAAAAAAAAAAAAAAAAAAAAAAAAAAAAATCTCGCCATTTTTTTTTTTTTTTTTTTTTTTTTTTTTTTTTTTTTTTTTTTTTTTTGGGGACAATTTTCAAACTCGATTTTCTCCGCAACCGCTGGGCCGATTTTGATGCGGCTGGCACCCACGTGACCGGGAGATCGAGATCTACAAGATAAGCCTTAATCCGTAGCCGTATCCCCGTTAGAACCCGAGATCGCTTGTAACACGTGACCCGTGGATCGGATCGACGAGGTTTAGGTGCTCGCAGGATCCGGACATTCCGTAGAACGCGTTACGTCTGGTTTCGGGTCGTAGGTTCTTTCGGGATCCGAACAATCGGTAATTTTGGTAATTTCGTTTTGAGACACCCTATGCAACTTGATTACTGCAAATTTAAATGTACAGTTAATTTAGATAATGCAACTCTATTCTTTTAATTTTGACAATGTCACATGTTGTTTGTTACGAGTCACGCTGCTTTACTAGGATTTGAACCAGGAACCTTCATCTCCGAAAATCAGCTGTTAAACAGCTGATAAACAGCTGTTAAAAATCAGCTGATAAACAGCTGTTAAAAATCAGCTGTTAAACAGCTGTTAAAAATCAGCTGTTCAAAATCCCTATTTAACCTAGATATAAGCAGTGTCGCTCTCAGTGCATCGCACGATGAGCTTGAGAAGTGGTATAGCGCGCGAGCTTCACAAGCAAGCCCGCAGGAACTATCCCACCAGAAACGTAGAGCTGAAGGGTATCGACGACTTGTATCAGGCCGATCTGGTAGAGATGATCCCATACGCCAGAGTCAATAAGGGCTACAGATACATAATGACAGTAATTAATTGTTTTTCTAAATTTGCTATTGCCGTACCGCTCAAGAGCAAGACGGCTGAAGAAGTCGCTAGCGCTCTCGGTCCCATACTGGAAAAACACAAGATGCGCCATTTTCATACCGACGAGGGTAAAGAGTGGTATAACGCGTCTGTAAGGTCTCTGCTGTCCAAGCACGGGATCAACCACTACTCCACTTACTCTCCGAAGAAGGCCTCGATAGTAGAGCGGTTCAACAGGACGCTGAAGGAGATGATGTGGAGAAAGTTTACAGAACGGGGCAATTACGTTTGGGTAGGTCTTTTAGACGACCTCCTGTCTCAGTACAATAACAGGTCTCACAGGACTATAGGTTTCAAACCTGTAGATGTAAATAAGAGGAACGAAGGTGAGGTGCTAAGAAATATATTGTCCAATACTCGTAAGAAACGCGCCCCCCAAACCGTCAAGTTTGAGCCGGGAGATAAGGTCAGGATCAGCAAGTACAAAAAGACTTTCGACAAGGGTTACATACCGAATTGGACCAATGAGGTGTTTACCGTAGATCGTATTTTGCACACCCGTCCCGTCACATACTCGCTCAAAGACGAAAAAGGACATGTGATCAAAGGTAGTTTTTACACACAGGAACTGAGTAAGACGAAATACGGTGACGTATTTCTCGTCGAGAAGGTATTGAAGAGAAAAGGTGACAGGTTGTTGGTCAGGTGGTTAGGGTATGACGAGAGTCACGATTCATGGATCGACAAGAAAGACCTTATATAAGAGCTGTAATGTAGGTTTATCGGTTACTAGCGCAAAATGAGGTGTAGGGAGCAGAAAGAGAAACTCCCTGTCGTCAACTTAGATGTGCTTATCGAGTCGGGAGAAATAGGCGAAACAAGAAACAGACACGGTCGCCTCTTGCCGAATAGTATCAGATGTTTGGCCGTAGGTCCGTCGAATTGTGGCAAGACAAACGCAATAATCAACCTGCTGTTCGACCCCAACGGGCTGAGGTTCTGCAATGTGTACGTATTTTCAAAATCTCTGCACCAACCCAAGTATAGGTTTTTGGAGCGCGTGTTTCATGATATGGAGGGTGTAGACTATCACGAATTCAGCGACAATGCGCAAGTCCCGCCTCCGGAAGAGGTAGAGCCCAATTCCGTGATGATGTTTGACGATGTTGTATGCGAGAAACAACACAACGTGGTAAAATACTTTGCTATGGGGAGACATAACAACCTGGACGTATTTTACCTATGTCAGACATATAGTAAGGCGCCTAAACAGCTCGTTAGAGATAATGCAAATTTTTTACTCGTGTTCCGTCAGGACGAGCGCAACCTACGTCATATCTTTAACGATCACGTAGTCCCTGATATGACTTTTGAGGAGTTCAAGAATCTGTGCGGTGAGGCGTGGTCTCGAAACATGAACGGGTTTCTAGTAGTCGACAAAGAGAGAAAAACCCTCGGCGGCCGCTATAGATTTAATTACGACACGTTCATCACCGAACTACGGGCCGTTTAGACCGACATACAGCAGGAAAAAGCTGCGCAGCTAGCAGGAATAAGCAGGAAAAAGCTGCGCAGCTAGCAGGAATAAGCTGCGCAGCTAGCAGGAATAAGCAGGAAAAAGCTGCGCAGCTAGCAGGAATAAGCAGGAAAAAGCTGCGCAGCTAGCAGGAAAAAGCTGCGCAGCTAGCAGGAAAAAGCTGGAAAAAGCTGCGCAGCTAGCAGGAATAAGCAGGAAAAAGCTGCGCAGCTAGCAGGAATAAGCAGGAAAAAGCTGCGCAGCTAGCAGGAAAAAGCTGCGCAGCTAGCAGGAAAAAGCTGGAAAAAGCTGCGCAGCTAGCAGGAATAAGCAGGAAAAAGCTGCGCAGCTAGCAGGAATAAGCAGGAAAAAGCTGCGCAGCTAGCAGGAATAAGCAGGAAAAAGCTGCGCAGCTAGCAGGAATAAGCAGGAAAAAGCTGCGCAGCTAGCAGGAAAAAGCTGCGCAGCTAGCAGGAATAAGCAGGAAAAAGCTGCGCAGCTAGCAGGAATAAGCAGGAAAAAGCTGCGCAGCTAGCAGGAAAAAGCTGGAAAAAGCTGCGCAGCTAGCAGGAATAAGCAGGAAAAAGCTGCGCAGCTAGCAGGAATAAGCAGGAAAAAGCTGCGCAGCTAGCAGGAAAAAGCAGGAAAAAGCTGCGCAGCTAGCAGGAAAAAGCTGCGCAGCTAGCAGGAAAAAGCAGGAAAAAGCTGCGCAGCTAGCAGGAACAAGCAGGAAAAAGCTGCGCAGCTAGCAGGAAAAAGCTGCGCAGCTAGCAGGAAAAAGCAGGAAAAAGCTGCGCAGCTAGCAGGAATAAGCTGCGCAGCTAGCAGGAATATGCAGGAAAAAGCTACGCAGCTAGCAGGAATAAGCAGGAAAAAGCTGCGCAGCTAGCAGGAATAAGCAGGAAAAAGCTGTGCAGCTAGCAGGAAAAAGCTGGAAAAAGCTGTACAGTCGCAGGTCGTGTATATATTGACGGTAGTGGAAAGGTACTGCGTTAATAGACGATGAGATGGCTTCGAGACAGGTCGACGAGAATCTAGTGCTGGAGATCGCAGAGTTACGCAGGAGGATAAGAGAGAAGCAACTAGTTCTGAAGCATGGCTTGACTGAGGAAGATCTCAGGATACAGAAGCAGCTCAAACCGCTGTGCAACTACGATGATAAGCGCGTCGCCGTAGATGCCATCCACACCCTAGCATACGGACATAGGAACATTCCGCAGGAGCTCCAAGAAATTATAAGTTAGTCTCCTTCTAGCACACCCCGTTAGTCCCCGCATATGTCTACTAGCCGACTTTATCCGACCTCTAAACGTCGAACCGCACCAGTATTGGAGTTTCATCAGTATTATTAGTCGTAAGAACTTAAGAGCTCATCGCCATACATGTATTCGTTTTCATCGTCATCATCATCATCTTATATCAATAAATGTTTTATTCTTTTATGAATCTGTCTTTTATTTCTTGTAACCTAAACCTCCTATAGTACCTAAAATACATGCAGGCAGTATCGGTGCTCGATTCCTGGGAGGGTCTGTCCCCGACAGATCCTCGCGTCGTGCTGCGCTTTCGCTTCACGATCAACAAAAGCTCAGGCTTCGGCAAGACTTATATCTACAGGTGTAAAGGTGTTGAAATGACGACACGTTTTGAAAATAAGTTTAATACATATATTCTGAAATCAAAGTACTAGACTAATGTTACAAAAGTTCAGACTCTACAAGCAGCCGTACATGTAGGAAAAAACGAATCGAGGTTACAAGACGCGGCTTTACTGGCTGACGCGACAGTTAAAAATGCATTGCTTGCAGTGTTTTCTCTTCTTGGTAATGGTCCATTCGTCTTCGCCATAGTCGCTCTCCTGTTGAGCGTGTTCTTCGCAGGGCATCTCCGACAGTAGTTTTTTATCATTCTTGAGGTATAGCGGTAAGGCTACCTTCTACCGAGAGGACTACCAGCTCCTTGATGACCGTCTCGTAATCCGAAGGTCTGATGACCTGAAAATCTACAATGAAGGAAGGCATGTTGTTGCGCGCGACGAGACCTAGCGCACACGGGTTAATTTATCCTCCTGACGGCTCCTGTTAAAGGCGTGTACTGAAGGATGCAATCTGTGATTATCAGGCAGTAGGCGGAGGTATTGGCAGGGATGTTGTTTTTACACCCGATCTCGATCCTGATGTCTATGGCGCCGGTGTTCAGCGACTCGTTCTGCTTCGAGCAGTCGATAAAGAAGAGGGGGACTTTGGTCTTGAAGGTCGAGAAATCGATTAGGGGGTGGTTGACCTGTCCTCCGTAGTAGACCTTATGGAACCGCTTAAAGTTTTCGTAAAACATCGAGTACTCTCCCTTCGCGTTTTCGTACGGGTAGTACACGGAATTGAGGTAGAGTTTGATGTCCTGGAGCTCGCAGTGGTCGAAATGAGTTGATACCGCCGTCTTGGTCTTCTTGTCCGTCTGCAGTCCTACTATGACGTAGCGGGGCTTATCCGCCTGGGAGGAGGACTTGACGGTCCAGATCACGTCGGTACTCTGCGGTAAGACGGGGTACTCGTACAGGTTCCATCTGCGGAAGGCCATCGATATGGGTGCGTCCTGATCCACCATCCTGAGCAACGGGAGTCTGTGCTGGTCGGAAAGCCTGACGTAAGGCATCTTCCACTCCACTTTGGAAAGAGTCAGATTGTAGTCCTTGCCTGCGGGGACCGCCACGGCACGGTCGTCGGTAGCCGACCTTAGCAGGATAAGTTCCAGCTTGGCGTTGACTATTATGCGGCGGTAATCCTCGCAGAATCCCATGATCCTCTTCAGCGGGACGTGGGCCGTAAGCCTACCTGTGGTGCTGTTGGCGATAGCCGTTACGGCGTCCTTGTTCCACCCTTCGACGTCTATAGAGTGTTGTTCCCCGTACCTGAAGGACGGAATATTTCTCAAGGCCGTCGTTACGCCGACGTTTCGCACCCTGTCCACTTCGATACCGTTCATCTCCAGCCTTATTTCTTCAAACAGGAAAGCGGGCCAGTTGTCAGAAAGAGCCAGGGCCGCATCCAAAGTACCGTCGGACGCCGAAAGTTTCACGTCCACAAACAGCAGGCTGTCGCAAGGTAGGGTGTACACGTCCTGTTGGTTCACGGGTATCCTTATCTCGTCGTTGTTGTTGAAAGTCGACGACGCGTACGGAGTGTGAGTATGCATCTCCATGCCTATGATGGCGTCGTCCGCTACGGCGTTAGAGGATCCCACGTCTATTATATAGCTCATTTCTGCAGCACGATGAAACCCAACGATCTTAAAAAAGCAGCGTTATCTGAGGAGAGTCTCTTCTTTTTCACTTCACCAAGTGGCGGGTCGAGCTCTACAGGACGAATGTTCTTCGCTCCGTCCGGTACGGTTCTTTTATAACCCTCTTCCAGGTAGACTAACCCCATCGCGTACGTCTTTTAAGGTGAAGCCTGAGGCTGATGACTTCGTTCTGAAAGCTTATCGGTCTTCCGTCCTGATCCACCACAGAGACGGTCAGTCTTCCTATCCTCGAAGTGTTTACGGGTAGGTAGATGACGTTCTTGGGCACTTCGATTATCTTATAACCCCGTTCCACCTGCGGGAAGAACTCGTGCAGGGTATGTCCTTCGGCTCCGTTAGTGTACGAGCCCCGCACGATGTTGCAAGTCAACCGGATGGCGTTTACGGCCGTAATGTTGACGGGACGCTGAGACGTGTACCATTTATAAGGTTCGAGGATCGTCGCATCGAACCCCAGCACCTCTCTGATGGTTCCGGGTACGGTAAAGTCTACCTTTTCTCCGCAGAATATCGAGCACTTTAGTGTGGTGGGGTCTACGACCATGTTAAGTCTTGGGAGCGGACGGCATTCCGTCTTTGATCCCTTTGACGTCTCCTTCTTCGCATCGCTTAAGGCTTTCGCTTTCACTTCCTCCTCCGCCCTTTTCGCTTTAGCTTCCTCCTCCGCCCTTTTCGCGGCCCTTATTTTCGCCGCATTCTCCAATCTCTTAAGGACCTCATCGAGAGGGTCGGTACTGGATCTCTCTTTCCTTTTTCCCTTCTGTTCCTTTTTCCGCTCCTTCGAGAGCTTTTGGTACTTGAGGGATCCTGCGTCTTCAACATCGGTACGGTTATCGTCTTGCTCCGCGTCTCTGCTGCTGTCGCAGTTCACTCCGCCGTACATCTCCAACATCTCGTATTTGATCTTTGAGTGGATGTCGTCAATCTCGTACATGCCTTCGGGCAGCTCCACCTTCATCCCGTCGCCGAAGCAGAACAGGTTGTTCACCCCTTTCCGCACGTTGGGTATGTTGTTGTAGCTCATGAAATCTACCAGTCCTATCTCCCACTGGCCCTCTCCGAGGTCTATGGGAGGGAAGTAATCGACCTCGATCGTAGAGCTCTTACCGCTTAGGCACAACATCTTTACCCGATAGAAACTCTAGGCACAGATGTCCGCAGACGACTGAATCAAAGTCCTGCCTCCTGGCGTAATTATATCTTATGATGTTCGGTCCGTCTTCTCCGTTCTCGAGGTACCTTACCAGCTCTACGGGAGGCCTCAGGTTACCGTAGCTGTCAAAGTACTCTACGACCGCACCGGTCTTCCTGTAACATACCCAGTGGGTCCCTTCGTTCCTCGCGCTGTCCAAGTTGACGATGGCTGATTCGTTTTCGTAGGGTCTATGGGGGAGCGTGTCACGCATAAACACCCCTCTAAAGTTCGAGATTTCGAGTGCGTCGGCAGCCGCCATCAATTGACTGTCGGACAGGGGTTTGTTCGGAAGTTTCAACGAAGTTTTTTTTCCTTAGTCCGCATCCCGCATGCTGCGTAGGGTACGGTTTCAAATACAGTCCCTCACCTCGTCGGGTAGTGCTACGGTTAGTCCTGCGGGTGGTGCGACGGGTAGTCTTGCTAGAGGTCTTACGAACGGTCTTCCTACGGGCAGTCTTCCTACGGGCGGTCTTCCCGGTCTGCCTTCGCTTGATCCTCCCGCCGAACTTGCTTTTAGCTTTCATTATGTTGGTCACCGCCCAGGCGGCCGCTTTCTCCGCTATGCTGGAGTCGGACGCTCTCACCCTCTCCCAGGCTCTATCTGCTAACACGCGGTCTGCTTCGGCCCTGCCCGCCGAGTCTTTGCGGTTGTGGTAGGCTATGTCGTGCTGTTTGCACGCGGCGTCGAGAGGGTTGATGCCCGGGTCTCCTCTTCTCAATCTCTTCTGCAGGTCCGTCCCTGGTCCGCAGTACTGGTAGCCTGGTATGTGGAGTTCCACGGGTAAAACGTCTATCGCTTTGTTCAATACGGTTCCTACGACGTTCTCTGCAGCTCCTAAGACTCCGCTCGCGATGCTCCCTACCAGTCCGGCTCCTGAATGCGATCTGCTGCGAAACGTGTTGCATCTCCCCATTGTAAGGTCGGAATGAAGCTCGAGGACCTGTGTTTCCTTATTTATGATGCGCCTTTTCCCTCCAGGCGTGACGATACGTCCTCAAACTCTTTGCGCAGCTTTTGGATCTCATCGCGCATTTTCAACATTTCGTCGACTCGCTCGTCTTTGACGGGATCTGAAACTTTCATCTTATCGGCGTGGGAGGAAAGGTACTCTTTCAAGTACTTGAGGTTGATGGCGTCTTCTTCTTCGATCGGATCTCCTACTTGCGCCATCCTGCGACCGTAAAGGTCGTAGTAAGGTTCGCCACCGCCCTCCTCCAAGACCTCGAGGACACCGTAATCTTCAGCGTAAGCTTGGATGAGCCTCATGCATTCGTTGACGTTGACCGCGTCCGTATACGACTGGGCTACGCCTACGCGACAGATTCTCCGGTCTCTCATGTCCATATCTCCATCCGCGGTAACCCTGTAAGGGGTGAGAAAACGACGTACGGATCTTCCAGTGTCCATAGCGAGAATGAGGGTTACAGACGTAGATCTCCTCTTATAAGCCCCAGCTCTTTGAGTTCCTCGACTATTGAATTTATCTCGCTGCCGTGGCCCGTATGGCCCGAGTCTTTAGAAGCTACGAGGAGTCTAAGCCTGTCGCAAAGCTCGTTGGGATCGTCGAAATATACGTACTCGGTCTTCCTGTTTCCGTTCAGCTCCATCATAGGCCCAGCTCGTATACCCTTACCGCGCTTCGGTCGGTCCGGCTTCGGAGGGAAAAGCCGGCTTATGATTGAGACGTACTTTTTCCCTGTGTTGGCCTTCACTTGACCTAGAGCCGAGTTGTTCCTTCTGTGGGCGCTTGTGGCTTCCAATAAGTTTTTGTACTCCTCCAAGTCTTCTTCCGAGTAGATGAACGGATCGGGTTTCCTTTTGAATATCAGCTCGTACAGACCGTGCGTGCCTGGGTACGATACGTCTCCGACGATTATCGAGTCGTCAGGCTTGAGTTGTACCGTAGAATCACCCATCACCAATTCGCTGCCTTCGAAGTGTACCCCGTATGTAGAATCCGTATTGTTGTCGGAGTCTGTGATGGCCTCATGCATGTACTGACGGGCCAGACGTCCGGGAAACGTGTTCTTGACCCATACGGAAGCTCGAACCTTACCTAGAGGCGTTGAAAGCATCTCCTCTATAGTGGTAGGCGTGCTAAACTCCTCCTCGCGAGGTAAAGTCCTCGCCGGGGTGGCGTGAGGTCTGGAAGCGTCCCTCATCTCAGTGGAATTCCCGACAGTTGCATCGTCCTCCGTGAACTCCACTGGGAGGCTGACGCTCGTATCCATCTCATCCATCCTATGGGGGTCTCCCGCATCCATCGGTTCGTCCGAGGTCTTCTTCTTAGTATGCCGAGGTCCGAACCCGTCGCTACTCCTCTTCAGATTGGAATACCTGTAGGGCCCGGTCATCAGATCCTTCCATGAGTCGTCGATACTTTTACCTGCGACTCTGTCTTCTTCGTCATCATCATCATCATCATCATCATCATCATCATCGTCAAGAGCTTTAACCCGGCTAAAAGGCCGCTTTTCAGGTTTCGTCCTAAAAGGCTTCAATGTCTCCCTACGCTTTACTCCCTTCAACGGTTCGCTCGTTGAGGAAGGGTCGGTCTCGGCTTTCTTATCGTTCAACAGCTTCGATAGTGGGTCGGTTAGCGGTTTGAGCTGCTTCTGTATCCTGAGATCTTCCTCAGTCAAGCCATGCTTCAGAACTAGTTGCTTCTCTCTTATCCTCCTGCGTAACTCTGCGATCTCCAGCACTAGATTCTCGTCGACCTGTCTCGAAGCCATCTCATCGTCTATTAACGCAGTACCTTTCCACTACCGTCAATATATATACACGACCTGCGACTGTACAGCTTTTTCCAGCTTTTTCCTGCTAGCTGCACAGCTTTTTCCTGCTTATTCCTGCTAGCTGCGCAGCTTTTTCCTGCTTATTCCTGCTAGCTGCGTAGCTTTTTCCTGCATATTCCTGCTAGCTGCGCAGCTTATTCCTGCTAGCTGCGCAGCTTTTTCCTGCTTTTTCCTGCTAGCTGCGCAGCTTTTTCCTGCTAGCTGCGCAGCTTTTTCCTGCTTGTTCCTGCTAGCTGCGCAGCTTTTTCCTGCTTTTTCCTGCTAGCTGCGCAGCTTTTTCCTGCTAGCTGCGCAGCTTTTTCCTGCTTTTTCCTGCTAGCTGCGCAGCTTTTTCCTGCTTATTCCTGCTAGCTGCGCAGCTTTTTCCTGCTTATTCCTGCTAGCTGCGCAGCTTTTTCCAGCTTTTTCCTGCTAGCTGCGCAGCTTTTTCCTGCTTATTCCTGCTAGCTGCGCAGCTTTTTCCTGCTTATTCCTGCTAGCTGCGCAGCTTTTTCCTGCTAGCTGCGCAGCTTTTTCCTGCTTATTCCTGCTAGCTGCGCAGCTTTTTCCTGCTTATTCCTGCTAGCTGCGCAGCTTTTTCCTGCTTATTCCTGCTAGCTGCGCAGCTTTTTCCTGCTTATTCCTGCTAGCTGCGCAGCTTTTTCCAGCTTTTTCCTGCTAGCTGCGCAGCTTTTTCCTGCTAGCTGCGCAGCTTTTTCCTGCTTATTCCTGCTAGCTGCGCAGCTTTTTCCTGCTTATTCCTGCTAGCTGCGCAGCTTTTTCCAGCTTTTTCCTGCTAGCTGCGCAGCTTTTTCCTGCTAGCTGCGCAGCTTTTTCCTGCTTATTCCTGCTAGCTGCGCAGCTTTTTCCTGCTTATTCCTGCTAGCTGCGCAGCTTATTCCTGCTAGCTGCGCAGCTTTTTCCTGCTTATTCCTGCTAGCTGCGCAGCTTTTTCCTGCTGTATGTCGGTCTAAACGGCCCGTAGTTCGGTGATGAACGTGTCGTAATTAAATCTATAGCGGCCGCCGAGGGTTTTTCTCTCTTTGTCGACTACTAGAAACCCGTTCATGTTTCGAGACCACGCCTCACCGCACAGATTCTTGAACTCCTCAAAAGTCATATCAGGGACTACGTGATCGTTAAAGATATGACGTAGGTTGCGCTCGTCCTGACGGAACACGAGTAAAAAATTTGCATTATCTCTAACGAGCTGTTTAGGCGCCTTACTATATGTCTGACATAGGTAAAATACGTCCAGGTTGTTATGTCTCCCCATAGCAAAGTATTTTACCACGTTGTGTTGTTTCTCGCATACAACATCGTCAAACATCATCACGGAATTGGGCTCTACCTCTTCCGGAGGCGGGACTTGCGCATTGTCGCTGAATTCGTGATAGTCTACACCCTCCATATCATGAAACACGCGCTCCAAAAACCTATACTTGGGTTGGTGCAGAGATTTTGAAAATACGTACACATTGCAGAACCTCAGCCCGTTGGGGTCGAACAGCAGGTTGATTATTGCGTTTGTCTTGCCACAATTCGACGGACCTACGGCCAAACATCTGATACTATTCGGCAAGAGGCGACCGTGTCTGTTTCTCGTTTCGCCTATTTCTCCCGACTCGATAAGCACATCTAAGTTGACGACAGGGAGTTTCTCTTTCTGCTCCCTACACCTCATTTTGCGCTAGTAACCGATAAACCTACATTACAGCTCTTATATAAGGTCTTTCTTGTCGATCCATGAATCGTGACTCTCGTCATACCCTAACCACCTGACCAACAACCTGTCACCTTTTCTCTTCAATACCTTCTCGACGAGAAATACGTCACCGTATTTCGTCTTACTCAGTTCCTGTGTGTAAAAACTACCTTTGATCACATGTCCTTTTTCGTCTTTGAGCGAGTATGTGACGGGACGGGTGTGCAAAATACGATCTACGGTAAACACCTCATTGGTCCAATTCGGTATGTAACCCTTGTCGAAAGTCTTTTTGTACTTGCTGATCCTGACCTTATCTCCCGGCTCAAACTTGACGGTTTGGGGGGCGCGTTTCTTACGAGTATTGGACAATATATTTCTTAGCACCTCACCTTCGTTCCTCTTATTTACATCTACAGGTTTGAAACCTATAGTCCTGTGAGACCTGTTATTGTACTGAGACAGGAGGTCGTCTAAAAGACCTACCCAAACGTAATTGCCCCGTTCTGTAAACTTTCTCCACATCATCTCCTTCAGCGTCCTGTTGAACCGCTCTACTATCGAGGCCTTCTTCGGAGAGTAAGTGGAGTAGTGGTTGATCCCGTGCTTGGACAGCAGAGACCTTACAGACGCGTTATACCACTCTTTACCCTCGTCGGTATGAAAATGGCGCATCTTGTGTTTTTCCAGTATGGGACCGAGAGCGCTAGCGACTTCTTCAGCCGTCTTGCTCTTGAGCGGTACGGCAATAGCAAATTTAGAAAAACAATTAATTACTGTCATTATGTATCTGTTGCCCTTATTGACTCTGGCGTATGGGATCATCTCTACCAGATCGGCCTGATACAAGTCGTCGATACCCTTCAGCTCTACGTTTCTGGTGGGATAGTTCCTGCGGGCTTGCTTGTGAAGCTCGCGCGCTATACCACTTCTCAAGCTCATCGTGCGATGCACTGAGAGCGACACTGCTTATATCTAGGTTAAATAGGGATTTTGAACAGCTGATTTTTAACAGCTGTTTAACAGCTGATTTTTAACAGCTGTTTATCAGCTGCTTTTTAACAGCTGTTTATCAGCTGTTTAACAGCTGATTTTCGGAGATGAAGGTTCCTGGTTCAAATCCTAGTAAAGCAGCGTGACTCGTAACAAACAACATGTGACATTGTCAAAATTAAAAGAATAGAGTTGCATTATCTAAATTAACTGTACATTTAAATTTGCAGTAATCAAGTTGCATAGGGTGTCTCAAAACGAAATTACCAAAATTACCGATTGTTCGGATCCCGAAAGAACCTACGACCCGAAACCAGACGTAACGCGTTCTACGGAATGTCCGGATCCTGCGAGCACCTAAACCTCGTCGATCCGATCCACGGGTCACGTGTTACAAGCGATCTCGGGTTCTAACGGGGATACGGCTACGGATTAAGGCTTATCTTGTAGATCTCGATCTCCCGGTCACGTGGGTGCCAGCCGCATCAAAATCGGCCCAGCGGTTGCGGAGAAAATCGAGTTTGAAAATTGTCCCCAAAAAAAAAAAAAAAAAAAAATGGCGAGAATTTTTTCTTTTTTTTTTTTTTTTTTTTTTTTTTTTTTTTTTTTTTTTTTTTTTTTTTTTTTTTTTTTTTTTCAAATTTTCAAACTTGATTTTCTCCTCAACCGCTGGGCCGATTTTGATGCGGGCGGTACCCCCGTGACCAGGAGATCGAGATCTACAAGATAAGCCCTAATCCGTAGCCGTATCCCCGATGGAACCTGAGATAGCTTGTAACACGTGACCTGGTTATCAGATCGACAAGGTTTAGGGCTTATCTTATAGATCTCGATCTCCTGGTCACGTGGATACCGCCCGCATCAAAATCGGACCAGCGGTTGAGGAGAAAATCGAGTTTGAAAATTTAGCCAAAAAAAAAAAAAAAAAAAAAAAAAAAAAAAAAAAAAAAAAAAAAAAAAAAAAATGGCGAGAATTTTTTTTTTTTTTTTTTTTTTTTTTTTTTTTTTTTTTTTTTTTTTTTTTTCAAATTTTCAAACTTGATTTTCTCCTCAACCGCTGGGTCGATTTTGATGCGGGCGGTACCCCCGTGACCGGGAGATCGGGATCTACAAGATAAGCCCTAATTTGTA
Source organism: Catonia carolina (assembly GCA_035578175.1). Taxonomy (NCBI): domain Eukaryota; kingdom Metazoa; phylum Arthropoda; class Insecta; order Hemiptera; family Achilidae; genus Catonia; species Catonia carolina. Next base: position 5,609,627 of record JAQMRL010000013.1, read on the forward strand.
GCCGTATCCCCGATGGAACCTGAGATCGTTTGTAACACGTGACCTGGTTATCAGATCGATGAGATTTAGGGCTTATCTTGTAGATCTCGATCTCCTGGTCACGTGGGTACCGCCCACATCAAAATCGGTCCAGCGGTTGCGGAGAAAATCGGGTTTGAAAATTTGCCATTTTTTTTATTTTTTTAAATTTTCAAACCTGATTTTCTCCGCAACCGCTGGGCCGATTTTGACGCGGACGGTACCCACGTGACCAGGAGATCGAGATCTACAAGATAAGCCCTAATCCGTAGCCGTATCCCCTATGGAACCTGAGATAGCTTGTAACACGTGACCTGGCTATCGGATCGATGAGGTTTAGGGCTTATCTTGTAGATCTCGATCTCCCGGTCACGTGGGTACCACGCGCGTCAAAATCGGTCCAGCGGTTGCGGAGAAAATTGAGTTTGAAAATTTGGAGGGAAAAAAATTTGGCGGGAGTTTTTTTTTTTTTTTTTTTTTTTTTTTTTTTTTTTTTTTAAATTTTTTTTTTTTTTTTTTTTTTTTTTTTTTTTTTTTGAGGGTCTTTCAAAACCTACAGGTCAAAGGTCAAGGTTGTCCCAGTACAGACATTCTTCCTCTATTTTTTTTTTTTTTTTTTTTTTTTTTTTTTTTTTATTTTGTAAATTTTCAAACTCGATTTTCTCCTCAACCGCTGGTCCGATTTTGATGCGGGCGGTACCCACGTGACCAGGAGCTCGAGATCTACAAGATAAGCCCTAATCCGTAGCCGTATCCCCGATGGAACCTGAGATAGCTTGTAACACGTGACCTGGTTATCAGATCGACAAGGTTTAGGGCTTATCTTATAGATCTCGATCTCCTGGTCACGTGGGTACCACCCGCATCAAAATCGGCCCAGCGGTTGCGGAGAAAATCGGGTTTGAAAATTTGCCATTTTTTTATTTTTTAAAATTTTCAAACTTGATTTTCTCCGCAACCGCTGGACCGATTTTGATGCGGGCGGTACCCACGTGACCAGGAGATCGAGATCTACATGATAAGCCCTAATCCGTAGCTGTATCCCCGATGGAACCTGAGATAGCTTGTAACACGTGACCTGGTTATCGGATCGATGAGGTTTAGGGCTTATCTTGTAGATCTCGATCTCCCGGTCACGTGGATACCGCCCGCATCAAAATCGGACCAGCGGTTGAGGAGAAAATCGAGTTTGAAAATTTAGCCAAAAAAAAAAAAAAAAAAAAAAAAAAAATGGTGAGAATTTTTTTTTTTTTTTTTTTTTTTTTTTTTTTTTTTTTTTTTTTTTTTTTTTTCAAATTTTCAAACTTGATTTTCTCCTCAACCGCTGGGCCGATTTTGATGCGGGCGGTACCCCCGTGACCGGGAGATCGGGATCTACAAGATAAGCCCTAATTTGTAGCCGTATCCCCGATGGAACCTGAGATCGTTTGTAACACGTGACCTGGTTATCAGATCGATGAGATTTAGGGCTTATCTTGTAGATCTCGATCTCCTGGTCACGTGGGTACCGCCCACATCAAAATCGGTCCAGCGGTTGCGGAGAAAATCGGGTTTGAAAATTTGCCATTTTTTTTATTTTTTTAAATTTTCAAACCTGATTTTCTCCGCAACCGCTGGGCCGATTTTGACGCGGACGGTACCCACGTGACCAGGAGATCGAGATCTACAAGATAAGCCCTTATCCGTAGCCGTATCCCCTATGGAACCTGAGATAGCTTGTAACACGTGACCTGGCTATCGGATCGATGAGGTTTAGGGCTTATCTTGTAGATCTCGATCTCCCGGTCACGTGGGTACCACGCGCGTCAAAATCGGTCCAGCGGTTGCGGAGAAAATTGAGTTTGAAAATTTGGAGGGAAAAAAATTTGGCGGGAGTTTTTTTTTTTTTTTTTTTTTTTTCTTTTTTTTTTTTTAAATTTTTTTTTTTTTTTTTTTTTTTTTTTTTTTTTTTTTTTTTTTTTTTTTTTTTTTTTGAGGGTCTTTCAAAACCTACAGGTCAAAGGTCAAGGTTGTCCCAGTACAGACATTCTTCCTCTACTTATAGCATATTTTTACAGTAAATTTTTTCATATAAAAATTCGCGTGAAACACTTGCACAAGTAACTCTTGCCAATGTGAACAACGAAAAATGTAACTATTAATTAACCATTTAATTGTTTAACCATTAGTAAACAATGTAAAATGAAAACATAACCTTTTAATCATGAGCGAATGGCATAAAATGAAAATCAATGTCTCTTGAACGTTAAAATAAGAAAATTACTAGTTACGCTAAACAAGGCTCTTACAAAAAATCTTAAAAAAACGTTTTTTAAAATTTTTTATAACTTTCGTTAAATCCCAAATTTGTTTACCAATATAATGAAAAATCAGTTTTGTTTCTTATCACATGTTCAGCCAGTTATACGAATGAAGCACTTAAGAACAGAAGAGGTAGAGGTGTAAAAGACACTAGTCAGAGTTATTTCCTTCAAAAGTAATCAATTTCATTATTATAACCACCATTATAGCTGCCGTTGTTTATTATTTTTTTATTTGATTTTTTATATCAATAAAATACAGAAAACCACTAATTGGCGTTAAACTAAGCATTGTAGGCAATAATGTTTGAAATAAAAGTTGTAGCTTTTTTATCTTTTACAATTAATTACACGTATATGTAGGCTACCTTTGCCCTAAAACGCATATTACAGCCACAATTTTAAAAATTTCATTTTTACCACGAGAGCACAGATATACCATTATGAATTTCAGTGGACATGGCACTTACCCTATCTAGTAGAGCATAAAAAATGTCGTAAATCAGCAATTAAGAAATAAATCTTAGTAGCTTTGTAAGAAAATCGCAACAAAGTGAAGAATTTCACGAATAAACTACTACTACTTATTCCGGTTGTCTGATTTGATTAAAATATTCGTGTCGAGTTCCTTAATGGTACTTAACTTAAGTTTCAAGTTTCAACTTCGTAAAATATTCCATTTTTGAGATATTTTATTCACAAACACGGGCGTGCAAGCACACACACACACACACACACACACACACATACCTTTACAGACCAATAGGTAAAAACATGATTTTTGGGTTCATGGGGCCTGAACACTTACATTTCCGGTGAAAACTCGATTTCTAGAAATCGATATAAAAACAATACTTTCAATATATTTTGTTATCAGTACTATGAAGGGTAAAGGAAAATAAAAAAAACAATGTCACAAATTTCCGCAAAGAAAGTTATGTAAAAATCAAAAAGATCACACCATATTTGTAGGAAACAGATTTTACCTAGGGTCTACTACAACGAATAATATATATCCAGTTATTGTCAAATCGCACTTTTCCTGTCCAACCGTGACTCACATTGATATCAACAAAATTCCTTTTTCCAGTGTTAATTGGTTGTATTTGTACTATATTCGTGATTTGGATATGGAGTTTGTGTTGTTGTTTAGGTCATCAGCTGGTTTAAACCTGAAGAGGTTTTACTAAGTAAAACGAGAAGTGAGGTGGTTTACCATGCCTTCCTCACTGAGTAGAAAAGTATGCTTATCAGCATGCCGGGCCCTCTGAAAAGCACATATTTTACAATCTACGAATGACACATTCACTTCATTCATCACAGGGTCTGGCTGTATAATGAAATTCATTACTTTCAGAGGAGATAACTCTGATTAGTGTCTTTTACACCTCTACCTCTTCTGTTCTTAAATGATTCAGTCATTTAATTAGCTGACTATGTGATAAGAAACAGAACTATTTATTTTAGCCCTGCAACGAATAGATTGAGTGTAAATAATTTGACAATCCACCTGTCTGTTATGGGCAGAGTTGATGGCGTTTGAGAGATCTTAGGTGTTTGTATGAAAAAGTAAATCCTTACAGTTCATTTTTACATAATTCAGTGAGTAAGGGGTTACTAGAAACTTATAATTATAATAAGAGAAGACGTTGTTAAGAATATTGTACAGTTCTTGAGTTTTATTGGTAGGTCTGACCTTGAGAACACCTCGATGGAGTGGATACCAGTGTGGGGTGATTATCGTACTTCTACAAACATCGTATACACATTAGTCACAAAAGAAATAAAATCATTCCTTTGAGAAATCGTTGTTTAATTGCTTATTATATTTAAATGGTAGTTTTACATAATATAGCCTAAATCTATCTTTTATTTTTATATTAATAGCGAGCAGGTTTTTTTCAACACGATTTTAACCACCTGAACCTTCCCCGATTTTCCCCGAAGTGGGCTCAAATGAATCATCTGTTCGAGTAGATTTTCAGAACACTATCCAAAATAAAATATTTCGATTTATGACCGTAAAATAGGAGGTCTAAAATGAAGTATAGGCCTCTCTCTTTCTATCTATCCCTCCCACATCTCGCACAGCTATTTCAGTTTGGAGAGGGGGCTACTAACACTATTTTCTTCACGCAACCACACTGATATCATTTTTTTAATTTTAATTGGCCTGCCTCCTTACATTTTAAAATTAAAGGTTGGTGCCATAGTAATTCTGTTACGTAACATCAACGTAATCAGTGGGTTAATGAATGGCACAAGACTGGTGGTGAAAAGAATAGCCTATACCAAAATTTTCTTGATTTACAAATCATAACGGGGCAGCCAAAGGCAGAAGGGTTTTACTACCGCGGTTAGATCTAACCCCTTCGGATGAAACTTTGCCATTTACATTTAAGAGAAGACAGTTCCCCATCCGTTTAGCATTTGCGATTACAATAAATAAATCCCGAGGCCAAACATTCAACAAAGTTGGCCTTTATCTGCCACAGCCGGTATTTTCACATGGACAATTTGTACGTTGCTATGTCACGTGTCAGATCATTTGATAGCCTAAAAGTTCAAATAATGCCACATAAAAATAAAACAAAAAACGTTGTTTACCGAGAAGTTCTATGGAAACAAATTTATACTTTAGTGCGGGTTTCCCGCACAGGTTCACCTAGTGAAATGTTATTTTTAATTTTCAAGTCACATAGTGAGTGTATATTCACCAAAGCGGAAGATGTTTTTAGTTAGACTAGTAGCAGCTAAGCTCGGTCGGGTGAGAGTCACGGAAGATGTTTTTAGTTAGACTAGTAGCAGCTAAGCTCGGTCGGACGAGAGACACCGTTTAACCTCACGGATTGTACATTATGAAAGTTTCCAAGAACTAGCAAAAAATTTTAAGTCGTTATTTTTATTTTTAAATCTAATGAAATCTTGTATTTTAACATTTATTGTATTAAAATACATCACAAACATGTTGAAAATTGTTGGGATTTTACTCTACATTAAAAAGTGTGTTGAGAAGTAGAAATGCTAATTAAATTATAATTACTGATTGAGTATAAATATGCGATTAAGTAGAATGTAGATGTAGAAAGATTGAACGGAGCAGCAGCTGCCGTTGTAGATTTCCCATTGAAATAGATCAATGGAATAAAGTTAATACCTAAGGGATGAAGAAGAAGAAGGGAACTTATCTACCCTGAATGCATTCTCTCGGTAGTTTTGTCCAATGACTAATTCGAGTCTGGTCTTCCTCTAATCCCGTTTTATAGTTACTTAATCAATGACGTCACTAAGACTACTGCCTTTCTCACTATTACTTTTTTCACCTTCTACCGGTTATATTGATTTTCTTTCGCTAATGCTTCTGCTTTCTTTCTTCTACTTTGGAATTTTAATCTAGCTTTTCCGTTGTCATGACAACAATTAGAAAAAGATATGAAAGTTATAGAAACTGATTAAAATAAGCTCTTTAAAATAACATCTTAAGTAATTATTTTCTTCTTGTTTTTCTTTTAATTTTCATAAAACGATATTATTAAACTTTTAGAGAAAAGTCTTGAGTGAAACACTCACAGCACTTTTTGTTACCATTGTAAATTATTAACTATAAAACCTATTTTTACTTTCTCTTGTCTATATGAATATATAGGAAGAAGGAAAGTATTGTTTGCATGTCAATTTTTTGAAATCGAATTTTTACTGGATGTACACACGTTTTCAAACTCCCTGAACCCCAAAAAACGTTTTTAGCGATTGGTCTGTGAGTGAGTGTGTTTGTTAATAAAATATCTCAAGAACAGAATATTGTACAAAGTTGGAACTTAAATTTAAGTTAGATACTACTAAAGGACCCAATTTGAATATTTTCATCAAAATTGGCCAACCGAAAATAGTAGTTTTTCGTGTAATTTTTAACTTTTTTACGTTTTCTCAAAAACGGCTCTTACAATATTTTTTAAAGTAATCAAATTTACTTTGTTTTTTATGCTTTAGAAGATAGGGAAGGCGCCATCTCTGCTGAAATACTTGGGGAGGCTGTGCTCTCATACAAAGAAATGGTTTTTAAAGATTGCGGTTTAACATAGTACATTTTAGGGCAAAAAGTATATTCAAAGTTATTTTTTTCAAAAATCCTATTATTTTTTTAAACATTTCTTTGTATAAATTTTAGTGGTAATTAGTGATTTTTTGGTTTCTGTCATGAAAATCTATAAGAATGGTTTCTTAAGATTTCAGCCTTAGTTTTACAACATTTTCAGCCATTTTACGACAGTAGTTTAGCTTTATATAATCAGATTTGTAGGGAACTAAAATATTTACAACTTTTATTTGTAAGCATTTTTCACTACAGAGCCTAGTTTTGCGTCAAATAGTGATTTTCCGAATTATTAAGTTAACTAAGGTTAATTTACATTTATCATTATTCACTTATATTGAAAATTAGGTTATGATTTTTCAGGTTAGTTTTTTGTTTATTTCTAATGTTTTTTTTATTAAAATCGGTTTTATTATTCATGATTTGTATTGGCAAGAGAAAGTTATGTGAGGCTTTCTCTCCAGATTTTTAATCATGAATACACAATGTAAAATTAATAACATAACCTAATTTTAATCATGAGTAAATGACATTAAAATGTAATGACGCTAAGGAACCTTTGTAGGACTTAGAAATAAGGAAACTTACTATACTTTACGCTTAACTGGCTAAAACTGACGCTAGGGTCTGTAGAATGAACATATTTCAATTTAAAAAGTTGGAGATTTTGTAATTTTCTTAAACTCAAATTTTATAGGTACTTTTTTGTCGTGAAATGCATATTAAGGCAGCATATTAATAGATTATTTTTTAGACAATTTGTATGAGCAAAACAAGTTTATACAAAATTAACATGTAAGAATGAAAATATTTTGTTACTACAACTTACCCTAAGGCTGCGGTTACAGTGAAAGCTATTTCGCACGAATCATAGGCATCGCGTAAACTCCCGAATTTGCGTGATTTGCATACTGGTTATAATTCGCGCAAACAATTTAATTGACCTAAGCTAAGAGTCTACAATGTAGTTTATCACTTGACAGTTTAGTTATGGATGTTACACTTAAATTGTATGCATTGGAAAATAGTTAGCCTACTTCCGGTTACTTGAATTACAAAGAGGAACAGATCATGTTAAGTAAACTCATTATTTTAAAAACACCAAGAACAAGGAGAATTTTCCCAGTTATTTGAGAAGTTGAAATGTCAACCTACAAAAATGCATGAATATTTTAGATTATCTTCTGAAACCTTTTATTACATTCCAAGTGCAATAAGTAATAAAGTGTCAAAACAAAGTAACTTCCGTAAATGCATAAGTTTTATTAAATATTCAGTATCCATTTCAGTAGTCAAGTAAGAAAATGGATAAATACTAAAATAAAAAAAATACTAAAGAACACAATAACTAGAAATAAATAAATACTAGAAGACACATAAAAGAGAAAACAGAACTAATACAAACCATGGGCAGTAGTGCGATGGCGCTAGAAAAATAAAACATGTACAGCGACCAGTGATGGCTGGCTACTAACAGATAAAAGATCGCTTCACTGTAACCAGCTCTGTCTGTAGAGATGCGTTTGTATATTTTAGCGAATTCGCGCGAAATCACTTCTACTATAACCACAGCTTAATATATAAAACAATTGGACGTAAAACAACAAATAAATTCATGATTAACCCTCTCCCGAACCAAAATCCTGGCAACGTATCTGATAAAGCGTATAAATTCCTTTGAAATTTATTGAGAGATGCTTTGAATTTTGTGGACGGAGAGAATGAAAAATGTATATTTCTCTAAAACAGACTATTACCTACAAATAATGTGTACAATTAAACAAGAAAAACTGAAATACTCTTCACATCTTACGCGGCGAAAAGTATTCATTAGAGCGATTCATCATACAGGGCTCAAGAATATATAAATAGGGCACGGAATATCACAACAGTTATCTCGTGCTGCAGTATCTATGATGCATACATATTGGTTATCGACCTACCACGATATGATAAATGTTACCGGAGGAAGAAATAAATATTTCACATTCATTGATATTTTTCAAGATTTTTGCAAGATGAGCTGCCTAAATTTGTAATTTAATTTTAGTTAGTCTACATTAAAGTTAAATTATTACAATCTAAATATGTAACAACATCTAATAATTTACAGTTTATGAGAAACAAACAAATTTTCTGCAAGTTGAACCTTTATTGTGGTAGAGAAGAAAATTAGAATAAAATTTTCTTAACTCTTTTAAAGTTTGTAAAGTTTTAAAACCACAACAATATTACGGTATAGACTTTCTGAACAAGTTTTTACCACAAGTAATTTAAAACTCCCAACACTTTTACCTTATATTTATGATTAGAACTTACAGTAATTGTATGGTTATTAAATTGCAAAAGGTTTAACTTAATACATCATATACGATATAGAAAAGAAGACTCTTGAAATTTTACAATATTTTGTTGTCTTTTAATCATGATGTAGCCTATAATTTATAAATTCATATAATTAAAAATAAAATATATTTTTTAAATTATTACATTTATATTACTGTGATAAAAACGTGCGCGTGTGTACACGATTAAAGTGCCCTAGAATCACTAAGAAGGTTGATTTAAAAGAAGTAAACAAATTTTACTAAAAGATCCTCCACACGTAATGTGTCGGACAATATACGTGAAAAAGTCGAGAAGAACCGTACACAAAAAATGAATAGTTATGGAAACAATTAGAAAAAGATGTTTCAATTTTTACGGGAATATGTTGTGTAGAATGGATGACAACCGGTTGACAAAACATTAACCATTCACTGCATACTGTGCCATATGTGGTACAACCACTTTTGTATTATTTTTCTTTTAATGATAAAAGAACCTTGTGTTTTAAAACATATGTTTACTGCTTATGCAATATATCAACTGTATGAGTTCACATTTAAGCCAGTAGAGTGCTTCACAAGTCAGATCAGTGATGTTACTCGGTTGGAGGTTATGTTTCTGTAATTGTTATTTTATGCAAATTTTTAGTTGATGAAAACATTGCTTAAATACATCAAGAGCTGCTGGAAACATTATTTTCTCAATGTCGAAGATATGTAGTTACTTTTAACAATATAGATATATCAATAATTGTTAGTTAAAATTTATCTAATAGTACTTTATTTAAATGTTCCATATATGGAACTTCATGCATTCGTAGCTTGAAAAATACATAAACTCATGTAGCCCAATACATGTGGTTATAAATTATTATTACTAGAGTTTCACGATCTAAATGAGTGATTAAAAATATTTTAATATTTTTGTTTTTCTCTTTTGTCATCAGTCTCTCGACTGGTTTGATGCAGTTCTCAAAGCTGTTCTATCTTGCGCAAGTCATTTCATATCTGCATACCTGTAACACCCTACTTCTTTTGTAATTTTTACACGATTTTTTTACACATTAAAGTGCCTTAGAATCACTGGGAAGGTAGATTTAAAAGAAGCAAACAAATTTTACAAAAAGTTCCTCCACACGATAATGTGTCAGACACGTCTATACGTGAGAAGGTCAAAAAGAACAGTACACAAAAAATGAATAATTAATGGAAACAATTAGAAAAAGATGACTCAATTTACGGGATATGTGTAGAATGGATGACAACCGGTTGTCAAAACAAATTTTTAACACACTAAACAACAGACTAAGGTGTCGGATAAATGATTTAACCATTTATAGGGAAGTACTACAGTGAAAAAATATACATGAAGTAAAATGTTAAATTTTGTTTTCTTGGAACTTGAGTGATGAATTTCTAGTGCCAGAGCAGTAAGATATTTCCTTTTTTTTTTTGTTGATGTTAAGCCCTGGTAGGTATACTTACCAAGGAACGTTTATTACAATGGGAATCACATAATGTTTAGTGGTAAGAATGCTTATTAAAACAACTTGTAGTCCTATATAACAGAAACATTTGTAGAATAACTTATCTTAACTTTATATTAGCACGAATGCTTGCTTTCCCGTAAAAAACTTGAACTTTCTAAGCACTGTATAAAAGTAACAACAAAACAACACGATTGCGTACACTGGTATGAAACCATACCACATTCGTGTAACTCATGAAGAAAATGGTCACTACTCACTAATTTCAAAATGTAGATAGCCTACTTACCACAGAACATCTATAAAACCATAAAATGTCAATAGGGTTCAACTACATAGCTTAATTCTTAAAAAAAGATCGACCTTACTGCCAGTGGTAAGTATACTTACCAAAGAGACTTATAAAGGGTTAAAGAAGTCAGAAAGGATACTGAGAAAACTGAAATAAACCGAGAAAACTTAATGAACCGAATCAAATTCAGACTATTATGAACTTTAAGGGTTCCATAAAGAGCAAAAACAGAACACCGGTTGAAAAGAAGAAAGGAGAAAAGCGTACAGTGAATAAAAGCTGAGAATATAGGCTGCTAAAAGAGCTTCTAGAAATGTGTAAAATCACTTCACGTGGCCTAAAATTGGCCCTCTACGAGAAGTAAATTAATGTTTCCTCGTAAAAATTAATATTGAGGAATTAAAATATTAATGTTTATTGCATAGTATAGTAGTATATATTAATTTATTAATCTTGTATAATAATACTGTATATGTAATTATATTTTAACACCATTTTAGTTCTATTTCCTCATAGACTTCATTGATGCATCAAAAATTTCATTGATGGGTTAACAAGCAAGTGTACGGTGTGTATTACCGAATGAAATAAATTAGTTAATCGTAAGGAGCTCTGCTTTAATTAATTAATCATCATGGAATGATTGATTTAATTAATTTTATTAATTTTTGTAAGGAAAGCGGTCTGAGAATAAACATTAAAAAACCAAATACATGGTGGTTCATAAAAAAACAAATTTTATATCAAGGCAATTGCTGCTCAACAATACGGCAAAATTGAGAAAGTTAGCATGTATCAATATTTAAGTACAAAAGTACATGAAGATAATGATCACATAACCGAAATAAACAGAAGAATAGAGTTGGCTTGTTCTGTTAATTAAAATGAAAAACCTTTTAATAGATAAATCCTTGAGCTTTGACCTAAGATTGAGGATGAATCGATGTTACATCTTCTTAACAGTGTTATATGGCGCGGAAGCTTGGACATTAAAGAAGACAAATATCAGGAGAATAGATGCGATTGAGCTTTTGTTGTAGAGGCGCATGCTAGAAATACCTTGGATGGATAAAGTACCCAGTGAGACAGTCTTGTGGAGAATGGGAACACAAAAAGGAGCTTGTTTACAGTAACTTAAAAAGGAAAATGGAATATCTGGGTCATATTATGCGTGGACCAAGATATAAAATGCTTTAGTTATTATCAAGCAAAGCTTGATAATAATGCCTTATATTGTCTAATATAAGGCAATATCTTGCCTTATATCACGCAAGATTCAGGAAAAGATAGACGTAGAAAGAAGAAGAATTTCTTGAATGAAGAATCTTTGCGACTGGTTTCGTTGTACCTCAGCGGAGCTATTTAGAACTGCGGTGTCCAAAGTCCAAATATCCATCATGATTGCCAATCTCGGGTTAGAGAGGACAAGTTAATAAAAATAATTAATTTAGTTAATTAACCACCAAGAGGTGGGGTCTTCGCGATTTAACCAAATAAGATAGTTTTACTATTCTAATATAAGAAAACTTTTCATGACTGTAAAATACGTTAAAGAAACGTGACAAACCAACCCATTTCTACAACAGAACAACATTGTAAATAAAAAATGTAGTGATATTATTGCCAGTAATAAAATAAGAAAATATTGCAGTAATAATAAAACCAAGAAAATATTTTATTATCACACAGTTTACGGTCTGTTTGGTTGAAAAAAATTTTATGAATAGTTATTTCACAATCGTAAGAATATATTTATGAAATAAAAATATGTCAATTAATCGGTAAACACAGTAGAATGAATAAAATGTCAATTTTATTCAATTAACAATAGAAATATTAAATTTAATATGAAATGGTAAAATTAATTGAAAACTAGGATAGGTATTGTATTTGTTCAAATAGTATCATTGTTTTGCAATTTCATTCAATTCTTTAAATGAATAAAGTTTTTAAATTAATCATTCAAGTAAATTTAAATTATAAGATAACCTAAATAGCTCTTGAAAACAAAAAATGGTTTCCTCACTTTATTTTATTTCCAACTTTATCGTACTCTTAACTATTAATGTAACAGATGGGAAAAAATAGTGTGAAATTTTTCTACAGTCAGAAATACGATTACCTAAATTATTCAGATTTTTTTGTTAATTTTTTATCTTTTATTTTAAATTTTCAACAGTACACAAATATACAACTACTAGAAAATATGATATACGTACATAACAAAGTCAGATGAAAAATGTAACAAAATAGACAAAGATACCCATTGATATCTTTGTGTATAATGAAGTAACAAAAATGATAAATACTCTATTTAATAACTGTTATTATATTATTATTATTTTTTAGTTACAACTAAGAGAAGATCTCTACTCCATCTTCTTTTTAGGCTCCAGGCTAGATTCTTAGGGAGGTGAAAGCGATGAAGTTTTTGAATTAGAGGATTCGGATTTAGTAGAAGAATTTGACCGATTTTCTGAAGTCTTGGTAATTCTTAAAAAATCTGGTGTTAAACATTCACACAACGTTCTCCTGGCAATTTTAATAATGTAAAAGATTTCAAAAATTTAATAATGGGTAGTAAATGACGCTAATTCAAAACCGATCTCTGTTGAACAGATATTCTGATGAGGAACTCGCTACGAGATGCAAAATTGAGGTGTTTATAAAAGAAACCTAATTTTTTCAATTTTCTGTATAACTTAAATACAGATTAAGCCTGCATTATTTAAATAAACCACTTTTTACTGATTTTAATTAGCAAAGTAAGAAAAAACACTAATTGACGCTAAACTACATAATATATGCTAAATAGGCTGTAGAAAATACATTATACTCGTACAACAAACATTTAAGTTAAACATTCACACAACGTTCTCCTGGCAATTTAAATAATGTAAAACATTACAAAAATTTAATAATGGGTAGTTAATGACGCTAATTCAAAACCGATCTCTGTTGAACAGATATTCTGATGAGGAGCTCACTACGAGATGCAAAATTGAGGTGTTTATAAAAGAAACCTATTTTTTCAATTTTCTGTATAACTTAAATACAGATTAAGCCTGCATTATTTAAATAAAGCACTTTTTACTGATTTTAATTAGCAAAGTAAGAAAAAACACTTGACGCTAAACTACATAATATATGCTAAATAGGCTGTAGAAAATACATTTTTGAAATAAGAGTTGTAGGTGTTCTAAATTTCTAAAACTTTGATTAAGTTATGTATGCTGTTGCCCTAAAATGCATATCCTAAAAAACAACATTATTTATTACTACGAGAGCATTGCCCTTATGAATTTAAGCCGACCGCTCCAGCATCTAGAGCACAACAAATATTATGACAATATTGAGAAGGAAAGAGTGTTTGACAATGTCCGGGACTTTAAAAATGATAACAAAAATAATACGAGTAATGAATAGAGTTTAAAAAATAGTTGTAAGTTTGTAAGTAAAGTTAAAATAGAAAAATAGTTTTAAAGGGATTTGCATAGTCAAGTAGGCTTACCTATTGTTGTATGGGTATTATGAAAGAAAGAATAGCTATTAGATAATTGGCTTTTTTGTAACACCTTTTATTCAATTATAGTTTGTTAACAGTTTGTTAAGATTTATCTAGAAGCCGTCAGAAGGATTTTGTACGTTTATTATTATATCGAAAATCTCTGTCCTTCTGGTGACTTCCACAGATCCATGCATATAAGGAGCCCCGAATTCGGTCCTGACTTTTGTATTTGATCTATCTTTGACAAATGTTTATTGCGTAGCATGACCAGTGCGTTTGAAAAGGTCAACTTTACTCTGTATTGTTAATCGTTATTTCTGAATCTTTTGTAAGTATTATTTAAAAAATTGGTTAAGTTATTTATTGTGATAAGTTAATTATAATATAATTAGTTTGTTATTCATTAAGTAATTTAATTGTAATTTTTTTAAAGATTTTAGTCACTTATTTAGTAATAATTGTGATTCTTAGTTGTAATGAATAGGCCTACTTGTAATTTTAAACTTTAGTGCGTTAATTATTAAAATTACCCAGATCCCGAAACGATCATTAGAGATAAATGTCAAATATGTAAATTAGACGGTTTAATTTCAATTGTAGGAGCTGTTTTTAAGACTACCTACTCACCATAATCACAAGTATTTTTCATTCATAAATTTTTGTAGTAATCGTTCATGATTTAAAAAAAATTGTTTTGCCTTAACAATTAAAAAAAACCGGATAAGCAAAAAACAGATAATCGGGATGGTATACTGCAGTTATTTAGGTTTACTTAAAAGGCATCTGGCAGCTTCTGCTCCCTATACGTCATGTTATTGTTGGCTGACGCAACGTGCCTTACGTATTTAAAAATCTGATGTGAAACACCCACACGACTTTGTCTTACCATTGTGTATAATGAACAATATAACCTAACATTATTAAACAACGTAAAAATCGAAAAATGGCCGTTTTCTTGACGTAGATTTGTAGAGGTAAGTATTAAAAATTCTAGCTTTTTTAATTTCTTATAAATTTGATTGTATACACTTTTATCGTTAAATGGCCTAAGCTCGAAATCTTAAAAAGTCCATTTATTTTAGAGATTTTCATGGAAAAAAAATAGAAAATCTCTAATTACCGCTGACTTATGAATTTTACAAAACATTTTTTAAAATAATAGTTGTAGGTTTTTAAATTTTTCACAACTTTAATAATTATTATTACACTTTTGCTCTAGAATGCATATTAAGACTACAATCTTTAAAAATAATATTTTTCGCGACGAGAGCACAGCCTCCCTAAAATTTCAGCAGACATGGCACTTACCCTATCTTGTAGAACAAACAAAATTTAGTAAATGAAGTAATTTAAAACGAAATTGTAAAAGCCGTTTTAAAGCCCAACGTAATCACGGAAAGTGAAAAATGACACGAATAAAATACTACTTCCGGTTGACCGGTTTTGATAAAAATGTTCGTGTCGGTTCATCTAGTGGTACCTAACTTAAGATCCAAGTTTCAACTTCGTACAATATAAAACAATTCTTGAGATATTTTATTCACGCGCACGCGCACACACACACATAAACACACACACCAATCGCAAAAACAAGTGTTTTGGGTTCAAGGGTTCTAAATAACACTATATATATATTTAGGTAAAAACTCGATTCCAAAATATTGACTAGTAAACAAAACCTACTTTTCACATTATTATAGGTAGTATATAGGCCACATAGTAAAGATATAATTTGACAACAGACTGCGTTTAGTCAATACCCCCTACCTAAATGAATCTTTTTGTACTTACATCTCGTCGAAATATTGTCCTATGGCAACGGACTGCGTTTAGTCAATAACCCCTACATAATGTATCTCACGTCACAATACATTCAGTTACTCCTGTACAACGGACTGCTTTTAGTCATTAACGCTCTCAAGAGGTCCATTAACGTAAAAAGATGTTTTTTACTTTTAGATACGCCACTATATCTGGACTGGCTGTTTTCAACCTTTTTCTTACCGTTAGCAATTTTTTTTTATAATTTTTAGGTCTAGCCGCAAAAATTTTAATTAGAAACGTTTGAATAATGTTTATATTTGAAATTCTGGTTGCACACCACAATTGAATTTCACATGTCTATTATAAGTTTAGAAAGAGATTTATAAAAAATAATTTTTGATTCACTTGTCAAAGGTTAATGTTTTATAATTAACCAGTTTAATTTTTGAAATGTCAGCTCAAATTGGTTCTTGTTTATTATCCTGTGATTTTTCCTAGCTGACCAAGTGATAGGAAACAATTATTTTTGTAGCCCTGGAACCAACAGATCGAGTGAAATTTATTTAACACTCTACCTGAATCGTAATGTTAACTAAAAGATAGAGTTATACTGTTCGGTCTTTTTTATTGTTATTCATCTCTCTATTAATCTTTTTGTATTTCTTGATGTTTTCCTTTTGTTATTTATTATCTGGAAATATCCAGCATTGTGTAAACTTTTAAAGTCTAATTCAGGTTAGTTCTGCAGTATATTTATTTCTTTTTTAATGCCCATAACAGACAGGTGGAGTATCGAATTATTTACACTTAATCAGTTCGTTGTAGGGCTAAAATAAATAGTTCTGTTTCTTATCACATGGTCAGCCAAATAAATGACTGAATCATTTAAGAACAGAAGACGTAGAGGTGCAAAATACACTAACCAGAGTTTTCTATTCTGAAAGTAATGAATTTCATTATACAGCAAGACGCTGAGATGAATGAAGTGAAGGTGTGATTAGCAGAGTGAAATATATGTGTGTTTCAGAGGGCCCTGCATGCTGATAAGCGTACTTTTCTACTTAGTGAGGAAGGCAATTGTAAACCACCTCACTCCTCAATTTACTTAGTAAAACCTCTACAGATTCAAACCAGCCTTTTGGCTGACAACCTAAACAAAACACAACATCTGTTAATTTCTGTGTTACCACCCCCTTCCTGATAATCATTTACTGTGTTGCCGGCCTTCAATAATTCTCTCGACCCTTGTCGGCACGGCAGATCGTTTGGCGGCGTACCGACAAACCCTTTCGGTGGCATACCAACAGAGGCCTTTGTGACCAATGCCAAAATCAATAATCGCCTATACCTCAAAGCACTCGGTAACTATACTCGGCACTCACACTTGAACTACACTTGGAACTACACTTGGCACCCGAGCACTTGGTAGTGCAGTGTACTGAGCCACGAGAGAGAAGGAAGATATTTTGGGACGTGCGGCGTACCGACAAACCCTTTCGGTGGCATACCAACAGAGGCCTTTGTCGCCAATGCCAAAATCAATAATCGCCTATACCTCAAAGCACTCGGTAACTATACTCGGCACTCACACTTGAACTACACTTGCAACTACACTTGGCACCCGAGCAGTTGGTAGTGCAGTGTACTGAGCCACGAGAGAGAAGGAAGATATTTTGGGACGTGCAACAGCAAACCACTCAGCAGCCGTCGCCTCAGCTCCCGCAGTAGCTGCAACCAAGCGCTGCCTTCACCGATCCTTCTCATGACCAATTCACTAAGGGGTTCACCGGGCTTTTTGGGGGCCATCAACCAATCTGTCCGTCCCGGCAGACGCATACATAACTGACCTTTTCAAGGCCACCAAAGAGTAAAGTTCTTATTTAGCCTCTTAATGTAGCCATCCGGTGACATCTGTTTAGTAATTTCTCTGAAATTCTAAAATATATTTACATATATATAAACGCTGTAATACTTAACGCTGTGTGAGTGATCATTTCTTTGTACTCAGTAGCTTAATTTATAAACGGCCGTATTTCAATTTTATTTATGTTTTTAGTTAAAGTCTTACGTTTTTAATAAAAATATTTTTGTATTGTAACAGTAATAAATGAATGTATTTGATTAATTTATAATCCTTTTTTTAATATTTAAATACTTAAATACTACTTATTTTAAGTTTAAAAATAAGTTCTTTTTTTATTTGTTTTTAACCAGAACTCTAAAGAAGCTGGAATAAGTGTTCTTATTGTTAAAAAATTTGCATCTACTGTTGTGATTGTCACATCATCATCAGTAAACATGACCACAGTCGTTTTAATACAACTATGTTGAATATATTTGTCGAATAAAACAATATTTTTATTGATTCAACCAGTAAAGTATTGAGTAAAAGATTATGTATATCAAGTAGGTCAGGCACTAACGTAATAATGATTCAGTTTTCTTGGTTATTTCAGAAACAGTCTGCTTGTAATACTGTTGCCTTACAACAGTATAAGTTTGTCTTAACACCAAAGAAAATCCAATTTGAACTTTGCTATTTCTACTTCTTTCTTTTCCACTTTTCTTCTTCCGTAGCACTTTTCACGATGTTTTTATATCAGTTCTCAAAAGAAAAACATACACAAATATCTAATTCTAAGTTTTAAATTTATTTTATAAGATTTCTTCTGAATAAAATCATATAGTTTATTTTCTTTTTCTTTTAAAATAGTGAATAAAAATAATTTATTTTTTATTTAATTCACTTTTATATAAATAATTTTTTTTATTTTATAGTTTCTTACATTTGTATGACTTAATATTAAGTTTTCTTTATAAAACACTTTAATACAACATTTCCAGTGGTTTTCCTGTCACAGAAATTTAACATCAAAGAACTAAGAAATAAAAGAAAGTTGTACGGATCCAATTCAAAATTTAATTTTCGTGATTGGAGTACACTACAAATTGTTTAAATTTTCTTAAAAATTTTAAAGCCTACTGTTTTAGCTTACATCCATTGTAACTGATATTTACACTTCATTGCCCTTTGAAGGCAAAAACTAATATATTTTAATGATCCGTCTGTATTATGTGTTACTCTTTCTGGATCTAAAATTGTTTAACCTATTTGACTGAAATTAGAGAAGAGAGATTTTATCATTCAATTTCATATAGCATTACAATGAAACACAAAGATTTGGATGTAAAACTTAATAACATGTATTGGTTACTGGGCAGTAAGTCATCTCTGTCATTGGTAAACAAAATAGTAGTGTACAAAGCTACCATCAGTCCTGTCTGGCCGTATGGCCTTCAACTATGGCGAACTGCTAGTAAGAGTAATATAAATATTACTAATATAATATTACAATTAACAAATTCGGTAAATGCTCCTAGGTATGCATAAAAAACTGAAATGCATCAGTACTTAAACATTCCATTTGTTAAAAAATAAATAAGATTTTTTTTTTAATCCCTAATATGTGTACGTTGCAATCTGTTCAATTCAGAACAATAAGCAACCCCATGACCCAATGAGATGAGGATGATATGTATGACGTGTAAATGAGGTGTAGTCTTGTACAGACTCAGGCCGACCATTCCTGAGAGAGTATGGTTAATTGAACCCCGAGTATGGTTAATAAATAAGATGGCTCAAAAATATCACCTTAAATTATCAAAACAAAAATCATTTTGCTTTAAATTTACTAGATAATATTTAAACCACCAGACGTTTGAAACGGCATCATGTCGTGGATATCCGTGACAGATTGTAAAGAAACAAAAAGTAAAAAAACGAAAAATTAACAAACTAAAATAAAAAAATAATTAACATTTAAATAACTAACAGGCTAAATATATTATTAATACAAATGACTTTTAACAACAATTTATAATAAGAAAAGTTAAATTACATAAAATATATTTTTAGTTGTTTTTTATGGAAGGGTTTTAATGGAAGCCCTCTCCATATTATTTTGTATTATATTATCATTCACTTATAGCAGCTTCTTACTGATTGTGCGTAGTAATTTTATTGAATATAAAAAACAACTTCACAGCAATACCATGAATTACTATAGGCCTATAAGCACTATAGGCCTTAAAATCATAATACCTTACACAAGTGTAAACAAAAAAAGTATAATTTTTAAAAGTGTGTGTAGGCCTACCTAATGATACAGAAGTGTGGGTATTCAAAAAGAGACAGAAAAGCGGTGGAGATGGTTGGCCATTTGCAGAGGATGGAGGATGTTAGGGAACTAAAGAATGTATGGGAGTGGACGCCTGCTGAAAGAAGAAGGAGGAGTAAACTGGAGGTGACGTGTTGGATGTTGTGCAGGAGGCAATGTCTTTACGTCGGCTCTCCAAGGAGAACTGGCGAGACAAAGAGAGGTAGAACTTAGGAAGAAAGATAAGGGTGGGGTTGAAAATCCTCACATATATATATATATATATATACATCCCGCTAACAATTCCGCGTCTTTTCAAAAAGCGTGCATTTCGCACATCGCTTATTTGAAGAGTATATTCAACTTTGATGAGAGTATATAGGGTATTTGTTACACTTACACCCTGAGTTTTGGTATTGGTTTGTCCTGATATTGAAAATTGAGCATTTTTCAATTTTATTCACTGTGCTATCAATTCAGACTCCTTTCGAATTACCGACAATTTCGCGTCCGGCATCGTTCCCGCTATTATGACTTATAGCCTGCAACAGTGTAAACGATGTTGCCATGTCGTACCGGCACTTGTACTGTAGCATTTGCCACTTCTACGTGTTGTAATGATTGTAGTTAGATATTCACATCTCACCCTAGTACTTCTCCACACAAGACCATCGTATGAAAACAATTCGTTCTCGGACGGAATCCAATCCAGTCATCAAAATAATTTATTATTTGTTGTTTATTATTTTGACATGTATTTTAAATAGGTACTTATTTTAAATCAATGTAAAACCAGAATAATTAAAGAAAGTATATTTTTTATTTGTTAGAGTTAATTATTTAAAATATCCTAATTGTTACAAATACAGTCAAACCTCCTCATTCGAAATCCTCCCTAAATCGAATATAATTGTATGCTATCCCCTTCAAAAATCGTCCTTAATATGAATTAAATTACCTCCCTATTCGAAAATTTTCGAGAGTTTCGTGGTCATATATATTGTAACAATACATTTTTTTATACATTATTAATAAAATAATTACAAAATTTCCAATTTACACATTGTACACGATTTTTAATGAAGCATGCGTTAAATCATGACAATAAGGACACAGTAAGCGTAGTACAAAACTACAAAAAGCTTTAGAAAAAACTGAAAATGCAGTTAACTTTTGAGTTAGAAGAAACCAGGCAGAAACACAAACAATTACACTTCTTACAAAACATTATTGTCACAAAACCTTACGACCAAATAAGGGCATAACAAGCGTAGTTCAAAGCTTCAATACGCATCAGGAAATATTGAAAATTCAGTTAATTTTTAAGTCAGAGGAAACCAGACGAAAGCAAAAAAAAAATTAGTTAGGCTAAATTAGTAATGCAGTCTTTCCTTCTTTGGTGTATGATTTTCGTACAAACAGGGTAAAAAATACCGTAGCTGTATTCATTCGGATTAAGCAATATTTTACTCGTTAAAATTTCTAAAATTTTCGGTACCCAATTTATTTTTCACTTTCTGTAGGCTGACCTAACTTTTTGTTTGTAGGTATAGTTGTACTGTTTACGCGTATCCCGATTTTATTTTACTCTGTTTTTTATGTCGTTTTTTCAATAATTTGTCATATCGTTCTTATAAGTAGAATATTCTTTTGCTTTTGAGTACTAATAGAGCTTGTAATACCAAAACATGCCCTTAATTCTTAATCACAGTATTAAGTAAACCCTGTGGTGAATGAAGTAAAGGTATCATTTACAGAGGGGAAAATATGTGCTTTGCAAAGGGCCCTGCATGCTGATACGCGTACTTTTCCGTTCAGTGAGGAAGGCCACCTCACTTCTCGTTTTACTTAGTAAAACCTCTACAGGTTCAAACCAGTCTTTCGGCTGATGACCTAAACAACACAAGTAAAATAATATTTGTAAAAAACTTTCCTCAATCAAATTGGTGGTCTATTAATAATTTTGACTTTTGTAATTTAATATTTTATGAAATTACATGAATTTTATTAAAACGCAATTTTTAAGTACATTTTTTGTTTCAATATTTTACCTCTGTAAATCGAAATCAGCCGGTTCCATCAGATTCGAATCAGGGAGGTTCGACTGCAATTACTATAGGCCTAATATGATCAATTAGTAGACAATGCAATTAAAATATTTACTTAGTTGACAAAATTATGTAATTGTAAAGTGACATAATTTGTTCAATATTCAAATGGAGTACCATTCACCCATTGTCTTTTCGGTGTTCAAATGAATTCATCATCATCATCTGTTAAGGATTAGGCTCAATGGCCTGTTCCAGTATTCATCTCTTTTTAGGTCTTCCCAAGCCTCGCTTCTCTCTAGGTTTATATTTCCATGTTTTAGTGACTGAATCAAAATGATTTTATAAATTATACAAAAGTACGATGGCCAGTAAAATTTCTACAACATTTGAAATGCAGTCCGGCTTAGTCATAGTTTGTATTTTTATTCTTGTTCCTCAAGTAATGGTAATCTTTGATCTTCAACAAAGTAAACTAACATAACATTACACTAATAATTCTCGTATCCAGCTGTTTTGTACACGTTGAAGTTTATCCTTTAACAGGCCATTTCCAAGATTATTTTTCGGCTAAACAACTTTCAGTCAGTCTTCCAAACCCTGATATTTTTCTCTGCGTTTTCTTTTAAATTATTTAGTGTTGTAAAAGCCATGGTGGCCACTTTTTGTTGATATTCTTTTGGTTTCTAGTACTTTATTTACATCGTCAACCAACCACCCAATCTAGGAATCAATATTACAAATAATGAAATAAATAAACCTTATTGTTACGTAAAAATATGTACATTATTTTTGACTAGTCAAAATGCTTGGGATAAGGAACTGGAAGGTTATACTATTGCACAGAAGACAAAAAGGAGATAGACAAGGCATTCACTTGGAGAGGCCAAGAAAAACTATGTGAAACCTTGACAAAGACAGCCAAACAATATGCTAGGACCAACTGATTAGAAACGAATTCTTAATAGTAAACAGTGTCCATATTCATAAGTCAACTTGATAGTTGATCATTAAAAATTTTAATCATTATAATTAACAAAAAACCAGATAAAAAGTAATTATATGACGGAATAATTTGAACATTATTTGATTTTTTAAACATACATTTATTTTTATTCCTAATTTGTGTACGTTGCAATCTGTTCAATTTAGAACAATAAGCAACCCCATGACCCAATGAGATGAGGATGATGTGTATGACGTGTAAATGAGGTGTAGTCTTGTACAGACCCAGGCAGACCATTCCTGAGAGAGTATGGTTAATAAAACCCCAACCATCAAAGTACACCGGTAACCACTGTCTAGCATTCAAATCCGTATAAAAGTAACTACCTTTACTAGGATTTGAACCAGGAACCTTCGTCTCCGAAAATCAGCTGTTAAACACCTAATTTGGTGACGACTTTATAAGTTTAAGTGTGACTAAATTAAAAACAAATCCAACAGAATTTGTAAACATGATAAATACTCAAAGGTATTGGTACGCTAAGTACCTTATTTTTAAGCGTTTTAGGGCGTAGCAGTAGGATTTGATTATATAGCAGACACGTTCCTTAATACACCTGTCCCAGGATAGTTTGCTACCTAATATTAATTCTAAAAATTTTGTAACTTACCTGTTACAAAAGATTTTGATATATTGTCATTAATGGAGATATCCTTACTTTGGTTACTTATTTCCTTACGACCAGTGAAGCATTTGGCCACAGTTTTATCTGAGTTGAGAACTAGATTATTTATTGCATCCAGTCTATAACCTTACTTCAAGCTTCTTTAGTTTTAAACCTTGTTCAGAGTTTTCATCTTCGAAAGATATTATCGTATCATCAGCAAATAATATAACATTGAAGGAGCCAAGAAATTCAGCGAGATCGTTAACAAAAATTAAAAATAGCAAGGGTCTTAAAATTCTAACTCGTTGAACTCCCCTTTTAACTTGTATAAAATTTTATGTGTATTTTGTTTTAACTTTGCAATGATTGGATGGCAATTCGACCCTCTGATGTCCCTCTAATACCATACACCTCAATTTTTTTATGGGCAAATCATACGGGACACGGTCAAAAGTTTTACAAAAATCAAAAAATAAATAACAGGGGTTTGTTTTTGCTAATAATTAATTTCAGTAAGCTTCTTCAGTATCGGGAAATTACAGTCTCTGTTGACCTACACTTTCAGGACTCGTGTTGGACATTTGCGAGTGTACTGAATTTACTTTAAAAAAATCGACTAATCTACTCTCTTATCAATTTATTATCTTTTGTAAAAATATTTTCACCGTTTGGAAACATTTTCTCGATGTGGGTATCCTTTGAATTATCGATTTAAATTTACTCGCCCAAGTGACGAATAAAATGCATGTTTTGATTGTAAGAGGCAACTGCCTTTAATAAATAATAGTACTGTAAGGGGTTGCACATAACAGGCAGGGTGGAGTGTTAAATTATTTGCACTCGATTTGCTTGTTTCAGGACTAAAAAAAATTTAGTTTTGTTTTTATCACATGGTAAGCCAAACATATGACTGAAGTATTTAAGAACAGAAGAGGTACAAGTGTAAAAGATACTTGTCAGAGTTATATCTCCTCTGAGCGCAATGAATTTCATTATGCAGCCAGACCCTGTGGTGAATAACGTGAGGTGTGTCATTTGCAGGGTGGAAAATAGGTGCTTTTTAGACGGCCTGGCATATTGATAAGCTTTTCAACTCGGCGAGGAAGGCAATTGTAAACCACCCCACTCCTTGTTTTACTTAGCTAAACCTGTAGAAGTTCAAACCAGGACTGTAAAGTTGGCCCCCATACAAAAATTTCAAAAATTAACTTGTAAAATTGATCGGTCTACGTTTCTACCGGATTATTCCGGAAAATGTTTTGTTTGTTCCGTCCAAATAAGTGAAAAAACGCCGGGAGGGGCTAACTTCACACTGGCCTCCCCCCGCTCAACTTTTTAAATTTTTTTTGGACTTCAGAGACAGACCTTCGTTTGTTTCGGATGGTCTCGCAAAATATTTTTTTAGTTCCTTTCAAGTAAGCGAGAAATCGAGAAGAACTGGGTGGTGCTAATGTCACTCTAATCCCCCTCGACTCAATATTTTAAAGTTTTTTACATAGATTGACAGCCCTTCGTTTGTTCCGGATCATTTCGCGAAAATTTCGTTTTTCCCGTTCAAATATGCTAGAAAATCAAAGAAAAATTTGGAGTGGCAAGTATAAGCCCATGCATTCAATACTTTTTGGTTTTTACTTTAAATGATAGCTGTCATTTGTTCTGGATTGTTCTGTAAATTGTTTTGTTTGGTCTGCCGAATCAGCGAAAAAATCGTGAAAAACTTAGGAATGGTGGCGATACTCTAAGAAATTCAATTTAAATTTTATCGTTATCCCTATCGAGAGTCGTTCTGCTGTTTCGGAACGTTCCATAAATATTACGATTGTTAAGCTCATACTCGCGAGAAAATCGAGGTGAACTGGATGGTACAAACTTCACTTTAGTACACCCACTCATTAATATTTAAACTTTTTTGTCTAAATCGATGGCCCTTGTTTTTTCCGGGCATTTAAAAAAATGTCGTTTGTTCAGATGTTGTAAGAGAAAAAGGGAAAAAACTGAATGGGTGTACTTTATTCTACCCTTAACATTTTTTTTCTGAAATCTGTAATCTCTGTCCAGAATTTTATAATGAAAGAAAATCGGCCCAGAATAAATATTAAAATATGCCTACTTGGTTCAGGTCTGTCTAGTAAAGTTTGCTATTTCCCGAATTTCTTAGTTTAATTTTTTATCGCATTGTTTTTAAGCAAAAAACAAGGCTAATAATAATCTACTCCTAGTCCATTTTTCATTTTTTATATTTTAGAAAAAGTTTTTTCTCTTTAATGTTTTATTTACTTACTGTAAAACTGCTAAACCTAGTAATTGGGGCGACATATTACATCATACGAAATAGCATTATGGAAGTGTACTTGAAACATTTTGCAGTGAGAGTGGGCAAACAGCAAAATGCGCATTCTTTTTACACATCGTAAGCGTAATCAGGAAATATTTGATTGACAATTGTCAGGTGGTGTAATGTTAAAAAAAGCGTGAAATAACATGTTAAAAATTCTTAAACAAATTTTTGTTTTGTTTTATCCTTAATGCGTGTAGGTTGCAATTTGTTCGATTGAGAACAATAAGCAACCCCATGACCCAATGATATGTATGACGTTTAAATGAGCTGTAGTCTCGTACATACCCAGGCCGACCATTCCTGAGAGAGTATGGTTAATTGACCCCCAACCATCAAAGTACATTGGTAATCACTGTCTAGTATTCAAATTCGTATAAAAGAACCAAAATTATA
Source organism: Catonia carolina (assembly GCA_035578175.1). Classification (NCBI taxonomy): domain Eukaryota; kingdom Metazoa; phylum Arthropoda; class Insecta; order Hemiptera; family Achilidae; genus Catonia; species Catonia carolina. The sequence continues at coordinate 5,635,965 of JAQMRL010000013.1, forward strand.
CTATATACTAGGATTTAAACTAGGAACCTCCATCTCCGAAAATCAGCTGTCAGAAAAGCTGTCGAAAAGTCAGCTAAACAGCTGACTTGCGGCGACGACTTTTCTTCTAGACTAGACCAACCCGTTGGTTACTAAACGAACGACGTAAACAAATTACTAAAGGATTTGTTCATGGATTCGTTGATAGTGGGTTTATGCCTAATTTGAAAAAAGAAACCAAAGCGGCGTGCGATGGACTCATGTATGGAAGGCGACAGCACGGCGGAGAACAACTCTTCAAAATTGCGTATAATATACGTTGTGTATACAATGCGTTTAGAAAGATATCCTGCCAGCCATAACAATAATTTAATCCTGACACTACTATGCGCAGCACCGGTTTCCTTCCAGGATAGTTTGTCAACCCAAAAAATCGTCTATCGGAAAAGAGAGTTTTTTAATTCTATTAAAAAATATATAATTATTTTTAATTTAATTGTATTACTTATATAAAATAATTTGCCGAATAATATTTATTTGAATGTTTACTAAATTAGATTGTGAGTTTTGAAAGAATTGTAATTCGATGATTAATAAAAATTTGTTTTTATTATTCTTTTAAACTTTTTTTCTTAACACAACACAATATTTATTTATAACTTGTTTTGTCTATTTTCTTAACCGGTGGACGCGAAATTGATAGCAGATGTGAAACTGACGTCCTTGTAAGAATATACATACGAGTAATATACGTATATTTTTACATAGGGGCGTAGCGAGAGCACTCTGGTGAGAAACTCTCCAAGGTACGGTGTATAAAATAGTTTCAAAACACCGCCATTTCGCATCCGGTACCAAAATTTATTTATTTTTTTGTGTCTCTCTGAGTAACAATAAAATTCTCAAAAAATAAATATAGTTGCCCCAAACTATGTACTTTAGTTTAAAAAAATTACGTCCGAAAACCATGTCACAATAAATTTTTATTAAGTTTTTATTAAGGATTACAATTTGGCGTCCGTATACGGACGCCAAATTGCACTCGGACTCCAGATTGTTAGGAAATTGTCAATGTATGGACGCGAAAATGATAGTAGTACATATATATATATATATATATATATATATATATATATATATATATATATATATATGTATGTATATATCCTTCAATCAATGGTTTTCATCTTTCGATGACTTCTCATCTTCCAAATTAATTGCTATGTCCAGATCACTCATTTTCCACTGTAGTCGGTATGTAAGTTCGTCCCAAGGAAGGCTTATAGTACATTACATTCGCTAGAAAAAAACACCGCTTTCTTTAGAAAACCATAGTATATATGGGTGCCCGTAACAGGCAGTAGTCCAGTGTAAAATGATTTGTACTCGATCTGCTAGTTCCAGGGCTACAATAAAAATTTCTGTTTCTGATCACATGGTCAGCCAATTATAAGAAACATTTAAGAACAGAGGAGGTAGAAGTCTTAAAAACACTAGTCAGAGTTATCTCCTCTGAGAGTTATGAACTTCATTATTCAGCCTGACCCTGTGGTGAGTTACGTGAAAGTGTCCATTGCGGGGTGGAAAGTAGATGCTTTTCAGAGTGCTTGGCATAGCGATAAGCATACTTTGCCACTCAGCGAGAAAGGCATGGTGAACCACCTTACTCCTCGTTATACTTACTTAAGCCTCTAGAGGTTCAAACGAGCCTTTCGGCTAATGGTTTAAACAAACAAACAGCTTACACGGCCGTCTTGTTACGCACGCCAAATAATGACATATTACGGCCATTAGAATCTAATAGCCGTAATATGATAGTTAATATATATAATAATAAAATGGTGTCATTATCTGATAATGACACCGTTTTATCAGGAAACCGTAGCTTTACCGTATGTTTTATTTTATAAATAACAATTTATTAAAATTTTCCGGACTAAAAAACAATAACCCAAAGATCTTTGGTCTATAGCTTAAAGACTCAACCAAAAAATAAACCACCACAGCAGTCAAGATAAATTTTATGTTTAAAATTAATTAAATTTTTCTTTGATAAAAATTTAATTAAATTATAAACAATTACAAAATATTCTATTACAGTTAAATCTAAATAGAAAGAAAATTCCATTCAAATAAATGAAGGTATCAAAGTGCACCAAAGAAACGTTTCCTTAACTGCTAAAAATCATTAATTACTTTCCCATTACAATTAAAATTCATTATAAAATATAATGAAACTTTCCTTCATTTAAATTTTATTGTTTTGTAATGCAAATGTATACTTAACAGTCATTAATGACAAAATTTCTTTTCGGTCTCAATATTAAAAGTAGACTGCATATAAATATAGTTTACTCATAAAATATTATTATGTAATAATAGTTAACAAAAAAATATACATTTACTATGTATTTATAACTCTTACAAATATGTGTATTATTACTTTCTCTTGCTGTATTTATGAATATATAGGGAAGGAAAGTATTGTTTTCATGTCGATTTTTCGAAATCAAATTTTCATCGAATATACACGTTTTCAGGCTCTCTAAACCCACAAAACATGTTTTTAGCGATTGGTCTGTCACGATTAATCTGTCGGTGTGTGCGTATGTGCGTGCGTGCGTGCGTGTATGTGAGAAAAACAAAAACGGAATACCACACAAAGTTGAAACGTAGAACCTTATTTAGATAACACTAAAGATTTAATTTACGTATACACTCGATAAGCTTTCTATCTAATCTGGTGCAGCCAGACCTCTCAGTGCCTAATCTGTAGTTTTTCTGTTTGTAGTCGTGTAAGCGTCCACGTCACAATGACATACAAGTATTAGAAGTTGACAAAAACTTATAAAATAATAGCACAGTTTCCGATCTAACATTAATTTTTGTAGGTATTCATTTAAAAGAACATTTTTAATAACTTTCTTAAGTACGTTCTTTAGAATTTCCTCCGAAAAACTTTTTCTTCAGAAAGTTTTAGAGAAGTTATTTGTAGACTATGATAGATCGAGTTAAGTATGAATTGATTTTAAAGAATGTTTCCAGTTATTAATTGACGTATTTAAGAAAAACAACTCATCTAGAACAGTCATCTGCACAAGATGAGAGGCTGTTACATAAAATTTTGATAAGGGTTTTAACAAGGCAAAGAAAGTAAAGACAACCTAGAAAAGAAGGCGTGAAAGTTGTTACAAGCGCTATTGAAAGGAGATTTGCTCATAAATGTTAGAAAAATCAAATCTCACAATGAGAAAAATTATTTTCTCAAAAACGACACATTTCAAATACCACCACAAGAAAAACTTTGCTGGTGTAAGATCTACGAATCTTTGAGGCCATAATGTTCTTGATATCAAATGATAGCCAAAAACATCCCGTAACATGTCTAGCGTGTCATCAGCAGTATACCAAGTTGCGTTATCTTGATGGAACCAACAATCATGTTCGTGTAAATGTAAAATTGCAATAAACTATTGGATTAAGTCGCGATACTTTGGACATATCATGCGGAATGACTCACGATATTTGTTACTACAAGCCATTCTGCAGGGGATAATATGAGGCAAACGAGGATCTGACAGAAGATGGGTGTCGTAGCTTTAAAATCTGTGATCTTTCTTTAAATGGAATCAGGGGAGCTATTTCGCAGTATAAAAAAACCAAAGTGAGAAATGCTATGATGGTCGCCAACATTCCAAACGGTTAGACCCGGAAGAAGAAAAAGTTGTGAGAAACCTTCTTCTGATTTGTCAAAAACTCACGTCACCAAGAGATGTACTTTTGCAACACGTGCACGCACATTTTCATGAAATGTATTTAAAATATAAGATCATAGATTTATTTGATTTAAAATAGTAAACTCAGGAAATGTTAACCAAAACACGTCTTTTATTAGTTCGTCTTTGAAAAACGACATCGTTGAAACAATAGAGACAATGAATATTGAAGTAGGACTGCTGTTAGAGGACGACATTTCAATAGTTGAAATCAGTTAACCTTGAATACACTGCTGCCAACTAATGTGTAAGAAGATAAGAAATTATTTACCTATGCGTTAATTCTACCTACTTAAAGTTACGTTAACGTTTTTTGAAACACCCATTAGTTTTGGGTAAAAATTCGTTTGTTAATGAACAATATATTGATTGATATTCGAAGTTTCCTAAGAAATATTTTAAAAATATACACGAATAAAGCTTTGCTTATTTTTGTTTACTTTACTGATTAAAAACATAAAACCAACTGTAGCAACACATTTTGAAATGTTAACTAAACTGCATACATGGAACGTATTCGTTCTTTAATGAGAACATACGATGTTGGTTGGGACGTATTTATGTCGCCAGGAAATCTCACCATCTCATTGGTAGGGTAATTACATGCGTGTCACCACTCAACTGTCGGATGCAAATGACAGTGTTATACCATACGCCTTCTAACAGAGGTAAAGCTTTGTCAAAGGTTTCCCTACAGGCATAAATATATTGGAAATTTCTGTTTAAGTTTAGTAGGTATTAACTAACCAATGACACGTCCTTATTTAGATATTCTCGTTTACGTCAATTAAGATTAACGGATCTTAAATACAGTTCATCCACCTCATATGTATACATCTTAATTTCACGTTGGAATTCCCAACTTCAAAATAGATCCGTTTAGTTTATGTATTTGTAATATACAAGTGTTATTTTTGAAACCATGGACAGAATTAAACTTATAACCAGACTGTAAATAAAAATTACAGAATTATTTATATCAAAAGGATGTTTATTGTATTTTTACTTTCTCTTGCCTATATGAATATATAGGAAGGAAAGTATTGTTTTCATGTCGATTTTTCGAAATCGAGTTTTCACCGGATCTATACGTTTTCAGACCCCCTGCCCTGAACCCAAAAAACATGTTTTTAGCGATTGGTCTGTGTGTGTGTGTCTGTGTGTCTGTGTGTGTGTGTGTGTGTGTGTATGTGTGTGTGTGTGGCTGTGTGTGTGTGTGTGTGTGTGTGTGTGTGTGTCTGTGTGTGTGTGTGTGTGTGTGAACAGAATATCTCAAGAACGGAACATCGTACGAACTTGAAACTTAAAACTTAAGTTACATACCACTACCGGACGCGACACGAACATTTTCATCAAAATCGGTCAACCGGAAGTAGTAGTTTATTCGTATAATTTTTCAGTTTTTTGCGATTTTCTCAAAAACTGGTCCTACGATTTTTTTTAAAATCGCCTATTTTACTCAATTTTTTATTCTCTACAAGATAGGGTAGGCGCCATGTTTGCTGAAATTCTCGGTGAGGCTGTTTTCACGTAAAAACGTTGTTTTTTTTAAGATTACGGCTTAAATATAAATTTCAGCGCAAAAACTTATATAATAAAAGTTGTAGAGAATTTAAATACCTACAACTTCTGTTTCAAACATTTTTTTGTATAACGCTTAGTTTAGCGGTAATTTGCGATTTTCTGTTTTTTTTCTCACGAAAACGTGAGAAAAATTGATTTTTTTAACATTTCGGTCTTAGTATGCATTTTACGACAAAAGTGTATATTATAAAAGTTATAGAAAATTAAAAGATCTACAACTTTTGTTTAAAGCATTTTTCTCTACAGAGCCTAGTTTAGCGTGAAAGCGTGATTTTCCGTATTTTTAAGCCAAACTGAGTTCGATTGTCATTTTGCGTCATTCACTCGTGATTAAAATAAGGTTATGTTTTTGAGGTTAGTTTTTGTTTATTTCTAATATTTTATTAATAATGTTAGGTTTATTATTAATCATTTGCATTGGCAAGAGAAAGTTGTGTGAGTGTTTCACACCAGATTTTTATACTCGTAACTATGAGCCACAAAAATTAAAATAGCTCCAATTAATAGATATATAGCTACAGCCAATGAAATAAATGGAGAGGTTGATCTGTTTCACAGAGGTGGTAAAATTAAAGAAAAACTGTACAGGATACTGTGAAGGAAGGCTGTAAATACTGCGTGATCTTTATGTTATTTTATGTATTTTTATGTGTTATTTGTGTCTATGTGGTGTATGTTAAGCTCGGCGGCTGACTGTTTTTGTGAAGAAAGAATGACTACGTTAAGTTACAATGGTGCGGTGTACTGAGGCGATATTCTATTGCTGTTCTACTGTACCACCTCGCATCCTTGCGACCAGCCATATTAGTGGGTGGTGACGGTGAGGTGTAGGGGAGTTTGGGAGCCCCCAAAATCAAAAAACAAAAAAATATGAAATTACGAGCCTGGATCTAGTTAGACAATAATGCAGTGTTGTCGTATTTGGTAGAGAGGGAAGGAACTTTAAATTTTTTATTATTATCTTGTTGTCATAAAAATTATAAATTTAATTTTGTTCCTGCTTCAGGATTGTTTGCTAAATTTTGAAGAAAACTTATAAACATTACTGATTATTGTCTTTGCTTTGTTTTCTAAAATCTTTCTTTCGATAACAACGTCGATTTACCGGGTTGTTCGTCAAAATCACTGAATTCATTCATATTTACAACTAAAATACATTAACTGAACGTTGCAGTGCAGTAAATTGTTAACCAACTAACATTGTCCGGCTAAACTCAGCTGCGTGGGAAAAGTTTAAATTTAAATAAAAAACTATTTAATAAATCTAAATATTAAAATTCTGTTCGTAAGACAATCGGAAACGGCACAAAATTCTACACAGCTCAAGGTTAATCAACTCACACTGCCGAATCCATACAGGTTGAGTAGGACTACCAACTTCGTGTCACAAAACAAAATTTCCCTTTCTTAGAAAAAAATAACCAGACATTAACAATTGGGTAACAGGACTAATAATCACTCTGTATTAGTTATGTTTACTGTAGATATATTTCTAAAAATTAAAATTTTATTCAAACTAGAAAATACTGAATAACAATACAGCTTATTTTCAAGTATTTTGAAAAGAAATTCAATATTTTATAGCTAATTAAAAACTTTAATGTTTGTTTATTCAAAATTTTAGTTTCTGAATTACGCCCCTTTTGCATTAAACTCCTCAATTAAGTTTACAATTTTCTTCAATGTTTACTGTAATAATGCTTTGATTTAATTTAATTTTTTTATTTACTTTTTTAAAATATTCATTGCTTGAATCGTTTAGTACTTAAGAAGAAAATCCTTTTTAATCTGACTTGAAATGGAGAACCATAAAATTAACACTGTCTTATATTGACAAAAGCATATAATTTATTATATTAAATTGTATGAATTACAGACAATATAATATTTCCATCTATTCATTATTGTCTGAATTACGATAAAATCTTTGATCTGACTTACTTATTAATTAAAAACTATTTTTTCATAAGTTTCCGAACAAAAATTATAATATGTAGGCCTATGTTTTATAAATAACCAACCGAGGTGGAATAACACAATCTGACCGAAAATCAAACCCGAGACACATAAAGCAATAGGAGTATGTGATTAAGTCAAACTCAAACAGTCAGTCAATGAGAAAATTCACGTAGCTACATAAATACAGAAGACTGCATAAAAGGAGAATAATGCTGATATGCACAACAAATTAATAACAAGCAACTTAATTTCCGTCCCAGCTGCATCGTAGAAATAATATCACAGTATTCTATCATTGGGATAAAGGAATTCAAACTTGTATTCCGTTGTTGTTGTCATTGTTGTTGCTTTTGTTTTGAAAATAAACAATCATCTAAATTGATAATATTAAAAGTTAAACTTGTGAAATTATGGAAGTAAAATGAATTCAAGCAAACGTCAAAGTAAATAGTAGATGCTAAATAATAACAATTAGGAGACAAGAAACTAAATTGCTTATAAACGAATGAAATTTCATAAATTCAACATGCTGTATTCATTAGTCGAAGGAACATTTTGTTAATTATATTTTATAGCTTATAGATCACGGTCTTATAGGACAATGTTGTAACACAAAACGTTCAGAGATTAAAAAGGATTTGTGGTACAATATATCGAAATTTGAAGGGAAGCGAGGCCTGGGTGTGGAAGAAATAATATTAAAATATGATTCTGTTTGCAGAGATGAGCTTCTTGAGATGCATTAGGGGTCGAATGGATCAGTTCAGAAATGAGGATATACGGTGAGAATTAGATGTGTGTTCTCTTATCGGCCAAATATGCGTTTCATTTTCTATTGTTTACTAATGATTATATGTATAGATTGTCGCCACCGGCTTTTAGTAGCGCAGTCGTAGAACTCATAGGACCGGCCGGGCACCCGGCGGCGTAGTTGAAAAATGAAACATCGAAGGGGGGAAGGTCGTATTTACCGCTGCCTAAAAGATTAGGAGCAGCCGCCGACGCAGCGAACACCTTTCACCGCTGCCTCCGAAGAGGAACAGTCGCCGGTGAAGCAAAGCGGGGTCGTCTGTACCGCTGCCTAATCAAATAGGAGCGAGTCGCCGACGCAGCGAGCACCGTTTACCGCAGCCTCCGAAGAGGAACAGTCGCCGGTGAAGCGAGGAGTAGGGAATGGAGGTGCAGATGATGGTAAGAACTAACTCAATGTTGAGCTGTCAAATCCCCGTATCGATCCTCGATCACACAGAACTCGATAATGTCACCTTCTCGACTATCGCATCGCCAGTGCGTAGATACTATATGTTCCCACTTGGTGCATGCACTGTGAGAGGTGTGACCGCTGCGCTATCTATTGGCAGCAGCAACCCCATCACAGCGCCAACAGTGGGCAAAATATGAACTACGGACCGGCGTAAAAGCAGTACAGTATCAAGATTATATTCATTATTTCCATTGGCGGGAGAAAGTCATGTCACACCAGATTTTTATGGTCGGTTCGCTCTGTCGAAAAATCCTACATTCATGAGTCCCGTCTCGAATTCTGAGCACATGGTGGTTTGTGGTTTGTCGGTATGAAGCAAATAAAAAAAAAGTGAAAGGCAAGTTCTCGTCTCCTCTAAACGAAGACATTTCGGCTAGCGTATGGCAACCTTGATAAAAGAGTCCCAAGTTTTCCTGTTAGGGGTTTAATTTAATGGGTTGGTGTCCCTCGTTCGAAAAATTGTCATCCAAAAGTCCTCTAAGCCAGATAGCCTGTAGACTCGTGATTTTCATATTGTTTATTTATAGGGGTAACAAGTAAATTTACAAATAAAAATTCAAACGGTGGATGTATCCTATAGACCTAATGTTTCATAATAAATTACGTTATTATATAATTGTTATTAAATTAAACATTTTACCAAAATTTTATTAGGTTTTGGTTGGTGTTTTAATCTGAAATTTCCATCAAAAACAATTAAATTATATTGAATGGTATTGTAAACATTTTTAAAACTGAACTGTTTCCGAGAATATTACAGAAAAAATATATTTTCCATTTGAGCTACGTACTGCCTGAGGTTAACTGACAGCATGCAACGGCTTATCAAATCTACTGACAGAAAGTCTAAAACGAAATGGAATACTATAGCCTACAACAGCATACATTGTTCATGTATTTATATAAAAACAATTACATATTTATTACATTGTAATTTGAATTTTAACGAATTCATGAAAAATTTGTTTTTCCTATTATTACATATAATATTTAAAAAATAATCACAATTATTGTTTTAATAGGTTAACAATGGTGAAAATTCTTTATTTTAATATTTCTATTTTAAGTTGACTATAAAAACACAAGTTGTACTATGAACAATTTTAATGAGACATGCCAGCTAAGCAATATTTGACATAAAACACTGTGTAGAAAATGATAAAATTTCAAAATTAGAGAGAATGATAATTAGAAGAAGCTTCAATAAGAATGTACAAGAAAATTGGTTTTCAGAAATCGGTTTAGACTGAACAATTTACAAAGCAATAGAACCAATGGTCGTTGGGCCAGCTGGGGTTAACGTGCTACTCCTACAACAAATTGACATGTATGTTTATGTTTGTTTTTCTCTTCTAAACAACAATATTCAATGTTCCCAAAAGAAAATCGACGTGAAAACAATACTCTCCTTCCTTATATTTTCATACAGTGAAAGAGAAAGTAAAAAACAAGCTAAATTGCCCAAAATAGATCTAGAATGGGCGTTTCTGCTTATTACTAAGCGTACAATCAACCTACAGCCTCTTAAAACACATTGAATTAAAGCAAAATAATCAGACATTTACAATATAAGAAACTAACTATAGAATGTATGTAAATGCTGTTAAAATTGACAAATTTACATTTAAAAAATACCAAAAGATGGGTTTTAAAATACAAATAACAACGGAAGAGCTGTATTTATTGAAAATTAGTAAAACTAAAATATTATATAAATGAGCAGAACTCAAAAAGCAGTTACACGTGGACCGAAAGGAACCATGAATGTTGTTACATTGTTTGAACGCATCGAAAGAGAATCTTTTGATCTATCTGCCAATTAATTGCTCATCAAATGTAACGACTTTTCCATGTTGTGAATGACACAAGTCATTTATTATAATGAATCAAATACTTGGAAGAAAGATTTTCTTCTATTTTGTATGTATATTTTATATTGTAGTTAGTTTTAATAAAATGAATTTTCTAGAAATATTATTTGTGACCTTCTCGGCCCATAAAACCCAGCCGCAAGAAACCGGTAGGTAAGAAAGCCACACAAAACAAAATAAAAAAAAGAAAATAAAGTATTCAAGTATATTTTAAAAAAAACTTTAGGTATAAGACAATTTAGGCCAAAGGTAGTAAATATAAAATTAACCAAGATGAATTACATAAGAACACCAAAAAAAAAAACCTATTAGGTATGTACATTAACAATTATGAATACATTAGTGTGCAACTACAAATATCAAATTTACAGCCATTGTTTTCCCCAAAAAAAAATATAATAAAATATAACAATTAATGTGCATAACACATTATGGTTGGAGCTACAAATATCAGAATTACAACCTTTTGTTTTTTATTTAGAAAAAAATAATAAAATATAACAATTAATGCGCATAATACATTATGGTTGGAGCTACAAATATCAGAATTACAACCTTTTGTTTTTTATTTAAAAAAAGTAATAAAATATAACAATTAATGCGCATAATACATTATGGTTGGCCAACCGAAAACAGTTTTATTTTAAGTAAGTTTTCTAGATATAAATATATATATCAAAATACGTACAATGTAATTTTCATTTAAAAAAAAATTTACCAGAAGAGTTGCTCCAAAAAAAAAACAAAATTTACATCAAAACAACCTTTAAAACGGAAAGCATAGTTATGAATAATAAATAAAATTTTACAGTAACCGTAATGTACATAATCACATCTTTTAATAGATCATTGAAAGGTGAATACAGATAAATGTTCAATAAATAAAAAAAGGCGATTAGATCTGAATTGACTGTAGGAAAAAAATATAAAAAAAACTTCAAGTAGGAGACTTCCTTCAGCATGACGAGACAAAATTCCTCCAAAAGATTAATAATAGGAAAAAGTACTTACAGTTGAAATTCACTTTAGCAAAAATTCTTGGATACGTACAAAAATCCAGTGGTATCCCCACAATCCCACAGTCGGTCACCTAACTTCATGATACTTGACTATTATTTAATCAGGCTTGGATACCCAAGTAGTAATTTAAGAATAGGTATTCAGCAAACATCAATTTTGGAAATTTCTCCACAGATATCTCGAGACTCGAAAACACGTAATAAAAGAACAATCCGGTAAGAGTAAACGCAGACCGATGTAACACAAAGGCATTACTTTTATTAAAAAGCAATAAAAATATAAAATTTCACCACATTACGACTTGAAGAAAAAAATTAACGCACAGTACACGACCGATCACGTTAACCAACAAACTAGACCAGACCATCCTATAAGGAAAAAACGACATTCAATTACAGAAAAGGTACAATGATAGAACCGCCAGATCGCATCAGCTTACGGTAATAATAATAAAAGTGAATCGAAGTTAATAGAATAACCAAAATCAGCGCCAGAATATAAAATGTACTAAAAATGTAACGTACTGTGCCTAGACGTTACATATTAGATGATATCATTTTAAAGCGAATCTTCTATTTGATATTTTTACTTTCTCTTGCCTATATATGAATAACTAGGAAGGTTTTCAAGTCGATTTTAAGAAATCGAGTTTTCACCAGATATACACGTTTTCACACCCCCTGAACCTAAAAAACCATGTTTCTTGCGATTGGTGTGCGTGCGTGCGTGCGTGCGTGCGTGCGTGTGTGTGTGTGTGTGTGTGTATTGACAAAATATCTCAAGAACGGAATATCGTAAGAAGTTGAAACTTGAAACTTACTGTAGGTACTGCTAAAGAACCGTAACGAACATTTTCATCAAAATCAGTCTACCGGAAGTAGTAGTTCATTCGTGTAAGTTTTCACTTTTTTTGCGATTTTCTCAAAAATGGCTTCTACGATTTTTAAAAAAGAACCGCCTCATTTACTACATTTGTTATGCTCAAGATGGAGTACCCTCCATGTCTGCTAAAATTTAGGGAGGCTGTGTTTTCGTAGAAAAAATGTTTTTTTCAAAGATTGCGGCCTCAATATGCATTTTAGAGCAAAAAGTACAGAATCAAAGTTGTAGAGTACATAAAAGTAGTACATAAAAAAGCCAAAAACTTTTATTTCAACTTTTTTTTGTATAACGTTTAGTATAGCGATAAGTGATTTTCTGTTTGTTTTTTCATGAAAATCTATAAAACATGGATTTCTTAAGATTTTGACCTTAGTATGCATTTAACGACAAAAATTTTTATTCAAATTTATAAGAAATTAAAAGATCTAACACTTTTATATTGCGCATTTTTCTCTGTAGAGCCTAATTTAGGGTCAAAGAGTAATTTTCCGTATTATTAAGCCAAACTAAAGTTGGTTTTGATTTAGTATCATTCACTCATATTAAAATTAGGTTATGTTTTTTGACGTTAGTTTTTTGTTTGTTTCTAATGTTTTATTACTAATATTAGAATATATTGTTTATTATTTGCATTATCAAGAGAAAGTCGTGTGATTTTTTTACACCAGACTATTCGCGTCAGCAAAACATCCAAATACGGCATAACAGAATACTCATATTCTCTCAGAATATTTCTTCTTTTGTTAAAATAAATAATTTATATCCTTTTCGTTATAGTAAAGCTAGCAATGTACCCCGGTTGCATTTTCCTAGCCCCATAGGGGTGCACTAGATAAACTGGTATATTGTTTATACAGTTTTCCTAGTTTTACATTTCATATACTTTGTTAAAATATCACTTTGAGGGAAATAATATCGATTTTCAAAAATACATTTTTCTAGAAATGTACATAGATAATAATATTATGTATTGATGTAGGATATTTACTTAGTTTCTTCCATTTCCAAACGACTGGTCGAAATGAAAATGTTTTTATTTTTTAATAAGCTACTTAGAGAATACACATGCCGAGTCTCAGAACTGTAGGTATTTGGAACCCACCGAATTATTTGAGAGGTAAAGTCGTCAGCTGTTTAACAGCTGATTCGTGGCTAATTATTCTGCCTGTCTTTTATTGTGTTCAGATTTTTATCGCACGTCAACCAAAAGCGACTACAGCTAAAAAACAGACTTTAAACAGTTGTACAGGCTATTATCCAAGCGGTCAAAACTACCCCATGGCTTCAAAACTCTTGACTTACAAGGCGATGCTACAACCGATCTGGATGTATGGTAGTCAAATTTATGATACAGTAAAGCCATCAGTAATTTCACGAATACAAAATTTTTAAAGTAAATTCTTACGATTGATTACTAATTGCCCGAGTTGCATATCCAATAGAACACTACACGATGACTTACGCGTTCTTTACGTCAACTACTGTACCGTAGGTTCAGAGACAAACTACACAATCATAACAATCCCTAAATATACAATATGAACTCTGCAGACCTACCAGGAATCGCAAAAAGACGACTGAAACGCCGATGGAGTGGAGACATGATACATTAACGCAACCGTGACATTATTATGAACACAAAATTTAATTTAAACGAATACATTTACCGTTATCTGGAGAGCTATTGCTGGGTGGTGTTCCTTAAAGCAATTAACACGGTTGGATTTTTTATTTAATCTTTTTTTTGTAATTTAGTCGTGAACGTTTTGCTAGTTGTTCTTCTACAGTCGCAAAATAAATAAAGTAAAAATGAAAAGATTTTAATAGTTTATTTAAATCAGATGTTTTAAATATTTTAAACATTTCAATAAGTTATCAGTGACTTCTCCTTTCAATTGTATATTAAACAGTAATATGAATGACTAAATAAAGAAAATAACATCAAATAGCTACCAGGAAATAGTGAGTTTAACATTTAGAACGTTAAGTGAATTAGATCTTAGAATTGCGTAATGGACGACTATTTTCACAATGACAATTTTATGGGCTACGTACTTAACGTTGAAAATTTTGTGATGATTCCAACAGCGGAAGTCGTCTAAGGGTTTTCCACAAAATTACAGTCTTTAAATTGACTTCCTTAGTAAGCTTTAAAAAAAGAAAAGAAAACGAAGCTGTAGGTAATTCAATCATCTGTATTACTTTGTATTTTTTTTGTAAATTAACTGTTACATGTAACATTAAATTAAGCCTTCTTATCTCTGAGCTGTATTAACTAGTTTATATGCAATGACAGTGGAGCGTCAGTTATCCGAAAAAATTGGGACCAGAGACGTTCTGATAATCAAATACTTCGGTTAATTAAATAAGCTAAATACTGTAATTTGATACACTGTACCGTAACTATGTAATATAACCTAAACAGTAATAATGAAATATAACCTAAATGTTCAATAGGTTATTAAAAGCTAACATAAATTTGAGTTTTAAAAGACAGTTATTTATTTCATTTATTCCAAGTTTAGAGTACTAAAGGTTATAAAAACAAAGTGGAAAATACAGAATTTTAAAACTGAATAAATTAACGAAATAAACTACGGTAAAATCCTCTAGGAAATATTTTTTAAAACTCTTATATACAATAATTATATTATCTACCATTAATTTAAACAAAAACTTGAATTTTGCTCTAAACAATCTCCATTGTTGCCAAATTGCACAAGGAAAATAAAGAGTAGAATACATATTTCATTGAATTGTATGTCCAGATTATGGTATCGATGGTGGTTCGTATAAATCGAAGGTTTGGGTGACTGACATTCAAATAATCGACGCTTTTGAGTAGTTTGTATTAACTAACTAAAATCCTGCCCATTTATGATGTATTTTCAAAACACAGTATCGTCAAAATACAGTAATTACAGTGCGAAGACCTTTTACTAACGTTCTTATTACCGTGCATACAAATACTTACTGGTAGCACTCACCCATTTGTAATCGAGGCGCAACTTCAACTGCACTTGCCTAAAAAGGGCAACTGCCTTTAAACACCTGTGGTATCATTTTTTAAAAGGTATAGATTTTTACATAGTATGGCATGTGTAGTATGGCATAGTATAGCATGGCATACCCATCTACGCTTTACCGGAAAATTCTAAAACATACTAGAAATTATACATAACAAGTATAACAAATACCCAGCACCTCTTTTCCAAGAATTTCCATAAGAAAATTTCTATTCACAGTAAGTTACTCATTATCTTTTTTAACACGCTCTACTCACACAATTTTCTACAAGAAACAATTTTTTTCCCCAATTCTTTCTAAAACATCACTGTACAATTTCACAATATAATATGTCTAACTATTTATTTTCTTTTTCAGTTGCGTTTTTCAGTCCAAACGTTGGTGACTATCATGGCAATACAAATTTATCTGCCGCTGCTCAAAAGAGTTCCATCGATATAACACCAAGCTGCTTTCCCAAATTAGTAAGCCATGATATCTTTCTTCTTCCAGTTGGTTAATACTAGGTTCTTTTCTTTTAGTTATGTTTGCGCCAAGTCAGAAAGTTTTTTTTAATGTATAATATGCGTACGTTGCAATCTGTTCAATTTAAAATCCAAAAAGATGATAATATGTATGAGGTGTTAATGAGATGTAGCCTTGTACAGACTCAGGTTGATCATTCCTGAAAAAGAGGAGTTAATTGAACCCAAAACATCAAAGTACACCGGTAACCACTATCTAGTATTCAAATCCTTATAAAAGTAACTAAATTTACTAAGACTTGAACCATGGGACCTACGTTTCCGAAATCAGCTGTTCAATAGCTGACTCGCGGCGACAACTTTGCCACTGGACCAACTCGGTGGGTAGAAACTTTTTTTTTGTTATCCCGAATTTGTGAACGTTGCAATCTGTTCAATTCAGAACAATAAGCAACCTCATGACCCAATGAAATGAGGATGATGTGTATGACGTGTAAATGAGGTGTAGTCTTGTACAGACCCAGGCCGACCATTCCTGAGAGAGTATAGTTAATTAAATCCCAACCATCAAAGTACACCGGTAACCACTGTCTAGTATTCAAATCCGTATAAAAGTAACTAAATTTACTAAGATTTGAACCAGGAATTTTCGTCTCCAAAAACCAGCTGTTAAACAGCTGATTTTAACGACGACTTTACCTCTAGACCAACCCGGTGGGTTTAGAAACTTTAATACATTAAAATTCACCGTTACGTAACTTACAATAATCAAAAATGACCAAGCTGTTGATCTGACTTTAAATAAACTAATAAAGTTGAAAAACTTAATTATAAAAAATATTTAATAAAAAAGTGACTTACTTTAAAAAAAATTGAACAGGAAACATTCCGGTTAAAACTTCAAACAAAAACTTCCTTTTTTCAACAATATAATTTTTCGATAGAAAATTATTATTAGAATACGTGAAATTAATAAGAGAAGTGAAACAGGGTTATCTAGCACAAGTAACAACAACAATTTCCAGGAACATTTTCATCAACGTTTCAGTAAAAACGCGAGTAAAACTTTTAACTATAAAAACTTTTTAGCTTTTATTAACTTTTACATTCCATCGATTATTTTACTTCATAATTGTTTGCTGAGTTAGCAATTATTTATTAGAAAATATTATTGGCAGTTAAAAATTATTTCTTTAATCATTTTCTTTCCTTTTAATTTCATCTCCTTTTGGTTCATTTAGTTTCTTTTCTACAATTCATAATTAATATTAAAAAAAGTATTAAAATTCTTTCTTAATGATTACGGATTTACGATTCTTTCAATTTATATTTTTCTTGTCTTTCGCAAAAGAGTTTTTTTGTTTTTATTGTAAATTACAAAAGTCAATGCTTAAATTAAGTCGTATTTTACGTAGTAATATTGAGTGAGGTATTGGTCGATTAAGTTTTTTTCTGACAAAGAGGAAATTTCTTTTACACTACTTGATATACAGCAAATTCCGGAAATAATATTGAATATGAACTTTCTGTATTCGATCCTTGAACTAGTTATACCATTTCAGGTAAAATTTATTTTAGACATTATAATAAAAGTGTTGTTGTTTAGATCACCAGCTGAAAGGCTAGTTTAAACCTCTAGACGATTTACCAAATAAAACGAGGAATAAGGTCGTTTACAATTGTCTTCCTCTGAGTTAAAAATTATACTTATCAGCAGGCTGCGTCCTCTGATAAGCATTCTACCTGCCACCCTGCAAATGACACCTTTATTTCATGCACCACAGGGTCTGGGTGCATAACGATTAAATCCATTACGTTCAGAAGAGATAAACTGTTATTATTGTCTTTTACTCCTCTACCACTTCTGTTATTAAATGATTCAGTCATTTAATTAGCTAACCATGTGACTAGAAACAGAACTACTTTTATAGCCTTGGAACTAATGCATCAATTGAAAATAATTTTACACTCCAGCAGCCTGTTATGGTCAATAATATTGTAAATTTTTTGAGAGGTATCTTATTTGAAAATATAACAAATATAAATTATGTTTAATTTAAGCACGTACTATCTTGTAATCAAGTCGTTTCTTTCACATCGCTTCTTTTCTGTTAAACAAGGTTCTGCTGTATCTTCGTGTCGTCCAATAAATGCAGGAGTTCTCCAAGGAGCAGTTTTGTCACCCCTTTTGTACTCCATCTACGTATCCGATTTTCCTACCACACAACAAACTATAACTGCAACATTTGCCGATGACACAGCAATATTAGCCAGCGAAGCCAAGTGTGAAGACGTAACGCTTAATCTTCAACATCACATAAACACTGTACAACATTGGTGTAATACTTGGAAAATTAAACTTAATGCTGAAAAATCACAACACATTACATTTACTCTCAGACGACAAACTTGTCCCCCAGTTTATTTACACAATACACCGATCCCACAAAAATCCTCAGTGAAATACTTAGGACTGACACTAGACAGAAGACTGACATGGAATCCACATACTAGACTCAAAAGGCAATCTCTTAACGCGCGGTTAAAACTTCTCTACAGTCTTATTCACCATAAATCTCCTCTTCCAATTACTCAGAAACTTAGCTGTTACAAGGTACTTCTTCGTCCTATTTGGATCTATGGTTCTGTGATCTACGGATCAGTTAAAGTATCTAACATAAAACGTATTCAGACATTCCAGAACAAAACTTTACGCATCATCACAGGCTGTCCGACATACGTTAGTAACAAAACATTACATAGAGACCTTAACATTGAAACGGTGGACGAAACAATAAAGAAACTATACAGACGTTTTCATAGCAAACTACGCTATCACACAAATCCACAAATTCAGTCATTGTCCGCTCCTCACCTACCACACAACCCACTTAGAAGACTGAAAAGGCAATGGAATAGAGACCTTTTGTGAATCGTCCTGAGGGGTTGCCGCTGGGCGACTACCTCACACAAGTGACATCAAGACATTTATATAAAACTATTGACATTATAACTGCTGGTTGTGTTAACTTCTTACACAGTTGTAGTTTATTTTCTTAAATAAAGTCAAAAAAAAAAACCTGAGCTTATAAAATATAATTAGGCTTTTTTTTAAATGTAAGAAAATCTGGTTTTTGATTTTTACTCAATATTCACTTTCCCTTGCCCTACACGCCTATGAAACACAGTAATAAAAAATTATTTTCATATTCTTTTCAACAATTAATATCGGTTTTCGTTGCCGATCTGTTTAGTTTGAGTATCTTAATATCAAGTTATATCAAGTATATCGTGGACCGACAGAGTACGAAACACGGACGTACTGACTCGGATGGGCAAGGAGATGGAACTGCTATACGACATGAAGCGACGAAAACTGCAGTACTTCGGCCATGTTCTTCGAAACGGGAAATACAGACTTCTTCAGCTGATAATGGAAGGAAAGATAGCAGGAAAGCGCCGGCCGGGCAGAAGGAAAGCGTCCTGGCTGAAGAATTTGAGAGATTGGTTTGGTCTCAACTCCACGTCACTGTTCCGAGCAGCTGTTTCGAAAGTTAGAATAGCAATGATGATCGCCAACCTCCGACGCGGAGACGGCACTTGAAGAAGAAGAATATCAAGTTAAAAATTTTAAAATGGTTGTTGGTCAATTAAAATAAAATGGTTCAGTTAATTTGTGTATTCAGTGTGTACAGTAAGTTCAAAATTTTAATAAGTTTGTGTTTTTAGGTCTAAAGAAATGGCGTGTCTAGGAAAATTCCTGGTGAGGTCAAAAATATAAATTAATGGAAACATTTTTGAGTAGGTATCCAATTTGAAAATTTAGAATGTGACGTGACGTGTTATTTGCTAACAAGCAGGACGTGATAAGTAAACTAAATAAGTATAAGAATATTTACAGGACGATACATAAAACGTATCGTTTAAATTTTTATAAAACAATGGCGATTTTTTTGGTACTGTATGGAAGTGAAGTGTTGGTGCTTTCGAAGCTGGAACGAAATAAGTTGCAGGAGGCGGAAATGAGGTTTCTGAGAGCGCTGAAGGTTATACCTAGGAGGAAAGGTTAAGGACTGCGAACATACTTGATGCGATGGGAATTACTAGCTTAGCCGACAGAATGAAAATTCACTAGTGGTACTAGTGGAGACATTTATAACGGTTGAGGAAAGACCGCTTGCCTCGTTTATCTTACGTGTAGTGGCACTCATACGGGTTTAAGACGCTTGACGCCGCGAGGGTCTGAGAAATCTCACCACGGTAATTTCTCCTTCCAGGACACACGTGAAGGCGTCAAAATAACCGTGACATTGATCAGTCCGTTGTCTTATCAACAATTTTCTTTTTCAGTAGCACTTTTATATTCAAAATCACTGGTCACACACATCGCAATAGCCTCCCACGCTGCATCTCTCATGCCTCTGTTTTTTGTAATTTTCACACTCGACAACCCACAGTTCTGGTTATTTTTTAACTTCTTCTTTAACAATTGAGTTTTCGAATTCCTTATTCATTCCACCCATAGATTAAAATAGTATATTTAGATTATAAATTAGATAATTTAGATTGAAAAATAGAATAAAAACATATAAAAATAATTATAAACATGAAAGAGAATCCCACAACAGGCAAGTACGCAATACACAAAACGGGCGAGAAGAATCGTGGGCGAGAGGCTTGTCTAATTCATGAAGTCACGATGATGATGATGAAGAAGAAGAAGAAGAAGAAGAAGAAGAAGAAGAAGAAGAAGAAGATGGAGAAGAAGCAGGAGAAGAAGAAGAATAAGAAGAAGAAGAAGAAGAAGGAGGAGAAGAAGAAGGAGAAGAAGAAGAAGAACAAGAAGAAGAAGAAGAAGGAGAAGGAGAAGGAGGAAAAGAAGAAGAAGAAGAAGAAGAAGAAGAAGAAGAAGAAGAAGGAGAAGAATATAAACAAAAAGAATCTATTATTTTTTGAAATTTTAAATTATTAATCTTGTTAAAAATAATTATTGTCATTAACACATTAAAAGTTAATTATAAGAATTAATGAAATTATATAATATCTACAGTTACCTATTATATAATTCATAAACAAGCACAAAGTAATGAATTACCTTTCAGGAACAAAATCATAATGAAATACTCTAATACTAATTAAATATAATAATTAATATTTTCTGTAAGGAAAATACTTTCTTGGATAACTTTATCTATTATTTGCAGAAAGTTATAATAAGTTCACTAAGTTAATTATTAGTTGAAGATAAATTATGATCGGTTGATCAAAGTGCATCGGAAGTTTGGAATAAGATATATCGTAATACTACGTGATAGTTAATTGGCAAAAGTATAAGATAGAGTGAGTGAGTGAGTGAGTGAATACATGCGACTGGTTGGTAATTAGCGACTGGAGTAGCAAGTTGTGACGATTAATACGTACATAAGCAAACTTAGAAATATCTATCTGTTAATAACTTTAAAGTCATTAATGTTAAAACGTTTTCCCAACTATGACATACCGTAGGAAATTTCTATTAAGCCTGTTTATGAAAGGAGAAAAACCAATATTCATCAAAGATGGTGGTACACGTGTGGTTTTTATTTCTCGTATTTACTGTGTAAAGAGTACAAAATCACATTGGTGTTGAAAATAGACTGCTACTTCCGGTGAATCTATTTTGATGAAAATGTTCGTGTCCCTTAATGGTACCTAACCTAAAAATGTTGTAGCAGTCAGATTTGAGACTAAATTTATATAAACAGAAGTTTCTTTTATAACATAATAGTAATAATATTAATAATAAAATTGTTTAAATTCTCAGTTAACAAATTTGTATTAATCATTATACATTATTATTCTAAATTTCAATTTAAATTTTATATAAAATAAATTAAATAAATAAAAATTAAAAAATGTTTTATAACAAACAGAATAAGAATTGGAAATGTTTTGTCGGTAGTAAGTTACTGTGACGTACAGACATGTTGTTTTGTTGCTAGATCGCTTTTTGATAAAATAATAAAATCTTCATTGAACC
Organism: Catonia carolina; assembly: GCA_035578175.1. NCBI lineage: Eukaryota > Metazoa > Arthropoda > Insecta > Hemiptera > Achilidae > Catonia > Catonia carolina. The sequence goes on from JAQMRL010000013.1 coordinate 5,657,810, forward strand.
TTTTTGATAATAATTGATTGCATATTAATTTGATAATGTACGAGTCTCAAGGAAAAAGGTTGCACTCAAGATTTAGAAATTTTTTTTTTTTTATTTACGTTGCATCAACTACAGTGGTTATTAGCGTTGACGTTGGGTTGTAACTATGAAGGATAAAATGATTATTTTTTGTAACGTATGAAAATATGCTGTGCTTGAGTAGGATTTGAACCCAAGACCTTTTCACAGGTTCCCTTAGGAACCCATGAAAAGGGTATAAATAGAGGTAAATTATCCTTATTATATCTAAACCACTTCCATGTAGGTAAAGTAAGAGATTTACATAAATTATACAGTATTTAAATGTTTAAATTAATTTATTAATTTGTTAACTTATTTGAATGGAATTGTTTACAACAGGCTAACTACTGCCTCATTACAGAAACAACATTTTATTTCAGAGCAAAGAAAATATACGAAAGGAAAATGAAAAGAAAAAAGAATACAAACAAAAATAATCAATAATGTAAACAGAATTAAATACACTTAAAACAGTATTATACACATAGAGTTTACAAATAATTTACTAATAAAATTAATTGTGATAGAGGTCCAAAGCAAAACAAATTAACAGACACATAATGTCGAAATGCTTGAGAACTGACGTCTTGAAAGACTTAAGAATGGCTGACCTATACGATGCAAGGCTCTAACAAAATGGAACTATTGTTACAATTCTGTTCACGATATTATAATTAATTATCAAACAGTTAACTAGCGAAGAAGCTGTATAATTAGTGGAGGAAGATTTGTGACAAAACATATTTTTTTGAACGGTTATAAAAACTTTATTATAATTTATTTACTTTTATAAACAAATTCAATTCTAAACCAGAGATCACAAAGAATGAGGGAATACTGGGTAAAGATCAGGGCTCAGAGATCGAAGTAGAGTCTTTCATGTTGTGGCTGAAGTGGTCCATTGTGGCCTCACAAGTAAAAAAAAAAAAAAAGGAAACAAAACAATAGAGTAAATCTAGCGGGCCAAAGTTAGTCTTTGAAACATGCTTAATATTTTACGAATAATTAATAATAAAATAATTGTTACCTCATGTATGAAACTGACAATTTGTAATATTTACATACCTGGAACAAATAAAACGAAAATTCATGTTATATTATTTTTACATTAATAATTTTCATAGTAACTTTTTACACATTATCTTATCTGATAATCTTGTAAGAGTGAATTTAGACACTTTCTATAGCTTTCCATAAATTTTTCTTTACCTTGCAGCGCTGTTTCCTCCATGAACAATTAAAATCCAATTTTCTCTTTTTCATGTTGTCTGCATAATCAATGAACGGAAGCTTTTCCCTTGCCCATACATGAAAATTTACATCAAAATCAAAATCGGTTAACCGGAAGTAGTAGTTTATCCTTCTGAGACCCGACGGAATAGTGTACTATACCATATAGTTGCATTGATTGAGGCCCAGCAGTTTTACACTTGGTGCATGGTTTGAGAGGTATGGTATATATACTATACCAGACATATTGCACTTTTTGAGTCCTGATGAGAAACAATATGTTACTTTGGTTGAAACCGATGGTATAGTATACTATACCTTGATTGCACCTTGATACCTTCATGTTTTCTTTGTATTCTGTTTACTATCAAAATTGTGGACAACGTTTTTCCTCAATTTACAAGTGGAAAAAATTTCCCAGGCCTCAATCCTTGAACCTTACAGGTATAGTATACTGTTACGTCCAGCCATACTTTAAATGTTTTAAATCCAAGAGCTAATTTCTGAGTTGACTGCACACAATTTTGAAATAGTGTTTACCTGGATTCCGTCTCATGTAGGGATTGCAGGCAACGAAAAAGCCGATCTTGCGGCCAAGAGTGCTGTTCACTTACACAAACATTTCCATCGGGTCTCTCATTCTGACCTAAAGGCACACGTCAACAGAAAACTATTTGATTTCTGGAACTATAGGTGGACCGAGATGGCACCTTCGAAACGCCATATGGTACGAAAAACTTTAGGAGAATTTCCTCTACCCGAGTTTCATAATCGCAGGGAAGTATAATCGCAGGGAAGGATAATCGCAGGGAGGTTGTCATCTGCCGATTGCGAATTGGGCACTCATATATATCACACCAACATCTGCTCACAAAATCTACGCCGACAGTGTGCCCTTTCTGCGACGAAAAAGCAACGGTTGCGCATATAGTTTCAGAATGTAGAAAACTTCAAGGCACCCGTACACTTCTTGGTGTTTCTAAAACTTTTCAAAACAATGTTAGGTGTAAAGACAGTTGTTACAAAATTTTGAAATTTCTACGCTATATCGCTGTTGAAGACAAAATCTGAAGCCTACCAATTTTTACTTTTAATGTTTTAATTTATGAAATTATTGTTTTTACTGTTATTATACTTATAACTCCTATTGTGGTCGCTAATAACCATTAGAAGTTGATGCGACCTTTATAAAAAAAAAAAATAAAAAATTATTTTATAAAAAATATTTACGGTCCAGCTGATCAAAATTTAAAATCTAATAATGTGTAACTAGGCAACAAAAAAAACATTCTTTTCATTCATAATACATACAAGATTAACTAAAGTATGAACTCACTACATTCAAGACAATTATTATAAATAAATGATCATTATTATCATCATTATTATTAATCATCATTACTACCATCATTATTAAAATCATCATTATTAAACACTTCTACTATCAACGAACAACGTCTCATCATTATTTTTAATATCAATTATTATTTCAATACATCGCCACATATACTATATCTACGGGTCTCTACCAATGCACATCGCTACTGATACGTCAGGACTCAATCTAAGCACCCTTCAAAGTGTACTATACCGTTGGGTCTCAATATACGCAATCCAAAAAAAAACCTCAGGTCCCAAAAGGTTATTTATGAGATTTTCTCAAAAACAGCTTCAACATTTTTTAAACATCGCCCCAAAAATACACTTTATACTTAAAAAAATAAAATAAACCCTTGTCTTCTAAAATTTTTGGGGGATGTGCTCTCGTTGTAAAAATGTTTTCTTAAGATTGCGCCCTTATTGTGTATTATAGAAGAAACCTGTCTGACCTATGATTAAATGTAGGAAATTATAGCTTTACAATTGTTACTTAAGGCGTTTTTTGTACAACGCTTAATTTAGCGTGAATTAGTGATCTTCTGTATTTTACTCAACAAAATCGGTAATTATTTTAAAGATTGCGGCCTTATTGTACATTTCACGACAAAATTATATAATTAAAATTACAGAAAATAAAAATCTGCAATTTTTATTCCAAACTTTTTTCTACAAAGTTTAGTTTGGGATCAATTGGTGATTTTCCGTATTTTTTTAAGTTTAAAAGGTTGGTATTCATTAAGCGTCATTCACTCATGATTATAAGAAGCTTGTTGTTGTTGTTGTTGTTTAGGTCATCAGCCAAAAAGCTGGTTTAAACCTGTAGAGGTTTTACTAAATAAAACGAGGAGTGAGGTGGTTTACCATTACCTTCCTCATTGAGTGAAAAAGTATGCTTATTAGCATGCCGGGCCCTCTGAAAAGCACATATTTTCCACTCTGCAAATGACACCTTCACTTCATTCACCACAGGGTCTGGCTGTATAATGAAATCCATTACTTTCAGAGGAGATAACTCTGATTAGTGTCACAGTACACCTCTACCTCTTCTGTTCTTAAATGGTCCAGTCATTTAATTGGCTGACCATGTGATAAGAAACAGAACTAAATATTTAGCCCTGCAACGAACAGATTGATTGTAAATAATTTGACACTCCACTTGTCTGTTATGGGCAGATAAGTAGCTTATAATTATTTACATTTACAAGAAAAAGTCATGTGACTGTTTTACTCCAAATTTTTTTAATGTGAAGAGATTAAAAGAAATAGTTAGTTGTACATAAAATAACTTAGTCGTTTCCAGTGTATCGTTAGTTAGAAACGAACTATCATGTAGAGTATTAGAACCCGTTTGTTTAGAACCCGTTTGTTTACTTAAGTTTCCTAAGGAATCCGTCATTAAAATTTTGTCGTTGATTAACTGTTAACTCTTGCGAGATATAGGCCTAAGCAATCAATCACAGCCTAACGTGAATCTACACGAATAAACACTGTATAAGCTAACCTAATTATTCATCTACAAAAATAATAAACATAAACAATAATGAAAAAACTTTTTTTAAATTTTTACGTATGCACCAGTGGTTAGCCTGTTGCACTCCAAAGCGGAAGGTCCCAGGTTCAATCCCAGCTAGGGTCTGACAAACTAATACTTATTTATATTCACTGTTCATTAACTTAAAATAAGCTCTATTGATACGATGTTAGATAAACTAAAAAAAAACATTCTTATGTATTCGTAATGGAACCCGAAATAAAGTTATTTTTAAAATGATAACTCAAAATGAAACTTTCCAAGCAAAATTTCCCATTTATATTTTAACATCACAGTAATATAAATCGGGCCTTTAAATAATAATTTAACCCTTTATAGGGCAGTACTACAGGGAAAAATATGAATGTTGTAAAATGTTAAATTTTGTTTTATAGGGATTTGAATAATGTATTTCTAGTGCTAGAACAGTAAGATATTTATTTTTATTACGTTAAGCTGTGGTAAGTATACTTACCAAGGAACGTTTATCGAAATGGGAATCACAAATAATGTTTAGTGGTAGGATTGCTTATTAAAACAACAGAAAAATTTGTAGAATAACGTATCTGAATGTTATATTAGCGTAAATGCTTGCTTTCCCGTAGAAAATTCGAATTTTCTAAGTTCTGTACAAAAGTAACAACAAAACAATACGGTTGCGTACGCTGGTATAAATCCTTATTACATTTTTGCAACTCATAAATCAAATGGTCGCTGCGCACTAACTTCAAAATTCTGATAGCCTAATTATCAGAGAACATCCATAAAATTAATAATATCCATAAAAAATACGTAAATAAATAAATAAAATAAATAAAAAAATCCATAAAATAAAACTAAAATTATAAAATGCCAATAGGGTTCAACTGCATAGCTTATTCTTAATAAAATCGACCTTATTGCTAGTGGTAAGAATAATTACCAAATACCTGTAAAGGGTTAACACAAATCAGCGTTTACAAAGAAAATTAATAATTTTCGGAAACTTTTACCTTCATAATTAAACATTACAATGATTAAAATTAGCCCTATAGACCTAGTAACAAAATTGAATAAAAAGCTACTTTTTTCTTTTAGTTGTAAACCATATTTGGTAGAATGTTTAAAATCAGTACAAGTAAATAGTTCTATCTTAAAAATTATATCTTGATGGAGATAATGCTCACTAGGGTAAATCCAACTTAAAAAAGAGCATTTGTTTTCGAACAGATAAATTTAAGGGGAGCACTATACCTCGAAAATCGAAAAAATTCGATTATTCTAATTTTGACGCCATTGCCTTCTATATCTTTTTCTGTATAATTTCATATAAAAATCATAACTGTACGATAGAAATTACGGAAACTATGCAGATTTTTGTTAAGTAATGTTTTGACCATAATTTATTTTAATTAAGTTAATCTGTGGAAACAATTAAGAGTTGCGATATTCAAAGAACACAGTAAGTTGAGAATGTAATGGAAAGTGTGTCAAAAGAAGCAAGAGAAGAGAAAAAACAGGAAATTATTTGAGGAAAAAGAACAGTCTGGTGAGGATCAGTATTATGGTGCAGGCCGATTTTAGGGTAAGTAAAACTTTACAGCTCATTTCCCGCAAATTCACTTTTTTCCGTAAAGGTACAGTTTTCTCATAAACTATTGACTTTGAAGGTTATAATTTTTTGAGTATGTTTCACAGTATAAATTGTGACATATGGTACTAGAATCATTGCAGTGTTATAACTAAGTTCGAAATAAAATAAAAAAGTTCTACAAAAAATAATTAAATTGTTTTTGCATTTTCCAGAAAAAATTCTCGAAATGGTATCGCTAGCTCTTCATAAATAATTCTAGTACCAGAGCTTAAAAAGATGTCATAGAAAAGGCACAAGAAATTAAACTCCTAATTCTTAACGGTTTCTTAGAAACCTGTACCTAAAATGAGGTCAATTTAACATGGGTTAGATAGGAGGTATAGTGCTTCCCTTAAAAATTGGTCGCCAAGTGCAAAATTACGAATGGGGAATTTCCTCCTTGTTTTACGTAGTAAAGGCTCTAGAGATTCAAACCAGCCTTTCGGCTGATGACCTAAACAACAACATTTAGGCGGTGAGTTTTCAGGATTCAAAAAGTATTTTCATCTGGTTAAAAAATCTCAATAAAATTTAGTTTAATTTATAGATAGAAATAGATTCGCACAATTCGTTAATTAAAAATCCATTTATGAAACGAATTGATGATAGAATAATATAATTTATTTCTCTAAACATAAAACTGGGTTGAGAAACCATTGAAAATAAGGCTTGAATTAATTAAGCCGACAGATACTGTTGAAGAAATATTATTAAGGATTTAGAGTAAGTTGGTAGGTTGGGTTCAGGTGAAGGTAGATTTTAACGAGAACTGTCAGTAATACTAAGTATTTGTAAGTGGAGGCCGTCTAATATTTGAGCGGTCTGAACAACATGTCTAACGTAACGGTGTTCTCGGCCGGGTTTAAGTCTGTCCATCATAAGAGAAGAGCAGAGGAGAGTTGAGTATCCCACCCGTCACTGTTTATTCCATTAGTCCTAAAGGCTCTATTCCTATTAAACAAGACTATACTCTCCATTTAGAACAATAGTAGGCTTACAATAGATATGTCTACGTTGTGTTTGACGTGCATTATTATTTCTCTAATTTCAAACAGTAATCAGTAGATTAAGTGAATTAATAGCTGAGTGATTTACACACAAACATTCTTTTATCATTTTCATATTTACATTAACTGAATTTGAAAATTAATTAGAATCTAATGTATTAGCATACAAACTTCCAAGCATTTTAGCAGACATTGCGTTTACCCGATCTTGTAGAAAACACCCTTTTAAAAACATTTTTAAAATCATGAAAATGTAGCAAATGAAGCGATTTAAAAAAAAATCGTAGGAACCGTTTTTGAGAAAATTGCAAAAAAGTTAAAAATCGCACGAATAAATTACTACTTTCAGTTGACCGACTTTGAGGAAAATGTTCATGTTGGATTCTATAGTGGTACCTTAAGTTTCAGGTTTCAACTTCGAACCCTATTTCGTTCGTGAGATATGTTGTTCACATACTGACACACCAATTTTGAAAGATCAACATGAAAACAATACTTTCCTATCTTATTTATATTCACAAAGGGCAAGTAAAACTAAAAGGATATGAATATAATATCGTTGAAGAAGAGTGTTAACCTTCTAACTTCATTTTAGGCCAACTTATGATTTTGGTTTGATATGAAAAAGGAAAATTAAATCTACCCACAAGAAAAACTGCCAATTCTAATCAGTAGTATTAACACGCGTTTCGTTGTGACGATCATTTTTGTCAATTTTCCTGGGAACTATACAAGTTTTATTCGATTTTTAAGCCTCTCCGTAATATTTCAGTAAAATGGAGTTAGCAGGTTAACACTTTTACCAACGATATAGCCTACATAACATTGAATTATACCGTTACCATTAATATTAACTGATCTTATTCAAATAAATCAGATTCTAGCTTGTTTTATACAATACTGTATTATTAAACGGATATTATGATGTAGCTGAAGAAATCTCATTTCGAAATTGGCTTGATTTGTCGAAAAATACTCCTCAGGCAGCGGTTCCATTTTCACTTTACACTGGTATAAGTTATTATAAGACTGATTTTAGTAGTAAAGTTGTAACCTTGCTTATTATGACGAGAAGACGAATTTTCTGTTCATTTAAGATTTTATTGTCTTCTTTAGCTATCGTCAAATTTATGTAGGCTACATTTATATCAGCAAATGTTTCTAACTTTTTGTGTAGATTACGAATCCAAAAACTGTTTGTTGCTACCTCTTGTAGGTTCTGTTATCTGAAGGTGACGAAGGGATGGACGGACATAGAAAACTATAGATGGCATTTTTTTAAAGTGCTACCAATTAAAACCCTACAACTTTTACTTTGAACTTTTTTGTACAACTCTTAGTTATATATGAGTAATTTTCCTGAGTAATTGAGTAATTTAATTTGAGTAATTTGCCTGAACTAAATATTTTTTAAACAAAGATTAAACATTATAATATTGTGAAAAAACCTGTGTGTTTGTACGCGAGTAATTGTCATAGAATGACCGGGAAGCCTAGCCTAAGAGAAGCAGAGACATTTTAGAGAAAAACCTCCCCAAGATAGTTACTTAAAATTTATCACCTAGAAATACATTTCAAAACACTATTTATAAAACTGTATAATTTTTAAGATTGATTAAAACAACCACCGGGAGTCCATCTTGTTGTCATGCCCCACCGATACGCGAGTAAACCCAATGGGTGGTACCAGCATACCAGACATATTTTTACTTACTAACTATTTCCAAATACGAAATATTGTAAATTTATCACCTAGAAACAGATTTTAAAAAACACCGATTTTAGACCTGTATATTTTTTATGATTAAAACAACCACCAGGAGTTATCTTGGCGACCACCGTCCATCTTGTTTTCATGTCCCACCGATACGCCAGTACAGCAAAGGGGCGGTACCAGCGTACCAAACATATTTATTTTTACTAAATATTCCCAAATACGAAATTCATTTACTTAAAATTTATTACCTAGAAACATAGTAAGTACCAATGTTGTTTTCTAAAAAAAATTACAAATTTTCCCGAGGGATGACGAATTATCGGATGTGACGAATCAACGGGGTTTTACTGTAATATTATTATTATTGTTACTGTATTTGTATTATTATAATTCTTCATTAGGACATCCAAATAGGTCAATACCAATAGGTATACTAATGAAACTTTAAAATCTAATGTTACCGATCTATGGGTTTACTTACTTTAGTCTGTAGGGTTATTTATATCAGTTTTGTGATTGAGAAAACGATTTAAAGTCTTGTCGTTTTTGTCAATTTGAAAATTCAGGAAGTGGAGCAGTTACAATTATTTATAGGGTCCTATCTGAGGAAAATTAGCACGGTGCAATCCCAGCTGATCGATGAGGGAAAGAATAAAATAGAGACCAGGGATTTGAGTTGCGGCGTGATGGGACGGACGAAACTGGAAAAAGAAAAACGCCCTGACCAACTCTACCGTCCAGGTGATTCATCTTACTCTGTGCTCGGTTGGCGTCGTTGTTACTTTACTTATTAGGCCACAGTTGAGTGGCAAGTCGTGACCTTTTCCTGTTGTCTGCATTGCACCAAATTTAATACTTAAATCTTCAATTCTAAATTTTATTTCTTCTCTTCTAATCTTTACACGAAGTTGTTTTTTAATTATATAATTTATGAAAAATAAAAACTTAAAACTAATATTAATACCTACTTCATAAATTTTAATTTTTAGTAATGGAACCAACTAAACATTGTTATGACCATCCGGAGTATAAAATTTAAATAAACTAAAATTTAATTGAGGTTTACTTTAAACAATTTTTCTACCCTTTCAGTTGTATTAATCCTTGCATAATTCCTCCTTAACTTTACCCAGTTTTTCATATCGTTCATTTTACAAAATAAAAAATATAAAGTGTAAAAAAAACAAAATAAATTTACTACCATAAGTATATTTTAGTAAACGTATATTTTTATATTAAAATAGACACACAAAAATCGTATTCATTATTTTCTTCCGCATCTACTTTTTCAGTGAAAAAAACTGTTGTATGGCTTCTCTTTTAGAAATGAATTTTTTTTTTAGTTTTCAACTTAATATGCATTTTAGGGAAACCTACAAAATTTAAAATTCTACAACTTTTATTTAAAATTTATTTTTTCCAACGCATTCTTAGTGATTTTCCGTATTTTTGCATTGAAATCAGTAAAAATAGGAATATTAAAATTAAAGCCTTAGTATGCATTTTACGAATAAAGTCAATTTTGCAATCAAACTATAAAAAATTAAATACCTACAACTTTTAATTAAAGAATGTTTTTTCTGCTAATCGTTGTTTAGCGTCAGTTAGTGATTTCCCGTAATTCTATGTCAAATAGAGGTTTTTTTACTTTAATTTTTATTATAGCACAGTGCATTGAGCTGCACAATTTCTGTATATGATATTTAAAGGATCCCGAAAAATTTACTTTAATGACAAGAGTCACCCAGTGGTAAATTCCCCGTTTATAACTACGAAACCGTTATTCAGAGGTGTCTACTCCATTATCGCTTTAGAAGTCGCTCAGTTAGGAAGATCCTTGTCAAAGGCTAGTTGGTTTGGTCATCTAGTCGTTCGCAAAATTCACTATAGAAGAACGTGGTAAGTTTCATTACTGTTGGAATTTTGAAATCGTCGTGAAGGGTTTTTCCGGCCGCATTGGCGTGGTTGGTAACGTGCTCGCATCTCATCATGCGGTCTTGGGTTCGAATCCCATTCAGGCACGGCAAATTTTCATACGTTACAAAAACTCTTATCATCCTTCACGGATCGCATTAGCAGTAATTACAGAACAGTCGGACGTTAAATAAAAAAAAAAAATACATAAAAAGGCGCGCCAGATTCAAGTCTTAAGAGTTTTGAATGAAAGGTTTGGGTCGACTTTAAGTTACTCTCTGCTGTTACTCCAAAGAGCTGACACCTTAAGTCTAGATTGGTTTTAAAAGGTTATATTATTAAAATTTTGCAATCGACGTTCAATTTTTATCCAAGGGTTAATTAAGCATAGGAGTAGCTTTCGAACAGTGGTTTATTTTCATTTAGCATCATTCATTCATGATTTAAATTAGGTTATGTATTTAATATTAAATTGTTTACTCACGATGAAACGTAGGTTATATGTTTCATTATTTTTAACATTGGTAATATATTTAACACTAGATTTTTAAGCTAAAATGAAATACTTTACAATAATTGAACACAAGAACATATCCTGAACGAAAAAAGTGAAAAAGTAGTGAGAGCCGTAAGGAGCGACCAGTTTCTTATCAAAATGATATATAAGGTAGTATCGTTATGCATAGTTTCTTTTGCACGTTTACTTTTCTTTTTATCTGTTGAATTTTGTAAAATATTTTCATGAATACCGAATTCAACGCCGTGTTCAACAGCCAGATAAAAACCGTTTCGAATTCGTACCGCGTATTTTAATTATCATACAAGGAGGAATAACCGAGTACGTACGGCAAACGGTACTAAAATAAGAAGTACTGCCACTGCACAAGTGAAGGTGGTTTTTCGTTGTAGAATTTAGCTCGGATGTCTGTATGCAAACGTGCCTTCCATTCTGATTATATTTCCCCGGCACGTCTTACTCCTGTCCATTTTATACTCCTCGTTCCTCGCCCTGATATACCTTCACCGATGTTACTCTTTTACCACAGCCACGGGTTACAATTCATACAGACGTCATTTTTCTACTTTTGACAGAACCTTTTTCCTTAATAATAAAACGTCTTTTTTATAATTATAGTACTCTTATATAAACATGAAACTAAATTTTTAAACTAATAAAAATCTACCGAGAAAGATGAATTATTTAAATAAACAATAGTTCCTCTATTTTAAAAAAATAACTATGAAACAAGGTATATAATTAAATTTCTTTTCATTTAAATATACATCATACTCTGAAAATTCAAATTTATTCAACCGTTGAGACGACGAATTAAACTACATTATTATATCAATTCAAACTGGTGAGTCACGGCAATGACTTTACCATTAGGCCAACCCGGTAAGTTTACCGAATACTACAGTCTCAGTTTCATGGTTTCAGAAATAGGAAAAAAAGGTGGGTCGATAATGTAATTGAGGACCTTGCAATTAATGATTTATAGAATATGTGGAGATATAGAGGGAAGAAGAAAAAGAAGAAAGAGAAAGAGGAGGAGAAGAAGAGGAAGAAGAAGAAAATAAGAAGGAGGAGAAGGAGAAGTGAAAAGAAACGAAAAAGAGAAGGAGAAGACAAAGACAAAGTGGAGGGGTAAAAGGAGACAAAAATGAAGGTGGAAGAGGAGAAGCAGTAAAAGGAGGAAAAAAGAAGAAGACGGAGTAATAAGAAGAGAATAACGGAAAGGATAACAGAAGTGGAATAAGAAGGAGAAGGAGAAAGAGTACGAAAAGGAGAAAGAGGAGGATGAGGAGAAGAGAAGGAGAAGGAGAAAAAGAAGAAGGCATAGAAAGAAGAGAAGGAGGAGGCGAATGAAGAAGAAAAGAAGAAGGTAAGGAGATGTTTTTATTCCTAATGTGTGTACGTTAGAATTTGTTCAATGTAAGAACTATATGGAAGCATCTTACCAGAAGAAAGAATAGGCTAGTGGGGCATATCTTAAGAAATCCAGGTAATGGTCAATCAATAATGGAGGGTAATATTAAGGGAGTGAATTGTAGGGGGAGGCTAAGGTTAGAATAAATAAAGCAAATAACAAAAGATGTAGGGTGCTACGGGTACGTAAATATGAAACGACTTGCGCAAGATATAATAGCATGGAGAACTGCATTAAACCAGTCGAGAGACTGATGACAAAAATAAGTAAGAACAATAAGCAACCCCATGACGTGTAAATTAGGTGTAGCTTCTACAGATCCAGGCTGACCATTCCTGAGAGAGTATTGTTTATTAAACCCCAACCATCAAAGTACACCAGTAACCATTGTCTAGTATTCAAATCCGTATAAAAGTACCTATATTAGGATTATAACCAGGAACCTTCGTCTCCAAAATTAAGCTGTTAAACAAGTGACTCACGGCGATGACTTTACTCCCAGACCAACCCGGTGAGTCGAGAAGACAATAGCCAAATTTTTACTTTCTCTTGCCTATATGAATATACAGGGTGATTCATGAAGTTCTCCCCCCACTTCTACAGCACATTGTACTAGTAAAAATAATGAAAAAATGTTATATAAACATAGGTCCGAAAACGCTTCGTTAGCGAGTTACAGCTAGCGAAAGTTTCGCCTGGATTTCAGTTCACCAGGTGAAATGAGGTCTTCCTGGAATTGTGGTAAGGTAGATTAAGGGGCAAATTCAATCATTTCTTATGGTTTTTGATCTGATAAATTGAATAAAACAGGTCCCAGATCTGTAAGTTAAATAGTTTTTAAGAAAACCAGTGTCAAATGCAAAAAAATGGAGTGAAAAACTTATTTTTTCATCTTTGGGCAAGGATAACTGTGTTATTTCACCAAAAAACAGTTAAAATTTTTCAATAAAACATGTAGAAAATTTTATTCTGAACAAACCGGTGTAAATTAAGTACACAGAAAGCGAATAGATGTTTGATTAAATGAGTTTTTATTCATAAGAGTACAAAGTAAAATTAACCGGAAAAACTAAAATGAAAAAATGTGTTTTTTTCACTCCATTTTTTTGCATTTGACACTGGTTTTCTCAAAAACTATTCGCTTTCTGTGTACTTTATTTACACCGGTTTGTTCAGAATAAAATTTTCTACATTTTTTATTGAAAAATTTTAACTGTTTCTTGGTGAAATAACAAAGTTATTCTTGCCCAAAGATGAAAAAATGTGATTTTCACTCCATTTTTTGCATTTGACACTGGTTTTCTCAAAAACTATTTAACTTACAGCTCTGGGACCTGTTTATTCAATTTATCAGATCAAAAACCATAAGAAATGATTGAATTCGCCCCTTAATCTACCTTACCACAATTCCAGGAAGACCTCATTTCACCTGGTGAACTGAAATCCAGGCGAAACTTTCGCTAGCTGTAACTCGCTAACGAAGCGTTTTCGGACCTATGTTTATATAACATTTTTTCATTATTTTTACTAGTACAATGTGCTGTTGAAGTGGGGGGAGAACTTCATGAATCACCCTGTATAGGAAGGAAAGTATTGTTTTCATGTCGATTTTTCAAAATCGAGTTTTCACCGGATCTATACGTTTTCAGACCCCCTGAACCCAAAAAACATGTTTTTAGCGATTGGTCTGTGTGTGTGTGTGTGTGTGTGAGTGTGTGTGTGTGTGTGTGTGTGTGTGTGTGTGTCTGTGTGTGAACAGAATATCTCAAGAACGAAACATCGTACGAACTTGAAACTTAAAACTTAAGTTACATACTACTACCGGACCCGACACGAACATTTTCATCAAAATCGGTCAACCGGAAGTAGTAGTTTATTCGTATAATTTTTCAGTTTTTTGCGATTTTCTCAAAAACTGGTCCTACGATTTTTTTTAAAATCGCCTATTTTACTCAATTTTTTATTCTCTACAAGATAGGGTAGGCGCCATGTTTGCTGAAATTCTCGGTGAGGCTGTTTTCACGTAAAAACGTTGTTTTTTTAAGATTACGGCTTTAATATAAATTTTAGCGCAAAAACTTATATAATAAAAGTTGTAGAGAATTTAAAAACCTACAAATTCTGTTTCAAACATTTTTTTGTATAACGCTTAGTTTAGCGGTAATTTGCGATTTTCTGTTTTTTTTTCTCACGAAAACGTGAGAAAAATCGATTTTTTTAACATTTCGGCCTTAGTATGCATTTTACGACAAAAGTGTATATAATTAAATTTATAGAAAATTAAAAGATCTACAACTTTTGTTTAGAGCATTTTTCTCTACAGAGCCTAGTTTAGCGTGAAAGCGTGATTTTCCGTATTTTTAAGCCAAATTGAGTTCGATTGTCATTTTGCGTCATTCACTCATGATTAAAATAAGGTTATGTTTTTGAGGTTAGTTTTTGTTCATTTCTAATGTTTTAATACTAATGTTAGGTTTATTGTTAATTATTTGCATTGGCAAGAGAAAGTTGTGTGAGTGTTTCACACCAAATTTTTTCATTTATCTTTCAAAACCGAAGAATAATAAAATCCACTGGCCATTTTACTTTACCAGGTTGACAGCGCAATTCAAGTTATTCCAGTCAATATTTGAACAAAACGAGCAACAGAAATGTCTACTACATCATATTAATTACAGCTACTTGAGTAATGATTGGAATTAAAAATAAATGAATAAATAATTTTTAATAAATAACTCGAACACAGAAACTGAAGAGGGCTTACGAACGAACACACAAACTTTATAACAAAAAAAAAGCATTTCCACACATGCAAAAATCAGACACTACAACTCAGTCTTCAAACCCGAGGTGCTATACGCAGCAGAAACATTGTCACTTCACAATAAGACTCTGCTATAAAACTGACAAAAGAAGAACGTAAAATCATCAGAAAAATACTTGAACCACGAAAAACTGACGATGGATACCGGCTACAAACCAACAGAACCAAAGAGAAAATTTCAAACATTTCAGCAGACATTAGAAAAAGACGACTTAAAATCTAGGGACACATACAACGACTTCCTGACCACAGACTTATCCACCAGTCTCTTATTGCTACAGAAAATCTTAAAGGCATGACATGGGCCAAACAAGTAAGAAGAGACCTTGACAACGCTCAACTCACTTTCGAGGACGTGACAGACCGCGATACGTATAGAAAAAGAATACGAATAAGGTATACGAGTGGGAAGTGCAGCCAAAGATCAAAGCTTAGAAGACCGGCACTACGTGGACAGAGGAGAGGAAGAGAGCCATGAGTGAGAAGATGAAAATGTCATGGAGAACCCGCAGGAAGAACCGTAGAAGCTTTACGTGATCCATAAGGGTCTACAACGAGTATAATAATAATAATAATAATAATAATAATAATAATAATAATAATAATTTGAATAAATAATAAATAAGTTTGTGTATTGTTTGTACAAAATCAGAACAATTTAGTAACTACGATATTATAGATTATGAATCAAGGATTGACTATAATACAAAGTATTTGTAACAAATTTATGAAATTAAATTAATAATTTAAATAATAAATGCTTTCCGATACGCGATGGATAAACCAAACTTGAACTTTCATAAAATGCATTACATAGTTAAACAGAATAAAAGATATCAGGTCTGCCAACATAAATAATATTCATTTTTGATAAACTGTTATAATTCATCACTGGTGTTTTTCCTTTATGATAGGTTACTGAATTGCAATTCATCGCGCAATTTAATTACTTTTAGGCATGTCAGTAATTATTCACAAAGTTATAAAGGGTTATTAAGCCATACACAGTACACTAGTTATGAGTACAGAACTGTATTCTATAATTAAACTCTTTATACAAAGTATTCTAATCTCATATAACGTTATTTTATATGAGATAACATGCTCTTATCTTTTATTAAAAAAAAAAATAAACAAATTATACCTCATTATGTAATTAAATTCCATTCGAAATTTTTTAACATCTTCTATATAATTATAAAATTTATAAATAATTTTTACTTTCTCTTGTCCTATAATAATATAATTTATACGGAAGGAAAGTAACCTATTGTTTTCATGTCAATTATTCAAAATCAAGTTTTCATGGGAAATACATTTTCTCAGGCCCTTGAACAAGAAAACATGTTTTTTTGTGGTTGGTGTGTGTGTGTGTGTGTGTACGCGTGTGTGTGTGTGTGTAACATTTATAAATATATATATATTTATATACTAGCATGCCCCGTCGCGGCTTTGCACGCGAAAAATGGTGTAATCACTTTTTTTTTAATATGTAACAGAAATTGTGTTCCTCCGTTTCAGCAGTTCTTGCTTTTTGAAGTTTTTTTGCTTTTGATGATTTTCTTCCTAGTAATGTTTAAAAAGGTTTTTTTTTTTTTTTTTTTTTTAACTTTAATAACTTTATTTGCAACTATATACTACGATACAACGAGCAAATTAGATGACAAACAAAGGATGACAAGGAAAAAAAATAAATAAAAATAAATAAATGAAAAAGAACAGTGATACCCATTGGTATATGTTCTATGAAATAAAATTCATGATACATGAATGATAAATAACAACATAAGAAAAAAAAAGAAAGAAAAATAAAATAAATCACTTTATAGAAGATCTCTGGCCCATTGACGTTTCAACCTGCGCTGCGGATTTCCTGGTAGTGATGCATCCGATAGTTTGGTGATTAATTCGTTGGGGTGATCATGCAATTTTCTGTAAAAAACACTGTAGCTGGACTTAACTACTTCACTTATGAACGGAATATTAAGGTCGTCATGTAGAATTTTGTTGTTGACATAAAAAGGTGCGCAGGTGATTAAACGTAGGCATTTTGACTGAAAGGCTTGTAATTTTTGTAGATTGCTCGGTTTAGCTGTGCCATAAATTTGTAGTCCATAGGTCCATATTGGTTTGAGATAAACTTTGTATAGTAATAGTTTAGATTTTAGAGTCAGTGAAGAGCGGCGTCCAAGTAGTCGAAATAGTTCTTTCAATTTGGAGTTCAAAGTCAGTCTTTTGGTTTTTATATGAGTCGCCCAGGTGAGTCTCTTGTCAAGGTGAAGTCCAAGGTATTTAACGTTTTGTCGTTGTGGTATCGGTTTATTGTCGAGAAATAGTTGAGGACATTCGCCTTTCCGGAGAGAAAAGGTGACATGCACTGATTTTGAAGCGTTGAATTGGATCCTCCAGATTTTTAACCAATAATTTAAAAAGTTAATGTGACTTTGTAAATTATTACTTGCCGCTTCTGGCTTTACATCAGAAGAAAGGATGACTGTATCGTCAGCATAAGTCGCTAAGGTGGTGTTAGCAGATGCAGGTAGATCTGATGTATAGATGCTGTAAAGCAGTGGCGACAAGATTGATCCTTGTGGAACACCAGCGACGATTTGTTTGTAGTCAGACAGAGCCGTATTATGTTTTACTTGAAAAAATCTGTCCATTTAAAAATGTAAGAATTTTTTTTCTATTAGGAAATTCACAATCTGTTGAAAACAATCAGTGAATGTGATAACGCAAAATTTGGAAAAAATTAACATGGTAAATAAACGTGAGTGGGGACACAGTCCAGTGACAGAACTCCGACGTGAATAGTTAAGTGTAGCATTAAGTACAGCATTTAAAACACTGTAATGGATAGTCAATTACATTACTACGTTAATAGATGAGGCCCCGGCTCCATCGACGTTTTAGACGTCTTATTGGATTGTTTGGGAGAGTCTGCGCTACCAGATTTGATATCAATGAGTTATGGTGGTTCACGAGTTTCTTCCTAAATATTGTATAGAGTTTTAAGAAAACGTCATTTATGTAGGGTACGTTTAGGTCTGAGTGTAGCGTTTTATGTAAGAATTTTAACATAAAAAATTTAATAAGTTATTTTTCATTATACCAGTGTATTAAATTGTTAAACATATTAAAAAACAACGTATTCTATTGACTTTTAACATAGAACTCGGTTTGATGAGAATGTATTAATTTTTGTAGTGGTACATTGATGTTTTTATATTGTGCTGCGTATTTGTAATAATATATGTTGATATATTTCAACACGTTTGTAATTATGTTATGGCCATTAAATACCATTTTTGATCAGTTGGTGTGTAGTGTTTGTTTCGGAGATTATTTAAATGTTGACAGTATGTGTGTGATTGTTAGTGAAGAGGTCACAATGTTGGTAGTGTGTTTGTTGCGGCTTTGTTGACGATGTGGTGTGCGTCAGGCTATGGGGCCAATTCTCATTCTTGTTATGATAACTTGATCTCGTCTGTTGAGGTGATGTAGCTTCTGATGCTTATATGTATTTTTCTTTATAATGTATTTTGTTCTTATGAAAAATGTTTTTCTCTTCTTCCTGTTCTTCTTTTTTCTTCTTTTTCTTCTTCTTCTTCGTCTCTTGTTTTCTTGTTTTCCTCCTCGTCCTTCGTGTTCTTTTCTTCCTCCTACTCCTCCTTCTCCTCTTTCTCTTCTTCATCCTCTTTCTTCATCCTCTTTCTTCACCCCTCTTCTTCTTTTAATTTTCCTTCTTCATATTTATTTCATATACCGGGTAACCCGGCTTTCTTCAGAAACCATTTTATTCTCGGGCGTCTTCTTTTACCCGTGCAATTGTATCCTTGGGCTAAACGCGGTAAAAGAACATTCCAAATCCATCCAAATGGCTGCACAAGCTCCTCTTATGAATGGTTATTCCTTTTTCTAGATAGGCTGGTAATGCCCATTTCATCCCATATACCGTATTCGTTAGTATATCCTCCCAGGTACAGGACTTCACTGCTCCAGAAATATCATTTTAACCCCAGAAATTTATCTAGTTTTTTGCTTACAAACTCTCCACACCTGACTTCCTTTCAGCATCACAGCTAGAGAATTAAAATTGAATTTCCAGTAAACTGAAATAAATTAAGTCATAAATGAATAACAGAGAATTAGAATTAGAATGTAATAATTTTTATGAACCGGTAATGCGTTTGAAGTTATTTAGTCATTTTCAACAAAAACCTCTTTCAGGAGACGACGTGTCTCTTGGCTGGTGGCGATTGTGAAAAATGTTTAGTACTCTTAACTTATGACTAAAACCATTGGTGATTTCTGTATATCCTCTTTAAGAGGAATCGAATGACACAATTTTTGTTTCTAAATTCCTAATTTTATTTATTTACTTCCGGTTTTGAGCCAAATTTGATCTGTAACTTCAAACCCAATTATTTGTGTATCTACTCTTAAAGAGTAGATGGTAGAAAGAATAGTACTGACATGATTTTTGTTTCCAAATTCCTTCCGGTATTGGGCTGCTTCCAGTCAAATACGGAACTTCAAACCCAATCCAGGCTCACTAATTTTTTGAGTTGATTACAAACCCAAAAACTCTTTGTTGGTATCTCTTGCAGTTTCTGAGTTTGATTTCTTGACTTCCGGTTTCGAGCCACTTCTGGTGGAAACCGGAACTTCGAACCCAATTTCAGTTCACTTACTTTTTGTGTAGATTACGAATCCGAAAACAATTTGTAGTTATCTCTTGTTGTTAGTGATATCTAAAAATTGCCACCGATGAATAAATACAGAATTTTAATTAGAAATATAATTATTTAATCCGGTAATGTTTATAAAGTTATTAAGTAATTTTCAAAATAAACAATCTCATGTACTGTAATATAGAAGAGCCTTTCAGTATTAATATTTCAATCGATGCACTAATATCAGTGTTGGATATAAAACAATGTAAGTCGATTGTATCGTGCCAACCGACATTACCCCTAACATTAATATGTAGATGTAGAAGTAAATAGGAAAATGGCGTTCAGTTGAATTTAACATGCATGTTGTTTTATCACAAGTAGATTAATGTACCAGTCAAACTACTGTATCTATCCGATGATGTGATGGTGAAATAGTATGACGAGAAATAGTACAATTGATTCCTAAGAGAATATTGCTTGAGGGCGTATTCAATAATACCAAAATACTTTGCTCTTACATTGAAAAGTAATATCACAGTCTAGCACACCACATTCCATATAAATGTTCATTTTATCTGCTCTGTTATCATCACATTACTATATTTTATTAAATCTAATAGGAAAATTATGTATTCGAATACATTTATTTTTCTTATACCTAATTTGTGTACGTTGCAATTTGTTCAATTTAGAATAATAAGCAACCCCATGACCCAATGAGATGAGGATGATGTGTATGACGTGTAAATGATGTGTAGTATTGTACAGACCCAGGCCGACCATTCCTGAGAGAGTTTGGTTAATTAAACCCCAACCATCAAAGTACACCGGTAACCACTGTCTAGTATTCAAATCCGTATAAAAGTAACTACCTTTACTAGAAATTGAACCAGGAACCTTCGTCTCCGAAAATCAGCTGTTAAACAGCTGATTTTGGTGACGACTTTACCTCTAGACCAACCCGGTGGGTCTAAATACAAATAATATATATATTTTCGTAAACACTCATACAACCTTCTCTAGCCAGTGTATAATATTATAATCTAAGTTTAATGATGAGTTAGCAATGTTGTTGTTTCTGTCATCACCCGAAAGGCTGGTTTAAATCTCTAGAAGCTTTACTAAGTAAAACAAGGAGTAATGTGATTTACCATTGCCTTCGTCACTAAGTGGAAAATTTGCTTATCAGCATACCAGGCTCTCTGAAAATCATCTACTTTCCACCCTGCAAATAACACCTTCACTTCTTTATCTAAAGAGTCTGGCTGTATAATGAAATTCATTACTCTCAGAAGATATATCTCTGACTAGTATCTTTTACATCTTTACCTCTTGTATTCATAAATGGTTCAGTCATATAATTGGCTGACCATGTGATAAGAAAAAGAATATTTTTTGTTGCCCTGGAACCAGCAGATTGAGTGCAAATAATTCAACGCTTCATCTGCCTGTTATGGGCAAGAGTAAGCAATGTAAAATGAAAAACATAATTTAATTTTATTCATGTATGAATGACGTAATTGAAAACAAACTTCTGATCGATTACAAAATACGAAAAAACACTAATTGATAATAAAGTAAACGCTTTAGAAAAAAATATTTGAAAGTCTTTTTTTATCAATTTTCTAAAACTTCGATTCAATATGCTTACGTCGTATGATGCAATCCCAATCTTAAAATAATCTAATTTTTAACCGATTTCAGCACCACGATGGAGTGGGTAGCAGTGCAGGGTCATTATCGTACATACCTACGAGTATCGCACTCATTACATTAATTAAATAGACGTGTAAACTATCCATTTAGCTGAACAATTTTAAAAACTTAAATTTTTAAATTAGAATTTTACATATAGCCTGTATCTATCTTTCATGAAATGTTATTTTCAATTTCGAATTTTCGTAGTGAGTGTATATTTACCAACGTGGACAATGTTTTTAGTTAGACTAAAAGCAGCTAGGCTCGGCCGCGCAAGAGACACCCTTTAACCTCAGGGATGGTACTTGTTTCAAGGTTTACAGTTTTGTCCAAAATTTGAATATTTTGAAAGTAACATAAATGACGGGTCTTATTAATATTCCAGTTATTTAATAAAAGTGCTATTTCGGTTACACGTGAAAATAAAGTAGGCTAATGGGTTTTGGACTGAAACATGCATCCTAACAAAATTTACGTGATTTATGCGCCAAATAAAGAAGAATCATCTAAGCTCGGAGGACATCAGACTTTTTCTGTTAATAATACGCCAAAAAAGACTACTACTTTAATAAATATGTTATACAAGTACGTACTGAAAACGTATTCACTACTATTCCATTCGGTTTTTAACTAAGTTCCAGGTAATTATGTAACAAGTAAAAACCAATATCAAGTTGCATTTAACTCATATGATTAAGGATAAAGTCGTTGCCACAAATCAGCTGTTTAACAGCGGATTTTCGGAGATAAAGTTTCTTGGTTCAAATCCTAGTTAAAGTAGTTAATTTTATATGGATTTGAATACTAGACCAAATTTACCGGTGTACTTTGATATTTGGGGTTCAGTCAACCATATTCTCTAAGTCTGTACAAGGCTACACCTTATTTACACGCCATACACATCATCCTCATAACAACTCATCCTCAGAACAATAAGCAACCCCATGACCCAATGGGGTTGCTTTGTTGTTTAGGTCAACAGCCGAAAGGCTGGTTTGAACCTCTAGAGGTTTTACTAAGTAAAACGAGGAGTGAGGTGGTTTACAATTGCCTTCCTCACTGAGTGGAAAAGTACGCTTATCAGTATGCCGGGCCCTCTGAAAAGCACATATTTTCCACTCTGTAAATTACACCTTCACTTCATTCACCACAGGATCTGGCTGTACAATGAAATTCATTACTTTCAGAGGAGATAACTCTGACTAGTGTCTTTTACACCTCTACCTCTTCTGTTCTTAAATGATTCAGTCATTTAATTGGCTGACCATGTGATAAGAAACAGAACTATTTATTTTAGCTATGCAACGAACAGATTGAGTATAAATTTGACACTCCACCTGTCTGTTAAGGGCAGTGGGGTTGCTTATTGTTCTAAATTGAACAGGTTGCAACATAGAGATATTAAGGATAAAAAAGAGTTGCATTTAATATAAATCTCATGGTACATAAATTTACAGTTAATAAGGTAGGCTATCGTCATAGATTCATAATAATGGTTTAACCAACCTCAAAAAAGTTATGAATTTTGTTAATAAACATAATAATTAACCATCAAATAATAAAAAAAAATCTAAAATATTTTTATTTAAAAATAATTTAACTATACCAAAAAATATTAATTAGCCTATTTAAAATAAATTACATGAAAATGATAGGGTATTAATTTGGTTTATGTTTTCCCTCAGAATTCTCATGTAGGTTTAAAAATGGTTATTTACATTTAATTTTGGATATGTTTTTATAACAGGCAATTAAATCTCGTTGTCAGTAAATATTAGTATAGGCCTCCTGTGAAAGTTACCTAACGTTTTGCTTAATAAATTTAGCTTTATCGAATATCCAACATTTTCATCAATTAACTTTTACTAACACGGTAACAAATATATGGTCTCAAAATAAATTTACCTAATGATCGCCTCTATGGTTTAGTGTTCAGCTTCCTGCACTACAAAATGGAAGGTCCTTGTTTCTATTCCCGGCTGTAATATTCATTCTTCTCAATATACAAGAGAGCCGCTATGAATTGTTAAGTAACCCTTTTTAGTGAGAGATTTACTACGATGACAACCCGAAAACCCCACACATGAAAAAATTGCACAGGCGTCCCTATTCAAATTCATTTCATGGTCATGTATGATCCAGAAATACTGAAGAAGAAGCGATCACACGCTATTTAGGCTTACACTTAGACAGATGATATTGTACATGTTACACACACCGCCACAAACTCAAAACACGCTTCTATCAACTGAAACGCTTACTCCATAGACATTCTAAATTAAACAACTTTGGAGAACTTTGGTTCAACTTTGGAGATCTGCTAAACCTTTACACACGAAACGTATACAAGCTATTCAAAACAAGAGTCTACGAACAATAACGCAATACCCATTTTTCGTCAAAAACCTAATGCTGAACAAAGACTTACAAATCTCATACGTAATTGATGTCGTGAAACAACTATAAAAGACGATGCACGACAAATTTTAATTTCAGGACAACCCTCTCTTACAAAACATGTACAGGAGGTTAATACCGGGTACTCAGCACAGGCATTTCAAACGCCTCTGGTTAAGGGATCTTCTGGGCCAATTGTAGGACTGTAGTGATGACTGCAAGCTTCTTCTTCTTCTTCTTCTTCTTCTTCTTCTTCCTCTTCTTCCCCTTCTTCTCCTTCTTCTCCTTCTTATCCTTCTTCTTCCTCTTCTTCTTCTTCTTCCTCTTCTTCTTCTTCTCCTTCTTCTTCTTCTTCTTCTCCTCCTCCTCCTCCTCCTCCTCCTTCTTCTTCTTCTTCTTCTTCTTTTCTTCTTCTCCTTCTCCTCCTCCTTCTCCTCCTCCTCCTCCTTCTTCTTCTCCTCCTTCTCCTCCTCCTTCTTCTTCTTCTTCTCCTTCTCCTCCTCCTTCATCTCCTTCTCCTTCTTCTTCTTCTTCTTCTTCTTCTCCTTCTCCTCATCCTCCTCCTCCTGCTCCTCCTCCTCCTTCTTCTTCTCCTTCTTCTCTCTTTCAAGGTTCACATGCTCTAACCACTGCATTCTGCCCTGAGATACCTTGTTGTTTATAGAGAAGATGTTGAGTTCTTTCCTTTTCTCGGTATTCCTGTAACGATCTTCTCTACTAAATCCATACGTATGTCGAAAAAATTTCATTTCAGATGCTTGCAATCTACTCTCCTCTCGCTTTTATAACACCTATTACTACAAGCACCAGTAAGTAATTCAGGTTTTGGAAACTTAAGCGTCATATTTAGATATGGTTATATTATTGTAATAACAGATACTAAATTTTAATAAAAAGTGTCAAAAAAATCGATCGAATGTACATCCGATTGGTTTCCGATAATGTAATACGGTTCTTAATGACATATTAAATCTAAAAACATATTTTTATTATGTATTGTAACAACATGGAAGAAAAGGATGGTTCGCGAAGGTTCTAGTGTTTTCATGAAATGGTACAGAGTAGATAACAGAGTGAAAAAGGAATAATAGGACAAAAGTAACAATAACACAATAGTAACAATAAAAGTACGCATATTATAAAAGGGTATTTGTGTACAGCTATTTATGAAGTTGTTTATGAGGTTGTTTACGTTTTCTATTTACAATAGTTGACTTGTAAATACTGTAATCTATTGTTTACAATAGATTTTTCTAGCACTCATTAATAAAGGGTAATTTTTACTTTCACTTGCCTATATGAATATATAGGAAGGAAAGTATTGTTTTCATTTCGATTTTTCGAAATCGAGTTTTCACCGGATCTATACGTTTTCAGACCCCCCGAACCCAAAAAACATGTTTTTAGCGATTGGTCTGTGTGTGTGTCTGTGTGTGTGTCTGTGTGTGTGTGTATGTGAACAGAATATCTCAAGAACGGAACATCGTACGAACTTGAAACTTGAAACTTAAGTTACGTACCACTACCGGACTCGACACGAACATTTTCATCAAAATCGGTCAACCGGAAGTGGTAGTTTATTCGTGTAATTTTTCACTTTTTTGCGATTTTCTCAAAAACTGGTCCTACGATTTTTTTTTAAAATCGCCTGGTTTACTCAATTTTTTATTCTCTACAAGATAGGGTAGGCGTCATGTTTGCTGAAATTCTGGGTGAGGCTGTTTTCAGGTAAAAACGTTGTTTTTTTAAGATTACAGCTTTAATATGCATTTTAGCGCAAAACGTTATATAATAAAAGTTGTAGAAAATTAAAAATTTTACAACTTTTATTTCAAACAATTTTTTGTATAACGCTTAGTTTAGCGGTAATTTGCGATTTTCTGTTTTTTTTCTCACGAAAATGTGTGAAAAATTGATTTTTTTAAGATTTCGGCCTTAGTATGCATTTTACGACAAAAGTGTATTTAAATTAATTTATAGAAAATTAAAAGATCTACAACTTTTATTTATAGCATTTTTCTCTACAGAGCCTAGTTTAGAGAGAAAGAGTGATTTTCCGTATTTCTAAGCCTAACTGAGGTTGATTTTCATTTTGCATCATTCACTCATGATTAAAATAAGGTTATGTTTGTTGAGGTTAGTTTTTTGTTTATTTCTTATGTTTTATTACTAATGTTAGGTTTATTATTAATTATTTGCATTGGCAAGATAAAGTTGTGTGAGTGTTTCACACCAGATTTTTTTGTACTCATTATCATCTGCTTTTTCTAAAATGATCTTTTTTAATGAGTATATAAAGAGACCCCCGAGCGCGGTCAGAGTCAGTATTCGTGTGATCTTTGTCGAGCGATTATCAGGACGTTATTTCAGGTTAACGGTTACGAGGTATTGTTATACCGTGTTTGTGAGTGTATGTATTGTGTAAAGTTAATGTGCAGTTTTTGTGAATTCAGTTTCTGTGTATTATATGTTTGTGTAATCTATAAAATCGATTGTAGGTAGTGCTAAGTAAATTATTAAGTTATTTATTGTTTATTATTTATTTTAAGTAAGTTATTAAATCATTAATTGTATTACCTAATTATAATTAGTTTAATTATTTATTTTGTAAATCTTTTAGTTGTAATAAATATTTGTAATTGTAAACTCTAGTGTATTAATTATTGAATTACCTAGATCCCAAAACGGACCTTAGCGATAAGTGTCACAGTATATTAGTAAAATTACAACTATGAATTCACAAACATTAAATTTAATAATGATAATTGTAGGCCTGAGAATGGAGGATACAAGATTACTAAGAAGGATGACTGAGTTTTTCTGGCAAAAGAAGCTGACACCAAACTGGATAAAGGAAGTCAAAAAGGATATGGAGGAACTAAACATCACAATAGCTGACCTCAAAACTAAGTCAGGGAGCTACAGGACATACAAACAGCGATCGGTTAAATTTAGGGAACAAATGAGGGTCAGGAAAGCCATGGTGATTTCGGACGCTGAGAGACTGAGAAGATCCGAAACATTGAAGAATTATTGGCGAAGAAGAGGAGAAGTACGGGAACGACAACTGCGGAGGCGTTTGGGTGGAACATCTGAAAGAGCTAGACGTTGAAAGATTGAACTTAAGTGGTCCTTTGTGGCCGTAGAAAAAAAAAATTGTAGGCCTAAATTACATGAAAATTAACTTTAAGAACATTAGTCTACTCCAAAGTAAAACTCCGACTGGATACAAATAAATGTATGTAGCTTACGCCATATCTTTACTCCGACGTCTAGAAAGACGACTTTAAGTTTTTTGAATTGAGGTTACGTGTAATTCGGTTTTCATTACGGGGAAGTTTTTGTTTGAAACGTTTGTACAAGCTAAGGAAAACATCTTTAACGTTTTATGGTATTTTTAGGTCATTGTGTAAATTTTCATTTTTGATGTACCAGAGGGCATTGAAAATAATGAGTAGTCATTTAGATTGTTTACATTGAAGTTTATTGGTAACAGTAGGTTAAGCTGAACCAAAAATTTGACAGCCGTAGGTGCATAAAGAAAAAAATAGAGATTTGTACGTTAATAATTTTTAATTAATCGGTAGACTTGAGCGAAAACAGAGTACACGGTTTGCGGCATTTTTTTTTAACAATTTTGCTAAAACAATTTATGTTAGTGATATTTTTATAAATTATTTACAGTCTGTTATATTACATTTTTAACAATTACTAAATTTATGTCATGTTTTTAAAACTGGATGTACTTGTTAAACCAAACAATCTTATAATTGGCCTTCTTCATGAAGATTTGGCCAGAGGCATTGTAAACTTTTTCTCGAGTATCTGTTATTGCTCTATGTAGCTACATGTTATATATTTCTTTCTTATATTTATTAATTTTTATTATCCGCGTTCCTCTATACTTTAACTATATTATACTGTATTTAATTAGGATGGAAATAAATTTTTATATTCAGGTGTTGTAGCTATCCTATACTTTTCTTGATTCTTCTAGACAAATATATTTGTGAAAAATATCATGTCTATTGTAAAACCCCGTCTACTCGTTTTTTAGAGTTAAAGTACTTTGTTATTGTTGTTTAGGTTATGAACTGAAAGGCTGGTTTGATCTTCTAGAAGCTTTATTAAGTAAACAAGGAACGCTGGAAAAATTAAGACTAGTAAACCAAATAGTATTTTTCAGAAGTCATTTCTCTATCTTGAGGGGCGATTCTTTAAATTACTTCCACTCCATATACAAAGTATTATGTCACCACATCCATTAAAACATGAACTAAAATATCATATACTATCGATCTACGAGCAAGAACTTGAGAAATTTTTCCAGGTCTTAAAATACCTAACTGTTCTTATTAGTTTTTACTTTTCTCTTTGCGATAGTTTAACTATTTCTTTATGCTAATTTATTGAATTAATTTCCCATGAAATTTAAAATATTTAAATTGTGTTAGTTAAAATATATTATTGCAAAGTAGTTATAGTTATAATAAATATATTTGTTTTCTCTCTATTACAGAATATACAAACATAATCTTAAAGGTTTTTAAAAAATTTCTGTTGTTATTAAAATAAAAATATAATATTGATTCTGCATTAGCAGTCATTGCAGAAGAGTCGGACGTTGAAACAAAAAAAACAAAAAATTTATAATATTGATATTTTGTGTAAAATGTAATTGAATTTATTATTTATTTTGTTTTCTTTTAATTCTGTTTAACGCAATCTTTGTAACTTATTTCTTTGTAGTAATTTAACTTAGTATTCAACTTAGTAATTTTATAGTAGTTATAAGTATTGAAGTGATTTAATTGTTTTGTTCTGTATACTGGTATGCGCGGACAGAACTCTTTGTGAAGAAGAGTTTTTGCGTATAAGTATATTTAGTTAAAATATTATACATAGCTTAGTATAGTAATGAATTGCAATTTTAATGTAGCTATATTTTACTAAATAAAATAAAATAAAACAAGGAGTGAGTTGCTTTCTCTATACCTTCCTCACTGAGTGGAAAAGTGTGCTTATCAACATACTAGACCCTCTGAAAAGTATTTACTTTCCACCCTGCAAATTACACCCTCATTTCATTCACCAAAAAGTCTGGTTCCGTAATAATGAAATTCATTGCTCTCAGACGAAATAACTGTGACGAGTGTTTTTTACACCTGTACCTCTTCTTTTCTTTTTTTTATTCCTCATTTGTGTACGTTGCAATCTGTTCAATTTAGAACATTAAGCAACCCCATGACCCAATAAGATAAGAATGATGTGTATGACGTGTAAATGAGGTGTAGTTTTGTACAGACCCAGGCCGACCATTCCTGAGAGCGTATGGTTAATTGAACCCCAACCATCAAAGTACACCGGTAACCACTTTCTAGTATTCAAATCCGTATAAAAGTAACTTACTTTACTAGGATTTGAACCAGGAACCTTCGTCTCCGAAAATCAGCTGGTAAACAGCTGATTTTGGTGACGACTTTACCTCTAGACCAACCCGGTGGGTTTTCTGTTCTTAAATCTTCAATCATATGGTTGCCTGACCATGTCATAACAAACATAAATATCTTTTGTAGTTCTGAATCTAGCAGATAGAGTGCAAAATAATTTAACACTCCACCTTCCTGTTATGAGCAACTAAATTACTTTGTAAAATGAAAATAAACGATTTTTAAATTTTAAGAATTGAATTTTCTAACATTAAAATTCAGGTGCATTTGGATAATTTATTAAAATTAACGATAGTAGGAAATAATGGTAATAGAGTATTAGAGTAGATTTTCAAGGTACAGTAATGGAGAATATATTTTTTATGGAGCAGAATGTTCTATAGAGTCGGGTCGGATCCATAATACGATTTATGGCAGTGCTTTAAATAGAACTTAAAACATATATCGTAGCGAAACGAAGATAGGTTTAAAATACGATAAGGAAAGGGAAGGTCAAAATCGATGTTTGACCACTCTGTTACTCTTGCACTGTTACTCGACTAGAAAGCTCTAGGACACAGGACCCGTTCCTTTATGCCATAATAATCGTAATTCAGGATAAAACAGACAGAATTGGTCAGAAGGTAGAAGTGAATTCTAAATTCTCTCTTTGCCCACGCTCAAGGCCTATTCCTTCTATAACATCTACAATTTTACATTCAAAATAACTACTGCGACTGACTCGGAGAGTTAAGCGTTATGAATATGACCGTACGTACCCTCTGAACCCCTCTACCGAATCTCATCAAAAACATTCACCGAGTACAATCGCCCACTGATTCTGCTTTAACATCTCGGGCTTCCTTCCAATCCAACTCAAACATCATCGTTTCACTCTTAATGTTCTCAGATCCTCTCATTTCCTCACAAATTCATACACATGCATACATTCAATTGTTTAAATTCGTGTACCAATCGTTTATATATTTGTACAACATATACTATACCATCATTTAAATAAACAACGAGTTTCAAAAGTAATTTCACTTAAATAAATAAATCTTTATTTGTCAACGACCAAATAAAGGAATAGACGTCGTCAAATTATATAATATACATTAAAAAACTTTATAAAAAAATGTTAACAAATTTTATTTACAATCTAATATATTCACTAAAAAATCTTGTTGATTAAATTTTACTAAAATCTCACATTGGAATTCGAGGTTGTCATTTTTCACTAAAAAAAATGTTATCATAACTTTAAATTCTAAAGAATTCCTGAACATACATTAAAATGCATTTTTTGTTAAAACAACCTTTTACGACCCGGTCAAAGTTTTTTTGAATTAATGTCGTTAGGGTCATTAGCCAAAAAGTTGGTTTTAACCTTTACAGTCTTTACTAAGTAAAATGAGGGGTGAGGTAGTTTAAAATCGCCTTCTTCACTGAGTGGAAACATATGCTTATCAGCATGTCAGGGCCTCTGAAAAGCATCTACTTTCCACCTTACATATGAAACTTTTACTTCATTCACTGCATGGTCTGGATGTAAAATTAAAAATCATTATTTTTAAAAGAGATAAATCTTACTAATGTATTTTACACCTGTACCTCTTCTAACTAAAGGTGAGGTTCTTAAATTCTTCAGTCATATAATTAGGTGACTATGTGACATAAAATAGAACTATTTTTGGAGCCCTGAAACTAACAGATTGAGTGCAAATAATTTAACACTCCACATTTCTATTGTGGGTTTACGCTATACAATGTTATACAAGTCTAAATTCTGCACAGACTAAATTTAAAGAGAATTTGTTGTAAGATAAATTAAGAACTTCTAATCAGAATTAAATGCATGCTTTATTAAAGAACAGAAGTTTTACTTTAGGATCAAATTTTTTTTAATTACTAAAGAGTTTGTTGTATTAGGCTTAGGGTTATTGACATAAAAACCATAATAAAAGGCAAACGAATGTGATTTAACATCTTTTTCAATAATATCTTAATTTCAGAAAACACAAAAGACTTGAGTAAATAAATGGAAACCCACAAGGAAACAGAATTAATCCTATTAGAAGACTAATGTCAATCCATTACACAGTGCTAGAACCCACCTGCGAGTCAATGTTATAAAAAACCCCGTAAAAAGAAAACAAGAAATGTAGATATAAAATGATAAGAAGTATAAGGAAGTGAAAAGGCGTGAAAAACTAAAAACCAGTGAGTGATATGGCGGAAGAAAAACTGAAAAGAATAAAACAACGTATAAAGCCTAAGAGCTGGAAATGACAATAATAAAAATAATAACAAAGACATCTGATAAAATTAAATCTTTTGAAATACATACGCCTTTCTTATTTATTTCACATTTTCAACCTTTATTAAAAATCATTTTTTACAAAATAAATACCTACCAAAAATAAAAATTGATATAATAATAGTCAATAAAATCGTAATTATTTTATGATATGTCAATAATAATATATTCATTGCTCTTACTTTATAGACTTATCAGTACTACTAATAACTTTTATTCTCTGCTTAATAACTTAAAAGCTTTTTCAAGACTTCTTAAAAATTCCTTTTCGTTCATTTTGTATTAAGAAAAAAAGATGTAAAAAGTCTTGTGGGACTGTTTTTTTTTAAGAAAAACGTTACCTAAGTTTTTAGAAAAACAAAATAATTTTGGATGCTCATTTATTATAAATTAGCCTATTGAATAAATATATAATTTGGTATTACATAGCCATTAAAATTTACTAGTAAATAATAAAAAAAACAATTTTTGTGAAACACACACGACTTTCTCTTGCCAATGTTTAAAAAAAAGAAAAACATACTCTTAACTTTTAATCATGAAACCTCTGTCTGACTTAAAGATACGGAACATTAATAACTGACACTAAACTAAACGGTGTAGAAAAAATACTTTAATTGAACGTTGTAGGTATTTAATTGTCTATAATTGTAGTTCAGTATATAATACTAAAACACCTAAGCCCAAGGTTTACTCGGGATCTGGGTATAATAAATAATAAACATCCTTTCTTGAAACTTAAAAATAGTTTAAAGTTTAGTATTTTATTATTTTAACAACTTAATTTGAATACATGGCTTTATGAACAGTAAAATACAAAAGAAGAGGGGATACCAAAGAAGACACAGAGGCCGAAACCGGTTCAATTAGCCTACAGCTTAATTCGTGATGGACGACGACGACAAATTTATAGATTAACTTCTTTTTTTTTAAATTTATTTATTTAACGTCACATCAACTGCAACGGTCATTAGCGATGACGTTGGGGTGGAACTTTATGCAATGTAGGATAAAATGTTCTTTTTTGTAACGTATGAATATATGCTGTGTCTGAGTGGGATTCGAACCCAGGACCGCATGATGAGAGGCGAGCTCGTTACCAACTGCGCCAATGCGGCCGGCACACTTTTATATCTTCGTTTTTGTAGGACAACGTTCTATAAGCAAATAAAATGATTTATTTATTTGTATACTACTGCTTGTAGACCAATTTTGATGAAAAGTTTCATGTCTGGTTCCCTTTTGGTAACCAATTTAAGTTCTAAGTTTCAATTTCGCTCGATTTTCCGTTTTTGAAATATTTTGTTCACACCCACACATACACACACACGCACACACACCAATCTGTAGGAAGAAGTTTCTTTAGTTCAGGGCACTAAGAACACGTAGTTTTGATGAAGTTTGATTTCAAAAAATCGACATGACAACAATACTTTCCTTTCCTTTTTATACAGGGCAAAAGAAAGTAACATTGAATATGAGTTTGTATAATAGGCTATTATTTGATTCAATAAGTTATATTTAGATGATGAAGAAAAGTGCTTTTACCTGTAAATTAACAATTTAATTAACCTCGAATGTAGGAGAATAGATGATACAATATAGTAGTGTATTTTAACAGCTCAACAGGCAAACACTGTATTAGGAGAGAGCTTCGTTCGTTGTTAGTTACTGGGAGAGAAGAGCGCGCGATGTTAAACCGATCCCAATAAGCTTAAATGGGTACGGGATTTAGTAGAGATTAAATTAGTTCTGCGTACATAAATGGTGATTTAAATTTCTGTTTGTGGAAGGAATAATCACCAATAATAATCATCATCATTATTACCAAAGTCATCATCATATTCCTAATTTGTTAGCATTGACTATTTGTTATTTAAGTCATCAGCCGAAAGGCTGGTTTGAACTTCTAGAGGCTTTACTAAGCAAAATGAGGAGTGAGGAGATTTATCTTTGTCTTCTCACTGAGTAAAAAAGTATGCTTATCAGCATACCAGGCCCTCTGAAAAGCATCTACATTGCACCCTAAAAATGACACCTTCACTTCATTTACCACAAAGTTTAGCTGATAATGAAATTCATTACTCTCAGAGGAGATAACTCTGACTAGTGTCTTTTACTCCTCTATCTCTTTTATTGTTAAATGCTTCAGTCGTATAATTGGCTGACCAAATGACAAGAAATAGAATTTTTTTTGTGGCCCTAGGACGAGAAGATCAAGTACAAATAATTTAACACTCCATCTGCTTGTTTTAATCAAAACAATAGAGTAAATATATTTTATACGAAGTAAGATCTTTCGACAAAAGCCAAGTTTATATAGATTTTTTAAACACAAATGATATCCCATTCTGCTTAAATACGACCATGGCTACATTTTCGTACGTCATGTTTCCTGATGCAGTAGGTAGGCCAACTGAAACCCTTGCAGTATCCCAAAAACTACAGCCACAAGTACACTACATCGAATCTTGACTCAAATTATGAAAAAATGAGATTTTTGAAGGGTCGACTCCATGGCGTAGTGGTTAGCGCGCTAGCATTCTGAGCGTAGGTCCCGGATTTGATTCCCGGCTAGGATCTGGAAATTATTACATGCCAAAATCCATTGTAGTTGCTAATGACCAAGCTGTTGATGCAACTTAAAAAAACAAAAAACATTTAATGAATACAAGTCAAAACAAACCCAAACGATGTTATGTGGATGAGTTATTTAACATTCCATCAAAAATTATTTAAGGAATAATTGGTAACTAACCTATCAGACAACCGTTAGGATAAGCCATTAATCGGCTTAACCTAATGGTTGTCAGCTTGTTTATTGCGCATGGTTTTGTACATAATTTGTATTTTTAGTTTCCCTTGATCTAAAAAGTAAAGGGAAGGAATGTATTGTTTTCATATAAATTTTAAAAAATTAAATTTTCACCGGAAATACGAGTATTCGTATATGGGTTTAGATCCCTTAACCCAAAAATGTTGATACCGATTGTTTACTACGATATCACAGCTTCCCAAGAACTTTAGCAGATACATCGTTTACTACATCTTGTAGAGCATAAAAATTTAGTAAGGCTAAATAAGATGATTTTCAAAAAATCGTATAGTTTCCGTTTTTAAAAAAGAATTCAAAAATTGAAAAATTTCACGAATAAGCTATTTCCGGTGGACCGACTTTAATGAAAATATTTGTCATGTTCCATTGTAAAGATACTACTACTACTATTAAGTACGTTTTTGAAGTAATATTAAGTAAGAACTTTTTTTTTCTAATTTGTGTACGTTGCAATCTGTTCAATTGAGAACAACAAGTAACCCCATGACCCAATGAGATGAGGATGATGTGTATGACGTGTAAATGAGGTATAGTCTTGTACAGACCCAGGCCGATCATTCTTGAGAGAGTATGGTTAATTAAACCCCAACCATCACAGTACACCGGTAACCACTGTCTAGTATTCACATCCGTATAAAAGTAACTACCGTTACTAGGATTTGAACCAGGAACCTTGGTCTCCGAAAATCAACTGTTAAGCAGCTGATTTTGGTGACGACTTTACCTCTAGACCAACCCGGTAAGAACTTAAGTTTCAATTTTGTATGCTATTCCATTGTTGAGATATTTTGTTCAACACACAAACAGACTCAGAGCAACAGTTAAAATATATTTTTTTGGCTTCATCAGACGT
Organism: Catonia carolina; assembly: GCA_035578175.1. Classification (NCBI taxonomy): domain Eukaryota; kingdom Metazoa; phylum Arthropoda; class Insecta; order Hemiptera; family Achilidae; genus Catonia; species Catonia carolina. Next base: position 5,693,228 of record JAQMRL010000013.1, read on the forward strand.
GAAAACTAGCACTTTTGATAAAAACTCGATTTTAAAAAATCAGCAAGACAACAATTTTACTTCCCTATATATTCACATAATGCAAGAGAAGGTAAAAATGGTTTTAACAAACTTTAGAAATATATAATCTATTTTTGACGTTTCCTAAAAATTAGAATTTTTTTAAAAGTTTTACGAGTTTACGAATGGAAGCCTTATATATTATCATTTACTTAAAAGTTATGATCTAACAAAATTTAAAATTCACCAAAACTACGGAAATCTTATTTTAAAAACTTTTCTTGTATTACCATTTTTTCGTTCTTGATATCCCTTGAGATGAGCTTAAGGGGAGACTGTGCGATGGTTTTGATTGATAATTTTGATTTTCGGTTTTTTATGTTTCTCAATAGTTTAATCCTAGACCTACCACAAAAACATTAAATTACAACAAAAAATTATTTTAATGAAAAAATTCAAGTTTTTATCAGGTTGATCTTAAAAAATTAACATGTCACCAAGAACAAATATTTTTCATATTTTTATATTGCTCGTTTTAGTGCAAAAAGAATTTTAGTTTTTTTAAAATATCTGCTTCACTATTTTTAATATTCTTCGCTGTTAGTGCAGCTTTCTAACCAACTATAAAAATTAAACTTTTTTGTGTACATTTTGTTTCTCATTTGTGCCTTTTCCCGTAAATTTAGATTTTTAACGCTTAGGTACATTTTCCTCAAAAAAAATTTAACCTACCAGCCTGAAATTTTTAACAGTTAATTATCATGTGCATGCACATTCACCGACATTGTTTTTAACTCCTGAGGTGCTCAAAAAATAGTAATATTCAAAAAACGTAGAACAAAATTGTAAAAATTGTATTTAATTCGTTATTCTTTTAAAAACTTTATGGTTCAACATGTTACATTGAAAAAATGTCAGTAGCTAAAACCACGTTACAACTATTAGTATGTAAAGTTTCATTTTCATAACTTCCACCAACCCTATGAAAAATGAACCTAAAAATAGCAAATTTAATATTAACGGGATAAAAAGTACAGTGTCCCCTTAAGGCCCACAATAGGTACAAAAAACACATATGTGATTTATTTAAAAACTGTTATGTTATTCATACCGAAGTGCCGACAAAGATATTCAATTCCTAATAGTTATTATTTTTTTTTGTCTTATTTGACCACATTGGATCACTTTAGTCAATTACTTCGTGGATCTCTATTGAAGTTTTGTTTTCAGTATTTTTGTCATTTTACCGGACCTTGTTTTTCTTGACCACATTGGATCACTTTAGTCAGTTACTTCGTGGATCTCTAGTGAAGTTTTTGTTTTCAGTATTTCTGTCATTCTACCGGACCTTGCTTTTCTTTCTTCGTATGAAAACCCCCTTTCCGTGTACGTATTTCCTTATTTTCGCTTGTAATATAGTGAGTTTGTCTTTTATTAACTACAACTTAACACTGTTTCATGAGATTCGTTCTTTTTTTTATTGAATAATGATGCCTACATAAGCCTAAAGCGTGTGCGTAGGTAATGATATGTGGTGATTTACAGATGAAAAAATGCCAGACCTGACCGGGAATCGAACCCGGGACCCCGGCATAGTAGCCAGTTGCACTGACCACTACACCACGGGCCGGCCAAATTTGCGGTTAATTTATTCCAATTTCACTTTACATGGTTCATTCAACAAAGCAAGAATACCATACACAACAAAAACTTGTTAATAACGGATCAGCTTAAATAAATGTTTAGTTAAACGCTGTAAGTTTAGTTTACCGTAAAACGCAAACAGTTTAGGGTTTATTAATTTTAATTAAAAGACAAAATTTACCACGAAACTAACAAAGCTGTTGGGTGAAAAATTAATAAGTACAAGAGCTATAAAATATTTTTTTTAACCTTTTCAGCCTGAGTATGTACAATACTACACTCATGTACACGTAAAATACGTATCATGCTCATCTCATTTGGTCATGGGGTTGTTTTTGTTTTAAATTTAACAGATTACAACGCGTATGCCTACACAAATTAGGGATTACAAAAAAGTACAACTTACAGCTATAATTTTGAAAAAACCTAATAATTTCACTACAATGTTAGAAATTTTCATTTTTTTCTATAAGCAAGTAGATGCCCAAAACGGGCAGGTGGAGTGTTATTTTAATTGCACTCTATATGTTTGGTCCAGGGCTAAAAAAAAATAGTTCTGTTTCTTATCACATAGTCAGCCACTTATATGACTGAACTATTTAAGATCAGAAGAGGTAGAGGTGTACTGTGACACTAGTCAGAGTTATCTACTCTGAGAGTAATGAATTTCACTATGCAGCCAGACCCTGTGGTGAATGAAGTGAAGGTGTCATTTGCAGGGTGGAAAGTGAGTGCTTTTCGGAGGGCCTGGCATGCTGATAAGCATACTCTTTCAACTCAGTGAGGAAGGCAATGGTAAACCACCTTACTCCTCGTTTTTACTTAGTAAAACCTCTAGAGGTTCAAACCAGCCTTTTGGCTGTTGACCTAAACAACAACATTGTATTTTTAGGGTTTTCATTTTGTTTCATTATTTTCAGTAAAGTGATGGTTAATTGCAATTGAATTTTAAACAATTCACCTTTTTTTAATAAATTACATTACTCCTTACTTACTTAGTGTGACGGGTCATGAACTGAATTTTATTACTTAAGTGTTTGTGGTGGTTACATTTTGAGTTACACGCTTGATACATGTCTTATGCTTTCAAGATGGCCGATGTAAGTAGAATAGGTAGTATACTGTCCTCCGCATGATAGGCGCAATCGTGCAAACGAAATGAAACTTACGTAACAATTTTCAACTTTCTGGGTCTCTTTGCTTTGGAGGTATCGTCAGAAGTGATGATTCATTGAATAAAAGTGAGTAGAAATGAAACTTAAATCAGAAATACATTTTTTTAAATAAGTAAAAATTACTTTTTAAAAAGTTTCGTTATTAAGTAATTAATTTTTCCACGTAACGTGTTTTTATCAAATTTTTTCACGTAAAAGTCACACATATCTCCTGTCTCTTTTTCTGGAGCATCTCCGCCTACATCCAGCTACTTAGAATGGTAGAAAGAGGTTGATTGAAAACGGGGAGGTGAAGATTGATTGATTATTGTCTTTTAAAAAGGGTGAGGTTAGACACGGTTTTTATATGTTTAAACATTACATGTACACACCCTACCTCCGTTTAAATAGCATCATAGTAAAGAATATTGAAAAATCAACTTTATATTGTAAAGTTTTATTATAATATAAAATAAAATAACATAGGAAGTACAAGGTTTTATGTATTTTCATAAAGCGAGACAGGAGTTCTTCTTTTTTTAAGTAAAAAATATCTTTCTTGGTTTCTCTTTTACAGTAATAGGCGAGAGTATTAGGGATGAAGCACAATTTCTGACACCCGGATTTCAAATAACTGTTAATGATTTAGCTATAATTACTGATTACTGCATGATTTACAGGGGCGTCTTGCAGATACAAAGAGCGTGTGCTGGTGTGACAATTTTGATTTATAGAAAGTAGAAGAATGAAATAACCGAATACTACTACATACGTAAGCTTCTACACACAAAGCTTCTATAGCAAACTCCAAAAAATCCTGAATACGATTAATAAAATCGACCAAGTTATAAATTACAGGAATTTGTAACGCTAGAGTGGGAAATATTCCAATACCAGTACATATTTAGGGAGAAGGTGATGAGAAGGAATGAACAGATATAGGGCAGTTTGCATCATTTAATGATTTTAAGATTACCAATACTGTTTTTAAGAAAAAATATATTCATAAGTGTATATTTAGCACCAGAGGGACAAAATTTATTATGTACTACATAGTAGTCAATGACAGAATGAGAAACTAGATGCAAAATGTAAAAAGATACAGAGGGAGTAACATACATAGATGATCATTATCTCCTAATAGGTAATCTGGTACTTCTGGTAAGAACAAAGAAGGCTGCGAGGAAGGAAGATAATCAGGACGATGAAGGATTCAACATCTATCTACTGGAGGGATAGTATTAAAAGATTATGTAAAACACGACTGCAGAATAATCTAGCCGGGAAAACCACAGATGATGATTTAAATACCGAATGGGATAATCTAAAAAGCTGCATCAGGAAATCACCGTACAAAGATTGGAAAAAAGAATAAGCTTTAAAAGAAAAGAATTTGTGACTGTGGAACTCGGATATTAAAAAAGAACTAAGCACAAAGAAGAAGGCATATCTTAAATACCTATTGTAGGTATTTAGGATATGCCTTCTTCTTTGTGCTTAGTTCTTCTTCAATATCCGAGTTCTACAGTCACAAATTCTTTTCTTTTAAGTCTTATTCTTTTTCCCAATGGCATTGTATAGTACCTACAAATTGCAGGTATTTAAGATATGCCTTCTTTGTGCTGAGTTCTTCTTCAATATCCGAGTTCCACAGCCACAAAGTCTTTTCTTTTAAGTCTTATTCTTTTTCCCAATGGCTTCGTATGGTGACTTCCTGATGCAGCTCTTTAAATTATCCTATTCTGTATTTAAATCATCATCATCGGTCATTCGTCATGGGTTTGCATTTAATGAAAACCCAGGAGTCTTAAGTTGCTTATAAAATAAAAATTAATACATCGAAAAAAATTGTTAAAAGTACTCGCCAAGATTCGAGGAAGAAATTTATCAGTGTACTGAAGAATGACCTTATAGGGAAGGGAATCATTTGCCGAAAAAATCTCCTAACACTAAATAAAATAGAGAAAATAAGACAGAAGAATGAGGCCCAAATAAATATTGTGCTTAAGAAACAAATTTCACTTTCAAAATACTGAACTATCTCATTTTGAACAATTTCATTTTAACCCTGGTAGCCTAAAACGTGACATGTGAATTTTCACCTATTTGGAAAAGTTTGTCGTGGCTAAAAAGCTATGGGTCTTTCAAGCTTTTTAAAAATAGTTACAAACTCCACTTATTTTATACAGAAAAAAATTACGCTGTGTAAGTGACATTTCACTCACTTGGCCCACAAATTTTAATACCTGCTACCTAACCATATGACCTGAACATAATGAAATTAAATTTAAGAATGAAATACAGAAATGGGTAATTAATGTCGAAAGGGGCTACATGAAAGTGATGGTAGGTAAAAACACAAAGTTAACTGTGAGCTCACTTACCAAATTTTTTGTGGTAAATTTTTTAAAAAAAAATAGTGAAATAATGTTTTAAATCCTGGTACAACTTGTTTTTAACCATAGCTAATATGCAAATTTCTACTGCCTCGGTTATTGGAATAAATAGGGTAATAGGAATTGAAATGTGTACAAAAGTAATATAAAATGTTAAAATTAAATAAATATGTATAATTTTTTTGGAAATAAATGATTATTATTTTGTTTGAGATATTTGAATTCGTCACCCGAATGATATGAAAAAGATACTTACTAACGAATACAATGTCTTCTTCTGAAGGATATCCTAAATTTTATTTATTTGTGTTGAGACAGTAGAAAGTTATTTTAAGGGACCCAAGCTTTTTTTGATACTCAGTATATTTTGATAAAAGTTGCCAGATTAAAGTCAATTTCAACCTTTATTCTTTTATTATGAAAATACTTATATTTAAAATTACAATCCTAAGACGTAAAGTGTTTGGAATAATCCAGTTAATCTTTTTTTAAATCTGGAAAAAGTGTATAATATTTTTTCTTTTTCCTTTCGTTACCTTAAAGAAAAAGGGACAGAAAAAGATTGTCAAAACTGTTATTTTCTTTAAAGAGCACTTCAGCCGGTACAAGAAAAGTTACTTAACTGTTAAGGAAAGGTCAACGTTACTCAGAAATTATGGAATAAAGAAAACGCAGGGAAAAGGTAAAGTTACGCCTAAAATGCGACACCGACTACAATGACTTGCAAATTTTCTCTGTTCCATTACAACGTTCCATTATTACATTCTGTGTTATAAATTCTGTGGATATGGCCCACAAATTCATCCACTTTATTAGTGTTTTTGTTGCTTTCTATTACTAATAATAATAGAATATTTTTATTCATTTAAGTACTAAAAATTTAATTATTTAACGGGATTTACCGTATTTACAACAAACTAATAAATAATTAATTTTGCTCAGTGCACTTATTAATTAATCCAAGTAATTAAAAAATTAAAATAAAAGAAAGGTGAAACGAACCAAAATAGGAATTCTAAATAAATTTATTTATTCTAGTAAGATCAATACTACAATATAATTATTTTATATTTAAGTATACAAATTATTTAGAGTAAAAAATAATATTTTGATAATGGTTATATAAATTTAAAAATGTATTTGGTAAATTTCAAAGAAGTATTGAATAGAGTATTTTGAGAAACAGTTGAACAGTAATAGTAACATATTGTAATAATAGTAGTAAAATCATTGTTTTAAGAAACACAAAGAAAGTCATAAAGATGTCAGAATTGAGTAGATTTGTACGTGTCATGGGAAGACAGTTGTTGAGTCGGCTAACGTGTAAATTTTATTTGAATTCTTCGAGAACGCCGTACATAATTTGAAATGAGAGGCTAGCATTGAACGGTACATTATGACGTGATTAATAACAGTGGAGGGGTAAATTAGACAGTAAAGTTTTGAACAGTTGGAAAGGGGAAAAAGTTACTACATCTTGAGGTGTACGGACGTGTTTTCCTGTAACGGGAAAATATTTTAAGTTGAAAGTTCGAAGGTAATTATCATTAAATAATAGTAAAGTATTAACATTTCAGAAAAAAACTTTAAATAAAATATTTTTTTATAAGATAAAATATGTGAATACTTAAACATAAACATCAATTAAAATAATTTGCGAACATTAATTATAAATCATCTCGTTGATTTCTTCAAGTACCAGACTCTACAACATCATCTACTACCCCCAAAGCATATAATGTATATGGTTGATTACCATTCTTCACTTTAATGAAAGATTTTCTCCTCGGACTACAAAAATAAAAGTGCAAAGGTATTTACGTGTATTCTAAGTGGATCCACACCTAATTTAATTTCAGTTGTTTGTATGTTTTTTTAGAAAATCAGAACACTTTGTATACAATTTCAATTTTAAATAATTCAATAGCATTAATAGATCGTTTTTTATCTAATGGATGACTTATTTTGTTAAAATTATCTCATTTAATAACAGTATTTTAGAATCCACGCACATATCTAAATTTATTAATTCAAATAAACTTTCTGGGAATAATTTATTTATTATTTTAAGGGAATCTCTTGGGGTAAAAAACAAAGATTTTTTATTAACGGCGCGATCAAAGAATTGTTTCACAAAGGCGGTTCAAAGAGTAAAAGTAAGGTAGGTAGTAGAAGGGTGGGTAAGTAAGCTAGGTAAGGTAATAAGGGTAATATAGGTTTAGGGTATTCAAAGTGAAGTAAGTACGCTAAGTCAGCAAGTATTAGTTTGTAGTAAAGTAAGTAAAAAAAATATTAATATCTTGGACCAGAAATCGAATATTTTAGTGGGGGTTATTTTATTTTGAAGCACATTGTATTCTACTTAAATTCTGAGAGTGACTAGAGATTGGAGTCAAGTAGAAGATAAAAAGGCTATATAAATTAATAAAAATTTTATTAAATTCTTGTCATACTTTAACCATCGTTTCCCGACAATTTTAGTTGCAGAAATTTTAATTTTAGTATTTTAATGAATTGAACCAAACACCAACCACCCTCAGGGATGGTTATTCACAAAGTCATCGATTGGAAAAAGTACAAATATTATATTTATATTTGCGTGAAGTTTGTGTTTCTACTGAAACAGAAAAGAACTCGTAAAATCGGAGGAGTCGTCCGTGTTGTTGAAAGTTTATTTACTCAAAGAAAAACAATACAGGACGTCTATTACCACAACAATGGGTGTTAGGTGGCTTGTGAACAGAAACCGGTGACCAATTCGTAGTTGAACAGAAAATTCAAAAACACTGACGGAACAAATTCACCTGCATATTTAACTAGATAGCTATCACAATAATTTTCAAATGTTGAAGGGGATACAAAACGGACGAGTTAAAAGACGCCGGTTTTCAACAATTCTTTTTTTTTGCGCCCTGGAGACTCCAGGAGGAGTATAGGACATGTCGTCAGATATAACACCTGAAATACATATAACTCACGGTGAATCATAAATATAATTTCGTTGAACCTGAAACTGGAGCGAATGTACAGCATGAACGCATGTAGGGTTCAGCAAAATTGTGAAATAAAAAAGATTACAATAAAACGTTGGACGGTTTAATAAATAAGTACCTATCTTAATTTTCCTAGAAATCATATTTTTTGACCTTTTCAACCAATTTTCAAGATTTCCATTTGGTATTTATCTGTAGGGATCTTTTAGTTTTAAACTCACAATAGAAATTAAATTCTACAAAATCGCAGAGAAATGTAATTAAAATGAATATCTTACAGATAGTATAATAAATGTTGTTTATGGAGTACATACACAAGACATGACCTTTGAACGAATAAACGTATGCTTCACAAACAGTGAATGTATACATACGCGTGTTTGCACAAAGACCTCTCTTCAACAATATTGGTTAAAGGCAGCCGTGCCGTGCCGTGCCGCTATTGCTGGTGTGGTGTGGAGGGCCTCTCTCTTGTTCTCCCGTCGCTGCTTCAGCAACAAACAACACATATAACATATTATATGTTCAATTCTGGTTTCCAAAAGCATGCTGTTTACTGAAACGGCTGCCACCGCTCGATTAAATTAATGTTAATTGAATTACGTATGTTAATAATCACGTGCCTTTGTAATGATATCAGGCGAATAAAGATTATCATTCATTGTGATGTGTACTCAGGCTATGTAGACTACATGGATTACTGTAAGGATGTTAATGAATTGCTCACAAGAATAGATGTAAGTAGTTTCTTTAACAACAAAATCATATATTTTCTTCTTATTTGTCTTCTTCTCCTCCTTCCCTTCTCCTCCTCCTTCTCCTCCTCCTTCTCCTCCTCCTTCTCCTCCTCCTTCTCCTCCTCCTTCTCCTCCTCCTTCTCCTCCTCCTTCTCATCCTCCTTTTCCTCCTCTTCCTCTGTTACGGATTAGGCACTATGCCTGTCCCAGCTTCTATCCGTTTTCTTCGCGGTCTACCTAACGAACGTACTCCTTGAGTATCTTAGGGCCGGTAGCCAATATATAGTAACAGTAAGGCCACTAGCGGGTATCTCCCAAAATCGTTCAATCCTCTGCCTAACAGTTCCCGTTCTACCCAAATCATGCCGGATTGTCTCACACTTAATGTCTCACTTCCTCATCTAGCAAGTAAAGAGAAAGGAGGTGGAGGAAACGTAACAACCTCGCTAAAAACGAAAGGTACATCTAGATCCAAATAATAACACCCAGTTGTGTGGCCCCTGACTAGAGTAAAGGTGAAAAATTGTTAATGGTATTGATGGCGAAAGAGGAAAATTTTCCCGTCGACAAAGAGGGCGGAAGAATCTAGGATATAAAATTCCGAATGAAGTCCAGGGCAAGTCCACGTGCTCTAAGGTGGCAATATTATCACTGGTCTTACATCACGTAGGGCAATCGGCTGAAGGGATGCTATATTTACTGGCCAGCTTCAGGATACCTCGAATCAAAAATCATCGAAATCGGAAATGTAAGTAGTTTTATTGAACAAAACCTTAATATTTCTTCTTCTTCTCCTTCTTTTCCTCTTCATCTTCTTCACCTCCACTCCTTCTTCTTCTTCTTTTTTATTTCTTCTTCTTCTTCTACTTCTTCTCCTCCTTTATGCATTAAGCACATTGCCTGGCCCAGCCTCTATCCACGTTCCTTCAAAAGATCTTCATTTTCTTTTTTTTTTGTTCAACGTCCGACTGTTCTGCAATTACTGCTAATTCAGACGGTAAATAAAGGATGAAATGACTTTTGTAACGTATAAAAATATACTGTGCCTGAATGGGATTCGAACCAAAGACTGCATAATGAGAGGCGAGCAAAAGAGATCTTCAGTCAAAAAATTTTGGGATCATTTATTTTAAAATAGAAAAACTATTCCTAATGTCTTTATTTGGAAGAGTAAGTGGTAGCTCAAACGGCATAATCTTTGTATGGTTTTAAAGTAAAATTAAACGTAAAAATAGACTATGGGTAGTTCATTTTCATAACAACTCTGCAACAAGTAAATTATTAATAGATTAAAAGCGAGGCTATAGTTATCGCATGATGAATCATGTGATATAGCCTAAACGACGCCCATTTCTCCTACACTTTGACCGAAATCTCCCGCTTTAACTCTTCCAAGCTAATGTTAATTTTCTATTTATTATCTATTAAAGAAAACTAATTAAATTGTAACATAAATTTCTTTTTTTTCTCTTGAATGAAAAAGTGAAGGGGTACCAAAATCAATGGAGGCAACATTTAGAACGGGCGCCAGAAGAGAGAATACCTTTAAAAGTGACGGAATATGTTCCAGTTGGAAGAAGGGAGGTGGGAAGACCTCGAAGAAGATGGCAGTAGTCGAGATGTACGGGCTGGAGAGTCTCGTGTTTGTGTAGACGTACAGGATGGTTTATTTGTGAGTTCGGAACAGGCTTATGCCTAATCCTTGATAGTAAGAAGAAGAAGAAGAAGAATTAGATAAATTTTTTTTAGAATATTTTACTTAAAATCCTGGTTATGAAAGGCTGAAATAAAGTATAACAAAATGAAATATGGACATCGGTTCTTGTCGTATTTGGTAGATTCTAACAACGGTATGACTTTTGCGCATACAGTTTGCGCAGATCTAGGCGTATTCCCTATACACCATTCGTTCATAGGCTAGCTCACCAGCCCCCAACACAAACATTATGGTAATTCCTAATCACCATAATTTCACAAGTTAATGTTCATAACAGGCAGGTGGTGTGGTAAATTATTTAAACTGGATTTGTTAGTTTCAAGCTACAAACAATAGTTCTGTTTCTTATAACATGGTCAGCCAATTGTATGACTGAAGCGTTTAGAACACAAAAGATAGAAGTATAAAATTTTTAAATCAGATTTATTTCCTTTGAGAGTAATGAATTTCATTATACAGCCAGACGGTTTGGTAAATGAAGTGAAGGTGTCATTTGCAGGATGGAAATTGATGCTTTTCAGAAGGCCTGGTATGCTGATAGGGATACTTCTCCACTTAGTGAGGAAGGCAAACCACCTCACCTATTTGTTTTACTTGATAAAACCTCTAGAGGTTCAAACCAGCATTTCGGCTAAAGACATAAACAACAACAACATTGTTTATACAATGATTAAACGTAGATTAAATTGTTCATTATTTGCATCGACAAGAGAAAGTAGTTTGTGTCTTGCAAAATTTTTCTTTTAATTAATTAAAAAATGTAAAAAAATTACATAAAAATGTTAACCGTCACCAGAAGCTACTCTTTTGCTTAATTAACCCTCGATCAAGATTAAACCTACGCTTCAAGATTTTAATATACAAATCCCTATTAAGACCAATCTGGACTTATGGTGTCCAGCTCTTTGGAATAGCGACTGGGAGTAATTTAAAGTTGATCCAAGCCTTCAATCAAAATTCCTAAGACTTAGATCTGACGCTCCTTTTTATCTAAGCGATTAAACCCTCCACGACGATTTCAAAATTCCTACAGTAAAGCAGCTAACCACGTCCTTGTATACAATTTCACGGAAGTTTAGATTACCATCCAAACCAACTAGCCGGTGATCTAGCTACAAGGAACTTTCCAACTGTGCGTCGTATACGGCGAAAATGGAGTAGAGACCTTTTGGTCTGAACAACGGACAATACCCGAAGTTTTGAACGGAAAATGTATCACTGGGTACCTCTTCTCCTTAAAGCGAAATTCCCCACCGCCATTTAAAAATATGCCCAAAACGGGCAGGTGGAATGTTATTTTAATTGCACTCTATCTGTTTGGTTCAGGGCTAAAAAAATAGTTCTGTTTCTTATCACATAATCAGCCACTTATATGACTGAACTATTTAAGAACAGAAGAGGTAGAGGTGTAAAAGACGCTAGTCAGAGTTATCTCCTCTGAGAGTAATGAATTTCACTACGCAGCCAGACCCTGTGGTGAATGAAGTGAAGGTGTCAATTGCAGGGTGGAAAGTGAGTGCTTTTCGGAGGGCCTGGCATGCTGATAAGCATACTCTTTCAACTCAGTGAGGAAGGCAATGGTAAACCACCTTACTCCTCGTTTTTACTTAGTAAAACCTCTAGAGGTTCAAACCAGCCTTTCGGCTGTTCACCTAAACAACAACTTTTAAAAATCAAATACGGAAGTTGTGCAACTCAACTATAGTACCGTAATAAAAATTAAAGACAAAAAAATATGCATGCAATATTAGTAATGACGTAATTAAATTCTTATTGCTGAAACTTAGTAATTTATTAATTTATTTGTAATACAACACGAACGTATTAGTATGAGCATTTTTTAGTTATACAATGTTAGTTAATTAACAAAAGGTGTTGTTAATATCCTGTACTTAAGTTAGTACAAAGGAATTTATAATAAAGGAACAGAATTTGTGTCACGATATTTAATTAATTACTAAAATTACTTTATAATTAATGTAATATTTAATTACGTTTATAAAATTTATGTACTTTAAACCAAGTCTCTAATATTCAACAAGATCTTATTAGCAGGGAAAACTCAATCGTTTGTTAACTCTATGAACCCTGTAAGATGTAAACTGGCTGTAAACGGAAAAATAATTTAACAAACAATGTTTTCCTAATGATCTATTAGCAAATTTACCTATTAGATAGACAACTAGAATAAAAAACTAAAACGTAGGTTACTTAGGTAGCAGAAACTAGTATTTTTCTGCGAGAGTTTAAAAAAGTTTAAAACGTTTAAAAAAGTTTAAGAAAGTTTAAAAGTTTAAAAAAAGACTAAGAGAGTTAAAAAACAAATCAATGTTTGAATTGAATTATAACCACAATGATACATCTGAAACATAATTTTACACACAGATTTAAGGGGAGATTGCACGATGGTGTTAACTCAAAATTTCGATTTTTGGGTTTTTATCTTTTTCAATAGTTTAGGCCTAGATCTACAAGAAAACAACATTAAATTATGTCAAAATAATATTTTTTTAATGAAAAAATTAAGTTGTTATCAAGTTTACACAGAAATATTATCATATTACCATGAACGAATATTTTTCACAATTTTATACTGCTCATTTTAGTGCAAAGAGAATTTTAGTTTTTAAAATATCTGCACCACTGTTTTTTGTATTCTCAGCTGTCAAAATTTTGAATTTCTTTTTTAACCAACGGACTTATCTTTAAAAATACGAAAGTATACGTTTTATATTAAAGGGGACAGGCCTTTGAACGAATTATATTTTTTACTATTGTTTTTTTTTATTGAAACGTATTAAACTACCAGTTTTTCAATTTTTCCAAAAGTTAGATTTTTGACTTATGGGCTTTCTGAAACGACCGATTCAATTGAAGGGGCCGGGAGAAGACAGTGTTAACCCACATCAACATAATTTTAAGCAATTTCATTTTAAAAGTAAACTGGAATCTACAAATCGTGTTTTTGAATTTTTTGTTAAACATTTGTTTTTTCTGTTAATCTAGGTTCTTAGGATCGTAAATACAGGGTGATTCATGAAGTTCTCCCCCCACTTCTACAGCACATTGTACTAGTAAAAATAATGAAAAAATGTTATATAAACATAGGTCCGAAAACGCTTCGTTAGCGAGTTACAGCTAGCGAAAGTTTCGCCTGGATTTCAGTTCACCAGGTGAAATGAGGTCTTCCTGGAATTGTGGTAAGGTAGATTAAGGGGCGAATTCAATCATTTCTTATGGTTTTTGATCTGATAAATTGAATAAAACAGGTCCCAGAACTGTAAGTTAAATAGTTTTTGAGAAAACCAGTGTCAAATGCAAAAAATGGAGTGAAAATCACATTTTTTCATCTTTGGGCAAGAATAACTTTGTTATTTCACCAAGAAACAGTTAAAAATTTTCAATAAAAAATGTAGAAAATTTTATTCTGAACAAACCGGTGTAAATTAAGTACACAGAAAGCGAATAGTTTTTGAGAAAACCAGTGTCAAATGCAAAAAAATGGAGTGAAAAAAACACATTTTTTCATTTTAGTTTTTCCGGTTAATTTTACTTTGTACTCTTATGAATAAAAACTCATTTAATCAAACATCTATTCGCTTTCTGTGTACTTAATTTACACCGGTTTGTTCAGAATAAAATTTTCTACATGTTTTATTGAAAAATTTTAACTGTTTCTTGGTGAAATAACACAGTTATCCTTGCCCAAAGATGAAAAAATAAGTTTTTCACTCCATTTTTTGCATTTGACACTGGTTTTCTTAAAAACTATTTAACTTACAGATCTGGGACCTGTTTTATTCAATTTATCAGATCAAAAACCATAAGAAATGATTGAATTTGCCCCTTAATCTACCTTACCACAATTCCAGGAAGACCTCATTTCACCTGGTGAACTGAAATCCAGGCGAAACTTTCGCTAGCTGTAACTCGCTAACGAAGCGTTTTCGGACCTATGTTTATATAACATTTTTTCATTATTTTTACTAGTACAATGTGCTGTAGAAGTGGGGGGAGAACTTCATGAATCACCCTGTATAGCATCCTGTTTAAAAAAATCTGGTGTGAAACACTCACACAACTTTCTCTTGCCAGTTAAAATAATTAACAATAAACCTAACATTAGTAATAAACCATAAGAAATAAACAAAAAACTAACCTCAAAAAACATAACCTAATTTTAATCATGAGTGAAAGACGCAAAATGAAAATCAACCTCATTTTGGCTTAGAAATACGGAAAATCACTCTTTCTCTCTAAACTAGGCTCTGTAGAGAAAAATGCTCTAAATAAAAGTTGTAGATCTTTTAATTTTCTATAAATTTAATTATATACACTTTTGTCGTAAAATGCATACTAAGGCCGAAATGTTTAAAAAATCAAATTTTTCTCACGTTTTCGTGAGAAAAAAACAGAAAATTACAAATTACCGCTAAACTAAGCGTTATACAAAAAAATATTTGAAATAAAAGTTGTAGAATTTTAAATTCTCTACAACTTTTGTTATATAACGTTTTGCGCTAAAATGCATATTAAAGCCGCAATCTTAAAAAGAAAATGTTTTTACGTAAAAACAGCCTTACGCAGAATTTCAGCAAACATGGCGCCTACCCTATCTTGTAGAGCATAAAAAATGTAGTAATCCAGGCGATTTTAAAAAAAATCGTAGGACCAGTTTTTGAGAAAATCGCAAAAAAGTGAAAAATTATACGAATAAACTACTACTTCCGGTTGACCGATTTTGATGAAAATGTTCGTGTCGGGTCCGGTAGTGGTATGTAACTTAAGTTTTAAGTTTTAAGTTCGTACGATGCTCCGTTCTTGAGATATTCTGTTCACACATAGACACACACACACACACACAGACGCACACAGACACACACACAGACCAATCGCTAAAAACATGTTTTTTGGGTTCAGGGGGTCTGAAAACGTATAGATCCGGTGAAAACTCGATTTCGAAAAATCGACATGAAAACAATACTTTCCCTCCTATATATTCATATAGGCAAGAGAAAGTAAAAATCTAACCATTTTATTTTTTACAGAATATTTAAGGAAAATCATGCTGGGAATTTTGTGGGTTAGCACTTCCTTCTGCCGACCCCTTCAATTATTCGTTTGGGATATTTAAAGTATTGTAAAAAAATTTGTAAGGTCTTTTCCGTTGATTTATCTGAGTGACATCACCATCTAACGAACAATTTTAACACAGTATCTGATAATAAAAAAGTTTAAATCTCTTTTAATTAAGGATAAAATGTAGGTTAGTAGATGGTTTCGAGCTGGTATTGTCGAACGGAATTAATATAACAGGTTGATATGGAATTGAACAATAGATAATAGGGAAGTAAGTATGATCAGGTGGAAGACTTGTTGCCTATTATTAACGAGTGAATGAATAATCAGAAGCTAATTAAAAGCGAGGCCTATCTGTTTCCAATTCTAATCATCCATGACGTAACGCAAGAGAGTCTGATTAGCGGTCTAACAATTACAACCTACACCATTCTGATTTAATCGAATTGCGTTCGTTCCTTTTGAGTCGAACGAACATAAAGAACAAAATTACATTCGCCTATATTTCATTAATATCCACGTACATTTGAAAACTCGACAGAGAAACTTTACTGGAAAGTTACATTCTGAGACTTTCAAAACTAATTAATAATTTAAAATACAGTAAACCCTCGTTAATCCGAACCCCTTTAACACGGACTTCGCTTAATCCGGACAGCCAGTTGAATGCATAGTTGATTTTCAAGTAGATATCGGTTTGTAAATTTATTTAATATTGAGAACATTAGTATATAACCAGGTTAAACAATTACCAGTCTTATTTTCTGTGTTTCAAAACGTAATGTCTTAAGCACAGAATGGACCTTTCATATTCACAGTGTCATACATTTTACAACATGTTATTGTCTGTATATATAACTAAAATCAAAATATACGTTCGTTTTCTATAAAGGGTTTTTCATTATGTACCTTTGTTAATATTAAGGTTAGATGGGGGTTCCCAAAAATAACCGAAATAGCATTACCGTGGGTGGATCTTGTGTAGCACGCGCTTCCGCCGCGGGGTGTGTATTGCGCAACTTATTACCAGTTCAGTGCCGCCTGTGTTATTGGTCTAACTTGTACCGTTATTTTGCAGTGATTTTTTTGTTAACGTTATATTGTTCATTGCAAAAAATCACTTCAGATTAATGGTAGAAGTTAGACCGGTAACACAGGCGGCACTGAATTGGTAATAAGTTGTGCAATACACGTTCCGTGGCGGAAGCGCGTAAAACTCCGCCCACGGCAATGCTATATCGGTTAATTTTGGGTACCCGTTCGTATTTCATTTAATCCGGACTTTCGCTAATCTGGACGACTTAGAGCCCCAATTAGTCCGGATTAACGAGGGTTTACTGTAATAATAACAACAATAACAATGTTAATTATAAAAGGTATATTTTTTTTAAGTTAATTATAAAAATCGTTCCATTAATATCTGTAGAAACAAAAAATTTACACATTAATTTTTTTAATTAAATATACTTACTGAAAAAATAGCCCATAACAGGTAGGTGTAGTGTTAAATTATTTGCACTTGATCTGCTACTTCCAGGGCTACAAAAAATAGTTTTGTTTTTATTATTCGGACAGCCAATTACCTACATGACTGAAGTATTTAACAACAGAAGAGGTAGAAGTGTAAAAAAACACAACTTTTTTTAGTAGTCATAGCTGTTATCTCCTCTGAGAGTTATGAATATCATTATACAGCCAGACCCTGTGTAAAAAGTAAATGCTATTCAGAGGGCCTTTTTTCAGAGGGAAGCTTTCTATTGACAAAAACATAGAAAATAATTCATTGACGTTAAATTAAGCTTTGTCAAAAAGTTATTGAAATATAAGTTGTAGGTTTTCTAATTTTCTAAAACTTTATTTGTCAGTAGGCCTACTTTTATCTCAAAATGCATATTAAAGCTAAAATCTTTAAAAAGAATTTCACCACGATAGCTCCCCCCCCCCCCCCACCAAGTATCGATCATGTCGCTTACCCTACCTCGTAAGTACGAAAATTTTGTGAAAAAGGTGATTTTTAAAATAAAATTGCAAAAAGTAAAAAAATGCACGAACAAACTAGTAGACCTAATTTGGTTTGACCAATTTTGTCAAAAATAATCGTGTCGGCATTCTAGTATCTAACTTAAATCCAACTTCGTACAATATTCCGTTTTTGAGGAGATATTTTGTTCACACAGAAATCGATTGCTAAACATGTGTTTTTTTTTTGTTAACGGGACCTAAAAATATGTATTTCCAATGAAAACCTGATATGGAAAAATTGACATGAAATAATAGTACTTTTCTTCTCTGTTTATTCATGTAGAACATAAGAAAGTAAAAATAGTTCAGTTAAAACATAAAAAAGTACACATTAATTTTTATAAAATAGTCTTTACTAAAAAAATAGGCCTACATTTATGTCTTAATAAATACATGCACATGTATTCATTAATACATAACGTAACTCGTTATTACTTTCAAAAAATGTATTTATTTGTACTTTTATTTTGAAACAACTACACAATAGCTGTTTTTACTTTATTTTAATGGGTAGTAGCTTACATTATAATTCTCTATTTACAATTACTAAGATTTTTTTCTGCCCATAACAGACAGGTGGAGTGTCAAATTATTTACACTCAATCTGTTAGTTGCAGGGCTAAAATAAATAGTTCTGTTTCTTGTCCCATGGTTAACCAATTATATGACTGAATCATTTAAGAACAGAAGAGGTAGAGGTGTAAAAGACACTAATCAGAGTTATCTCCTCTAAAAGTAATGAATTTCTCTATACAGCCAGACCCTGTGGTGAATGAAGTGAAGGTGTCATTTGCAGAGTGGAAAATATGTACTTTTCAGAGGGCCCGGCATGCTGATAAGTGTACTTTTCCATTCAGTGAGGAAGGCAATTGTAAACCACCTGACTCCTCGTTTTACTTAGTAAAACCTCTACAGGTTCAAACCAGCCTTTCGGCTGATGACCTAAACAACAACAAGATTTTTTTTAATCCGAGGTGGCGAGATAAACTCATGTTCACTCCCTCACGGTGGGGTAAGTAGTGTTGGACTCAATTGAGGCGTCCTCGTCCAGCCCCAAGGAGGCCGCAACCGCCTTACCAACCAAAAACCCGCCACCTGGCCACTTGACCTGAATTCAGCAAACAACCCTCCATCACCCTCGAAACTGTTTATAATAATACTACAAGAGAAATGTCCAGTTAAAATAATTTACATACTGTCAGTCGAGCGTGGAAGAGAACCGTAACCTAATTCCTCTCTCATTGTCACGTTTTACAATATTACTGTTCAATTACAAAGATTTGAAAAAATGTAATGTAGTAAAAGGAACACAGTTTTTAAAAATTTTAGATTCTAGTAAAAGGATACTGTTTATTATACTAAAAAAAATTATTAAATTTTGTACTTAAAAAAGTTAACACAATGTGAAACTGAAAGAAAAAAAATTTAAATTGAATTTTTGTTTATTTCAGGTAATTCACACGTATTGTAATTTTTTTGTAAAAAAGTTTAAACTTTCCGTTGTTTACGGCGTTTATGTCTACTGAAAAAGAACAACCGTAATCGATTCTTCTTTGTGTCGTTAAAAAAAAAAACGTAAAGTAATAACGAAATTTCACTGTACTGTCAAAACAATGTAATAAACCATTTTTTTCTGAAAAGTTTTATTTCAGTGTTTGATTTGTTATCACTAGAACAACTTCATTTTATTTCAGTTGTAAAAAAGCGAAAAACTGTATTATGGAGAAACGGTAAATGGAAGTGGGTGTAGGCCTATGGATAGATTTGGAAATAAAATCATTTTCATAAATGTAATGACCAAACTTTTTTCATAAGCATGAATAATTCGAAGAAGTTTAAAAGCACATTTATCATGATACGGCACCACCGTTTCACTTGTACGCGTAAAAAAGTTTCACTACAAATAGCTTATGTTTCTTGAAAATTTATTTCATTTAGTCTTGGTGGAATATATTGTTAAACTTTAAACGGATTACAAATTACATTCTTTTCAAAATATTACATTATTTTTTACGAATCTCCATTCAAAATATTATATATTTTTAGTTGTGCAAAACCACATGAAAAAAATCATATATATTTTGTTTTAGAAGGTAAAATTGAAATCATTACGGTAATTTAATTTGTGTTTAAGAAGGTAGTCAACTCAAGAAGATGATTTTTTTAAATTTGATTGTTTTTTGCATTTATTTGAAGTTCAAAATTTTCTGAAGCACAACATTTGTTTACTTTGTATATTGACAAAAAGTTATAAAAACATCTGTTTAATATGAAGTTCACTAGCAAGGCGAGTGAAATTATTTCTTCAACTAAGTTTTCCGGAAATGTAGTTTTTGCATGATTGTACATTCTTGAGAATTAAATATTTTGGTTTTTATTGGAGATATTTGGATGATGGTGTTTCCAAATTTTTATTATTTCTTGCTCTATTATATGTCGAATGATTATTACAAAAATCTTAAAAGAAATTTAGTTAGAAAATAATTGGTGAATACATAAAATAAATGTTTTTGAAAATGTTATTTTTCTTCAATAAATTTCTTGTACGAAAAAATACACAAAAGCGCATACAACAGATAATAGATAGCAATTTTCCGTATTTTGTAGCAGAAGAATCATGTTGATATCTTTCTTGGTTCTATAGGTGTTTGATTCCCCGTAAAAGCCCACTTTTCTAGCCTTACCCTTATATTAGGGGTTGTAATTAATTTTTTGGCTTGGTTCAAATGGTAGATCATTACTAGTAAATTACTCTTTTACTTAAAATAAACAATGATAAATTATAGCCAGAAGTTTTCATTTTAATTTTCAGGGTTGACTACCCCGTTAAGGATAAGATAATTTGACAGCTTTAATGCTAGATGAAGAAACTTTTTAATGAATCCTGGAGCTTGAAATCAAGTCTGTTTTATACAAAAAATTTCACTAATTTCTTCAGCTGTCTTGATTCCTACTACCTAGCTACTTTCACGTGTTTCAGTGGATCCACCATCATCAGAGCACATGAAGTATAGCCACTTGAGTCAAGAGTTTACCCTTGTTTGCAACGAGGGGTAAAGGGGGAAAAGCATCAGTACGCATGCGTGACTGCTTTGATTCCAGTACGACAAACATAACAACTTACACTGTACTGAGAGCATACACAGTATATCGCGGAATCTTTTGTAGGTTAACTGTAGGAATATTATATCAGTTTGTTACCGTAAACACAAATGTTGGTTTCTCGAAAACGTGGTCGAATTATTCACAGTGCTGAACGCAATGTAATAAAATGTTGTGAAGTTGAAGCTAAACAAAATTGCCTATACGTGCCTTTTAACAAAAGCCGTGAGCGAGCGGCTAACTACTGTGATGTTTGTCTTTCCACAATTAAAAAAATAAAGGAGGAAATTAAGGACGTAAAGAACCTATTCTTTAAGAGTTTTGTTGACACCTGGTAAAAAAAGAAAACGGTTAGGTAGATACTAGAGAGACTGATAATAAAAACGCCGATGACAGCAATAGTAAAGAAGGCGATTCATTCGTAGAAAACTTTTGAGGTTAATATTTTTATGTAGGCTTATTATTAATGTTTAATTACTATTGTTAGGTTATATTATTCATTATTTGCATTGGCAAGAGAAATTTGTTTGAGTGTGTTTTGTAATCTTACTTTTAATTATTATACTAAAGAAAAATCATCAAAGTCATCTTGTTAAAAAAGATAGAATTACTTATGTCAATTAAACTTTAGAGTAAAAATTTTTGAAAACCTATTTTAATTAAGTTATTCAAAAATTTAATGTTATTTTCTGCATCAGTTATTGAACAAAATGGGTTATGAAATTTACTTGAGTATCATTTTCTGCATACATAATGTAAGTTATATTCGTGCAATAATAAATTCGACATGTACTATAGTATATATGACTTTAAAACTTGGTCGGCGAAATTGCAATTCGAGAGCAAAACTAAATTAATTTCCTCCAATTTAATCATATAAGACAGACTGTAATTCTTCTTTAAACAAAGAAACAAGAACTCCAAAAGTAGCCTTAATTTGCATATTGCTGTTGTTTCAAATTCTATATTTGCACGACAAAACCGCAAAACTCTGTACAGAAATACAGTAGTACAGTAATTCTCATCTGTTTCATGAATAATATTCCGTTTGTTTCATGAATTACCATTCTTATAATGAATCAACTTCATTCATGTCTTACTTAAAATTATCCTCTTACGATTTACTTACATATTTCCACTAACGTACGGTGTTATGAATAAAAAAAACTTTCATAATCTATTTAAGGGAGTAGTCAAGTTAAACATCTAAATACAGGGTAATTTTTTAGTCCTGTTACCCAATTATTGTTAATGTCTGGTAATTTTTTTCTAAGAAAGGGATATTTTGTTTTGTGACACAAAGTTGGTAGCCCTACTCAACCGGTATAGATAAGAGTTTGAGTTGATTCTTCTTGAGTTGCGTAAAATTTTGTGCTGTTTCCAGTTGTGTTACGAACAGAATGTCTTTTACCCTAGAACAACGGGTTTTCATTCTTGAACAATATTTTGCTACAAAATCGTATGCGAGTGTAAAAGAATCATTTCAAATTAAATTTTTTGGTGTTCCTCCACTCTATTCTAGTCAATTTCTAGGCTAATTAACTGATTTTTAGAGGCAGGTATTGTTTGTAGCAGAAAACGTAGTGGTCGACCAACTCTCTTGACAGATGACGTTAAGAGAATGTGAAAACAAGATTGCTCAATTCTCCATGGAAAAGTTTACAAAAACTTTCCTCGCATGTTGATTTGTCATGTTCGAGTGCTCAGAAAGCTGCTAAAAAATTGAAATTGTATCCGTATCACATACGATTAGTTCTAGAGCTTCAGCCTCCAGATTTAAACAAGAGATTGTTTTAGGATAAAAGACATTCTGTTCGTAGCACGACCGGAAATGGCACAAAATTTTATACAGCTCAAGGAGAATCAATTCACACTGCTATATCCATACTGGTTGAGTAGGGCTACCAACTTTGTGTCACAAAAAAAAATTTATTTTTTTTAGAAAAATATTACCAGACATTAACATTTGGGTAACAGGACTAAAAAATCACCCTGTATTTAGCATTCAACATATAAAAAACTTCTTCGGCTCCTAAAATAATCTCAAAATTACAATTACTTGCTGCTAATTCAATTACAATTATTTTTTTTTATTATTAATAGATTGCAATTATTTTTCTGTTAGTTCTTCTCCCTGCCCCCGCTTACTCGTTTGTACCTCCAACTCCCTTTATTTACAGAAAAGAAAATTTAAAGAGAATAAATATATCTATACACTGAGTGTCTCTAGAGGCTTTACTAAGTAAAACGAGAATTTTTACGCTTGCCTTCTTCACTGATTGGAAAAGTATGCTAATCAGCATGCCAGGCTCTCTAAAATATATGTACTTTCCACCAAGAAAATGACACCATCACTTCATTCACTACAGAGTCTGGCTGTATAATTACGAAATTCATTACTCTCTGAAGAGTTAACTCTGGCTAGTGTCTTTTACACCTCTATCTCTTTTATTCTTTCTCTTCTTAAATACTTTAGTCATAAAATACTCTGGCAATGTGATAAGAAACAGAACTATTTTTTGTAGTCCTGGAACTAGCAGATCGAATGCAAAGAGTTTAACACTCCACCTATCTATTACAGGGCTAAATTTAATGAAATATTAATAAAAATATATTTCATTTTTATAAAAAAGGAAACACAACTACTTGTTTAAAGGAATATGAAAAGGAAAGGTCTTAAAACTATTTAATATTTTAAAATAACTTATCAACGGCAAGGACAATTTGACGAAAAATATTAATGAGCCTAGATTTCTAGTGAAAAAAAATAAATTACGATTTATAAAGATGGTCAAAGACATGAAGAATGTTTGGAATAGTAAAAAATTTAAACTAAACTGGATTCCTAATAGTCAGAAAGTAAAAAAGATCCATGTTAATTCAACTTGACTAATGAAACGGATTTAAAAAATTAAAAACTAAAAAAAAACACATCGATGTAAAATTGTATATAGTTTTTCATGTGAAAAAATTTATGTATAGGCGGTAGGCAGATAATAAAATGATTGTGTTGTTTTATAAAAGATCTACACCTGCGCTATCTTGTGAATCACCTGTGAAACATCATTTTTATAAATAACCTATGAAACATCCTACACGTTAATATTATTTGCCAAACTGTTTTTCATTTATCAATTTTGTCAAAACATTTTTTTATTATTTTGAGGGATATAGCTTAATTGACTGCCCGCCTACCATTTATCATGTGTAAAAATAAAACATTAAAAATATTGTGCGTTTTATTAGTTATGGTAATAAACTTAGTACATTATTACTAAAAAATCTGGTGTGAAACACTCACACAACTTTCTCTTGCCAATGCAAATAATTAACAATAAACCTAACATTAGTATTAAAACATTAGAAATGAACAAAAACTAACCTCAAAAACATAACCTTATTTTAATCATGAGTGAATGACGCAAAAATATGACTATCGAACTCAATTTGGCTTAAAAATACGGAAAATCACGCTTTTACGCTAAACTAGGCTCTGTAGAGAAAAATGCTCTAAACAAAAGTTGTAGATCTTTTAATTTTCTATAAATTTAATTATATACACTTTTGTCGTAAAATGCATACTAAGACCGAAATGTTAAAAAAATCGATTTTTCTCACGTTTTCGTGAGAAAAAAAAAACAGAAAATCGCAAATTACCGCTAAACTAAGCGTTATACAAAACAATGTTTGAAACAAAAGTTGTAGGTTTTTAAATTCTCTACAACTTTTATTATATAAGTTTTTGCGCTAAAATTTATATTAAAGCCGTAATCTTAAAAAATCAACGTTTTTACGTGAAAACAGCCTTACCGAGAATTTCAGCAAACATGGCGCCTACCCTATATTGTAGAGAATAAAAAATTGAGTAAAATAGGCGATTTTAAAAAAAATCGTAGGACCAGTTTTTGAGAAAATCGCAAAAACCTGAAAAATTATACGAATAAACTACTACTTCCGGTTGACCGATTTTGATGAAAATGTTCGTGTCGCGTCCGGTAGTGGTATGTAACTTAAGTTTCAAGTTTCAAGTTTGTACGATGTTCCGTTCTTGAGATATTCTGTTCACACACAGACACACACACACACAGACACACACACAGACACACAGACACACAGACACACACACAGACCAATCGCTAAAAACATGTTTTTTGGATTCAGGGGGTCTGAAAACGTATAGATCCGGTGAAAACTCGATTTCGAAAAATCGACATGAAAACAATACTTTCCTTCCTATATATTCATATAGGCAAGAGAAAGTAAAAAAACTACGGACTATTATAACATATTAAAACATTGAACTTACCTTTACGAATTTGTTAATAATTTATCAAATTTAGCACGGATAATAATTAATGAAATGACTTTTCCGCAAGGATTTCATTAAAAAGATCAGTAATGTATGTAATTGCTACTTCCGGAAGATGTTTTAAAAAGAAATTATGCACATTATCAGGACCTGCAGCAGAATGTTTTAATTTAAACAGGTGTCCTTCCACTTCTGAAACCTGAATCGGCATATTAAGGAAGTAATCAGAGGCAGTAGTATTAGACAAGATCCGAGGGATCGTAATGTTTGAAGACAATTTGTGCTGTAAAAATTCAGGAGTATAATTCCGATCACTAGAACAATTTGCAAAGGACGTAGCAAAGGACGTCACGTTTGCAAAGGACGTATGTTCATAATTACGTACCAGAAAGTAATCTGTTATACAATAAACAAAGTTTATTATTATTAAGTTTTTTATACAATTCTTTCTTCGGTAATTTACTTAGAATATTGAACAATTGAGTAACTAAACGACTCACTTCTATAATTAAATCGTGGAAAAAACCCTCCAAGGTGTTTGGTCGAAATAAAGCACGATATGCTCCTTAGGATTGCAGAACAGGATCATTTAGAAAAATCCGAACAGGTTAAGTTGCTTAAAGATAAAGACACAAAATTCGTCGAAAAAACTCGAGCTCCGTCGTCAATGAATTGTACAGATAAAATCAGACAAATCAATCTCAAAATATGAAGTATTAGGAAAAAATGTAAGAATCCTAAAACCGAACCAAGAAGAATTTCTAAATTTGAATCAAGTGGTTCAATGAGCCCGTAAAAACAAAAACACCCGAAGGAAATAGTAGGCTAATTTTAACATAACCGTGTAGCTCAAAACAAAAAGTCCAGAAATCAAATTTGGAATTCGGAAACAGAAATAGTGCCATTCGATTTCTCTTAAAGAGTACTTACGAAAATTTTTGGGTTTTAATTTCCGGTTTTGACCGGAAGTGGCCCAAAACCGAAATTTAAGAAATCAAAGTCGGCATTTGGAAACATAAATAGTGCCATTCGATTCCCCTTAACGAGTAGATATAGAAATTTTTGGGTTTTAATGTCCGGTTTCGTCCGAAAGTAGCCCAAAACCGTAATTTAAGAAATCAAAGTCGGCATTTGGAAACAGAAATAGTGTCATTCGATTCTTCTTAAAGAGTAGATACAGAAATCACTAATGGTTTTTGGAATAAGTCAAAGGTAAGCCTTTCTAAAAATTTGCATCAGCCATGAGACGCGACGTCTCATGAAAGAGATTTTTATAGTAATCCATTATGGGGAAAACTTTCCATTGCTTTTTTAATGTAGCAAATTGTTGCATCCCATTGCAAGGAAATACGTGTACGTTTTATGATACAGTACACAATTTATGTTATTTTTTACTCCAACTATTAATCATCATTATCCTATAATCAGCATCATAGTCATCGTCATCTTTAGCACCATTTACTTCATGTTTCAAGGTATTTATGTACAGATTAAAGTCAGTTTAGTTTTGGTTTTTGTCCATAGTATCATTCTTTTTAACACAATACTGACTGAGTATTATATTTTCATTTTAAGAACACTACTGTTCAGACTTTTATTGAATTTGCTTACAGTTTGTATTTGCTTTTTAAAATACTGATTGGAGAAGAATTACACCTTGTTAAAAAAACTATCAAAACAAAGTTGAATTTTTTTTTATTAAAATAGAAACATCCTTTTAAAACCGTACAATTTATAAACAAACCAAGTCTGTACAAGAAATATTATAAATAAAAACAAACAATAGTAGATATAGATAGGCCCACATAACAACCGGGATGTACAACGTCATAGCTTTAGTATACTGCCACAATCAAAAACATTTATCGCAACTAGATATACCCTTCCGTACACCGCTTTCGGCCGCCTACTCTCTCTCTCTCTCTCTCTCTCTCTCTCTCTCTCTCTCTCACTCAATCACTCTCTCTCACTGTTTTTCACTCTCAATCTCTCTCTCTCTCTCTATATCTCGCTCTCTCTCTCTCTCTCTCTCTCTCTCACTCACTCACTCACTCATTCACTCTCTCTCACTGTCTTCCACTCACTCTCTCTCACTCTCTCTCTCCCGCTCTCTCGCTCTTTCTCTCTCACTCCCTCATTCATTCACTCTCTCTCATTGTCTTCCACTCTCTCTCTCTCTCTCTCTCTGTCTCTCTGTCTGTTTGTCTGTCTGTCTGTCTGTCTGTGTGTCTATCTATCTATCTATATATCTATTTCCAAGAATCGAAACGAAGCAATACGCACACCACGAAACACACACATGCACGTGCACGAATATGTTGCATGCTTTCTTTTTGTTATTGTTATACATTTTTGGTGGAATGTGTTAGTAGCGGGGCAGTGGCAATTTTTTTAGGAACGCACTAAACTGCAATCATAACATACCACTACTCCTTTATTTCTCCTAGTTCGTAACGGTTATTCAGCCCGGTTGTTACACGGGCGAAGCTGTACAATCATGGATAGTTCGTGAAGTAGTCATTATATGGGATTTTGAGTAACCTGAAATTATTTTTATTTTATATGTTCAGTTTTATAGTGAACTCAAATATAAAATACATTTAAATATTTGTAAAATACACGATTCCTGAATGATTTTGTTTATTTATATGCAGTAAGTAATAAATGTTTCTAATATTCATTTGGAATGTAATTTCATGAGAGTAGGCCAAAAGTAAGCAATATAAATCTGCAGCATCGGACAAAGTACACTTGTAAGACTTTACGCATTTTATTATTTCTTAAAGGAACTCTTGCTAAAAAAAAGGAGTGAGTGGGAGGAAGTAAGAAAGAAGGTTTCAGATGACTAATAGAATGAAGAACACCGGCAAAGCGAATTGTTTGCTTCGTTCCGTAAAAATCATCCAAAAAAATAATAATAATATATAAGAAGGAGAGGAAAGAAAAACTGTGCGACCGGGGGGCGGGGGGCAGAGAGGGCGTCGTCGACGACGCTGTATGATAGATAGTTGAGTCCGGGTGCTGCGTTGTCGTTAGAAAAGAGGTTGGCGGCTGTTCATAACTTACGAAGTGCCCGCGACACGGGTCCTTCGTCCTTTCGTCCTTTCTATATTTCCCACTTCTGACTTCTTTATCTCCTCCCATCCTATTCACCCTTTTTATTATACACTCTTACCCATCTTACATTTATCTCTTACCCAGTTATATTTCTTCTTTTACAAATTTACACTTTGCGATGGGAAACTCTCTACAACACCCAATCCTCCTCCTTCGAAATATTTCAATGAAGGAAAGTCGCATTCCCTTTTAATATCCCCTTAAAAATGAAATATTTTTTTCATATTTACAAATGAATTTTATAATTTTATTTTATTCATCTGAAAAGTTAGTAACGCGATCGTTTAATTTATTTTTTTACATTTCACTATACAATTTAAATAACGCAAGATTTTATGAAAAGTGTTCCACAATTTCTTTAATGAAATCTTGTTTAATTCTTACATTTTTCTTTTGAACGTTGGAAATTTAATTATAAATTTAATATTGTGGATAGATTTTATCAACTTTAAATTGGTGTTTTTACTATCGGCTTGTACGATTTTCAATTTCACTAAAGAATTTTTTTTGTATCGTTAAATATTTTAACTTAAGGAAAAATATTTTTCATTACAAGATTATTAAAATATAAACTGATATATAGAATTTGAAATTGGGTCTGATAACTTTAATAGTTTTATCGATGGCATAGATAGTGGTATTTCGTACGGCTTGTGAACCTGCCTTCTCCAGTCCGCAGAAGTAAACCGACGCTATACGATCACGCCCTGAGTCTTAGGCCTGTATTCTACTGTAAAAGATATTTGACGTGTATCTTTTATAAAATATTTTATCATATTTTCTTAATAAAATGTTTTATAAAAATTTGAAGGAATATTAGTACTTATATTACAGTACTTAAATTTTTACTTTCTCTTGCCTTATGAATATATAAGAAGGAAAGTATTGTTTTCATGTCGATTTTTCGAAATCGAGTTTTCACCGGATCTACACGTTTTCAGACCCCCTGAACCCAAAAAACGTGTTTTTAGCGATTGGTCTGTGTGTGTGTGTGTGTGTGTGTGTGTGTGTGTGTGTGTGTGGGTGGGTGTGAACAGAATATTTCAAGAACACAACATCGTACGAACTTTAAACTTCAAACTTGACTTAAGTGACATACCACTACCGGACCCGACACGAACATTTTCATCAAAATCGGTCAACCGGAAGTAGTAGTTTATTCGTGTAATTTTTCACTTTTTTGCGATTTTTTCAAAAACTGGTCCTACGATTTTTTTAAAAATCGTCTGGTTTACTCAATTTTTTATTCTCTACAAAATAGGGTAAACGCCATGTTTGCTGAAATTCTCGGTGAGGCTGTTTTCACGTGAATAAATTGTTTTTTTTTTTAAGATTACGTCTTTAATATGCATTTTAGCGCAAAAATGTATATAATAAAAGTTGTAGAGAATATAAAATCCTACAATGTTTTGTTTAAAACATTTTTTTGTATAACGCTTAGTTTTTACGGTAATTAGCGTTTTTTTGTTTTTTTCTCACGAAAACGTGTGAAAAATCGATTTTTTTAAAGATTTCGGCCTTAGTATGCATTTTACGACAAAAGTGTATTGAATGAAATTTATAGGAAATTAAAAGAGCTATAACTTTTTATTTAAAGCATTTTTGTGTACAGAGCCTAGTTTAGTGTGAAAGAGTGATTTCCGTATTTTAAGCCAAACTGAGGTTGATTTTCATTTTTTTAATGTTTTATTACTAGTGTTAAGTTATATTGTTAATTATTTGCATTGGCAAGAGAAAGTTGTGTGATTGTTTCGCACCAGATTTTTCATCATAGTTCTTTAAACATTGATGATAAGCAGCTGTATGCTTGAGCAGCAGTTACGAGGGGGTACCCAAAAGTATCCGGAAGAGCTCTGCTGTGGGCGGAGCTTGTGCAGTACAAATTCCCGCCACTAGGCTGCTTGTAGCGCTACTCATTGCCAGTTCAATGCCATTTTGTTCGTTGATCTAGCTTGTTCTGTTCTCGCTAGTGCTGTTTTGTGCTCGTGTCGTTTTTCATGATGGCAAGTTTTAATGAACAACGTGCGGCTGTGAAATTTTGCTTCTTGCTCGGTAAAAACGCCGCGGAAACAGTTGTAATGTTGAACACAGCTTACAAAGACGACGCTATTGGAAAAACCCAAGTGTACGAGTGGTTTTTGCGCTTTAAAAATGGCGACATGTCGATTGAGAACAAACCTCGTTCTGGACGACCGTCGACTTCCCGAACAGACGAAAATGTTGTGAAAGTGAAAGAAATTGTACGAACAGACCGACGACAGACCATTGGCCAAATATCACAGGTTAGTGGGTTATCTTGGAGCTCAGTCCAACGCATTTTAACAGAAGACTTGACAATGAAAAGAGTCGCTGCCAAGTTTGTGCCTCGGGTTCTGACAGACACTCAAAAGGAACGTCGAATTGAAACGTGTAGTGATTTGAAACAACAGCTTGAAACTGATCCTGATTTCATGTCAAAGATCATTACGGGTGACGAGTCTTGGTGCTATGGGTACGACCCAGAAACCAAACAACAATCCAGGCAATAGAAGACTTCATTATCACCCCGACCAAAAAAAAGTCGTCAAGTCAGATCGAACATCAAAACAATGCTGATTTGTTTTTTTGATGTGAGGGGAATTGTCCATTCAGAGTTCGTTCCACCAGGCCAGACGGTAAATCAAGCTTTTTATCTTGAAGTGTTAAGAAGACTACGAAACAGCATTCGTCGTAAAAGACCTAATTTGTGGCAGACAGGGGACTGGTTTTTCCACCACGACAACGCGCCTGCACACACGGCAATCTCAGTTACCCAGTTTTTGGCGAAAAACGGCATGGTTTTGCTACCACACGCACCGTACTCACCCGATCTGGTTCCGTGTGATTTTTTCTTGTTCCCACGCATGAAAAGGGGCATGAAAGGTCTCCGATTTAACAACGTTGATGATGACAAGAAAAAAACGACGGATGAGCTGGCAGCCATCACTGAAGAGGAGTACAAAAAATGTTTTGAACAGTGGAAGCACCGGTGGGACAAATGTATTAGTTGTAATTGAGAGTATTTTGAAGGGGATAAGGTTCTTTTGTAAAAAAATTAAAAATAAATAGTTTTAAAAAATAATTCCGGTGTCTTTTGGGTACCTCCTCGTATATGCAGAACTGTTACAATAAGCTTATTATTGAATAATGTAAAAATAAACGTATTTGGGTTAGGCCATGGTCCATTGAGTTTTTTTTAACGTCGTTGATTGTGCATCCTTCCCTGAGAATTATAATAGACCGGGCTATTTTTTCGTATATTATTCACAGTCTCTAATTCCTGTTTTTGTAATCACCATGTTTAGGATTAAAAACCATTTCGTTAGATTCTACGTCACATTCAATATTGTATTAGTTTCTACAGTTCAAGAATATTTAAATGCTCTTACAGTCAGCCATTTTTTTTTGTTTACGTGAAATATTTTATAAAATGTAATTATTCTAAAATATTACATTTTATAAACAAAATGTTATTATAGAAATCGTTTATAAAATATGTCCTATTACACCGTGAAATATTTTTTAAAAATCTTGTACAAAATTATCTTTGTTAATTGATTATTGTCAAATTGATCTTTGTTACCCGTGGCTATTACTAAAACTGCTATCGAGAGCCGCCCCTGGCGATGGGGAGGCTCGCCAGGTTACGTTGAAGGGCGCTGGGGAAATAAAATACCCAAGGTGGAAAAATTAGCAAAAAAAAAAAAAACGGTCAACGGCTTTGAAGGTGGAAGTGAAATAATAATTTAAAACGGTGGAAGGGGTGGGAGAGCCTAGAGCAACGCCTCGGAGAAACCGTCTTACAAGCTTGAATACAGTAAGAAGGCAGCCTTCTCACCAAGCTTAACCTGCGCAGCTCTCGTATCGCGGCCAGCGGATTCTTCATTTCATAAATAATGAGTCACACGAATGCCTTTTGCATTATTCAAGGGAATATAAAATCAGACAGTGCTGCCAACCTTAACTGTGAGACACTATATTTCACTAACGTGCAATTGCACCGTTAGTAAACCACATGTTGCTTTTCAATTAATAAAATTCGTTGTAACTGACAATTTTTCCACTTTAAACCCGATTTCCAGTAAATTTTGTTTTCTTAACGTAAAAAGTTTCCAACTAAAATTTAGCCTTTCTTTCAAAACCAGTAATAACGTTTCACATGTCAGCATCACTTTCTAAGTAATATAACCGTTTACTTTACTTACGTTTACGTTTTTGTTTATTTTGCGTTCTTCACTCTCTTTAACTTTCTTCTTTATATTTCAAATTGCGGAAAGGAAAACATTACAGTACTTATATAGCCGCTCGCTCACGGCTTTTGTTAAGAGGCACAAAAAGGTATTTTTGTTTAGCTTCAACTTCACAGCATTTTATTACATTGCATGTTAGATTTCGTTTGGCACTGTGAACAGTTCGACTGCGTTTTTGAGGTACCAACATCTCCGTTTATGGTAACAAACAGTTATATTCGTACAGTTAATCTACAAAAGGTTCCGCGATATACTGTATTTTCTCTAAGTAGGCCTATAGTTTACGTTATTGTATTGGCGAACTGATAACAAAGCAGACGAGCATGTGCACTGATGATTTTCCTCCTTTACCCCTTGTTAAAATCAAGAGAAAACTAGTGACTTGAGTAAATATACTAGCAAGCCTCAAAAAACTTCGGGAAGAACTTCGAATAATCATAACAGGAAACGAAAATATAAGGAAAACTCATCTCACAAACATTGCAATATTACCCAATTGGAAGAAGCTTGGAAACAAAGAAAAGTTGGTTTGAGACTATAACAGCTGTAGCGCCTAATCCGTAAGTGGTAGAAGAATTTTTTAAAATATCTTTTATAGTGAAATACAGCCCTTATTATGTTTGTTGCCCACCCGTCGTCACTTGTACAAGTAGAATGTAGTGGATTGTACTACAGTTAGCTATGTGCGACTAACGACTGATTTTGATGGATTAGTCGATTAATTAAACTATCGAATCATTTTGAAAATTATTGTATAGCCTTCTCACTCAACTCCGCGCAAGTTTCAATAGTAGGCTACGTTTAATCATTAGTCACATCGGTGGTTGAAAATTTGTCTGGAAATGCTTAGTATCATCTAGGGACGAGATAAAAGTTACCCGTTTTAAAATAAATAGATATTAAAATCGTGGAAAATCATTAGTGGTAATAAATAAAATAGTTTCTCACTAAAAATAATAAAATTTGGTGTTTTGTGGCATTACTCAAATTACACTATATTGAGAAAATTTATCAATAAACTGAATGGAAGTTTCTTGCTCTAACGAAGATAATATGAAGTAGTTTCTATAAAATTCATTATTATTCTGTTTTAATTAACAAAAATAAAGTTTGTTTCATCTCATAAAATCAAATTTTATGATACAATTAAAGTGTACTGTCATAAAGTTACTGACGTAAATATAAGAACAATGTTTTAGACAAAACATAAAACTAATGGTGTTTTATGAACATTATTTTATGGGTTGTTTGGGGGTATTGTTTTCCATTAAATTTAAATTTTCAGTTTTCCAGTAACTTAAACAATTTTACGTTCAATGAAGTGTAATATTTAGCCTTGTTTTTCTTCCGACGGACTTGCTAACGTGAATATTTGAATAAATTTTCTTTATATTGCTAACGCTCTATAATATCATTATGCCGGAAAATTACTTTTCTTTACCTTCAATTTTTCGGTATAAAAATATTCCAAAACTAAGTAACTAACTTATATTGTTCTATATCCCTTCTAGGTTTAGATATTTTCAAATGAGCATATTTTAAGTTTTCTTAAAGTTACAATAATAACCTGGTTATTAGCGACCCTATAAGACATAAAAAGGAGTTCTATATTGTAAGCGCTACAAAGAACAACGGTTCCTTGGTTCTGTTTAGGTGAGATTATCAATAAATTATTTTATTTTATTTTTTTTAGCTTTTTTACTTTCTCTTGCCTATATGAATACATAGGAAGGAAAGTATTGTTTTCATGTCGATTTTTCGAAATCGAGTTTTCACCGGATCTATACGTTTTCAGACCCCCTGAACCCAAAAAACATGTTTTTAGCGATTGGTCTGTGTGTGTGTGTGTGTGTGTGTGTCTGTGTGTGTGTTACAAAATATCTCAAGAACGGAACATCGTACGAACTTGAAACTTGAAACTTACGTTATATACCACTACCGGACCCGACACGAACATTTTCATTAAAATCAGTCAACCGGAAGTAGTAGTTTATTCGTATAATTTTTCACTTTTTTGTGATTTTCTCAAAAACTGATCCTACGATTTTTTTAAAAATCGCCTCATTTACTCAATTTTTTTATTCTCTACAAGATAGGGGAGGCGCCATGTTTGGTGAAATTCTTGGTGAGGCTGTTTTTACGTAAAAAAGTGTTTTTTTAAGATTACGGCTTTAATATTAATTTAGAGCAAATATGTATATAATAAAAGTTGTAGAGAATTTAAAAACCTACAACTTTTATTTCAAGCATTTTTTTGTAAAACGCTTAGTTTAGCGGTAATTAGCGATTTTCTGTTTTTTCTCACGAAAACGTGTGAAAAATCGATTTTTTTAAGATTTCGGCCTTAGTATGCACTTTACGACAAAAGTGTATATAATTAAATTTATCGAAAATTAAGAGATCTACAACTTTTATTTTGAGAATGTTTCTCTACAGAGCCTAGTTTAGCGTGAAAGTGTGATTTTCCGTTTTTTTTAAGCCAAACTGAGTTCGATTTTTATTTTGCGTCTTTCACTCATGATTAAAATAAGGTTATATTTTTGAGGTTAGTTTTTTTTTCTAATGTTTTATTACTAATGTTAGGTTTATTGTTAATTATTTGCATTGGCAAGAGAAAGTTGTGTGAGTGTTTCACACCAGATTTTTTTATATGTTATCGGGAACTGTACTTTGTTGACAACTACCCAATTTGATCGTCTTTGACGTGGATTAGACATGAGTTTGAACAGGGACCCCCAGTAGAGTTTGTTTATGGATTGACTGGGCTGGCCCGAAGGCCTATCAATAATTAAAAAAACTTCCTTTAAACAAGCAACAAGTATTTATTAACAAAGTAATTAAGTAAAATAAATAATTACGGTTGTACTTCTAGTAAATTACAATTAAACTGTGTTGTTTAGGTCAACAGCTGAAAGACTGGTTTGAATCTCTTGAGATTTACTAAGTAAAAATGATACTACTATTGCCTTTCTCACCGATATAAAAGAGTGTGCTCATCATTTTGCCAGGCCGTCCAAAAATCACTTACTTTCCACCTTGCAAATGACACCTTCACTTCATTTACCACAGGGTCTGGCTGTCTAATAAAATTCATTACTCTCAGAGAAGACAACTCTGAGAAGTGTCATTTACACCTCTAATTCTTCTGTACTTAATAGTTCAGTCATAGAATTGGCTGTCTATATACTAAGAAACAGTATATTTTTGTAGCCCCGGAACCAGCAGATCGGGTGTGTTACCTGCCCGTTATGGGCATACAAATAAGGTAACTATAATTCAGCCGTTCTTAGTTTGCTCCTAGTGTCAACAAACAAAAGCCACCTACTACAGGGTGCACGCTAGAGTCCACGACTTTACGGATGTCGTATTCCTATTAAGTTAACTATATTTTAAATTATAAGCACTTAATGTACTAAAAACATCAGTCCTGATATGATGTAGGGCTAACAATTTCATTTATAAAATTACTTTTAAAAGTATTTTGTATTTAAATACTTTTGAAAGTATTTTGTTGTTACTTTTTAATCAGAGGAGCCAGAGGAGCGGATACCTCAACAAATACAGCGTTACACCCCAACAAGAAGAAGAAGAGTAGGCAGACCTCAAGCAAGATGGATTTAATAATCTTAGATATAGATTAAATGACTTTATTTACATTATGTGTTTGTTTAACTTTGTACTATTTAATTGTGAGTTCGGACCTAATCCTGGAATGTAAGATGATGATGACTTTTTAATCAGCGTGTACAAATTTTGATATAATGCGCATGCTCAGTGACGTCATTATTTGTTTACATTAGGAGCAAACTAAGAGAGGCTGGACTGTAGACTAATTTGATTACTACACCGATTATTATTAGTCGGTGTAGTATTGTAATGCCTACACACTGCTCGCCTATCTCAAGCAAACATCAATTTTTAATACATTATGAAAAGTAAAAACTGATTTAATGGGTCTTTTCTGTATTCCCCCTCCCACTAGCATAATTGTTCACAGTTTGTGAACATTTTATAAATGTAATTTTACAATATTTTTAATGATAAAAACCGGGAATAATATTTACAAAATATCCTACACCAGTATTTTTCAAGTTAACGTTAAAGTATAAAGTTTTGTTTTTTTAAGTCAACTTTAAAAAATTTATTAAATTATTTTTAACAATATTGAATTTAAATACTAATTTGTTTTATCATTAAATAATCACATATTTGGTGACAAATTATGTTGGGAGGGTGGGAATAACAGAAAATATTCGATTAAATCATCAGTCTGTCAATTTATAGTTGTTCATGTAGGAAAATATAAGTATAGTTACTTTGTTATATCTTTAAATTGTTTCTGTTTGGATAGCAAAACACTTCTTTAATAGTAGGTAGTAGACAATGGTTGTCGGTGTATTTTAATGGTTAGGATTCAATGAATTATACTTTCTCAGGAATTGTCAGCCTGGTCTGTAAAAGACTAAACCTTATTTACATGTCATAAAAATCATCTTCATCTCATTCAGAGTTGCTTATTGTTTTGAATTCAACACATTGGAACGTACACATATTAGAAATTAAAAAAAAAATTATTTTATTTTTAATAATTTTGAGAGTAATTTTCTGCGATGATTTAGTGCGACAGTTTTGTTTTAATATAACTTTTAATAGTTTCATGATTTTAAAGTCACATATATTGTTTCCTAATTAGATTTATTAGATTTTAGTAATGTACTTTTACTTTCTCTTGCCTATATGAATATATAGGAAGGAAAGTATTGTTTTCATGTCGATTTTTCGAAATCGAGTTTTCACCGGATCTATACGTTTTCAGACCCCCTGAACCCAACAAACATGTTTTTAGCGATTGGTCTGTGTGTGTGTCTGTGTGTGTGTGTGTGTGTGTGTGTGTGTGTGTGTCTGTGTGTGTGTCTGTGTGTGAACAGAATATCTCAAGAACGGAACATCATACGAACTTGAAACTTGAAACTTAAGTTACATACCACTACCGGACGCGACACGAACATTTTCATCAAAATCGGTCAACCGGAAGTAGTAGTTTATTCGTATAATTTTTCAGTTTTTTGCGATTTTCTCAAAAACTGGTCCTACGATTTTTTTTAAAATCGCCTATTTTACTCAATTTTTTATTCTCTACAAGATAGGGTAGGCGCCATGTTTGCTGAAATTCTCGGTGAGGCTGTTTTCACGTAAAAACGTTGTTTGTTTAAGATTACGGCTTTAATATAAATTTTAGCGCAAAAACTTATATAATAAAAGTTGTAGAGAATTCAAAAACCTACAACTTCTGTTTCAAACATTTTTTTGTATAACGCTTAGTTTAGCGGTAATTTGCGATTTTCTGTTTTTTTCTCACGAAAACGTGAGAAAAATCGATTTTTTCAACATTTCGGTCTTAGTATGCATTTTACGATAAAAGTGTATATAATAAAAGTTATAGAAAATTAAAAGATCTACAACTTTTATTTAGAGAATTTTTCTCTACAGAGCCTAGTTTAGCGTGAAAGTGTGATTTTCCGTTTTTTTAAGCCAAATTGAGTTCGATTTTCATTTTGCGTCTTCCACTCATGATTAAAATAAGGTTATGTTTTTGAGGTTAGTTGTTGTTTATTTTTAATATTTTATTAATAATGTTAGGTTTATTATTAATTATTTGCATTGGCAAGAGAAAGTTGTGTGAGTGTTTCACACCAGATTTTTAATTATGTTTTTAGAAATGGTTTTCCAATTTAAAATGTCATTGTTTTCAACCCTAGCGCAGGTTTTAAATCTCTCTTTACTGTATTGCTAAATAAAAGAGGAGAACACCAATCCTAGAATATGATTTTTAGCCAAAGTTGGGTAGGTCAATTTCTTCCACCTCGTACATTGGAAATTGTTGGAAATGAATTTATAGCTTTTGGGAGGAATGTGTTTGAGTTACTATTGTGAAAAAATATGGAAATAAAATTTTTATATTAATATTAGCCCGAGACCAAAACTCTATACACGCTTCACTAACACTCCAACATCATTTCAATCTTATACACGAATGGTGTAAAACATGGAAAATAAAACTTAATACGACAAAATCCCTTCACGTAACTTTCACACTCCGTCATGGTGATTGCCCACCAGTATACATAGACAATGAACCTCTCTCAAAAACAGATACGGTCAAGTATCTCGGTCTGACTTTTGATAAACGACTAACTTGGAGCACACATATCAAACGGAAACGTTTATTACTGAATTCCCGACTTAAACTTCTATATTTCCTACTTCACAAACGATCAAAATTACCAATGACACAAAAACTACGCATATATTGTTCTCTTTTGAAACCTATGTGGACCTACGGATCCCAAATTTACAGTTCAACCAAACCCTCTAACTTGCAACGAATTCAAGCATTCCAGTCAAAAACATTACGCCTTATAGCAAATGCACCTCTTTACGTTAGCAACAAAACCTTACATACAGATTTGAAAACACCACTTGTACAAAATTCCATTGAATACCTATACAAACGCTTTCACGACAAGTCACACGAACACGAGAACCCCCTGGTGCGTTCACTTTCCTCCGTCAATTTACCTGATAATCCCCCTAGACGCCTTAAAAGACGCTGGAGTAGAGACCTGCTAATTTGATATACAAATTTCATTCTTGGGGAGGCACCAATGGGGGCCCTACCCCTCTCATGCTTATCATGTCATTTACATTATTATGATAATCATCATATTTGCTTGTTGTAACATTTTACAGTTGTAAATAAAGAATTAAGGAAAAAAATAATATTAATATGATATTCTGAAGTAAGTATATGGTTTAAATGAATTTTCAAGTAAAAAAGTTAATTTTCCTGGGATATAAAATACAAATTGCTTAAGTTTGATAGAATAGATAGTAGAAGTTAAAGATCACCAAGTAAGTTATGATGAAGTATTGTTAGTTTAAATGAAATAAGTACGGTTGTTATCAGAGTGAAAATATTTGAAGAACAGACGGAGTAATCCTTGTAGAGTAGAGAGTAACAACTATATTATTGTATAGATAAAAACTTCATATTTGTTGAGTTATATTATCTCGTTTATGTAGACTAAGTTAACGTGTGTATACATTGAGTCTAGAAAACAAGGTCGAGATAAACTTCACTGTTCTGCACCAGAAACACTTTAAGGAAATGAAAACACTTGGCAGGTGCTCATTTCACAGCGAAGATGAACAAACGTCAACACCAGCAACAACTGGAAATAGGTACAAAGCGTGTAGGTGCTGCTGTGGCGGCACAGGGTTATATGTTGTCTACCGTTGGTATTCAACATTGGCTTAATTTTCAGACCGCTGTGTCACACTTTCTAAGATAAACTCAGCGTTTAAACCATTATAACGACACCGTAATTTCTCTTTTATCACTGGTTCCGTCACTTAATACTTCTCCCTACTTCTTCTTCTTCTTCTTCTTCTTCTTCTTCTTCTTCTTCTTCTTCTCCCTTTTGTGATTATACCAACTGTTTTAGCAATAACATGTGAACAAAAATTAAGTTGAGTTGCTAATTTCTTTTTTTTTTTAGATTGTGTAGTTTATTGTGATTAGTCTAAGGCTAATTAACAGTTTAGTTCAAACTTAATTGATCTAAGTATCTAAGAATCTAAGAATTTACCAACTAATAGTTCTTAGTTTACGTTCGATATTCTAATACACTATTTATAAAGTTAACTAATCATTGATATTTACCAAACACTTTAAAATATATACCAGTAACTATTAACTAACAAATTAATAACTTTGTGCTGTTCATTACACAAGTTCAAATGGTTTTACACGAGAAAGTCTTCTATTCAGATCTGAGTTGTCGAGTAGCTGTATAGCTTTGACATTCACATGGTGAAGAAGTCTATCTTCATGACTCCTGGAAAATTTCCGAATTACTTCGTTTATAGAATCCAAGACCTGCAACAAGTCCCGGTGCAGGTCGTCGTTCCTAACATACCAGGGAGCGTTGACAATGCTTCTGAGAACTTTGTTCTGAAATCTTTGAATGATTAATTAGTTTGATGCTTTTGTACATCCCCAGAGTTGTATTCCGTAGGTCTGTACTGGTTTTATAGTTAAAATTTAAGAATTAAAAATAAATATTCCTAATTAATATTTAATAGAACAATCTTTTTCAACAACTACAAAACTTCAAACTAAAATATTGTTAAAACGCTTTAAAAACAAATGAATTCAACTTAATAGCAGACTCAAATAACTATACTGTATTGTAACTACTCTATCACATCTTCCATTACGACAAAAAATATTACTGTAAAATTCAATACTACAACTTATTTGGGCATATGGGCTACAATTTTTTGGAATAGGCAAAGAGTTAAATCAAAAATTTCAGATCTTCCAATTAAAGTTTTTTATAATTGTATGAAAATGGAGCTTTATTTTATATCTCAAATACAACATTACATAATGACCTGAAGATTCAACTTGTACAAGATTTAGCCAAAAATATATAGTACGTTCAACTGTTTAACAAGTTTCACAGATACCCAAACAAACTTGTTTAAAATTTATCAGTGAGATAGTTTTCATATCTATGACGATTCAAATAAATCATAGGGTAGAGACTTTATATACGGTAACAAAAAAAAAACACGAACCTCATTTAATAATTAATTTATTAATTAATTGTTAATTATTTTCACTTTACAAATATATCAAAACTAAATGAAACAAATTTGAGCATTTAAATTGAAACTATTTGAATCAAAAATTCTTTAATGGAAGCATCTTCTAAAATCACGTCAAGTAAAACATGATAGAATCTAGAGTTTGTGCTAGTTTTAAACGCTACATATAAGATTATTTATTTATTTAATTACATTAGATAAGAAGATTAAGACAAACAAAGACGAAAAATTATCAAGGCGAATGTTTGGACCAAGATTCAAAGATAAACTCAAGCGATACCAGGTACTTAACACAGACGTTTAAAACGCCTCTGGTCAAGAGATCTTCTTGGCCAATCGTAGGACTGTAGTGACAACTGCTATCTCCAGAAATTAATTTAAGTTTTGGAACATCAGCTTCAGACTTAGAAATTGTTGTATTAATATAATAACAGATACTAAATTTCAATTAAAAATGTCAAAAAACCATCGAATTAGAATTCCTTCTCGTTTTGTTTTATGACCGACTGTTTTGAACATAAATGCTAATTCTGATGATCAACGGCTATATTTTTGTAACTCATTTAAATTCTTCATACATTTTTACGACATCGTCAATTCCGTATAACATTCAAATAAAGGCTGCAAAATATTTTTGAGAGATATTATCCTCCTCTTTATTTCATGACATTTACAGGAATCTTGATCTTACTTATTTTTCACATAACAGAATTCCTGTAGTCATGACATACAGAGGACGTTAATATTTTAAAAAAGTATGCGTATCTTTGAATATTGTAACGCTAATATTTTATGTTGTAATATTTTATTTTAATCGATGTTTTAGAGGTGCTACGAAAGTACTCAATCGATGAGGGATTGTTTCTACAAACTACACAAATCACAAAAACCATCATAAATATACATAACGGGTGATTCAAAAAGAGCGCCGTTTTTTAAACGGCTGGTAAATTTTTGTTTATCGGTTGGCAACATTGTTAGACCTCATTTCTATTTTGGAGAACATTCCGATTGACGATTCAGTTGTAGTTTCTCTTGTTGGCAGTGCAGTACTCTCGCAGTCTGTGTCTAACCATGGAGAAGTTTACTATTGCACAACGAGTGTTAATCGTCTAAACATTTTACCAGAGTGGAGAGAGTTATGCGGCTACTGTCAGGCGACTTCGCGGTACTCTGGGACGTAATGAAGCACCGAATGAATCAACAACTCGCAGGCTCATGAAAAAATGTTTTGAGACGGGTTCAACAGTCGACCTTAAAAGTTCTGGACGTCGTCGTTCTGGGCGAACTGAGCAGAACGTTGCGTTGGTTCGTGACAGTGTGGCTGTTAGCCCAGCAAAATCAATACGTCGCCGTTCTCAACAATTGGGTTTACGATGTTCTTCTGTACGGAGAATTCTTCGGTACGATCTCCAATATCACGCGTATAAAATTCAGTTGACGCAACATTTGAAAGTGGCAGACCACCAAAAGAGACGACAGTTTGTTGACTGGGTATTGAGAAAACGGTAGGATGATGACACCTTCGCAAACAAAATCATTTTCAGTGATGAGGCGCACTTCCACTTAAACGGTTTTGTTAATAAACAGAACTGCCGTATGTGGGGTTTAATTCGACGGGTTATCGGGCAAATGGAAGTCGAAACTTGTGGTGCAGTGATATCCAATTTCATGGACAGAGTTGATGCGTGCCAGCGCAGTAGAGGAGGACACATGCATGACATCATTTTTCATACATGAAATCGGAAGGTAAGATGAACTTGTTGATGTATTTATTTTCAGTTTTTCAATAAAATAAATCTCTTAATTTGATATGTCAAAACCGGCGCTCTTTTTGAATCACCCTATATTTTTATGTGTGTTTTTTGTCTGTGAAGTTATTAAATTATGTTCATTTCAGAAGTACTAAGTAAGACCAACGTTGGCGTACCTAATGTAATAAATATGAACGTACAGGTTATAGAAATAACCAAATGACTGTAATTTAGCAACTATTTTAGGCCTATTCATGCCTGTATTATTATTGTTGTTACTAATTAATGTAACCTAGCAAACTTTTAAGGAAATTGTGAACCAATATGCATTTATTTAAGTTAGTTCAATAAAGAAAATGCATGTATAACTTTAACTAATTTTATTAACACAAAAATAAAAATAATTGTTTTACGTTTAATAAGACTCTACATAAATAATATCTAAGGAATTTTAGTTCATAAACATTTATAAAAATATATACTATTCGTTGTTTTTATACAGAAATAAATTATTTAACTTAACAAATAAATAAATGAAAGCCGATTAAGGAAAACGAAATAATAAAAAATTGAACCATCAAAGTCGTAGGAGCCGTTTTTGAGAAAAAATGAAAATTACCCGAAAATACGACTACCTCCGGTTGACCGATTTTTATGAAAATCTTCGTGCCGGGTTTTCATTTAGTGAATAATAAGTTTCATTTTTGTGTGGTAATCCGTTCTTAAAATATTTTGTTCACAGACCAATTGCTAAAACATGGTTTTTTTGGGTTTCAGAGTCTCTGAAAACGAGTATTTCCGGTGAAAAATCGATTTCAAAAATTCGACATGAAAACAATATTTTCCTTCCATAGGCCTATACATTCAAAGGAAGAGAATGTACGAGTAATAGGGTATAATGTTTTATTTCCGGTAATTTCCAGTTCAAAATGCTCTCAAAGCCCAAAACAGCCAGGTGGAGCGTTACATTATTAATTATTATGTAAAAGTTACGTTTCTTTTCAAACCGTCAGCCAATTAAATGGCTAAAGTAGCTATTTACGAACAGAAGCGGTAGAGGTATAAAAGACACTAAAAGACACAGTTGTTATCTCCTTTGAAATAATGAATTTCATTTACAGCCAGACCTGTGGTGAATGAAATGAAGGTGGTATTTGAAGGGTGGAAAATTGTGCTTTACAGAGGGTCTTGAGTGCTGATAAGTATACTTGTTGCTCAGTGAGAAAGGCAGTAGTAAATTACCTCACTCCTGGTTTTATTTAGCTAAACCTGTAGAAGTTCAAACCAGGGAGGCTGATGACCTAAACAATTCAACCTAAACAACTCAATCTGCAATCAAGCGATAAAACATTAACCTGAAGAGGTTTTCTTGTATGATCTAGACCAATTAAAAAAAATAATTTAGGAGATTTTTGAATAATTAAACCCAAAAATTGAGATTCAATATTTGTAATAATATATTGTAAGAAATTTTAAAGAAAACCTTTATTTTTTTTTGTTTTTGCTTTTACGACCTCATAGGACACTTTAGTCCAATTTCTGGGCCAGTCCATACTGTAATCGGTTCTTCTTATTCCCGAAGCGTGTAAGTTCTTTTATTCTTGCTTCTTTCCTTTTTGCCCACTCATTTTTGAGACGTTCCGACCTTTGGCGCCTGTCCTCGTCCGAATACACCCTGTTGGATTCTTTTTTAGATTTAGGCTCAAATATTATTATATATCAGTTCTAATTAGCTCATCGTATTTTCCAGATTTTGTAATCA
The DNA here is from genome assembly GCA_035578175.1 of Catonia carolina. Taxonomy (NCBI): domain Eukaryota; kingdom Metazoa; phylum Arthropoda; class Insecta; order Hemiptera; family Achilidae; genus Catonia; species Catonia carolina. The sequence goes on from JAQMRL010000013.1 coordinate 5,737,955, forward strand.
GATCCTCCCTTAAAATTCTCAAATCTTCCATGTCTTGTTGGACTCCTTTATTTACTGCGGTTTCTGTTTTTCCCAGTAAAAGTTGATTACTTGGTTGGTAAGACTGGTGTTTTCTTCTTCTAGTAGATGCCCCAATAATGAAATTCCTCTGTTCCTGAAGAAATTTGTTACTGGGGTTATCATCTAATATATTTTTTCGTTTGAGATTATTTTCACTATTTATCCTCCCCTTTGTCTTTTTAATCCTTTTCACTTCTGCAACTTTATATGGCTTGAAGAGAGTCTCGCTGGTGTATTGTACTTCAGGTAAAATTACTGTTTGATAGTGTCTGGTTTTAGTTTTTGTCGATAGGCATTTTTTGTTGGATGTGTGTTTTGGGTAGTTATTAATAATTTTTTTTTAATTTATCGGTTCTTTCCTGTCAGTTTATATTCTCATTGATGTTATTTGTTAAGATATCTCTTAGATATTTAAATTTTCCCACCACTTCCACTTTGTTTTCATTTGTGTTTAAATGACCAGTGCATAATGGATCTTTGGGTATAATCTTAGTTTCTCGTATGATAATTTAAAAAATAATTTTCCAGTAAGTTTTTCTAGCGTTTCTATTTGAATTCTAGCTTCTTTAATGTTGTTTAAGAGGAGGGCTAGATCATCTGCGAAACACAGGTAGTTTACTTTAATTTATTTTCCAATTTTAAGTTTCTTTGGATTTATTTTACTCCATTCTCTAATTATACATTCCAGTATGCAGTTAAATAATGATGGGGATAATCCATCTCCCTGTTTCAATCCTGTTTGTACTTCAAATGCGTTTGACATATCTCCCTTAAATTTAACCTTTGATATTGTGTTTTTTAAGGTCAGGCTGATCATTTTTGATTAACTTTGGATGAAAATCCAAGTGCCTTAATATTTCTGGTAAAGATTCCCTGTGTGTGCAATCATACAACTTTTTAAAATTTATAAAAATATTACCAGTTGTTTACCTAATTTTTTATAGTCACCTTATTTTTCTTATTTTTATAGTAAGAAAATAAAATTTTTATCTAAGAGATGATATTGTAAGCTGATTCAATACTAATTTAGTTAAAAGTTAGAACAGTATTATCTAACAAGTTATTATTATTGTTATTAGTCGGAAAAGGTCTGAAAAGTATTAAGGAGAGCGAAAGAGAGCCGAGGAGGTTCGTTTGGTTGGTTTACGTTGTTTGTAGATGAGCTAGCATCTCCTGAGCTGCCTCCAGTAACAGTAACAGTAACAGGGTATATAGTAGGATCGCCTTCTTAGTGTTGTATGTTATGAGAGAACAGCTGTCAAAACTTTGCTCACCGGATTAGGCTAAGTAGGTTACTGTATCCTCGTCTTCCATTCTCCTCCATTCCTCACTCACACCTACTCTCTCTCCCCCCTATCCTTTGTATCTTAACTCTCAACTATATTTCTTCTTCTTCTTCTTATTCTTATTCGTATTCTCAGTAGTTTTTTTTTGCTTTTCTTACGGTATCAGACTGAATAACAAGGATATTTTTATTCAAATACACACTCATTTGAACAACTTTCTTCTTCGTTAGATTATATTTTGCTAGTGAATCATGCGAGAACTTTTCATCCAAAATTTTATTTACATTTATAAAAAGTTTCTAATATTTATATCAATATTTGTTTCATTATTTTGTTACAACATCTCTGTAAGTGCGAATGTTCTCATTGATTTCTCATTGACTCAAATCGTTGCTAATTCTGTAACTTCCAATTTACTAATAAAATTCTTTCAACATCAGTTTTACTTCTTATTTTAATTAATGTACTTTGCTTAAACTTTATAAACTTATTGTTAATGTACTCATACTTAATTGTCCAAAAGAAGGGATAGGCTAGTGGGGCATATCCTAAGACATCCAGGTATTGGGCTATCAATAATGAAGGGTTATATTGAGGGAGTAAATTGTAGAGGGAGGCAAAGATTAGAATATATAAAGCAAATTACAAAGGATGTAGGGTGTTACAGGTATGTAGATATGAAACGACTTGCGCAAGATAGAACAGGTTGGAGAACTGCATCAAACCAGTCGAGAGACTGATGACAAAAAAAAAACTTAATTGCCCTTCGGGGACTGGCGCTGAAAAAAACCAACATGAAAACTGGCGCCGTTACATTTTGTAATATTGAAAACATTGCTACAAACACTTATGATTACCAACTTAAATATTATTATTATCTTATAATTGAAGCAATATTATTGAATGTATATAAGAATAATGGAAAATTTTCAAACTTTTTCTGTTTTTCATCGTTTCTAATGCATTAACAGGCGTAAATTACGAATCCAGCGATGAAAAAGTACTTTTTTGCATTTTGTAAAATTAAAGAAGTAAGTCACGTCTACAATATTACTGCATTACTATTATTTGTAATGAGTTTTATTTTAAAATATCATTTACTCGTACTTATCCTGATCAACTGATTCGCTGCAGTTATTTTAAATTCCTTTCAAGTGTTCTTTGCAAATAAACCTGGTGCATTTACTGCATCAAACACTGGTGATGTAACAATTTGACACAAATAAATCAAATATTTTAATGATTCCGGACAGTATGTTTGTTTTTCCTCTCTCATCACTAGTGGAATGATTATCAAATCTGACACAGTTTAGAAGAAATAAGAATTGTAACGTGCTAGTTGTAATACGTTACTGAGGGTTTTTGTTTCATTTCTGGCGCTGCATTTTGTTTGTGTTAATGCCTAACTTTGTTCACTGTATGCTGTCGCTATCTGGCGTTTTTCTGTTTATCTATTCTGGCCTGATTTGAATTAATATTTTTCTGTCGACTAATTGTACTATTTTCCTGGTTTAAACGTGCACTCTTGTTTGTGAAGCGATATGGTACGGTAGTCGTCTATGACATTTAAAATGTTGCCGATTTGCAAATTTCTTTCTTTTACTTAAAGAATGTTTTTTTATACTTTAATGCTGCATTATGATGATTACTGAAGTTTAATTACATTATCTACTGTTTTAAATTATGTTTATCTTTTGTTCTTCTTTAAACTTATTATGATACGTAATTATTTTAAGTCTTTTCCGGGTCGGCGTTTAATTATGGTTCAAGTTTTTTTTGGCTTCGTAGCCCCAAATTTATTTTGGGGTTCGACTCTGGGGTTCTATTCTGTGAGATTCTGCTTTGGGAACGTTTCCGTTATGGAAGATCCTACTGTATGAGAAGCCTACTCTAGTTTTGGATAACTGTTTCGGATAGTCTTGGATAGCAGTGCCATTCTGCTTGTTTGGAGCCACCTGGGTTTGATTCTCGACGTTTTCTGTTCTATAATTTTGTTTCTGCAATCTGGTATGTGTCATTAAATATTTTATAAAATGTGTTTTTCGGGCTATATCGACGATTTCTACTTGACTGTGTCTATGCAGGTCAGGTAGGGCTTCCTGTACTATGCATGTCACGAAATGAAAATGGTCAACGAATGAACTTGTTTAAAATTTAAATTATATTTTTTTTTTAATATTAAAAAACCGTTAACAAGTTTTCTTTCTCATAAGTAATTTCATTAATCTAGAATCTTGTTTTTTTTTATATATAAAATCTTTTTTACAAAATATTGTTTTTCTTATAAATTTTTTTTAATAATTTAAAAGGCTACCATGGTATGCACATATAAATAAATATAATATTAAAATAAAATTTGATGCTATGCTACTACGGGACAATGAACTAATTCTATTTTTTTAATAAAAAAATATTTTTTTACCTTTAAATTTTCTGTATCTATGAATTTTCAGTATAGGCTAAATAGTATCAGTTTTAAGTGAACTTAAAACGATAGCTATTAAAATTTAGTTATTCATTGAACATTGTATTTTATATTTAAATTTTTTATTCTTTAAATAATTTTTGCCTGAAGATAATCCGTTTAGGGATTTTGTTTGTCTCAAATTTAATTATGTCTATATAATAATTTTACTGTATTTCCAAACTTCTTGGATTCATTGTGTAATTATTTTTTTTGAATTTGGTGTTTTTCTTAAGTAATAACAATCATATGCAACAACATCTTGTTTTTTTTTGGCTTCCTTGTGTTTTTGTCAACCCCTGAACCAACCTATTATTGTGAATAGAGGGGGAGGTGACAGAATCTGTAATAGTTTATGGTAGCTCTCAATAACTGCATGCCTGTCCTATGTAATAAAATTGTACTGTATAAATACTGACAGGGCACAAATTGTGCAGTGTAAATATACGACACCAATGAGCCAAAATTGTGACATTCGGATTGGGGCCGTTGCAAATTCACAACACTCCTGCATGGTGCCAGTAAAACTCCCAGAATATAAGAATATTTTTGATTTTTTGTTGACATAATAATATGCAATAGGATTAAGTTGAGGAATACATGAAGGGGATCCGTCCTAATTAACTATATTTTTACTTTCTCTTGCCTATATGAATATATAGGAAGGAAAGTATTGTTTTCATGTCGATTTTTCGAAATCGAGTTTTCACCGGATCTATACGTTTTCAGACCCCCTGAACCCAAAAAACATGTTTTTAGCGATTGGTCTGTGTGTGTGTCTGTGTGTGTGTGTGTCTGTGTGTGTGTGTGTATGTCTGTGTGTGAACAGAATATCTCAAGAACGAAACATCGTACGTAATTGAAACTTGAAACTTAAGTTACATACCACTACCGGACGCGACACGAACATTTTCATCAAAATCGGTCAACCGGAAGTAGTAGTTTATTCGTATAATTTTTCAGTTTTTTGCGATTTTCTCAAAAACTGGTCCTACGATTTTTTTTAAAATCGCCTATTTTACTCAATTTTTTATTCTCTACAAGATAGGGTAGGCGCCATGTTTGCTGAAATTCTCGGTGAGGCTGTTTTCACGTAAAAACGTTGTTTTTTTAAGATTACGGCTTTAATATAAATTTCAGCGCAAAAACTTATATAATAAAAGTTGTAGAGAATTTAAAAACCTACAACTTCTGTTTGAAACATTGTTTTGTATAACGCTTAGTTTAGCGGTAATTTGCGATTTTCTGTTTTTTTTTCTCACGAAAACGTGAGAAAAATCGATTTTTTTAACATTTCGGTCTTAGTTTGCATTTTACGACAAAAGTGTATATAATAAAAGTTATAGAAAATTAAAAGATCTACAACTTTTGTTTAGAGCTTTTTTCTTTATAGAGCCTAGTTTAGCATGAAAGCGTGATTTTCCGTATTTTTAAGCCAAACTGAGTTCGATTGTCATTTTGCGTCATTCACTCATGATTAAAATAAGGTTATGTTTTTGAGGTTAGTTTTTGTTTATTTCTAATATTTTATTAATAATGTTAGGTTTATTATTAATCATTTACATTGGCAAGAGAAAGTTGTGTGAGTGTTTCACACCAGATTTTTATTTTTATTTAGGTTTTATTTGTTATCGGGAACTGTCCATTATTGACAACTACCAAATCTAATAGCTGCTTTGCTGTATTATTTGAAGTGAATTAGTGACATGAGTTTGAACAGGGACCCCCAGTAGAGTTTGTTCACGGATGGCTGTCAGCTGGTCACCAAACAAAGTCGCTTGCCCAACCGGTGTTACTTAACAAATAATAGCGACTTTCTACCAGCTGACTGACTCGGCTGGCCCAAGGGCAAATTACCTAATATTCTTTTCTTTTTTTATCTTTTATTTGAAATTTTCAACAGTACACAAATATATGACTACTAGAAAATGTGTTGTAGCCTACGTACGAGTACATAACCAAGTAACATGAAAGGAAACATAAAGACAAAGATTGATACCCATTAATATTTCTCTGGGTGTATAAGAAAGTATTAAATATGATAATTAGTTCGTTTAATTGTTATTGTTATTATTATTTTAGTTAGAACTCAGAGAAGATCTCTATTCCATATTCTTTTTAGGCGCCGGGCTGGATTCTCAGGAAGGTGAAAGCGATGAAGTTCTTGAATTAGAAGATTTGGATTTAATAGTAATTTCGAAAAGAAATTTTTATAATAAGGCTTTGCTATTTTTTCAGCTGTAGGAATTCCAAAATCGGAGTGTATAGTATCGTTACCTACGTAATACGGAGCTCTAGATATTAAACGGAGAAATTTTAATTGGAAAGTCTGTAGATGATTAAGATTACTGGATTTACCTATATTTAAAAAAAAATTACAAAAAATGACATCTGTTGCAAAAATGCAACATTGCCAGTCCCCGTAGGTTAATTAACTGGCAACGGAGTGTTAAATTATTTGCACTCGATCTTATTTTAAAATTCTCTTACTCAATTAATTCTATCTGTGTTTAACCCTTTGTAGGGCAGTACTATGGGGGAAAATATACATGTTGTGAAATGTTAAATTTTGTTTTATAGAGACTTTAATAATGTATTTCTAGTGCCAGAATAGTAAGATATTTCTTTTTACTTTCTCTTGCCTATATGAATAATATAGGAAGGAAAGTATTGTTTTCATGTCGATTTTTCGAAATCGAGTTTTCACCGGATCTATACGTTTTCAGACCCCCTGAACCCAAAAAACATGTTTTTAGCGATTGGTCTGTGTGTGTGTGTGTGTGTGTGTGTGTGTGCGCGCGCGCGCGCGCGCGTGTGTGTGTGTGTGTGAACAGAATATCTCAAGAACGGAACATTGTGCGAACTTGAAACTTGAAACTTAAGCTACATACTACTACCGGACCCGATACGAACATTTTCATCAAAATCGGTCAACCGGAAGTAGTAGTTTATTCGTATAATTTTTCACTTTTTTGTGATTTTCTCAAAAACTGGTCCTACGATTTTTTTTAAAAATCGCATCATTTACTCAGTTTTTTTTTCTCTACAAGATACGGTAGGTGTCATGTTTGCTGAAATTCTGGATGAGGCTGTTTTTACATAAAAACAAAGTTTTTTTAAGATTACGGCTTTAATATGCAATTTAGCGAAAAAAATTATATAATAAAAGTTGTAGAGAATTTGAAAACCTACAACTTTTATTTCAAACACTTTTTTTGTATAACGCTTAGTTTAGCAGTAATTAGCAATTTTCTGTTTTTTTCTCACGAAAACGTGAGAAAAATCGATTTTTTTAAGATTTCGGCCTTAGTATGCATTTTATAATAAAAGTGTACTTAAATAAATTTATAGAAAATTAAAAGATCTGCAACTTTTATTTAGAACATTTTTCTCTACAGAGCCTAGTTTAGCGTGAAAGAGTGATTTTCTCTATTTTTAAGCCAAACTGAGGTTGATTTTCATTTTGCGTCTTTCACTCATGATTAAAATTAGGTTATGTTTATTGAGGTTAGTTTTTGTTTATTTCTAATGTTTTATTACTAATATTAGGTTTATTATTAATTATTTATATTGGCAAGAGAAAGTTGTGTGAGTGTTTCACACCAGATTTTTAGTTGATTTTAAGCCCTGGTAAGTATAATACTTATCAAGGAACTTTATTGAAATGGGAATCACATAATGTTTAGCGGTAAGAATGCTTTTAATACAACTTGTAGTCCTATATAACATATAAATGTGTAGAATAAGTTATCTCAACTTTATATTAGCATGAATGTTTACTTTCCCGTAAAAAACACAATTTTCTAAGCACTGTATAAAAGTAACAATAAAACAAAACGGCTGCATACGCTGGTATGAATCCTAACCACATTCGTGTAACTCATAAAGCAAATGGTTGCTGCGCACTAATTTTAAAATGTGGATAGCCTACTTACCAGAGAATATCTAAAAACCCATAAAATGCCAAAAGGTTTCAACTGCATAGCTTATTCTTAAAAAAAATATCTACCTTATTGCCAGTGGTAAGTATTTTTACAAAAGACCTGTTGTGTTGTTTAGGTCATCAGCCAAATGGCTGGTTTGAACCTGTAGAGGTTTTACTAAGTAAAACGAGGAGTGAGGTGGTTTACTGTGCCTTCCTCACTGAGTGAAAAAGTACACTTATAAGCATGTCAGGCCCTCTGAAAAGCATATATTTTCCACTCTGCAAATGACACTTTCACTTCATTCACCACAGGGTCTGGCTGTATAATGAAATCCATTACTTTCAGACGAGATAACTCTGATTAGTGTCTTTTACGCCTCTACCTCTTCTGTTCTTAAATGATTCAGTCATTTATTTGGCTGACCATGTGATAAGAAACAGAACTATTTATTTTAGCCCTGCAACTAACAGATTGAGTGTAAATAATTTTTTTTTTTTTTAAATTCCTAATATGTGTACGTTGCAATCTGTTCAATTCAGAACAATAAGCAACCCCATGACCCAATGAGATGAGGATGATATGTATGACGTGTAAATGAGGTGTAGTCTTGTACAGGCTCAGGCCGACCATTCCTGAGAGAGTATAGTTAATTGAACCCCAACCATCAAAGTACACCGGTAACCACTGTCTAGCATTCAAATCCGTATAAACGTAACTACCTTTACTAGGATTTGAACCAGGAACCTTCGTCTTCGAAAATCAGCTGTTAAACAGCTGATTTTGGCGACGACTTTACCTCTAGACCAACCCGGTGGGTTGTAAATAATTTGACACTCCACCTGTCTGTTATGGGCAAACCATAGACCTACAAAGGGTTAAAACCGTTGTATAAAAACGATACTTAATGTTATAAAATAAAACAAGATTGTTTAATTTGAACGTTTATGTTGTATAAAAGCGATTCTGATTGGTTGACCTTTTATTATTCTAGTATCATTCACTCACTTGACAGAAATCTGTTTGCTAATTTGTATGTATATGTTTCATAATGATGAATGATATTGCTCTTTGTACACCACTTTGGGTGTCCATTTATGGTGGTTTATGAGTGTGCCTTACATGATGGATGTGTGGCAGTCTACTAATTTCTATTTGTCATTAGCGTAGGTGTAGACTATACGTTTTACATAATGAAAAGACTCTTTACATAAATGATAAAGGTTTTCACAGACCTGTGTTGCCAAATCTACGATAAATAGTATCTGCATTATCTATATATTAATAGCGAGCAGTAATGGTGATCGGTGAAGAGGCGTTCAACGCAGGAATCACACTCGCTGGCTCCGCCATTGAACGGGTGCACACGTACAAATACCTTGGGTGCTACCTAAATGACAAATGGGACTACGGTCAGGAAGTTAAAGCGCGTATCGAGCAAGCCAGAGCAGTGTTCACGAAACTAAAACACCTATTGTGCCAACGTGATCTTAGTCTCAACACGAGGCTCCGAATTCTGAGGTGCTACGTACTTCCTGTACTTCTTTATGGGCAGGAAGGATGGACACTAACGAAACTTCTAGAAAGGAGGCTGGAGGCGTTTGAGATGTGGCTATACCGCCGCATGCTCCGTATATCGTGGACCGACAGAGTACGAAACACGGACGTACTGACTCGGATGGGTAAGGAGATGGAACTGCTATACGACAACAAGCGACGAAAACTGCAGTACTTCGGCCATGTTATTCGAAACGGGAAATACAGACTTCTTCAGCTGATAATGGAAGGAAAGATAGCAGGAAAGCGCCGGCCGGGCAGAAGGAAAGCGTCCTGGCTGAAGAATTTGAGAGATTGGTTTGGTCTCAACTCCACATCACGGTTCCGAGCAGCTGTTTCGAAAGTTAGAATAGCAATGATGATCGCCAACCTCCGACGCGGAGACGGCACTTGAAGAAGAAGAATAGCGAGCAGGTTTTTTTTCAACACGATTTTAACCACCTGAACCTTCACTGATTTTCCCTGAAGTGGACTCAAATGAATCGTCTGTTCGAGTAGATTTGCAGAAAACTATCCAAAATCAAATATTTCGATTTATGACCGTAAAATAGGAGGTCTAAAATAGATTGGAGAGGGGGCAAGTTCAACGAACTGAAGTATAGGCCTCTCTCTTTCTCTATCTATCCCTCCCACATCTCGCACAGCTATTTCAGTTTGGAGAGGGGGCAAGTTTAATATTGGTTGATCAGAGTTGTTTTTCAGTTATTACTTGAACTAATGTGCCCATAACAGACAGGTGGAGTGTTAAATTAATTGCACTTGATCTGTGGTTCCAGGGCTACAAAAAATAGTTCTGTTTCTTATCACATAGTCAGACAATTATATGACTGAACTATTTAAGAACAGAAGAGGTAGAGGTGTAAAAGACACTAGTCAGAGTTATCTCCTCTGATAGTAATGAATTTCACTATACAGCCAGACCCTGTGGTGAATGAAGTGAAGGTGTCATTTGCAGGTTGGAAAGTGAATGCTTTTCGGAGGGCCTGGCATGCTGATAAGCATACGCTTTCAACTCAGTGAGGAAGGCAATGGTAAACCACCTCACTCCTCATTTTTACTTAGTAAAACCTCTAGAGGTTCAAACCAGCCTTTTGGCTGTTGACCTAAACAACAACTTGAACTAAGTAGAGTAACAATGTAAGAAGCAACTACATCATCAAAACACTGTTTTCTTCAGGCAACCACACTGATTTTTTCTTCTCGATAATATATTCAGGAAATTAATTTCCTATTTTTTCTTTTACTCTGCTTCTCTTTTAATTTTTTTAATGGATAGTCGTCAATTAGGGGGAAGACCAAGAGGAAGGAGACGAGGCACGCCTCAAAGTGCTCGAACGGAATCAGTTCGTCAGACACCTTATTATAATGCGCGAAGACAAAATTCAATTAGATAAAACCCGAAATATTTTGGAAATTAGTAACATCGGAAATCTAAGAATGTACGAAATTTTCTTGGTTTAGAAGTCATAACAGGGGCAGCCAAAGGCAGAAGGGTTTTACTACCGCGGTTAGATCTAACCCCTTCGGATGGTACTTTGCCATTTACATTTAAGAGAAGACATATCCTTATCCATTTAGCATTTGCGATTACAATAAATAAATCCTAAGGCCAAATATTCAACAAAGTTGGCCTTTACCTGCCACATCCGGTATTTTCACATGGACAATTGTACGTTGCTATGTCACGTGTCAGATCATTTGATAGCCTAAAAGTTCAAATAATGCCACACAACAATAAAACAAAAAATGTTGTTTACAGAGAAGTTCTATAAAAACAAATTTACACTTTTCTGCGGGTTTTCCTGCACAGGTTCACCTAGTAGTTTTACAATTTTGTGCGATGTAGGCCTACGATAAAATTTATTATTGTACACGAAAAAATACGATTTTTTTGCTGAAGACCCAATAGAACAATATTTGCGTTACGCTAATCAAAATTGTTTTGAATGTATGGCCTGGTTAACATTGGTATAGTAATTGGTAGAGTAAACAGATAGAACTGTACTCTACCAACTACTATCGTTGTGTAAACGGTTTGGGATAGTCAACGGCAGAGTACTAAGGATGAAAACTTGTGGAGGCTAGTAAGTCAGTGCGATGGCAAAGTAAAAATCCACTCGTCCACTATTGGTCGCCGATATAAAGAATGCGAGGTGGTCTGTTCTAAATTTCTGCCACAGATATTTCAAAAAAAAATTTACTTTTAAAAAATTTCTTGACTCACTTTTACATCATGCCAGTGTTATTAAAAAATTGATTGCGGGTTCTGCAAAAACTTAAGGGAAATTCAAACGTAAAACATGCTTTGAAATGAACAATACATAAAATTATTATAATCAAACGGTTGTAGAACTCGAGTCTCTGTCAAGCGAAAATGCTAGAAGTTTATCCAAGATCAACTAGTTTCTTCCACTCCTGTCTCGCATTCTTTCCATCGGCGACTGATAGAAAGTACCCTCACCATCAAGCTCACCGTACTCTTACCACTCACTTCGGTGGTTATATGCCAGTGTAAACCGGACAAGATAGTGAATGCTTAATTTTTATGGATACCAGTCTGAACTTATAAATTTTCTGAAAAGGTATTTTGCTTCACGCAGGCTTACAATATCACTTCAAAAATGTATCTTATAACTGTAAGTAATTAAATGTCTGAACCATTCTTACAATTCAGAGCCCATTAAAAGTACACAAACTTTACAAAAGTTAGTAGAAGATTCTTCTAAAATTTGAATATTTAATTAATAAAAAAAAATCTGGTGTGAAACACTCACACAACTTTCTCTTGCCAATGCAAATAATTAACAATAAACCTAACATTAGTATTAAAACATTAGAAATGAACAAAAACTAACCTCAAAAACATAACCTTATTTTAATCATGAGTGAATGACGCAAAATGACAATCGAACTCAGTTTGGCTTAAAAATACGGAAAATCACGCTTTCACGCTAAACTAGGCTCTGTAGAGAAAAATGCTCTTAACAAAAGTTGTAGATCTTTTAATTTTCTATAAATTTAATTATATACACTTTTGTCGTAAAATGCATACTAAGACCGAAATGTTAAAAAAATCGATTTTTCTCACGTTTTCGTGAGAAAAAAAAACAGAAAATCGCAAATTACCGCTAAACTAAGCGTTATACAAAAAAATGTTTGAAACAGAAGTTGTAGGTTTATAAATTCCCTACAACTTTTATTATATAAGTTTTTGTGCTAAAATTTATATTAAAGCCGTAATCTTAAAAAAACAAAGTTTTTACGTGAAAACAGCCTCACCGAGAATTTCAGCAAACATGGCGCCTACCCTATCTTGTAGAAAATAAAAAATTGAGTAAAATAGGCGATTTTAAAAAAAATCGTAGGACCAGTTTTTGAGAAAATCGCAAAAAACTGAAAAATTATACGAATAAACTACTACTTCCGGTTGACCGATTTTGATGAAAATGTTCGTGTCGCGTCCGGTAGTGGTATGTAACTTAAGTTTCAAGTTTGAAGTTCGTACGATGTTCCGTTCTTGAGATATTCTGTTCACACACAGACACACACACACACACACACACACACACACACACACACACACACACAGACACACACACAGACCAATCGCTAAAAACATGTTTTTTGGGTTCAGGGGGTCTGAAAACGTATAGATCCGGTGAAAACTCGATTTCGAAAGATCGACATGAAAACAATACTTTCCTTCCTATATATTCATATAGGCAAGAGAAAGTAAAAATAAGGGATCTAATGATATTCATTAAGTAAAACTCAACATGATAGAAAATCTTTAGATTTAAAGTTTCTATTGTCATGCTTCCAAATTTAATAGTATTAAAATTTAGCATTTGAAATTTTTCTGACTGAGTGTTTTATTAACGTGTAATTTTCAACATGATTACTGAAGTTATTGTTTGTTATTTTATTTAGCCAATTTTTACTCTGTAGGAATATTAGAAAGCAATGTGAAACAGTGTTCAGCATTAAAGAGTCCGGGGCGTTTAACAGATAAGACCCAATCAATTTTATAAGTTTAAAAGAAGTTTGTCTAGGCCTATTATTTAATATAACCTGATTCCGAAAGAACCTTGAAATATCCTAAGGGTTATAATATGAAATCTTTTGTCATCAGTCTGTCGCCTGGTTTGATGCAGTTCTCCAAGCTGTTCAATCTTGTACAAGTCGTTTCATATTTACATACCTGTAACATCCTACATCTTTTGTAATTTGCTCTATATATTCTAACCTATGCCTCCCCCTACAATTCAGTACCACAATATTACCCTCCATTATTGATAGACCAATACCCGGATGTCTTAAGATATGCCCCACTTCTTTCTTCTGGTAAGAGATGTTTTTATATACTTGTCGTTTCATCCACTCGTCTAAGAATTTCTAAATTACTTATTTTGTCCTCCTATCTAATCTTTAACATTTTCCTATAACCTCACATTTTAAAAACTTCGATCATTTTTCTCTGTACAGCCGTTATCACCCACGTTTCACTCTCATATAATGCTACATTCAAAACATAGGGTTTAAGAAAAAATTTTTCCTAAACTTTAAATCAATGTTTGTAGTTAGTAAGCTTTTTATTTCGAAGGCTTTTCTAGCTTGATCAACGCTATTTTTCATATCACTTGTAGCCTTCGTCTAACATAATAAAGTGTAAATTATATGTAGGTATAATATATGTAGCAAAATGGGATGAAGATTAACTACCAAAAAACCAAATATTTAGTGGTAGCAGGGCAGGCAAGAAATCTGCAGATATATGGACACACTATTCATGCATGTGATCAATATAAATACCTGGGAAGTGTAATAACGTCGGAAGGAAACTCTAGGAAAGAAATAACAAACAGAATTGGACAGGCTAGACAGGCAACATAAAAATTAAACCCGGTACTCTGGTCAAAAAGTATCAGGAATAGCACAAAAGTTCGTCTATATAATACTGTTGTGCAAAGTATTTTGACATATGGATCAGAAACCTGGGAGATGACCAAGAGAGATCAGCAGAAAATAAATGCGGTAGAAATGGACTTCTTACGCAGAAGTTGTCTGGTTTCTAGGGTAGACCGGGTTAGAAACACCGAAATTAGAGCTCGTACACAAAAACAAGACACCACAATGGAGGAAATCGAAAAACGACGTCTGGTATGGCTGGGACATGTGCAAAGAATGGGAGATGAGAGATGGCCAAAGAAAATAATAAACTGGACCCCTTGGGGACGAAAATAAGCGTGGTAGACCACCTGAAGCATGGATAAAGCAAGTATCGAAAGATATGCATGCTAGACAATTGGAGGGAGGAGACTGGATGGATAGAGAGGGGTGGCGTATGGGATGCGAGAGACGGCCAGAGCTGTAGAATAACTCGCTTGATATATATATAATAATCTACAGACTAATGAAAAAGAGAAAAATTCGTGATAGGCTAATGTTTTACTGGATATATTTCATACAATTTAAAATATTTTAAATTCATTGCCGATTTGCAACGAAAATAACATAATACCACACCATCAGTTTGGTTTCAGAAGCAGGCACTCAACGATTCATCAGTTACATCGATTGACGGACCAGCTAGCTGTTGCGCTGGAGGAGAAGAAATTTACCACCGCTGTCTTCCTAGATGTTCAAGCAGCCTTTGACAAAGTTTGGCATCCAGGTTTGTTATATAAATTGAAAAGATTCCTCCCGGATACGTATTATCACGTACTGAGAAGCTTCCTAGAAGATCGTTTCTTTGTAGTGAGGCAAGGATCATCAGTTTCTGACTACCAAAATATAGGTGCAGGAGTTCCGCAAGGTTCTATACTCTCACCACTCCTGTATACAATTTACACTGCGGACTTACCATCTGATCCAAGAATAACGGTAGCAACATACGCTGACGATACTGCTATCTTGACTTCATCCCACGATTTAACGCAGGCCAGTACCAACTTACAACACTTTCTCAACACAATTGAAATTTGGCTGAAAAAGTGGAGATTAAAAATAAACGCTAATAAGTCAGTACATATAAGTTTCTCATTACGTAAAGGAGAAAGTCCTACGGTATTCCTCAACAACGAACCCATTCCACAAAAGAACACAGTAAAATACCTAGGCATCACGATGGACAGACGACTAACCTGGCAAACACACATCCACAATACACGACTGACTTTGGATAAAAAAGTAAAACAATTATACCACCTCATAGGACGCCGTTCCCGATTACCGTTACGTTCAAAATTACTCATTTATAAATCATTCATTCGGCCAATTTGGACTTATGGAATTGAAATCTATGGAACAGCAAAGCCAAGTAATATCAGGAAGCTACAGGCATTTCAATCAAAATTATTACGACTCATCACCAATGCTCCATTCTACATTAACAACAGAATACTACATGACGACCTCAAAATAACACACATAAAAGATATGGCATACAACTGCTACAGAAGATTCTTCGGAAAACTGCAAAACCATCAAAATCCATACATCAACAACTTATCATCTCGTACTCTTCCTGGAAATCCTCGCCGACGACTTCGCCGTTCATGGAATAGAGACCTGCTTTTATAAGACAATGACTCGTGGCACCTACAAAGATTAGCCACTGGGTCTAATCTTTGTTATTGTAAATTTTCCTATGTTCAAACCAGCTCATTTGCTTATTGTAAAATTTTACAGTTGCAAATAAATAATTAAAGAGAAAAAAAAAAAAAAAAAAAAATTCATTAACCTTTTAACCCACCGGGTTGGTCTAGAGGTAAAGTCGTCGCCAAAATCAGTTTTTTAACAGCTGATTTTCGGAGACGAAGGTTCCTGGTTCAAATCCTAGTAAAGGTAGTTACTTTTATACGGATTTGAATACTAGACAGTGGTTACCGGTGTACTTTGATGGTTGGGGTTTAATTAACCATACTCTCTCAGGAATGGTTGGCCTGGGTCAAGACCTGTACAAGACTACACCTCATTTACACGTCATACACATCATCCTCATCTGATGGGGTCATGGGGTTGCTTATTGTTCTAAATTGAACAGATTGCTACGTACACAAATTAGGAATATAAAAAAAAATTAACCTTTTAGTAATGTATTAAAATGAACATACATTCATATTTAAATATAAGCCTACGTATATATCTACACAGGCTACTAGGTAAATACGATGTTAGCCGCGTCAGATTTCTCTTTATTAAGGAATGCAGTAGAATATACGTTTTAGTAAAAATGATGGTAGAATGGAGAAACGAAATGTATAAAGTAAATGTTTTAAGTAAAGGGCTGTAAGGGTAAATTGTAGATAGTACGAATCGCTGCCAACTTCTCTTCCTTTTCTTTTTCTTTGCTATCCTAATATACACAGACAACAGAAACAAAACACAAAAGAAGTACTTTGCTTAGAAACTTAATAAAATTGCCTGAGAGGCATTAAAAGAGCATACTGCAATTTTCTTACATTTTACTATCCACATATATTTAAATAAAATTTTACTCCAACGGTCGGAAACTAGTTTTATTATCCTGCTTTTAATTTATTAAAAACAATTCTAAAGATTAAGTTAGCAAATATTTTGAACTATAAAAATATATAACGTACTATGTTTTTATCATGAGTAAACAATGTAAAATGAAAAATTTAACCTAATTTTAACCATGAGTGGATGACGCAAAATTGAAATCACTCACTGTATAACTAAAAAATACGAAAAGTCAGTAATTGACTGTAAAACTATTCTCTTTAGAGAAAAATGCTTTAATGAAAGTTGTATGTAGACAATAGCCTATTAATTTCCTATCACTTCAGTTATTACTAAAATTTTGTTGTAAAATGCATACTACGGCCCCAATCTTAAAAAACCCCTTTTTTACGGATTTTGATGAAAAAAATTTCCGCAAAACTAAGCATTATACAAAACAATCCTTTTGAATAAAAATTGTAATTTTTTTGAATGTTCTACAACATACATTCATACATTATACGTAGCTACTATGAGAGGGCTATACACTTTTGCCCTAGAATTTATATTAAGGCCGCAATCTTGAAAAAAAAATCGAGAGCACAGCCACCCAAAGAATTTCAAAATACATGGCGTTTACTTTATCTTGTTAAGAATAAAAAATATATATGGTGACTGAGGCAATTTCTTAAAAAATCGTATGAGACGTTCTTGAGAAAATCGTAAAGAAGTGAAAAAATCTGGTGTGAAACACTCACACAACTTTCTCTTGCCAATGCAAATAATTTACAATATAATTTAACATTAGTAATAAAATATTAGAAATAAACAAAAAACTAACCTCAATAAACATAACCTTATTTTAATCATGAGTGAAACACTCAAAATGAAAATCAACCTGTCTGGCTTAAAAATACGGAAAATCACTATTTCACGCTAAACTAGGCTCTGTAGAGAAAAATACGTTAAATAAAAGTTGTAGATCTTTAAATTTCCTATAAATTTGGTTATATACACTTTTGTCGTAAAATGCATACTAAGGCCAAAATCTTAAAAAAATCGATTTTTCACACGTTTTCGTGAGAAAAAATCAGAAAATCGCTAATTACTGCTAAACTAAGCGTCATAAAAAAAAATGTTTGAAACAGAAGTTGTAGGTTTTTAAATTCTCTACAACTTTTATTATATAAGTTTTTGCGCTAAAATTTATATTAAAGCCGTAATCTTAAAAAAACTACGTTTTTACGTGGAAACAGCCTCACCGAGAATTTCAGCAAACATGGCGCCTACCCTATCTTGTAGAGAATAAAACAATGAGTAAAATAGGCGATTTTAAAAAAAATCGTAGGACCAGTTTTTGAGAAAATCGCAAAAAACTGAAAAATTTCACGAATAAACTACTACTTCCGGTTGACCGATTTTGATGAAAATGTTCGTGTCGGGTCCGGTAGTGATATGTAACTTAAGTTTCAAGTTTCAAGTTCGTACGATGTTCCGTTCTTGAGATATTCTGTTCACACACACACACACACACAGACCAATCGCTAAAAACATGTTTTTTGGGTTCAGGGGGTCTGAAAACGTATAGATCCGGTGAAAACTCGATTTCGAAAAATCGACATGAAAACAATATTTTCTTTCCTATATATTCATATAGGCAAGAGAAAGTAAAAATACCAATAAACAACCACTTCCAGTTGACCGTTTTTGACTAAATATTCCAATTGTGTCCTAAAGTGGTATCTAATTTAAGTTTCAAGTTTCGACTTCATAGTATATTTCGTTCAGACACACGCGCACGCGCACACACACACACCAATCGCTAAAACCATGTTTTTTTTGGATTTAGTAGGCCTCTACCTTTTATGGTTTTAAATGCTTCAGTCATATAACTGGATGACCAAGTGATAAGAAACAGAACTATTTTTTGTAGCCCTGGAACTAGCAGATCAAGTGCAAATAATTTAATACTCTACCTGCCAGTAATGGGCATAAAAACTGATAAGTCTAACTGATAAAACTGATGTCTAAATTTTAACAAAAAGCTATGTTAAATTCATTGACCCACCGGGTTGGTCTAGAGGTAAAGTCGTCGCCAAAATCAGCTGTTTAACAGCTGATTTTCGGAGACGAAGGTTCCTGGTTCAAATCCTAGTAAAGGTAGTTACTTTTATACGGATTTGAATACTAGACAGTGGTTGCCGGTGTACTTTGATGGTTGGGGTTCAATTAACCATACTCTCTCAGGAGTGGTCGACCTGGGTCTGTACAAGACTACACCTCATTTACACTTCATACACATCATCCTCATCTCATTGGGTCATGGGGTTGCTTATTGTTCTGAATTGAACAGATTGCAACGTACACATATTAGGAATTTAAAAAAAAAAAAAAAAAATCGTTATTTACCAATAATTTATTACCATTATCAACTTGCTTACTTCAATAAGCGTGGCATCCAACCATTTATATCAAATAGGTTAATAACCAATTTACCACACCTCTTAATTACAAATTTATAAAATATTTTTAAAACAAAAAAATTTAGAAATATTTTTTACAATATATATTATTTATTTTATTTATCGTGTACACTATAAAAAGTTTCATTAATCAAGTATTTTTTAGATTTTTTAAACAAAATTAAATTACCATAACTTTTTATAGCTTGTGCCAATTTATTAATGTATTTTCTAACTACAGAAGTATAAATTATTGTTACAAAATTGAGTATTGTGATTAGAAACATAATAAACAATTCAGTAAGTTATATTGCTCCTTATATACAGGGTGTTTCACGAAGATATGCAGAAACTTTGGGAGCCCATTGTACATGTAAAAATAATGAAAAAAGTTTATATAAACATGGGTCCGGAAATGCTTCGTTACCGAGTTACGGCTAGCGAAAGATTTCGTCCGGATTTCAGCTCACCAGGTGAAATGAGGTCTTCCTGAAATTCTGGTAAGGTAGATAAAGGGGCGAATTCAATCGTTTCTTATGGTTTTTGACTAGATAAATTGAATAAAACTCGTCCTAGAACTATAAGTTAAATAGTTTTTGAGAAAAACAGTGTCAAATGCAAAACAAATGGAGTGAAAAAACACATTTTTTCATCTTTGTTTTTCCAGTTAATTTTACTTTGTACTGTTATGAATAAAAGTTCATTTTATCAAACATCTATTCGCTTTCTGTGTACTTTATTTACACCGGTTTGTTCAGAATAAAATTTTCTACATGTTTTATTCAAAAATTTTAACTGTTTCATGGTGAAATAACAAAGTTATTCTTGCCGAAATATGAAAAAAACGTGTTTTCACTCCATTTTTTGCATTTATCACTGGTTTTCTTAAAAACTATTTAACTTACAGTTCTGGGACCAGTTTTATTCAATTTATCAGATCAAAAACCATGAGAAATGATTAAATTCGCCCCTTAATCATCTTACCAGAATTTCAGGAAGATCTCATTTCACCTGGTGAGCTGAAATCCGGGCGAAACTTTCGCTAGCCGTAACTCGGTAACGAAGCATTCCCAGACCCACGTTTATATAAACTTTTTTCATTATTTTTACATGTACAATGAGCTCCAAAAGTTTCTGCATATCTTCGTGAATCACCCTGTATACATTGGCAAAAGAACGTAGTGAGTGAATGTTCAAACCAGATGTTTAGTATTATTTTTTTTTTTACTTTATTTAAGAAAAATAAACTACAACTGTGTAACAATTTAACACAACCAGCAAATATAATGCCAATAGTTTTGGTATTGTAAAAAAACTTTGTACACCGTGTAGCGTGCAGTATTTTGAACTAATTACTAATAATTATTCAGAGCAAATAAAAACACACAACTGCCTATATCGGTTACCAGCTCCCGACTAACTCTATCTTTTATTCTTCTTAAACTTTTCATTGTTATAAAAATTATTAAATTTATTTAATTTATTTTACATAAATATTAGATTTTAAATTTGGAATAACAAATAACATTTATTTTTAATAATTTAATAATATTTTAAAAACTTAAATTACATTAATTTTTGAAAATTTTTAATTATTTTAATTTTAGAATATACATGTAGAATAAAGCATGTATATCATGCTTTACAATAATGAGCCCTCATAACTGGCTGCTACAACCGTTAGCTAAACTATTTGTTTCAACTTTAAAATAAGTTTTAATAAAATGTTAAAATAAAGAATTTCGGTCTCTCATATTCGTACTGTAACAAAATACTCGTAGTATTATGCAATGGCATTAAGAAATGGCGGCGGCGGCGGTGGTGTGGTAGCAGCATGGGTAAAGATAGCAATGGAAACGGAGTTAATTAAGGCATTATGGGATTATTAAGGAGGATAAATTAACTTGCAAGAAATTTAGTTCTCCCACTGCCATTATAATTAACTCAGCCGGGGCTTACTTTTCATCTGTTTCTTTACATATCATACAGGGTGTTACAAAAATTTTAAAAACAATTTACGTACTGAAATTTTTATGTTTTTATTGATTTGAAATGGTCCTTTAAAGTTCACAATTGAAAAATATTAAACCGTTTTGTTGCTATCGGTAAAATGATATATTTTCACGCTGACGCTTCCGGATTTGTGAAACAAGTTCGATTATCTATACTATTGTTGTAAAATGCATGTTAAGACGACAATCGTAAAAAATCCCGTTAAAAAAATAAAACACACAACCCCAATTAAATGAAATTTTAAATGAATTTTATCATTTAATTTAATTTTAATCAATCAAATCATTTTAATAATTTTAATCATTTAAATTTAAATGAATTTAGAAAAAACTACTTCTGATTGGTTGATTTTGCTGAAAATGTTCCAATTGGGGTTCCTTGTAGTAGCCTACTCATGTTATGGTAATTTAATTTTGTTTAAAAAATCTAAAAAATACTTGATTATTGAAACATTTTATAGTGTACACGATAAGACACTTCTAAATCACTTTTAATCGTACCCCAACAGCACAGCCTCTACTAATTTCAGCAGATATGCAGCTTACTCTATCTTGTTGACCACTTAAATGTAGTAAATGTGATTTAAAAACAATTGTACACGCCAGTTTAGAGAATAAAAAAAACATTGAAAAATTGTACGAGTAAACTACATTTGCAAACAACAACAGACGAGGATAAATGGCCGGTGCGCTCCAAAGAAACTTACAACTTGTATAAGAAAAAAAACACTCTTAAGACAAGATTAGACATTATAATATTACTGATAAAACCTGTGGGTCTGTACGGGAGTGAGTGCTTTAAAAACACTTGGAAGGTTGGTCTATGAGAAGCAATGAAATTTCGAGGTCAACGAGTTTGAGAACAAGTGTACAAGGAAATGAACAATTAATGGAAACATAAGAAAAATTAGGCTAAGTTTTTTGGACACCTGTATAGAATGGATGACAACCGGTTGACAAAACCAATTTTTTAGACACTAAACAATAGACCTAGGGTGTCGGATAAATGGTTTAAAGAAGTCAGAAAGGATATTGAAAAAAAAACCGGAATAAACGAAGAAAACTTAATAAAACGAACCGAATATTATGCAACTAATTACGGACTTTAAGACTTTCCATGAAACGTAGAAACAAACAGAACACCGGGTGGACAGAAGTAAAGGGAAAGCCTCCAGTGAGCGAATTCTGAGAATATAGGCTGCAAACAGAGTTTTCAGAAACGAAACGTCTAGTCACATCATGTGTTCTAAAAGTAGCCCTATACGAGAAATGCCCAAAACGGGCAGGTGGAGTGTTATTTTAATTGCACTCTATCTGTTTGGTCCAGGGCTAAAAAAAATAGTTCTGTTTCTTATCACATAGTCAGCCACTTATATGACTGAACTATTTAAGAACAGAAGAAGTAGAGGTGTAAAAGACACTAGTCAGAGTTATCTCCTCTGAGAGTAATGAATTTCACTATGCAGCCAGACCCTGTGGTGAATGAAGTGAAGGTGTCATTTGCAGGGTAGAAAGTGAGTGCTTTTCGGAGGGCCTGGCATGCTGATAAGCATTCTCTTTTAACTCAGTGAGGAAGGCAATGGTAAACCACCTTACTCCTCGTTTTTACTTAGTAAAACCTCTAGAGGTTCAAACCAGCCTTTCGGCTGTTGACCTAAACAACATACGAGAAAAAACTACTTCTGATTGGTTGATTTTGCTGAAAATGTTCCAATTGGGGTTCCTTGTAGTACTCATTTAATATTTAAGTTTCTACTTCGTACGCAATCCCGTTTTTGAGATATTTTCTATGCACACGCGCTCATGAACCATTCGATAGAAACATTTTTCTTTCGTTTCATAGAGTGTATTTCCGATTTCGAAAAAATAGATAGAAAAACACTACTTATCTCCCCCTTATATTCTCATACCAAGAGAATATAATGGATAGATCGGTTCTGTGGTTCAGTGGTTAGAGTGCAACACTACAAAGTAAAATGTCATGGGTTCAATTCTCGGCTAGGGTCTCGAAAATTTTTACCAGTTCAAACCTACCAATCCGAAATCAGAGTAATCACTAATTACCAAGAAGTTAATGCGACTTTACATAAACTAAAAAAAAAAAAAAATTACAAAAATATCAAAAACAATTAAAAAAAAAATTTTTAAGAAACGCTATTATTTAACAATTAATGAAAAAGAAATGAACTAAAAAGAAAAAAAGAAAAAAATTTACAAAAAACAAATCACAGACATTACAGTTAAAAATAAAAGCGTGGCGCATTAATATATATAATATTTATTGTAAAATATTCGTTGTAAAATATTATATAGTATATTAATGCGCCACGCTTTTATTTTTAACTGTAATGTCAAATAAAAATGTATGTCAAATAAAAAAATAAAAAAATTTACAAAAAAAATCACAGACATTACAGTTAAAAATAAAAGCGTGGCGCATTAATACATATAATATTTATTGTAAAATATTCGTTGTAAAATATTATAATAGTATATTAATGCGCCACGCTTTTATTTTTAACTGTAATGTCTGTGATTTTTTTTTGTAAATTTTTTTATTTTTTTCTTTTCAGTTCATTTCTTTTTGATTAATTGTTAAATAATAGCGTTTCTTAAAAAAATTTTTTTTTTGATTTTTTTGTAATTTTTTTTCTGTGATTTTTTTGTAAATTTTTTTTAATATTTTTATTTTTAGTTAATTTTTTTAAGTAATTGTTAAAAAAAAGCGTTGTTTAAATTTTTTTTTTAAATTTTTTTTTTAATTT
The DNA here is from genome assembly GCA_035578175.1 of Catonia carolina. Taxonomy (NCBI): domain Eukaryota; kingdom Metazoa; phylum Arthropoda; class Insecta; order Hemiptera; family Achilidae; genus Catonia; species Catonia carolina. The sequence goes on from JAQMRL010000013.1 coordinate 5,761,948, forward strand.
TAAAATTTTTTTTTACAAACACCTCCACAGCGTATTGTCATCGAAGATAAACAAGTGTGCAAAGTTTGATTCATATTGATACGGTAGAAGTATTAAAATTTTAAGTTGCAAGATTTAATGGATCCAAGAGTAAGTTAAATAAAAGCGTTTAATAATTATTAACAATGGATAAATACGAGGTGAGGCTATTATAAAACGAGACTGACGTTGTAAAAAATTTTATTTCATTTTGTACATAATCACATATTGTCACCTTCCGTATACGCTCCTTCTCTATCTCTACAAAGCTCCATGCAAAATTTCATTGTTGGAAACAGTGCTGGAAGTCATCTTATGTCAGCTTCTTTAGGACACGTGCCGCTTTCTCTTTTACAGCTTCCACAGACTCAAATCTTGCCCCTTTTAATGTAGATTTCACCTTAGGGAACACGTAGAAGTCATATGTACAAGATCTGGTGAATAAGAAGGATGTTCTAGCACTAAGATGCTGTACTTGGCTAGGAACCTCTTGACAAATAAGTGAAATGAGCTGGCTTATTGTCTTGGTGAAGAACCCATGATTGTCCTTCCACATTTCGGGGCGTTTTTTCCTTACTATTTGACGTAGTTTAGAAAGTACCTCAAGGTAGTAATATTGATTAATTGTTTGACCTTCAGGAACCCAGTGAAGGTACACAATCCCATTGATATAAAAAAATTAACATTGCTTTAAATTTTTACTTGGTCACTCTCGGTGAAGTTCGGCTCTTCCAGTGCATGGATTGGCGCTTCGTTTCCGGATCATAAGTAAAAAACCACGTTTCATCATCAGTTATTATCGTTTCCAAAAAATTTGGGTCATTTTCAATCGCGTACAAAGTGTAAATACAACCATTTTTGCGAGCTTCATTTCAAACATTTTTGAGTGGCATGTGTCCTGAAGGAGCTGACAGAAGATGACTTCCAGTACTTTTCCGACAATGGAAAATTCGCATGGAGCGTTTTAGGGATAGAGAGGAAGTATATATTGAAGGAGACTGTAAGTGATTTAGTATAAGATAAAAAACAATTTTTTTTACAACGTCAGTCTCGTTAATTAATAGCCACACCTCGTATATTTGAAGGAGTTTTACCCGCCGTGAACAAAAACAGAAATGTAGAAGTACCTATGCAAAATATTCAAATATGTGTAATTATTGAAGTCTTAAAATGTTGCAAAATTTAACCTACCACGGGTATGTGTTTTATAAGATGGCACGTCCTAAGTAATGAAAAGTATTAAGAGTTTCTTTGTGAATTGTATAAAATTACTGTAATATTCGTATACTGTATTTTAATGGAGTGTATTTTCAAGTAGCTAGATTTAACAGAAAGAAGGTTTTTTTTTGTAATGATGGTATGAGTTAAATTTCCAGCCGAGTTATTCTGATATTAGTTTATAAAATTGTCTTTCTCCACCTAGTGGAAAGTGGAATACCGCAGTAAACTCTAAGGGCTGTGTTGCCTTGGAAACGCTGCTTTTCCAAATGTCTCCAATTTCTGTAGCATTTCACAAAGAATACCGCTCGGTTTATATTTCTATTATATTTTGTTTTAACATTAATTCTTAGTAATTCAATTGTATTGATTTTTATATAGTACACTAATATAAGAGAAAAACAACTTTTTTCTTAATTATTTACAAACGACATATTTTCATTTTTTATTTTAACCAAATTTTTGAATGCGTCGAAAATAATAAAAAGAATTTAAACAAAAAGTTTCATGTTAAGTACCTACTGAAACATATAAAATTTGGTGTGAAACAATCACGCAACTTTCTCTTGCCAATGTAAATAATTAAAAATACAGCCTAGTATTAATATAACCTTTTTATGAATATTTTATTTGTTCCAATTAAAAATAAAAAACCATTAATTGATGCTAAAGTAATTTCTGTAAGAAAATATCTGAAATAAAAGTTGCAGATGGCGAGGTGAGTTACGTGTGATTCAATTTGATTTTTTCTTTAGCACTTGAAGTACTGTTTGTATTGCTTTCTTGTTGAATTAGGAATGTGGAGATAGATCTATGGGTAATAATAATCTTTGTTAAAAAGTTAAATACCATGGTGACTTTGTGATTGTTCTGAGTGATTTTGATTTGAACCTTTTTAAGAATTCATAGTTGGAATGGCTTGTTGAGCCCTATAGTTGGATTACATACGTCCAAATTGGTTTAAGAATTGATTTGTAAATTAAAAGTTTCTTCGCCATGCGCAAGAAACGGTTGTCGTACTTTGGACCTAAATTAAGAACGCCAAACACCAGACTTTTACGCAGACTAAATGAATGGGTCAACGGAAAAACGTTGCAAGTAACAAAAACAAATTTTTACAGAAAGTGAAATATACCATCTGATTCTTAGCTGTATAATGATTTTTCACTGTTTGACAATTTTGTTTCAAGAATTTCCGAGATTTAATTAGAATTCTAACCGTTAGAATTCACTATTATGTTCAAATAGAGGATTTACAGAACGTATTCCACTGAAATCTCACTTTTGTAAATTTTGATAATTTCAACGTTTTTCTGTTGAGCCATTCAATTATTGACCATGCAATGAGACGAAAAACGGACGCTGGTAATGCATACAAATGTGATACAAAGAAATCAAAAGGGATTTACAAGAACTTGGACTAACTCACGAAGATCTAACGGAAAAATCTCCTAAATACGAACAGGTCATCAAGGACCACTACCATCGGCTTACGAAAGAAAAGAAAATATAAGAAGAGGGAATTTTCAGGGAAAATCTTGTTAAGATTGAGTGTCGAACGTTTACCAACTATCCAACTGAACTGTTTCAATTAAGGTGTTCAACTGTTTCCTTTAGTTGTGTATGTGTGTTTTCCAATTGAGTCATTTGTCAAAATGTAGCTATACCAAGGTATCTAATTGAGTCTGCTTTAGGTATCTGGCTGTTTACGTAAACTGGTGGGCGCGGTATTTTCTTAATGTAAATGTTACGTGTGTGCTTTCTGTTTCATGTTAATCAATGTTTTCAAACGCCATTTATTATGCTGGTCTTGTATTCTTAACCTAATTTAATTTCTTCATTATGTGCTGGTTATTTGTAAAATATACGTCACATCCCAAATATTTAATATTACTTACTGGATACTTCTTCTTCTCTTCTTCTTTCTCTCTCCCCATGTGCCTTACAGCGTCGGGGTAGTCTCGGACAACTTCCTCCATTGTACTCTATCCGCCGCCAATCGTCTCATTTGCCCTAGGGCCATGCCTCTTTCCTCTCCCAATCTTCGTATACCTTTTCATCTCCTCTACTATTTCCTTTTCCTTTCCAGTCAAAGTGCGTACATTCCAATTTCCAAATCGTAAATTAGGTTTGTCCAGTCTTTTATTCCGAAAATTCCTGTCCTGTCCGAGGCTATTTATGTGACTTTGAATCCGCTTTTTCAACGTGTGGGTGATTGGCACAACGACGTCGTTTTTGGAGTACTTCTTCGTCTGGCTCCTACCCTTTGACCTGTCCGGCTTGGGAGGCCCTGCTGGTAGTTACACTACCGCCGGCATAGCTCTCCGGGTCTTGGGAGCACGCAAGCCCCTCCACCATCTACAAGGTCCTGTACTCCCTAGGAGGGGACTTACTGGATACCTGTTTCAAAATGTTCCCATTAACCCCTTAAAGGTTTGTGACGAAGTATTACGTCGGAAGCATTGTCCGCGAAAAGTCCCAGTGACGTAATATTACGTTTCTGTCAAAACACAAACTTATTTTTGCTTTAGGACGTAAATTTTATTGCCACCAGCTGATAATGTGTAGGGTAGACCGGGGCAGGTTTGGTACAGGGGCAAGTTTACACAGTGCTCATAGTTCAAAAACCATTCGTCCGAACGCTACATTTGTCACGTCAGACGAGTCACTAAGACCGTAATAAGCATCGACGCCAGTTTGCAGTCATTATAATGAGTAGGAATGAAGAGAGAGCAGTTTTAGTGATTTTTGTCCTGGTGACTAGATTTTTACACCATTATATTAGCTTTACTAGTAACTATACCATTTAATTTTTTGATGTTATTATAGTTCATCCTGGTAGACTGTTCTTTTAAGATTATTTTAAGATATTCAGTTTAATATATAACTCACGAATAAAGCGTACAGGTTAAGTTTTGTCGAAAACATGCTGAAGGGGCAAGTTTACACAAGGCACATGGGGCAAGTTTACACATTCTTCAAGCCGTGTAAACGTGCCCCGTACGTTTTTATACCATTTGTTAACGGTTTCTAATGGCTATACATATTGTTTTTCTTCACGTAAACAATGGATCGATCTTACAAAAGGAAGATAAATAGATCCACTATGGTGGATGCCAATCCCAATCAATGTGAAGGAGATGCCAATCCCTCGGGATGGATGGTTGAGAAAAACTTTCTGAAATACGTCAAACACTTTGTTCATCATACTCGATGTTCTCCCGAGAGATCTTGCCTATTGCTCCTCGATAACCATGATTCGCACCTGTCAGTTCAAGTCCTGGACTTCTGCAAAAGTAATGGCATCCACTTCTATACTTTCCTCCCCACAGGCTTCAGAGTTTCAGGGATATTCTCTCTTAACACTTACATATTTCAAGACGAAGACTTTATGTCATCCTATGTAACCGATAGGCCGACTCCTCTAACTTCAAACTCAACCTCTGAGCTTTCTGTTACCATTCCTGACCATTCATTTACACTGCTTCCTTCCGAACCAGCACCACACATCCGCAATATTTCCATCGCCTTCTGGGCAAGCTGCCCAATTCACTTCTACGCGTGTATCATATGTGTCTCCCTCTAGGCTGTCCGTCGCTGGCACTTCCGGTACTAGGTCTTTCTTAACACCTGAAGATGTGCGGCCTTTTGAAAAAGTACGTCCAAGAAAAATAACTAATAAAGGCCGGAAGAAGCGGCAACCTGCTATTCTAAATGATACGCTGGTTAAAAATGTGTTGAGAGTAGAACAGAATAATGCAAATAAGAGAAAGATAGATATGAGGAAAATAAAAGATTACAAAGAAATTTTTTTGCTCGGCAAAGAAAGCACCGAAAAAAATAAAAAATTGAAAACAAAAAGACGGTCAGTGCAAATCTGATATTAGCGAAAATGGCGATGAAAACTGTGCGTGTATTTACTGCTTAAAACAATTCAAACTGTCGAACCTGGTGCACAGTGGATACAATGCACTGTGTGTAAGAGATGGGCACATAATTATTGTAGGCGTCTTGAAAAAGATTTCTTTTATTTCGTGTGTCAATATCGTAAAAGCGATTTTAAAAATGATACAAATTGATCAGGAGATCAATTTATATTTTACATTAATGTAAAAATGTGTTTAGTAAAAATGAATAAATAATTTAATAAAACATTTATATTAAATTTCTTTTTACCTACATGTATACATTAATGTAATGTGTAGGCTACACAGAACTTAATAAAATATTTTATAGCAATAAAACTGACTAATATAGTTTATTAACACTCAAATTTCTTATTTTAAAAAGTTTGCTAACTTACCCCAGGCACTGTGTAAACATGCCCCGTAAGTGGGGCAAGTTTACACAGGTGACTTACCTTCAAAAAACATTAAAATACATAAAAAATATCATAGTAACAGGCTCTTTATATATGTCTAAGTGAAGCTTAAATATTAAGTAATGATTGGGTATGAAAAGCATGTAAGTAACTGCAATACAAAAAATTAGAAAAATCAAAATCTAAAAAATGTGTAAACCTGCCCCGGTCTACCCTACCAGTCTCTTGTGGTTTTGTTTTCATCCGTTGGACCCTAGTAGCGCTTTGGTTTAATATTAATCTTTCATATTCATTAACAGTTCCTAGGCAACTAGTTGTTATTACAGTCGTATTATTAAACGCTTTTATTTAACTTAGTCTTGAATCCATCAAATCTTGCAACTTAAAATTTTAATACTTCTACCGTATCAATATGAATCAAACTTTGCACACTTGTTTATCTTCGATGACAATACGCTGTGGAGGTGTTTGTAAAAAAAAATTTAAAAAACGCTTTTATTTAACAATTACTTAAAAAAATTAACTAAAAATAAAAAAATAAAAAAAATTTACAAAAAAATCACAGAAAAAAATTTCAAAAAAATTAAAAAAAAAAAAATTTAAGAAACGCTATTATTTAACAATTAATCAAAAAGAAATGAACTAAAAAGAAAACAATAAAAAAATTTACAAAAAAAAATCACAGATATTACAGTTAAAAATAAAAGCGTGGCGCATTAATATATATAATATTTATTGTAAAATATTCGTTGTAAAATATTATATATATTAATGCGCCACGCTTTTGTTTTTAACTGTAATGTCTGTGATTTTTTTTTTGTAAATTTTAATGTAACTGATGTTATTCGTTGCTTGCGCGTGTTTGTATTAATGGCATTATGTAGTATTAGTTTCATTGTTTTTTTTTTATTAGGTTAATTTTATTGTAATAATAGTTATTGAACTGTTAATTTTTTCAATATACTAGGTAATAAAAATGCGATAAAATAATAAGTAAATAAGAATAACAATAAATAAATAATCAGAAATAATAAAAATAATTATTATTCAATGGGAAAAATTAAGCAAAATAACATTACTTTGGGTTTGAAAAATCAACCTTTAAAGGGTTAATTTTGTTATAGTTTTTGACATCACCGGAAATTTTCCTAGAAACGCCATTTCAACATGTCTTTTGAGGAGATATTGTCAAATTGTAATGTTCATATACTATATTGTTCAGCGTAATCACTCTTCTTTGTAACTTTTTCCCCTTCTATGATATTAAAATTAAATTAAACTGTATCAATAAGAAACATGATTCAATATTATATTCCTTATTGCAGAGGTTGAATGGACATCCGAATTATGTAGCGATAAACCTACTTAAAAGCTGCATTGTTTTATTGTTACAATTGCTTTAATGTTTTATTGTTATATTATAACAATATTGTTGTTATAATTGTAATAATACAATTGTTATTATTAATGTTGTTTCTAGGTCGTCAGTTAAAAAGGCTGACTTGAATCTCGAAGTTTTACTACGTAAAGGAGTAAGAGGTTTACCAGTGCCTTCTCTACTGAGTGGAAAAGTCTACTTACCAGCATGCCATGCCGTTTGAAAAGCATCTACTTTCCACAATTGTTTTTTTTATTCGTCATTGTTTTTTTTATTAGGTTAATTTTATTGTAATAATTGTTATTCAACTGTTAAAAAAAATAATTATATTTTAATAAAAATTAATCAAAAAATTAATGCTAAAAAAAAATTAATAAGAATAACAAATAACACCAACCTTTAAATTATCCAGACATAACAGAATTAGTCTCTTCTTTTTCTCACAGCCATTTTCAGTTTGATTTATTCATTAGTGTCAGAGGAGTCCTCTGACACTAATGAATTTCGTCATTATACAGCCAGACCTTGAGTTGAATGAAGTGAAGATGTCATTTGCTGGGTGGAAAGTAGATGCTTTTCAAACGGCATGGCATGCTGGTAAGTAGACTTTTCCACTCAGTAGAGAAGGCACTGGTAAACCTCTTACTCCTTTACGTAGTAAAAAGAGTATTATTGTGACTATTATATTATTATTATTATTATATTATTATTATTATTTTTATTATATTATTATTATTTTTTTATCAGTATGAGGAACTTATTCAGCAAGAAGGATCTAGATTTAAGTCTTAGAATTCGAATGCTACGCTGCTACGTGTTTCCCATCGTTCTCTATGGTTGCGAGAGCTGGACCCTCAATCCCTCATTGGAAAGACGTATAGAGGCATTCGAAATGTACCTCTACAGGAGAATGCTACGCATTTCCTGGATGCATAGAGTGACAAATTGTGAAGTCCTCAGCAGAATTGCAAAGAACAAGGAGCTGCTATTAACTGTTAAGGAGCGTAAATTGGCGTACATCGGACACCTGATGAGAGGCGGTAGGTATGAGATGCTTCGGCTGATCATTGAGGGGAAGATTCAGGGGAGTAGATCAGTGGGGAGGAGACAGAATTCTTGGCTCAGGGACTTACGTCGATGGCTCGGCAGAACGTCATCCGAGATCTTCAGAGCCGTCACATCTCGAGTGATTACAGCCAATTGGATCGCCAACCTTCGAAGGGAGATGGCGCAATAAGAAGAAGAAGATTATATTATTGTGACTTGTGTCTTTTACACTTGTACCTGTTCTCTTGTTAAATGCTTCAGTCATATAATTGGCTGACCATGTGATAAGAAATATAAAATTTTGTAGCGTCAAAACTAGCAGATCAAGTGCTAATAATTTAACTTTCCACCTACCTGTTATGAATACAATTGTTAATGTAACTAATATTTTTTTAAATCCGTGAAGTTCCTAACAGGAAGTCAAAGTCATAAATATTAAAAAATTGAATTTATTTGAACAATTATTTTGCTTCGCAAATTTTTGCTGAAAATATAGTAAATATTTTAACATAATGCAAGATTTTTGTATAATAAAATAACAATGATGCAGATATGCTATGTAAAATCAAGAAATATTTTAAATTTATTTTCATATTTTTTTGTTGTTCTTACAAAATATTTTTTTAAAAATCTGGACGGAGAACATTTTAAGTAAAAGTGTTAAATTCGAATGACAAGATGGGGTAAAAATGAATGTGGAATGTAGTGAGGAATACCCAACGGTTAAGTAATCTGTGCCTGCAGACATAACAGAATTAGTCTCTTCTTTTTCTCACAGCCATTTTCAGTTTGATTTATTCTCATGCCGTGCTGGGAAACGGTCGTAATAGGGTTTTACTCGTTGGTATGGGTCAGGAGAAGAAGCAGGGTTTGAATTGTGGGGTGTGGGGGTTCAGATGGGGCAGTAGTGTAGTAGTAGTGGTGTGGCGTCGGCACCGATCTGCACATTAGCGGTATTACCAGCTAACGACATATCCACTGATTCAAATAATAATCAAAACTGGTTCTCTGAATCGAACAATTCATATATACATGAATATCCATTAAATAGATCACAACGTTCATGCGTTCCTGATCGACAATTTTCAATGCCTTCTATAAATTATTGTTTCCATTATTAATTATTATTATTATTATTAGCATTCAAATATAACATGAGGAACAATTAACAACTGATCGAAAAATATATCTGGGAACATTAACAAATTACTTATACATTATAATTATTATAATTACCTTACACGCGTTTAACAAATTTGCATAAATTATAATTTTAGAATAATTTAGGATAGGTAATAAATATAATATTAAAGTATGCCCATTCGTCAGGCAAAATACCTTTACCCAAAATTTTAATGTCCATTACCATAACACAAGAAACGAGTATTAATTTAATAAAAAACCCACCGGGTTGGTCTAGAGGTAAAGTCGTCGCAAAAATCAGCTGTTTAACAGCTGATTTTCGGAGACGAAGGTTCCTTGTTCAAGTCCTAGTAAATGTAGTTACTTTTTCAAACGGATTTGAATGCTAGACAGTGGCTACCGGTGTACTTTGATGGTTGGGGTTCAATTAACCATACTCTCTCAGAAATGGTCGACCTGAGTCTGTAGAAAACTACACCTCATTTTCACGTCATACACATCATCCCCATCTTATGGGGTGGGTGATGGGGTTGCTTATTGTTCTGAATTGAACAGATTGCAACGTGCACACATAAGGGATTAGAAAAAAAAATTATTAAAAATTTAATAAATTTAATTTAATTTACTAAATTATCTGAAACGCGCCGGGTTGGTCTAGAGTTAGAGTCATCGCCAGAGTCAGTTGTTTAACAGCTGATTTTCGGAGACGAAGGTTCCTCAGTTCAAACCCTAGTAAGGGTAGTCTTTTTTTTTATACAAATTTCAATATTAGACAGCGATTACCGGTGCAATACCTCGATGGATAGGGTTTCAATTAACCATATACTCTCTCAGGAATGGTCGCTATGAGTCCGTAAAAGCCTACACGTCATACAAATTATCTTCATCTCATTGGGTCATGGGGATGCTAATTAATTTTAAATTGAACAGATGGTAACGTACACAAATTGGAGATTAAACAAAAATATTTTGACGTAAATCAATTTATAGAGACAGTCTTCTAATCGTGATAATATTGAAACACTTAAGCCAAGGTTCATTCGGGATCTGGGTATGATAAATAATAAACAGACTTACTTTAAACAATTAATTATTTATTTACTCAATTAATAGGTTAACTTTCATGAGATCCCATTTGGGGTCACGCCTGTTGCCTCTACTAGGCTGAGGTAAATATGTATTGTGTTCACACCAGGCCGTGGATATTTTTTTATTACCTAAATAGTCATATTTTTTCCATAATGTTTTTCTCAACTTGAGGAAGTATCTCTGCTTATTATTTAGTACCTGTATACCCGAGACCCCAAACGGGATCACATAGCCTTCAACAAGGAGGCAAGAAAAAATACATAAAAGAAGAAATGCAGTACATGGAAACTCTTACCAGAATAAGAGATAGGCAAGTGGGGCATATCATAAGACATCCAGGTATTTTTCTATCGATAATAGAAGGAAATAAAATATTGAGGAAGTGAATTTTAGGGGAGGCAAAGGTTAAAATATTTAAAGGAAATTACTAAACATTTAGGGTGTAGGTATGTACGTATGAAACGAGTTGCGCAAGATAGAACTGTTTGGAGAACTGCATCAAACCAATCAAGAGACTGATCACAAAAAAAATCTTGTAAGTGTTTCAGATTTTTAGTCATCGTCATCATCATCATCCGTCAAGGATTAGGCTCAATGGCCTCTTCCGGAATCCATCTCTGTTTAGGTCTTCCCAAGCCTCGCTTCCTTCTAGGTTTATATTTCCATGCTCACAGAGAAGTTCTGTGAGCTTGCATGCGAAGTAAATGGTTGGACTCTTATAATATTCTTAACGTTTCCAACAGTGACTAAACATTTAACTCGGTGGGGATAGCTTCGTTAAGCACTCTATCCAACCGAGTACAACATTTGACTCCGCGAGAAAATCTCATTTCAGCAGCCTGGATACGAGATTCATTCCTCTGTAAATGACACCCAGGTTTTACTTCCATGGATATGTTATGAGTGGTACAGGCATTTCTCTATAAAATTTCATTTGAGTGTCCTCTCTCGTTTTCTTTCCTATTATCTTGCGAATAGAATCATATACATCGCTAAATTCTGCCAGTTTTTCACTCACGTCATCATCTTTGTCATAGGAAATCGTGCATCCTAAATATTTAAAATCTTGAACTTGTTCTATAGTTCGGTAGCCAAGTATATTTGTTGAGCGAACCGGCCATCTTTCCTAGAATGCCATAATCTTTGATTTTTGCGCCGATATTCTCGTGCAAAACTCTGCGCTAAGGTTGTGCAATTTATAAATGGCATATTGGAGCCTATCTTGTGTGTCAAAAATAATAACAGTTTCATCTGCGTACAGCAATGAATTTGTTGTTGTTGTTTAGGTCAACAGCCGAAAGGCTGGTTTGAACCTCTAGAGGTTTTACAAAGTAAAAACGAGGAGTGTGGTGGTTTACCATTGCCTTCCTTACTGAGTTGAAAGAGTATGCTTATCAGCATGCTAGGCCCTCCGAAAATCACTCACTTTTCACCCTGCAAATGACACCTTCACTTCATTCACCACAGGGTTTGGCTGCATAGTGCAATTCATTACTTTCAGATGAGATAACTCTGACTAGTGTCTTTTACACCTCTACCTCTTCTGTTCTTAAATAGTTAGTCATATAAGTGGCTGACTATGTGATAAGAAACAGAACAATTTTTTAGCCCTGGACCAAACAGATAGAGTGCAATTAAAATAACACTCCACCTGCCCGTTTTGGGCAGGAATTGGGCAATGAATTTAGGAATACCAAAGCTGAATGCCTGAATCAACTATTTTTATTGATTCCTAATTGTTAAAATCTTATCAACGTAAATATTAAATAGCGTCGTAGACGTTAGACAGCCTTGTCGTACGCTTTTAATTATTTTTATTTTCTCTGTTTTCTTGTCATTGCCAAAAATAATTATTATATATTGTGTTTATGTACATAATAGACTTTTAGTTTGTATTAAAATAGCAACTTTTTTTTGTAACAGTGTATTTCTTTTACAATCAGTTTATAAATACAAAAACTCTGAGCAAAGCCGAGAAAATCTGAGTAATTTCCTTAGAATTAAAATAAAAACCACACTCAGTATTGTGTTTCAATAAGACTGTACGTGAAGAAAAATATATATGTATACATGTACAAAACTAAACTTCATGAAATGTGAATCAACATCTTGAAACACGAAGTTGTTGAAGCTAGAGATGATGACGATGATAGAGATGATAACGATGTTAATTATGAGATGATGATAATTAGTAGTTGAAGTAGAAAAGAAAAACACGTTTAAATGATTAACAAAATCGTAGAGATAAATCGAGTTCTTTAAAACGTTTCAGTTTGTGAGTATCTTTACTGTTGTCGAGGAGGTTAATTGCTAATGGATTCTGATGGTCTTCTAGTTTTTGTAAATGTTTTTCGCTATGTTGTTTAATTTCTTATTTTATGAAGGACAGGTTTAGATCATTGTGTAGTATTACATTAGTTACGTACCAAGGGGCTGCAGTGATTAGTCTCAGGCATTTCGATTGGAAGCGCTTCAGTATTTCTAAAATAGCAACTTAATTATGAATAAGATAATATAACAATTGTAGAGAAAAAAATGGTTAATAAGTTAGTTATACGTTGGTATTAGTTTGTTTGAGTAACGTATTCATATGGAACAGGCATTATGCCAAGCAGCTGTCAGTCTTGCCTTCACCACAAAGCCATTAATTTAACTGGCCGTGGTGCAGAGCAAAGCATAGCTTGCCCTTTATGTAAATGATGGTATATATAGTTTACCTATACATCTTAACGCAAACAATGTATATATATGTATAGGCTACATGTTAGCTGTTACATTGTGTAGGAATAGGTGCTCGGTTATGGTAGATGGTAGACGGTAATATACTAAGTGTTTCTCACTCGATATTTACCATAAATTACATTCAATATGCATTCGATATTAACCAAATTTTTGTTATTCAGAATTATAAAGGGGGTCGAAAATATTTAAGAACGCCGGCATAATACTGGGTGTTTCGAAACTCTCTGAAACTAATTTGTAACATTATTCCTTGGGTGAAGAGAAACAGAAATTGGCACAAAAACATTAGTCTTCGCCTATAACAAGCAGGTGGAGTGTTAAATTATTTACACTCGATCTACTAGTACCAGGGCTACGAAAAATAGTTCTGTTTCTTTTCACACGGTCACCCAATTATATGAATGAACTATTTAAGAACAGAAGAGGTAGAGGTGTATTGTGACACTATACTATTTTTGAAAGCTGATGAGCTCTGCCCCCTACCCAATTCATAGCTAGTCAATAACTTGCCACCAACGTTGCCAATATTTACACTTTTAGCTCTGTTATGTATTTCGTCAGCCATTTTGTTGATCTAAGGCAGGTAATAGGTTGCTGCGCATGTGTGTTTGTGTGTGTAAGAGTCGGTTTATGATCTAGGTTCCACAGAGCTGTAAACATTTATTATAATACCAAATTTCAACAGTTAACGATTATTGAAATATTAAAAAAATTGTAAAAAAGAAAAATTGACCTACAGACAGAAAATTAGACACCTAAGACCAATGTTTATATGGTAATTTTTGTTTGTCTTGATCCAAGAAATAATGTTACAAAGCAGTATAACACAGAGGTACAAAACACCCAGTTATATAAAAAGATTCAGAAATCACAATTTCTTTATTTGATTATTTTAAATTTTTCTCCCCCATTTACCATATTAGATTTCGAATTTATAAACAGATTTGGTGTGAAACAATCATAGAAAACTTTCTCTAACCAATGTAGATAATTATAATTAAAATCTATGATAAATCATTAGTAAACAATGTAAAATGAAAAACATAACCTAATTTTAATCATAAGAGAATAATGCAAAATGAAAATTAATCTCTTTTCGCTTTACCACTAGATTCGGCGGGAAAATACTGAAATTTTTTTAATATAATAAAAAAGTGTTCAAAAGAATTCCATAAATTTATGAAAATGAATCTAATCACTTTATTTCACAATAATTAACGAGTTTTAGTTTAGACCTGAACAAAACATGCATAATAAAATGCATAATAAAGGTTTGAATGAACACAATGAACTACTAATTTTATCATAAGTATTGTCTAAACTAATTATGACCAGAAATTAATCGGAGAGTTACAATAGACATTGTATCGTCTATGACAATGTCTCCAAGGATATCAAGACAGATATCAAAATGTCAGTTGAGAACATAATACAGCACGCACAATACTGGCCGGGTTCAACCTCTGCTTCAGATATCCGTGAATATCAATATCACATATTACTTGTATTTGATGTACAACTCTACAAGATATTGTTAGTTTCAATCTAAACCCTTCAATTCTGAACCACAAATAATTTAATGGAAATATTCAATCTGTACGAATAAAAATGCATTTATCAGTTTGATCTCAAACCGATTCGAGTGGTCAGTATTTTTTTTCATGAGTGAACAATGTAAAATGAAAAACATAACCCAATAATTTTAATAAGTGAATGACAGTAAATGAAAGTCAACCTCTGTTTGACTAAAAAATATGAAAAAATGTCAATTGATGTTTGCTAAACTAAGCTCAGTATATAAAAAAATTCTTGTAATAAAAAATTGTTCCAGGTTGAAAGGTTTGGAAATTTTCAGCTCTTTCCTAACTCATTTGGAATTTGAGGGTTCGTATACATTTTTAAGTTAATAAAAGTATTAGTATTAATGTTAATTAATTAATAGGTTTTAATTAATATACGAGTGTATAATTAATAGCAGACCTATTAATTAAGTTATAATACATACTAAGTGAAGCCTATTTTTTGTATTGGTGTGAAGCTTGGACCCTGGATAGAAGAAGTCAGAACAAATTGAGGGCTTAAGACATGTATTACTTAAGGCGCTCATGTCGAATCTCCCGGATGGATAGGATTAGAAACGAAGAATTCAGGGGAAGAAGAGGTTGTGGCAGTACAATAGTGGAGGACATTGAAATAAGGCAGTGGTATGGTATGGCCATTTTCAGATGATGGGGAAGGGAATAGATGGCTAAGGAGACTCTTGAAGTACTGTCCTTCAAGTCGGCGTAGAAGAGGAAGGCCGCGATGAACTTGGCTGCAGGGAATCAGGTCTGCAATGGAGAAAAGGCAGTTGACAGAGGAGGACTGGCGGGATCAAGATCGATGGAGTTTTGGTAAGCGAGAAGCGGATCATCCGTAGGAATCTCGCCGTATAGTAAAGTAGATACTAAGTTATAGTAAGTACGATTGATAGTATTAAGTGATAGTATTCATTATAAATAAATAATAATGAATAGTTTTTGTATATAAGTACAGTAATAGTATTAATCAAAGTAAGTTAACTTAATGAAAATATCTCTACCGTACCTTTGTTCCAAGTTCTTATCATAAAAAAGAGGCCAAAGAAATCAAATCGCTGCATTTATTCATTGATAAACTTTATCGCTGTGGCGACCAACTAAATTTAATCAAGGTTACTTAAAAATTTTGATGAGACTGCCACGGTCTGGCCAACTTTTACTTAGGCCTACCTCTAGTTAAAATTTATAAATGACATAATCATGCTAAATCTTAATACAAATTTCCAAATTCGTTAAGGTGAGCAATAAAATGTAACAACATTTTTAAACTACTGTTGGGCCGTGAACAAAAGTTGTAGTTTTTGTATTTTGTAGCGCGGCGACAGACATGTCGAGTTGATTTCAACCTGATCGCAGCCGTAAACTTTTCCAGGGGGATTCAAACTCTCTCTTCAGATAAAGTTGAGTATATGTTGTTTAAATTACCAGTTGCTTTTAGCATGCACACAGTTTAAATAAAAAACATTTCACATCACACACGAAAATAAAATCGGTAGGATATACTAAAAAATGTTATTCTCTAGAGCTCACAGTCCGTAAAAATGAGTCGGTAGTCCGAAAGCAAACAGCAGTCCTCTTAACTCTCTCAAGCATGGTGTATTGTAATTTGGACCACAATTAAAAAAGTCCTAGAAGCATGATGGTTCAAATTTTGAACCCTTTAGAAAATAATACTAATTTAATGCACCGAATAAATATAAGTGTAAAAGGTTTACGTGAACCTTTCGAACATTAGAAAAGTTCTGTTAGTACATAAAATAGAATAATCATGAAAAGGTTAGAAGTAATAGTGATCAACGGTATTAAGAGTGAGGTTAATTGTTACCCAATGGCGCTTGGCCAACTCAACTTGTGTACTAAGCAGACAAAACTGGATACTTTATTAAGAAACCAAAACTATAATAGGGGTATATTATGTAAACTTTTTTTAAATAATAGGCTATTAGTGATAAGAAATTGTACAGTACGTAATTTCTGTAGGATAGAAACTGTATTTTAATTATTATTTGTAATTGATCTGTAATATTTTTGTAATATTTGTAGGATAGAAACTGTATTTTTATTATTATTATTTGTGCTTGATCTGTAATATTTTTGTGATTTTTCTAGGGTAGAAACTGTATTTTTATTATTATTATTTGTGCTTGATCTGATATATTTTTGTAATATTTGTAGGGTAGAAACTGTATTTTTATTATTATTATTTGTGCTTGATCTGATATATTTTTGTAATATTTGTAGGGTAGAAACTGTATTTTTATTATTATTATTTGTGCTTGATCTGAAATATTTTTGTAATTTTTGTAGGGTAGAAACTGTATTTTTATTATTATTATTTGTGCTTGATCTGTAATATTTGTAGGATAGAAATTGTATTTTTATTATTATTATTATTTGTGCTTGATCTGTAATATTTTTGTGATTTTTCTAGGGTAGAAACTGTATTTTTATTATTATTATTTGTGCTTGATCTGATATATTTTTGTAATATTTGTAGGGTAGAAACTGTATTTTTATTTTTATTATTTGTGCTTGATCTGATATATTTTTGTAATATTTGTAGGGTAGAAACTGTATTTTTATTATTATTATTTGTGCTTGATCTGAAATATTTTTGTAATTTTTGTAGGGTAGAAACTGAATTTTTATTATTATTTTTGATTGATATGTAATATTTTTGTCGTATCGTTAAAATTATATCAAGTTAAAAAGCCAAATCAATGCCGTGGAACGAGTCGCTACATACATCGTAATCTTATGGAAATATGATCTTGATTTACGCGGTTTTGAATTACGCGACGATTATTCGGAATGAATTAACCGCATAAATCAAGGGATGCCTGTATTAAGTTTCTGTTCGTCGTACGATAGTTGTAAAGAAAGGTTAATAACTATTTGGCTAAATTAATTAAATAACTTTGTAGTGTTACTAGAAACTCACCCAGTTGGATTGTGGTAACGGATAGAAGTATGCCGACGCATATGTTTTTCATCGTATTACGTAAGTTATGAAGAATCATGCCTTTATTATTGTTGCTTCATAACAAAGTGGAAACCTGGAACAATTAATTAAATAAACTTAATTAGGTTCTATTGCAAAAAGTATTACCATATCAATAATTTTGATCAAATTCTGGGCTTATAATTGGACATTAAGACAACTACACAATACACTTCATTTTATCATCTGAGGTTAAAGTAAAACAGTTTGATAAGAGATAGGCGTAGAAAAATTTATCTGTTTGAATAGTTTAAGAACATGATTTAACAAAAAAAAAAAAATTAGAAAAGTAGATGTATATGTTTTCTGCCATTTCCACATTCTCTTGGCCGATATAAATATAAATGGAAAAAACAATGCTTTCATGTCAATTTTTCGAAAATAAGTTCTTACCGGAAATACACGTTTTCAAGCCCCCTGAACCCAACCCCAAAAAAATGTTTAAGTGATCGGTTTGCGAGTGTTTTTACTTTCTCTTGCCTATATCAATATATAGGAAGGAAAGTATTGTTTTCATGTCGATTTTTCGAAATCGAGTTTTCACCGGATCTATACGTTTTCAGACCCCCTGAACCCAAAAAACATGTTTTTAGCGATTGGTCTGTGTGTGTGTGTGTGTGTGTGTGCGCGCGCGCGCGTGTGTGTGTGTGCGTGTGCGTGTGAACAGAATATCTCAAGAACAGAACATCGTACGAACTTGAAACTTGAAACTTAAGTTACGTACCACTACCGGACTCGACACGAACATTTTCACCAAAATCGGTCAACCGGAAGTGGTAGTTTATTCGTGTAATTTTTCACTTTTTTGCGATTTTCTCAAAAACTGGTACTACGATTTTTTTTTAAAATCGCCTGGTTTACTCAATTTTTTATTCTCTACAAGATAGGGTAGGCGTCATGTTTGCTGAAATTCTGGGTGAGACTGTTTTCACGTAAAAACGTTGTTTTTTTAAGATTACAGCTTTAATATGCATTTTAGCGCAAAACTTTATATAAAAAAAGTTGTAGAGAATTGATAATTCTACAACTTTTATTCAAACAATTTTTTGTATAACGCTTAGTTTAGCGGTAATTTGCGATTTTCTGTTTTTATTTCTCACGAAAATGTGTGAAAAATTGATTTTTTTAAGATTTCGGCCTTAGTATGCATTTTACGACAAAAGTGTATATAATTTAATTTATAGAAAATTAAAAGATCTACAACTTTTATTTAAAGCATTTTTCTCTACAGAGCCTAGTTTAGAGAGAAAGAGTGATTTTCCGTATTTCTAAGCCAAACTGAGGTTGATTTTCATTTTGCATCATTCACTCATGATTAAAATAAGGTTATGTTTATTGAGGTTAGTTTTTTGTTTATTTCTAATATTTTATTAATAATGTTAGGTTTATTGTTAATTATTTGTATTGGCAAGAGAAAGTTGTGTGAGTGTTTCACACCAGATTTTTGTGTGTTATATGTATGTAAGTATGTAAGTATGCGAAGAAGGTATATCAAAAACGGAATACCATACGAAGTTGAAACTTGGAAGTTAAAAGGTAATAGGGGACCGAACACAAAAAAAATCTATCTCTTCCCACAAAAATCATCACATAAGTATTCGAACTAGATGTGCACTGTTTGTATAAAAAAATCTGGTGTGAAACACTCACACAACTTTCTCTTGCCAATGTAAATAATTAATAATAAACCTAACATTATTAATAAAATATTAGAAATAAACAAAAACTAACCTCAAAAACATAACCTTATTTTAATCATGAGTGAATGACGCAAAATGACAATCGAACTCAGTTTGGCTTAAAAATACGGAAAATCACGCTTTCACGCTAAACTAGGCTCTGTAAAGAAAAATTCTCTAAACAAAAGTTGTAGATCTTTTAATTTTCTATAAATTTAATTATATACACTTTTGTCGTAAAATGCATACTAAGACCGAAATGTTAAAAAAATTGATTTTTCTCATGTTTTCGTGAAAAAAAAACAGAAAATCGCAAATTACCGCTAAACTAAGCGTTATACAAAAAAATATTTGAAACAGAAGTTGTAGGGTTTTAAATTCTCTAAAACTTTTATTATATAAGTTTTTGCGCTAAAATTTATATTAAAGCCGTAATCTTAAAAAAACAACGTTTTTACGTGAAAACAGCCTCACCGAGAATTTCAGCAAACATGGCGCCTACCCTATCTTGTAGAGAATAAAAAATTGAGTAAAATAGGCGATTTTAAAAAAAATCGTAGGACCAGTTTTTGAGAAAATCGCAAAAAACTGAAAAATTATACGAATAAACTACTACTTCCGGTTGACCGATTTTGATGAAAATGTTCGTGTCGCGTCCGGTAGTGGTATGTAACTTAAGTTTCAAGTTTCAAGTTCGTACGATGTTCCATTCTTGAGATATTCTGTTCACACACAGACACACACACACACAGACACACACACAGACACACACACAGACCAATCGCTAAAAACATGTTTTTTGGGTTCAGGGGGTCTGAAAACGTATAGATCCGGTGAAAACTCGATTTCGAAAAATCGACATGAAAACAATACTTTCCTTCCTATATATTCATATAGGCAAGAGAAAGTAAAAAATGGTCTTTTGAGTTTCTCTTCTGACTCTACCGTTAAAAAATTATCACCAGAAACTGGAATAGTATTAAGGGTGACACCATGACTTAGTAGGTACATCAATATATCAATAGCAAATTGATAAACCGGTCTCCATTCACTTAAAAGTCACTACGAAGCATCAAAGTAAAAAATAACTTAAAAAAGCTATACTGAAGTTATATTTTGAAAAATATTTTTCATGTAATATAAGATGATATAATGTAAATAAGCGTATCATATCACAAAATAAATATAAGACGCCCATAACCGGCAGATGAAATGTTACATTATTTGCACTCGATCTGCTAGTTCCAGGGCTATAAGAAATAGTTATGCCACTAATCACATGGTCAGCCATTTACATGACTGAAACATTTAAGACAGATGAGGTAGAGATGTAAAATACACTAATCAGAGTTATTTCCTCTGAGATTAATGAATTTCATCATTATACAGCCAGATCCTGTAATGAATAAAGTGAAAGTGTCATCTACAGAGTGAAAAATATGTTGTGCTTTTCAAAGAGCCTGGCATGCTGATAAGCATACTTTTCCATTCAGTGAGGAAGACAATTGTAAACCACCTCACTCCTCGGTTTACCTAGTAAAGCATCTAGAGGGTCAACACACTCTAAATACAGGAGGTAGGCTATATATATTTAATTTATTAAAAGCTTATAAATATATTAAAATATTCATTAAAATGTTTAAATAAATTTCAAAAAATGAAAAATATAACGAATCGCTAAAGAAGTTATGTGTTTTTTCTATCATAACCGGCAGATGAAGGGAGTGTTACATTATTTGCACTCGATCTGCTAGTTCCAGGGCTATAAGAAATAGTTATACACTTATCACATGGTCAGCCAATTATATGACTGAAACATTTAGGACAGAAGAGGTAGAAATGTAAAATACACTAATCAGAGTTATGTCCTCTGAGGTCAATGAATTTCATCATTATACAGCCAGACTCTGTGAAGAATGAAGTGAAAGTGTCATGTACAGAGTGAAAATATGTTGTGCTTTTCAAAGAGCATGGCATGCTGATAAGCATACTTTTCCACTCAGTGAGGAAGACAATTGTAAACCACCTCACTCCTCAGTTTACTTAGTAAAGCATCTAGAGGGTCAACACACTCTAAATACAGGAGGTTGGCTATATATATATTTAATATATTAAAAGCTTATAAATATATTAAAATATTCATTAAAATGTTTAAATAAATTTCAAAAAATGAAAAATATAACGAAACGCTAAAGAATTTACTTATGTGTTTTTTCTATTCAGAACTGCAATCTATGTCTCTATATTATAATTTCAATAAACTTTTATAGAAACATATAAATTATAAGAAAAGAATTGTAATATTATTGTAAGAGGTAATTGATGTATTTGTATAAAGAAAGAAATGTTTTAGATTTTTGACCTGGCTACCCCCTTGAAACATTTCAGTTGTTAATTAATGTGTTGTAGTGAACAACATGTAACAACAAACGGAGTGTCCCGTAGTGTATTCTGCGGAAGTAGCTTTGTTAGCTTGGTTGGCCAAGTACATAATGGTACCACTTGCTGGTTCCAGGTTAAATCATTAAATGCTATAGGCCTGCTCTATCTCTTCAATCAAACTCATCTCGTTTAACCTGTAATATGACATCACATGCTCATTTCATCAATTTTAATTCGTACTCTCTCTTGCCCTTTCATGAATATACAGAGAAGAAAAGTATTGATTTTATGTCAATTTTTTGATACCGAGTTTCCACCAGAAATAAACGTTTTCAGACCCCCTGAATTTAGAAAAAAAAACATGTTTTTAACGATTGACTTGTGTGTGTGTGTGTGTGTGTGTGTGTGTGTGTGTGTGTGTGTGTGTGTGTGTGCGCGCGCGCGCGTGTCTGTCTGTGTGTAAATAAAATATCTCAAGAACGGAATAGGATAAAAAGTTGAAAATTGGAACGTAAACTAGGTAGGCCTATTACAAGAGGCATTAAACTCGAACATGGTCATCAAAATTGGTTAACCGGAAGTTGTTGTTTTATTTGTAGCATTTTTCACTTTTTTTTACTTTTTTAAATCATTTACTACATTTTAATGCTCTTTAAGATTAGGTAGGCGGAATATCTACAAAAATTCTTGGGGAGGATGTGCTGTCAAGGTAAATTTTTTTACTAATTACGGGCAAAACGCTTAGTTTTGCGTCAATTAATGATTTTCTGTATTTTACTCATTGAAATCGATTAAAATGGGACTTTTTAATATTGCGACATTAATAATACAAGAAAAAGGGAGAGAACACTACTCTAAGACATGGCATTTATCCATAGTTCTGTAGGTTAATTTCCTGCATATACCTATCGCATGATGTGATTACCGTATAAATTTTCTCGTGTATAAACAATTTTAGACCACATAAGGTGATGTTTCTGCATGGTCTTTTTACAGCCCACATTTTCAGCATTCGTTTATTGTAAGCTTTTCTTTTATCTGTCCACGCGGTATTCTGTTTTGCTCTCAACGGAAGCTAAAGTTCGTAATTATTATAAATATTATACTAATAGTTTTTTCCAGAAAATATCAGCGTAAATTTGACAATAAAATATAAAATAAATGAAGTATAACACTGTATCAGCTATACAAACATTGAAAGTTACTGGCAAAAAAAAATTGTAAAATTTCCTTTTTGAATTTGGCTTAAAATATGTTTAACACAATAAAGACTAATAGCATGTTGATATTTTTCTCCGATTCACCATATTTAACAGATTTTGCTGGTTCCCAAAGAAGAAGTTCTCTAATTACCACGATTAGACTTTACTTTTTTTTCTTGTAAAGCAAGTTAAAAATCAAGTTTATTTAGTCACTACTTGCGAATAGCAGAAGATCAAGCGCCCAAAACAAAATTTATACTTACAAGCCAATCTGATTTTTGTTAAGTTCATCAGCCGGAAAGCTGGTTTGAGTTGCTAGAGCTTAACTAAGTAAAACACTGCAAGTAAGGTGGTTTAAATTTGCTTTCTTCAATGAGTTGAAAAATATATTTATCAGCAAGCAATAGTTTTTCTCTCTGAAAAACATCTACTTTCCGTCCTGTAAATGACACCTTCACTTCATTCACTATAGAGTCGTGTTGTATAATGAAATTTATTACTCTCAGAGATGATAACTCTGATAAGTATCTTTTACGCCTCTACCTCTTTTCTTCATAAATGCTTTTGTCATAATTGGGTTACCATGTGATAAGAAATAGATTGATTTTTTGTAGCCTTGTAGTTAGCAGATCAAGTGCATTTAATTTAAAATTCTACCTGCCTGTTATGAGCAACCATTCTCATTAAAATACATAAATTATTTTAAAAAAACATTTTTGGGTTAAGTGGTCATTAGTACCTAAATCAGTTAAAATTTAGATATTGAAAATTTTTCACTACTGTTATACTTCCTCAGTTTATATTATAAAGATAGACCGGAAAAAGTAAAATGGTAAGAAAATGTTGATAAAACATTACGATGAAGTAGAACTTTTCTTATTTTCACATTTCCCGGTGCAAAATAAGACTAAAAGTATAAATTTAAATTTGATTATATTATGATTTAGTCTTATATTTATTTTTCTCAGGCGGTACAAAACAGTAGAGTATATATGTTATATTGAAAAGCGAAAGAGTTTTATAAGAAAAGTTTGATTTAGTTGTGTTCCGTCGAGAAAGAAGCGAAAGCCAAAGCACAAGTAAAGGAACAGAAAAGACAGTACGACGCCCTTCATTCAATATATTTCATATTCTAACAGGGTTAACTTTTAACATCGTGAATCAAAATAAAATATACACTGCATCGTTATAATTCAAAACTTACGTTAAACTTAAAACATCTTTAAGCTGACTTATAAATAAATAAGTAAATAATCATATTTTAATGAAAATGTATTAGCAACAGCCATTCTACATCTGTTAACTTACTTGTAATGAATTATTTACCGACTAAGGTGAATGAATTATCATTTTAACCTCATTAAATTTTCAACATACTCATTTCTTCAACTTTTTTCTTTTTTAAATACACCGACACCTGCAATACGACATGTAGCTATTAAATAAGACTGACGTTGAAAAAATATGTATTTTCATTTTATACAACATAATCACTTAGTGTCAACTTCAACATACACTCCTTCGCTATTCCTACAATGCTCCATGCGAATTTTCTATTGCCGGAAACAGTGCTGGAAGTCATCTTCTGTCAGCTCCTTCAAGACACGTGCCGCTCAAAAATGTTTGAAATGAAGCTCGCAAAAATGTTTGTACTGACATTTTGTACGCGATTGAAAATGACCCAAATTTTTTAAAAACGATAATAACATGTGATGAAACGTAGTTTCAAACTTATAATTCGGAAACGAAGCGCCAATCCATGCACTGGAAGAGCCGAACTTCACCGAGAGCCAAAAAATCTCGAATGAGCAAGTCAAAAATTAAAGCAATGATGGTTGTTTTTTTATATCCATGTGATTGTGTACCTTCACTAGGTTCCTGAAGGTCAAACAATTAATCAATATTACTACTCTGAGGTAATTTCTAAACTACGTCAAAGTGTACGAAGAAAACACCCCGAAATGTGGAAAGACAAATCATGGTTTCAACACTAAGACAATGCGGCAGCTCATTCCGCGTTATCTTTCAGAGGTTCCTAGCCAAGTACAGCACCTTAGTGTTAGAACATCCACCTTATTCACCAGATCTTGCATCATGTGACTTCTACCAGTTCCCTAAGGTTAAATCTGCTTTAAAAGGTACAAGATTTAAGTCTGTGGAAGCTGTAAAAGAGAAAGTGGCACGTGTCCTGAAGGAGCTGACAGAAGATGACTTTCAGCACTGTTTCCAACAATGGAAAATTCACATGGAGCGTTGTAGGGGTAGAGAAGGAATGTATATTGAAGATGACAATAAGTGATTATGTATAAAATAAAAATAAATTATTTACAACGTCAGTCTCGTTTTTTAATAGCCTCACCTCGTATAATCTTTTGCGGAATAAAAAGCAGATTAGTTTGCTTTTTACATTGAATTTACGCAACTGGCTTATACGCCGGGGTCCCGGGTTTTATTACCGGTCAGGTCTGGCACTTTTTCATCTTTTATTTTAATGTATCATCATTCTCCATCGTCTGCATTAGCAGAAATTGTAAAATAGTCAAACGTAAAACCAAAAACAAAAATTATACATGACATGACCGAAGAAAACAAAATACAACTTACATTTCATGTATGGTGTCATTAATAAATGGGATTTTTGGGTCCGAGTAAAGTGTGTGATTTTATACAAAAAATGGATCGTTAACTAGTGTACAAAGCAATTTTCATTGAAACCGTTGAAGTTTAGCTATGACTGATGGTTTCGATGAACCATAGTTCTGACAATCGTGTATTCATATTGGCTTAAGTAAAGTCTTGTACAATAGTAACAGTAGAAAAATGAGCAATTTTTATCGACGAGATAGAAGGCTGTGTATCTGTTTTAGACCTACCATTTAACAAGTTATATAATGCAAGCTAATATTTTGGTGATGGTCTACTTATTCCGACACATTAATTCTATATTCTAATGGACTATTTAAACATTTAACGTACTTTTCGTCCCATCGCTATTTTTTGCCGACACAAACATACATAAAAATGTAATACTATGATGTCTGTTCCATTACTACATATTTATGAGCTTTTGGATATACTTAATTTTATTGTTATTATTTTCTTAAAGCTACTTGCATATTTTAACGGATGGACGAAAAATAAACTATTTTCTTCGTCTATTTAAAAAAATACATTAATTTATAAGCTACATTATGTGCGATATGATAGGTAGTCTATGTAATTATCAACCTTAAATCTGAAATTCGTGTTTAAATACATAATGAAATATTAATAGCAGGTGTTAAAGGAAATAGACGCAGTAGAAATAATTCCATTTAGCTCGGTTATTCCTAAATTGGTAAAGAAGAACCGTATTGTTCTGTGGATGCCGTTGAGGTCTGATTGGCGGAGAGAACTAAGCAGGTAAGATGTGAACCCTATTCGCTCTCAACGCACCAATACTTCAGGCGAACACTTACACAGACACACTAACACACGAGTACAATTTAATCTCTGGACACAAGAGTCTACTTGGTTCTAGCATTGTGCTAATGGACGCCTTATCGCTCAGCTCTCTCTACTTTCAGCTTCCTTCATTCCTGAAGCGATCCCGTTACTCTACCAATCCTCTTCACTTGCTCTTAACATTCCATTCCGTAAGACATAATTCACTATCTCTCTTTACCAACTGGAAATTTAATATTTATCATTCACCTTTGATTTGTAATAAAAATGTAATTTCAATTTAAAATTTGCTATTATTTGTGTACTAATTCACAATCTAACCAATTCGTAAAATCGTCCATCGTTGGAAGCTTTAAGCTTAAAGCTTCTTGAGAAATATTGGTTATTTTATTCTATTGAGTGATTCCTAGATTAAAAAATTTCCCATGACAGTTGGAGTGTTAAATTATTGGCACACGATCTGCTAGTTCCAGGGCTACAAAAAATTGTTGTGTTTCTTATCACATATGGTCAGCCAATTATATGAATAAAGCATTTAACAATAGAAGAGGTAACGGAGCAAAAATCACTAGTCACAGTTAGTTATCTCCTCTCACAGAAATGAAATTCATCATTGTACAACCAGGCTCAATGATGAATGAATTGAAGGTGTCTTTTGCAGGAAATATTTTTTTCACACAGACCAATTTTATTTAAAATAGTTAAAAAGCTGTTACTGTTTTACAAAACTAAACCTTCATCAATGTTAAAACATAAAAATTGTAACATGTTTAATTCCCTTAATTTTTGTACATAAATATGATACTTAAAGAATGATTTTTTTTGTTCATTTGGTGTATCTCCAACTGACTTCATTTCTATTTGATTTTTCTTAAAATTAAAATATCCAGGTGCAGATTATCCATTCCCCACCATTTTAATTTTAAAAGTCGCAATTAATATAATAAATAGAAAAGAAACACTTTATGTTATTTCATTTTTTAATATTATCTGCACCATGATTAATTACTCTATTGCCTCGATGAAAAAATGGCCCTGTGTTGGAAATTGCAACTGTGTTAATGATCTGAATATCTACGGTTGTTTTGCTGAACCGTTTGCAAAATTAAGTAGAGCAATCCATGTTTAAGATCTGCCGGTCTTTCATATTATAAAATACGTGCTCTTTGAGTAATATTTTTTTTAACTGCGCATAATTTTGTAATAAATTTTCTTTATTAATATATTGGTAGTCTACAAAGTATTGAAAATAAAAAGAAAACATAAATGCCATAGATATAAAGTACGAAACAAATTAAAAAAATAGTGCGAATAAATCGAGCAATCTTCAATTTGTGGGTTGTGTTAGGGGACAACCCAAGACATTGTCCACCAATCAGAGGCCAGAATTAATAGCCAACGCGAATCTTTGAATTCAGCCAATCAGATAGCTTCTAATGCAATATTAACTTATGATTGGTTAATATTGTCTAATCAGTGCGTATTGAGTATCTTGTATATTTTCATAAAATTTCACCTGAATATACTGCAACATTTATGGACAAGTAAAAGGGACAGTTATGTTTTATAAATAGTGTTTAAAGCCTTTGTATGACGTACAATTATTTAGTTATCGTAATAACAATTGATTTTTTTTTAAATTAATTTATTTAACGTCGCATCAACTACAACGGTCAATAGCGACGACGTTGGGGTGTAACTTTGTACAGTGGAGGATGAAATGATTTTTTGTAACGTATGAAAATATGCCGTGCCTGAGTGAGATTCGAACCCAGGACCGCATGATGAGAGGCGGGCACGTTACCAACTGCGCCAATGCGGCCGGCAAAAAAAACAATTGATTGGTTTTATTCAATTGATGTTTTATATAAAATTTTTATTTTGTTTTAATTCTGACTGTTTTTCAATTGCTGCTAATGCAGACGGTGAAAAGGATGATAGATGAAGATGAGTGATGAGAAAATGCCATACCTGACCAGGAATCGAACCCGGGAATCCGAGTAGAAACCAGATGCGCTAACCACTACGCCAACGAGCTGGTCTTTTATAAGTATGTATGCTTTTATAAAAAGTATGTTTGTATAAAAGTATATAAAAGTAGGGTAGTATTGTACTCGGTGATATATTATGTCATACTTATTTTCATTAATTTATATTTATTTATATTTCTTTGTTATTTTCTAGCAAAATTTATTTCAATTTTTTAAACTTTTGCACTAAAATGCATATTAAGGCTGCAATCTTAAAAATACCATAGTTTACCACGATAGTAAAGACCCCCTCCACCCCAAAATTTCAGGAGACATAGTGCTTATCCTATTTTTATTTTGTACAGCATGAGAAATTTAGTAAATAAGCCGATTTGAAAAAAATCGTAGAATTCGTTTTAAAAAGATCACAAAAAGTGAAAAATTTTATGAATAAACTATACTATTTCCGGTTGACTGATTTTGATGAAAATGAGCCTGTCGGATTCTCTAGTAGTACATAACTTCAGTTTCAAGTTTAAACTTCGTACGCTATTTCGTTCTTGAAATATTTTGTAGACACAGACCAATCAGTAAAAAAATGTTTTTTTTTTGTTCAGGGGTCCTGAAAACGTGTATTTTGGTGAAAACTCGATTAGGATAAATCAATATGAAAAAAAACTTTCTTTTGTTGTATTTATTCGTTTAACAGGTTGACTCCTATGAGACGTCTCTCACCAGATCTGTAAAATTTGCTTTTGAGAGACTAATCCGTCTCTCATGTAATACTGTTTTTAATAGAATAATGCAACGGATTGGATGCTCGTTTTCATTGAGTAATTATACTGAGCTGTTAGTAATGAGTTCAAAAAACATTTCTCCAGTCATGGTTTGAGATTTAGTTGATCCGATCGAGTCAAAAATGAGTTGGTAAACTTGACAGCTTAATATTACTATTACAAAATATTGATTACTATAATAGTTTATTATTGCATTGATCATGTTTTAATAATATTATATAATGAAAAATCATTTTATCTCTGAATTTTTTTATGGTTTTAATATTACAGTATTTTTTGCATTGTGAAAGTTGATTCTGGTCGGTGCCTCTATGTAGGCAACTGGCACTCAAGTTTACTACTCTCCAAACAACTACTTGATAGAGAGACGCACCATCGATATTTATTTAGTTTTATTGAAAATAGCCCAAAGTAAATTATTTATAAAATTTCTATAATATTTTATACTGCCCATAACAGACAGGTGGAGTGTCAAATTATTTACACTCAATCTGTTCGTTGCTGGGCTAAAATAAATAGTTCTGTTTCTTTTCACATGTTCAGCCAATTAAATGACTGAATCATTTA
The DNA here is from genome assembly GCA_035578175.1 of Catonia carolina. Classification (NCBI taxonomy): domain Eukaryota; kingdom Metazoa; phylum Arthropoda; class Insecta; order Hemiptera; family Achilidae; genus Catonia; species Catonia carolina. Next base: position 5,791,526 of record JAQMRL010000013.1, read on the forward strand.
AGAACAGAAGAGGTAGAGGTGTAAAAGACACTAATCAGAGTTACCTCCTCTGAAAGTAATGAACTTCATTATACAGCCAGACCCTGTGATGAATGAAATGAAGGTGTCATTTACAGAGCGGAAAATATGTGCTTTTCAGAGGGCCCGGCATGCTGATAAGCATACTTTTCCACTCAGTGAGGAAGGCAATGGTAAACCACCTCACTCCTCGTTTTACTTAGTAAAACCTCTACAGGTTCAAACCAGCCTTTTGGCTGATGACCTAAACAACAACAATATTTTATAGAAATACAAGTAAAATTTCAGTGAGACATACATCAGTCACTTACAGTAAATTTGATTGTTTTACTCTTGAGTACCTGATCAACCTCTCACTTAGAAAACAGCGCCAAAAAAATTAAGCCCTACAATACTCTAGACTTGAAAAAAAAAATTAACCCTTTCTAACCCAGTGTGACATAGAAGGCATAGTTGAGTGAAATAACAGACCTCAACATTTTAGATGTTAGAGACAACTTTGGATTAAAGAATGCTGGGTGTGAAGTGTAATAATTTTCTGTACCCTAGCCAGGTTTTGAATCTTAGACCTCCACTTTGCAGTGTAGTATGCTGACCATTGCGCCACGGAGGCCATCATTAATTTTTTTTTAAATTTTGGTTTCAGAAGTTTGTTTCATTTACTAAAATAAAGTAACATTTCTTTGAATATATTGTATGTATGTACAAGTATATTTTTTAAACTGTAACTAAATAGTGATTTTATCCATTTTACCAATATTTTTTAATTGTAAAATTTTTGAAATCTTAAATAATATTAAATTCATACTTAGTTTTTTTTTACTATAAATCTAAGTAAGAGAATATTGTTTTGTTTAGGAAGCCTGAAAATGATTTGACTTATCCTTATTGGTGGGAACTTTCATACCATCAAGTCTTAATGTGACGTATATGTCACACTTTTTTGTCATGCCATCCAAAGGGTTAAAGGTCTAAAAGTGATTTTATTACACTTAAATATCAGTAAAATGTTTGAAACAATGTACACATATTCTTTTGTATACCGTTTAAAAATTTGGGATTGAAAGGGTTAAAAAAGGAAAGGGAAAAAGCAAAAGGGAAGCCAACAAAGAAAAATTGCAAAAATTGACTTGGAAGTCAACCTGATATAGAGCAAGAGAAAGTAAAAAAATATCCTGTAAAATTGTAACAGTAGTAGTAAGGGACTGAAGTGAAGTGATGACAGCCGAGTGAGTTTGTAAAGTCACTCAGTGACATTAGGTTTTGTACGTAAGCAATATACTGTATACATAGAATTATAATAGGTAGTCGGTATGTCCATATACAAACACACGCTGAGTTTCCGTCCATTACGCAATACACAGTGCTTTAATAATAGCCGATTGTTTGAGGCACACATCCATTACTGGGCCACTATTACCTTCTAATGGAGCACCAGCCTACTGCATCTCGTCCATGCACCGATACACACACTAAGCGCCTGTTTATATTCAAACAATATTCATGCTTGCTTATCAATTATTCAATTAAACTGAAATTACCAAATTTAATTGTTTTATCTGTAAACGAATTTAAATAATTTTACTAAATTTCATAAAATAAAATATAAAATGGAGAACTCATATTGTTTACATAATGTAATTATTAACAGGTGTAGTGGCAAATTATTTACACTCAATCTGTTCGTTGCAGGGTTAAAATAAATATTTCTGTTTCTAATCACATGGTCAGTCAATTAAATGACTCAATCGTTTTAGAACAGATTAGATAGAGGTGTAAAAGACACTAATCAGAGTTATCTCTTCTGAAAGTAATGAATTTCATTATACAGCCAGACCCTACGGTGAATGAAGTGAAGGTGTCATTTGCAGAGTGGAAAATATGTGCTTTTCAGAGGGCCTGGTATGCTGATTGCGTACTTTTCCACTGAGTAAGGAAGGCAATTATAAACCATCTCATTCCTCGTTTTATTTAGTAAAACCTTTATAGGTTCAAACCAGCCTTTCGGCTGATAACCTTAACAACAATGTAATTTATTCGAAGTTTTACAAAAATGTACTCTATGTAAGATTCTTGTTATTTATACAAATTATTTGTTAAATTTTCTTATGTCAGTTCTGTTGCCTCTTTTCATATTTCACTAATTCAAACTTTTTTTGTTCACTCTTTCGAATAATTACTCCAAAAGAAATTATTGGTTTGCGTTTTACGTCATTATATTTTTTTCAGTAACTTAGTTTATTTTATTATGTAATTTCCTCTTGCAATATATTAAATAAAGCAAAACAATGGTATAGTTTTCATATTTAATTATTGAAATTGAGTTTTCACCGGAAAACATGTTTCAAAATTACCTGAACCCTTGTAATTTTACATGTATAGTTTTGCCCTATCGATACACGTAAGTGTTAATGGCGACTCGTGCCTTTAAAAATAGGTGAAAATTGCAAGAAAACCCAAGAAAAACTAGTATACCAATAAGTATCTGACATTAAAAACTACAACATACATAAAAACTGAAAATCAAAATTTTCAGTCAAAAACCATATCAAAAACAACTAACATTAAAAACTGAAATTCAAAATTTTCAGTCAAAAACCATCATAGTCTCCCCTTAAAATTCGGTCCTTCTTGAGAATTTTCGAACCCACTTTCCTTTTAGATATTGTCACATAATAAACAACTCCAATAAAACGAAAAGTTAATAGCCTAAATTCTAAAAAATATAATATTATTTACATAAAAACATCCACTAATCAGATTTTTTATTTACAAAAGGGTAAAAAAATCATAGCTGTAATAATTTCTTATGTAGTTAAGCCGTTAGTGGTAAACCTATTCATTGCTTTTGTACTGCTATTAATATCTTATTTATAGAGCTACTAATTGCCTAGACTATTAAGTTAAAAGCAATTTCAGCTTTGTGAATAAGGAAGATAGTAGCATTACTTAAATTACTCTACTCCTTCTTGTTAAATTTACAGCTGAATATATACTTACTATTCGCTATATTACTATTTCACCAATGTATTATTTTGCTGCATTATGTGCTCTGTTGAATAATGATAAGAAAGCCCAACTGTATAATTGTACCTTTTCAATTACTCCTTTATCGGTTTTGTTTTTTCCTTTTTTATTCCTCTTTCCTCACAATTAATTTACATTTTAAAACAAAAAGATATGTAAGTACAGTCATTAAAAATATTTATCAAAAGTTAATGCATTATGGTGTATTCTTTTTATGTACCTGATGTAAACAAACCCTCTGTTCTGATTGTCTGGTATATGCTCAACTGAAGATATAGAAAATACGTAGCGCGATCCATTCCAGCAGCAAGAATCAATTTGCATGTAATTGAAATCGTATTTAACCGCATAAAAGAACATTGTACAAGAAAGAATAAATCAACCAACAGCATTAAAAAAGAAGCAATGTATTACTGTAATTTAAAGCTGAAATTCTTATGCTTAAATTCACTCATTGATTCTAAATCAAGCGCTGTAGAAAAAATTGCTTCAAATAATAGTTGTAGATTTTTTAATTTTCTATTGCCATAATGTAGTTTTGTCGTGAAATGCATAAGAAGGTCACAATCTTAATAAACCCGTCTTTTACAGAACTAGGGCACTAACTAAATTCCATTAAACTAAGGCTGTAGAAAAAAATTAAAATTGTAGATTTTAAATTTTATATGTAGGCTAACTTTTATTAGGCCCTTAAATAATTTTGCCCTAAAATGCATAAAGGCCAAAATATTAAAGACTCGTTTTATACCCGAATACAACAGTCTCCGGTGAATTCCAGAAATGTAATTGAAGCGCTTGTTTTTGAAAATATTGCAAATAATAAAATAAATTGACGAATAGACTACTAAACTTCTGGTTGACCGATTTTGATAGAAATGTTTGTGTCGGATCCACTTAGTTAGGCCTACTATCTATTTAATTACCTAGAAATAATACTTTCCTTCCTATATATTATTCATATATGGCAAGAGAAAGTAAAAATATAAATAAAATATTTGAGATACTGTATAACATACGATGGTCGTTTGAAAAGTTCGTGCAAAAATAAAAACTACTTAATTGTTTGGGGTAAACCTTTTTTATTTTTCGACATAGTCTCCTTTTAGGCTTATACACTTCGTCCAACGCTGCTCTAGTTTGTTGATCCCTTCCGAATAATAGGATTTGTCCAAGTCTGAAAAATAGCCATTCGTTCCTGCAATTACCTTCTCGTTTGAATAAAATCTTTTTCCCGCTAGCCATTTCTTCAAATTGGGAAACAAATAGTAGTCCGAGGGAGCCAAGTGTGGAGAATACACACACTCGGATGTGAAACGAGTTGGAACCCTATTTCCATTAATTTTGCGACCACAACTGCTGAGGCGTGAGATGGTGCGTTGTCGTGATGGAAAAGGACTTTTTTGTGGGGCAATCGTGGGTGTTTTTTTTGCAGCTCGGTTTTCAAACGGTCCAATAACGATGAATAATATGCACCTGTAATAATTTTACCCTTTTCCAGATAATCGATGAAGATTATTCCTTGTGAATCCCAAAAGACAGTCGCCATAATCTTTCCGGCCGAACAAACTGTCTTCGCCTTTTTGGCGCAGATTCCCCCTTCATAACCCATTGTTCAGATTGTTATTTGGTCTCAGGAGTGTAGTGATGTATCCATGTTTCATCCACAGTGACGAAACAACGCTTAAAATCCTGCGAATTCTTCTGGAACAGCTGCAAACCGTCCTTGCAACACTTCACACGAAATTCTTTTTCATCCACTTTTTGAAAATCACTCGACTTCCGCGATATAAACGAATGTCAAACACAAATAAATAGACCGATCTGGCTGAAACTACACTTGTGTTTTTCCAACAGATGCTACTAACTAAACATATGCTCGATATGCGCCAGTAGTGCCATATATCTGACTTTGCACGAACTTTTCAAACGACCCTCGTAATGTGATAAAAAGAGATAAATTTGAATAAGATGATAAATACGACTAAAATGTGTGAGAGGACTGCTCGCTAAGGTAAAAATATAGTGAGGATAGACTTAAAAGAATTGATTATATAGACGAATCTCAAAACGACGTGACGGTCATACTTTACAAAGAGAAAAATTTTAAAAATAGAAACCAAGGGAAGATTTGCCGACGAAATTAAGTAGCTACGAGAAACAAGCTGGATAAGATTAACACGGAAATAACAAATAATAATCTAGAATACATCATAAAATAAAAAGGTCTTATTGAAGAGGAAGATGTTAGTAACAGGGAATAAATAATTCTCTGTGGTTAGTAACACTATTGCAGTTAACCAATCAGCGCTTGAACTACCATACTATCTATGTAGTGCTATACTCTACATCTTGATAAATTATGTACCATTACAATGGAACTTCTAGTACGAGAATGTACGTATTGTTTTATAATTATTCACGAAGTTCTGTACTTGGTAATTATTTGAAGTATCCCAACTTGGAACTTGGAATTAATAATCATAGTTTAATCGAACCGCTTGCTTACCAAAGCTAAATATAATCCTCGTTTACTTCAAATTAGGATTTATAATAATCTATGTGTAAAGATTAATAAAGATTTCAGTATTCTGTAATGAGTATCTAACCATTTTTAGTTTATTTATTGATAAATTTTTAATAAAAAAAATTAATTAATTTAAATAATAATTTAATCAACAACTGTATTCAATGTTTTCCAGATCTTCTAATCTCCTAACTCATCTAAACTACTTGTTCATAAGTGTTTTCTTAAACCCATTTGGATGTATAGCAGCCAAATTTACTGTTGTGCCAAACCGTCGGTCATTTTGAAAATACAACGCTTTCAGTCAAAACTGTTAAGGCAGATAACTAGTGCTCCCTTTTACGTACATACATACATAGATACACATACATCAACTATGTGTTTCTACGCAAATGCACACGATTTAAAAAGAAATTACCCAATAATCCAAACCAGCTCATTGTTGACCTAGACACACCAGATTTACCAACTACCCCTATATGAAGACTGAAACGACTCTGGAGTAGGGATATCATGAGTCGTCAAAATTAACGAAACACCAAATAAAACAAGTAAATAATTAACACAATAATGTACTAACTTAATGATGATGGTTGGAGTACTGTCAATAAGCAGCGATCTCTTCAATGTCTTAAAATTTGTCAACATTTGTATCCTTTTTTATCAAATTTGATTGTTGTTAATTTCATACAGTTGCAAGTAAAAATATCTTGTTTAGTCAAAAAAAAAAACATTAAAATAATTTAATAGTAGGATAGATGTACATAACAGGCAGGGGAGTGTTAAATTATTTTCAATCGATTTGCTAGCTCCAGGGCTATAAAAATAATTCTGTTTTTATCATATGGTCGGCCAATTATATTTTGATTGAAACAAAACACCAATTGGGCAGGAAGGAAGAAGAAAAGTGAACAGTGAGCGAACGCTGAGAATGTGGACTGTAAAAAGAGTTTACAGAACTGTTCAACGTCATCTGATGTGGTCGTAAAATTGTTCCTATACTAGGAAAATAAATTAAATATTTACAATTTCTACTTAAAAACTTATTAAAAATATTCACTATCATTAACAAACACAATTTTTTTAAAAATTCGTCATCATTGTTCTGTCGTTGTTTAGGTCATCAACAGAAAGGTTGGTTTGAACCTTTAGTGGCTTTACTAAGTAACCCGAGGAGTGAGGTAGTTTACCATTACCTTTCTCACTATGTGTAAAAGTATGTTTATCAGCATGCCCCACTGAAAAGCATCTACTTTACATCCTGCAAATCCTTCACTTCATTCACCATAGGATTTGGGTGTATAACAAAATCATTAATCTCAAAGTAGATAACTCTGACTCGAATCTTTTACACCTTTACCTCTTCAATTTTAAATATCATATAATTTAGTTCAGTCATATAATTGGTTGACCAAACAAGATTGATAAGAAACAAAACTATTATTTGTAATCCGGGAACTAGCAGATCGTGAACAAATAATTTAACACTCAACCTATTTGCTATGAACAAAAAAAATATTCCAGTTTTTTAAAATAAAATTCAAGTTCTCTATCAAAAACAGACAGGGCGATTTGTATTAAAACTGGAAAACTTAATCACATTAAGTAACATTATTAGCTAAAAATCTCTTAAAAAGTAAAGAGTTGTTAGCCAAAAATTTATGTGTACGAGGGGGTACCAAAAAGTATCCGGAATAGCTCTGCTGTGGGCGGAGCTTGTGCAGTACAAATTCCCGCCACTAGGCTGCTTGTAGCGCTACTCATTGCCAGTTCAATGCCATTTTGTTCGTTGATCTAGCTTGTTCTGTTCTCGTGCAGTGATTGTTCTCGCTAGTGCTGTTTTGTGCTCGTGTCGTTTTTTATGATGGCAAGTTTTAATGAACAACGTGCGGCTGTGAAATTTTGCTTCTTGCTCGGTAAAAACGCCGCGGAAACAGTTGTAATGTTGAACACAGCTTACAAAGACGACGCTATTGGAGAAACCCAAGTGTACGAGTGGTTTTTGCGCTTTAAAAATGGCGATATGTCGATTGAGAACAAACCTCGTTCTGGACGACCGTCGACTTCCCGAACAGACGAAAATGTTGTGAAAGTGAAAGAAATTGTACGAACAGACCGACGACAGACCATTGACCAAATATCACAGGTTAGTGGGTTATCTTGGAGCTCAGTCCAACGCATTTTAACAGAAGACTTGACAATGAAAAGAGTCGCTGCCAAGTTTGTGCCTCGGGTTCTGACAGACACTCAAAAGGAACGTCGAATTGAAACGTGTAGTGATTTGAAACAACAGCTTGAAACTGATCCAGATTTCATGTCAAAGATCATTACGGGTGACGAGTCTTGGTGCTATGGGTACGACCCAGAAACCAAACAACAATCCAGTCAATGGAAGACTTCATTATCACCCCGACCAAAAAAAAGTCGTCAAGTCAGATCGAACATCAAAACAATGCTGATTTGTTGTTTTTGATGTGAGGGGAATTGTCCATTCAGAGTTCGTTCCACCAGGCCAGACGGTAAATCAAGCTTTTTATCTTGAAGTGTTAAGAAGACTACGAAACAGCATTCGTCGTAAAAGACCTAATTTGTGGCAGACAGGGGACTGGTTTTTCCACCACGACAACGCGCCTGCACACACGGCAATCTCGGTTACCCAGTTTTTGGCGAAAAACGGCATGGTTTTGCTACCACACGCACCGTACTCACCCGATCTGGCTCCGTGTGATTTTTTCTTGTTCCCACGCATGAAAAGGGGCATGAAAGGTCTCCGATTTAACAACGTTGATGATGTCAAGAAAAAAACGACGGATGAGCTGGCAGCCATCACTGAAGAGGAGTACAAAAAATGTTTTGAACAGTGGAAGCACCGGTGGGACAAATGTATTAGTTGTAATGGAGAGTATTTTGAAGGGGATAAGGTTCTTTTGTAAAAAAATTAAAAATAAATAGTTTTAAATAATAATTCCGGTTTCTTTTGGGTAACCCCTCGTATATATATACACCCAAGAAAACTTAATAGGTACTTACGATAAAATTTATCGTTAACTTGAAAATTGTATATAATATAAATTTACAACGAGTTAAGTGAGGAAACTAACAGTTTGAAAGGAGAAGAGAACGGAGGGACGTTTATAATTCTTTTAAACTGGGTTGTTTCTGGTCATGCAACATCTACATGAACAATATGAGGAAACCACTGTACTGTAGTAGTAACAACAAACTATCTAGTGTACAGACAGAGTGTACTCGAGTCAGAAGTATCAGAGATAGCAGTCGGGAGGAGCAGTCCTCTAGGAGCGATATCACATAAATTACATCGGTCGTTGTTATAGTACTGTCAGATAAGACTCGACAACCGGGACCAGATGTATTCATCAAACTTGGCCATTAATTATTATCGGAACTATCCTAAATTGTAAATTGAATACTCGCAATTTAGATAGGGCATCAGCTACACTTACAATATATATACCTATATATATCTACACATATAACCTAGATTAATATCTGGCAAACCCTTTTCATCACTACCTCTACTGTAACTAATTGGTAACAATTTTAAATTTAACCTACATTTTAACAAACCACCAAAAGTTACTTTCTCTTGCCTATATGGATATAAATAGGAAGGAAAGTATTGTTTTCATGTCGATTTTTCGAAATCGAGTTTTCACCAGATCTATACGTTTTCAGACCCCCTGAACCCAAAAAACCTGTTTTTAGCGATTGGTCTGTGTGTGTGTGTGTGTGTGTGTGTGTGTGTGTGTGTGTGTGTGTGTGTGTGTGTGTGTGTGTGTGTGTGTGTGTGTGAACAGAATATCTCAAGAACGAAACGTCGAACGAACTTGAAACATGAAACTTAAGTTACATACTACGACCGGACCCGATACAAACATTTTCATCAAAATCGGTCAACCGGAAGTAGTAGTTTATTCGTATAATTTTTAATTTTTTTGGGATTTTCTCAAAAACTGGTACTACGAATTTTTTTTAAATCGCCTGGTTTACTCATTTTTTTATGCTCTACAAGATAGGGTAGGCGTCATGTTTGCTTAAATTGTCGGTGAGACTGTTTTCACGTAAAGAAATAGTTTCTTTAAGATTATGCCTTCATGATAAATTTTAGCGCTAACACTTATGGAATAAAAGTTTTAGAAAATTTAAAAACCTACAACTCTTATATCAAACATTTTTTTGTATAACGCTTAGTTTAGCAGTAATTAGCGATTTTCTGTTTTTTTCTCACGAAAACGTGTGAAAAATCTATTTTTTTAAGATTTCGGCCTTAGTGTGCATTTTACAACAAAAGTGTATAGAATTAATTTTATAAGAAATAAAAAGATCTAAAACTTTAATTAAAAGCATTTTTCTCTACAGAGCCTAGTTTAGTGTGAAAGAATGATTTTCCGTATTTTTAAGCCGAACTGAGTTCAATTTTCATTTTGCGTCTTTCAGTCATGATTAAAATAAGGTTATATTTTTAGAGGTTAGTTTTTTGTTTATTTCTAATGTTTTATTACTAATGTTAGGTTATATTGTTAATTATTTGCATTGGCAAGAGAAAGTTGTGTGAGTGTTTCACACCAGGTGTTTCACCATTAATTATTATCGGAACTATCCTAAATTGTAAATTGACTACTCGCAATTTAGATAGGGCATCAGCTACACTTACAATAGATACATCTACACCTATAACCTAGGTTAATATCTGGCAAACGCTTTTCATCACTTTTTACTGTAACTAATTGGTAACCATTTTAAATTTAACCTACATTTTAACAAACCGCCAAAATAAAAGTTAAAAATCTGGTGTGAAACACTCACACAACTTTCTCTTGCCAATGCAAATATTTAACAATATAACCTAACATTAGTAATAAAACATTAGAAATAAATAAAAAACTAACCTCTAAAAATATAACCTTATTTTAATCATGACTAAAAGACGCAAACTGAAAATTGAACTCAGTTCGGCTTAAAAATACGGAAAATTATTCTTTCACACTAAACTAGGCTCTGTAGAGAAAAGTGCTTTAAATAAAAGTTGTAGATCTTTTTATTTCTTATAAAATTAATTATATACACTTTTGTCGTAAAATGCACACTAAGGCCGAAATCTTAAAAAATAGATTTTTCACACGTTTTCGTGAGAAAAAAACAGGAAATTGCTAATTACTGCTAAACTAAGCGTTATACAATAAAATGTTTGAAATAAGAGTTGTAGATTTTTAAATTTTCTAAAACTTTTATTCTATAAGTTTTAGCGCTAAAATTTATAATGAAGCCGTAATCTTAAAAAAACTATTTCTTTACGTGAAAACAGCCTCATCGAGAATTTAAGCAAACATGACGCCTACCCTATCGTGTAGGTAGAGCATAAAAAATGAGTGTACCAGGCGATTTAAAAAAAAGTCGTACGATCAGTTTTTGAGAAAATCGCAAAAAAGTGAAAAATTATACGAATAAACTACTAACTTACTTCCGGTTGACCGATTTTGACGAAAATGTTCGTGTCGGGTCCGGTAGTAGTATGTAACTTAAGTTTCAAGTTCGTACAACGTTTTGTTCTTGAGATATTCTGTTAACACACACACACACACACGCGCACACACACACACACGCACACGCACGCACGCGCATGCACACACAACACACACAGACCAATCGCTAAAAACATGTTTTTTTGGGTTCAGGTGGTCTAAAAACGTATAGATCCGGTGAAAACTCGATTTCGAAAAATATACATGAGAACTGTATTTCAACATTTCACTTCCGTATAATGCTACACTCCAAACATAATTTTTTAAGAAAGTTTTTCTAATCTGTTAATCAATGTTTGTAGTCAGTAAGCTGTTTTTCATTTCAGAGGCTTTTCTAGCTGGAGGAATTCTACTCTTGATATCACTTTTTTTTCTTATTAATTGTTATTATTAATTGTAATAAAATATTTTTGTAATTTACCTATAATCTAAGTAATTAAATTGTAATTAATTATTAATCTAAGCGTAATAATCCATTGTAATTTATTATTTTGTAAATATAAGTTGTAATAAGTTTCAAAAAAAGTTACTTAATTATTTATGACCAGATTTTTTTACTAGATCCCGAAAGAACCTTGGAATAAATGATACAATAATTATAATAACCAAATGCGTAGTGCATTAAGATATACTGAAAATTAGGAATATTAATTTTGTTAAAGTTATCGTATTTTTATGGTTAATAACTTATTAAGACAGTCTGGATACAGTTCTTGAGATTTTACAATGCAAATTTTGAGTACAAGAAGAAATTATGGCAAAATAACTTTTCATATAAATTTAAATCTAAAAAGTTCATGTATATAGAATATTATTATTTAAAAAGCCATAAATTTTGCCATAAAATAATTTTCGTTGGTTAAGTTTCTTTTAAATTTATATAAGTAATAAACTTTCTTGAATAATTATAACAATATAAATAATTTATTAATAATAACATAAAATATTCAGTACAAAAATGAACTGTAGAAATTGTAAAGCAAATGCAATGAGAGTTAATTCACGAGGAAGAAGTTACAATTAGAAAATGAGAAACTGGAATTTAAGATAAATTGTTTTCTTTGAAATTTAACAGTACAAGGTATGAGGTAGGTTTTATTAAAATGGGTTGCAAGGGGTGGAATCGGGGGAGTCTTGAACAGTGGGGTAACGATTCATCTTTAATAAACTACGTTTAAAAGTACTGAATAATTTCGCTTGAATTCAATTGGCTTTAAAAAGAAACGTCGTCGTCGTCGTCCGAAGATATTATTTCAATCTGTGACGGTGCGTGACAAGATTCCTTTATTCGTTGATTTTAATTAAATGAAAAAGTTCAAATCGTTTTTATTTTCAATTTTTATTTTTATTTTTCAAATAATTGCCGCCTTGTTAATTTTATATTCTAAAAAATAAAACGCTAATTATTGAACTGAAAATGTACGGACGTGTCAGTTCATATTGAAATTTTTCATCCTTCTATTTAATACTTTAAGTGATTTTTTTAAACGGCAGTAAAAATAAGAAAATCTCTACGGATAAAAATATTTGTAAAATTATATTATTTAATATTCAATATCCGTCATTGGAGAAGCTCAGATATTATCTAATTATTGTATGTAGCCCTACATGACTGAATAAGTATGAATTTCTTTTTTTCAGCTCATTTAAGAGAATTGGAGACATTTACTTGCCTTGAGTTTTATTACGGGAATGTACAATGAGCTGCTCAATTTTCGTTTATTTTTTTATACTACTGTAATCTAGTTTTGGACTAAAGAGCAATATTTTTCTAATCTAAATTAACAAACAATATTGTTAAAAATTAACAGGTTATAATGTGAACGTTGCCAATATCAGGCAGGTAGAGTGTTAAATTATTTGCAGTCAGTCTGCTCGTTCCAGGGCTTTAAAATATAGTTATGTTTCTTATAACATGGTGAACCAATTATATGACTTTTTTCTTTGTTTTGCTTACAAGTCTGCAACATTACAATCTGTTCAAATTAAATAGAATAATCTGCAATTTTGATAAATGTTAGTTAACATGATTAGAATTTAATTATAATGTTAAATAAATTGAAAATAGTAATAAATTAATTGGAAACAAATGATAAAAAATGTAACAATGTTCTTTAAAACCTATAACCTAAATCAAAAACACTATGTCTTTTCAGTCTTGAAAACCCGGTATGATTGTTATTTAGCAGATTCAGAGCCAAGAAGTTTGAATGATTCAAACAAAATTTATTAAAATTATTTTGTTTTTAATAAAATTTAAAGACAAGAGAGCGAGTGTTGTATATTATTGCATTCAGAAAACTATACGCTATCAAATGGCGTCAAAAAAACATGATTTTTTAAAAATTATTTTGTTTTTCGGGTGCTCATAAGCACAGCAATAAAAAAATTTGAAAATAAAAATGAACCAAAATTAAAAAATGGATTTGAAAATGGTAGTTCAGCAATAAAAGTTATATAGAAGAGAAAAATTATGCAAAAACATTGAGAGAAATATAATAAGAGTTCAAAAGTAGCAGTAGAGACTACATTGTAAAAATGTTAAATTTGTTTTGAAAACCTTGTATCTTCTTTACTTTTAGTTGTTTACTTATCCGTAGATCAAAGCTCTGTTGATCAACGTGGGACGATTATTCGTTTTATAAATGTAGCTTACGTTTAACAGGTAGGCGTGACCTACGGTAGGCTAGAATATACATGATACAAGTCTTTAATCAGTGATTCAGCAAACTTCTTTTTTATCATGTGTGATGATTCAAAGTTAACTGTTACGTTAACGTTTCACCTTTAAACCTGCCGTTCATACAGGAAAAAAATTAAACAGAGTATCGTAAAACATTTAAAAAAAATTAATATGTAACACTCACACAATTTTTTCTTCCCAATTTTAATACCTAATAAAAACAATCTAATTATGTTTAATCATTAGTATACAATATAAAATGAAAACATATTTTAATTTTAATCTTGAGTGAATAACGCAAAATAAAAATCAATCTTTTTTAACTTAAAAATACGGAAAATTTCTAATTGACGCTAAACTAAGCTCTGTGGAAGAAAACGCTCGAAATAAAAGTTATAAATTGTTTTATTTTCTATAACTTTAATTATGTATACACTTTCGTTGTAAAATTGCTTAAAATCAATGTTAAGGAAATAAGAAAAATTACAATTTCTATTTCATAATTTCTTTTACAATCTAGTTTAGCGTCATAATACATGGTGCACTGATTTTTAAGTTCTACAGAGGTTGTTATTCATTTTGCGTCATTCATTCATGATTAAAATTAGCTCATATTTTTATTATTATTTACACCGGCAAAAGAAAGTCTTGTGAACGTTTTGGACTACATATTTTTTTTGAAGAATGTTATAGTCTAACTCAGGCTTTTATTTCACAAATGTTGACTATGGTAAATTAAATTAAACGAGCAAATATTTTCTAATTCAAAGCGAATTTTTAAACTTGGTTAAAAATAGATATACCAGTAAGCGGTAACAGTTTTTAAATCTATAACAAACCTAAAATTGTAAAATTTCGTGAAGTTTTACAACATTTAAACAAGGTCATTGATTAGTTCGTTTGTTTTCATTTTACTTTGCTAGAAAGTAATGAAGATAAAATGTTGTTTACTTCTTTGTAAAAGAACCAATCAGAACAATTTGAGAGAAGAAAATAAAAAGTAGTGGACAATACTTTTTCTTTATTTTTTTACAAATTCAGAGCTCTACTAGAAGTCATCTTAAATAAAGTTAGTCTAGCCTATAGGCATACACACGAATCTTCCTACAATTGTAGAAAATTCAATTTTATAAACAGAATATAATCCTACATTGTACAATACCATGTATATAGGCGTAACCATACAAATTTTAACCATATTTATATTGTATGAAACTTAATATTACTTATGTATAGTAATAATTTTGCTTCA
This sequence comes from Catonia carolina, assembly GCA_035578175.1. Lineage (NCBI taxonomy): Eukaryota > Metazoa > Arthropoda > Insecta > Hemiptera > Achilidae > Catonia > Catonia carolina. Next base: position 5,806,573 of record JAQMRL010000013.1, read on the forward strand.
CTTTATTTGTGTTTTATTAAAACTGTGCGCGTTTGCACAATCAGTAAAACATCCATACAATTATATGCGTTTATCGTTTGACACATGACATTAGACGTTAAAGGAGGAGATCACTCATTAGTAAGATTACCCCATTTAATTAGTTCCACTGAAATCAGTCTATTCATATTTTAACAACTAAGATTATTTAATAATTAACAATAATAATATAAAAAATTCCAATTTATAATTTTAACTTAAAACTAAGTTAACCCAAGTCTCTGCTCCACCTGCTATGGAGCCGACGATGTGGATTGTTGGTAAATGTGGAAAACTTAGATCGCGGATCTATGGGTTAGCGTTGTTATGTAATTTGAATTAAAAGCGTTGGTAAATTTCGTGTATGGTGTTTTATAGATCATTAATGTGTGTTTAGACACAAAACGTTGAAGCGTTAACGAAGTAATTTCAATTGAAACCATTGAAATTGGCTATAATCAATGTTTTTGACGAACCATAGATTTGGCAACCGTGCATCTACATTGGCCTAAGCAAGGTCCTATATACGGTAAATAGGGTTAGGTGGTACCAATTTATCCTCTTTGGACTCCACACAGAAGGTGCAGAAGTTGAACTTACGAATAATTAATAAAAGACAACCAAGTTGTCCATCGGACCACCTTTTTCAAGAATTCAACTTACTTCACATCCGCCAAATATTTGCAAGAGAAGCTCTTACTTTTGCGTATAAAAATATAAACTATTTCACTGCAAGAGCTTACCATTGTAATACCAGGAAATCGGTCTCTCACTTTTACACAAGGCCTCTAAAACTTTAAGCAAAAGGCATTTCTGCTGTTTAGCGCCCAAATTGCTCACTCTGCTCCCCTTACAAATTAAAAATATGCCGGACATCATAAAGTATGAAAAAATCAGTAACTATTTGGTTTTTGTAAGTAGGGAAAGTATATTGGGAAGGTATATCGTGGACCGACAGAGTACGAAACACGGACGTACTGACTCGGATGGGCAAGGAGATGGAACTGCTATACGACATCAAGCGACGAAAACTGCAGTACTTCGGCCATGTTCTTCGAAACGAGAAATACAGACTTCTTCAACTGATAATGGAAGGAAAGATAGCAGGAAAGCGCCGGCCGGGTAGAAGGAAAGCGTCCTGGCTGAAGAATTTGAGAGATTGGTTTGGTCTCAACTCCACGTCACTGTTCCGAGCAGCTGTTTCGAAAGTTAGAATAGCAATGATGATCGCCAACCTCCGACGCGGAGACGGCACTTGAAGAAGAGAGAGTAGGGAAAGAAGCCAGCGAAACATAGGCTACTTCAGGAAACATATAATTTTGTGAGCTCGTCTACTGATTTCAATAATTAGTTATATTGGTTTTTATATTGTAATGATATTTTAAAATAAATTCTTTTGTTTTGCATATTTTATTGTTTGTTTTTTCATTTGTACGTGTAGGCTAATTTTTTTTTTTTTTAATTTACGCCCCAATTGGAGCACTCAAGTTACTCATGGACATGCGTTCCTTGAGGAGTTAGTTGTGGCACCACACTGTTGTTTTCTTCGTTCCCACATCAATTTCATATTCCTTGACCTGGTGGCTCTCAATCTCTCTGCTACAGCTGCATTCGGCTGTCTTCTCTCTCTGAAAGGCAGTTGGGTTATCCTCTTTTCCTTTAGGATGGTCTCCTCTTCTCGTCTCTGGATCATTTCTTCATTTATATTCAAGTTCCTCATGTCTGACATGACTTCCTGTATCCATTTGTTTTGGATCTTATATAGGCTAATTATATAATATATTATATAATTATATAATATAATATAATTATAATTATAATTATATAATATATTTGGATCTTTGTAGGCTAATTATATAATAGCATACTTTTTTAATGAAAATGTCTTGGTGGTTTAATTAGTATTTAAGTAAATAATATGTAGTTGTATTACTAACACACTAATAGATTACCGTAGTATTTTCAGTAGTTAATAAACAAAGATGCATCGAAATAATCTACCCTTGAACATGGTAAACCATTGTTAGGTGAATTAATTTTCCTATCACAAATAAAATAAATAGTTTTAGATTTTCAAAGTATAATTAATGAAATTAACATTTATATTGTAATGATTTTTTTTTTGTAAGTAATGGGAAAATAAATAAATAAATATAACAAAAATTTCAGAAGAACTGACTATTTGGATTTTTCCCAATAGCTTAAAAGAAACATGCGGATTGCAGGAAAACTACCTAATGAAAAAGTACACACTAAAAAAAGTACAAATGTCATGACACAAGCGCAAACACGTTACCACAATGTAAAACAATAATGTCAGAGCAGGCTCCAATATAATATCGGATGACTAGTGGGCTTACCGGAAAATTCAAGTCTTCCGGAAAATTATGTCACAGAAAAGTAAACCATTCCTGAAATTTCGTAGTTTAACAAACTGGTGCACATACCCAGACAATTGAAATTTCGTGGCGTTTGACGGAAAACCGTAATAAAGTGCAGTGAGGTACAAAAAGAAATATGCTACAATCCTGTGTTGCGGAGTTCATGTGACACCAACGGCATTGTCTTTGTCACTTAATCAAACAGATCCTTGCAAACATTGGTACTTACAGGTCTCCACAATGAAACCGAAGTGATACTAATACTTCAAAATTAACTTAAATTACTTCAAATTAGCAAGTGGGAGTGAAAAACATGCATTAAAAATGTAAATATCTTTGCCCCACTACATTCAGCTGGTAGTAATAGGATTTAATTTTTCACTTATAAAGGTAGCGACACAGTGAAATACCTGGGAATACATTTGGATAAACGTTTAACATGGAAAAAGCACGTAACAACCAAAAGAAGAGAACTTAATTTGAAATTTAATAACATGTATTGGCTGATTAAAAGAAAATCAACTCTGACACTAAACAAGAAATTGTTAATTTACAACACTATACTTAAACCTTGTTGGACATATGGTATTCAATTATGGAGCACAGCGAGTGAGAGCAATGTAGAAGTAATGCAGAGGTTCAAGAACAAAGTGATGAGAAATATAGTGAATGCAGCATGGTATATAAAGAACAATGAAATTCATGAATATCTCGATGTACCCCAAGTTCAATATGAAATACAACGATTTAGTATGATGTACCAAAGACGTCTAAATTATCATAAAAACATTTTAGCAATTAACCTCCTGGATAATAGCCGCCTCAAAAGAATACATGTTTTAGATTTGTAAATAATTTTTCTTCTAAATTGTATGTATAGTTATTATAAATGTATAAAAATTTTCTTTTTATTCTGTTGTAAATAAGCTTCTTGTTTTTTAGATGTTGTAAAACATCTTGTTTTTTTTTCTTTATAACTTTTAATGTTTTATAATCGTTCAGTTTTGTATTTAAGTTAAGTCAATGTATATACTTTTATGAACTTTTTAATATGTGTAAGTAATGTTATCAAAACTTCATTGTTAGAATTTTTTGAGGAGGATCATCACTGAGTGGCCTCCTCTCTTGTGGGAGAGCTTCATTTTATTTTATTTTTATTTTACTTCAGTTTTTTCATTTTATTTATTTTTTATTGGCTTCATTTATAATCATTTACTTATAGTTACTTCGATAACTGATTGTAAATAAATATAATGCTTCACAAAAAAAACTTATAAAGGTTAAGCGGCCATTTTTTTATGGTAACCATGTGACTAATATGAATAACCATTACAGGTTGTCTATCTATTCAATTCCACAAAGATTATTTTATGGATTTTGCTAAAATTAAACCCATTTAACAATTTACAAATGGAAGGTAAAAACGTATTTAAATTAATAAGGATTATCTTTAGTTTGTTAAAAACAAAACCAATAGAAGTAAATGAAATTAAAAATAAAACATGTGATATCGTTACCAACTAATCTGAAACATTTACTTTTTAAAACGAGAAAACTGTTTTGAATACAAAGTACTTAACAGATTTCCTATTCGAATGTTTAACTAGCAAACAAACAAACGAGCCACTTTATTTCATTAATTCAATTAACTGATGAATTGTATAAAACAATTTTAAGGTATTAAAAATGTTTTTAATTATACTCTAAATATATTACAATATTATCTACTACTTAAAGCAATTTAACAAAATATAATCATTAAATTACTCTCAAATCTTATCTACGAATCAAATCCAAAATTTGTTATGCAACACCGATATGGTGATTAGGTTAATTTGAATTGTTTACTTTTCGTTTTTTGTAGACGAAGGTTCCTGGTTCAAATCCTAGTAAAGGTAGTTACTTTTATACGGATTTGAATGCTAGACAGTGGTTACCGGTGTACTTTGATGGTTGGGGCTGAATTAACCATACTCTCTCAGGAATGGTCGACCTGAGTCTGTCCAAGACTACACCTCATTTACACGTCATACACATCATTCTCATCTCATTGGGTCATGGGGTTGCTTATTGTTCTGAAATGAACAGATTGCAACGTACACAAATTAGGGATTACAAAAAAAAACTATTCGTTACAACACAGAGCAAGCGTCTCACATTCAGGCAGCTGAAATGAGGTTTATGAGAATTGTAAACGGTTACATCATTACAATAACCTCACTAATCTGAACTCATATAACTAAAAGTTTTTGATAATCCGAATTGATTTCTAATATTTTTAACATGTTTTTACTATCTCTTGCCTATATGAATATAGAAATAAGAAAGAGAATATTGTTTTCATATCGATTTTTCGAAATTGATTTTTTACCAGATATACACTCTCTCATACCACTGAATCCAAAAAAACATGTTTTTGGCGTTTGGTGTGTGTATGTGTGTGTTAGTGAACAAAATATCTCAAGAATGGAATAGCGTACGAAGTTGAAACTTGAACTTTAATTAGATATTAGAGGACCTGACACGAACATTCTCATCAAAATCGGTCAACTGAAAGTAGTAGTTTATTCGTGTCATTTTTCACTTTCTTGCGATTTTTTCAGAAAACGGCTAATCCGATTTTTTTAAAAAATTGCCTCATTTTCTAAATTGTTTATGCTCTATATGATAGGGTAAGTGCCATGTTTGATGAAATTCTTGGTGACTCTGGACTATCATAGAACATTTTTTTTTTTAATATAAAACATGTTTTAGTATAGAAACTAAGTAATTTTAGAATGAATAAATATTTTTTTTACGCTCTTTAAATTTAAATTAAATTTGAAAACATGATAACTTCTTAATTTTTAAACTTAAATTTAAAATATAATAAACAGTGTATTGTTCAGAATAGAAAACGGAGTTAACCAAAAACTTAATAAAATATTTAGGCTTACTTATAACAATAGTGGACGGACAGGGTCACAAACATGGAGGTCCTCAGAAGAATGGGGAAAGAGCTCGAAATCCTGCAGAGCATAAAGATAAGAAAACTGACATACCTTGGACACATCATGAGGGGGCCTAAATACGAGATTCTGCATCTCATAATTCAAGGGAAACTCGTTGGTAAACGCTCGGTGGGACGCAGACGAATATCCTGGTTAAGAAACCTGAGAGAAGCGTTTAACTGCTCGTCACATGACCTGTTCAGAGCAGCAGTGGACAAGGTACGACTGACCATGATGATAGCCAACCTTCGTATTGGAGAAGGCACCTGAAGAAGAAGATAACAATAGTAGACCTACTTACTCGAAAAAGCTACTCGTAACAGGCCGGTGGAGTGTTAAATTATTTGGACTCGATCTGTTAGTTCCAGGGTTACGAAAAATTGTCCTCTCTCTTATCACATGGTTACCCAGCTATATGACTGAAATATTTACCAACAGAACTGGTAGAAGTGTAAAATACACTAGTCAGAGTTATTTAATCTGAGAGTAATGAATTTCATTATAGAGTGACCCCTCTATTGAATAAAGTGAAGGTACTATTTGCAGTGTGGAAAGCAGATGCTTTTCAGAGGGTGGATTGTGATAACCATACTTTTCTACTCAGAAATAAAGGCATTTGTAAACCACCTCACTACTCGTTTAACTTAGTAAAGCCTCTAGAAGTTCAAACCAATCTTTCAGCCGATGACTTAACAACAGCAAATAAATAATTTAATTGCTGGAAAATTGTGAGTGGATAGTGCTCTTCAAGTATGTCACTCATGTCATTTCATTCATTCATTCACCCACCATCAAATTAATTTTACTGGTTGTTTACTTACAGGCAAACAGTTGTAAATTTCATTAATAGAGTTTTTTTATATTGTTTGTTATTCCTAATGTGTGTACATTACAATGTGATCAATTTAGAACAATAAGAAACCCCGTGATCCAATGAGATGAGGATGATATGTATGATGTGTAAATGAGATGTAGTCTTGAACAGACCCAGGTCGACCATTCCTGAGACAGTATGGTTAATTGAACCCCATTCATGATAGTACACCGATAACCACTGTCTAGTATTCAAATCCGTATGAAAGTAACTACCTGTACTAGGATTTGAACCAAGGAACATTCGTCTCCGAATATCAATACTTATTAAACAGTTGACTCGCGGCGACGACTTTACCTCTAGACCAACCCGATGGGTATTAATAAAGTAAATAAAAAAAACTTATTCTATTTAAATATTGGAGCAGGTGAAGACATTTTTATTCCTCGGATGTGAAGTATCGTACATACAATCAAGAGACGTAGAACTTAAATTACAAAAATTTCAGCGCCTTATCTATACAGTAAGGAAAACTTTGGTGGGAAAAGTAAGGAGAGAAACGGTTTTGAAGTTTTATAGAACACTAGTGCTGCCAGTCCTGTTATATGGATCTGAAAGCTGGACGTTAACCACTCAGCAATTAACTAGAATCGTAGCGGCAGAAATGCGACTGTTGAGGCCCCTAGCGGGGTACAGTTTGCTGGACCATAAGAGGAATGAGGATATACGAAATGAGCTTGGGATGCTGTGTGTAACGGATGCGATCACTGGCTATAGGCAGAGCTGGTATGAGCATGTGCTAAGAATGGCAGATGAGCGAGCACCGAAGATTATCCTTAATTACCAACCGGTTGGGCGACGTAACATAGGAAGACCAAAGAAAAGATGGTCATCGCAAGTAACTTAAAGATTTGCTGGCTTGAGAACGGAACAGGACTACAAGGCCTAAACCGTGATGCTTATGATGATGATGATGATGATTCTATTTAAAGCAATTTTCTATAAAAGCGCGTAATGTTTTTATTTTTCATTTATCGCAGCTGTTACTTCGACACCATCAGTGGCATAAATGACACAGCGGGCATTCTCGTCTTTACAAACCGACTACTGTGAAGAATTCTATGTAAAGGGGCAAGCACCAAGTCTTAATGTTCCGATTATACTTAATTATTGCAAAGCGGATGTCCCAGATACCAGACTAGGGGTTAAAAAATTAACAAATTATAACTCATCATAATTATTAAGGTGGGTTATGAATTTTGACTATCTGGGTCATCGTTAGAGACTACTGTGCACCATTTTAATTCACAGTAGTCACACTAATGACCAAACTGTTGATTTTAATCTAAACAAACTGAAGAAAAAGTTACCGAGTTACTGTACTAGAATTTTAATAAAATTGTTAATAACAACCCACTAACTTTTTCTCAAGAATTTGTAATAAATTCACAGTTGAGTTATTTAGTTTTTATTAATATAAAGTATAAAAATAGTAACAATAAAACTTATTAGTACTTTTTGATGTGCTCTTGTAAAATAATTTAAAATGATCAAGTAGCTCATTTAATTAGTTCCAAGTGGATCTTGCACAGTATAATAAATAAAATAAAATAAAGTTTAATTTAAGAGATTATTTTTATCTGTTTCAGGAGTAAATATTTAGTTAGAACAAAGTTTAAACTTGTAATAAAACTTTTAAAAAGTGACAGACGAAGTGATCTTTCAAACAAGGAAAGAATTTAGAAGGAAAAACGTTTCTGCAATCAAAAGTAGCATCAGCATAAATAAATTGTAGTAACTCTGGGATAACACAATTTCAAAGGTTTACAGTTTACTATGTTCTAGATTTAGTTTTTATTTATATTTTATTAAAACTTGTATCAAATCTAAAGTTATAAACCATTTAAAACTATTATCAATACACAAAATAAACAGAGTAGTGAATTTATATTAAATGGTAAAGAACTACAGCAAACTTACATGTTTACTTACTTATTAATAAGTATTTGTCGAAAGTTTATAGCTAGTTCTATATAAATTATTTAAGAACAAAATCAACAAATACTTTCGATTAAAGTTTTCAAGGAGGAAAATCATGGTGATTTTCACCTTTGGAAGTTCACTTTCCTACCACCAGGTTTTATGTCTGTTGCTGTAGTTCAGGTCTTCAGTTGAAAGGTTCGTTTGAATTTGTAGAGGCTATGTAAAACGAGGAGTGAGGTGGTTTACTATATTGTCTTCTTCATTGAGTAAAAATGTATGCTTATCAGCATGCCAGGCCCTCTGAAAAGCATCTCCTTCCCACCATGTAAATGACGCCTTTACCTTATTCACCAATAGGGTCTGCCTGCATAATGAAATTCTTTACTCTGGGAGGAGATAACTGTGACTAGTGTCTTCTACCTGTTCTGTTCTTAAATACTTCTGTCACATAATTGGCTGACCATGTTATAAGAAAAAGAACTATTTTTTGTATTCCTGAAACTAGTAGATCGAGTGCATACAATTTAACAGTCCACCTGCCTGTTATGTACAGTTCTATACCTAAGAAATGAATTGTATTATTGATTTACATCAATAATACGAGTACAATTGAGGAGCTTCTTTTCAAAACTTAACATATCCACAAAATTCGAAAATTGAGTTTTCTAGCTTATCTCAATTTTATACTTGGTTTACATAAGGAGAATATTCGTTTTGTAACAAAACTTAACATATAACGTATATAAATATAGTTGAATATGTGGTTTTGCGTCAAAACTTCACATATCCATTCTATTAAAAATTGTGAGTTATTTTTCGACAAAAGTTTACATATCCAATGCTAATTATAGAGCGGTCTTCTAGTTTATTTCAAAAGTTAACATCTCCAACTGAACTTCTTCGCGCGTATTTATTTCTTACTGTTTCTCAAAAATCCCTTCAGATAGCATCACATTGTTACTTGCTACTTATAGAATACATATTGAAGATATCATGTTGGCAATTGCAAACATCAACGCTTCGTATAACCTGTACGCGTAAACGTTTTCTAACCTAGTTCACGGTTCACGCACGGCGTCGCCCACGTTGTTTAGTGTTTACTATTTCGTTAAGTACATCGTTTATACAAGTTTGTTTATTTTATGCAAGTATAAATGTGTTATTGTATTTAAATTGAGTGAATCTTTTATTTAATATGGAATTACAAACATTAGTGCGTGATATAAACAGTGGTTCCCGTAAAAAAGTTAAAAAACCAAAAGAAAACTACTCTCGTTATTTCGATACAGACCCTAACCTGCATAGACTCAAACAGTTACCACGACCGTGTAACCATAATGGTAAAGCGTATAATTGTGTCAGTATTCAGAATTCAGATATAATGTCAAATCGCATGCAAATTTATTCAGCCAAGGGTAAAATTAATCAAGATATGATATTATGTAAATTTATATCCACGCAAGATCCTAAGCGGAAAAGAAGTAAAGATGGCAGTAAACCGAAATCAGTTTCCTTAAAATATTTTCTAAAAAGTAAAAAGCTGGGAATGGTTACCGTATGTAAAAAGTTTTTCTGTTTTGCGCTAGGCATACCGGCTTCCCGAGTACTTAGACTAGGAAAAATAATTAATTTAGGGCAAGTGCCTACTGAAAAGCGAGGAGGTAATCGGAAGTATAAATTATTTGAGGGCAAAATGGAAAAGGTAAAAACGTTTCTCAGCAATTTACCAGCCTCAGAATCGCATTACAGTCGTAATAAAAGTAAAAGAGTGTATTTGAGTGCTGACTTTAATACAATGAAATTGTGGACATTGTACAATAATTCAGAAAGCAATGCTAGTCTGAAAGTTACATACTCGTTTTTCTACAAAATCTTTAGCACTAAATTTAACATTGGTTTTCGTTCTCCAGCAAGCGATGCATGTGCCTTTTGTACACGTTTAAAATCCGAATTAGCTTTGAAAGAAAATGACTCAAGCTGTTTACAGGATATTAGAACACGATTAAGAGTTCATAAACTGCGTGCAAATGCATTTTATGATATTATGAAACAAACGAAACAAAATGAGACTTGTATCGCTTTCTCATTTGATTTGCAGCAAGTTCATCCACTTCCCAAAACAAACATACAGGATGCTTTTTATAGTAGACAAATTAACTATTATTCATTTTGTTGTGTAAACACGGATTCTCAGAATCCTACATTTTATACATGGACCGAGAATCAGTCTCGAAGAGGTTCAACTGAGATTGGGTCAGCATTAATACACCATTTACGTTCACTTGCTTTGAATAGTGTAACGACAATTTTTCTATTTTGTGATGGTTGTGCTGGCCAAAATAGAAATGCTCACATTGTCCATATGCTGTGTTACTGGTTAACAACTGAATCTCCAGATAACATAAACACTATTCAGATAACTTTCCCAGTCAGGGGACATTCATTTTTACCTGCTGATAGGGCCTTTGGAAGAACAGAAAAATTAATTAAAAAGAAAGCTGAAATTAAAACTGCTGAAGAATATGGTGAAATATATAAAGAAGTTGGGGAAGTTAAAGTACTTGGTAAAGATTGGGTTGTATATAATTTAAAGGCTCTAGAAGACGTTTATTCCAAGATAAAAGGTATCAGAGACGCAAAACGAATAATCATCACAAAACACAAAAAGCGCTCAACAAATGAAATTTTCAGTAAAGTCCAGTTCTTCACAAACTATAAATTTTCTTCATCCGTTGAACAAATGAATCAAAGGTCCATCGTAAAAAAAAATAAAAAAGAGAATAATATACAACTGACAGAATGTGAGTTAAAAAATACAATTTCTACTGAAAAAAAAGAGATGTGCTTAATTTATTAATGAAACACTTCGGATCAAATTGGGAGTCTATCCCAGAACTTGTGTGGTATAAAAAAATTTGTGTAATGCAAGAAACTGAGAGTGATTTTACTAACTGTGAAGAAGATGAATTGTGCAATTGTTTAGATGAAGACTGTGGGATTCATGTTTAATTTTTATTTTATACCTATCATATTTTACTTTTATTTTGTATTTTGAAAAATGCAGTTTCTTTTGTATGTTAGTGTTTGTAAAAATAGGTTATGTGTAAAAGTGATAAAAAATTTTGTGTTTTTTTACTCCAATAAATTATGTAGAAAGATAATTTTATGGTAAGTACAAAAAGTGTTAAGCTTAGTATTACCTAACGTTTAAGGTTAGAATACTGCTATAATCTTCATTTAATGTTTGTTTTTGTTTTCAAAACTTAACATCTCCGTGCTTTTTTAACAAAACTTAACATCTCCAAGACATTTTCCTCAATTTTCATTAAACCAGTAAACATATAATTCTAAATTTTACCTAAAAAAATTGTGGTTCACCAAGTAACATTTTCAACTAAACAGAATTAAAAAATACTTTCAGGATTTTATACTAGAAGTTTTTGCCATCTCCTGGAAAATTTTTGTCTGTGGACATGTTAAGTTTTGAAAAAAAGCTCCTCAATTCATATCTTAGCAGATATTATACCGGGTGTACCACGAAGAGGTTGCTGATTTTAATTAATATGCCGGACGTATCGCGCACTCTACAGACTAGAAACTACAGTTATAATAAACAGATATGTAAACAAAGTACCCTCGAATTTCATTTGCTTATGATTAATCAAAACAAAATGGTAGAATTAGAAAATAATATCAAAAATAAACTATAAACTTATGGATATAACCACTTATATTTACAATAGGATTCAGATAAAAAAAAACTGTTTTTGCCATTCCAAATCGATCAACATACCTATTGATGGAGACCAGTTCGAATAAAAGTCAATAAAATAAATTGTGTTCATTAATAATATCACTTTTATATTTCTTTCAGTTTGTTACTTTAGTAACATTGTAACAAATCACTAATTTGAAATGGTTATGCAAATAAAATTACTTTTCGCCATTTTGTTTTGATTAATCATAAGCAAATGAAACTCGAAGGTACTTTATTTTATACATCTATTTATTGTCATTGTAGAGTTTCCAGTCTGTAGAATGTATGATACGTCTGGCATATTAATTCAAAATTATCAACCTCTTCGTGGGACAACCGGTACATCCAGGATCAGGACCGAGTAGGCAGTAAAATCAGATCCCGAATTGTACATTCCCCGAATTGTGTTGAAACATTAAAAATAGTAGTAGTTCGTCGTAGGTTAGAAATATTTAAGGCGAAATAGTTTTATTGTTAGGAAAATTGTATTGTTATGTGAGTAGCTACCTGTGAACGGATGTAGTGGTGATGTATCAATTCAGATAAACGGCTCTGATAGAAATTTACTGTACTCTTTTGTGATTGTTTTAAAATTTATTGTGTTTTTTAATTTGTTTACTTAAGTATATTCTTTAAAGATTTATTTTTTAAATTTCTCAGTCTCTTTTATTTCCTTCTTTCTCGTACAATCTACCATTTTACTATGGCTTTCAAAATTTGGAAGAAAGCCTATGCACTTCTATTATGAGTTTACTACCTCGGCTTTCTATTCCTCTCTAGAAACCTTATAGAGAATTTAAAGATTCAGCTCGTTTTCTGAGTTCAGTTCAGTTCAACTTACCACAAGATTATGAACGAGTGAGTGCTGTTACCAAGTGTTTTAGAACGTTATAACAAGTGAAGAAAAGACTATCTGTACTGTAAACCTTCGTAAACATATATTGCAGGTAAGAGTGAGTTGTTAAAAGTAAATTTATCTTTATTATTAGTAAACTTACTTACTGACTACAAACATTGATTTACAGAATATGAAAAATCTCTTAAAACACTTTGTTTAGAGTGAAGCATTACACGGGAGTGAAACGTGGGTGATATGGGGATGTAGAAAGAAAGAGGATAGAAGCTTTTGAAATGTGGTTTTAAAGATTAGATGGGTGGACAAAATAAGTAATTTAGAGTTTCTTAGGCGAGTAGATGAAAAAAATCAATGGAAACATCTTACCACTAGAAGGTATAGGCTAGTGGGGTATATCCAGGTATTGCTCTATCAATAATGGAGGGTAATATTGAGGGAGTGAATTGTAGGAGGAGGCAAAGGTTAGAATATTTAAAGAAAATTACAAAAGATTTTGGGTGTTACACGTGTGCAGATATGAGCAGACTTGCGCAAGATATAAGAGCTTGGAGAACTGTATCAAACCAGTAGAGAGACTGATGACAAAAAAAGTTTTTGATGGAGGAACATCTTGAACGGATACTTTCAAAAATAATTTCTCTCGAAGTATTGAGGTAGAGACCTCGAGGCAAACCTGAGGGAAACCGGGCGTGTGTAAGCCCTAGAGAAAATATAGTCAATTTTCCGATATGAGTGAATCCGATTAGACATTTTTATATTCGTGGTGGAAGAAGAAAACAATATGGTAGTTACTAAATTTTTACCATTTGGCAGAAGTGGTCGATCTGGAAATACATATTTAAAATTTTCTGCGTTAATGATGGGTGAGTAAGTGACTGAGTGAGTGAGTCAATCAATGAGAATTTCGCATCTATTCTCTGTTTAGATAATGTATGCTTACAAATTATAATAGAAAACGATTTTACAATAAATTGAGGTACCTACTGCGTTTTATTATAAAATTATTGTTTTTAGTTGAACTGAAATTATAACACGAAAAGTTAAAATAATATAAAATTATTTTACTTCCATTTTAAAATAATGTGAAAACTTTTATTTTATGAATTTGTTTATTCAATTTAATTAACGAGTTAATGTAGTGAATCTTAACCAGTTAGAACTTACTTAAAGTGCTGAAAAAGTTTTGATACTTTACAGCACATTTAAAGCGATCCATATTTTATTCAGTTTGTTTTTCACGGTGTCTATCTGTGTCCCTAGTAAAACTTTTCTATGCTCTAATGTTTTCTTTCATCTTATTCAGATTCAGTTTGAACTGAGTTGAATAAATAAATTTAAGAAGTAGATGTGTACCTAGTCATCCTAAAAAAGACCGTTACAGTACATAATAAGTAATTCGACCCTCCGTAAAAGTTTATTTTAACTTATTTATTGATAACTTAGTAGTAATAAGTAAGGTTGTGTTGTTTAGGTCATCAGCCAAAAGGCTGGTTTGAACCTGTAGAGGTTTTACTAAGTAAAACGAGGAGTGAGGTGGTTTACCATCGCCTTCCTCACTGAGTGGAAAAGTACGCTTATCAGCATACCGGGCCCTCTGAAAAGCATATATTTTCCACTCTGTAAATGACACCTTCACTTCATTCACCACAGGGTCTGGCTGTACAATGAAATTCATTACTTTCAGAGGAGATAACTCTGACTAGTGTTTTTTTTTCACCTCTACCTCTTCTGTTCTTAAATGATTCAGTCATTTAATTAGCTGACCATTTATAATAAGAAACAGAACTATTTATTTTAGCCCTGCACTGAACAGATTGAGTGTAAATAATTTGACACTCCACCTGTCAGTTATGGGCAGAATAAGTAAGGAATAAAAGTATTTTCAACAAATATCTATCAAATATCTATCAAATATTACTATATTGACCAAAATTTCATTTATTTCTTAATTCCATTTGTTAACTATTTTACCATTTTCTTTTATTGCGTTTTACTTTATTAATAATATTAATAAAGTGGTAAAATAATATTATATAATAAGTGGTAAAATAATATTAATAAGTGGTACTATATTAATTCAACTCTTCTAAAATTTTTGGCCTTCGATGATTGTGTGCAAATGTTGCTTGCAAAATCTGAGGATGATTTGGAAAGGTCATTAGTGGCAATTTTAAAAATCATCATATCTTATTTTCCTATGTCCGTTACATCCAGAAGTCAGAAACTAAAAGAGATAGCAACAAACTGTTTTTGAAATCGTAATCTTCACAGAAAGTTAATGGTCCTGGATTGGATTTGAAGTTGGGTTTCGACCGGAAGTGGTCCGAAACGGAAGTAAAGAAATCAAAGCCGGAATTAGGAAACAAAAATAGTTTCAGTCTATTCCTCTTAACCCTTTATAGGTCTTTGGTAACTATACTTACCACTGGCAACAAGGTCGATTTTATTTGAAAATGAGCTATGCAGTTGAACCTTATTGGTATTTTATGGTGTTATAGATTTTCTCTGGTTAAGTAGGCTATCAACATTTTGAAATTAGCGCGCAGTGACCATTTTCTTCGTGAGTTTTACGAATGTGGTAAGAATTTATACCAGTGTACGTTACCGATTTGTTTTGTTGTTACTTTTGTACAGTGCTTAGAAAATTCCAGTTTTTATCGGGAAATCAAGCATTCATGCTAATATAAAGTTGAGATAAGTTATTCTGTACATTTTTTTGTTAAATAGTACTACAAGTTGTTTTAATAAGCATTCTTTCCACCAAACATTATGTGATTTCCATTTCAAAAAACGTTCCTTGGTAAGCATACTTATCAGGATTAACATCAAAACAGAGTAATATCTTACTGTTATTGCCCTAGAAATACATTATTCTAGTCCCTGTACAGAAAAATTTAACGTTTCACAACATGCCCTATATTTTCCCCCGTAGTACTGCCCTATAAAGGGTTAAAGTGTAGATACAGAAATCACTAATAGTTTTTGCCATAATTCAAAGGTAAGTCTTTTTCTTTCTTAAGAAAGATACGTAGGCTTGATCTCTTACAATTTTTTTAGAAAATATTTCTACCAGGTATGAGACGCGTTGTCCCATGAAAGGGATTTTTCGTTTCCATTAATCGTTCAGTTGACTGCTGAGTGATATGACATATTAATTTTCTTGGATAAGACAATGGTGATGGGCTTCAGGAGCTGATTATCTAAGAAGCAAAGCAGTACTGAATGACATGACGTTACAACAGGTGCATCAGTTTGTTGATTTGGAATGTGACGTAGGTATCTTATGTGACATTACAGATGAGGAAATATTATTGGAGCGGATTACAAATTATCAAAAATAATAAAAAACCTTAACTTTAATAAAGAGTTTTAGTTTCACTTTACAAAAATATATTATAAAATTTTCCCTGTTTCCATTATTAACCAAAATAATGGCTTTTAAGGGAACATATCCCATTCGTTAAAAATAGTTGTGATAATACCGGCAAGGAGAGAGTATTTCACTTTCGTTATTTAGGATGTGACGTGGAATTTTATTTTGATTTGGAAATAGAGCAGAAATTGAGCAAAATCCAGAGGTTATGTGGGACTATAAGCAGAAATTTGGGAAATAGAGCGAGAAGGGGCACAAAACTTAAGTTCTATAAAGTTATGGCAGCTCCAGTTATTCTCTACGAAAGTGAGAAATGGGCAACTACGAACCCCAAGAGCAGAGAATCCAGACGGAAGAGATTAGATTTCTGCGAAGAACTAAGGGATTGCACGCTTGCACAGAATAAAGAATGAGAAAATAAGATTAGAATTGGGTATTTACAACTTGAATGAAAATGTAAAGGATTATCGTCAAAGTTAAAGACAGCGCATGGAAATGATGTTAGATCACAGGATACCTAAGCAGGCGCACTGGTATGTTCCAGAACGGAAAAGGGATGTCGTTAGACCAAGGCACAGATGGAGATAGATATGATATTGTGTGTGAGTTTGAAACAGGTCTAATCCTTGTTTTGAAGAAGAAAGAAAGAAAGAAAGAAAGAAGGAAAGAATAAGTTCCCTGTCTTCTGTTCTTCAACTACACGTAAATTCGTTATTAAAATTAAATAGATTTTGTTGAAGCATTTAAAAAATATATATTTTCCAACAGACGTTTTTGTATTTTGTTACGAGATTAATATAAATATATTGTGATAAATCATTTGGTGTTTTTAGAAATTCGAAATGACGTCATAAATTGAGGTTATATTTTTTCATTTCGTTCCGAACGGTATTACAGTGTTGTTATTTCAGGAACTCTGGTCCAGAATAGGAAAGAGGATCAATGATGTGGTTCAAGGATAGATTTTAAGGACGTAATCTGACCGGCTCATCGTGGAATCTATCCCCTTCATGGAATGACATCAAAATGACGTCATAGGGGATATCGAAGGGGGAAAGAAAGGGAGAACAGGTCGATTTCTGAAAATATAATACTACAATACGGAATGCTAATCCTGTTATGACAGTTCAGTGCTCTTCAGTATTTAATAATAAATATTATTGCTTATGATTATTTATTTATTTAATATATTTAATAGAGCAGTTCGAGTGTTAAATTATTATATTCATTCAGGTAGGTTTATTGCTATAAAATAAATAATTCTATTTATGTTTTCATGGAGTGAATGAAAAAACTGGAATAATAAAAAACATTAAGTAAACATTGCACTGAGGAAAATTACTGTACTGCCAGTATTCACACAAAATTGTAATACGATTTTTTATTACTTAAATATTTTTAATGTAATTTATAGGTATTTGTTAGACTTTTTACGTAGATTTATAAATTTGTTATAAAACGAAATTCCAAACTGTATTAATCCTAGAACGGCAAGGGGGGTTCCTCAAACCCAAATTCTGTGTATTTTTAGTATAAATGTATAGGGTGATTCAAAACTATACGGCAATCTCTTGGGATCTCATTCTATAGCTAAAAATAAGAAAAAAAGTTAATATAAACATGCCTGAAAACGCTTAGTTAGCGAGTTACGGCTAGCGAAAAATTTCACCTAGAACTCTGTACCCTCGATAAAGTAAGGCCGTATACAAATGTTAAAGGTAGTTACTAAGATACAAATACGATTGTTTCTTATGTTTTTTAATCTGAAAAATTAAATAAAATTGGTTCCAGAGCTATAAATGGAATACTTTCAGAGATATCTAACATAAAACACAAGAATTGGTGCAAAGAAATAACACATTTTTGTGTTTAAAGTAAGATTACTTCCATAAATAGTAAATAAAGGTGTATTTTTTCTTAAATAAATTTGTAAAAAATTTAATTCTGAAATGATTCATGTGAATTACTCAGGAAAAAACTGAATAATAGATATTGAAATTTCGCTTTATTTAAAATTAAAACAGACGCACATAAAACGCACATTCTTAACTGCATAAAATATTAACTAATACGTAGGTATGTATGTAAAACATAACACGGCTCTGTCTGACTACAAACAAATCGTCGCTGGTGTTCCACAAGGATCAATCTTGTCGCCACTGCTTTACAGCATCTATACATCAGATCTACCTGCATCTGCTAACACCACCTTAGCGACTTATGCTGACGATACAGTCATCCTTTCTTCTGATGTAAAGCCAGAAGGAGCAAGTAATAATTTACAAAGTCACATTAACTTTTTAAATTATTGGTTAAAAATCTGGAGGATCCAATTCAACGCTTCAAAATCAGTGCATGTCACCTTTTCTCTCCGGAAAGGCGAATGTCCTCAACTATTCCTCGACAATAAACCGATACCACAACGACAAAAAGTTAAATACCTTGGACTTCACCTTGACAAGAGACTCACCTGGGCGACTCATGTAAAAACCAAAAGACTGACTTTGAACTCCAAATTGAAAGAACTATTTCGACTTCTTGGACGCCGCTCTTCACTGACTCTAAAATCTAAACTATTACTATACAAAGTTTATCTCAAACCAATATGGACCTATGGACTACAAATTTATGGCACAGCTAAACCGAGCAATCTACAAAAATTACAAGCCTTTCAGTCAAAATGCCTACGTTTAATCACCTGCGCACCTTTTTATGTCAACAACAAAATTCTACATGACGACCTTAATATTCCGTTCATAAGTGAAGTAGTTAAGTCCAGCTACAGTGTTTTTCACAGAAAATTGCATGATCACCCCAACGAATTAATCACCAAACTATCAGATGCATCACTACCAGGAAATCCGCAGCGCAGGTTGAAACGTCAATGGGCCAGAGATCTTCTATATAGTGATTTATTTTATTTTTCTTTCTTCTTTTTTTTCTTATGTTGTTATTTATCATTCATGTATCATGAACTTTATTTCATAGAACATATACCAATGGGTATCACTGTTCTTTTTCATTTATTTATTTTTTTTATATTTTTTTTCCTTGTCATCCTTTGTTTACTGCCATCTAATTTGCTCGTTGTATCGTAGTATATAGTTGCAAATAAAGTTATTAAAGTTAAAAAAAAAAAAAAAAACATATGTAGGTTGGGAGTAACAGCTGATAATGATCAGCTGTTACTCCCAATCTAATATTTATGCAGTTAAGAATGTGCGTTTTATGTGCTTCTGTTTTGAGCAAAATTTCAACATCTATTATTCATTTTTTCCAAAATAATTTACATGAATCTTTTCAGAATTTATTTTTCTACAAATTTATTTAAGAAAAATTACACCTTTAATTACCATTTATGGAAGTAATGTTACGTTAAACACAAAAATGTGTTATTTCTTTGCACCAATTCTTGTGTTTTATGTAAGATATCTCTGAAAGTATTGCATTTACAGCTCTGGAACCATTTTTATTCAATTTTTTAGATTAAGAAACATACGAAACAATCGTATTTGTATCTTTGTAACTACCTTTAAAATTTTTATACGGCCTTTCTTCACCGAGGGTACAGAGTTCTAGGTGAAATTTTTCGCTAGTCGTAACTCGCTAACAAGCGTTTTCAGGCATATGTTTATATTAACTTTTTTTCTTATTTTTAGCTATAGAATGAGATCCCAAGAGATTGCCGTATAGTTTTGAATCACCCGTATATCTCACACCCTGATCGCGCAAAAAAATCTGAAAAACTGCAAGTTTTTCTTCATTTATTGCTCTATGAACACCAATTAGTAGTTTTCAAAAAAAGTTACCTATATATTCTATGTTGTTTATACAACAAAAAAGTGAACAAGGTGTATGGTGGCTTTGATTGACCCTCCTCCGTTTTTGGCCATACCATTTAGCCATTGTTCTACGCGACTGACTAACAACCAACTTGATCGCTGTTTAAGTTGTAATTTTTTTTTTAATTCCTAATGTGTGTATGTTGCAATCGGTTCAATTCAGAACAATAAGCAACCGTATGACCCAATGAGATGAGGATGATTTGTATGATGTGTAAATGTGTTGTAGTATTTTACAGACACAGGCCGACCATTTCTGAGAAGTATAGTTAATTGAACCCCAACCATCAAAGTAAACCGGTGGTAACCGAATCTAGTATTCAAATCCATATTAAAGTAATTACCCTTACTAGGATTTGAACCAGGAACCTTCATCTCTGAAAATCAGCTATTATACAGCTGACTCGCGGCGATGACTTTACCTCTAGACCAACCCGGTTGGTTTAAGTTGTAATTTGGTCTGGAATTTTTATTAGATTTTTTTTATGTTTAGCTGTCAGCTGATTTACCAAACAAACTTTTTACCAGCACTCACTGAACTGACCCAAGTTCATTGCTGGTCCAAAATAAAATTTATTTATGTACTTTACTTCAAAACGAATGACTGGAAAAATTTATTACAATTTTTTATTCAGTTTTCATATAGAAAATACAATTTATGGATTATAAGGGGTGTATTTTAAAATTTATTTCTAAGAAGGGAGTGTAAATAATAAGAGAAGGTGCACAATACGTAAGAAGGTATAAATCTGGAAATTCTTTTTCCTTTAAAAAAAGATCAATCATTCTACATTAGACTGATGTCAAACTGTTTAAGGCATTTATCAACCTTATCTTATCCGAAGGATGCTCGGCCCTCGGCCTTCGGTCCCCGGCCCCCGGCCCACGGCTCACAACTCTCAGCCCCGCTTTGGTAATTTATTTTCCTTTAAAGTTCAATCGTATTTTTAAGAAGTGCTTCGCTTTTTTCTTCACTCACTAAAGGTTTATATTTTGTCATCAAGTATATCATTTAACAATTTTAATGCAACTTCAAACTTTCCGTTTCAAAATTTAGGTCTCTTTTTTATTAAATTTACAAACTTTGATATTATTTTCACAATTTCATTCAAATGCTGAACGTTTTTATCCAAACTTATTAAGGACGTTACTAACATAAAATTCTTTCTTCTTATTTTTCGCTCCACCTCCTCCGCCTCATCGTCCTTCTCCTTAGAGGCGAGTTATAATTATAGTAAGAAAATTCATTATTGTAGGTGGACATTTTTAAAATACTGTCATATATTATTTTCCTTTTGTCCAACCGTCCATCACACCCAGAGTCAGAAACTACAAGAGGTAGCAACAAACGGTTTTCAGATTGGTAATCTACCCAAAAAATCAGTGGGCCTAACTTAAAAGATCGAAATCATAAAAAAAACAATTTTTACTTCTCGAGCACAGCCTCTCCACAAATTTAAGTAACATGCCGCTTTCCCTATTTTGTAGAACCCAGAAAATGTAGTAAGTGAGGCAATTTTAAACGAAGTCATAGAAGCTGTGTTTGAAAAAATTGCAAATTAAATAAAAAATTTTACTAGCAAAATACTACTATCGATTGATCGATTTTTAAATCTTCGAGTTAAGTACCCTTAAAAAACTAAACTTAAGTTCTGTGTTTCAACTTTCAACGATTTTTCCGTTCTTGATATTTTTTTAAAACACACACACACCAATCATTGAAAACATGTACACTTGAGTTCAGGGGACGTAAAAACGTGTATTTTGTGAAAAATCAACATGAAAACAATACTTTCCTCCCTTTATAGTTGATATAGGCCAAGAGAACGTAAAAATATGTCAATTTAATTGGTTTGTAATTTTGATGAGACTTTGATGTAATGTACGGTTTTTCCGTTCTTGATAATTTTTTAAAACACACACACACACACACACACACCAATCGTTAAAACATGTACACTTGAGTTCAGGGGACGTAAAAACGTGTATATCGTGAAAAATCGACGTGAAAACAGTACTTTCCTCCCTTTATAGTTGATATAGGCCAAGAGAACGTAAAAATATGTCAATTTAATTGGTTTGTAATAATTTTGATGAGACTTTGATGTAATGTTTGTGGTATCCCGTCTATGAAGCCGGTATAAAGCGACCTACATACTTCTAAAGGGGTATTAGGTATTCCCCACACTAGAGGAATTTATCTCATAATGTGAACGTTATAGATAGTATCCAATATCCGATGTAAACTATTCGGTATTGGTTTTTAACAATATTTTTTTAGTAGGTAGGATTTTCATCGGGGTTTTTCGACATTAATTAAATAACATTCACCGTGTCAATACAAAACTAAGTATCCAAAAACTTAAATAAATAAACTTCCATTGTATCCATAAATAACTACCTCCCGTCCTATCATCACCTGGATGTTGTTGTTGTTTAGGTCAACAGCCAAAAGGCTGGTTTGAACCTCTAGAGGTTTTACTAAATAAAAACGAAGAGTAAGGTGGTTTACCATTACCTTCCTCACTGAGTTGAAAGAGTTTGCTTATCAGCATGCCAGGCCCTCCGAAAAGCACTCACTTTCCACTCTGCAAATGACACCTTCACTTCACTCACCACAGGGTCTGGCTGCATAGTGAAATTCATTACTCTCATAGGAGATAACTGTGACTAGTGTCTTTTACACCTCTACCTCTTCTGTTCTTTAATAGTTCAGTCATATAAGTGGCTGACTATGTGATAAGAAACAGAACTATTTTTTTTTAGCCTTGTACCAAACAGATAGAGTGCAATTAAAATAACACTCCACCTGCCCGTTTTGGGCATCACCTGGATGTAATTTTATTTTATTTCAATAGTTTTGAAATTAGGGTTATGAACAGGCTAAATCAAAAATAAGATTTTTGGATTTTGAAAATTTTTAAATGTAATGATAGATCTTTCAGTTTAAAATTTATAACATAATAACAGATGTAGGGCATTAATTAAGGTTTTTAACTGATTTATTAAGAATGAGCTGAAAACTTAAGTAAACCAAGTCCCAATGCCGGCCGCATTGGCGTAGTTGGTAACGTACTCGCCTCTGATTATGCGGTCTTGGGTTCGAATCCCACTCAGGCACGGCGTATTTTCATACGTTACAAAAAAATCATTTCATCCTCATTACACACAGTTACACCCCCAACGTCGTCGCTAATGACCTTGCAGTTGATACGACGTTAAAGAAATAAATGAAAAAAAGTCCCAGACCTGTAATA
The DNA here is from genome assembly GCA_035578175.1 of Catonia carolina. Taxonomy (NCBI): domain Eukaryota; kingdom Metazoa; phylum Arthropoda; class Insecta; order Hemiptera; family Achilidae; genus Catonia; species Catonia carolina. The sequence continues at coordinate 5,829,844 of JAQMRL010000013.1, forward strand.
ACAGTATATTTTGAGATATCTGACGTAATACGCAAAAATCAGTTTTGAGAAACATGTTTCGTCTTGGTTTGAAGTACATTTACTTTGTAAAATGAGTAACAAATACAATTTTTAAAACAACCTTCTAGAGAATTTAATTCTGAAAATATCTATGTAAAATATCTTTATAGGCTAATAGAAAAATAAAAACTTTTAAAAAAGGTCGTCTTTCATTAAATCAAAAGACGAAAAATAGACAGAGAATTGGTAAAACATTTTCAGTATGGTAACATACTTATTAACATACTATCATAATTATGGCGTCATAAAAATAAAATTTACCTAATACTGACACTCGTCTATAAAATGTACTTAATCTTTTTGTGCAGTACAGAATAAAAATTTTATTTTTTTTACAATAAAATATATATATAAAGTAGAAGATGTATAAGACGAACGAAGAAGAACAACAACAATGGAACATGTCTTTTATAGTAACAAGAATGTTTTGCAGACGGATCTAACCTAATTTAAAGAAATATGTCCCCCATGTAAAGGAAAATTGAATCAGCAGATGGCGAGACATGTTTAGAAAGGAAATAAGAAATTTATATATCACTTTGTTTCAAGTAATTGACATTGCACTTACAGTTTTAGTTTGACAGTGCAATGATAAAATATGATGCATTATTTTGTAATATATGTTCGTTTTTTGTTACTGCAGCATTTTATGTCCCATGTGTGAAAGTACAAAAAACTCAATGTGTCTGTTATAAATGATAAACCATTAAATATTTTCAAATACATATTTATAAAGAAAAGGGATTGTTTATTTAGTGTTGTTTAGGTCATCAGCCGAAAGACTGGTTTGAACCTCTAGAGGCTTTACTAATTAAAATGAGGAGTGAGTTGGTTTACCATTGGCTTCCTCACTGTGTACGCTTGGCAGCATATCAGGCCCTCTGAAAAGTATATAATTTTCACACTGCAAATGACACCTTCACTTCATTCACCACAGGGTCTGGCTGTATAAAAATTAATTACTCTCGGACACGATTTTTTTTGCGTCTTGGAGACTCCAGGAGGAGTATAGGACATGTCAGTTATAACACCTGAAATACATATAAGAATCACACAAAGTTTTACTACTATCAAGAAAGAAATTCTTGTAAGCTATAAAAATTTTCACCGATCAAGTAATTTTTCAGATATTTTTTATAGGAATACAAATGATCGCAATATATTTAAAAATTGGGGTGATTTATTCATGAATTTTCTCCCTCCATAAGTAGATTTTTGTTCAAACAATTTTGTGGAGTGATTAGCCACATAATAATCATTTCTGTTTCTCGTGTTATGATTGTGAACATTGAATTTCTGCATAAAATTATTTTGCCTAATATATAAAATCACCTCAAAAATGTAGAGAGAGGGAACTGTAAGCAAATTAAGCTTTTTAAATAGTGGCCTGCATGAGAAGTTAGCTCTCACCGTACACCTAATAACTTTCTTTTGAATTTTAAAAATCCTATTCATTTAGAATTAGCCCATACTCAAATAATGTAACGGATATAAGACAGAATGAGGCCATGATAATCTCCCATTATTAATTTTTTATCATTTAATCTGGGAATTTGTTTTAGTGCAAATACCCCAGATGATATTTCACTACAAACTCTGACTGGTATCTTCTACACTGGTAGCGCCACTATTTAAATTTATAAAAAGGGGTCGAGTGCGCCGCTGTAGTTTTGTTTGGATTGATCACCGCAATCACTCGCCAGTATGCACCATGTACAGTTGGTACGTCCACTTATTAATTGAAATCACATTGATTACGCACAACCGGAAACGGCTTAAATCAGTGGTTCCTAAGTGAATAATTTGCTTGGAAGAAGACAGCAGTAAAGTGAGTGTTTCTATCACTTTATTTCTGCCTTTCCCCTTTTACCCTCCACTCATTACGAGTAATCACGCTGCAAAGGGACGTAAGAGGGTACATTTATCCTTATTTCTTCACTTTGGATTTTCGGGTAAATCAACTATATAAAAAATCCACAATACAAACAAACTGGCCACGCATATAGTCCATTGCTCAGGAGGAGGATCCCACGGGATCATCCCTCGATTCGTTTTTTTGTATCCACTTGGCAACAAACGCACAAATGCGCTACCATACACCTCTTCTGATCTTAAATGCTTAATTCATATAATTGGCTTTCCATTTAATGACAAAAAGAAATATCTTTTTTAGCCCAAGAACTAGCAGATCGAGTGCAAATAATTAAACACTCAACCTGTCTGTTATGGACAAGTTTATTAAGTATAACCGTTAAATCCTGTTGATCCAGATTCTACATAAACCGAACTGCGTGATCTATAATAAAATTCGTAGCAAATCTATTGGCACGTTTAGACTTTCCATTCTCGTCATCCCCACTCATACTTTTTGAGATAGTATGTAAATATAACAGAGGTAAGAGTATTAAGTATATCAATGTGTGCGTGAATGAAGCAAAGTAGATGCGTGTTGAATTTGTTCATTATTTCTACGTATGTTTATGGTACTTTATGTGTTCACCTTCAAACGTAATTACAAAATGTTTTGTAGGTTTTTCAGTTTTTATAACTTTAATTACGTATGTACACTTTATAAATATACACTAAGGGCGCAATATTAAAAATCCCGTATTTTATGGATTTTGACGAGCAAAATACAAAAAATCAGTAATTGGCGCTGAAGTAAGCATTATAGAATAGCATGTTTGGAATAAAAGTTGTAGGTTTAAAAATGTTCTACAACTTTTATTATGTGCACTTCTGCCCTAAAATGCATGTTGAGGCCGCAATCTTTAAAAATATTAATTTTTTACCTCTTAAGCAAAGACTTCTCAAGAATTTCACGAAACATATCGTTTATTCTATCTTGTTGAGCATAAAAAATTTACTAATTAAGGCAATTTAAAATAAAATCGTTTTAGCCGTTTTATAAAACTGAAAAAAGTTAAAAACTGTTCGAATAAACTATTACTTCCAGTTGAACAATTTTAATGAAAATGTTCGTTTTGGTCCTCTAGTGTTACCTAACTTAACTTCTAAGTTTCAACTTCGTACTGTATTCCTTTCTTGAGATATCCTGTTCAAACAGATTAAACACTAAAAACATGCTTTGTTTGGGGTTTAGGGGGCCTGAAAACGTATATATCCGGAAAAATCTCGATTTCATAAAATCGACATGAAAAAGCTAATTTGATTGTCTTTGTATTCATATAGGGCAAGACAAAGTGGACTAACAGGTTATAAAATAATTTTGATTTCCCGTGAAAAGAAGAGAACGGGGGTTGCTGGCTTACGATAAACTGAGGGATTAATTATAGGCCCTAAGAAACACATAAAAGCATTAATAAGAAAAAAAGGCTTAAAAATGATTACTAATTTGATAATTGAAAATGATAAGCAGAATTTGATTAGTTGTCTTGTTTATGGTATCAGACGATTTTAGTACAGGGACACAGTAAGTTGATAATAATATAGTTTCGTATAATTCTCTCTCAGGAATAAAACGTGGGGTAGTCTGAAACTGTCGTCCAGGGTAAACAAACAGAATATAGTCAGTCGGTGATGAAGGGGGCCGGTAAAACAGAGTGGATAGTCGAGAACGGTGGAGACGATAAAGGCATTGCGGTCGATTAAGTCACTAGGGTCCCCCAGGGTGTTAGTCCCCTTTCGGGGGTAACTGGATCTCATGCTTTTATATTGTCCTACTTGCTTGTACACACTTTACTTAGCCGACCGACATTAACAGCGTTCGCTATTACTACAGCCCCTTTACTGAACCCCAATATTATTCTCTGTACTACTTTTAAATAAAGTTTTATCAGCGGATATATCCAACGTAAACAAAAAGAAGACAATATGATTCTACTGTTACAATAAGGATTATCTCTGATCAATGAGATAACATTATTACTCAATACAGATTTAATGTTTATCTTTATTACTGTACTACGTATTCTACAAAATTATTTGACTAGAAACTACAACAATTTAACTACATTTCAAGTTTTAGTTTAACGCAAAAAAGAATTCTTAACCCTTTAACGTGCAATAACAGTTTTCTACACTGGTAGGGGATTTTTAGCCGATGAGTCACTGAACCGTAAAGAAATCATTAAAAATATGCTTTAAATCACAAATCTTATCATAATATACTTTAAAATAAACCAAAATCTTATGAGAAAATATATATTCTAATAAAATGATTACCTATCTGACGCTTAGAGATGTTGAACCTATTAGAAGACAATTTTTATACAAAAATGTTTTCCTAAAATTTTAAGTGACAATACTGTTTAAAACTTTCTTATGTTCTATTTTTAAAACTTTAAATAAAAATCGTTTCTCATATTGTTTAATTCAAAATAAACCCAAGAAAACGATTCTATGTTCAGAAACAAAGAAAACATAACAAATACAAAAGCACTTCACGTAAAAAAAAGTAACAAAAGTCAGCTCTAAAATAGCGTAGTTTCAACAGAGAATCACAGGAAAAAAACAAAAATTATAACAGAGGAAAGAATACAACAACGCTGTATCACAGATAAAAGAATACAGTAACGTTCTAATCTGTTTTAAAATCTAATGTTTTGTTCTAATAATTTTAAATCTGTAGATGGATTTAAAACTAAAACAACAACAACACTGCAATACTATGTAGCTAATCAAATTTTTCGACACTACTGGGTCAAGAAGCGGTAAGATAGTCTTAAAATCGACGAATGCCAGTTCTAGAGTTAAAATATTATCGATGAATAGAATATCAAACCAGTGTACTTCAAAAACTAGGTACATAATATAATGTGCACAGTAAAAATAAGAAAATCAGAGTATCTGGGATACATCATTACAAATAAATCTATAAAAAGTACAAGTTGCTGAAATGCTTTTTGCAGGGAAATGTACAGGGTAGAAGAGGCATTGGAAGACGACAAATATTTTGGCTAAAGGACTTGAAGACCTGGTTTCCAACTACTACTACAGATTTTTTAAAGCAGCAGCAAATAGAATTATCGTTACCGGAATGACTACCAACAATCGGTAGCGGACCACACCAAAAGAAGAAAAAAAAGAAGTTTAGCGCAAAAACCGGTAGTCACTATCTGGATCAAAATGTTAAAGATCACCTCAATGAATTAAGTCGGTGAGTGAACTTTACAAGTAAAAGAAGTAATCATATTCCCATGAAAATCAACGATTACGCTGTAACTTTTTCCAACACAGCTAAGCATCTTAGTATGTGGTGGAGGTTGAATCCACTTAATGGTAATCTCTCACTAAATAACCCTCCCTTTAGCCATCTTCGGATAAATTAAATCATGAACCACAACCCTTGTTGTTTGCTCATGCTCATGGTGAAGAGTTAAATTGTTTGCGCTCAATCTGCTAGTTCCAGGGTTACACGAAATAGTTCTGTTTCTTATCACATGGTCACCGAATTATATGACTGAAGAATTTAAGAACAGAAGAGGTAAAGGTGTAAAAAGACACTAGTCAGACATTAATTATGCAGCCAGACACTGTGGTGAATGAAGTGAATGTGTCATTTGCAGGATGGAAAGTAGATGCTTTTCAGAGGGCCGTTAAGCATAAGTACTTGGTATAGGCATATATGGTATTAGGCATGCTGATAATCATAGGTGCTTTTCCAGCCAATGAGAAAGCCATGATAAACCACCTTACTCCTCCTTTTACTTAGTAAAGCTTCTAGAGGTTCAAACCACCCTTTCGGCTGATCACCTAAACAACAACCACCCCTGTTTTCAACATAGGACCTAAATGGGTGAAATGTTAAATACGCTACAAAATAGTAGGCCTAATTGTAAATTACATTTATTTGTTTACGAAAATTTACTTTTTATCTATCAGTTTTACTATGGTACTTTACAATGAGCTGCGCAAAATTTCTGAATATGATATTTAAATTAACAGGCGGTAGGAAATTACTTTCAAGAGAAGAGGTATCCAGTGGTATATTCTCCGTTTAGAACTACGGAACCATGCTTAACTAAATTATTTATTGTAAATATTATCAGCTTACCAACTAATACACCAATATAAGAGTAGAATGTAATAACGACAGCAGTGGAATTTTTACCTGAAACAAGAAGTAAAAAAAATTACACGTTAAACAGTTAAACTGTCATCAATAAAATATATTATATAAACATATAAATATTGGAATTATAAAATAAGATTATAATATTGTCAGGTTACAATAATGATTTTTTTAGTAATAATTTATTTATTATAAGAAATAAAGTGTATTGTAAAAAAAGGTGAATGTACGGACCAAGAACCTTTTTTTGTATTAGAAAGCTGTAATTAAAGAAAATTATTTCCAACATTGCAGAGATATTCCCAACCTTCTTCTTTCCTCAGGCATGTATCCAAAAACCTGTTTTGAAAATCTGTTTTCCTTCATTTTTTTAAAATACTTCATAAATTTATTAATTTGAAATTAATTTTACTGGACTTTTTTAGCTTCTATTACTTCTTTACTAATTTACGAGACAGCTAAAACAGGAGTGTTATCTATGGAATGCATACAGTTTTTCTTGAAATGTTCCGCTTATAAAGATTTAGAAATTTTAATTTTAAAATTTCAGAAAAATTCAGATAGTAGTTAGCTTTAAAATTTATAATACACAAACTAATACTTAGATTATTTTTATAATATATCATTTAAGGCTTCAGGGAAAACGTTATGATCAGTTAAAATCCGGAAATAGAAATCTTTGTCCCACCGGAATACTTTTTCAAACTATACAGTAAATACTGGGTAAGGAAGAAAAATGAAACAAGAAGTAAAAAATATACTTACAACATAATGGACATTTAATGATAAAATATATTTTACAAGTACATTACATTATTGTACCGCACATAAATTTTCTCCATATCAGTTGCATAAAAAAAACGAAATAGATTTGAATAATTTTGAACCAAGATTGTACTGTGTATAGTACTACATATTTTATTCATTTATCTCAAATACGTATTGCATAAAATATGTATTACTTCTTTGTAATAACAAGAAGAGAAACGTGGAAAATATTATATGCAATTTCTTATTTTTTTCTAGACTGATGGCATGTTTGAGGTTAGTTTTGCTACTACAGTAAAAAAATAATAGTAATAATAGTTTGTTTGCTCTAAACTATAATACTAGTTTTACATAACCTCTTCAGTCTTCACAATGGAACTACCTAAGGTATGTACATGCGGTATAAATTGTACACGTCTTATCATATCAACGGAAAGATCATAATGCATGAATTTTATAGTAACTTATATTATGGTGCTTTCAAATATAGTGCTTTAATATTTTGATGAAAAATTTAAATAGAATTTAAATAAATAAATAAGAAAATTTATAGTAAATACCATGCAGAATTTATTGTAGGTATAACAAACCATAATAACGTTCTCGGGGAAAAAATTACATCAAGTGAAACTATTACAAGCTATTGTTTTGATTAAAATACCCCTTAATAAAATTTAAAATTCTCTTCAAAAATTTAAATTTATAAATCCTTTTAACGAATAGTTTGGACTCAGGATGCATAATTAATGCTAAGTACACAAGTAGAAATTAAATGGTAATAAATTAAATCGTAAATAATGAATATCGTAGATGTTTATCTACTCATAATAGGCAGGTGGAATTTTATTTACCGTTTACATGATTGAACTATTTAAGAGCCGACGAGGTGTAAAATACACTGGTAAGAGTTATATCCTCTAAGAATAATGAATTTCATTGTACAACCAGACCTTGTGGTTAAAGAAATGAAGATGTCATTTTCTGGGTGGAAAGTAAATACTTTTCAGAAAGCTGGGTATGCTGATAAGCATACTGTTTCACTTAGTGTTGTTTAGGTCAACAGCCGAAAGGCTGGTTTGAACCTCTAGAGGTTTTACTAAGTAAAAACGAGGAGTGAGGTGGTTTACTATTGCCTTCCTCACTGAGTTGAAAGAGTATGCTTATCAGCATGCCAAGCCCTCCGTTAAGCATCTACTTTCCACCCTGCAAATGACACCTTCATTTTATTAACCACAGGGTCTGGCTGTATAGTGACATTCATTACTCTCAGAGGAGATAACTCTGACTAGTGTCTTTTACACCTCTACCTCTTCTGTTCCTAAATAGTCAGTAATATAATTGGCTGACTATGTGATAAGAAACAGAACTGTTTTTTAGCCCTGGAACCATCAGATCGAGTGCAATTAATTAAACACTCCGCCTGCCTGTAATGGGCCTAATTTTCACCTAACGCAACCGAAACAAAATTATATTAACGAAATCGTCTAGCGGACACGTCATCTTCTTCCCTCGCAGTTGTGCGTCGATGGCTGCTTCGTCGGGTCCGGTGGGCGTAAGGCTCGGTCTTCTTACATCAATGAAAAATTGCTGTTGGAATATTGAAATCGAGGGACCGCTGTGGGTATCGCTTGCGTCAGCGGGCGATGACGGTCCGGTCGACGGTTTACGATGATGGGACGGCGAGCGAAAGCATCATCTTCTCTCTTGCGGGGTCGTCGATAAGTCTTCACTGGGTTCGGCAGCCGTGTGCCGTGGTGGACGTCCTGTCGATGCTGTCTGGTGGAAGTGAATCCCTCGGTATCTTGATCGGAATTGAATCGCTGCTTAGTGCAGTGCTCTTTATATAGTCGCCGAGAGCGCTGTGGTAGAGAGCGGCCACTGGCTTGGCCTTGATGACAAAGGCCTCTGTCGGTGGGGAGCCGAGAGGTTTGACGGGACGCAGTCAAAGGGCCTACCGCGCCGACAAAGGCCGAAAGAAGTATTGAAGGCCGGCAGCACAGTAAATGATTAATTAGAAGGGGTGATGGTGACACTTAAATAGTTCAGTTATATAATTGGCTAACTATGTGATAAGAAACACAACTATATTTTTTTGTAGCTCTGATACCATCAGATCGAGTGCAATTAATTTAATACTCCACCTGCACGTTTTTAGAAAAGGTGTGTGTGTGTGTATTTGTGTGTATGTGTGCGCGCGCGCGTGTGTGTATGCGTGTGTGTAAATCAGCCACAACGATTCGATTTTAATATTATAGAAAGATACCTAATGTAATACAATAGTTATTGTTATTTCTGCAGTGTTATTGGAAATATTCTACAATATAAGATTGAAAATTTATTTCAATTGGAATTGTCTAATATATGATTTCAGTGGTATAGGATAATAGTAATAAAGATGGCAATTGGACGGATATCATTGTGGAATGATGATAGTGCATGAAGGGCGGTGATTCAGTTGTTAGTGTTTAAGATAAATCACAACGGAGGATTGTACACGATGACACCACAAATACTCCCGTTGTGCCTCTTCACATACACGTTTATATATACATTCAGTCTGTATTTGTAAACCAATGTTATACAATACGTGTATCGAGAGAAATGTTTTGGAGAATGTTAAGGATATACGACTACAGGATTTGATGAATTGGTTTAAAGCATGTTACTGCGTATACTGTAAAGACACGCATTATACGATTTCCTTTTACACACTTTACTCTTTAGTTATTTACATTTCAGATTCCATTTTCTATGCGTAGAATTTGGCTGAATATATCTTAAACAATTTAAGCTGTATCGCTTCAATTTCATTTCAAATTATTCACTAAAATAATGAAATACAATGCAATTTACTTGTTATAAATTGTATTTTTCATTTTAAATACTTCTTTTTTTTAATTCCTAATATGTGTATGTTGCAATCTATTCAATTCAGAACAATAAGCAACCCCATGACCCAATGAGATGAGGATGATGTGTATGACGTGTAAATGAGGTGTAGTCTTGTACAGACTCAGGCTGACCATTCCTGAGAGAGTATTGTTAATTGAACCTCAACCATCAAAGTACACCGGTAACCACTTTCTAGCATTCAAATCCGTATAAAAGTAACTACCTTTACTAGGATTTGAACCAGGAACCTTCGTCTCCGAAAATCAGCTGTTAAACAGCTGATTTTGGCGACGACGTTACCTCTAAACCAACCCGGTGGGTTTTTAAATACTAAACACAATTATTTCAATACCCAAAACCAAAATTTTAATATGCAATCCACTTTTATGACTAATCTGGACTTATGGTGTCCATGCTCTTTGGAGTAGCGGAACAGAGTATTAAAATCGATTTAGGAATGTCAAATCAAAATTCTTAAAACTTGATTTGGCAATTCTTTTTATTAAAGCAATAAAACCCTCTACAATGATTTCAATATTCCAACAGTAAACGCCCTAACCACGTCCTAAATTTTTAATATTCAAAACCATTTTGAGACCAATCTGGATTTATAGGGTCAGATCTTTGGAGTAATCGCATAGAATAACTTAACTTCTTGACGGACATTGACACATATATAGTCATTAAAACCACAGTTTGATATGTTTGTTTCAACTCTACTTTGAGGCCAAATTGCTACATATGTTGTCAGAATCCTTTGTTGATTGCGGCACTGCTCTCTTGTTGCATTATCAGCTGGTATTCATATCTACTGCCCATAACAGACAGATGGAGTGTTAAATTACTCGCACTTGCTGCTAGTTCCAGGGCTACAAAAAATAGCTCTGTTTCTTATCACATGGTCAGCCATTTATATGACAACCATTTAATAACAGAAGAGATAGAGGTGTAAAAGACACTAGTTAAAGTTATCTCCTCTGAGAGTTATGAATTTCATTATATAGCTAGACCCTGTGGTGAATGAAGTGAAGGTGTCATTTGTATGGTGGGAAGTACATTGAAGGTTTTCAGAGGGTCTGGCATGCTGATAACCATACCTTTCCACTCGGTGAGGAAGACAGTAGTGAACCGCTTCTCTGCTCGATTTACTTATAGGTAGTAAAGCCTCTAGAGGTTTAAACCAGCCTTTCGGCTGAAGACCTGAGCTGATAACCATACCTTTCCACTCGGTGAGGAAGACATTAGTGAACCGCTTCTCTGCTCGATTTACTTAGTAAAGCCTCTAGAGGTTTAAACCAGCCTTTCGGTTGAAGACTTCAACAACTACATTCAATATGTAATTTCGTTTTTTCAGACCAAGGTTATAGTTAATTATCAAAATTAACTTGTCCTTCAAGAGATTAAAGTTGATTCAGTCTTTTCAATTACACTTTTTAAGACATGCTTCTGGCAATCCTTTTTATGTAAGCAATAAAACCCTCCACGACGAGTTCAAAATTCCGACAGTAAAGGAGCTAACCGCGTCTTTGTATAGTACATTTCACGAAAGACTAGATTACCATCTAAACCAACTAACCTGACACCTAGCTACAAGGAACTTCACAACTGTGCGACGTCAAAAGCGAAAATGGAGCAGAGACTTCTCAGTCTGAACGGAAAACACCCGTAGTTCAAAACGGAGAACGTACCACTGGATACCACTCCTCCTTAAAATTAAATTCCATACTGCACATTAAAAATATCATTTACGGAAATTGTGCCACTTAATGTAAAATACAGTATAAAAATTAATGACAAGAAAAATACATAATCCCACTAATCCAAAAACTCGGATGATCAGATAGTTATAGAACGTGTTTTTTAAATCATAAAAACTAATTTTATAATGAATTAAAAATATTTGTAATAGGCTTCTAAATACAAAAATCTGGTGTTAACATTCAGACGACTTTATCTTGCCAATGTAAATAAATAAAAACATATAACGTACGTTTAATGATGACGACTTAATAAAACTAAATTAAAAACATAACTTAATTTAAAACATAACTGAAAATATCTCAAGAACGGAATATCGTAGAAAGTTTAAACTTAGAACTTTAGTTAAATAACACTGTTGGACCAGACACGAACATTTTCATAAAAATCGTTCAATTGGAAATAGTAGTTTTCGTGCACTTTTCACTTTTTTACGATTTTCTAAAAAAACGGTTCGTACGATTTTATTAAAAATCGACTCATTTACTACATTTTTTTTGCTCCTACAAGATGTGGTAAACACAATATCTATTGGAATACTTTAGGGTTTATGTTCACGTTGTAAAAAAAACTGTTTCTTTAAGATTGCGGCTTTAACATGAATTTTACATTAAAAATTTATAAAAACCTGAACTTTAATTTCAAAATATTTATTTTCTACAACGCTTATTTTAGTCTTTTCCTGTGAGTGTTTAAAATCGGGTAACGTTCTTCATTTTTCATTTTTTACTAATGATTAAAGGTTAAAATTTAATTTACAAGAGAAATTTGTGTTGAGTGTTTAACCTCAAAATTTTATGGTTATACGAGTTATGAATAAACAAGTTCATGCAAGTTCGGGATAAAAGAGGAACAAAATATCGGCAGTTATTAATTTAAATCGGAGAGGCTGTAGATCAATAACGGCTTAAGCTTAAAGCGTAGGCCTGTGAGTTTTGAAAGAGATGACTTTCATTAAATCAGTATCGTAGAGTTTTAAAATTGTGTTTAAAATATTATAGCCATTTATAATAGAAGACATTGAACAAGTCTATGCAATTTATTGTCAAGCTTTTGTAATAGATTGTGTAGTTAATGTTGCGGAACATTTCAAAAGTTTTTATCTTTCAAGCCGACTTTATACTTCACAAAATTACTTACATTTTTTGTTTAATACAATTAATAAAATAATATCATTTTTTTAACTATTCAGAAAGATTGTTTTTTATTATTCTACTTCGTTGGATTGGCTGATAACTCGTTAAATCATTAAATCAAAGGCCTTGGATTCGTTTCCTGGAAAACTAAGGGAAATATTTATATCCTGTATTTACAACTTATTTAAAAACCTGTAGCCTAACTTTGTGTATTCGCTAATGATGCAATAGTAATTTAATTCAGTGAATTCAGTAAATTCTCAGTTTAAAAAAAATATAGCAAAATTAAATCCGAGAATCCGACATAGTGGCCAGCTGCGCTGACCACTACACCAACGGATCGGTCAAAACGGAAAATGGAATCGGGCTAAAAAGGGGATATCCCGACTTTTTGTTAGGTGAATTAAATTCCTGTTTTTGTCTTTTTTTGAATTTATACATAGTATCTGGCTATTTGTGATGTGGACAGCTTTCAGGCAAACATCCAAATCGTTCAAAAACGCATAATTTGAATTTGAAAATAAAAATCAGACTCCTCGATATTCTCGATATAATTGTATACAGTGAAATCTTGGACCTTTACGGAAGCAACAACGACAAAACTGGAAGTGTTCGAGATATGAAATTACTGAAGAATTCTTACGAGATTGGTAAAATTTGTTATCTCTCTCAGAGTAAACACCTTGAATGTTTTGATGCCTCGTGTTAGCAGGCCGTAAAAGCCACGATGGCCTTTCGGTAACTTTTTCGGTAACATGTTACTGACTTAATTTCAACAACCCTTACAAACATTATTTAAATAAATTCTTTTCAAAATTCGTTTTTTAAATAATATTATCGAAGTACATCTATAAAATTTGATATGTTTGTACAGTAAGTTGATGTTTTGATGGCCCAATCAATCGGTTATGCATCGTGTCGGAAGGCGTGGCTTTTAATTTACCTCCCGTTTTCCTACTTGAGATCTCAATAATAATTTCACAAGATTCACCTTAAAAATGATAAAATTAGAAATTATTAAAAGATTTATATCATTTTCTATTCGATATTTTCTTAAAAACCTTAAAGTGTACGATGAATCAAACATTTGGCGTATGGGCGTGTTGACAGGCCATGAAACAAGATGGCCTCCCGGACACTGGTCCGGGATTTTAAAACTTATTCCTTCCTTCTTATAAAATTATTGTAATAATTAATGCGTAAAATGTGTCTTTTAATACACGTTTTAATTATATTTTCGATATAGACTTAACAAAATTAGGTATTAGGTTTACAATTGAAAAAGAAGTGTCTGGTAGTCTGAATCATTCACTGTTGTTCAGTGTATGTAGGAGGTGGCAACTATATGACTTTCCAGTCTGCAGTGTAAGGTTGTGTTATCTGTAGTAGAAACGATTTTTAACATAAAAACTTGTTATGAAATACGTGATTCAATAGAATTTTCTTAAGGGATTTGTAAAATTTATTTGTTTCCGAGTAAACAACTTGAGGTTTTGATGCCTCATATTAGCAGGCTGTAAAACCAAGATGGCCTTTCGGTAACTTTTCCTGGAACATGTTACCGACTTAATTTCAACAATCTGTACAAAAATTATTTAAAAAGATTATTTCTCAATATTCGTTTTTAAATAATATTATCAAAGTAGATTTATAACATTTGATATGTTTCTAAAGTAAGTTGATGTTTTGATGGCCCAATCAACCTGTTATGCTTCGTGTCGGTAGGCGTGGCTTCTAGTTTACCTCCCATTTTCCTACTTCACAAACGATCAAAATTACCAATGGCACAAAAATTACGCATATATTGTTTTCTTTTGAAACCTATTTGGACCTACGGATCCCAAATTTACGGTTCAACCAAACCCTCTAATTTGCAACGAATTCAAGCATTCCAGTCAAAAACATTACGCCTTATAGCAAATGCACCTCTTTACGTTAGCAACAAAACCTTACATACAGATTTGAAAACACCACTTGTACAAAATTCCATTGAATACCTATACAAACGCTTTCACGACAAGTCACACGAACACGAGAACCCCCTGGTGCGTTCACTTTCCTCCGTCCATTTACCTGATAATCCCCCTAGACGCCTTAAAAGACGCTGGAGTAGAGACCTGCTAATTTGATATACAAATTTCATTCTTGGGGAGGCACCAATGGGGGCCCTACCCCTCTCATGCCTATCATGTCATTTACATTATTATCATAATCATCACATTTGCTTGTTGTAACGTTTTACAGTTGTAAATAAAGAATTAAAGAGAAAAAAAAAAAAAAAAAAAAAAAATTTCCTACTTATGATACCAATATTCATTTCATTAGATTCGCCTTAAGAATGATAAAATTAGAAATTCTTAAAAGATTTATATAGTTTTCTATTTAATATTTCATTAAAAACCTGAAAGGATTCGATGAATCAAACATTTGGCGTAGAGGCGTGTTGACAGGCCACGAACCAAGATGGCCTCCCTGTCACTGGTCCGGGATTTTACAACTTATTCCTTCCGGCTTTAAAAATTATTATTTTTTTATTTTTAACGTCCGACTGTTCTGCAATTACTGCTAATGCAGACGGAGAATGATGAAATGATTTTTTGTAACGTATGAAAAAATGCCGTGCCTGAATGGGATTCGAACCCAAGACCGCATGACGAGAGGCGAGCACGTTACCAAATTTGCCAATGCGGCCGGCAATTATTATTCAAAAACATGGTAAATAAAATTTAAGAATGTGCGCAGTTAAAGAAAAAAGTAGAATATATAGGATACTTCAATAAAAATGTTAATAAGTGCAAGTTGCTGAAGTGCTTTTTGCAAGAAAAGGTACAGGGTAATAGAGGTGTCGGAAGACGACGAAAATCTTGGTTAAAGAACTTGAGAACTGGTTGGTAACTTCTACTACACGAGTCATCAAATTAACAGCGAAAAGAATTATCATTGTCAGAATGATAACCAATATTCCGCAGCGGATCGGCACCAAAAGAAGAAGAAGAAGGAGAAGGAGAAGAAGAAGAAGGAGAAGGAGAAGAAGAAGAAGGAGAAGGAGAAGAAGAAGAAGAAGAAGACGAAGAAGAAGATATCTTTGATAATATTTCAAGTTTTACACATACACTAACAGTATTGTTTGTTTTTTGAACAAGTATCTCTACAGGGAGTTACCGTTCAATGTCAATTTTTATTATGTACAAATCTATTTATTGTTTTTTAAAGAACAGGATGTAGAAAATTCAGTTAGTAAAAATAAAACATGTACGAAAATGTTGTGAACGTTCATGAATGCTGAATATAGTACCAAGATCGCTGAACATTACTTTCGTTAGTTTACCTTCAACTGAAACTTACAGTACGTACGTCTTCCACTGCATTGTATATTTTGAAACTCCCACTTCAATTCTTAAAGTAACGTTTTCCCCCATCCCCTCTTCCTTCTTCCCCCGTGCTGGAAGTAGCGAGCGAGTGGGTGAGTGAATGTAATCCCATAGTGGATGCAGTAGTCAATAAGGTTTTTTCCTTTCTACATGGCAGATGTGTGTACGTGACGTCGACGTTCTTTCATAAAGCAGTAACTTACTTACTTTCTTTTCAAGTTTTCACGTATGACTAGCTGTATTAGAAAATAAAATGTTTGTCCGTCTCAATTTATTGTGTGCGTGTATATGTAGAAAACCCTTTTTTTAAATGCCTCTAAAATAAATTTATTTATTCAAAAATTATTATCCTATCTTATAAAAAATTATATTAAAAGCAAAAATTCCCATAACAGGCAGGTGGAGTGTTCAATTATTTGCACTCGATCTGCTAGTTTCAAGGCTTCAAAAAATAGTAATGTTTTTTAACACATGGTCAGCCAAAAATATAACTGAAGCATTTAATAACAAAAGATGTAGAAATATAAAAAACACTAGTCGAGTTATTTCTTCTGAGAGTAATGAATTTCATTATACAGCCAGACCCTTTGGTGAATGAAGTGAAGGTATCATTTCAGGGTGGATAATTTGCAGAGAGCCTGACATGCTGATAAGCATACTCTTTTCAATTCAGTAGTAAAGAAGGCAATAGAAGACAATAAAGAAGGCACCTCACTCTTGAGGTTCAAACCAGCCTTTCGGCTGAAGACATAAACAACAAAATGAGTAATAAGGTGACACTGAACATTCTTTTTTTATCACGTAGAACTATTTTAAAAATGTTCACATTGTTAGGCAGTCAGAAGTTTTATGTTACTCAATATTCATATATTTTTTTTGTAATCCCTAATTTGTGTAGGCTACTACGTTGCAATCTGTTCAATTGAGAACAATAAGCAACCCGATGACCCAATGAGATGAGGATGATGTGTATGGCGTGTAAATGAGGTGTAGTCTTGTGCAGACTCAGGTCGATCATTCCTGAGAGAGTATGGTTAATTAAACCCCAACCATGAAAGTACACTGGTAACCACTGTCTAGTATTCAAATCCGTATAAAAGTAACTACCTTTACTAGGATTTGAACCAGCAACCTTCGTCTCCGAAAATCAGCTGTTAAACAGCTGATTTTGGCGACGACTTTACCTCTAGACCAACCCGGTGGGGTATAATAATGATATACGAGAACCATAATATTCTCAATTTATTTAAGTTTCTTTGAAGATGAGTAGAGGTCGTAAGAGATTAATATTGTTTAAACAAAGTTGGTTGAAGAGCGATTTAGTCTCATTTATTTATCAATGAAATAGATTTTAACTCAATTTTTGTTCATCAAAAAATACGGATCGTAATTTTAATGTAGAATAATTTAGATCCGGAAATTTTCACGTGTATAAATACTACTTAAAATATATATTTATATAAATTGTAAGTAATAAAATTTATTTGATGTCATAAAAATATATCATAGGACGGAAGTAGTATTTTCAGACAGATCTTGAAAATATTTATGTACATAGTCGTTCATATAAGATCTACTGCAGAAGCTGCCAAAAACTCGTTGTTTTACGTTGTGAGCGTCCTAGTGTTACGCTAACCCGTTACGTTTTTCCTGTAAAATTTTTATATCCATCCCTATTCAACCGCACTTGGTATTTCCTTTAGAAATCCTCTCCCATAAAACCACTGATAGCTCTAAAAATACTGTTGCCCCCGTTTTGTATATTACTTTCACCGTTTTTTCTTCCCTACTTCTTTCGTGTTGTCTCATCAATTCCTATTACAGCTGCATTTTTCAGATGTTTTGACCGTTCCAAATATATCTACGTCATGGTTTGTACCTTAATAAAATTTCAAAATATCCACTTTTCTTTCCGAAAATGATACTGCCTTATTGTATTATTCATGCAGACTATAATGGACATTTTTACTTAAACCACGTGCAATTGCTATACACATAATTCAATGATTACTTCCTGGCACGTTATCTACAGCTAAGTGACAAATTACATCCAACAAATAAAAAGTTAAGGAAGAAAGAACACGTAAATTAACTTATTACTTTTCTTCAAGGACATAATTTATGACATAACGCTTCCGTAAGGATCAGAATATAGAAATTACAACTACTGGAAGTAAATGAACAGTAATAATAAAAATAAAAATCCGATTTAAAACACTCATATGATTTTCTCTTGCCAATTTAAAATGAACCAAATAAATTATAACTTAATTTTAATTATGTGTAAATGACGCTAAATGAAAATTAACCTAAACTGGATTTAAATAAATTGCAAGAAAAATACGGAAAACCACTAATTGGCGAAAAAATAATTTCTTAAAAACATGATTGAAATAATATTTGTACCAAATTTTATATTTTTTTGTGACTTTACGAAAGCATAAGTGGCATGTCTTCTAAAATTCGTGGAGGGAGTGCTTTATTTTATTTCTATTGAACTTTTTGTGAAATAATGATTTTGTAAAAAAACAGGTTTTAGAACAATCAAATACTATTTTTAATTAGGTGTTTCTTCGTTGAAAATGTGTTTCATTTGCAAAAGTTATTTTTGAACTTCCTTCTGCATTGCAAATTTGTTTAAAACTGTTTCTCTGAATGATTTCACCCAGATACTTACAGTTAAAGCCATTTAACAATAGCGTTGATAAAAAAAATACGACGGAGTGACGGTGGCATGATTCAGGCCAGCCTACGTGATCATCCAGCTGACACACCTATAAGGCCTACTCACCTAGTAGGTTATAATGCACTTTTTTATAATTCAGTTTTAGTTATTATGTGTTTTCATAAAAATTGTTAAAAATAATGCGAGGTGCAATTAGTATGGGTCACGCTATGCAATCTGGGTTGAGTTTTAGCTAATGAGAGAGAACTGAATTGTTGACGTTTACTCTATCGCTAAATGGCTTTTGCTACATACTCGGTTATGATATCTACTCAAATGTTTCCATGTTCTGTTTCGTTGACTATTTTCATTGACTGACACTATATTTATTTATTACCAATATTTTACAAACCAGTGTCAGAAACTACAAGAGATAGCAACAAAATGTTTTTGGATTTGTAATCTAAACAAAAAACACATTAGTAGGGCTGTTAGTTGACCGAAAGTGGCCCAAAATTGGAAGGCAAGAAATCAAAGTCAAAATTTGGAAACAAAAAATATATATCTTTCGATTGTTCTTAAAGAGTAAATACAGACATCATTGGGTTTGAAGTGGCCCAAAACCGGAAGTTAAGGAATCAAGTTCGGAATTTAGAAAACAAATTAGTGTCATTTGATTATTCTTAAAGAGAAGATACAGGAATAATTGTTTTTACCATAAGTCAAAGTTATGCCTTTTTAAGATAGTCACCAGCCATGAGACGCGTTGTCACATAAAAGTGATTTTTTATAATATTATAAATTATTTTAACAGAATGTATTAAGTAAAAATGTACCAGTATATTTTCTTGTGGAAGTTATTTTGAAGTAAATTAAGGCGGAAAAATGTGTTACTCGATCATTTAAAAATAAGAATAGCGTCTTTTGGTCGCGTGACAAAACCAAAGAATAAACAGTAGCATTGTTGTTCTCTATGTACAACAGAGTACGTGTAGCAAAAGGAGTTTAATAAATATTAATGGTGTCATACAATAGGGGATGGCCGACACAAAGCACGCCTTAGTAATTAGGAAAACATTAATAACGCGTTACATTAGGCTCTACCCTGCCATATAGTAACGCTCCTCTCTGTGACACGATTACTTACTCCCTCTTGGTAAAACAGAAGACGCTCGCACTACCCTCACCGACATCCATCCTTAACTTCACCGCCCACCACCTACTCAAGACTTGCAAAATTTACTGACGAATAACACTCCCTCAAGTTGGTCCCAAACGACCCCTTTGTTTGACCTACATTAACTTACGGGTTCTTTTAAAACGATCAGTTACTAAGTTCCATCTTAAGTAACACATCGGTCTACTAACTTACATCTTTAAGTCTTTCTACCTCATCCATATTCGTTTCAATTCTCCTGCGTAAGCATTCATGAAACTCTGATTTAAAAGATCGAACGGTAAACTGCATTAAATGTCTCACTCATTTTCAATCAGTAGCCTTCTATATTTACTTACTTACTCATTTTATCTTTACAGTACTACTTCATGCCCAAAACGGGCAGGTGGAGTGTTATTTTAATTGCACTCAATCTGTTGGTTCCAGGGCTAAAAAAAATAGTTCTGTTTCTTATCACATAGTCAGCCACTTATATGACTGAACTATTTAAGAACAGAAGAGGTAGGGGTGTAATGTGACACTAGTCAGAGTTATCTCCTCTGAGAGTAATGAATTTCACTATGCAGCCAGACCCTGTGGTGAATGAAGTGAAGGTGTCATTTGCAGGGTGGAAAGTGAGTGCTTTTCGGAGGGCCTGGCATGCTGATAAGCATAATCTTTCAACTCAGTGAAGAAGGGAAAGGTAAACCACCTTACTCCTCGTTTTTACTTAGTAAAACCTCTAGAGGTTCAAACCAGCCTTTCGGCTGTTGACCTAAACAACAAAACCAGTACTACCTCGTTTATCCGCTTCTCTCTACTTTGGGCCGGAACCGTTTCGGAAAATAAAAATTCCGGAAACAAAAGTGAAAAGTAACGGTAAAACTTACACTTTATTTATACATTTTTAAAGAGAAACACTACACTATATTGTTGTTGTTTGGGTTATCAGCCGAAAGACTGATTTGAAACTTTGGAGCGATGGTTCTCAAAGTGGGGGGCACACCCGCAAAGGGAAGCGTGAAGACAAATTAAGAGGGCAAGGGACCTCAAAATAGCTTTGGCGTCCGCACGTCCAGTGCTGTTGGGATTCACGAGTCGAGTTTAAGCATCTAATACAAAGTGTACCCCAGTATTTACCTTTTTCAAGTACCTACTTGTTCGAAAAAGTATTTTCAGCAGTAACTTATTACAATAAAGACAAAGTATCGGGGCAAACTTGATATTGCCATAATTTACCTTGTGCACTTTTTAATAAGCAACCAAGGGCAGGGAATTATGTGAAATAAAATGCACGGTCATCCATCTCACTGATTTATTTTGTTTCTTACTTGTTTAATTTAATTTACAACTTGTCATGTAAAAAAAACAATAAAAATTAATGTATGGTTATTCAGTGTACCCTATTACTTGTTTTTTACTTTCTCTTGCCTATATGAATATATAGGAAGGAAAGTATTGTTTTCATGTCGATTTTTCGAAATCGAGTTTCACCGGATCTATACGTTTTCAGACCCCCTGAACCCAAAAAACATGTTTTTAGCGATTGGTCTGTGTGTGTGTGTGTGTGTGTGTATGTGTGTGTGTGTGTGCGTGTGTGTGTGTATGTGAGTGTGTGTGTGTGAACAGAATATCTCAAGAACGGAACATCGTACGAACTTGAAACTTAAGTTACATACCACTACCGGACCCGACACGAACATTTTCATCAAAATCGGTCAACCGGAAGTAGTAGTTTATTCGTATAATTTTTCACTTTTTTGCGATTTTCTCAAAAACTGGTCCTACGATTTTTTTTTAAGTCGCCTATTTTACTCAATTTTTTATTCTCTACAAGATAGGGTAGGCGCCATGTTTGCTGAAATTCTCGGTGAGGCTGTTTTCACGTAAAAACGTTGTTTTTTTAAGATTACGGCTTTAATATAAATTTTAGCGCAAAAACCTATATAATAAAAGTTGTAGAGAATTTAAAAACCTACAACTTCTGTTTCAAACATTTTTTGTATGACGCTTAGTTTAGCAGTAATTAGCGATTTTCTGATTTTTTCTCACGAAAACGTGTGAAAAATCGATTTTTTTAAGATTTTGGCCTTAGTAAGCATTTTACGACAAAAGTGTATATAACCAAATTTATAGGAAATTTAGAGATCTACAACTTTTATTTAACGTATTTTTCTCTACAGAGCCTAGTTTAGCGTGAAATAGTGATTTTCCGTATTTTTAAGCCAGACTGAGGTTGATTTTCGTTTTGAGTGTTTCACTCATGATTAAAATAAGGTTATGTTTATTGAGGTTAATTTTTTGTTTATTTCTAATATTTTATTACTAATGTTAAATTATATTGTAAATTATTTGCATTGGCAAGAGAAAGTTGTGTGAGTGTTTCACACCAGATTTTTTCATTACAACTTAAAAATATGTAAAGGGGCGTGGGAAGTTTTCTCCTAGACAGAAGGGGCGTGATAAAAAGTGTTTGGGAATCACTACTCTAGAGGTTTCATTAAATAAATCAAGGGATATTGTTGTTTACCATCGTCTTCCTCACTGAGTGAAGAAGTATGCATATCAGCATCCCAAGCCCTCTGAAATACATATACTTTCCACCCACCAAATGACAACATCTTCACCTTCATTCGCCACAGGGTCTATTTGAATAATAAAATGAATTACTCTCAGAGGCGATAACTCTTATTAGTATCATTTACACCTATATCCCTTCTGTTCTTAAGGGCTTGCCATATAATTGGGTGACCATGCGATAAGAAACAAAACTAATTTTTGTAGCTCTGAACTAGGAGATCGATAATAATCAAACACTCCATCTGTTATGGGCAATTTACGATATCGTAATATTACGATATCGTATAATCGATTCTCAGAGCAATGAATTTCATTATACAGTCAGATCCTGAGGTGAATAAGAGTGAAGTTATTATTTACAGGGTAGGAACTAGATGCTTTTCGGAAGGCCTGGCATGCTGGTAAGCATACTTTTCCACTGAGTGAGGAAAGCATAGGTAAACCACTTCGCTCTTTGTTTTACTTAGTAAATCTTCTATAGGTTCAAACCTGTCTTTCGTCTGACAACCTAAAACACCACTGGTAACAGATAAAGCGATACAAATTAACAAATATAGGCTACTAGATTATTTAGACAGCATTTTTAATAAAATTAGTTTTACTCTCACATGTTTATTAAAAACATAATTTAATGGTAAGCAAAATTATTTAATTTCATTTTATAATACAATTAAAATGAGTGAGTCGTTCACCTTCATGCTGTTTAATTACAGACAGTCTCTGAAGAGTGAGTTGCGAATTCAATTTAAAGTGCAAAGTAATCCCCTTGGGATCGGTTTTCTCTTTCCTCCATCCTCGCTTTTCCACGAACCTATATCCCTTTTCCTCTTTTCTATGTTGCTTCTCATCACGAAAATTTTCCGAAGGAATAGTTGATTGCAATTGTTAAATTAGACATCTGTGCTTGCAAACCGGTGTTAATAATACTTACGACTCGGTCAAATATTTAATTTCAATGCAACTTAATAATTGATAAAAAACAATTAAAATTTAAAAATAACAAAAAAACAAATACAAAAAGGAACTTAGCCTGCTTGTTTTTTTAATAATAGGCCTATCGTAAATACAAAATGTAAACAAACAAAAAACAGGAAAACACATAAAATATTTACAGAACCATTTTATTTGAAATGGTTTAACAAAAATAACGAAAAAATGTATATTTAAATACAGTAGAATAAAAACAAACAAAAAACGGTTGTGCCATTTACGTTAAATGATATATGTTTTTACTATAGTCTTTGAAATATCAGTAGGCGGTGACATTGCTAACCGTTATTTTCTTCATAAAATAGCAATTAGCATTTTTACTTTCTTTTGCCCTGTATGACAATATAGCAAGAAATTTATTGTTTTCATGTCGATTTTTCAAGCCAAATAGAACCCTAAAAAATATAGCAGAAAACGTCGGACTCCAAACCTCCTATGAAAAGACCGAAATAATGCCAATCACAAATAAACCGATTCACATCACCCTTATGAACGGACAAGTGATAAAAACCACAGATAAATTTAAGCACTTTCGAGAAATAATATCAAGAAA
Organism: Catonia carolina; assembly: GCA_035578175.1. Classification (NCBI taxonomy): domain Eukaryota; kingdom Metazoa; phylum Arthropoda; class Insecta; order Hemiptera; family Achilidae; genus Catonia; species Catonia carolina. The sequence continues at coordinate 5,853,807 of JAQMRL010000013.1, forward strand.
CATAAACGAAAAACGAGCAATCCAAAAAATAATCAAGAAACTGAGACTTGCACAGAAACTGACTTGGCCCACGTACAAAAAGAAGTTTCTCTCAATTATGACAAAAATTAGACACTACAATACAGTAACAAGACTAGAAACAACTTATACATGTGAAACACTGTTTATCATGAATTATTATCACAGTTATGAATAGAACATGAATAGGCATGAATAGAACAGAAGAACTTCAGAGAGTGGAATGAAGAACGATCATTAACAAAAAACATATTGAATGAAAAACACAAACTTCTCACCAATGAAATTATATATGAGAAGAACGAACCCTTACTAAACACTATGAGAAAAAAAATAAAGCTTCTTAGTCATCTACGTAGTAAGGCTACCTGAAGAACAACTGACCAAGAAAATGCTAACTTACCAACAGAGAAATAAGTTAAGAATAATTGGCTACGGGATATAGAGGAAGACCCTAAAGAGGTAGAGATAACGTAAAAACAGATTTTAAGCTGAAAGGAAAAACTACTCTAGAAAGCAAAAATCAAAACTCCAACACAAAGAAAATACAATATAAGAGAGGATTAGAGATTCCAGAGATCTAAAAGAATGAAAGAGTATTGGGCAAAGAAGAAAAGTTCCCGGAACAGCCTTCCTAACCTTGACTAGATTTGATCCAATTAGGGTCTAAAAACCAAAAAACATGTAATAAAATTATTTAATATGATTTAATAAGTCATTTCAGAAAGCCCATGAGTTAAAATTTTACATTTTTTAGAGCATTTTAGGATTAACAGAAACCATATAAGTCTGACTTTCCTTAAGTAATATATAACACTATGAAAAGGCTTACCCTGAAAGATATACAGTGTTTCTTTCTAATTAATAAATGAAAGTGAGTGTTCTTATGAAGCTTAAGCTATACTTTCTAGTGGTAGAGGTCACACAAAGGTTCTATGCAAAAATCTTTTTAAGGTGTATAAATACTGTTTCTGACAACGATGAAGCTCATGAATAACCCTGAAAACCAACATTTTTCTCTCTTAAAGTTAAGAATTTCAATTTTTATTGTTGCAGAAAGCTATTTTAAGTCATTATGTAAACTACTAAAATAAATAAATAATACTATTGTACAGCACAATTTTCTTCTGGTCTAACAACGTATTTTACAGAAAACAACTAACTTAACATTTTACTCCAATTTATTTCAAAAACACCTGTCACCGGATGGCGACATTAAGGGGCAAACCTTATTAATTTGGTGGCCCTGAAAAAGGCCTTTTAAGCAGTAGTCGTCTGTCGTAGTCGTCGTGGCGGTCGAGGAGCTGGGCGACACGGCGTTACGTCGTCCAGCGGAGACGTCATCTTCTTCCCTTGCAGTAGTGCGTCGATGGCTGCTTCGTCGGGTCCGGTGGGCGTAAGGCTCGGTCGAGGGACCGCTGTGAGCATCGCTCGCGTCAGCGGGCGATGACGGTCCGGTCGACGGCCTACGGTGACGGGACGCCGAGTAGAAGCATCATCTTCTCTCTTGCGGGGTCGTCGATTAGTCTCACTGGAGTCCGCCAGCCGTGTGCCGTGGTGAACGTCTTGTAGTTGTCTGGATCGGTAGTGAATTCCTCGGAGTCTTGATTGGAATTGAATCCCTGCTCAGTGCAGCGCTCTTTATATAGCTGCCGGGAGCGCTGTGGCAGAGCGCGGCTACTGGTTGGGCCTTAATGACAAAGGCCTTTGCGGTGTGGAGCCGAAAGCTTTGTCGCTATGCCGTCAAAGGCCGGGAGAACTATTGAAGCCGGCAACACAGTAAATGATTAATTTGAAGGGGTGGCGGTGACACACCTTAAGCCTAAATTTTCCGTTATTTATAAACAAGTGGCTTGTCTTTGAAAAGACAAAAGTATATTATATTAGATTAAAGAGGACAGCCCTATAAACGAATTATATTTCTTAATATTTTTTAATTGAAACATAATAAATTATAAGTTTTATAATTTTCCAAAAGTTCGTTTTTTTGACTTCTGGTCTTTCTGAAATAACAGAGTCAATTACAATAAAACTATTATAATTATAATAAAAAATACAATACAGGGCGTGGGAGATTATGCAGATATGAACGACTTGCGCAAGTTAGAACAGCTTGGAGAATTACATCAATCATTTACCAGTCGAGAGACTAATTACAAAAAAAAATCTTTTTTATGTTTAATAAAACTTAATTGTTATTAATAAACTCAAGAAGATGTGGTTGTTAAAGTTATTTTTCGGTATATGTTTCTTTTTTTTAAAAGAATAATGATAATGAACACTACAGAGTTACTTACGCCACAATGGCATACAATGAAAATCGCACGACTAACTTTGCCCTGGTCTCATTTTGCTCAGTTTTACTTGCAGTACATTGTTAATTTTGAGGTTAAAACTAAATCGTCTGGAAAAGACAAGCCAACGCAACAAATTAAAATAAATAGCACTTTCTGGAAGGGTAATTATAATGGGAGCCTTCTATACTTTCTTTAATTATATATATCGACTTAACTGAATTATTTCCAAATTTTAACTCCGAGTAAACTGATTTTGAAAATTTAATTTGTTCTTTCAATTTATAATAAATATTAAAATGTGTTTCACCTTTTTATTGTTCTAAAATTCAATATCTAAAAAAAATTACGTTTACTGCTGACCTAGTTTTAAAAGAAGTTATAAATATACAAAAACATGTAGCTTTATAAAACCTTAATTTATTTAAAAATATTTTCGTAATTTGTATTAATTTTTATCATATCTCTTTGATGTATTTTTATGTACGATAATATTGTTAATATTGTCTATAAGTTGCTATAATATCTTTGACGTTGTATTTTCAACGATGGTATCCTGCATCACAGCTTGTGTTACAGGAGATACCTAGTTCCACATTTTGTATAAATTCCTATTTTAAGTTACCTAATTTAATTTCATTGTTTTTAATTTACGGTGCATTAGTGTAATATTATTTAGGTTACATTTTGTACTGATTTGTGTATTTTGCCTTTATGTTGTATTATATGGTATGATAATAACGAATGTTTAAGGATAAATAACCGATGTTATCAGGTTAATCAATTTAAAGAGTTTACAATTTTCAAATTTTATCTGATGGTTTATTTTTGTATACGTCTTAAATTTTTATTTATAAAAATAGAATTTTTCCATAAGAGTCATTTTTACTATAAATTACTACATAGGCCTACATTCAAAATTTCCTTATAATATCTGTATTAGTACGTAATTAGAATCTGTAGTCATTAGTATCTATATCTGTAATTAGTTAGGTCTGTTTATTTGAAATTGAATGTTCAGCTACATTTGAAATATTTAGTTTTTTTGTTTTTGAATGTCCAATACACCCAATAAACGCCCATAGCAGATAGATGGAGTGTCAAATTATTTACATTCAATCTGTTCGTTGCAAGGCTAAAATAAATAGTTCTGTTTCTTATCACATGGTCAGCCAATTAAATGACTGAATCATTTAAGAACAGAAGAGGTAGAGGTGTAAAAGATACTAATCGGAGATAGCTCCTCTGAAAGTAATGAATTTCATTATACAGCCAGACCCTCTGGTACATGAAGTAAAGGTGTCATTTGCGAAGTGGAAAATATGTGGTTTTCAGAGGGCCCGGCATGCTGATAAGCATACTTTTGCATTCAGTGAGGAAGGCAATTGTAAACCACCTCACTCCTCATTTTACTTAGTAAAACCTCTACAGGTTCAAACCAGCCTTTCGGCTGATGACCTAAACAACAACATCCATTTAGTCGAATCTTAAAATGTCGTGTTGGTCTAACCTAAATATAAATTGAGTCCCAGTCATTACATTTAATTTTATATATTGTGCACTTATCGCTAAGGTCCGTTTCGGGATCTAGGTATTTAAATAATTAATACACTAAAGTTTACAATTACAATTATTTATTACAACTAAAAGATTTACAAAATAAATAACAAACTAATTATAATGAAGTAATACAATAAATAACTCAATAATTTACTTAATACTACTTACAACAATTATATAGAATGCACATACACAAGGAAACTGAATACACAATGCACTTTTATAATAAAACTGAATAATTATAGTTGACCAACACAATGCTCGGATACGTGACCTGCACTACGCACCGGTAGCTCACTCAATAAACACTCGTCAAAGATCAAACGGATACTAACTGACTGACCGCCTCGGGGGGTCTCTTCATATAGGTGGATCAAAAAGATAATTCCAGAGAAGCAGAAAAATTTCATGCAAATAATAAAGTACAGAAAACCCTTTTTACTGGAAAAATCTTAACTATTGTAAACAAGTCAACAATAGAATAAAAGGTGTAACAGATAACCAACCGACCCTTTCACAAATAGTTGTACAACAAAGACCTTTTATAAGTAGGTATCCTTTTATAACTAACCCTATTGTTACTTTTTCACTCTTACTTTTACTCTTTACCATTTTATGCTAAAGTTCCAGAAATTTCGCGAACCATGTTCTTCTTCATTTACACCTCATTTACACGTCATACACATCATCCTCATCTCATTGGGTCATGGGGTTGCTTATTGTTCTGAATTGAACAGATTGCAACGTACACACATTAGGGATTACAAAAAAAAATGTTCTTCTTCGATATTGTCACAATATTATGTCTAAAATTAAATTTATCCATCACGTCGAAATTATGTTTATTATCTGATTTGAATATTTTACATTAAAAGTTATTGTATTCAAAATATAATAATTACTTGTATCTTTATTTGTCACTTTATTGTATATTGTTATAATAATAATTGTCTTATTAATTCTATAATACTTCATTTTTAAAGTTGCACTTGATTTAATATTTTAAAGTGGTTATATTTTGTATTTAAACACCAAGCAACATAGTTTAAATATCCTTGAAAACGGAAATGATGAGTTATATTTGGTAGTAACTTATCATTGTGTTTAAATTTAAAGTGAAAGATACATAATAGACAAAAGAGAAAAAAACTACTTCTGACTTTAAACAAATAGATTAAATGTGAATGATAAACGATTTTAAACGAGAAAGTGAAATTTCTGACGTCAATAAAAAGTTGAAGTAAGAGATAAAAGATACGGTACAAATTTTGACGTCAACCCAAAAAAATTAAACTGAATAATAAACGATAAATCGAAATAATTCAGATGTAAAACAAAAAGTAAAAGTGATAAGAGAAAATTGAATGTGTTCGTCAATTTTTACCATTAATAACTTTTGTCATAAAATTAATTCTAAGGCTAAAATTATAAAACATCTCATTTTTTTAACATTGCAATGAGCAAGATACGGGTCATTAACTAACGCTAAAGAAAAATGTTAAGCTGTAGAAAAACAAATATTAGAAATAAAATTAAGTTGTGGTTATTTTAAATTTTCTACAACTTTAATATTATTAGATAAAATATTCTCCTTGAATACATATTGTGACACTTAACGCTAAGGTCCGTTTCGGGATCTAGGTAATTAAATAATTTTTCATATAACTTTTTATTTAATGCATAATCTGTTATAAATAACACTAAATGCAACTTATCAATTAGACACAACTCATGAAAAAATTACAACCCACTGGTGTAATTAACAAATTATAACATGAAAACATTTCATACTGTTCTTAATTAATATTTACAATCAAAATTTTATAGTGATTTTTAAATAAATAAACAAAAAATAAATAAATATAAAATAAAAAATAACCAAAACTTCCTTTAAAACGAAAAACAAATAAGAAGTAATAAATAATAAGCACATGATTCCGAATATATGTACACCTAACTTTTCCGAAAATAATTCGAAACGTTCATTCAGTAATTTACAACATTCACACTCAAACACGACAGTCATCTACAAAACACTAACATTATATTATTAAATAATAATAATTAAATAATTAACACACTAAAGTTTACAATTACAAATATTTATTACACTAAAAGATTTACAAAATAAATAATAAACTAATTATAATGAAGTAATACAATAAATAACTTAATAATTTACTTAAAATAAATAATGAACAATATATAACTTAATAATTTACTTAGCACTACTTGCAATCAATTTCATAGAATACACATACAAAATGAAACTGAATACACAAAAACTGAAGTTAATACAGATACACAATAACTTTTCACAATACACACACAAACAAAGACAGTATTACAATCGTTTACCAACACAATGCTCGGAACGCGCCTGCACTACACCCGATACCTACTCGTCAAAGATCAAACGAATACTAACCCACTGACCGCGCTCGGGGGTCTCTTTATATACTCATTCAAAAAGATAATTCTAGAGAAACTCCATGCAAATAATAAAGTACAAAAAACCCTTTATAAATGAGTGCTAGAAAAATCTATTGTAAACAAGTCAACAATAGACCTATTGTAAGTAGAAAGTGTAATCAACCAGCCCTTTCATAAATAGTTGTACAACAATAACCTTTGATCATACACAATAGCGCAGTCCCATTAAATAATTTTTATGAATAGATATCCTTTTATAAATAGGTATACTTTTATTGTTACTATTGCCCTATTGTTACTTTTTCATTCTATTATCCACTCTTTACCATTTCATGAATGAAATGCTAAAAATCTGGTGTGAAACACTCACACAACTTTCTCTTGCCAATGCAAATAATTAATAATAAACCTAACATTATTAATAAAATATTAGAAATCAACAAAAACTAACCTCAAAAACATAACCTTATTTTAATCATAAGTGAATGACGCAAAATGACAATCGAACTCAGTTTGGCTTAAAAATACGAAAAATCACGCTTTCACGCTAAACTAGGCTCTGTAGAGAAAAATGCTCTGAACAAAAGTTGTAGATCTTTTAATTTTCTATAAATTTAATTATATACACTTTTGTCGTAAAATGCATACTAAGACCGAAATGTTAAAAAAATCGATTTTTTTCACGTTTTCGTGAGAAAAAAACAGAAAATCGCAAATTACCGCTAAACTAAGCGTTATACAAAAAATTGTTTGAAATAAAAGTTGTAGAATTTTACATTCTCTACAACTTTTATTATATAACGTTTTGCGCTAAAATGCATATTAAAGCCGCAATCTTAAAAAGAAAATGTTTTAACGTAAAAACAGCCTCAAGCAGAATTTCAGCAAACATGGCGCCTACCCAATATTGTAGAGCATAAAAAATGTAGTCAACCAGTTGATTTTTAAAAAAATCGTAGGACTAGTTTTTGAGAAAATCGCAAAAAAGTGAAAAATTATACGAATAAACTACTACTTCCGGTTGACCGATTTTGATGAAAATGTTCGTGTCGGGTCCGGTAGTGGTATGTAACTTAAGTTTTAAGTTTCAAGTTCGTACGATGTTCCATTCTTGAGATATTCTGTTCACACACGCACGCACACACACACACACACACACACACACACACACACACACACACAGAGACCAATCGCTAAAAACATGTTTTTTGGGTTCAGGGGGTCTGAAAACGTATAGATCCGTTTAAAACTCGATTTCTTAAAATCGACATGAAAACAATACTTTCCTTCCTATATATTCATATAGGCAAGAGAAAGTAAAAAACTGTTTTACTACAAGAGCACAGCTCCGCGACAAATATCAGCATACAAATGAATTACAGGTCAGCGTATCTTGTAGAGTATTAAACACGTAGGTATCTATAAGGCGATTTTAAATAAATCGTAAAAACTTTTTTGAGAATATCATAACAAAGTGAAAAATTGCATGAATAAACTACCTCTTTCAATTGATCGGTTTTGATGAAAATATCACGTCGGATCACCTAAACAAAACAAAATCTAACCAAAACCACGCAATCGTGCTCGCGTGCACACACTGACCAGTCACTGGAAACGTGTATAATTGGTTTATTTTGTTTAGGTGATCAGCCGAAAGGTTGGTTTGAACTTCTAGAAACTTTACTAAGTTGAACGAGGAGTAAGATGGTTTACCTTTGTCTTCCTCACTGAATGGAAAAGTATGGTTATCACCATGCCGTGTGAAGATTATCTACTTTCTACCCTGCAAATGACAACTTCACTTCCATTCACCACAGGGTGTATAATGAAATTCATTATACACCCTGTGAAATTCATATATTTTATAAAAAAAGTGGCAACAGAGGTACTGAAAACTTATATCACAGAACTAGAGGTTCAAGCCAACAACTTTTTGTAAGACCGAAAGTTAATAAATCCTTTTTTGCTAAAACTTTTGTTTTTTTGGGTCCGAAGTGTTTTAATCTGTTGCCTATTGAAATTAAAAATAGCTTAAACGTGTTAATATTTTCAAGAAAGGTTAAAGATTGGCTTAATGAAATAACTGATGTTGATTCACTTGTAAGAATTGTTGGTTAGTGTTGGTGTTTTACCGTTGCTGACTTGCAGTGCTTGCTATTCAGTCTTTGTAGGAATTTACTGATCTTGGTAAACAATATAACAATAATAACTGATTTTAGTGTTAGTCATGTACAGGTGAATATCTGCTCTGAAGATTGACGGCTGGGTTAATATTGTTGTTAAAAAATATAGTTAACATGCGCTGTAGCTGCCGCTAAAATTTTAATTGTCATTTGTAGTGGATGACGACATTTGATGTGTAATTTATTTCTATAATTCATTTGATTTGTAATTCATTTGTTAACTTGTTTTTATGTACTTTGTGTTTTTTTTTATACATATATAACCACCGTTTACTTGAGTTGGTGGTTATTTATTCCTAGTAGATAAGATATAATTTTGTATTTGTATAAAGTGGAATAAATAAATATTATTATTAATATTAAAAAAAAAATGGTTGGAGCAGTTTGCATAGTGTGCTACTACACCCATACTTACGATTATAAACGAATGAGTACTTCTCATAATATGAACCACGATCTATTTTACTTTCTCTTGCTTATATGAATATATAGGAAGGAAAGTATTGTTTTCATATCGTTTTTCGAAATCGAGTTTTCACCGGATCTATAAGTTTTTAGACCCCCTGAACCCAAAAAACATGTTTTTAGCTGTTGGTCTGTGTGTGTGTGTGTGTGTGTGTGCGTGTGTGTGTGTGTGTGTGTGTGTGTGTGTGTACAGAATATCTCAAGAACGGAACATCGTACGAACTTGAAACTTGAAACTTAAGTTACATACCACTACCGGACCCGACACGAAAATTTTCATCAAAATCGGTCAACCGGAAGTAGTAGTTTATTCGTGTAATTTTTTACATTTTGCGATTTTCTCAAAAACTGGTCCTACGATTTTTTTTAAAATCGCCTGGTTTACTCAATTTTTTATTCACTACAAGATAGGGTAGGCGCCATGTTTGCTGAAATTCTTGTTGAGGGTGTTTTCTCGTAAAAACGTTGTTTTTTAAGATTACGGCTTTAATATGCCTTTTACCGTAACAATTTATATAATAAAAATTGTAGAAAATTTAAAATCCTACAACTTTTATTTCAAACAATTTTTTGTATAACGCTTAGTTTAGCAGTAATTAGCGATTTTCTGGTTTTCTCACGAAAACGTGTGAAAAATCGATTTTTTAAAGATTTCGGCCTTAGAATGCATTTTACGACAAAATAGTATATTTTTTGATATAGAGTGATTAGAGGATAGATTGTGAGAATAAATAATCTATTGTGAGAATAGATTAATGAGTGATATAGATTAGATTGAATAGAGTGATTTTTTGTATTTTTAAGCCAAACTGAGTTCGATTTTCATTTAGCGTGTTTCACTCATGATTAAAATAAGGTTATGTTTGTTGAGGTTAGTTTTTTGTTTATTTCTAATGTATTATTACTAATGTTAAGATTATTGTTAATTATTTGCACTGGCAAGAGAAAGTTGTGTGAGTGTTTCACACCAGATTTTTTACTTATATTGATATATGTATTACTTGAATGTCAAAATAAATATTTTATAACAGAATAGTCCAATTGCAAGCTGAGTCATAAATTTTTAGTTGATTAATTAGATTGTATTATACTCTGCAGTGTTTGCTTTTATAAGTGTCAACAAAACATGTAAGGCTATTTCTGTTTAAAATATATATTTATACTGTATACAACTAGGCATAGCTAGATTACAAGTGAGTGTTGTAAAAGTTTTTCTTGAAATAAAATCCAATAATTTATTATGTTCTGTTTAATATTCATTTCTATTTAAAAAAAATTAAAATTAAATAATTTATTAAATTAAGTTTATAAAAATGTTCTACCTAGTTTATTAAATTTCTGATTATATAATCACAAATTAGTTCATATATTGTTAATGCTACACTCAGACTTAAACGTACCCTACATAAATGACGTTTTCTTAAAACTCTATACAAAATTTAGAAAGAAACTCGTGAAACACCATAACCCATTGATCTCAAAATATGGCTACGCAGACTCTCCCAAACAATCCAATAAGACGTCTAAAACGTCGATGGAGCCGAGACCTCATCAATTAACGTAGAACTGTAATTGACTATCTATTACAGTGTTGTAAATGCTACACTTATCTATTCACGTCGGAGTTCTGTCTCCACTCCAGTTTATTTATCATATTATTTTTTCCAACTTTTGTGTTATCACATTCACTGATTGTTTCCGACAGATTGTGAATTTCCTAAATAGAGAAAAAAATTTAAATAACTTTTTAAATTAAGTTTATAAAATTTTCTACCTAGTTTATTGAGTTTCTGATTAAATAATCACAAATTAGTTCATACTCGTATATTATTAAAAGTTTAATTATAAAATAAAGAAAATATATTAACCAAAATAGGATAATTTAAATACCAATAGTTTCACAAGAAAATTTATATATATATATATATATATATATTTTTTTTTTTTTGAATAACTGTAAATCTACGATCTGCTCTCATAGAACAATGAGTAGATGTGTTGTAAGTATAAATCTTGAGTAAGTAATACCCCTTGGTATCACTCTATAAAATTTCCCATTTTGTTGAATTGATCTTGCCAGGAATGTAAAATAAATTACACAATCACATATTAAAATAAATCTGTAGGGTGTAGTCTGCATAGTCTTCTGTGTGTTCCACTGTTGTCTAGGAAATTGATGGCTTCTGGATTCTGATGATTTTCAAGTCTTGTTTGGTCTTCTTCTTCTGTTAGTGCCTATTCGTTCCGAATATTGGCGATCAGTCTGACTATGGCTATCTTATCTACAGCCATCCTGAAAAGTTCTGTTGTAGACTTGGAGAACCAGGTACGCAGGTTCTTCAGCCATGACATTCTTCTTCTTCCTGGTCCTCTTCTGCCATAGATCTTTCCTTGGAGAACGGATTTCAGCTTAAATTCTACTATTCTTGTTTGGTAACTGGTGCAAAATTTCTGTATAGCTTCGTGTACCGTGGGAGTGTTCGTGTCTCTGTGCAATATAGTGTTGGATATGTACCAAGGTGAGTCCATGATGTTTCGAAGTATTTTTGACTGAAACCGTTGAATTCTTTCAATGTTACTGTGACTTGCTGTGCCCCAGAGTTGTATCCCATATGTCCACACAGGTTTAAGTACAGTTTTATAAAGTAACAATTTGTTTTGTGCCGATGATTTGGATTTTCCATTAACCATCCAATACATTAATACAAGAAAATTTATTAATACAAAATTTTTTAACACTGGTAACAGTTTAGAGGCAAATATGTACCTATGTTGAATACATGGAATAAGATTAAGGAGGTGAATAGAGGCAACGTGTACTGTACACGCTTTTATTGAAATTACATGTAGTATAGTGTCATTTACACTTTTATCTCTACTATTCTTAAATGCTTCACTCTAATAATTAGCTGACTATGTAACGACCTATCTTTCGTAGTTCTGGAACTAGTAGATCCAGTGCAAATAATTTAACACTGTACCTGCCTGTTATGTGCAATTATATTGGTTTAGAGAGCATGTAAACGTGTACTTTCGATGAAAACTTGTTTTCAAAACATTGACATGAGAACAATAGGCTACGTTTGTTCCCTATTATTGATATAGGGTAAAATGAAGTAAAAAACACTAACGATTCTGATAAATTTTATTTAAATAAAATCATGAGGAAGTGATATTTAAAATTGAAATTTTATATAAATTTATTCTAGCAGTAGTGTACGGATGGAGAAGGAATATTGGTAGAGCGATAGGACAGGTTGGTGAAGTGGAAGTGGATGCAGTATTACAGATTCAATACGAGTAATGGATAGTCCGAGACTAGAATTTCATTGGATTTCATGAATACATTTGTTTACACTTTATAACGTATTACGATCAGTTTACGTATCCATGAAATGCTTGTAAATTTACCATCGCTAATTATTTAACTGCATAACCCCATCCATTATGAACCCGATTCGCTTGCCTCTGTTCCTTCCTCCTCCTTCACAATCCAAATCAACCGCATCCTAGTTTCCAAACATCATTAGCCAAGGAAAATAATACAAATATTAAACGAGCATGATGTATTTCACTAATAATGTACGATATATTATAGTGCAACTCGATATTCAGACATTAAATATACGTGAATTAATTTCATGTTACATTATGAACATACCCCATGCGTTTCACTGCAATCATCATTTTATTGTAAACATAACTGCTATACCTGTAAATGAAAGAATACTGTACTATCATTCTAAATATTATTCACCAAAATTCCAATATTTAATTTGTTTTCTCAAAATTAAAAATTAATTCAGAATTTCAGTTTGTATTATAACTTATTGTAATATTGTATCTCGTAGCATTTCGTGGTTATCCTAGAAACGGTTAATTATTGTACGATATTGTTTATTAATTATATGAGACAGGTGAAGTGTTAAATTATTTTAACTCGATCTGTTTGTTCCAGAGCTACAATAAATAGTTCTGTTTCTTATCACATGGTCACCCAATTATGTCACTAAAACATTTAATAAAAGAAGTGGAAGAAGTGTAAAAGACATCATTCAGAGCTATTTCCTCTGAGAGTAATGAATTTCATTATACAGCCAGACCCTGTGGTGAATGAAGTAAAAATGTCATTTGCAGAAGGCATAATATGCTAGTAAATATACTTTTTTACTCAGTGAGGAGGGATCTGGTAAACCACCTCACTCCTCGTTTTACTAAATAAAGCCTCTAGAGATTCAAACCAGCCTTTCCGCCGATGATCTAAACAACATATTCATATAGGGCAAGACAAATTAAAAATAAAATGAAAAACATATATGAAATTATAAAAATAATAAATACAATATATTTTTATATATACCCTACTCGCTTAAATATAAAGTTTCAATTTTACCGATAAAACCATCAAAGAACATAATAGTAATCTCTTAGATATCCTAATTCATTTTTAATAAACAGGCTAAGTAAGATTATTTATTAATTATTAGACAAAAACTATATTAATAAATAAATTAGAAATTCAATTTTATATCCATATTATTTTTTAAGTGTCTGAATAAAATCCATGTTAGTAAAACTTAGAGAAAGTTATTGGAGCATGAGCATCCAAAACGTATATCCGTTTATATTACATGTTATCGATTTTGAGGAGGTAGCAAAACAGAATTAATTTACAAACAAAATATATTTAACGGTTTTACAACAAAGGAAAAACAGCTTTTCCTTTGTTATATAGTTTTTCTATTTACACAGATAAGTGGATACAATATTACCAGAATCTACTTATGTAGCACGTATAAAACTGGGCTACCAGTAGAAGGAAATTGTAAACTTGTTGAAACTTTGTTTTGGTTATACGTATATAGTCTATACCCGTAGCAGTTGAATTACAAAAGAAAATCTTTATCTATTGTGTTTGTTTTATCATGTATAATAAACAATAGAATAACGTTTGATATGTTTTCTAATATTAAATCAAATATATAAAATTATATATAAAAACCTTATATATAAAAACACTCTTTTGATTCCTTACAAAGAATTAACAACTAATCTCACTCATGTCAATGGATTTTGTGCTTATATTGTTGTAGTTTTTCCGCTTTGCTTTTACAATCGTTTATCGGAAGAGAAATATGAAGACTGTATTATATTGTGATGTTGATATATAGTGCTTTTGTTTTTTTATTGTGCTATTGTATGTGTCATCATCATCATCAGTGTCAAGGAATAGGCTCAATGGGCTGTTCCAATATCCATCTATTTTTAGGTCTTTCGCTTCCAAGCCTCGCTTTACTCTAGGTTTATATTTTCAAGCTCGCAGAGGAAATCTGTGTGCTGGCATGCGAAGTAAATTGTATTGTTATTATTAGTATTATTGTATTACTAGCTAAAGTACCCGTTCTTCGAACGGTTTCCGTGGTGCCGTGGACGGTCGGTTGGGGTACCGAGTTCGATCCCTGTCAGGTCTGATATTCTTTAACTACTCATTATTATCTACCTCCTTTCAACGTCAGCATTATTATTTATGAAAAAAAATAGTCGAACGTAAAATGAAAGCGAGATCTTGGTGTTTTTAAATTAAGATATGCAGCGCTTTATTATTTTCATAATAAATGAAAGATAAATCACAATAAAAACACCACGATGATGACCACAGTTAAAAAGACTGATTCATTTTTGACAATGTGACGGAGAAAAGGTGTACATGGTACTAGTGGAATGGGTAGGTAGGTAACTGACTGTATGAATACGGGTTTTAACGGCGCGTAGGCCTGTGTTTATTGTACATAGTTTATTTTTTATGTTAATATTCTTCTAAAAATATTAGAGTATTTTGTTTTTAATTGGTAATATCTCCGTTATTATGCACGAAAATGAAAACCTTTACATAATAAAACTTATTCGTTTTTAAACGTTTCGTAATTTCGATTATATAAAATTTTTTATACATTGATTTTTAACGGAGATATTCGTAGTTTTTTGTTCAACCCTACCTCAGAAATCCCTTATCCCTTTGTGATATTAAAAAAATTTATAGCCTACTTTCATTTTGGTTATGTCCGGAACCTAGATACCGAAATTCATTGAATTTGGTTCAACAGTTCGCGCCTGATGCCGTAACATACGAAAATACAAACAGCCAAACAAACAAAAATTATTCAGCTGAACTTATTTTCGGTGTTTGCGTGGTACATCTGGGGTAAAAACAAAATTTGGTGCATTTTGAAAAATTTTACAGTCAAAATCACAATTTTATTTATATAGATAATAAGTCTGCCCATAACAGACAGGTGGAGTGTCAAATTATTTACACTCGATCTGTTAGTTGCAGGGCTAAAATAAATAGTTCTGTTTCTTATCACATGGTCAGCCAATTAAATAACTGAATCATTTAAGAACAGAAGAGGTAGAGGTGTAAAAGACACTAATCAGAGTTATCTTATCTGAAAGTAATGAATTTCATTATACAGCCACACCCTGTGGTGAATGAAGTGAAGGTGTCATTCGCAGAGTGGAAAATATGTGCTTTTCAGAGGGCTCGGCATGCTGATAAGCGTACTTTTCCACTCAGTGAGGAAGGCAATTGTAAACCACCTCACTCCTCGTTTTACTTAGTAAAACCTCTACAGGTTCAAACCAGCCTTTTGGCTGATGACCTAAACAACAACACAGATAATAAGTAAAAGTATTGTAATTATTATGATTGTTATAATTTTTAATTATATTGTTATTGTTATACTATTATTATTATTATAGCAGTGGAATTTGCCCATAACGGGTAGGTGGAGTGTTAAAATACTTACACTTGATCTGTTGGTTCCAGGGCTACAAAAAATAGTTAATTCTTATCACATGGTTAGTCAATTATACAATTTAAGCATTTAAGAACAAAAGAGGTAGTGGTGTAAAAGACATTAGTCACAGTTATCTCTTCTGAGTGTGATGAATTTCTTTATACAGCCAGACCCTGTGGTAAATGAAGTAAAGGTGTCATTTGCGTGGTGAAAAGTAGATGCTTCAGAAAGCCTGGAATGCTGATAAGCATACTTTTCCACTCAGTGAGGAACGCATCGTAAACTCCTCAGTCTTCGTTTTACTTAGTAAAGACTGAGATTTAAACCAGCCTTTCGGCTGATATCCGAAACAATAACAAGCTACTTACGAATATAATGGATTTATGCAATTTACTTTTCGCGATGAATTTCCGATGACATTAATAAGAAGGGGTTTTTATTTTAGTAGTTTATGCACTGTTCTACAATACAATATCTACGTACTTATGTTTATACCAACAGAGCTTGGATCTAATTTACGTGTAGATTGTACAAATCCGCTAACGCCATCAGCCAGCTTTCTAAAACGACGCGACGTAGGAAAATCTCATTTGTACCGGGATACGTTGTTACAAGTCGGATTTAGTCCAATATGATTAAACAATGTTACTAATCTGGCTTACAATATCCAATAGAGCTATCTGTAAGTCAGAGACACAGCTTTCTACCATTTCAATTTCGTTATTGTACAATGTCAATGTCTTCTCTCTACGGTAAATTTAATTGCTCACAAAGAGACTGTTTCTGTGTTTATATTCATACACAAATAACAATTTTGTTTTCTAAAAGTACACAATTTAAAAATTACTTTGTTAAAATATGACTGACAATATAAATGTCCACTCAATCTGTTAGTTGCAGGGCTAAAATAAATAGTTCTGTTTCTTGTCACATGATCAGCCAATTAAATGACTGAACCATTTAAGAACAGAAGAGGTAGAGGTGTAAAAGACACTAATCAGAGTTATCTCCTCTGAAAGTAATGAATTTTATTATACAGCCAGACCCTGTGGTGAATGAAGTGAAGGTGTCATTTCCAGAGTGGAAAATATGTGCTTTTCAGAGGGCCCGGCATGCTGATAAGCATACTTTTCCACTCAGAGAGGAAGGCAATGGTAAACCACCTCACTCCTCGTTTTACTTAGTAAAACCTCTACAGGTTCAAACCAGCCTGCAGGCTGATGACCTAAACAACAACAACAACAACAATATAAATGTCAAAATATAAATGTTAAAATATGACTGACAATATAAATGTAAAAATATGATTGACCACCGGGTTGGTCTAGAGATAAAGTCGTCGCCAAAATCTGCTGTTTAACAGCTGATTTTCGGAGACAAAGGTTCCTGGTTCAAATCCTAAAAAAAGTAGTTAATTTTATACAGATTTGAATGCTAGACAGTGGTTACCGGTGTACTTTGATGGTTGGGGTTCAATTAACCATACTCTCTCAGGAATGGTCGACCTGAGTCTGTACAAGACTACACCTCATTTACACGTCATACACATCATCCTCATCTCATTGGGTCATGGGGTTGCTTATTGTTCTAAATTGAACAGGTTGCAACGTACACACATTAGAGATTGCAAAAAAAATATGACTGATATTTTTTGCATCATTTAACACTACGTAAAAGTTTTATTTACATATTCATCTTTACCAAAAATTAATTTTGAATCATCAAAGAAAAATGAGACTTATTTGGGACTATATAAATTTTATATCTAGTTATTAATCAATTAATTTGTATAAATTTCAAATTCATCATTTATCGGTCTCAATCAATGAGAATTCATTCTACCAGCGGACTTACTAACCAGTTAAAACTGAACTAGTACAGTCGTCCGCTAACTAGATACGCGAATGGATGCTACCTTGTTTTTTATTCTTTTTGCTCTACTATCTGGACATATTTGCGATCGCTAAGGCCATACTTGAAACCGCAACTTAATACGAATAATTAAAATACTTATCTAGATTAACATTATTCACGCACAGTTACAAATTTACGCGCTGGCGACACTGCAGGGAGCCGACCACGTGGAATACAGTCCACACCTACAAAATCTTCGGCAGCAAAACTCGTGGATAAGCCGCTAGTACCAGGTGATAAGTCTCAGAACGTCTAAGGTGAGTGGAATCAACCTTTTATTTACCATCAGTAAGCTGCCACCTACGCTCCACCACTGTTCTCCACCAAGAATTTTTATTTGGATCTATTTTAGAAGTATTAATTATATGACTTCCAAAAAATAATAATAATAATATACATATATGCTGGAAAAGTAGGGCTACAAATCTCATTTGAGAAAACGGAATTCATATCCTCAAAAATAGATATCATAAGCTTGAGGACAAAATATGGTAGAATAAACAAGGTTCCATACTTCAAATATTTGGGGGAATTCATTGAACCAACAGGTCTTGAAAGAATTTCCCAACAAAATCGTCTCCAAAAAATGAAAAAAGCTCTAGGATTAGTTCAAAATCTCTACAACAAAAAATCCATGTCAAGACAAACTAAAATTCGGCACTACAACACAGTTATTAAACCAATGGTCCTCTACGCAAGCGAAACACTAGTACTTAGCAGAAAACACGAAATCGAAGAAATCAAAAAGGAGGAAAGAAAAATTATTGGAAAAATTCTAGGGGCTCGACTTACAGAAGATGGGTATAGGCTGCAATCCAACAAAACAACAGAGAGCTATTCAAACATTGAAATTGACATGCGTAAAAGGCGGTTGAAGTTCTTTGGACATCTTAACAGATTGCAGGAGGATAGGCTAACAAAAAGAATAATTGAATATATTACAAAACTTAAAATTTCAACACCTTGGCTGGACGAAATTTGTAAGGACCTAAAAAGCACAAATATACATCAAACTGAAATTTTTAATAAAAACTTATTCCGTCACAAGGTAGACAAGTGGAAAGTTTCAGAGCCCTCAAGAGAGAAGCAGTTTAGACCAAAGTGGTCTGAAAACCGCAAAAAAGCTTTCTCGGAAACAATGAAGGCCTACTGGACCAATAAGAAAAACAAATGACGAAACTGAGTCATGATGCTTAACGTCTTCTATCCAAGAAGATTTCGCCAATAATAATATACAAATTTATATAATAATTCTCGTACAATGAAATTATTTATATTATGACTGAAGCATTTAAGAACAGAAGAGGAAGAGGTGTTAAAGACACAAGTCAGAGTTATCTCCTTTGAGAATAAATAATTTTATTATTTAGCCAGACCGTTTGGTGAATGAAGTGAAGGTGTAATTTACACGGTGGAAAGTAGATGCTTTTCAGAGGGTCTGGTTTGCTGATAAGCATATTTTTCCACTCAATGAGGAAGGAAAAACCAACTTAACAATCTATGGTAACACCAAGCCTAAAACGCTTCCATCTTCTTTTTTCACGTTTCTCAAATGTCCGCTTGATTATTAGTAGATATTAGTGCGTTTTGGTAATGATATCTTTCCGGAAATTTCAAATTATAAAATGATTTTTATTTTTTTTCATAACTCTTGATCGCGTCAATTACTAATTATAGTCATTAGCAAAAATATAAGTAAATATTTATAGGTCAGAGATGTCGTAAATTGCAGGTCAATGTTAGAGAATTTTTATTGTAAATTTAATTTTGCCAGTTTATATTTAGGCTTTGAAGTTCCCTGTTTCATTTTGAAGGAAAAAATAAGAAATGAGTGGAAGGGATATAGAGAAATATGTAATTACGTGCCAAATCAATAAAATAGGTTATGTAGCTAATAGAAGCCTTATAAATAATTATTATTATGATATAATCGTTCAGGAAGATGTCTTTGACATGAACACTATAATGCAGAAAACATCATGTGCCGATCTAACTGCCACCCTCAGTAGCTCTTCTGGAATGAATAGAAATAATATTTTATTATTGTAAAATGTTAGTGAATTCCGTTTTACCCTTTAGGGATAAGCGGTTGAAATAGGAATGCTTCAGGTTTTCTGTTCATCATCTAAGGAAACAATAGCTGAATTTCAGCCTTCTGAGTTACCGTAATGTTAGAGAATTAGTGATAAGTGAATGGTTTGGTCAGTCAGTGAGGATTTCACATTCGTATGTTGAGATTAACAGTTGAAGTACCTACTTTAGAAGAAATTTATTATTCATATTTGCAGAAAAGAGAACGGAAAACACTAGTTTAAAAATGTTTAAGTCGCTGTACGCAATAAATTAGTATTCATGATCATATATTGCCAATGTATTGAGTACAAGATACATATTATTAAGATAAATACTCCAAAATGATTAAATTTCATGCAAAATATAAAAAATAAACAGCTAATATAATTTAGGTTGTACTAACGGTAGGGTTGTTGTAAGTCAGCTATTTAACAGCTCATTTTTGAGAAAAATTTTCCGTGATTAAAATCCTAGTAAATGTAGACGTCTACAGGCGTTTTTAAGCTCTGAGATGCGTAAAAAGAATTACCCCTATTACTTTATATTACGTATTTACAATTTGTATTTCAAAATTTATTTTTCTGTAAAATATATCCTCACACTTTTAGATTTGAACAAAAGTTTCGGTTTACTGTTATAGTCTTTTGAGTCACGAGTATCCCCTTGTTTGCACCGAGGGGTAAAGGAGGAAAAACATCAGTGCGCATGCCCGACTGCTTTAATTTCAGTACGACAAACATAACAACTTATACTATTCCCACAGCATATACAGTATACCGTGGAACCTTTTGTAGGTTAACTGTTTGTTACAGAAATGTTGGTTTCTCGAAAACGTGGTCGAA
Organism: Catonia carolina; assembly: GCA_035578175.1. Classification (NCBI taxonomy): domain Eukaryota; kingdom Metazoa; phylum Arthropoda; class Insecta; order Hemiptera; family Achilidae; genus Catonia; species Catonia carolina. The sequence continues at coordinate 5,874,386 of JAQMRL010000013.1, forward strand.
CTATTCACAGTGTTGAATGAAATCTAGTATGCAATATAATAAAATTTTATGAAGCTAAACAACGATGCCTATCCGTGCCTTTTAACAAAAGCCGTGAGCAAGCGGCTAACTATTGTGATGTTTATCTTCCCACAATTCAAAAAATAAAGAAGGAAATTCAGGAAGTGAAGAAGCTATTCTTTAATAGTTTTGTTCTATTAAACTGGTAAAAAGGACACCTGGTAAAAAAAAGAAAACGTTAGGTAGATACTGGAAATACTGATAATGAAAACGTCGGTGACAGCAAATAATAAAGAAGGCGATTCATTCGTAACTACAGTAAATCAAACATTTCTAGTCATGTAATTAAGCTGAAGACAATATTACAGGTCATATTTATTTCTTATTAGGTTTATGAAGAAAACATTTTCTCGGAATAAACCACAGCTTACAAAATGTATGTAGAAACTGCATGGTAGTGAAATGTACGAGTAGTGTCTCACTGTTGAGGTTGGCAGCACTAGAAATTTTCACTTCCCTTCCTCACAGCCCATACATACGCAAAAGGCAGTCTCGTGACTTCAGCATCTATAATCTTTTAGCGAAGATCTAAATATGAGTGACCGATGTATAGTTCCTTTCATACTAATTTGAATAATATACAATGGTTACCGGTTTACTTTGATGGCTGAGGTTCAATTAACCATTGTTAATCATCATCTTGCAACACTTGAGGTGTTACATCTTTCCGGTGCTGTACTATGGTGCAGAGGCCTGGACTACCAATAGGCAATGTGAACGAAGACTTGAGGCCTTTGAGATGTGGGTTTACAGAAGGATGCACAAAATATCTTGGACAGAGAGAGTCACAAACATGGAAGTCCTAAGGAGGATGCAGAAGGGAATGGAAGTGATGATCGAAATCAAGAAGAGAAAGCTGGTGTACCTCGGCCATGTCTTGAGAGGTCCAAAATATGAAATCCTTCATCTTGTCATCCAGGCAAAGATTATGGGCAAACGATCGGTTGGAAGAAGAAGAACCTCCTGGCTACGAAACCTGCGAGAGTGGTTTAATTTGTCATCCATCGACCTATTTAGAGCTACAGTTTCCAAGGTCAGGATTGCCATGATGCTAGCACACCTTCGTAATGGAGATGCTACATGAAGAAGAAGAATCATCATTCTTAACTCACCAGATAGTGAGTTAATTCACACATTAGGGATTAAATGAAAATAAAAATTTCAAAAGTAATCATTAAAAATTTTTACGAAGGACATGTAGCCTACAATACTGTATATTTCTCTAAACGTTGCAGATGTTAGTGAGATCTGGACGATTTTAGTTGTAGGCTACTATCAATTTCACAATTTTTATTGGTTAATGTGTGTATTTCTGTATATAGTAAATTAATTTATTGTTTCATTGTTTCGATTCATTAAAAACTGTTAATCAATCAGTCGATAAGAAATACAAAAAGGTCGTCTCTTCGCTACTTTAACACTAATTAATAACAAGCCCTTCATACAGTCATAATAAACAAAATGTGGAGGTTACTATAGAACCCCCTTCCTTAACAATTTCAAAATTGTTAATTGATTAGAAGCAGTTTTGATTACCATAGAACATTTTGTAAAGAAAATGACATTTTTTGTAATAAAGTAGCAATATATATGGGTTTGTCTATAACAGACAGGCGGAGAAAACTAACTGGCACTCGATTTGCTAGATCCACAGCTACAAACAAAAGTTCTGTTTCTTATCGTATGGTCAGCCAATTAAATGACTGAATCATTTAAAAACAGAAGAGGTAGAAGTGAAAAAGACACTAGTCACAGTATCTCCTCTAAGAGTAATGAATTACATTACACAACCTTTGGTGAATAAAGTGATGGTGTCATTTGCAGGGCGTAAGGGAGATGCTTTTTAAGGGCTTAGAATGCTGATAAACACACATTTCCATTCACATTGTTTTTTTTATTCCTAATGTGTTTACGTTGCAATCTGTTCAATTTATAACTATAAGCAACCCCATGGCCCAACGAGATAAGGCTGATATATATGACGTGTAAATGAGGTGTAGTCTTGTACAGACTCAGGCTGACCATTCCTGAAAGAGTATAGTTAATTGAATTCCAACCATCAAAGTACACCGGTAACCACTGTCTGTCCATGCACTAAGGAAGGAAATTGTAAACCACTTCACTTCTCATTTTACATAGTAAAGCCTCTAGAAGTTCAAAACTGTCTTTTGGTTTAGAACTTAAACAACAAGATATAAGTGACCTGGTCAAGGTTTATATAGGCTACAGTTTTCCTTGACCAATCCAAGTAAATACCCGGTCAGCCTTTTTTTTCATCCTGTGCAAAAATGAAACTTTATAATTTCATATAAACATTTGACGTAGTACTACCATTTATTGTAATAGAACATTAAATATTGTTTTATGTGACAATAAAATGTTATCCAATTGTTTATTTGTAACTAAATTTTTTTATGATAACATATTTTATATTTATTAAGACAACCAAATAGAAGCACAGTAATAAAGAAATTTAATTACAATGTTAATTAGGATGCAACCAAAATGGTAAATATGAAGCAGTTTTATTAGACTAGTTTTATTAATTCTCTTTGTTAATCCCGAAGGAAGTGTTGTTTGTAACACAGTTTGTTTAAGAGTAAAGCACAAAGTAACGGTGTTGTGATATCCATTCAAAATATATGTTTAACAACATGGTTTCCAGATCCGTTGGGAACGATGTTGCTAGAAATTTGTGTGCAATATTAAATGTAATAATATTTTACTAGAGAGTCATAATACAAAGTAATCTAGATAAATAAATGAAAATCAACACTGTTTCAATAGCTTTGCTACTATATTTTACAGACACACACACACACACACACACTTCTATCAACTGATTAAATTCTAAAACATACTAGGACTTAAATTTTAGTATGAAGTTATACTCTTCATATCTATTTAAATATTTAAATTTATAACACCATTTTGTATACTCACACTATAATTGTATAATCGTTGTAAAATAAACCTGTCTACTGTTTTGGTTGTTTAGGTGATCAGTCGAAAGGGCTGGTTTGAACCTCTAAAGGATTTACTACATAAAAATCTGGTGTGAAACACTCACACAACTTTCTCTTGCCAATGCAAATGATTAATAATAAACCTAACATTATTAATAAAATATTAGAAATAAACAAAAACTAACCTCAAAAACATAACCTTATTTTAATCATGAGTGAATGACGCAAATGAAAATCGAACTCAGTTTGGCTTAAAAATACGGAAAATCACGCTTTCACGCTAAACTAGGCTCTGTAGAGAAAAATGCTCTAAATAAAAGTTGTAGATCTTTTAATTTTCTATAACTTTTATTATATACACTTTTGTCGTAAAATGCATACTAAGACCGAAATGTTAAAAAAATCGATTTTTCTCACGTTTTCGTGAGAAAAAAAACAGAAAATCGCAAATTACCGCTAAACTAAGCGTTATACAAAAAAATGTTTGAAAAAGAAGTTGTAGGTTTTTAAATTCTCTACAACTTTTATTATATAAGTTTTTGCGCTAAAATTTATATTAAAGCCGTAATCTTAAAAAAACAACGTTTTTACGTGAAAACAGCCTCACCGAGAATTTAAGCAAACATGGCGCCTACCCTATCTTGTAGAGAATAAAAAATTGAGTAAAATAGGCGATTTTAAAAAAAATCGTAGGACCAGTTTTTGAGAAAATCGCAAAAAACTGAAAAATTATACGAATAAACTACTACTTCCGGTTGACCGATTTTGATGAAAATGTTCGTGTCGCGTTCGGTAGTGATATGTAACTTAAGTTTCAAGTTTCAAGTTCATACGATGTTCCGTTCTTGAGATATTCTGTTCACACACAGACACACACACACACACACACAGACACACACACAGACACACACACACAGATCAATCGCTAAAAACATGTTTTTTGGGTTCAGGGGGTCTGAAAACGTATAGATCCGGTGAAAACTCGATTTCGAAAAATCGACATGAAAACAATACTTTCCTTCCTATATATTCATATAGGCAAGAGAAAGTAAAATGAGAAGTGAGGTAGTTTATCATTGCCTTCATCAGTGAGTGGTAATGTATGCTTAACCAATATTACCGGCGTACCGAAAAGCACCTACTTTCTAACCTGTAAATGACACGTTTACTTCAATCAGCACAGGGTCCAGCTGTGTATTATATTCACCAATTTTAAAAGAGATTACTCTAATTACAGTATTTTACAACTTTACTTCTTCTGTTATTAAATGCTTCAGTCATATAACTGGGTGACTATGTATTAAGAAACAGAACTATTTTTTGTAGCTCTAGAACTAGTAGATCGAGAGCAAATAATTTAACAGTCTACCTATCTGTTGTAGCCAAACACATATCAAACACAATGCTACGAAGGTCGTTTGAAAAGTCCGTGCAAAAATAAATACTACTTAATTATTTGGGGTAAACCTTTTTGATTTTTCGACATAGTTTCCTTTTAGGCTTATACACTTCGTCCAACGCTGCTCTAGTTTGTTGATCCCTTCCGAATAATAGGATTTGTCCAAGTCTGAAAAATAGCCATTCGTTCCTGAAATCACCTCCTCGTTTGAATAAAACCTTTATCCCGCTAGCCATTTCTTCAAATTGGGAAACAAATAGTAGTCTGAGGAAGCCAAGTCTGGAGAATAGGGGGGATGTGAAACGAGTTGAAACCCTATTTCCATTAATTTTGCGACCACAACTGCTGAGGCGTGAGCTGGTGCGTTGTCGTGATGGAAAAGGACTTTTTTGTGGCGCAATCGTGGGCGTTTTTTTTGCAGCTCGGTTTTGAAACGGTCCAATAACGATGAATAATAGGCACCTGTAATAGTTTTACAATTTTCCAGATAATCGATGAAGATTATTCCTTGTGAATCCCAAAAGACAGTCGCCATAATCTTTCCGGCCGAAGGAACTGTCTTCGCCTTTTTGGAGCAGATTCCCCCTTCATAACCCATTGTTTAGATTGTTCTTTGGTCTCAGGAGTGTAGTGATGTATCCATGTTTCATCCACAGTGAAGAAACGACGCTTAAAGTCCTGCGAATTCTTCTGGAACAGCTGCAAACCGTCCTTTCAACACTTCACACGAAATTATTTTTCATCCATTTTTTGAAAATCACTCGACTTCCTCAATTTAAACGAATGTCAAGCACAAAGAAATAGACCGATCTGGCTGAAACTACACATGTGATTTTCCAACAGATGCTACTAACTAAACATATGCTCGGTATGCGCCAGTAATGCCATGTATCTGACTTTGCACGAACTTTTCAAACGACCCTTGTAAAATTAATGCAACAAAACGTATTATTCTTTACGAAATGTTCGATTTTACAGGTATTCCAATGTTTCTCACCAATTATTTAAAAAAATTTAAAATTATTAAGGAAAAAATTGTTCTTAAGTGATTTAGTCGTTTAATTGGCTGACCATGTGATAACAAACTGAACTATTTTTTGAAGCCTTAGATTTAACAGATTGACTGCAACAATTTAAATTTGCACTTGCCTGTTATGGGCAGAAAAGTGACTGTACAAAAGAATGTGTAGAGGATGAAGTTCGTTGTCATTATACTTCAGTTGTACAAGGGTTACGAGGCAGCAGTCAGGTTCTGAAAAATCTACAGATTGTCTAAGCCTGATTCTAGAAGACTCGCAAAAATATGGTGTAATTTTACGTAAATTTATTGATTTTTACTTATACAAATAAGTAATTTTGATTTTGTTAGACCTACCAACTAATTTCAAAATCATTAAAATTGTCGAACGGGTGTTATTTTAAAATAATTATACCAATTATATTAACCTATAGTGTTGCTAATGACGTCATATCTATTTATAAAATTTGATTGCTTTTTTAAATAGAAAATTTCTATTTCAATTAGTTAAAAAGATAATTGGACAATTTGGTCAATCAAATACTAATTCAACGAAATAATTTTGTGTATTAGGCCTATTTGTTCAAAAATAACTGATTTTAAAAATGAATACAAAAAAATTTTACGACCGTGCATTAGTTTTTGCTTAATTTTTTTTTTTTTTTTTTGTTTATTTACCATGTGTAAAGGTAAAATGTATAAATTTACTAAGAGAAAATTAAATTATTTACTTGTACAAACTTGTTAGTGCTGACATAACTGTATAGTTTAATTTGGAGAAGAACTTTTGACAATTACTTCTTGATTCTTCTTCGTAGTTAGGTTATCTGTTATGTGCGAATGTAACTGCTTCGTGTTTGTTAAATAATTAATTTGATTAGAACTAAAAGGTTTCCTACTACATCTGTGGAATATAGTAAAATTAAGTCGCTGTGTAGTGTGTTGCTGGAGACTAGTAAGATTATAATGTTATTTACTAGAATTTTGTTCTGTATTGTCTGAATGTGTTTTGTTTGTGACGTTTAGCAGAACCTGTAACTTTCACCTTGGGTGATTAAAGTTACACAGAATATTATGAAAATGTTTATTTAGGCTTATATAACAAAAAATTAACCTAAATAACAATGGCAAATATTTATCTTTTCAAAGATATCCGTAACTGTTTTATTGTAATTTTTATTATTTTAATATAGATGTTCTTTTGTAATATTAAAATGATATTTATACAAATGTTCTTTAGGAATCTAATTATTTTAATGTTTTTCAATAATGTATAAAATAGGCTTAGCCTGTAAGTTTATCAAAACAAACTCAAACGCTTAGCACCCTGAGATACAGTGAAACAACTACTTCTTGCTTTTTTTTGAATCAACAGTTCTACAAAGTTAAACATATTTAGTTATGTAAATAAACGGTTTAAATAAAAAACTTAAAACTTATTTCAAAAACATTATAATAAAAACTAAAACTTAAAATTAAATTACTTTTAACAAAAATAATTAACTCAAAATTAAAATAAATTTTTAAATAGTATTGTAACATCTGTATTGTTACAAACCTCATAATACGTAATTGTATACTCCAGAAGTCTAAACTCATCTTGAAACTATTTTATAATATTATATTCGCACTAAACTCTCTAGAGATAATTTTAAAACTCTTTCCAATAATCGTTTGAGTAAATACAAGCAAATAATGTTGAATATGTGTCGTATTTTTGTAACGTGTGAAGGCAACTTCACGACCGACAGACGTCTGTCTAGATGTAACCCTTATTAACATATTATATTGCATAGCGGAATGCAAACGGTATCCAGTTCTGGAGCTGAACTAAATTCATCAATGCTAAAGTAATACAGGTTCCAAAATAACGTGCTAAACAGTATTGGCAATGCTCTGTCTTCTTCTTCCAGTGCCTATCCGTTACCGAATGTTGGCAATCATTCTGGCAATGCTGATTTTGTTGACAGCCGCTTTAAACAATTCAGGGGTGGATACTGAAAACCATGTCCTTAAATTTTTCAGCCAGGATATTCGCCTTCGCCCAACGCCTCTCCTGCCATGCACTTTCCCCTGCACTATGCATTTCAACAGCTTGTATTTAGTGTCATTTCTCATGATGTGTCCTAGGTATTCCAATTTTCTTCTTTTGACTGTGTACATTATTTCAGTCTTTTTATTTAGTTTTTGAAAAACTCTCTCATTGGATATTTTATCTGTCCATGATATTCTCAGGATTCTTCTGTAGGTCCACATCTCAAATGACTCCAGTTTCTTTGCTGTTGCTTCACTAAGAGTCCAAGATTCTACTCCATATAGCAAGATGGAAAATACATAGCATCGAAGTAGTCTAATTTTCAATTCAAGGTTCAAGTTGTGTGTCTTGAACAGTTTTGACATTTGGTTGAACGCTGATCTGGCTTTTTCAATCCTGGCCTTTATTTCCTGAGACTGGTCCCACCGCTCATTTAACACTGTGCCCAAGTAAACGTATGTTGGTACTTGTTCTACAACTTTGCCATCAATAGTGAAATGCTCTGTAGTACATTCAAAATGATAATCTTCATCGGGATCTGAACATGAATCGGTGGATGAAGGAAAAAGACCTGCAAGGAGTCACGAGCACCGATTTCTATATTATACAAATGTTGTGGCGGTACAACTCCTACAAACTTAAACCTTAAAAAAAGACTGAAAGGCTAGAAAACATTCGACTTGAAATTGAATATTATAAAAGTGTCTTTTTAAAATAAGAGAATATTGTTTAGGAAATATTAACCGCCATTGGGTTATTTTATATGTATATTGCTTATTAGAAGTATGGTTAATTGACCCCAACCATCAAAGTACACCCACAACCACTTTTTAGTATTCAAACCGTATTAACGTAAATCCTAGTAAAGGTAGTTACTTTTATACGAATTTGAATACTAGACAATTGTTACCGATGTACTTCAATAATTGGGGTACAATTAACCATACCCTCTCAGGAATGGTCGCTCTGCATCTGTAAAAGACCTCATTTACACGTCATACACATTATTCTCATTTCATTGGGTCATGGAGTTGCTTATTTTTCCGAATTGAACAGATTGCAACGTACACACATTCGGAATTTTAAAAAAGAAAGGATAGCTTATGTCTGTACCTGTATAATTTTTAGTTATAAAATAAATTAATAATAGATAAAATATTGTAACAAGATCGAGAAAAGACGGGATCGCTCACGAATCTTCCAGAATTCCATTCATAAACAAAAACATAGTTAAGAAATAATAAAATAACAATAACTTACACAATAAGATCAGTTTTGTAAATGACAGTTGTAACCATAAAAGTGTCTATTCATTCATAAGGGTTGAAATAACTATCATAAAGTTCAGGTATACTATTGTGTACAGCTATTTTTATGAAGTTGTTTATGAGGTTGTTTACGTTTCTATTTACAATAGTTGACTTGTAAACAAAGGGATTTTTCTAGCATTCATTAATAAAGAGTTATTTTTGTACTTGAGTAGATTTCTCTACTTTGTTCTGGAACGATCTTTGTGAATGATAATAAAAGGAGGCCCCCGGGCGGCGGTCCAGTCAGTATTCGTGTGATCTTTGCCGAAGAGTATCGGGTGTGTATTTATAGGTTATACATCCGAGTATTGTAGTGATTGAAGGTTGTTATATCGTCTCTTTGTTGTGTGTGTATTGTAAAGTTAATGTATAGTTTTGTGAATTCAGTTTGTGTTGTATGTTAGTGTAATCTATAAAAGTGATTGTAAGTAGGCTAAGTAAGTTATTAAGTTATTTATTGTTTGTGAATTATTTAATCATTTATTGTATTTCTTAATTATAATTAGTTGAATTATTTATTTTGTGATCTTTTACTGTAATAAATCTTTGTAATTGTAAACTTTAGTGTATTAATTATTTAATAACCTAGATCCCGAAACGGACCTTAGCAATAAGTATCACAATATATTTACAGTGGTTTGTTTTTTTAGGTTAATTGTAATCGTTAGGTAGTTCACGATTGAAAAATTATTCTCTATGACTAGGTAGACTAATAAAAAGTTAGATTCATTACATTCAAATGTCAGATTACCAACGGTTTACTTTTTTGACACTTTTAATTGAGCATTTAGTATTTGTTTTTACAATATAATAATTTCTAAATATGCAGCTAAATTTTTAAATAAAACTTGAGTTACTTTCTGGGGCTTGCAGTCAACACTACAGTCCTACAATTAGCCAAGAAGATCTCACGGCAAGTGGCGTTTAAAACGTCTTTTCTGAGAACGCGGTAACGCCCTATTGTACATGTTTCATATGAGAGGGTTATCATGTAATTCAAATTTGTCGTGCATCGTTTTGTATAATTGTTTTGCGACGCCAATTACGTATGGGATTTGTAAATCTTTGTGTTACATTACGTTTGTGATTTAAAAGAGGCATTGCGTTATCGCTCGTAGAATATTATTTTGAATCGCTTGTATACCTACACTTCGTGTGTCAAAGTTTAGCAGATCCCCAAAGTTGAACTCCATTTGTCCAGATTGGTCTTAAGGCTGTCTTGTAGATTGATAATTTATGTGACATATTTAATTTAGAAGGTCTATTGAGTAAGCGTTTCAGTTCATAAAAGCATGTTTCGAGTTTGTGGCGTGTGTGTGTAACATCTAAATTTTCTGTCCAAGTGTAACCATAAACAGCATGTTCGGGTAGTGTGAGGCAGCGGAATATTATTAATGTAAATGGTCAGGCAGTTTTGTCAATTAAGAGTAAACGTCATTTGTTGCGGTTAGTTTTCATTAATTTTTATTTTCCATAGTTTAAGCCATGGTTCTATCAGGTGTAAATGGATTTGTGTTATTCGTTCCAATTTCAGGATTTTTTTTTAACTTTAATCTTTTTATGAAACGAATACCAGTTTTCTATTTAAAGAAAATGTAGTCCATTTGAAATTGAAACACAACGAAATAAAAATTGATTGGATAAAAACTGAAATACTTAATAAATTACATATTGATTCAATGAACGATTCTAATATATACTGCTTAAATAATTTCAGCTCAATTTACATTTTGAAAATGCAAACAAATCTTCGTATTTTTAAAAGTAATTTTTAAAATGCAGACACAATGTATTTCAACATAATATAAAATGAAATACAAAAAAAAACAGAAATGCATTTTATAAAATGGTTTTATCTATTTTAGGTTAGAACTGTGTATTTACTATAGGATGTAACAGATGGTTGTGCTTGTAGCGTTTACTCTCTTTATTCTTTGAATTTACGTAATGGACTGGCGTCCATTCATTAAATAATACATTTTAATAATCTCCCTAAAGAAAAATACTGATTTAAATTTTTTCAATTTCCTTTCATTTTATTCTTTCTCGTTGTTTTTCTTTTTAAAATCTGTTCACGGTTTTTTTTTTATTATTTCTGTTATTTTTTCGATCAAATTCACGTAAAATGTTTATGTTAAGGAGGCAGTCTACCACAGATTTCATGTTTTCTCTTTATTTAGTTACTTAGCCGTGGGATACTGATTTTTTTAAAATTCCCTGTTTGTGTACGATCTGTTCAATTTAGAAGCAATAAGTAACCCCAGGACCCAATTAAATGAAAATGATACTGGTAACGCGCTATAAGTTGACGATTGCGTCTATTTTGCGGAGGACAATATACTATCTATCCTACTTACATCGGCCATCTTGAAAGCATAAGACATGTATCAAGCGTGTAACTCAAAATGTAACCACCACAAACACTTAAGTAATAAAATTCAAATCATGACACGCCACACTAAATAAGTAAGAAGTAATGTAATTATTTAAAGAAAGTGAATTGTTTAAAACTCAATTGTAATTTAACATAACTTAACCGAAAATAGGCCTAATGAAATATGAAAACCCTAAAAATACATTAACATTTTGTTATTACCGTAAAACTAGTATCAATCACAATAATAAGCTCGCATTGACGGAACTCACGGACTAAAAATAGTCTATTACTACAAATTTCAGAGTGTAGAAATTCAGTTTACTCCTGATGACCAAAAAGGATACTAAATATAGCTTAGGCCTAGTATTATGGCTTATTTAGAATTAATATTTATTATTTGGGATAATTATTAAGACTCAATAAATATTACAATGGGATATTTATAAAACGACATAGTTGTAAATAAATAAATCAATGTAAGAGTGAAACTACAACATGATGTCATGGTTAGAGCTGTCGCTATGACGTATTTAGAAAAGCACATAATGTAGTAGCACTTCTACTCCTCGCGTAGTTCAATCTTACTCTCGCTGACGATTGTCAACTTATATTGCGTTACCAGTGCATGCGAGGTGTGAATGAAGTGTCTTGTACATACTCAGGCCAACCATTTCTGAGAAATATGTTTAATTGAATACCAACCATCAAACCTCTACTAGGATTTGAACCACGGAACCTCCGTATTCGAAAATCAGCTGTTAAACAGCTTGTTCACGGTGACGACTTTACCATTGGACCAATCTGAAGGATGTTAATAAAAATTATGAAAAATATAACCAATTTATCATGAGTAAACAATATGAAATGAAAAACGTAACCTAATTTTTTGCACATAACAGGCAGGTGGAACGCTAAGTTATTTGTAATCTATATGCTAGTTTCAGGGCTACAAGAAATAGTTATGTTTGTTATCACATGGCCAGCCAATTATATGACTGAAGCATTTCAGAACAGAAGAGGTAGAAGTGTAAAAGACACTATACCTTAACGAAATAGAGACTGCAGATGAAGAGGGAGCATGGTGATTTAGATCACTGCACATAGCCAATTAACTTCGTTAATCATATCCTGCGTTGTCACGTTGTGGTCCTACTGTGGATGATAGCCTAACAAAAAGCCAGCTGGAGTACGATAGAACAGAGTGTGACTTACAGAATTGTAAACCTCACAACCAACCTTGGCTCTTAATGGCTAGATCTCATCTGCAGTCTTTAGTTCGTTGGGTATAGTCAGAGTTTTCTCCTGTGGGGTAATTAATTTCATTATTCAGCCAGATCCTGTAGTGAATGAAGTGAAGGTTTTATTTACAGTGTGAAAAGTAAATAGTTTTCAGAGGGCCGGGCATGTTAATAAGCATACTTCTTCCACTTAGTGAGGAAGGAAATTGTAAACCACCTAACTTCTCGCTTCACTTATTAAAGCCTCTAGAGGTTCAAACCAGCCTTCCGACTGATGACTTAACACAACCTAATTTTAATCTCGAATGAATGTCGCTAAATAAAAATCTACTTCTATTCCAGTTAAAAAGATTACGAGAAGTCAATAATTGACCGTAGAATTAAGTTTTGTAAAAACACTTGTTTAAAATAAGAGGTTTATGTTTTCTTAATTTTCTATAACAATATTATTAAACACGTTTTTGCCCTAAAATACTTTATTGTGGATATTACAGCTACAATCTTTAAAAACTCCTATTTTTAACTGATTTCACATTTTATTTTACACACTACACATTATTTAATTCAATTAAGTATTATTAAAGTAGATATTAATTAATGTTCGCGAGAGAAAATTAATTCAGTTGTTTTATATTTTAAATTTTTTTACGTTAGTAGAATTAATTAAATAATTTAAAAGTTACATGACATTTATTACACCTATTAAAAGCTAAAAAGTACTATAAATACCCAAAAATTATATGTTATTAAAAATTAAACATAAATATATTATAAAAAATTATATAATAATAATAATAATAATACCAAATTTACCCTAAAATGCGTTCTAAAGCGGCACCGTAAAAAATATTTTAAAACGATTCCACATTTTACAAACTACACATTACACATGATATTACACTCAATAAAAGTTGAAAACCACCCTAAGTAAAAAAATTATTTATGTTGTCAACAATAATTATAAATACATTATAAAAAATTATAATTACATGAAAAATACTCAAATTTGCCCTAAAATTCATATTATATTAAAACCGTAATTTAAAAACCCATTTCTAACAGATTTCACATTTTACACGCTACGTATTAATTAAATTTAGTTTAGTAGACTATAATATTTAAGTAGATACTAAGATTTATGTTCGCGAGTGAAAGTTAACGCAGTTGTTTTATTCTTCAACTTTTTTACGTGAGTAGAAGTAATTAAATAATTTAAAAGTCACATTATATTACACTCAATAAAAGTTGAAAAAATACGTAGTGAAATCTTGAATATACTCTGGAGGCAGGAATTATCTGCAAGAAAAAGTCCTGCTTCATGTGTGTTATACGGGGGCGTTTTCTCCCCTTGGAGAGCTATAAAGGAACACCATAACAACCACCGTCTAACCTCCCGACTCTGGACAATAAAACAGCCTCCGTATCACCACCGCCCGGTTCTTGTTTCCCGAGCCACTGTCTCAGCTCACTGTGACCAAACCACAGAGGCTGTAAAAAAGGATATCGAAAAAAATATGTTTCCGACCTTTAACCACCATCCCAGCTAAACAAACTTTGATACGGACATAACCTAGTTCAAAATTGCTCTGTATAAAACCCTTTTCAATCCTCGTACTATGTTATAAAATGTTACAGCCAGTTTTTGTCCGGTCGAAAGATAACACATACGGGCTGTACTTAACATATTTCCACCTTCCTCACCTTATTATTACATTACTACTACCTTTTTATAACTTTTCTTCACTCTACGATATGAAATCTTCTAATTTTTAAGCTTTATATTGAGAATCCCTGAATATGTCAACTACATGATACATCTTTTTTGTATTCAACACAAACCAACAAATAGAGCCTTGGCAATCATCATAAATATATTTAGATAACACATAAATATAAAAATCATTTATTAATAATCTGCCCATAACAGACAGGTGGAGTGTCAAATTATTTATACTCGATCTGTTAGTTGCAGGGCTAAAATAAATAGTTCTGTTTCTTATCACATGGTCAGCCAATTAAATGACTGAATCATTTAAGAACAGAAGAGGTAGAGGTGTAAAAGACACTAATCAGAGTTATCTTATCTGAAAGTAATGAATTTCATTATACAGCCAGACCCTGTGGTGAATGAAGTGAAGGTGTCATTTGCAGAGTGGAAAATATGTGCTTTTTAGAGGGCTCGGCATGCTGATAAGCGTACTTTTCCACTCAGTGAGGAAGGCAATTGTAAACCACCTCACTCCTCGTTTTACTTAGTAAAGCCTCTAGAGATTCAAACCAGCCTTTTGGCTGATGACCTAAACAACAACAACATTATTAATAATATAAACAAATATTTTAAATATTATTGTTATTATCATTATAGGTTTTTAAGATTTAACGTATAAATTTTGTGTGGTTATAACTTCAATCTCTCATTAGACTATAGTAATTTAAACTGTCATTGTACTGTATTATTATTATTGTTATTACTTTTTTGCCCTATATGAAATACTAGCATGCCACGTGCGGGTTTGCATGCGAAACATGTGTAATCATTTTTTTAAATTAAGTATGTAACAGAAATTATGTAGCTGCTAAATCAACTGTATACTCCAACCTACACACACACACACACACACACACACTCAAAAGTTTTGATAAATTTCCCCATGTCTGTTTCTCGCTAGTCTTCACATGTGTATGCATTTTACTGTCTTCAACAGTAATACATACACATATAAATATTATGGAAATCTTCATTAGGGCGCTTACAATTTTCATTTTTGAATATATTTAAAAATAAAATGTTGCTGTGAATATAAATACGAATATGCTGTCAAAATTTCATGAAAATCCGTTCAGTAGTTTTGAAAATTAGCCTGCACAAAAAAGACGCTCTTTCTTTATAATATTAGAATAAAGAACAGAAGTCAGTAGGTAGTCTATTGTTTTTGTCAATTTTTTTAAAATGGAGCTTTCACCGGAAATACACGTTTTCGGGTCTTCAGAGCCAAATAAAAAACTTTTTAGGGATTGGTCCGTGTATGCATGTGTGCGTGTGTCTGTGAACAAACTATCTCAATAACGAAATATCGTACAATATTGAAACATGAAACTTAAATTAGAAAATCCACAGACATTTTCATCAAAATCGGTATTAGTTTATTCGTATTTCATGAAATCGAGTTTCTACCGGAAATACGCGTTTTCAGGCCCTTTGAACGCAGAAAATGTTTTACCGAATGTCAGGGTGTTTGCAAGACAAAATATATTATCAAGAAAGGAATAATGTACAAAGTTGAAACTCGTAATTAATGTTAGATACAACAAAGGGATTTGACAAAAACAATTTCATTAAAATCGGTTAACCGAAAAAAGTAGTGATTGTAATAAATGTGTATCTATTTAAATTAAAATATATTAAGTACATGAATATGAATGAGTAATCTAAACGCCATAGTGTGCAAAAACCAAATTTAACCTAACTTAAAATACCAAATCTGATACGTCTAACGATAAAGATCCATATTTTTTGGCTTTAGGATACAAGAATGATGAAGATTAGTTGAGATCCTTGTAGAATATTGTTGTTGTTGTTTTGTAGTTGCTTAGGTTAACAGCCGAACGGCTAGTTTGAACCTCTAGAGGTTTTACTAAGTAAAAACGAGGAGTCAGGTTGTTAACTATTACCTTCCTCACTGAATTGAAAGAGTATGCGTATCAGCATGCCCGGCCTTCTGAAAAGCATGATTTTCCATCATGCAAATGACACCTTCACTTTATTCACCACAGGGTCTGGCCGTAAATAATGAAATTCATCACTCTCTAGTAATTAGGTAAGGAGAAGATAACTATGACTAGTGTATTTTACACTTCTACCTCTTCTGTTCTTATAGTTCAGTCATACAATAAGCTGACTATGTGATAAGAAACAGAACTTTTTTTTGTAGACATCAAACCAACAGATCGAGTGGAATTAATTTACCACTCCACCTGCCTGTTACGGGCAATTGTAGAATACAAAAATTTTTCTCAGTCGCAGTACTTTAACCTTCTACATTTCAGAGCAGGAGGAAGTAACATTAAGCAGGTCAATGAATACATATATGTTTCATGTATTAAAGGATAAATAAATTAAGTAAAGGGGTAGCTATGATTTTAAAAAAATTATCAACTGAATCAATAAAAGAATCTATTGAAATAAGTCTTAAATGGGTAAAGAACAAAGTGAACATTGGTGAATTTTAATAAAATGGAATTTTTTTAATGTAATACGGGTATTTAAACTCTTTAATTTGGTTGTGGCGAGGGGTTGAAGTATTTGTAAAGGTGGTTACCACCGTACAACCGAGCAACCACCCTGAAGACCAGCGTTAGAGTAAACACATTAAACTTTCATCTAATGTAGGTTCTCTAATTGAAAACTGCGCTTACAAATTCATTGTCTTTTTAAAATAAAATTATTACCAACATCCCTCCAATTAGTCAATAAACATTTTACTTCACTGTCATTACTACTCTTTTACTCTAAAAACTGCCCATAAAGGACAGGTGGAGTGTCAAATTATTTACACTCACTCTGTTCGTTGCAGGGCTAAAATAAATAGTTCTGTTTCTTATCACATGGTCAGACAATTAAATGACTGAATCATTTAAGAACAGAAGAGGTAGAGGTGTAAAAGACACTAATCAGAGTTATCTCCTCTCAAAGTAATGAATTTCATTATACAGCCAGACCCTGTGGTGAATAAAGTGAAGGTGTCATTTGCAGAGTGGAAAATATGTGCTTTTCGGAGGGCCTGGCATGCTGATAAGCGTACTTATCCACTCAGTGAGAAAGGCAAGGTAAACCCCCTCACTCCTCGTTTAACTTAGTAAAACCTCTACAGGTTCAAACCAGCCTTTCGGCTGATGACCTAAACAACAACAACTCTATAAAATACGAGGTGTGGCTATTAAATAACGAGACTGACGTAAAAAAATGTTATTTTTATTTTATACATATTCACTTATTGTCACCTTCAATATACACTCTTTTCTATCCCTACAATTTGTCGGCAATGATGATTGTTTTTTTATATTTATGGGATTGTATACCTTCATTGGGTTCCTGAAGGTCAAACAATTAATCAATATTACTACCTTGAGTTATTTTCTAAACTACGTCAAAGAGTAAGGAAAAAACGCCCCGAAATGTAGAAGGACAAATCATGGGTTCTCCACCAAGACAATGCGCCAGCTCATTCCGCGTTATCTGTCAAGAGGTTCCTAGCCAAGTACAGCATCTCAGTGTTAGAACATCCACCTTATTCACCAGATCTTGTCCCATGTGAGTTCTACCTGTTCCCTAAGGTGAAATCTACATTAAAAGGGACAAGATTTGATTTTTTGGAAGCTGTAAAGAGAAAGGGGCACGTGTCCTGAAGGAGCTGAAAGAAGATGACTGCCAGCACTCTTTCCAACAATGTTAAATTCGCATGGAGCGTTTTAGGGATAGAGAAGGAGTGTATATTGAAGGTGACAATAAGTGATTATGTATAAAACAAAAATAATTTTTTTTACAACGTCAGTCTCGTAATTTAATAGCCACACCTCGTACACTGAGAAAGTTTTGCGTTGGTATAAAATTTTCGATACCCGGATTTCATAGTTTTAATTTTCCTTTGCATAATTCCTTGAAGCCAACGATAAATTATTGACTTCCCATAATATTATTAACTCAAATAGAGGTTGATTTTTAATTAGCGTCATTCTTTCAAGATTAAAATTAGGTTGTGTTATTAAGTTCATCAGCCGAAAGAGTTGTTTGAACCCTTAAAAACTTTACTAAGTAAACCGAGGAGTAAGGTGGTTTACTATTGGCTTACTCACTGAAAGGAATAGTATACTTATCAGCATGTCAGGCTCTCTGAAAAGCATCTACGTTCTACCCTGAAAATGATGCCTTCACTTCATTCACCACAAGGTCTGGCTGTATAATGAAATTCATTACTCTCAGAGGAGATAAGATAAGACTAGTGTCTTTTAAATCTCTCTTCTGTTTTTAAATACTTTAGTCATATAATTGGCTGACCATATGATAAGAAACAGAACTATTTTTTTTTTAGCCCAGGAACTAGCACTTCAAGTGTAACTCATTTAACACTCTACCTGCTACTTGTGGGCAAGTTTGGCGTGTATGTGCCTGTAAAATGTGTTCTTTACGTATGTCCTAAAATTCGGAACAGATATTTTGGTGTGTGTAGCTTACCATCCTTCGCCATTTTCAATAAAACTTTTCCAGCTAGTATGTTCACATGACAGAGGTGGGAGTGATACATCAATGTGCGAATGAATGACGCCAAGAGATGTGTGTTAGATTTGTCCACCATTTCTATGTTAGTAATAGTTCATTTGCTTACCTTCCAACGAAATTACAAAACCGGTTGTTTTATCAAACATTCACTATTTTAAACTCATAAATTTCACATTTTGATTTTTATTTAATTCATATTGCTAAGTTGAGGGAAAAGTCTTGATTCTTTTCGTTATAATAGGCTATAATTAATTAAATTTATGATATGTCATATTTTGTACATACAGTTTTGCAGAAATAAGTGATCATATGTATCTACAAAAATAAATCTGGTGTGAAACACTAACAGAATTTTATCTTGCCAACGTTAATAATGAACAATATAATCTAACATTAGATATAAGAAGAAAACTAACCTAAAAAAACTTGACCTTATTTTCATCATCAGTTAATAATGCAAAATGAAAACCAATTCTAGTTTGGTTTAATGATAAGGTAAATCACTCTTTCACCCTAAACTAGGCTCTATAGAAAAATATTTTTACAATGAAAGTTGTAGATCTTTAAACTTCCAATAAATTTGATTACATACACTTTTGTCGTAATAATAGGGCCGCAATCTTAAAAAATCCATAATTTTACAGATTTTCATTAAAAACATAGAAAATGACTAATTACTACTAAACTAAGCGTTACACAAAGAAATGTTTGGTTACACACACAAAGTTATACACATGTTTGGTATTACACAAATAAATGTTTGTTTTGTAGAAAAGTTGTAGGTTTACAATAATGTTATACAGCTTTAATTATACACTTTTGACCGGAAGTGCATACTAAGGCTGCAATCTTTAAAAAAAAAATTTATACGAGAAAACAGCTTACCCAAAAATTTCAGTAGACATGGTGCCTACCCTAACTTGTAGAGTTAAAAAATGCCGTATATGAGACGATTTAAAAACAATCGTAAGAGCCATTTTTGAGAAAATCGCAAAAACGTTAAAGGTAACACGAATGAACTACTATTTTCGGTGAACTGATTTCGATGAAAATGTTTGTGTTCGGTCCTCTAGTAGTACATAACGTAAATTTTAATTTTCACCTTTGTAAGGTGGCTCGTTCTAGAGTAATTTTGTTCTCACACACGCAGACACACACACGCACACACACACACACATACAGATCAATTGCTAAAAACATGGTTTTTTGGGTTACGGAGGGGTCTGAAAACGTGTATATTCGGTAAAACCTCGATTTCGAAAAGTCGATATGTAAACAATACTTTCCCTCTTATATATTCATATAGGAAAGAGAAAGTAAAAATAGATCAATTTGTATCATTCCACATAGTTAATTACATAGAATTATAACCGCAGCGTGTACAGCATCAAAATAAGTCGTTGCTAAAAGAATAACGGAAAGTTAATGCTGTTGGCCTTATTATTTTATATGAGTTTACCGTATTATAAAGTATTGTGTTAGTGAAGAGATTTGGTGTGAAACTTTCACACAACTTTCTTTTGCGAATATAAATAAAAATATAACGGATGATTCAAGATAAATATGATTTTTGGAAAATCCTTATTAAATTTTTTTTAATATTGAAAAAAAGTTTTTTGTGTGCGTTTCTTCTGCATCTTAAAGGTAAACGTTGGTATGAGTAATCCTATCTGGTTTAAACTTAAAACTAAGATTTCTCATCCTTCCCTCTTTTTTTTTTGATTTTTGCCATTACCTGAAACAGAGCCGCAAAATTACTTTAAAGGTATTATTCATTTCTAATATATTTCGTTTGCTTTTAACAAAATCACATTTTCCCCCAGCCACTACGTGTAGGATATTCATTTAAATAAAACTGTAATGGTCGCCTTTGTCGCGTAGTGGTAGCGCGCTAGCCTTAAATGAAGAGGTCCTGGATTTGATTCCCGGCTAAGGTCTGGAACTTATTACAAGCTAAAACCAATCAAAGTTGCTAATAACCAAGCTTATGATGTGACTTGAAATAACTAAAAGATGATAAATTTATTGCGTGAGTTTAAAGAAGTTTATATATAAATTAATAATTGTTTCTGCTGATCACTATCCAAAGTAGCTCACTCATCCCTTGTTACTTAACAACTAATAATTATTAATTGTTGTTATAAATATTATGTTGTTATAAAAAGTTATTGTAATAACTTACAATGAGCTTACTGACCAGACTTCTAATTTGTAATTAAACACAACCAACGCAGTCAATAACAACTAATTAAACAAATAACTTTGAAAGTAATATTTGGAATGCACTTAGCCATTTACTTTCAGTATAAATAGTGTAACAAATAAAAGAGTATTTACTTTATTTCCCTTTTATTTTGTTTAAAACAAATTCTCTCTGGCTTTCTAAAAGTCAATACGTTGTTTTAAAGGAATAGCGTCTGTCAAGACGTTCACATGATTGTTTAAGAGCTGCTTGAACGGGGTTGGGTTAAGTTTGTAGACGTTGGAGTAAGTACTTTGTGTTGCTATAATGACAGGGGTGACGTCAGAGGGAGTGTGCAATAGGAAGAAAGAGAGAGAGAGAGATTGGTAGGCAGAGAAAGCTCGGGCACGGGAGTTTTGGTGTGATCTAAACGCAATATAACGCGGTGGCAGCAAAGCGGTCAAGTATAGTTAACATTAACAGGGATGCTTTACAAAGAGGTGCTCACGACCCGGGCATTACTCATGCATAATAATTGTGCCACAGCACATGTCCTTTTACCATTAATCGAACATAAACCAACTCCTCTTCTACCCCTCCCTCCCATCAACCCTTCTTCAACGACCTCCCATTTACGTCGCTCCTACTCACCAGTTAGTTATCCCGGTTCCAAAATTACCACATCATCCATCCCAAAACACGACCTCGATCACAAAACAAACAAAACCAATCATTTACCACGCAACTGAATCAATCAACATTTTCCTCAGATATCCATCCAGTAATATGTTTCTGGAATACCAGGAATTATTACACATAGGTTTCCACGTGGGAGTTAAATGAGTATTTTCCCATAATGACACAATATATACCGATTTATCTCGTATCTCTAACAATGTCATTCATAAATTTTTATCTACGGAGTAAAGCAAAGAGATGAATCATTTCTATTCGCCTGTACAGTACGTTCGGCCGCGGCCAGGCATCAACCACGTTAGAGCAGTAAGCAGGTTGGAAGAAACTAATGTCAGATAATAGGCGTGGCCACACTGCACCTGCTGTAAGCAGGTTGGAAGAAACTAATGTCAGATAACAGGCGTGGCCACACTGCACCTGCTGTAAGCAGGTTGGAAGAAACTAATGTCAGATAACAGGCGTGGCCACACTGCACCTGCTGTAAGCAGGTTGGAAGAAACTAATGTCAGATAACAGGCGCGGCCACACTGCACCTGCTGTAAGCGGGTTGGAAGAAACTAATGTCAGATAACAGGCGTGGCCACACTGCACCTGCTGTAAGCGGGTTGGAAGAAACTAATGTCAGATAACAGGCGTGGCCACACTGCACCTGCTGTAAGCGGGTTGGAAGAAACTAATGTCAGATAACAGGCGTGGCCACACTGCACCTGCTGTAAGCGGGTTGGAAGAAACTAATGTCAGATAATAGGCGTGGTCACACTACACCTGCTGTAAGCAGGTTAGAAGAAACTAATGTCAGATAACAGGCGTGGCCACACTGCTCTACAGTTTACTGCTATAACCTTCTCAAAAACAAACTATATTCTATCTCATGGAACTGTGCAGCACTTCAACATAAATGTATTAAAATTGTGATTAAACTTAGCGTGATCCATTCGAGTTACAATAAAATGTTCTTTGCTTGTCAGATGAAACTTGCTATAGCCTATACTAATTGAAATATATGCTAAATACAAAATATGACAGTACCAGTAGAAAGAATCTATCCAGTAAGCCTATTATAAAAACATCCGGTCTGTCGTCGGTTGTTTTGACTGAAAGCGTTGCTGGAGTGGAACATGATTATAGATCCTTCTAACTGGCTTTCAACCAGTTGTCTGTTTATATCTGCTGCACGGTTCTGTGAGATATACTGTCGTCTCATTTCAACAGCTTACTAGGTCATTTATCTCAGTTCGGTTTCCGTTGTGTTATTGTGTTCATTAATTTTTCAATCATGGATTCTGACACTCAATCACTAATATCGGGTGTATAATATAAACGTGCCATTATGTGATTATGCTTATCAGCATGCCGGGCTCTCTAAAAAGTATCTACTTTTCACCTTGCAAATGACACCTACTGTCAACAAACAAAAGCCACCTACTACAGGGTGCACGCTAGAGTCCACCTATGGGCTACGAATTTATGGCACAGCTAAACCGAGTAACCTACAAAAATTATAAGCATTTCAATCAAAATTTCTACGTATATACCTGCGCACCTTTTTATGCCAACAACAAAATTCTACATGATGACCTTAAAATTTCGTTTATAAGTGAAGTAGTTAAGTCCAGCTACAGCGTTTTTCACAAAAAATTGCATGATCACCCCAACGAATTGATCAACAAAATATCGGATGCACGATTACCAGAGAATCCGTAACGCAGGTTGAAAAGGAAATGTGCCCAAGATCTTCTAAACCGTGATTTAAAAAAAAAATTTTTTGTTCTTCATCTCTTGTAAGATTATTATTTTTCATTCATGCATTATGAACATTATCTCGTAGAACATTTATGCCAATGGGTATCACTGGTTTTTTTAAATTATTTTTTCTTGTCATCCTTTCTTTACTTTTATCATATTTGGTCGTTCTATTTTGCTATATAGTTACAAATAAAGTGTTATAAAAGCTAAAAGAAAATTATATCTTCTTATTTTTTCAATTGTATTTGTTTTATAATAGGCCACAACATGAAACAAAAAACTATGATTCAACAAAAATATTAAATAGACGGATTGTAATGAGATACGTGGACAGAATATAAAATTGTTATTTAACACTCGAGACCATGGTCAAAAAATAAGGTACATAAGTTTGGCCTTTATTTCTTGACAAATCAGTAGATGCTGTGGCTTTACACAGCTTAATCCATCACTTGATTGCAATGATTGATTTACATGATCGAGATAAATGGGACCAGCTGGACTAATGTAATATTTTTTGCACTACATTCATGCCATCTAAAAATGAGTTGTGTACTTTTTCAAACGCCCGTTACAAAATATTAAATAAAAGAAGTATGATGCTCTCCTAGTACAGGTAATGAAGCTGATTCATGAAGCTGATGTGATTCATAATGGTGCATGAATCAAGTAATGTTATAGACTATAGAGGCATGGTTCAGTCCAAAAACCATTTATTTACCTTCACGTCTAACTGAAATAGCACCATTTCGTCTGTTAAAAATAGTAATGGCCGCTATAGTGTAATGGTTAGCGCATTAGCCTGCCACTCGGAGGTACCAAGTTCGATTCCCAGCCAGGTTCTGGAAATTTTTACATGTCAAATCCCACAGTTAATGCTACATAATTCACTGTAATCGCTAATGATCAAGCAGTGACGCGACTTTAAACAAATAAATGAAAAAAATAGTAATATACTATTACATTATAATATAAACAATAAGATAATATTATAATATAATAATAGAATTAAAATATAATATTTCATTATAATTTTTTGCCAAAACCAGCTGTTTAACAGCTGATTTTCGGAGATGACGGTTCCTGGTTCAAATCCTAGTAACGGTAGTTATTTTAATACGAATTTGAATAATAAAGAGTGGTTGCTCTCAGGAGTGGTCGACCTGGGTCTGTACAAGACTGCACCTCATTTACACGTCATACACATCATCCTCATCTCATTGGGTCATGGGGTTGCTTATTGTTCTGAATTAAACAGATTGCAACGTACACAAATAGGAATTCAAAAAAAGTACTATTAGTTATTATCCTACACTAAATTAGGTAGATAGAAAGTTTAGCGCATATGTAACATTAGTTGCGTAGGCAAGTTTTGTAGGGGCACATAGTAAGGCTATTAACAGTACTGTTTTTATTAGTATAGGGTGAATCAAAAAGAGCGCCGGTTTTGATATATCAAATTAAGAGATTTATTTTTTTGAAAAACTGAAAATAAATACATCAACAAGTTCATCTTACCTTCCGATTTCATGTATGAAAAATGATGTCATGCATGTGTCCTCCTTTACTGCGCTGGCACGCATCAACTCTGTTCATGAAATTGGATATTACTACACGACAAGTTTCAACTTCCATTTGCCCGATAACCCGTCGAATTTCCTCCTTCAAGTCATTGATGTTTCGGGGTTTATTGGCATACACCAATGACTTCAGATGACCCCAAAGATGAAAGTCACAAGGCGTCAAGTCACACGACCTTGGTGGCCATTGATGGTCGGAATTACGAGAAATGATGCGATCCTGGAACCGTTCACGGAGCAACAACATTGTTTCTCGTGCAGCAACTGAATTTTATACGGGTGATATTGGAGATCGTACCGAAGAATTCTCCGTACAGAAGAACATCGTAAACCCAATTGTTGAGAACGGCGACGTATTGATTTTGCTGGGCTAACAGCCACACTGTCACGAACCAACGCAACGTTCTGCTCAGTTTGGCCAGAACGACGACGTCCAGAATTTTTAAGGTCGACTGTTGAACCCGTCTCAAAAAACTTTTTCATGAGCCTGCGAACTGTTGATTCATTCGGTGCTTCATTACGTCCTAGAGTACCACGAAGTCGCCTAACAGTAGCCGCATAACTCTCTCCACTCTGGTAAAATGTTTTGACCATTAACACTCGTTGTGCAATAGTAAACTTCTCCATGGTTAGACACAGACTGCGAGAGTACTACACTGCGAACAAGAGAAACTACAACTGAATCGTCAATCGGAATGTTCTCCGAAATAGAAATGAGGTCTAACAATGTTGCCAACCGATAAACAAAAATTTACCAGCCGTTTAAAAACCGGCGCTCTTTTTGAATCACCCGTTATATATTTACCCAACAGAGAGCAGAACTGTTGAATAAATTATACTAGTCAGCCTACACGGGCAGTGATTAAATATGATTGGTTGATACGGCTGTCCAATCTGTGGCAGACCTACCCAAAATAAAGCGACGCCTTATAAAAGAAAATTAGAGGGGATAACAAATAAAATTAACGTAATATACTATTTCCACCATAACTTAGCAGTATGTTTTGTTTTGGTTTGGTTTATCTCTATTGGGTATTAATGTAAAATTATAGGCCTACGAAAAATATTAATATTTAATTTTTACTATGTTTTGCTCTATATAATAAAATTATAAGAAAGTATTATTTTCATGTCGATTTTTCCTTATCGAATTTTCATTGAAAATACAATATTATTGTTCAGGCCCCCTAAAGCTATGAATACATGTTTTCATCGATTGATCTGTGATTGTTTGTGATAGCGTGCGTGTGTATGAGTGTGTCTGTGTGTGTGCACGCCTAATTTAAATGTAAACAAATTATCTCAAGACGGATAGCGTATGAAGTTGAAAATTGGAACTTAAGTTAGGTACCTACCACCAAAAAACGGACATGAACATTTTCATCAAAATCGGTCAACCGGAAGTAGTAGTTTATTATTCTGATTTATTTTCTTTTGTTACTACTTTTTCAAAAACGTTTTCTACCATTTAGTTTAAAATCACCACATTTATCCTACTAGGCCTACATTTTGTATGCTCTACAAGATAGGTACTACTACTAGGTAGATAGGTAGATAGATATTTTTTTAGTCAAAAAATGTTTATTTTAAAGATTGCGGTCTTAATATGTATTTTAGGGCTTTTAAAAGCGTAATAATGGAAACATAATAAAATTAAAAACCTACAACTTTTATTTCATGTACGCTATTTTCTATAGCGCTTAGTTAAGCGGCAATTAGCGATTTTTCGTATTTTACTTATTGAATTCATTAAAAAATTGAAATTTTTAAGAAAGCGGCGGAAGTATGCATTTGATGACAACAGCAGTCTTATAGGCTATGTAAGCTGAAGTTATAGAAAGTTAAAAACCCTATACCTGTTCCTTACTAGCTGAGTCTAGATTAATCCCAACAACTTCTTGATGTCGACTCCCCATTTTATCAGGAATCGTACGCGTCCCCTTGTTCCTGGCCATGGTTTCCACTTTTAATGGCATTATTTTATGTACCGTCAGTGTAATTTTTGTTATAGTCAACCCATTTATATTTTGTTTCGCCATTTATTGTACGATGTTTTAATTTTGGGAAAAAGTTTTATGTAGCCTTTTGATTCTCGAAGTTGTAATTACAATTTTATACCCCTATCATTCTCCAAGGCATGTTGTGGTTTTGAAAATTTGGTAATATTCCGTGCAGTACATTAGTACTGCAATACCGCGGACAGATAAAAAGACACCTCCTGGCCTGGCCGAAGAAGACCTACCAGGCTTGTCAATTTGAAAGTCTGGTTTGAGAAAAGCTCTACAGAGTTATTCTGTAGCTGCCAATAGGGTTAGATTAGCTATGATGATCACCAACACTTAGAGCGGATTAGGCGAAGAACAAGAATATGTTAGTACTGAGAGCACGAATGAATGAAATATTTGTTTGTTAGCAAATTCTAAATGTTTGATAAATTTGTTACAAATCACTGGTCTCTAATCAGAGTAAAAGAAGAAAAGAGGACAGACGGACCAACAAAAGAAAACCAAAGATTGAAAGAAACCATTGGCATTTATGCCAACAAAATGAGCTTCCAGTTTTTTTAAAATAATTTAATGTGGTACAAAATGTCATTTGACGATAGAAAACAATTTTAGTTGATTTAAAGAAACTTAAACTGCATTGAAATTATAGTAACACACAAAATTCTCTCATAGTTACTGTATTGTATAACCGATTGATATATTACCTTATTTATCTAAAATAAATTTTTTATTTTATGTTTTCATAAAAACGATTAAACCAATTTATTCTTTCTGTGTGTTGTTTAGGTCATCAGCCAAAAGGCTAGTTTGAACCCGTAGTGGCTTTACTAGGTAAAACGAGGAGTGAGGTGTATTACCATTGCATTGCTTACTGAATGGAAAAGTATGCTAAACTCTCTGAAAAGTATCTACTTTCCTCCTTGCAAATGACACCTTCACCTCATTCAAAAAAGGCGCCGGCTGTATAATGAAATTCATTACCCTCAGTGGATATAACAATGTCTTTTACACTTCTGCCTCTTCTATTCTTAAATTTTTCAGCCATGTAATTGGTTGACCATGTATTAAGAAACAGAACTATTTTTTGGAGCCCTGGAACTACAAGATCGTGATGTGCTGTAACTCTCATTTAGGTGAATATTTGTTACTTACGTTTAACCTAAAATTAGTTTATTAAAGTAATAAACAATTAGTATTTTATGGAAATGATAAATGACACTTATCTGTGCTATATATAAATATATCAATTGTTTTATTTGTTTTTAATATGTTTAATTAACTAAGTAAATTAGTAATGGCCTTTGGGCTACATAACAAACACTCTACGAGCTTCCAAGACATCACGTAAAATTCATATTATTTTTCTTTATAAATTAACATTCTATCAACAATCAGAAATATTAATTAAACTAATACTTCAGTTTATTCATTTAACTGTGTTTTAAATATTGTTATAAACGCATAATAAAATTCTAAAATAACTTTCAAAATAATTAAATAACTTATTTCATTAAAATTTCAAATGAAACAAATTTTAAAAAAAATCTATACAAATATTATTACAGCTGAAGTGTTCCAGTGCAAATAATAATTTAACACTCTACCTGCCTCCTGAGGGCAAATATTCTTTTTATAATTGCTTATTCAACTAATAGTATTAATTGAATTAACTATATTTTAGTTTATTCATTGTTTCTGATTGTAATTAATGTTAACACATTTGTTTAATTCTTAATTACACGAATGCAATTTTGGCTTTAATTTAATAAATGATATTGTAGAACCGATTAGACAAATTTATAATTGGTTAAGATTTATGTTGGGTAATTTAAACTCTCTTTTTAATTCATTAGGTCACAACACCAATAAACTGAGTATGATGGTGCCAAATTTTCACCTTTTCCAACTAATTAGGTTAATACGTAACCTACAATCATTTATTTTATGTCTTTTCCCGATTTATTAATAGGATAAATCCCGATGCATTAAGTTCAGGCTATAGTAAGATAAATATCCGTATATCTAAAATGCAAATGTAGCTAAAGCTAGTACATTAATATCATTATGAGGATTTTCACAAACTGTATTACTGTTTCCAGTATTTTTAATCATTAAACTTCACTAAAATACTAAAAAACCGGGCAATTTAAGTTATTTGTACGTATTTCTATAAGCTATTCACTAAAAAATTACAAAAAAAATAGACTAATCGTTTGCTTAAACTCAAAAGAAAAAATCTGGTGAAACTTTCACACGACTTTCTCTTGCCAATTTAATAGGTAATGAAAAATATTATTATAATACAAAACAAACGTGTCAATCATTGTTTAGGTCATCAGCCAAAAGGCTGGTTTGAACCTGTAGAGGTTTTACTAAGTAAAACGAGGAGTGAGGTGGTTTACCAATGCCTTCCTCACTGTGTGAAAAAGTACACTTATCAGCATGCCAGGCCCTCTGAAAAACACATATTTTCCACTCTGCAAATGACACCTTTACTTCATTCACCACAGGGTCTGGCTGTATAATGAAATTCATTACTTTCAGAGGAGATAACTCTGATTAGTGTCTTTTACACCTCTACCTCTTCTGCTCATAAATGATTCAGTCATTTAATTGGCTGACCATGTTATAAGAAACAGAACTATTTATTTTAGCCCTGCAAAGAACAGATTGAGTGTAAATAATTTGACACTCTACCTGTCTGTTATGGGCAGTGTCAATCATTAGTAGATCTAAATTATGTCAAATGATAAACCTAACCTAATTTTAATCATGAGTGAATTATACAAAAGGAAAATTAACCTCTTGCTTAAAAATACAGAAAATCACTAATTGACGAAAAATTCTTTGAAAAAGAAAATACTTCAAATGAAAGATGTATACTGTTTTATTTCCTACTTATAAACTTTAGCTAATTATTCTATACACTTTTGTCATAAATGGATAAATACTAAGGCCGCAGTATTAGAAAATTACATTTTTTACTGAGTTTGATGAAAACATAAGTTACAGAAAATCACTAATTGACGCTAAACTAAGCGTTGCACAAAAAGAATGCTTGAAATAAAAGTTATAGGTTATTTTAGTTATTTCCTGTATATAGCTTTGAGTAGGTCTATTTAGGCCTCCACGTTTGTTGTGTAATTTTGGTAAAACTAAGACCGATATCATTAAAAATTCAATTCTTTTACAAATGTTAATGAGCAATTTACAGAAAAACATTAGTTGACTCTTAACTGAAACGTTGTATAAAACAATGTTGAAAATAACCGTTGTAGATTTTTTAATTTTCTACAACTTTCATTCCTAATATACGCTGTTTCCCTGACATGCATACTAAGGCCACAATCTTAACGAAACCATTTTTTTTACCACGATAGCACGCTGCCAAGAATTTTAATAGACGTAGAATTTACGCTAGAAAAAATTTAATAAATGTGGCAGTTTTTTAAACTAATAGTCGGAGCAGTTTTGAGAAAATAGCAAAAAGGGAAATATCACACAAATAAACTACCAAGTTCATCTTCAACTTCATGTTGATCAATTTTGATGAAAATATTTGTGTCAAATGCTCTAGTAGCACCAAACTTAAGTTTTAAGTTTCATTTTCGTACAGCATACCGTTTTTACGATATTTTTTCACAAACAAACACACACAGTTACCAACCGTTAAAAACATGTTTTTTTGGGTTCAAAGGGACTGAAAAAAATTAAGAGGTTAAATCTAAGAACGATGATAATAATATAAGCCAAGTAAAAGTAAGTAAGAAGTGTAAAACGAACATAGTAATGGGCGAAAGAATACTGATTTAAGTTGAAAGCAGCAGCGTCAGGCGTTGGGCGACAACGGCAGCAAAAGGAGCGCGAAAACAGCAGCTGACAGCGGCATCTGACAGTGGGATGGCCCAAAGAAATTAGTGGAACAAATGTCACGAGAACTGCGCCTTAATTGCTAACGTCGTCACCATTTCTACCCCTACCCCTTATTCGATATCATCACCATAGCCACCACCCTTATGAGCAATCTAACGGTTCCATCCTCACTCCATCGACACCTCCACCCTCTTATTCTGCCCAACAAACTCACCCCCCCGCTTCAAATTTCTTCAACAAAATATATTAATAAACTTACAGATGGTTGCTACTGGCTTCATTATTTCTGTTGGCACTTTCAAAGAGCCAATAATGAAACTACTGTATTAACACTCACAACGCGTAAAAACTTAATTACGTACTCAAATAATTCTACTAACAATGAACTGTATTATTTCACTTTCATATTTTCTTTATTGGTCTACTTTCTTTAACTAATTAATATTAAGAGAAAGTTTTGCAGTATACACTTTTAAAAATACTACTTATAAAGTAAGTAACTCAGTTGTTTATATAATATACACATTAAAGTTTCTATTTTCAGGTAGCTACTAGGGCTAAACTACTATTTTCTCTGCAGCTATTGAGCAGGGTGTAGCAATCAGCTGTTGTGTTAGTTTAATATTATTTATCTAGAAACCAACGGGTTGGTCTAGAAGTAAAGTCATCACCAAAATCAGCTGTTTAACAGGTGATTTTCAGAGACGAAAATTCCTGGTTCAAATCCTAGTAAAGGTACAGTTCAGCCGTTCTTAGTTTGCTCCTACTGTCAACAAACAAAAGCCACCTACTACTGGGTACACGCTAGTCTTCAACTTTACGGATGTCGTATTCCTATTAAGTTAACTATTTTTTAAATTATAAGTACTTAAAGTTCTTAAAACATCAGTAATGATATGATGTAGGCCAAACAATTTCATTTATAAAAATACTTTTAAAAGTATTTTGTATTTAAATACTTTTGAAAGTATTTTGTTGTTACTTTTTAATCAGCGTGTACACATTTTTATATAATGCGCATGCTCAGTGACGTCATTATTTGTTTACATTAGGAGCAAACTAAGAGAGGCTGGACTGTAGTTACTTTTATACGAATTTTAATGCTAGAGATTGGTTATAGATAGACCCACATAACAACCGGCATGTGCAACGTCACAGCATTAGTGTACTACCATGAACAAAAACATTTATCGCAACTCAATGTACGCTTCCGTACACCGCTCTTTGTCCTTCTCCACGAACTCTCGATTATTATTTTCCAAGAATTGAAAAAACCAATTTGCACACCACAGACCACACACACACACACGCGCAAATGTATTAAACTCATACTTTTCTTCTGTTATTGTTATACATTTTTGTTTCGTTTCACACAATTATATTTTTGCTTTTTTGTATTTTTGATTTTCTAATTCATATACATTTTTGCCAAATACATATACAAGAACAATTATATTTTTACTGTTATTATTTATATTATTTTCTGAATAAATGGAAAGGACGGGAGTTGTAGAATTATTAATCTAATTAATATCCGAAAACTTATGCTTATAACTAATAATATTAATTAAAACTAATTAATAAGAATGTTATCTAAATAAATAAACTAAGTAAATCTAAATAAATGAATAAATCTAAATATACCTAACAAAATAAATAAAAAAATTAACTAAATTTTAAGAAAATGTAAGCTAAATTTTAATTGAAATTATAAAAAAATAACTACTGCTAGTATAAAAATCTAAACGGCAGAAGAGAAAGAGACAGACGCAACTACTCTCTGTCTGTAACTTGATGGGCCCTCGCAGAGGGGAGCAATATGCGGATTGTAAAACCATTTCAGAAAACATATCTAATATTTTAGGTCACTGAAACTTTTCGGAAATGACGTATTTTTATAAAACAAAGTATTTCGCATGTTTTTGTTTTATAAAATTATTTTTAAAAACACACGCTTAATGAGATAATGTATAATTTTGTAAAAGTTTTGTTTTTGAAGAAAACCCCGTATTTTTTTCAAATACATCGTCGTTGTTAAAGAACTATTCCACGGATTAACGTAAAATTTGGCAGGTTTGTTCTGTAATAATTATGAAAAACGATGATGCAATAAAATTTAAAAGAAAATCAATACTTGTTAAGTTACAAGGTATTTTCAGAAATAAATTTTGTAAAATTGCGAAACACGACATAAAAAAGTCAGCATGTGAGAAACTTTTCTGTCTTTAAAGATAACTGTACACTGTAAGCGAATGAAATAAAGAGAAAATTTTGAATGCGCACCGCAGAAGCCTTTGTCATCAAGGCCAAGCCAGTAGCCGCTCTCTACCACAGCACTATACCACTACCACGGACATACTACCACAGACTATATAAGGAGCGCTGCACTGAGCCGAGGGATTCAATTCCGATCAAGACTCCGAGGGATTCACTTCAAACCAAACAGCAGACAAGACGTCCACCAGGGCACACGGCTGCCGGACTCCAGCGAAGACTAATCGACGACCCCGCAAGAGGGAAGATGATGCTTCCGCTCGCCGACCGGACCGTCATCGCCCGCTGATGCAAGCGATGCCCACAGCGTTTCCTCGACCGAGCCTTACGCCCACCGGACCCGACGAAGCAACCATCGACGCACTACTGCGAGGTAAAAAGATTATGTCTCCGCTGGACGACGACACGCCGTGTCGCCCAGCTCCTCGACCGCCACGACGACTACGACCGACGCCTCTCCAAGACGACCACCACTAAAACGGCCCTTTTCAGGGCCACCAAACAAATAAGGTTTGCCACTTAACGTCGCCACCCAGTGACAGTTCAATTAACCATACTCTCTCAGGAATGGTTGGCCTGAGTCTGTACGCGACTACACCTCATTTACACGTCATACATATCACCCTCATCTCATTGGGTCATGGGGTTGCTTATTGTTCTGAATTGAACAGATTGCAACGTACACACATTGGGGATAAAAAATAATAATTTATTTAAAACAGCTGATTTCTACATTTTATTAGTGCAGGCAAATATGTAACTTATAACATGTAATTTTTTCCAAATTTAAATTTATCTAGTAAATAAACCCTCAATATTTAATTTTTTTTATTAACAATATTAATTAACCAAAAGTAGTAGCAAAAAATTATTTTTCAAATTTATTTTATTTTTTTATGTAGTGTATACGTTGCAATCTGTTAAATTCAGAACAATAAGCAACCCCATGACCCAATAAGATGAGAAAAATGTGTATGACGTGTAAATGAGGTGTAGTCTTGTACAGACCCAGGCCGAACATTACTGAGGGAGTATGGTTAATTGAACCCCAACCATCAAAGTACACCGGTAACCACTGATTAGTATTCAAATCCGCAAAAAAGTAAAAATTTATTTAATATTTTATTTTATTTATTTTACATAGACATTATGTGATTCCAAAGTTGTAATTTACAATAATATAATAAATAAAGTTTGTCTTAAACCAACCATCAAACAAGACACATGAATTTTTTATATTCCACGTGATAGCATATTTTAATGTTAATCACAAATATATATTAGTGGGATTATTTAAAAAAGTCTACAGAACACCTACACTGTGAAAGTCAAAGGGGTAAATGTCACAGTTACTTAGCTTTGAGAGAAAGAGGGTTAAAGCAGACATTTTATCGCAATAATTCACAAAGTATATTTCTGTCAATTTAGGAAACATTGAATTATATCACTATTACTTTAATGAAAATATTTTCATTTATTTTATTAAAAGTAAATAAAAATAATATTACTGAATGATAATGTTTCCATAGAAATAAGTTTAACATTCCTTCGCAAGAAACTCATATATATTCGGATGTTTCAAAGCGAGTACCCTCACAAGTCTGGAAGAAGCCCCAAACTCAAGTAATTTGCTTCATTTAATTTACAAAATGAAGTAATTTAT
Source organism: Catonia carolina (assembly GCA_035578175.1). NCBI lineage: Eukaryota > Metazoa > Arthropoda > Insecta > Hemiptera > Achilidae > Catonia > Catonia carolina. Next base: position 5,909,086 of record JAQMRL010000013.1, read on the forward strand.
TTGAAAAAATCAATAAAACAAACTGATGAAAAGAAAATCAAAATTTAAAAAATGCTCAGCTAGAGCTATGAAATTTTTTTTTTCAAAATCTCGCCTTGTGCGTGTGATGTTCTTCTTGTGCGGTTTTAATCTTAAAAAAGATTCAGGTCAAAAAAAGTGATTTATTATATGTTTTTAGGTGGTAAATTTTTAAAGTTTCGTATTTGGGAATGGTTAGTAAGCAAAAATATGTCTGGTACGCTAGTACTGCCAATTCAGTATACTCGCGTATCGATGGGACATGACAACAAGATTGACTCTCAGTCGCCAAGAAAACTCCCGGTGTTTGTTTTAATGGTAAAAAAGATACAGGTCTATAAGAAAGGGTTTTTTATTGGTTTCTAGATGATAAAATTTTTAAATTTCATATATGAGAATAGTAAGTAAAATTCTGTCCTTAACAGACAGGTGGAGTGTCAATTTATTTTCACTCAATCTGTCCGTTGCAGGTCTAAAATAAATAGTTCTGTTTCTTATGACATGGTCAGCCAATTAAATGACTGAATCATTTAAGAACAGAAGAGGTAAAAAAGTAATGAATAATTGAATAAATAATGAAAGTAATGAATTTCATTATACAGCCAGACCCTGTGGTGAAGGAAGTGAAGGTGTCATTTGCAGAGTGGAAAATCTGTGCTTTTCAGAGGCCCTGACATGATGATAAGCGTAATTTTTCACTCAGTGAGGAAGTCATTAGTAAACCACCTCACTCCTTGTTTTACTAAGTAAAACCTCTAGAGGTTCAAACCAGCCTTTTGGCTGATGACCTAAACAACAAAAACAACAAGTAAAATTATGTGGTATATTGGTACCTCTCATTGGTGTATCGTATCGGAGGTACATGACAACAAGGTGGACTCCCGTTCGCTAAGATGACTCCCGGTGTTAGTGTTAACTTTTAAAAAAACAGGTTAAAAAAAGTGATTTGATATATGTTTCTAGGTGACATTTTTTTTAAATTTCGTATTTGGGTATAATTAGTAAGTAAAAATATGTCTGATACGCTGGTACCGCTCATTACGTTTACTCGCCTATCGATGGGGCATTACAAGAGGGACTCCCGGTCACCAAGAAAACTTCCGGTGGTTATTTTGATCTATAACAATCTGCTGTGAAATACTCATACGACTTTCTCTTGCCAATGAAAATATTGAACAATATAATATAACATTAGTAACAAACCATTAGAAATAAACAAAATAAACCAACCTTAAAAAACATAACTTTATTTTAATCATGAGTGAACGATGCAAAATGAAAATTAATCTCTATTTGCGTTAAAAATATGGGAAATCACTCTTTCACGCAAAACTTAGCTCTGTTGAGAAATATGTGGTAAATAAACGTTTTAGATCTCTTAATATACTACAAATTTTATTACAGACACTTCTGTCGTAAAATGCATACTAAGGCCAAAATCTAAAAAAAAAATCGATTATTTTACAAGTTTTCGTGAGAATAAAACAGAAAATCACTAATTACCGCTAAACTATGCGTTAGACAGAAAAATGTTTAAAATAAAAGATTTTCATTTTTAATTGTCTACAACTTTTATTATATACATTTTTGCGCTAAAATGCATTTTAAAGTCGCAATCTTAAAAAAAACATTTGTTTATTAGAAAACAGCCTCTCCAAGAATTTCAGCAGACAAGAAGTCGACCCTATCTTGTAGAGGATAAAAAATGTAGTAAATAAGGCCATTTTTTAAAAAATCGTTGAAGCCGTTTTTGAGAAAACCGCCAAAAAATTAAGAATGACACGAATAAACTAATACTTTCGGTTGACCGATTTTGATGAAAATGTTCCTGTCGGGTCCGGTTGTAGTATCTAACTTATATTTCAAGTTTCAAGTTCGTACGATGTTCCGTTCTTGAGATATTCTGTTCACTCAGACACACACACATATATATAACAAACACACACATTGCAGATAACATGTTTTTTTTTTAGTTAAAAGGGTCTGCAAACGTATATTTTCACTGTTCGGTAGAACTGTGTATTTAAGTTCAAACAGAAACTTTTTTCAAAATACATAACAGATTTTGCGTTCAATAAAGATTATGAAAAAATAGTAATTAATAACGAACAAAATCAGCAATTTTGAAGTAAGTAAATAAAATTAGGAATAATTTTAATACAAAATCTGTAAAATTTTAGGTGAAATATATTGTGAAAATCGGGTAAACATTTTCTTTAGTTTAGATTATAAGTAAAATCGATGTAGGACAAAGAAAAAGCCTGCGAGTTTTCAAGTCGGGGGATTATACGTTAAATGTAGGTACCGTACGTGCAGGAAAGGCGTGCCGCACGCATTATTTTTCCCTCGAAGAATATAACAAGAATATTACATTCTAAAGCCGGCGAAAAGCAAAACAAAAACCCCTCAGCTGTAGAAAAGGAGGATTTTAGCTGTTTAGTTCTACACAAACATTTATTTTTCTAGTCGGTGGTGAAATAAATGTTACAAGAAAAGAGAACTGACCTCTTGGTTTGTGGCACTCATAAATCTTTGGAAAACTCAGTTTGGTATGCTTTAAGGATTCTTTAAGCAAACAAACCGAATCTTTTAAAGATACTTTGGTTGTTCTGAACGGCAATACATGCAAAATATTTTACCATTCATTTACATAAATAAAATAGGGACAATTGCTAAAGATAGTGCGGCATACAAAACTACCTTCTTAATCTTCATTCAGTACCTATCGCACTTTACTCAGCTCTGAGTCCTTAATAAGCTGTAAATTTTATGTCGTCAACAATTCAGAGAAAATTTTACTTTGAAAATTAATAAAATGAACAAAATAAACAGAAAAACTTGTGTGAAACACTCACTTAAATCTTTCTTGTAACTCTAAATACTAACAACATAACCTGTATTTAATAATGATTAAACAATGTAAACTGAAAAATTTAACCTAAAAACTTGTGTGAAACACTCACTTAAATCTTTCTTACAACTCTAAATACTAACAACATAACCTGAACTTAATCATGATTAAACAATGTAAACTGAAAAATTTAACCTAAAAACTTGTGTGAAACACTCACTTAAATCTTTCTTACAACTCTAAATACTAACAACATAACCTGAACTTAATCATGATTAAACAATGTAAACTGAAAAATTTAACCTAAAAACTTGTGTGAAACACTCACTTAAATCTTTCTTACAACTCTAAATACTAACAACATAACCTGAACTTAATCATGATTAAACAATGTAAACTGAAAAATTTAACCTAAAAACTTGTGTGAAACACTCACTTAAATCTTTCTTACAACTCTAAATACTAACAACATAACCTGAACTTAATCATGATTAAACAATGTAAACTGAAAAATTTAACCTAAAAACTTGTGTGAAACACTCACTTAAATTTTTCTTACACCTCTAAATACTAACAACATAACCTGAACTTAATCATGATTAAACAATGTAAACTGAAAAATTTAACCTAATTTTAATCATAAGTGAATGATGCAAAATGCAAAATCAAACTCTATGGAAATTGAAAATACCTAAAAATCATCAATATTGACGCTAAACTAGGCTCTGTAGAACGCAATATTCTTAAAATAAAACTTGTAGGTTATTACAATTTTTTATAACATTTGTTATAATTACGTTTGTTGTAAAATGGGCTTACTAGATTTTAAGATGATCTTACCGCTTCTTGAACCGGTCGCGTCGCAAAATCGGATTTTCTTCATAGCATTACAATGTTATCGTTTTAGTTTTAAATTCTTCTACAGACAGAGTTGCTGTGTTGTACAATAGTTTAGTAATATATAAAGTAAATTTTTATGTATAATTCAATAGTATTATTTTGCATAATATTCTGTCTGTGTTTCTCTGTTCAAATAACACTATTCTAGAGCTGAATTTCGTTATTTCTTGGTTTACATGATGTGTTTTTGTATGTATTTTCTTCAGTTTTGAACATAAGATCTTTTTACTTTCTCTTGCCTATATAAATATATAGGAAGGAAAGTATTGTTTTCATGTCGATTTTTCGAAATCGAGTTTTCACCGGATCTATACGTTTTCAGACCCCCTGAACCCAAAAAACATGTTTTTAGCGATTGGTCTGTATGTGTGTCTGTGTGCGTGTGTGTGTGTGTGTGTGTGTGTGTGTGTGTGTGTGTGTGTGTGTATGTGAACAGAATATCTCAAGAACGGAACATCGTACGAACTTGAAACTTGAAACTTAAGTTACGTACCACTACCGGACTCGACACGAACATTTTCATCAAAATCGGTCAACCGGAAGTGGTAGTTTATTCGTGTATTTTTCACTTTTTTGCGATTTTCTCAAAAACTGGTGCTACGATTTTTTTAAAAATCGCCTGGTTTACTCAATTTTTTATTTTCTACAAGATAGGGGGTAGGTCATGTTTGCTGAAATTCTGGGTGAGGCTGTTTTCACGTAAAAACGTTGTTTTTTTAGGATTACAGCTTTAATATGCATTTTAGCGCAAAACTTTATATAATAAAAGTTGTATAGAATTAAAAATTCTACAACTTTTATTTCAAACAATTTTTTGTATAACGCTTAGTTTAGTGGTAATTTGCGATTTTATGTTTTTTTTCTCACGAAAATGTGTGAAAAATTGATTTTTTTAAGATTTCGGCCTTAGTATGCATTTTACGACAAAAGTGTATATAATTTAATTTATAGAAAATTAAAAGATCTACAACTTTTATTTAAAGCATTTTTCTCTACAGAGCCTAGTTTAGAGAAAAAGAGTGATTTTCCGTATTTCTAAGCCAAACTGAGGTTGATTTTCATTTTGCATCATTCACTCATGATTAAAATAAGGTTATGTTTGTTGAGGTTAGTTTTTTGTTTATTTCTTATGTTTGATTACTAATGTTAGGTTTATTATTAATTATTTGCAGTGGCAAGAGAAAGTTGTGTGAGTGTTTCACACCAGATTTTTTTGTTTATTTTGAAATAAACATTATAAGTAACAATTCGTACGTAATCAAGTTTGAAAGTAGAGCATAATAAAATTTTAAACAGTAGTATCATCCAAAATTTTAGAAAAATATTTATATGTCTAAAACAATATTTTCAAACAGCTTCAGCATCCCTAACTGTTAAATTAAAATTTCAATTATGTAATTATTTTATTTTACTAAGATTTCTTGTTATTTTGATACGTCACGTGATAAGGTTTGTGATTTATAGCAAATTTTTAATGATTTTTTTACGGTTCGGTGACCCATACGCTAGAAATTCTCTACTGGTCTAAACAAATGTAATTGCCAGCTAAAGTGTTAATAGCAAAACACTGGACTGTTTTGATATTCGTTTATGTGTTGTTGTTTAGGTCATCAGCCAAAAGGCTGGTTTGAACCTCTAGAGGTTTTACTAAGTAAAACGAGGAGTGAGGTGGTTTACCATTGCCTTCCTCACTGAGTGGAAATATATGCTTATCAGCATGCCGAGCCCTCTGAAAAGCACATATTTTCCACTCTGCAAATGACACCTTCACTTCATTCACCACAGGGTCTGGCTGTATAATGAAATTCATTACTTTCAGATAAGATAACTCTGATTAGTGTCTTTTACACCTCTACCTCTTCTGTTCTTAAATGATTCAGTCATTTAATTGGCTGATAATATGATAAGAAACAGAACTATTTATTTTAGCCCTGCAACTAACAGATCGAGTGTAAATAATTTGACACTCCACCTGTCTGTTATGGGCAGACATTCGTTTATGTATTTAAAATATATACCTAAAAAATGAAAAAAGGATATAAGATTAAAAGGGAATTAAAGGGGGTACCTGTGAAAATATGTTTGAATAATAAGTCAATGTAAAATGATACGTAACTAATAAGTTATGATGAATTGACACAAAACATGGTGTAAAAATGTTTTCGTATAACTTTTATAACATATAAAAGTTAAAAGGTTAAACCCGTAAGCAATTGTTTGTCTTACAGAATCCAACTTACATTATAGAAATTTGTTATTCATTGATATATTCCCAGTAGCATTAGCTACTGAAAAATGGTTTACTTTAGTTCATTTTTCATATTTTCTGAAATAAATTTAATTTCTGTTTTGTAAAGTACACGTGTAATTTTTCATATGAACATCATGAGGAATTTTTTTATTAAATTTATTTATTTACTCAACGGTATATTTAAAATCTGTGTTTATTCAAGCATACAAACCTTGTTTATTAAATGGTGAAAGAGAAAATCTTCATAATACATGTATTATAACCCGTGACAAATTCCAATGAAATTGTATTATTCAGTAATTCAAAATATTGCAAATATTTCACATGTTTCGTAAATGAAGAATGTAGGCCTAATACATGCTCGTGTATATTATGCTAAATATTTTTGTGCTGGAGAATATAATCCAATGTAATCAGTGACATTTACATACAATTTTTCAATTCATATATACAGATAGACTGTTGTTTAAAAATAATTGGGATAGTCACTTTTCCCCTGAGGGATATTTTAGATTTTTTCTTTAACTATTTCTTTGTTTGAAATTAAACCTTTCCCACTACAATTTTTTATTGCAAGTTTTAATTAATTTTTTTATTGTAATTCGTAGTACAATGTTACATGAAATATAATAATAAAAAGTTTATTTATCTCGCATAAAATATTTTACATTATTAATATTTATTTTAGAATTATTAAATTTAAGTTTGTTTATAATATCATTAAAAATATACTAAATAAAATCATGTATTCTTACAAAAATATAATGAAATAATAAATTATAATTTTAAAAAATTACTTTGATGCTTTGAATACTAAATACCTGAATAGAATGAATAATAATACAACGGACGGATGAAGGATGCGAACAATTCCCGCACAGTTACAACCCCGTTTTTACTGTCCTAACCCCCGCCCCCGCCCACCCGCACAACAACCACTAATAATAAACTGTCATGCCAGTTGACAAGATAAATTATGGTTATCAAATCATATTGATTGGTATGCGCCATGGGATTGTTCTCTCTCACCATTCATTGGCTCCTAATTTTGTCCTCCCCTAATTTGACAGTGAATAAAGTATTGTTACAATTGTTATAATTTTCAACGAAAAAAATTAAAAATTTACAGACTCATTATCAGTAATTTTATGATTATCTACAATTGTAATTGGTTTCAATATAGGAACACTTTGTGTTTAAATAAAAGAACTTTGAATTTTTCATACAATTGAGGAAACTTAATTGGATTTCAAAATAATTTTTGTAAGAATGTTTTAGTAAATTTTAGCACAAAGAAACAAACAAATCAGAGTTATTACTTTATTTTGTTCTATAAGAAAATTAAATGCCCATAACAGACAGGTGGAGTGTCAATTTATTTACACTCAATCTGTTCGTTGCAGGGCTAAAATAAATAGTTCTGTTTATTATCACATGGTCAGCCAAATAAATGACTGAATCATTTAAGAACAGAAGAGGTAGAGGTGCAAAAGACACTAATCAGAGTTGTCTCCTCTGAAAGTAATGAATTTCATTATCAGCCACAACCTGTGGTGAATGAAGTGAGGGTGTCATTTGCAGAGTGTAAAATATGTGCTTTTCAAAGGGCCCGGCATGCTGTTAAGCGTATTTTTTTCACTCAGTGAGGAAGGCAATTGTAAACCACCTCACTCCTCGTTTTACTTAGTAAAACCTCTAGAGGTTCAAACCAGCCTTTTGGCTGATGACCTAAACAACAAGAAAATTAAGAAAATTGTGCTTTCATATAGTTTCTAAAATATATTTTCACTAGAAATATATATTTTCAGGTCTTCTGAATCCAAATATATGTTTTTAACGATGGTCTGTGTGTATATGTGTATATGTGTGAGTGTTTATATGAACAAATTATCTCAAACGTGCTCGCCATTCATCATGCGGTCCTGAGTTCGCATCCCACTCGATTACGGCATATTTTCATACGTTACAACAAATCATTTCATCCTCATAACGCACAGTTACACGCCAACGTCGTCGCTAATGACCTTGCTGTTGATGCGACGTTAAGTAAATAAATTTTTTTTAAAATATCTCAAAAATAAAAATTCATACGAAGTTCAAATTTGGAACTTAAGTTTGGTAGTACAAAAAAATCTGATACGAAAATTTTATTAAAATCAGTGCAGAGTTTTACTATTTTGCAAATTTCTCAAAAATGGCTTTTACGATTTTGTTTCAAATTGGGTTCTATAAGATTCGGTAATCGGTGATTTCTTTATCTACTCGTTGAAATGAATCGAATGACACCATTTTTGTTCTCAAATTTCGACTATGATTTCTTGATTTCCGGTTTAGGGCCACTTTCGGGCATAATCGGAACTTTAATCCCAATTCCGGCCCACTGACTTTTGTGTAGGCTACGAATTTGAAAATCGTTTGTTGATACCTCTTTTAGTTTCAGACTTTAATGTCTTGGCTTCTGGTTTTGGGCCACTTTCGGTCGAAACCGGAACATGAAACACAATTAAAGGCCCACTAACCTTTTGCGTAGATTATGAATGCCATAATCATTTTTGTAGTTTTTTCTTGCAGTTTCTGATATATGGGTATAAAGAACGGAAAGACAGACGGACAAAGGAAAGTGACAGATGACTATTTAAAAAATTGACTCCAATGACATAAATAATATTTTCATACAGGTAAGAACCACATCGAAACATTACGAATAAAATAAACTAATAAAACTTTTTAGAACGAAGACAAAAAGCAACGTTGCTGTCCAAATTTTTAACATGATTCTAAAAATCAGGTAGCCGAATTGAAAGAGTGTAACTGAAATAAATATAAAACTGAAACGTTTCGTCCCTTTTTGTGTGGTTGAAACACAACTAGGCAGATAGCCTACCGTTTAGTTTTATACGTTAACACATTTAGTGCTAGGGACTCACCTAGTCATGGATACGTGTTACCGCTAGGCTGCCGTTTCACCTAGCGGGTTCTATTTTGTTAAAATATTAATAAATTCTAAAGTGAGACTTATTTTTTTGCTTTCGCATAGCCCTCAGAAAGGTATTTTTTTTGTAAACGTGCAGTTGGTTTTTGAATTTTCATCTCGCGATCTTGTACTTCGGTCTCACAGGCGCTAAGGGTGATTTGTTTACATAATACTGGGTTCCCTGAGCTAGGGTTGGTGCTGACCGTCACAATAGCTTCCTCCCTCATTCCTATCCACTTCATAGTGAAATATGGTTCAGTTCACGTGAATCGTTGCGGTAGTGTAAATCGTTCTTTAAAATCATACCGGTCTGTGATACCGCGTGTTTCTTTTTGTGTATTTCATGTAGCGGTCTGTGGAACCGTGTGTTTCCCTTACTGTATTTAACGGTCTGTAAGACGGGTGTTTCCTTTACAGGTTTATATTTTAATTATTTGTATATATTTTAATTATTTATTTTATTATTTAATTGTAAATTTCTGAAATGGCTCGACCACTTAGTACAAGCGATCCCGACTATGGTGACAGAATTCGTAGATTATTGGAAAATGATGACAGTGACTCGGAAGGTTCTATTTGTGATGAAATTGATGACTCGGATGTATCACTTGCAAGAAAGCTATTTGCCTAGAATGCAGTAGAAAACTGTGTCTTGATTGTACAAAAAACAAATGTCAGTAAAAAAAAACCCTAATACGTATGTTAGTAGTCACTTTTGAGTTATGTTTCTGTTATACAAATTTTTGCTTTTTTTTAAATTTAAGTATGTGATTAAATATGTATTAAAATAATACATTTAACCTGAGTGAAAAAAAAACATTATAAGTATGTAATCAATTTTAAAAATTAAGTCGTTAATACCATAAATAATTTGGCTTTTTTCATTAATTTAAACAATTGTTTTTCGATAACCAGATCTTATACCAATGTCAATTCAATCATTATACTATAGTAAAATAAAATAATTTTTGTTAAACAGATCTAGTTGAGTTTCTTTGCCTTTGATTCCCAAATAAATTGCCAAAAATGAAATGGCGGTCTGTCAGACCGGGTGTTTCTATTAACGTTATAAAAAACATGTTTCCATATAAGTGTTAAGTATACTCATACCATATTTTAAATGGGTTATCAGGATATAGTTGAAGCTGTGAATTTGTTAATCTTTGCAGGTATCAATGCAAAATAGCTTACACTTTTGAATTTACTTAAAAATATATTATTTACAGTTTCAAATTATACGATAAATTACGCGTGAATCGTAGTAGTAAATGGAAACGTTCAATCAAGAAATACATTTATCATAAAAGACGAAAATAAATCTGGATAAAAATCTAAAACAAACCATTGAATTGTTTATTTTTATATTATTAGCAAAGATAAATCCAAGTATAGGTTGGAAATTAAAAAAATTGTATAAAAAATGTAAGTAACGTACAGTCGTAAATAAAGCAAGCAGAAAACAAGCCGCACAAGAAATCAGCCCAGCAGTAGAAATACCTCATAAATGTTCAGCATTGAATGTGTTAAAACCTTTGAATATCCGAAAAGCAAAACCCTACAGACTTTTAAATAAAAAAATCTGGTGTGAAACAGTCACACAACTTCTCTTGCCAATGTAAATAATTAACATAATTAACATGTAAATAATTAGTAATAAAACATTAGAAATAAACAAATACTAACCTCTAAAAATATAACCTTATTTTAATAATGACTGGAAAACGCAAAATGAAAATCAACCTCAGTTAGGCTTAAAAATACAGAAAATCACTCTTTCACGCTAAAATAGGCTCTGTAGAGAAAAATGCTTTAAATAAAAGTTGTAGATCTTTTAATTTTCTATAAATTTGATTATAAACACTTTTGCCTTAAATGAATACTAAGGCCAAAATCTTTAAAAAATCGATTTTTCACACGTTTTCGTGAGAAAAAAACAGAAAATTGCGTATTACCGCTAAACTAAGCGTTATACAAAAAAATGTTCGAAATAAAAGTTGTAGGATTTTAAATTTTCTACATTTTTTATTATATAAATTTTTGCGCTATATTACATATTAAAGCCGTAATCTTAAAAAAAACACTTTTTTACGTGAAAACAGCCTCACCAAGAATTTCAGCAAACATGGCGCCTACCCTATCTTGTAGAGAATAAAAAATTGAGTATATAAGGCGATTTTTAAAAAAATTGTAGGACCAGTTTTTGAGAAAATCGCAAAAAAGTGAAAAATTATACGAATAAACTACTACTTCCGGTTGACCGATTTTGATGAAAATGTTCGTGTCGGGTCCGGTAGTCGTACGTAACTTAAGCTTTAAGTTTCAAGTTCGTACGATGTTCCGTTCTTGAGATATTTTGTACACACACACACACACACACACACACACACACACACACACCTAGCCACACACAGACACACACACACACAGACCAATTGCTAAAAACATGTTTTTTGGGTTCAGGGGGTCTGAAAACGTATAGATCCGGTGAAAACTCGATTTTGAAAAATCGACATGAAAACAGTACTTTCCTTCCTGTATATTCATATAGGCAAGAGAAAGTAAATATAATGTAGTTTCATTCGACAGTCAAAATACTTATCTAAAATACCTAAGAATTTATGGAGGGTAAAAAAAGTGATCAAGTCGTTGCAGTTACTCTTCTGAAAACTGTATTTTTAAGAAGAAACATTTATTTAATATTTTTAAACGGGAATTCGGAAATATTAACTATCGATGATGAAAAAAAATGCACGTGGATCAAACTTGTTTCTAAACATGGTTTGACCGGACAAAATCCAGTGGGAGCTAGGAATAAACTGGGAAAAGAAAACTCTTATACTTTTAAATGTAGTCTATAGATTGAAAACACATCAACCAAAAAATATAAGTCCATTCTCATTCATGATTCTATATTAAAAAAATTATTAGAAATAAATTTTAGCTTACCCAGAAAATTAAGTAGTACAGTAGAAAAACAACTTTTTTAATATAACTGCTGTAGACTGTATTCTTCCTTACCTGAAAACACAAAACGAAAATAATGAAATTTTTAACTTGAAAAACCACGAAACACGAATTCTCATTAAAACATATTAGGTAGAAAGTTATTATTATTTTAAATAATTTTTTTCAAAACATACATCTTAGAATTTTATTTTTATTTTCATGTCGGCTCGAGGGCAACCCAACCTGTGACCTTGTACAAGTAACAAAGGTTTACGACATTAATAAGCTATATTTGTAAATACGAATGGTAAACCCCACGCTAACTGAATCACTCATCCTATTATTAGAATTGTGTCTTGCACAATTCTAAGAATTGTGCAATATTCTTGCACAATTACATATTCTTGCAACATATTCTTGCACATATTCTTACACATATTCTTACAACATATTCTTGCACAATTCTAGAATTGTACTTGCACAATAGCTAGAAAGCTGATTAGAGAATATTTCCTTTAGGACAATAATAATAATAATTTTTTTTGGGGGGGCTCCCAAACTCTCCTACACCCGGCCGTTTCCACCCACTACTATGGCTGGTCGCAAGGATGCGAGGTGGTACAGTAGAACAGCAATAGAATATAACCTCAGTATACCGCACCATTACAACTTAACGTAGTCATTCTTTCATCTCTAAAAAAAAACAGTCAGCCGCTGAGCTTAACATACACCACATAGACACAAATAACACATAATAACTGCATTGGCGCAGTTGGTAACGTGCTCGCCTCTCATCATGCGGTCCTGGGTTCGAATCCCACTTAGGCATGGCATATTTTCATACGTTACAAAAAATCATTTCATCCTCCGTTGTATATAGTTACACCCCAACGTCGTCGCTAATGACCGTTGTAGTTGATGCGACGTTAAATAAATGAATTAAAAAAAAAAACATAAAATAACATAAAGATCACGCAGTATTTACAGCCTTCCTTCACAGTATCCTGTACAGTTTTTCTTTAATTTTACTATCTCTGTGAAACAGATCTACCTCTCCATTTATTTCATTGGCTGTAGGTATACATCTATTGATTGGAGCTATTTTACTTATAATAATAATAATAATAATAATAATAATAATAATAATAATAATAATAATAATAATAATACGCTAAAACTGAGTGGAGATGTTACTTATAGTGAACCGAAAAAATTACCGTTAACGATTAAAATTGTATGTACTCGCAATGGGTTAAAAACGTTGTTCAACCATTGAACCAATATTTTTTGTTTAAGTTCCAAACAAGGTTGATGGCTGAAACTCGATGGAAGTTTCCAAATACAATGTATATAGTTATAATTTTATACTGTAGGGATACAATATCACTATAGTAACTTATAGTATAAGTTATAGTATCTAGTATAGTATATAGTACATAGAATAGTATAGTACGAGGGGGTACCCAAAAGTATCTGGAATAGCTCTGCTGTGGGCGTAGCTTGTGCAGTACAAATTCCCGCCACTAGGCTGCTTGTAGCGCTACTCATTGCCAGTTCAATGCCATTTTGTTCGTTGATCTAGCTTGTTCTGTTCTCGTGCAGTGATTGTTCTCGCTAGTGCTGTTTTGTGCTCGTGTCGTTTTTCATGATGGCAAGTTTTAATGAACAACGTGCGGCTGTGAAATTTTGCTTCTTGCTCGGTAAAAACGCCGCGGAAACAGTTGTAATGTTGAACACAGCTTACAAAGACGACGCTATTGGAAAAACCCAAGTGTACGAGTGGTTTTTGCGCTTTAAAAATGGCGACATGTCGATTGAGAACAACCCTCGTTCTGGACGACCGTCGACTTCCCGAACAGACGAAAATGTTGTGAAAGTGAAAGAAATTGTACGAACAGACCGACGACAGACCATTGACCAAATATCACAGGTTAGTGGGTTATCTTGGAGCTCAGTCCAACGCATTTTAACAGAAGACTTGACAATGAAAAGAGTCACTGCCAAGTTTGTGCCTCGGGTTCTGACAGACACTCAAAAGGAACGTCGAATTGAAACGTGTAGTGATTTGAAACAACAGCTTGAAACTGATCCAGATTTCATGTCAAAGATCATTACGGGTGACGAGTCTTGGTGCTATGGGTACGACCCAGAAACCAAACAACAATCCAGTCAATGGAAGACTTCATTATCACCCCGACCAAAAAAAGTCGTCAAGTTAGATCGAACATCAAAACAATGCTGATTTGTTTTTTTGATGTGAGGGGAATTGTCCATTCAGAGTTCGTTCCACCAGGCCAGACGGTAAATCAAGCTTTTTATCTTGAAGTGTTAAGAAGACTACGAAACAGCATTCGTCGTAAAAGACCTAATTTGTGGCAGACAGGGGACTGGTTTTTCCACCACGACAACGCGCCTGCACACACGGCAATCTCGGTTACCCAGTTTTTGGCGAAAAACGGCATGGTTTTGCTACCACACGCACCGTACTCACCCGATCTGGCTCCGTGTGAGTTTTTCTTGTTCCCACGCATGAAAAGGGGCATGAAAGGTCTCCGATTTAACAACGTTGATGATGTCAAGAAAAAAACGACGGATGAGCTGGCAGCCATCACTGAAGAGGAGTACAAAAAATGTTTTGAACAGTGGAAGCACCGGTGGGACAAATGTATTAGTTGTAATGGAGAGTATTTTGAAGGAGATAAGGTTCTTTTGTAAAAAAATTAAAAATAAATAGTTTTAAAAAATAATTCCGGTTTCTTTTGGGTACCCCCTCGTATAGTATCCCTATAGTATAAAAGAGAAGTATTATTTTCATGTCGATTTTTAAAAATTGAGTTTTCATCGGAAATACATATTTTCAGGCCCCCGAACGCAAAAGACAAGTTTTCCAAGATTGATCTTTGTGTGTGTTTTTGCAATTTAAAAAAAACAACTCTATATATTTTTTAAAAATCGCCTCATTTACAATATTACAATTTACATTTTTTATTCTCTACACGACAGTGTAGAGAATACACTGAATAAAAAGATATGCTGAAGTTCTTGGGGAGGGTGTACACTCGTGGTAAAAAATGTGTTTTAAGGTTGCATCCTTAGTATGCATGTTACGGCAAAAAAGCATGTTATAAAGTTGTAAGAAATTAAAAATCTTAGATTTCATTTTAAGCAGTGTTTTTTCTACAACCCCTATTTAGTGTTAATTAGTGATTTTCTGTATTTTGCTCATCAAAACGGGTAAAACATGGGTTTTTAAAATTACAGCCTTTGTAGGCCTAAGAAGTTTACGACAAACGTGTGTATAATAATTATTATAGTTATAGAAAATAAAAATCTATATTTTTATTCCAAAAAACATTTTCTATAGACGTTATTTTAGTGTCAATTATTTGGTTCTTCGTATTTTTAAGACAAATAGAGGTTAATTTTCATTTAGAGCCATTCACTTAAGATTAAATTTGATAATGGTTTTCAATTTTTTTTTACATAATCATAAAATCTTATTTTTTATTTATTTATAACTCCTTAAAAACTACTGAAACAAAACATAATTATACCCGGGTAAACCCGGGACGGGCAGCTAGTATTAGCAAAAACCTACAACTCAAAAGGTTTTCCTATGTACTGATAAAAAAAATTCTGTTTACCTTTACAATTATACAGAAATTATTTAAGTAAATTTTACACGGTTTTCAAGAATGCGCTTTCTGGATTTTAGAAAAAGTCCGAAAGAAAAATTTATAAACACTAAAAGAAAGTTTTGAGAAATAAATTTAGAAAGAAATACTTGCACACAGTAAAAAGTCTTATCAATTAAGTAAATTTTCATTATTTTAAATGAATGCAATTTGGCACAAAATTTAAAAAAATTTAGGTAATTTATTGATGTATTTTCTCCCCGCTTACCTGTAGGTTTTTATTTAAACCATTTATAGTTGTAGTTAGCCACATATTTTTTTATTTGTCATTTTATGATAGTGTGCATAAAAATTTTACATCAAAGTATTTTTGTCTAACAGTACTGTTATCTAGATACTGCCAATAGTAAGGCTGCAGTAGAGTTACGTTTGAGAATTATAATAACAGTATGCCACGATATAGTTTTAAGTTTCTCGCTTTGTATTTATTCAACAATTTTAGACAAAAACAACATCATAGAGAGAACATCAGATTTCTTGTTCCGTTGTAAATAACAGAATAACTTACATACATATTTATATATGTTATTTACGTTAGCGAAGTTAAATATTATTTTATCATACTATATTTATGTTTATGTGTGTGTGTGTGTGTGTGTGCGAGCGTACACACACGTGTACGCTTGCACACGCGTGTATAAGGGGTGTAAAAAGAGAGAGAGAGGGTATATAAATTTGTCCAATTATTTCGGTAGAAAGTGTCTTTCAGTAGATTATATATGTAACCACCCCATACAACCCCTTCGTTGAAAATTCAGCAAAATGTTTGTGACGCAATTTTCAAGAAATGAGACTAGAAGACGTTAACTGAGCGACGCGACGACAACGGTTCAAACTGTCTTATTAAATCTGACATTTTGAATAAACAATGACTTGAAACATCTTTGTTTTGTTTACCCAGTTACAAAATATGGAGGAATACTCTCTAACAATAATTTGCTTAAGGAATTCTTCATTTTACATTATAGAAAATTCTATATTATGTGTTGTATCTTACGCTAAATATATTTATCATATAATCGTCGGTATATTATATAAAACAAATTAAAAAGATCCTATTCCAGTTTCTTAACAATTTTTGAAGTTTACAGTGTAATTTTGCCCATAACAAGATGTTGGAGTGTTAAAATATTTGCACTCTATTATGTTAGTTCCAGGGCTACAAGTGAGGTGATTTACGAATTTATTACTCACTGAGTGGAAAAGTATGCTTATCAGCAGGCCAGGCCCTCCGAAAAGCACCGTACTTTCCACCCTGCAAATGACACCTTCACTTCATTCACCCCAGGCTCTGGCTGTGTTTGGGGCTATATCAATTTTATGTTTTTTTTTTATTTTTTTTAATTGTACAGCCCTTTAAGAGCGCACTAGTTATGTAATTAAATTCATTTTCCCTTAAGCTGTTTTGGGAGCTGTCGCCTCCTTGCGTGGTACTCCCTCCCTCATCCTCCTACTGACCACCTGTCTCTCCTCCTCTGTCCAGATTCTAGTCTTGGACTCAGCAGAATGGAAATTCCCGAAAGTCTTAATCTTGTGCCTAAAAATGTCTCTGTTCATAATGTCGTTGCCCGAGATGTCCAACGTTATGAGGTCTTCCTTCACTTTCTTCAACCATCTGTCTCTGGTTTTGAGTCCTTCCTGGCTTCTGATCAACTTGTAGGTCTCATTTTCTATATCCCTAAACCTCATTAGATGTCCGTAATATTACAGTCGTCTTTTCCGACACTTTGTTGCGAAGGGTTCCCCCAGAAAATTCATTATTACTTCGTTTGATCGTTTTTTATGTACGATAGTGTCCGGGTCATAGACTGTTCCCAATATTGTCTGGGAAAATCTTCTGTGTACCTTGTCCAGCTTTGCAAGTTCTCCCTTTCTGTAACATGTTAGTCTCAGCCGGGTACAAAACCTGTGGGAGGACCACCGTGTTTAAGTGTCTTAACTTGGTGTTGCGGGAGATACACTTTTTGTTGTAAAATCCTTTCAATTTTATGTTTATTAATTATTAATTTATCAGTTTGTTTGTATATAATTTAAAGTTAGCATTTATCAGTCTCAATTAATTAGATTTTACCTGTGCACTTACTAACCGGTTCTAATTGAACACAGTCGTCCGCTAACTATAGTCGATTTCACGTTTAGAATTCAGTACGGAAAGTCCATAAGCAATATGCTTCATGTAGCAGTTTGATCACTACTACACTAAGTAAGAATATCAACTCCGCGCCACAACACGTTCTCATTTATAAACTCCTATTGAATAACGTAATATAAAAATATACTTAATATTTGTATCATTTTAAAGATCACGTACCGACAAATTATTACAGTAGTGGAATTGTTTATCAATTTTATTGAATTTTTCAATTATTTGAAAGTAAATAATAGTTATTGTTTAAATCTTATTTGAATAACAGTCGCATGTTTCTCGGAAAGGTCTAAAAATGGTAATAAAACTTCCCTGGTCCGACAGTAAAGGTAAGAAGACAGAGACGTCATAACCCTTTCTCTCATACTTACCAACGGTCTCTTATATAAATATCAGACTATAATAATAATAATAATAATAATAATATTTAAAGCGTAATGAAATACGATTCATTAGAAAGTAAAGTATTTTTTCAGAATATTTTTGATTAAATATATAAGCTCATTAGAGCGTGGTAAGCGAAACTCCAAATATATTTGCCCATGACCTTCGGATGGTATCGGTGGAGGAGGGTAATTGTATTGGCTGTGCCTGATGTTTTCCGTACGCCTGATAATACAACGAGTTCTCATAACAGCTGTACTGCACTCTTAACGTGAAATAGAGTATAGATACGTGAATGGATGCTATACTGTTTTTAACGCTTTTTTCGTTCTACTATATGTAGGTTCATATACGCGATCGCTGATATCACACTTAAAACCGCAACTTAATAAAATTAAATCGTTGCATAAATTAACGTGATTCAATCACCGCTACATATTTACGCGCTGGCGACACTCCAGGAAACCGACTGCGCAGAATACAGTCCACACCTATAGTTCAGCCGTTGTTAGTTTGCTCCTACTGTCAACAAACAAAAGCCACCTACTACTGGGTGCACGCTAGAGTCTGCGACTTTACTGATGTCGTATTCCTATTAAGTTAACTATTTTTTAATTTATAAGTACTTAAAGTATTAAAAATATCAGTCATGATTTGATGTAGGCCTAACAATTTCATTTATTAAAATACTTTTAAAAGCATTTTGTATTTAAATCTTTTGAAAGTATTTTGTTTTACTTTTAAATCAGCGAGTACATATTTTTATTTTCTCTTGCCTATATGAATATATAGGAAGGAAAGTATTGTTTTCATGTCGATTTTTCGAAATCGAGTTTTCACCGGATCTATCGTTTTCAGACCCCCTGAACCCAAAAAACATGTTTTTAGCGATTGGTGTGTGTGTACGCGCGCGCGCGCGCGCGTGTGTGTGTGCGTGTGCGTACGCGCGCGCGCGCGTGTGTGTGTGTGAATAGAATATCTCAAGAACGGAACATCGTACGAACTTGAAACTTGAAACTTAAGTTACATACCACTACTTAACCCGACACGAACATTTTCATCAAAATCGGTCAACCGGAAGTAGTAGTTTATTCGTATAATTTTTCACTTTTTGCAATTTTCTCAAAAACTGGTCCTACGATTTTTTTTTAAATCACATGGTTTACTAAACTTGTTATGCTCTACAAGATAGGGTAGGCGCCATGTTTGCTGAAATTCTGCGTGAGGCTGTTTTTACGTAAAAACCTTTTCTTTTTAAGATTGCGGCTTTAATATGCATTTTAGCGCAAAACTTTATATAATAAAAGTTGTAGAGAATGTAAAATTCTACAACTTTTATTTAGAACATTTTTTTGTATAACGCTTAGTTTAGCGGTAATTAGCAATTTTCTGTTTTTTCTCACGAAAACGTGTGAAAAATCTATTTTTTTAAGATTTCGGCCTTAGAATGCATTTTACGACAAAAGTGTATAAAATAAAATTTATAGGAAATTGAGATCTACAACTTTTATTTTAAGCATTTTTTTTACAGTGCCTAGTTTAGCGTGAATGAGCGATTTTCCGTATTTTTAAGCCAAACTGAGGTCGATTTTAATTTTGCGTATTTCACTAATGTTTTTTGAGGTTAGTTTTTTGTTCATTTCTAATGTTTTATTACTAATGTTAGGTTTATTGTTAATTATTTGCATTGGCAAGAAAAAGTTGTGTGAGTGTTTCACACCAGATTTTTATATAATGCGCATGCCTAGTGACGTCATTATTTGTTTACATTAGGAGCAATATAATATTGTTTACAGCAGGAGGCTGGAGTGTACAAGATCTACGGCAGGAACACTCGTCGATAAGCCACAGGTACCAGGTGGTAAGTTTGAGGACGTCTAAGGTGAGTGGAATCAACTTTTTATTTACCATCAGTAAGCTGCCACATACGCTCCACCACTGAACCCTTTCAGGCTGTATAATGAAATTCATTACTCTCAGAGGAGATAACTCTTGACTAGTGTCTTTTACACCTCTACCTCTTCTGTTGTTCAGAAAGCTTCAGTCATATAATTGTCCATGTGATAAGAGACAAAACTTTTTTTGTAGCCCTGGAACTAGCAGATCGAGTGCAAATAATTTAACACTCCACCTACTTGTTGTTGTTTAGGTCATCAGCCGAAAAGCTGGTTTGAACCTCTAGAGGTTTTACTAAGTAAAACGAGGAGTGAGGTGGTTTACCATTGCCTTCCTCACTGATTGGAAAAGTACACTTATCAGCATGCCAGGCCCTCTGAAAAGCACATATTTTCCACTCTGCAAATGACACATTCACTTCATTCACCACAGGGTCTGGCTGTATAATGAAATTCATTACTTTCAGAGGAGATAACTCTGATTAGTGTCTTTTACACCTCTACCTCTTCTGTTCTTAAATGATTCAGTCATTTAATTGGCTGATCATGTGATAAGAAACAGAACTATTTATTTTAGCCCTGTAACTAACAGATGGGGTGTAAATAATTTGACACTCCACCTGTCTGTTATGGGCAGACCTACTTGTTATGGAAAAAATTTCGTTCTACACAATCCTTTATCCTTGTCCAGTACACTTTACCTGAAACAACTTACAAATTTCTTACAATAAACAATCAAGTCCCTAAACTACTTTCTAGAATATTACTGTTCAATGTTGTAAAATTAAACATTGGTTTATCAAAAACTTGATAGAACTTCTATTAATTATGTAAAACTTATTTGATTTCTTGTACTACGAAGTACGTTTGTAAGTAATTTACGGCCTGACCCATTGATGAATAAATGTAGGTCATAAAAAAATCTAAGACTTAATTTTTTCATTGAATAATCAATAGAGTTAAATAAAACTATAAATTGTTTTAGAAATAAATCAATTACAGATTGTTAGTTTAGTTAAAGTTATTAGAAAATTAACGCAATTAAAAAGTCGTTAGTAACTATACAATATAGTTAAAATCAATAAAACAGTTTCTGTTAGTTTGGTTTTAAAATTGTAGTTAACTATTAGAAAGTTTTACTTCAGTTTCAGCTGACAATTATTGGATTATTTGTATTCTAAATTACGTAAAATAGTTATTTTGTCGCTTTCATCAATTACGAACTAAGATAATCATGAATGTTTTTATCCCATAAAATTCCTTTTTTTTGCTTTTGGACCACTTAACTACTTAGAAACCTTCTTGGTTTGGTTTTAGGATTCTTACGCTTTTCCCAATAATTCTTCATATTTTGGCATCTGATCTGTCTGATTTTATCTGTACTAATCCTTCACGACGAATCTTGTGTCTTTATCTTTAAGCAACTTAAAATGTTTAGATTTTCCTAAAAGGAACTTGTTCTGTAATGTTTAGATCTTGCATATCTTGCTTTACTTCGGCCAACCACTTTGGAGGATTTTTCCACAAGTTAATTACAGAAATGAGTTGTTTAGTTACTCGATTGTCTGGTATTCTAAGCAAATGCCCGAAGAATTTGTTTCTGCTGCATGATGTCAGTAATTGTCTCGATTTCTTGGTAGAGTTCAGAATTAGACATTAAGATCCAGATATCGTTGAGTTTATTTTTTTATGCAAGTCCTAAGGATTCTTCTTTTTATCCCATGAATTTCTCTAATTTTCGTTTTAGTTTTGAAATTAGAAGTTAGTTTCGCATAAAATTCCTGTAATGTACTAACTTGCCCGAATTCTTATTTCGGATTTTGAGTTTTCTTCTATCTATCCAATTTATTCTTCGTTATTTCTAGAGCGTGTTGGAAAAATCCTCCACGAGTGCGACAAATGCTACTTTAACCGTCAACGTGATTATGTCGAAAAGTAGCCATGAGTGTATGTAACTTTTAGTAATAAAATTTTTCTATTATCACGTGTCGTTTATTTATAGTCTATCGGAGATTGGAAAAAAAACCATTCTGGTAAATAGTTGTAATAAGTTTAAGAGGAGACTGAACTTTGTATCCCACCAATGTTCAATTTGCTATTTTTAGTTACATTTTTCATGGGCTTGATGCAAGATAGGGAAACGAAACTTTACACACTTTTAGTTGTCAGGTTTATCTAGCTACTCACAAATTTTCAATTGAATCTGTTTGATCATAAAATTAAATTAAAACTAACTAATAACATAAAATTTTTACAATTATGTTTTCTATGTTTTTTATATTAAGTTTTCTTATTTTTGAAGCACCTGAGAAAGTCATAAAACAGCGGTATATATCGATGCAGTTCTATTCGCAGGACAATAGGAAACAAAACGAGTCAGGACACCTAAATTAAATTTTATAAAGCAATATCTGTACCACTCATAATATATGGGCGTGAAACATGGGTGTCATTACAAAGGAAATAATCTCGTATCCAGGCTGCTGAAATGAGATTTTTGCGGGGAGTCAAAGGTTGTACCCGGTTAGATAGAATGTAACGGAGTGGTACGCAGCGAGTTAAATATTCAGTCACTGTGTAAAATGTTAGGAATATTCAGAGACACTGGTCCAACCATTCACTTCGCATGCCAGCACACAGACTTCCTCTACGAGCATGGAAATATGAACCTAGTCGGAAACGAGGCTTGGAAAGACCTAAAAAGAGATGGATGCCGGAACAGGCCATTGAGCCTAATCCTGGACAGATGATGATGATGATGATGATGATATTATATGGATAAACTAGATGGATAACTTGTTGGCCTGGTAGATTTACTGTTGGTTTCTGAGGAAAATGTATTCAAGTTTTAAAAATCGAAATTTATGGAAAAAGGCAAAAAAGTAAGTTATATACAAACAAGTAAATTTCCCATCAACATTTGGTTAGAAAGCTAAACCAACAGTTGAGAATATTAAAAACAGCGATGCAGATTTTAAAAAACATAAAATCCTCTTTTCAGTAAAACGAACTGCGTAAAATTACCTATGAAATGTATTCGTTCTTGGTGATACGGTAATTTTTCTGGGTAAACCTCATAAAAATTTCATTTTATTCATTAAAATTAGTTTTTATTTCAATGTAATTTAATGTTTTTTTTTTGGTAGATCTTGTTCAAAACCATTGTAAAACATAAAAAACTAAATTTTCAGTTAAAACCATCATACAATCTTCCCTTCAAGTAAGTTTGTTTATTTTATTACGACCGGATTCCAAAATAACCTTAAATAAGTATTGTAGTATATTTTATAGAGAGTAAAAATACAGTTTCATATGAAAACGTAGCTAATACATACATCAGAAAACGTACCAAATATATATGGAGGAATCGATCGATATAAATATACACATTGAAAAATTCTTGAATAACGTTGAGTAGAAAGTAACGTACGATAAAAGAGTTGTCAAAAATTACAATTTTGGTCACATGTTACACTTTTTTTTTGTATGGATAACCTACCTCGTTCCTCTTTCCTCGTTCTTCGTTCCAACCGGAACGTGTCTTACATTGTTGAAAGGGACCTACATCTGGGAATGACAACCGAGTACAGCCTGGTGGGCATATGCCTCTTGCTAAAAACGTTTCAGCCTGCAATAATACGTTCTTCGTATTACTTTTCTCATATGTTTTCTTATGGAATGCAATGGAATAGTATTCGTCTGCTGTAGTGTTCAGAGGGGTGACGTAACGGAACGGAAGAAGTGTGGTGATAGCTTACGCCTTTTTATATATACTTACTTTATTCACTCATACACTCATAGACCTCCCCCTCCCTTTATGGAAGATAAGTTGGAAGTGCTCTCACGTCAATAAGAAGAATATGTGAAGAATCTTATTATCATATTCAGAATCTTGAAATATATGAGCCATAAAAAAGTATTTCTACATTTCTTTCTTTAAAGCTGATATCACTTTTGCGATGAGTATAATAAATCCACTTCCTTAAGCCTTCATCTCATCCTAATTCCTATTCAAAACATCCTGACTAAAATTTTCTTCATGTCCGTTACTCATAAATTTTTTTGTTAAGGTCAAGATCATGGTTTACAATTTTATTTCTCAGGTTGACCCACCGGGTTGGTCTGAAGGTAAAGTCGGCACTGCACGCAGCTGTTTAACAGATAATTTTTGGAGACAAAGGTTGGTGGTTCAAATCCTAGTAAACGTATCCACGTTTATACGAATTTGTATACTAGATAATAGTTACCTGTGTACTTTGATGGTTGGGGTTCAATTAACCATACTCTCTCTGGAATGGTCAGGAATGCTACACGACTACACGTCACTTACACGTCATACACATCATTTTCTTCTCATTGGGTTATGGGGTTGCTTATTTTTCTGAATTGAACAGATTGCAACGTATACACATTAAAGATTAAAAAAATCTCAGGCAAGACCTATAGCTAGTTAACTTTCATAGCAATTCTGCAACAAGTAAATACGTAAGTTAAAAGCGAGTTTATAGTTGTCAACATTACGAATTGGAGAACATAGGAGCCCCACTTTCTCATACTTTCCTCTCTCCTTCACCCACTCCAACTCTTACAAGCTAACGTTTGTGTTCTGTTTATTGTCTATTAGCTCCTGATCCCGGCTTCATACGGGTATAAATTTGTTTTATTTTAATAATTTTTAAATTAGGGTTATAAATAACAGAAGTATGATTATCTGTTAATAGACCTATTAGTTTGAAGTTTATAAAAAATGAAGGGTTTACATTAAGTCAATCACATTCCCTTTACTCCCCAACTAGCACTAGTAAAATCAAACATGTTCGAAGTCACTAGCGCTTTAAATTAACTAGTTGCTAATTGCATTACGCTATTTTACTAGCAGCTAGTACTAGCGTCGTGGTAGGGCCTTTAAATTTAGACCTTTAAACCTTTAGAGCTTTTAGACCTTTATACCATTTAGACTTTTTGAGTAGACCTTTAAATTTAGTTTAATATTACGATGACAGAATGATTTAAGTTCATTAACTGTGTATTTATTTATTTTGTAACACAAAAAACTAGTTGTTACAAATAAGTTACTTTATTAGGTTTCTATTCACTTATTTCTGTTTGAACAAAAATATAAAAAACAAGTATCAGTTTTTTCATTGTGATATTGGCTGTTAAACGAAACAAAGAATGAAAGATGAAATAAAAATATGAATTAAAATTTATATTAAGTTTCAAGTATTTTTTAAAAAGTTTATTATTGCCTTTTTGTACTAATTTTATTTTATTTACTATCGAAGATAAATTAAAACCTTGAAAGTTTATTGAACTGTATTTTATAGACATTGTGCTGTTGATAGATACAGTACTAATAGTCTATTCAGTTGCTTTGAATTTTAGCTAAAAAAATAAGTGTATATTTTAGACGTTATATATTAGACGTTATCTAATATATTACGTCTAATATATATTAGACGTTATATATTAACGTCTAATTTAAGATATTAAATTATCTTATAATTTAATATCTTAAATTATAAGATATTAATTTATAAAGATCATAAATTAATGATCTTTATATTAATATAAAGATCATTAATATCTTTAGATATTAATGATCTAAAGAATTAGATTAATTCTTTTAATCTAATTAAAAGAATCTTAATTAGATTCTTTTAATTTAATTAAAAGAATCTAATTAAATTCTTTAATTAGATTAAAGAATTAGATTCTTTAATCTAATTCTTTTAATTAGATTAAAAGAATCTAATTAAATTCTTTTTAATTAGAATTTAAAAAATCTAATTTTTTAAATTAGATTTAAAAAATTAGATTTTTTTAAATCTAATTTAAAAAAACATTTTTTAAAAACATT
Organism: Catonia carolina; assembly: GCA_035578175.1. Classification (NCBI taxonomy): domain Eukaryota; kingdom Metazoa; phylum Arthropoda; class Insecta; order Hemiptera; family Achilidae; genus Catonia; species Catonia carolina. The sequence goes on from JAQMRL010000013.1 coordinate 5,935,006, forward strand.
TAAAAAATGTTTTTAAAAAAAACATTTTAAATAGGCTAAATTTTTCTTTTCTTTCTATTAAATTAGACGTTATCAACATTCTATCTTACCCCCCTCTACGGCCTTAATTAAATTTACCTACCGAATTTTAGGTTTCTATGCAATATGGTTCTGGAGTTTGAAGATTAGAGGGTAAGTATAGTTTTTTCCCGATTAGACCTCTAGAGAGAAAGCCTCTAAATAAATATTTTAATTAGGTGCTTCTTCAAATGTTTTAAATGAATTATGCAAAAAATATAATTTCAATGTTTCCGTAAAAAAGTCAAAGGTAATGGCATTTACTGGTAAATATCCTACCAGGTCTAAAATTGTTCAAAGGTAAAGGCATTTACGGGTAAATATCCTACCAGGTCTAAAATTGTTCTCGCCGCCTCGGATAAAAAAAACGTTCTAACGTAGTGGTAGGTGATGTAGTGCTCGACCAAGTATCACAATGAACTTATTTAGTATTTATGAACTTATATCGGGTTTAATCAAGATTTGGACATAGAGAAGAAAGTTGGCCAAATTCCAACCAGTGTGGGACAATATTAGCAGAACCCTAGGCAGGAAAACAAGGAAAGTAACATAAAAGTTTTACAAGGGATGGTTGCCCCAGTCCTACTCTATGTAAGTGAGTTGTAGATTAGTAGCAGACCATAAGAGAATAGAGTACAGGCGGCAGAGATGCAATTCCTGTGAAGAACAAAGGGTTGCAGTCGTAGGGACCAACTAAAAAAATGAAGGTACAAAACGGAACTGGATGTTTACAACCTGAATGAGAAGATTGCAGAATATCGTAATCAATGGAGGGAGAACGTAGAAACAATGCTTGAGGGAAGGATTCCTCTCAAGTGTTTAGTAATACTGATATGCGGGGAGGAGATATGTTGGGAGGCCACGCAAATGATGGTAATAATTTAATAGTTTAACCCTGTTGTGAGTCGGAACAGACAGAAGCCTAATTCTTGATTGTGAGAAAAAGAAGATTACTTCTTTATGTTTTGCTAACATTTTTTTTTCTCCCACAATCTCTTCGTCATTTGAACATTTCCTTTGTAAGTTTTTCACTGTTATGGAGTTCACGTCTCTTCTTATTATTCTTTCCCTTGAAGGTCACTCTTTAGATTATATTTCTAGAAACTTCCCTTTTCTCTATGTCTTCTTTGTCGATATTTGTGTCTATAAAATCATCCAATGTAACTGTGAACCATGCTGGTTTGGTTTTGAGATTTATTTTATTGTAAATTTGTTTTGCCAATCTGTTATCGTTCATTCTTGCCAAATGTCCTAATTTAGTTTTATTGTGTAACTGTTGAATACGTTGAAAAAAATCTATCAAGAATACGGAATTTAGATAGAAAGATACATAATTACATTACATGATATATATCTAGATTAGATATTCACATAGCTATAGTTTTCTTTCTTTATTTGTGGTAGCTTATGTAATCCAGTAGATTGTGTGTACAAAACTTGACCTAATTTCTTGTTTCTGAAAAGTAGACGATCGTTGGAAAGAAACAAAATATTGAATGAGTATAAATAATGAAGAAGGATTCAAAAGCATAGTAATGTAAAAAAAAGAGTGATGTATAAACTTAAAGCTCTGATCAGAAGACATATTAACTACCATACCAAGTTAAGTTGACTTGTATTCTATTTTTCATGTAGTTGTTTTTTTTAGAAGTTTCCAATAAAGTTTTATCGATAACAAGAAAGCTTGATTACTAAAGTAAAGTACAGTATAAGGACAAATATTGACTTTCTGATGTGGTGGGCGGTGGTTGTGACGTAACAGTAATGACTCTGTTACTAATAGTGGTAAAGTTTGTAAAGGATGATTACGATCACTTGTATAATATTTAAAACTTTAAAAATATTTAACTAATAAAAGTTTTAATTTATTTAAAAATTCGTTAATTGATGTTTTAAATTTTTATTTAATTTTATATATAAAAAATTTAATTTAGGTAATAACGGGTGATTCAAAAAGAGTGCCGGTTTTTAAACGGCTGGTAAATTTTTGTTTATCGGTTGGCAACATTGTTAGACCTCATTTCTATTTCGGAGAACATTCCGATTGACGATTCAGTCGTAGTTTCTCTTGTTCGCAGTGTAGTACTCTCGCAGTCTGTGTCTAACCATGGAGAAGTTTACTATTGCACAACGAGTGTTAATCGTCAAAACAATTTACCAGAGTGGAGAGAGTTATGCGGCTACTGTCAGGCGACTTCGCGGTACTCTAGGACGTAATGAAGCACCGAATAAATAAACAGTTCGCAGGCTCATGAAAAAGTTTTTTGAGACGGGTTCAACAGTCGACCTTAAAAGTTCTGGACGTCGTCGTTCTGGCCGAACTGAGCAGAACGTTGTGTTGGTTCGTGACAGTGTGGCTGTTAGCCTAGCAAAATCAATACGTCGCCGTTCTCAACAATTGGGTTTACGATGTTCTTCTGTACGGAGAATTCTTCGGTACGATCTCCAATATCACCCGTAAAAAATTCAGTTGACGCAACATTTGAAAGTGGCAGACCACCAGAAGAGACGACAGTTTGTTGACTGGGTATTGAGAAAACGGCAGGATGATGACACCTTCGCAAACAAAATTGACGCCTTGTGACTTTCATCTTTGGGGTCATCTGAAGTCATTGGTGTATGCCAATAAACCCCGAAACATCAATGACTTGAAGGAGGAAATTCGACGGGTTATCGGGCAAATGGAAGTCGAAACTTGTAGTGCAGTAATATCCAATTTCATGGACAGCGTTGATGCGTGCCAGCGCAGTAGAGGAGGACACATGCATGACATCATTTTTCATACATGAAATCGGAAGGTAAGATGAACTTGTTGATGTATTTATTTTCAGTTTTTCAATAAAATAAATCTCTTAATTTGATATATCAAAACCGGCGCTCTTTTTGAATCACCCTATACATATAATAAATTGTTATTTTTATTTAAAAATATGTTAAGAAGAACATTAAAGAACTTTGTTAAAATTTAGTGGTGCTTGAACCGGGAGGAAAGAAGGTTGTCTTGGACCACCACACCATATCATCTTATCTAGAATAAGTTATGAATTAGTAAACAAAAGTTTATGTACTGTGAATAAATGTGTAGGCTATTTATTATTTATAAGATGTCAGCAATTTTCATTTTTTTTCAAAATTCTCAATAACGGCTCACACCGTTTTTTTAAAGTCATCTAATTTACTACACTTTTTGTGTTCTACAAGATTAGGAAAGTGTATATCTGCCTCAAGGCAGATTTGACTATAAGAGAACACTCTTATAGTCAAATTGTTCGTTTCTAATATTACGCCCAAAATATTAATTTTTGGGAAACCTATATATAATTAAAGTTATAGAACATTAATAAACCTATTTTAATTTTAAGAATTTTTTTACAAGGCTTAATTTTGCGTCAATAAGTGATTTCCAGATTTTCTCAATGAAATCACAAAAATTGGATTGTTATTTTTAAAGATTGCAGTGCATTTTACGAAATAACTAGATAGGAGTATATGACGATATATAGCGATGTTCTAGAAATGGGTAAGGGAATAAATTGACATAGTAAGAAATTCTATGAAGTGCTGTGTATTGAACAAGGATAATTATTACGATCAATTAAATGTTTTGAATAGAAATTTTTGGAAATCTAAACTAATAGATAAGTTTTCTTTTATTTTTAATCATATTGGTAAAGCGGCAAATTTGTTTAGGGAAGTATCAGACCGCAGGTAAAAAACAGTCAGCGCCTTTGTAGTGAGAATCGTCTAGTTTCAAAACCAAATACATCCAAAAATTTCAAATTTTATATTTTTGCATTTTCTAACAGCTTACTACCTTCTATATTCACTGTAAAAAGCATATGTTTCAAAACGATCTACATACTTAATAAACACATGCATAAAGTTGCCGGTTTATTACAAAACCAGATACATCCATTTGTTCTCGTATTATCCTTGAAAAACATATGTTTACAGGACATGGCTCGATCATTTGTTTGAGGTTAAAATGTTGTATAATAGCAGGATGGCCCATTGGTTTCAAAATTAGATATATCCACATATATTATGTGAAATTTCTTTTAAGCTACAGTCATTAGAAAATTAAAATTCAGTATGTAAAATCCTCTACTCTAATGCTATTTCTGAAGTAAATTACAATGTTGTATAATTTCATGTTTTTGAATGAAACGTTTTTCTAAAAGATTTACACTTTTGGATGTATCTGCTTTTGAAACTAGACGATCTGTTATTAAATGAATTGTGCATAGAAAGTGTTGCCGGGCCGTTTGAAAATTGTCGCTACGGGACTAGTTTTGATTTGGGCCTACGTTGATAATGCGTGAGAGAAAGGAAGGTAACAAAATATAGTTTAGTTGTGACAGTTAAATAATTTCTTTTTATTAAGTGGGATTGTATTACTCATGATTGAGTTACGTAGCTTTAAGTTTTGTAATTAATTCAATTAAAGAAATATAATTCTATTTGTTAGTGAGCTAAGTTTTATATAAGTAGTTGTATTTATTATTTGTATAAATAAATAATTGTTAAAAGTTTAAAGAAATTCTCTTTGTTGTTTTTTTACCCAGATCTCGAACAAACCTAGGCTTGGGTGTTACGATATATATAGTATACCACTTAAATATTCAAATAAATTTACAAACGTCAGAAACAAATTATACAAATATTAAGGGCGTACTTAAAAATTAGCACATTTTAGTGTAAATTAATTTTTAATTAAAATTTCATATAAGGCAGGTTTTGTGGGCGTTGAAATTGTTTCATGAAGAAATAATAATTATCGTTTTATGGAATGTTTTATGTAGGTAAAACAGACTAGAACCTATTTTTATACGTGTGCATTATTCATATTACATAAAATTTTCTTTCTGTAGTCCGTTTCGTCGCGTACAATAAAAAAAGGTTTTATTCATATTATTTTGTTTTTGTTGTGTACAGAAGAGTTATTATTTTATTTTAAAGTACAAAGTAATTCTTTTTGAAGGAGGCTTCATTAAAATGACTTTTTTAGGGCGGATGGCTGAATTAATTAAAACAAACAATGTGTGTGTATACACTCTCGGATTTCTCTAGATTTAAGCTTCTCAAAAATAAATAGTATAAAGCTTTGAAAAAATATGAGGTATAATGTCATTTATTTTAACTTATATTCTTCAACTAAATTTTTAATTTTTTTCTCTCTTATTGTAATTAAGAGATACTACGTAATGTAATCCTCTAAATATTTTTTAAATTCATTAAACTTTTACAGATTCGTTAATTTTTCATTGGCACTGGATCAAAGAAATAAACCTGATTTGTAATTTTATGATTGGTTTTTAAAACTGCATTCAGGAGACTCCTTAATTCGAGTATAACAAATTGTCATGATAAATTTGGAAGTCATTGTCTTCTCCTTCTCCTTATCTTTCTCCATCTACTTCTTCTTATTCTCCTCCTTCTCCTTCTCGTTCTTATTATTTTTGTTCTTCTTCTTCGCCTTCTTCTTCTCCTTATACGTCTTCTCTGCTTGTTCTTCTTCTTTTCCAGCTCTGCTCTTTCTTCTGCTGCTTCTTCTTTCCCAAATTTTTCTTCTTGTTCTTATTTTTTCTCCTCCTTTTCCTTCTACTTCTTCTTCTTCCTCTTCCTCTCTTCTTTTTCTTCTTCTCCTCCTCCTTCTTTTCCTTCACCTTCTTCTTCTAATTTTTCTTCTTCTTATTTCATATTTTAATCATTGAGGTATAAATTGTTTCACTATACGTAATATCTCCACCGTATTTCAGCCATATAACTCCAACAAAACTTACTAAGTAAAAAATTTTTACTTTTTTAGGGATACATTTTGGAAATTGTTAAAGGTGTATTTTTTGAGTTGCAATATAAATAAAATCACAGAAATTTAGCCATCTAAATCGTCTGGAACTTAGTGATCAATACAATGATATTGATTTAAGGGTTGAACACCCTTTTGAATCCCCTTAATAGTGGAATGTCAGATTGTTTATGTTTAACTTTTCTATTTACCTTAAAAGGAATATTTCCTCCAAATTTCAGCTTCCTACCAATTGTAAAAGTATAGTCCATCAACTGTAAGAGTACTTCGCGCGAGATTTAAAAAATTGATTAAAATTTGGGAAAGAAGAAGCAGCAGAAGAAAGGGCAGAGCTGGAAAAGAAGAAGAACAAGCAGAGAAGACGTATAAGGAGAAGAAGAAGGCGACGAAGAAGAACAAAAATAATAAGAACGAGAAGGAGAAGGAGGAGAATAAGAAGAAGTAGATGGAGAAAGATAAGGAGAAGGAGAAGACAATGACTTCCAAATTATAATGGTAAACTTACGTTCGATTTATAAAACATGTTTAAACAAATGAATTGAATGTGTTTTTGTTATATTATGCTTAGATTGAATAATTAGTGTTGCATGGAATTTTGTTTTTGATCATGCTGTCCGTATTTTTAATTAATGCGCATGCTCACTTGTATTGCTGGTTGCCTACGTCGGAGTACTCTTAGCGTCGACAGACTCTAGCTAGGAGAATCGGTGATAAGTGAGTCAGTCATTCAGTCAGTTAAGGCTTTTTCATTTATACGTATATACAATATAACAAAAATACAATATAAAAAATATAATGCAATACAATGAATGTAGGTCTATACAATATAAGATAGCGACAATAAAATTTTAATTATTTATTTATTTGTACCAAGACACTTGGGATAATAAGAATGAGGTAAGACAATAACATTAAAGAATATCAGTGGACAGGCAACCTTAACTTAATTCTTTAAATTAATCACAAAAAAATAAAAAAGGACTGGTACTTGTTAAACGTTGATAATATTTATTTGCAAGACGTATAAAAATTATTATAGGATTTAATGAACGTTCAGAAAATGTACAATAATAAATTATAAATACATTTCAGTGAATGATTCCAAGCGATTTATTTTAGTGAGGATATTTAAGTGGAGGAAAGAGGGATGAGGACGGTCGGTGGATTAGGTTAGAGGAAATCCTAGGACGCAGTATGATTAAATGTGAAGATCAATCAACTTCGTAACCAGACCAACATGATCTTTATGCAGCCTTCCGATTCAGCATCAACTCTAATCATACCACACCCCTTCAAATAGCCATACACAGGGTGTTTATAAAAGTTATTCCCATACCCGATACAACGCTAAAAAATTATAAAAATAAAAAAGTGAACTTTTTTATCAAGATCAATTTTTCCTTATTTAACTAAATAGTTTTTCAGGATGACTGGGAGTAAAACCGTAAAATTTAAATAGGCTATGATAACTTAAGTGGTAATCTTCCATCCAGCAACCCTCCTCCTTCTTCTTCTTCATTAGTGTGTCATCATGCAGTGCTAGATATAAGTAGGCTATAATCCCTATCTGCCTCCACATTTCTCTGCTAGTACACACTTTGAGAAAAAATGCTCGGTATAGTGAGCACCACCTTCAACTTCGACCGGTGGGCAAATACTTTAGTAAGAACTAAAAAAAAAAATCTGGTGTGAAACACTCACACAACTTTCTCTTGCCAGTGCAAATAATTAACAATAAACCTAATATTAGCAATAAAACATAAGAAATAAACAAAAAACTAACCTCAAAAACATAACCTAATTTTAATCATGAGTGAAAGACGCAAAATGAAAATCAACCTCAGTTTGGCTTAAAAATACGGAAAATCACTCTTTCTCTCTAAACTAGGCTCTGTAGAGAAAAATGCTCTAAATAAAAGCTGTAGATCTTTTAATTTTCTATAAATTTAATTATATACACTTTTGTCGTAAAATGCATTCTAAGGCCAAAATCTTAAAAAAATCGATTTTTCACACGTTTTCGTGAGGAAAAAACAGAAAATCGCTAATTACCGCTAAACTAAGCGTTATACAAAAAAATGTTTGAAATAAAAGTTGTAGAATTTTACATTTTCTACAACTTTTATTATATAACGTTTTGCGCTAAAATGCATATTAAAGCCGCAATCTTAAAAAGAAAATGTTTTTACGTAAAAACAGCCTCACGCAGAATTTCAGCAAACATGGCGCCTACCCTATCTTGTAGAAAATAAAAAATTGAGTAAACCAGGCGATTTTTAAAAAAATCGTAGGACCAGTTTTTGAGAAAATCGCAAAAAAGTGAAAAATTATACGAATAAACTACTACTTCCGGTTGACCGATTTTGATGAAAATGTTCGTGTCGCGTCCGGTAGTGGTATGTAACTTAAGTTTCAAGTTTCAAGTTCGTACGATGTTCCGTTCTTGAGATATTCTGTTCACACACAGACACACACACACACACACACCTACACACCTACACACACACACACACACACACACACACACACACACACACACGCGCGCGCGCGCGCGCGCGCGCACACACACACACACACACACACACACACACACACACACAGACCAATCGCTAAAAACATGTTTTTTGGGTTCAGGGGGTCTGAAAACGTATAGATCCGGTGAAAACTCGATTTCGAAAAATCGGCATGAAAACAATACTTTCCTTCCTATATACGGGTGATTCATGAAGTTCTCCCCCCACTTCTACAGCACATTGTACTAGTAAAAATAATGAAAAAATGTTATATAAACATAGGTCCGAAAACGCTTCGTTAGCGAGTTACAGCTAGCGAAAGTTTCGCCTGGATTTCAGTTCACCAGGTGAAATGAGGTCTTCCTGGAATTGTGGTAAGGTAGATTAAGGGGCGAATTCAATCATTTCTTATGGTTTTTGATCTGATAAATTGAATAAAACAGGTCCCAGAACTGTAAGTTAAATAGTTTTTGAGAAAACCAGTGTCAAATGCAAAAAATGGAGTGAAAATCACATTTTTTCATCTTTGGGCAAGAATAACTTTGTTATTTCACCAAGAAACAGTTAAAAATTTTCAATAAAAAATGTAGAAAATTTTATTCTGAACAAACCGGTGTAAATAAAGTACACAGAAAGCGAATAGTTTTTGAGAAAACCAGTGTCAAATGCAAAAAAATGGAGTGAAAAAAACACATTTTTTCATTTTAGTTTTTCCGGTTAATTTTACTTTGTACTCTTATGAATAAAAACTCATTTAATCAAACATCTATTCGCTTTCTGTGTACTTAATTTACACCGGTTTGTTCAGAATAAAATTTTCTACATGTTTTATTGAAAAATTTTAACTGTTTCTTGGTGAAATAACACAGTTATCCTTGCCCAAAGATGAAAAAATAAGTTTTTCACTCCATTTTTTGCATTTGACACTGGTTTCCTTAAAAACTATTTAACTTACAGATCTGGGACCTGTTTTATTCAATTTATCAGATCAAAAACCATAAGAAATGATTGAATTTGCCCCTTAATCTACCTTACCACAATTCCAGGAAGACCTCATTTCACCTGGTGAACTGAAATCCAGGCGAAACTTTCGCTAGCTGTAACTCGCTAACGAAGCGTTTTCGGACCTATGTTTATATAACATTTTTTCATTATTTTTACTAGTACAATGTGCTGTAGAAGTGGGGGGAGAACTTCATGAATCACCCTGTATTCATATAGGCAAGAGAAAGTAAAAATTGTTGGGCGCCAGCTTTGTCAGCAGAGCATGAGAAAATAAATAAATAACTATATATTCTTGTTTTAAACTAAATATTTAGTTAATCGGCTATCTAGATTGACTAACTACTAACAAAATAACCCTTAAATTACTTTAACCTATTTTAATTTTTTTTATAATCAGTCTCTCGACTGGTTTGATGCAGTTCTCCAAGCTGTTCTACCTTGCGCGAGTCGTTTCATATCGACATACTTGTAACACCCTACATCTTTTGTAATTTACTTTGCATATCCTAATCTTTCCCTTCTCCTACAATTTACTCCCTCAATATTACGCTTTATTATTGATAGCCCAATACCTGGATGTCTTAAGATATGCCCCACTAGCTTATCCCTTCTTCTGGTAATATGCTTCCATATACTTCTTTTTTCACCCACTCGCCTAAGAACCTCTAAAATATAGCCAACCAATTTTGCCGCGACATTAATATAAAAACAAGAAATCTTAACCAAACCCTAAATAAATATACGTGTAAATTTACCTCCAATTATATACGTTCTCTTCTTTATATTCTCTTTGTTCTCCCGGTCACTCCTCGTTCTCCTACTCACTTCTTCAAATGTTGCTTCTTCTAAACAACTCCTCTGTTTCACTTTTAAGTCCCAAGGAAATTGATTGTAAATTTCCTGGGTCCGAATCAGAAAACTTCTGGTTGACAAGCTTCTCTCTCCCACCAACCGTTCAACCAACCTGGAGAGCCTACGGGAAGGAAAACTACTCTAATGATTGGCTGAAAGTTGGGAAGTGAAAGAAAGGTTAAAAAACACACAGGGAGAAAATGCACTGGCCTAATGAATATCAGATGGTTGACTGTTGGCTATATTTACAACTTATTGTCTAACTACTATTTTAATGTAACTTACTCAAACAATGGGGGGTTTCCTAGGCAATATTCAATACTGAGTAATGGAAGATATAGTAATTTGGAATTACCATAACTTCCATTATTTGTTCAATATTGCACTTTTACAATAGTACAAATGTGGAAGAAGACTGTCATAGAACATCACCACAACCTGGTTTGCCTGTCTGCTGCATAGTTCTAAATGTTGGACGCTGACTCCTTAGCGGGTGTCAGGTGTGGAAGCTGCTGAGATAAGATTGTTGAGAACTTTAAGGGGGTGTTAACATTGCTGTCCACATACGAAATGAAGATGTTAAGGCATGAGCTTTTGGTGTGCTCGGGGTAAAACATAATTATGTGTTTATTTTAGTTCAATAATAAATTAGAATATATGCAGTATAATATATGCAATTAAATATAATATTTCCTATAACTACACTTATTTATAACAAACATATTTGTTTATAGTATCTGAATTAAATCTTATATGACTAAGATAAAATAAAAATATACAAATCAGTTTATTATGAACAAAAATACTATCTTGCTTACAAAGAAAATCTTGTCTATATGCAAGGAAGGAACATTATAAAAATAAGACTGGCATCTTTTGGAAAATAATCTTACTTTATAAACCAAAAGAGAAAAAAAAATTATAAAGAAAAAATAATTTAAACAACTAGATATTTAAAAAATATTATGTTAATAATTTTAACTTGCTGCCTGTTTTATATATTTTTATTATTTCTTTTTACATTATTGGTTATCGTTTAGGTAAACAGCCACAAGGGAGGTTTCAATCCGTAACGGTTTTGTATTTTTTGCTTTGGTCTGTATAGACTATGTATTTCAACGTGACTATGGAAAATATTAACCATATGAAAATAATATACGACGTTGGTATAAATAATTTGAAGAACAGGATCAATTATCGAGCAGTATTGAAGGCTCACACTTTAATGCTATGAATGAAAAATTTCCACATCGATGGATAGGCTGGTAAGGACCAATACCACGGCTTCCGAGGAGTCCACATCTGACACCTTGCAATTTTTTTAGTAGGGAAGATCAAAATTATTGTTTATTCAAAAAATATTCGTGACCTAAATCACTTAAAGGAAACAAATTAATGAAGCACTGATAACCGTAAGAGAAGATGTTACTAACGTTTGGTCAGAAACTGAGTATTAAATGGACACTTGTCGAGCGACCGATGGTTCACAAATTGAAATTTATTAGTTATGTAAAAAAACTGTTGACTGACAAATTTGAAAATTAAATATAAGTTGTAAGTAGTTCTGTTTTCATTTATTCATGTTCAAAACCTCACCTTTCTTTAATTATAAACCTGTATATTGTAAAATAAGTTATTTCATGTTAATTAAAAACTAAATAAAAATATAATTTTTCATACCTCATTATGCCATTTTTATACACCTAATTTTATGCAACACGCCTAAATATTAATTAAAACATAAGGTATTCAAAACATTGTATCGCTGTTTCTTTTTTCTAGATAGACTAAATAGTACACCATATTTTCCTACCTTGCCAACTAACTCATCCGTGTTGTTGTGTGTTATTTAGATCACCAGCTAAAGGCTGGTCTGAACCTCTAGAGGCGTTACTAAGTAAAACGAGGAGTGAGGTGGTTTACCATCGCCCCTCGCTGAGTGGAAAAGTATGCTAATCAGCATACCAGACCCTTGAAAAGCACATATTTTTTACCCTGAAAATGACACCTGCACTTCATTCAACACAGAGTTTGGCTTTTAAATGACATTCATTACTTTTATAGAAGATAATTCTGATTATTGTCTTTTACACCTCTACCTCTTCAATTCTTAAATGCTTTAGTTATATAATTGGCTAACCATGTGATAAGAAACAGAACTATTTTTTTGAGCTCTGAAACTAGAAGATTACGTGAAAATAATTTAACACCTCACCTGTGTATTATGGGCACAACTCATCTATCTATACTATAAATAGGAAAATTTAAACGAAAAATTAATTTGACCTAATATATCGTTTTACAGTTTGTTTAATTTTTCCAAAATTTGTAACAAAATTTCCTGAACACCTTGTATAAATGGACACAAACACTAACAGATTACTACTATCCCTAGTTTTTCTTAGCGTTTGTTAAACGATGGAGGTTGGATTTCCTGACTGGACGAACGGACGATCGATGTGTGCTCTGAATCTCCAGTTTTGTTTTTTGATTCCCTTCCTGTACTATGGTTACACCCTTTCCATTAGAACCGATCCCCATTTTGACTTAACACTTCATTGCTGATCACGCCAGTTCATTGGTTTGTTATTAATTGAACTCTATAATATCGTTAGAAAAACCGATTAAAATTTATCCAGTCGCTAATAACTTTCAAAACTAATCCTTATTCCAACTACTATTTACTTTTACAAGTTTATTAATAGTTTCTGCCTTCGAACAAGTTATAATATCAATCGATATTTTTTAATTAATAAGTTATACTTCAGTAATTTTTTATGTGTTATTTGGATAAAATGATTATAGTATGCGGATAAACTTTTAAATAAATATTTTCTCATTAACCATTTTACTTACTGCACATAAACTATTAATGTTTTTAATGTATACATCCATCATCTATTCAACCTTTATCTATTTTCTTCATTGACCTTTTTTCTATTTTAATTTGTAGTAGGTAATTAAAAGTATCCAATTTTTTCCATTATAGTACGGTCAAACTTCACAATAACGTACACTATTAAACTGGGCGTCACTAATAAGAGACAGCCAAAAAGTTCTTATCCGAGTTGGCTTTTACAAAGTATTTTTACTGTTAAATGTACGTTTTCTTTTTTTACAACTAAAAATTTAATTAATTGAGTTAAAATGACATGATAGGACTAGAGCTCACATTGATGTCCCGGGAAAAGAAATTGCTATTAAAATCATCTAAATTTTTAATAAGATTAATTTAATTGTAGCTTGTTAATTATTAAAACCATCAAATTGTATAGACCTTTATATTTTATTCCATGTTATTTTTTCTAATCACTGTATTTATTTTTATCTACAACCATCAGATATGCATATAATAATATATATTATCTTTAAAAATGACGTTATTAAAATTAATGAAAACAAATCGCAACAAATGACGTTTACTCTTAGACGACAAAACTGCCCAACCGTTTACATTAATAATATTCCGCTGCCTCACATTACTCAAACAAGCTATTTAAGCTTACACTTGGACAGAAAACTTACATGGAACGCACATGTTACACACACACACGCCACAAACTCAAAACACGCTTCTATCAACTGAAACGCTTACTCGATAGACGATCTAAATTAAACATGTCACACAAATTAACAATCTATAAGACAGTCTTAAGACCAATCTGGACATATGCAGGTCAACTTTGGGGATCTGCTAAACCTTTACACACGAAACATGCACAAGCGATTCAGAACAAGATTCTACGAACGATAACGCAATACCCCTTTTACATCACAAACTCAATGTTGGACAAAGACTTACAAATCCTATACGTAATTGATGTCGTGAAACAACAATACAAGACGATTCATGACAAATTTGAGTTACATGACAATCCTCTCATACAAAACATGTACACTAGGGTGTTACCGGTGCTCAGCGCAGACGTTTAAAGCCCCTCTGGCCAAGAGATCTTCTTGGCCAACCTGTAGGACTGTGGTGATGACTGCACGCTCCTTAAAGAAAATAAAGTTTTGAAACATTAGCTTCACATTTAGAAATTGTTGTATTAATATAATAACAGATACTAAGTTTCAATTGAAAGAGTCAAAAATATGACGTTACAAGTTAAAGGAGGACACCACTCATTAGTAAAACTCCTTCACTTAATTACTAGAGTTAGCCTTTTAATAATTTTATCATTAACATTATTTAAATTATAATAGTAAGTTTAATCATTTTGTATGTGTTTGCTAAACGTTATTTAATTTGAACTGTATTGAATGAAGTTAACCCAAGTCTCTGCTCCACCTACTGCTGAGCCGACAATATGGATAGCCTGGTATATGTGGAAAACTTAGTTCACCAATCAATTGGTTGGAGTTGTTAAGTAATTTTAATCTAAAGCGGTGATAAATTTCGTGTATGGTGTCATTAATAAATGGGTTTTTAGGGCCGAGTGAAGTACATGATTTGACACAAAAAATGGAGCGTTAACAAGCGTACGAAGCAATTGTAATTGAAACCATTGAAGTTTAGCTATAACTGATGGTTTTAATGAACCATAGATCTGACAATCGTGCAGCCACATTGGCTTAAGTAAAGTCTTATATAACAGTAATTTTAGACGAAATCGGTAATTTTTATCGATGAGATAGAAGGCTGTATAGCTGTTTTCGCCTACCATCTAATGCTCTACGTTTAATAATTACATGTTAATTTTTAAAAAATTTACATTTTAATTTTAAAATAAAAGTTTTATACACTATGTAACTTATTCACCGAAAAAATTTATTTCTGTTTATTCCTTTTTTTAACAATATATCTATTGTTCTCATGTAGATTTTTCCAAACCGACTTTTCACAGGAAATACGTATTTTCTGAGCTCCTGAACCCAAAATACATGTTTTCCGGATTAGCATGTGCGTATGCATGCGTGCGTGTGCGTTCATGAGTTTGTGTGCAGTTTATCTTAAAAATAGGATATATTACGATGCTGAAACTAGAAACTTAAGTTAGGTATCATAAGAGGATCCAACACGAATATTTTCATTAAAATCAAACGACTGAAATGAACTATTTATATACGTAGGTATATTCTCGCAATTTTTCACTGTTGTACAATTTTCTCTAAAACGTTACGCTAAAGTGTGTATATCCCCTAATCGAAGTTTCATTTCAAACATTTCTTTGTGCAGTGTTTAGATTAGGGTCATTTTATGATTTTCCGTATTTTCTCTTGAAATTGATAAAATTGGGGGAATTTTTAAGATTGTGCCCTTAGTATGCATTTTCGTCAAAATTATAAATATTATTATACAAAAGTTAGCCCATAACAGACAGGTGGAGTGTCAAATTATTTACTCAATCTGTTCGTTGCAGGGCTAAAATAAATAGTTCTGTTTCTTATCACATGGTCAGCCAAATTACATGACTAAATCATTTAAGAACAGAAGAGGTAGAGGTGTAAAAGACACTAATCTGAGTTATCTCCTCTGAAAGTAATGAATTTCATTATACAGCCAGACCCTGTGGTGAATGAAGTGAAGGTGTCATTTGCAGAGTGGAAAATATGTGCTTTTCAGAGGGCTCGGCATGCTGATAAGCGTACTTTTCCACTCAGTGAGGAAGGCAATGGTAAACCACTTCACTCCTCGTTTTACTTAGTAAAACCTCTAGAGGTTCAAACCAGCCTTTTGGCTGATGACCTAGACAACAACAACAACATACAAAAGTATAAACGAAGTTACAGAAAATTAAAAGAAACCACTTACAACTTTTATTTCAATCATTTATTTCTGCAGAGCTTAGTTTAGCGTCAATTTAATGATTGTCCATGTTTTTATGTTCAACAGAGCTCACTTTTATATTTTACCGTCATTAACAAGTGATTAAAATTAAGTTATGATTTTAATTTTGTATTGTTAACTCATGATTAAACATATGTTGTATATTTCATTATTACATTGTAAAAAGAAAGTCATTTTAGTGCTTCAAACCAGATTTTTCTTACTTGAACAAATATTAATTCATTATTATGCAAACTAAATTATGCCCATAACAGGCAGGTGATATGTTAAGTTCTTTGCACCCGATCTGCTTGTTTCAGGGCTGCAAAAAATAGTTCTGTTTTTTATCATAATATGGGGTCAGCCAATTATATGACTGAAGCATTTAAGTACAGAAGAGATAGAGGTGTAAAAGACACTAGTTAGAGCTATTTCATCTAAGATTTATGAAATTTATTATACAGCCAGACCCTTAGTGAATGAAGTAAATCATTTGCAGGGTGGAAAGAAAATGCTTTTCAGAGAGCCTGGTATGCTAATAAGCATACTTTTCCATTTAGTGAGGAAGGCATAGTCAAACCTCTTCATTTCTAGTTTTACTTGGTAAATGCTCTAGAGGTTCAAACGAGCCTTCGACTGATGTCCTAAACAACACAAAAACTAAATTTTTATATATAAGTTAATCTAACCATGTTTATTCAGAATACAGTTTACTGAAATTGAAGATGCGTGTCACATAACCTACTATCTATTTGTAAAAGGAATATGTATGGAAAAAGGAACTGAAGAATATGTTAGGAATTATAAACAAGCAGTAAAGGTTAACCTGAAATTAAATAAAGAATAAACGTAATAATAGGAAAATAACCCGTTTTTCCTTTGAATATGTTTATCTATCTCCCTTCTCCTGTACATCCTCTTTCTTTTCCGTCGACTGTTTTTTCCTTTCGTCCCAAGGGTTATCATCTGCTAACAGCTTCGGCATATTCTCTTCTGTTAGAATTCCCGTAAGCAATTTTTCCAGCTGTTCTTAAAAAAATGGTTCTACATATTTTATAACCACCTTTGAACTGACGTCAAGGCTGTGTAACCTATTTTTATATCAGTTTAAATATATGTAATTTTTTAAATTCATCTTGAATAATGCTTTGTATTAATTTACATGGTAACGTAAACACACCGTAGCGTAGTAAATTCAACGCAGTGTTTTATAACGTACGCAAACGCATAGAAAAAATAAGATATTCTTTCTCCTGCTCTATTTGAATTTTTGTAATTTATATTTTATCTTTTATTTATTATTGGAAACTGTACTTAATTGATAATCACCCAATTTTTTCGCTACTTTTCGTTGTATATTTGACGTGATTCGGCACGAACTTTTGAGCAGGGAATTCCTGTGGAGTTTGTTCATGAACGGCTGTCACCTGGTCACCATACAAAGTCGCTTGCCCAATAAGTGTTGCTTAACAGTTTATAGCGTCTTTCTACCAACTGACTGACTGGGCTGGCCCGGAGGCCATTTTAAATATAAGGAGAAAAAATATGGTTTTCATGTTGATTTTTAAATCGAGTTTTCATTATAAATTCTCAGGCTCCCTGAACCCCAAGAAAAACATGTTTTTATAGTTTGATTTGGGTGTGTGTGTGAACAGAATAACTCAGAAACGGATGATTGTTTTAAGTTAAACGTAAAATTTAATCATTTTTGGTTAAATATCACCGGTTGGAGTTAGAAGAGCGTATAGTGAACATACGAAAATTGTTCACTGACAAAATCCACTGGGATTTTCTTCTCAAATTCAGTCTACTTCAAGACAAAATTTCAGTAAAATATGCGTTAGAATTTTGATGGTTGTCAATACTGAATAAATAAAAGCTAAAACAAAGAAATTCTTTGGCGGTATGTCATGGTGGAAAATATAAATACATAAAATATATAACAAAACCTATTTTTTTATATTGGATGTAAGCTTACCAAAAGCCGATCGATAAAAGGCTATCCAATAAGGTAAATCAAAGTAACTTTTAAATTTATGTTGACAATTCAGAAGGTTTTCTTTTGTTGAAAAAATACGTTGTCTGAAATAAAAACGTTGCGTGTTACTACAATAACTTAAGAAATGTTATTTTTCTACAAATATAATAATATAATAAAATGTAAGGCCAGGTCTAACGTTCCATAAAATAGAAGTTAGTTCATAAATTAGTGTGAAATAGCAAAAGTATAAAATCTGATTTGAGAAAATAAAACAACAGCTTAAAGTTGTAGAAGTTGTATAAAGCATGTTAGAGAAAGAAACATGTTTCCAGGAAATGGAAAGTTCATCACCATTCCACAAGTGACGCGCCACAACGATGCGGAATAATCCTCCGATGCTGTACGTGAATCGTTAGCTAATCGAGGCCATTAACTCAAAAACGCTAAAACAACCGTTTCTCTTTTCCTTCTATACCGAATTCCAACGTTCATAAAATAAAATACGATCAAATATATTTTCTAATACACAAGATAAAAAAAATATCTAAGCTGCAGTCATGATTTTTTAAATCTACCTATCTCGGAATTAATTTTTATGCCTTTTCTATTTGTATCAGTAGTCCAAAATAAAATTGACACTGATGTATGCACACAGAGGTAAGCGTTCATATAGTGGATCTAACGTAATATAAGCCAACATTAATATGGAGGAATCCTAGAAAAACATAATTTCAATTAATAAAAATATTAAATAAATTAGAAATAAGTAAATCTTTATTATCAATGACCAAAAAAGAAATACACATCGTCAGATGTAGTAATGTACATAAGTGGGCACATTAAACAAACAGTTTTAACTAACAGTTTAACAGATTCAATTCAAGTAAAGAAAGAATGAAATATATATATATATATATATATATATATATATATATATATATATATATATATTGAAATATATATTTTCTAACCACCAGAATACGGTAACATAAAACACTTACCAATGTTTATAGCGCTTTCGTGTATCTTGTACACATCTTCAGTAAATTAACATTTATTACAAGTCAAAATTTAAAACTTCCTGCTCCTACCATGGTACATAAGGAATAGTCGATTCTTATATTTAAAACAGTCTTGCCAACTTAATCAGTTGATTATCGTATTCAATTTGTGTGTTCATTAATTTCTCCCTGCTATTGTATTTATAAATATAATATTTTTCCAGAATTTCAATTTCATTTTGTTTGTTATTTATTTCCAATATTTCTAGATTATTTTTTATATTCGAAATATTGTGTTTATTTTTTATCATGTGTTCAGTTACATTGGAGAATTTTCGATTTCCTTTTTTATAGTTAGAATAGTGTTCTGTAAAACGTTTTTTAAAAGATCTGGTGGTTTTACCGATATATATTTCATTACATTTAATTTTATAAATTCCACATGAATTAAATTGATTATTTTCTTTTTCTTTATCATTTACATTTGCTTTAATATTATGTTTTTGGAAAATAAATTTTATAGGAAACTGGGGTTTATATGCTATTTTGTATTTATTTTTATCGTATATATTGGTAATTTTTTGTATTCTATGATTTATGTAATTATGTGTAATGTATTTATTACAATTTTTGTTTATTTCTTCTTTATTGTTTAATGGTAATAGATGTGTTTTTTTCTGATTGATTTTATGTAAATATTTATTTATTAATCTGTTTATGAAAATATTATTGTAACCGTTATTTCTTGCTATTTCTTTAATATAATTTATTTATTTCTTAAATCTTTCTTTATTGTTATATGTGTATATATAATATGCTCTGTGTATCATGTTATTATGTTATTATGTTATGTTGTTGTGGTATGTTAGGCAGGAGAGCCCCAGGACGAAGAAGAATTTCCTGGTTGGCTAACCTTAGAGCCTGGTTCGGAAAGACCTCCACCCAATTGTTCAGGAGCGCAACCAACAAAGTAATAATAGCCAGAATGATCGCCAACGTTCGGAACGGACAGGCACCCTAAGAAGAAGATCATGTTATTGTATGTGTTTATTTTATGTATCCATGGGTGATTTGAAAATCTGTTTATTGTGTTATTTGTAACATGTGGTTTCCTATATATGTCAGTTTCTATTATATTATTTATTATTTGTATTTTTATATCCAGGAAATTTATGTTTTTATCTTTTTCAACTTCACATGTAAATTTAAGTTTTTCATAGTAATTATTCAATTTTTTATATAATATTATGTTCACCCTTTATTTTTTCATTATAAATTGCCAATATGTCATCTACATATCTTACCCAAAGTAAAATGTTGTGTGTGTGTGATATATTATTTACAATTATGTTTTCAAATTCTTGTATATAAATTTCTGATAGTATGGCAGATAATGGAGAACCCATAGCTAGTCCTTCTGTTTGATTATAAAATTTATTATTAAATGTAAAATAATTTTGGTTACAAATATTTCTTATTATTGTACATATTTTATTTATTATATTATTTTCTCCATTACTTTTTAATATTTTATTTATTATATTTAGTGTTTCTTTTATGGGTATACTTGTATACATGTTAGCTATGTCAAATGATACCATCTTTGTGTCTTTACTTACTTTTATTGTTTTTATTTTTTCTATTAAATTGTAACCATTTTTAATATTGTATTTGTAATTTAATTTAATTTTCTGCCGTAAAATTTTATCTATTGTTTTAGCTAGTAAGTAATTAGGTGCAGTTTTAAAATTTATTAAAGGTCTAATTGGTATTTCTTTTTTATGTAATTTTGGAAATCCTGTAAATATTGGGGCTTTAGGTATGTATGAATATAATCTTGTATGATATTTAATATTATTATTGTAGTTTAACATGTCCCTATTGTCATTAATTAAAGTTTTTACTATTCTTAAATATTTTTGCGTTGGGTCTTTTATTTCGACATAATTATTTTTATTAATAAATTGATTTATTTTGTTATTGTAATTATTTATGTACATGATTGTAGGTGTATTCGTTTTATCGGAATGTAATAAGATTGCCTTATTCATTACTAATTTTTCTTGAACATTAAGAACATCTTTTTTATTTATAAATTTATTGACACCATTTTTATTTTTGTTTTCAATTAATTTTATGGTATTATGTATAATATTATTACGTGTGTATTCTTTATCTTTATCATCTACTTTATAAATATTTAATTCCGTATCAACTATTATATTCGTACATATTTTTTCCTTATTGTCATTTGAATTAGTAAGAAATTAGTAAGTAAACATATTTACAATTGGTTGTTTACAATTGGAAGGTTTACAATTGCCTTCCTCACTAAGTGGAAAAGTACACTTATCAGCATGTCAGGCCCTCTGAAAAGCATATATTTTCCACACTGAAAATGACACTTTCACTTCATTCACCACAGGGTCTGGCTGTATAATGAAATCCATTACTTTCAGACAAGATAGCTCTGATTAGTGTCTTTTACACCTCTGCCTCTTCTGTTCTTAAATGATTCAGTCATTTAATTGGCTGACCATGTGATAAGAAATAGAACTATTTATTTTAGCCCTGCAACTAACAGATTGAGTGTAAATAATTTGACACTCCACCAGTCTGTTATAACACTATTCTTGTAATTCGTAATTTAATATTATTGTTTTCTTATCTTTTGGTTGTTCTATATAGTACAGTTAAAGATTCAAAATAAAGGACAACAAAAGGATATTGAGAAAACCGGAACAAACCGAGAAAACATATAAATAGAACACCGAGTGGACAAAAATGAAAAGTTGAAAGATAACAATGAGCAAATGGTGAGAATGTAAGCTGGAAAAAGAGCTTCCAGAAACGTCTGCAGTCATCTCACGTGGTCTAAAATTGGCCCAAACGAGCAAAAAAAATACAATCATAAATAAAACTAGGTTATGTTTTCATTACATTAATTGACGAAAATAAGTTGTGCAAGTGATTTTACGCCAATTTTTTTTATCATACTTTGTAATACAGTAACTCAGTCCACAACTAGCGGAAAATAAATTTGGTTCAAATATTAGTTTGTATGAGTTAGTTTATGTTGCAATTGGAGCTACTACCGTATGGAATTCCATAGAGTTTTCACGACTAGATGAATAATACGCTTCAAGGGTTAGAAATTAAAAATTGAATACAACATAAAGTTGAAATTGTAGAGAAAAGTTATTTTGATCAAAGTATAAAACGCAAATAGAATACAATTTACATCAACAAATAAACAAAGTAAATAGAAATTGGTTTTACGGATATTACTTTGTAGCATTGGTTCTTTACTGAGAGTATAAACCAATTTACAGGCTCAATAGAAAACTAAAGAAGGAGGCTATTAAAATAAATTAATATATTTTTTATGTTATTTATATTTCTATTTTTATAACATTTAAAGCTTTCTCGTAAAAGTTTCCGTATCGAAGAAATAGATTGTAGGGAAAATTTTCGCCTCGATTGATTTTACAATCCGACCTCAGTTGGCAAACAACGGAAAATAAAATTGGACCTTCGGGTTCCGGTATTAAATAGAATGGCAAGCAAGCGATACAAGCAACGCTCTTAACCGCCCCCAAACCTACCCTTAGTTTGTACACCCCTTGTCTTACTTAAGGAGAAAATAGCCACCGACACGACCACTTTCAAACAACTGTCATCAATTCCATAGTGCACATATTTTAACAAAGGTTACCGCTTCTTTCTCTTAACCATTCTATCCCTGACATAACCTATATTGTTAAACTGAAGAAAGTCAATAGTCACTACAAGTTTTGTTTGCTTAGATTTTATTTTTCCGACGTAGAACTTACAAAAAAACATTACTATTTTCTGCTTTAAATAAATTCAATAAACTATATTATTCATGAATCTTACTGAACAATCTTCATCAAACTTTGGCTTCATGTAAGCCCAAATTTTATTATTGTTTATTCTCAGTTTATAGCACAAACTATTTGGAATTACATCTTACACACGAGGTTTATTGATGTCTGAAATTTCTTCTACCAAATATCTTTGAGAAATCTTTTTTTTATATATGGTTTTGTTTCTAAGGTCAAAGTCGTAGTTTTCTTATTTTTATTTCTACAAGAAAACAGTTTTAAAGTTTCCATAAAATAATAAATAGTTGATTCTTATTGTCCTACATAAACGGAAAATCGGATAATTAAAAATGTTGTGTTACTAAAAACGCAAAACAGGTCCTGGAATCTTTGTAAGTCTACTTTGTATTTGTGCTTAAAATCTTTTCAGTTTTTTAAAATGTAATGTAAATTACAGTAAACATTGTAAATCGTACAGAGGTTGATTTTTAATTTGCGTCATTCACTCATTATTAAAATTGCATTATCTTTTCATTTTATTTTGTCCACTAATGATTAAAAATAGGTAGTAGGTTATATTGTTAATTATTTACATTGGTAAGAGAAAGTACAACACATATTACACTTATTATTACGATTATACTAATATTATTAATGGTGTGTTGTGTTGAATGTTGCATTTGCAGTTTTTGTAGGCGCAATAATAGAGTGCGGTGCGTCTAACAGACAAGACTCAAAACTGGTGCAAGAAATGAGAAAAATTCACGGTAGTTTGCCCAAACATTTCTTTTTTTCATTTTTGTAAATCAGACCTGCCAGGAGCATGAGATTAACTTAGGAACAAAAATAGTTTAAAGAGTATTAGTGATTTAATCAAAGCAATGGACGTTGAAGTAGGGTGAACTGTCTGGCAACCAGGTCCCACAATATAAACGGCTGGCGGTCAGCTTCCGATCTCGGGATTTATTTGTTTTAATATCTGTCTAGAGAACGCCCTTTTCTAACTCCACCATTCCAGTCCCTTCCTATATTCCTATTCCTGCACAACGCCTATCTCGGTTTACCGACACCGTTTTACTTTTAATACCTCTTTGTACGCATTTTACGGTTTCCCACCTGTCACGTGATTCTAACTTTTCAACAAAAAAATATATACATTAAATTAATATAACTTTATTTTCAACAGAATACGAATTCCAAAAGAGAATTCGTTGGAATTTTAATCAAAATTTTCTGGGTGTTAATTTTTTCGTAATATATTTTACGAAAAGCTAGTAAAATAAAACGATTCATCGTTGAATGATCAAGGAAAGTGAAGATCAATGCAATACATTATAAATCCTAGTTCCAACACTTTTAAGCCTTTTTTCTTAGAAGCTACATTATTCTCTATTCACTGAAACCGGTTTTACTTACAATAATCTCTGTTATAACACAACGAATGTACATATACTAGTATTTACCGAGTCTCCTAAACCACAGAGGGCTTGAAAACGTGTCTTTCCGGTGAAAATTCGATTTCAAAAAAATTATCTTACAATACTAGATCTTCCATTCCGGTTAACCTGATCAAAAACGTTTAAACATCCCTTCAAGATTAAAAACACAAAAAATTATATTACGAATGGTTAATTCTTATTTTTCAATAAAGTTAATCTTAATAAGACTTATTCTGACTTGCTGCGGGATCACCGTTTAGCATAACTTCACAACAAGCCGGTGGTTCTTTATCAGCTGGATAACGTTATCTGCTTGATTCTTATTCTTTCCACCCGTTTCCCCCTTTTTTGAGTGACTTCGTTTGAGACTAACGTAGCTTAGCTTCTCTGCTCTTCATCACCTTCTGGATAGCTTCAATGGCCTTCCAGCTTTCCTCTTCTGCAATCACAAACTCTCCAAGATTTCCGGGAGAAATTTGCGACCCAAGCAGGGTCCCTAGAACTTCCCACTCTGGTATCCATTTTCTGCAGTTAAAAATTTCATGTTCTGCAACGTCCTCTTTTGCCTTACAGTTCAGAGCTTGCTTCATCTGATCGTCTGAACCGGTGGAGATTCAACCGAAAGCTACCATGCCCTGTCAATATCTGCGTGAGGTAATAACCAATCTTGCCGTACCCCTTACTTAGCCACTTCTTTAGATCCGGAATCAATCTATGAGTTCATCGACCGGTCAACTTTTTATTCCATCTCTCATTCCACTTTCCGAGAAGTCTATCTCTGGCCTATCTCTTTATCTGAGCCAATGTAGCCTCCTCTCCAGATTTCAGTCTCTCAGATATCTCACTTCTTTCCCAAGCTAGCAAATCTACAAAATAATATATTACCGCAGTAGTTGCAATAGTAGAAAATAAATGAAGAAATACTAAATTTATCTTACCTTTAACGTGAGACAGCATATTTGATAAGATATTAACTTAGATTTTAACTTAGATATTAACTTAGATTTTTAAGTTATAATTAAGGAAATTCATTTGTATTGTAATGATGTTTTGTAAAGTAATGGGAAAATAAATAAACGAACATAGCCTAAATAGCAATCTTGCCCTATATAACAGTCACATTTGGTGGGTTGAATCTGGAAGCGACTCGATAGTAACGCTACAACGTTTCCACTTAGAAACACTTACGATGAGTTGTCAGACTATTCCAACATTGAAGATGATTCATCTAAAACTGAGTCAAAGCCGCCCTCTCTGTTTATTCCTAGCGTTAGCAACTTGCAACTGCTTTTAAATTTAATCACCAGCAATGGTGTAAACAAAACCGATTATATGTATAAAATTATATCACGAAGTCAGATTAAATTGAAAGTGATAAAAAATACAACACTATTTATTATGAGTGGGTAACTCTAATTTCTCAATAAACGTAATCTTAATAACACTCATTAATCTAAAAACTCAATCATCAAATTAATATTCAATCGTCAATTAAACACACCTCCATATTTTCATATCATGTCTTCATTCTCTACTTTTTACACATTCATTACCTTTATCCGTCAATTCTACTACAAAAACTACGTCTTTTTCTGTATTTATGAAAAGTTATGCGTCTTAAGGATACAAAAAGAAACCTTTTATCGCTTTAAACAAAACGATTACACGGAAGCAACGCTGCTGAGTGTTTTATTATTCAAGATATTTTATATTCCACATTTTTAACACCATTCTGAACGTTTTTGTTAAACTATTTGTAAATAATGCTTAACTCGTAAAAAAAGGAAAAAAAAGAATTTGGTGATTTTTTATTGTTTTATATCCAACTGTAATCGACATTTTTTTCCATGGTTTAACGTCGACTGTTTTTCAATTACTGCAAATGCAGACAATGAAGGGTGAAA
Organism: Catonia carolina; assembly: GCA_035578175.1. Taxonomy (NCBI): domain Eukaryota; kingdom Metazoa; phylum Arthropoda; class Insecta; order Hemiptera; family Achilidae; genus Catonia; species Catonia carolina. Next base: position 5,961,182 of record JAQMRL010000013.1, read on the forward strand.
TGATATTTTTTAACGTAGGAAAATATGCCGTGCCTGAATGGGATTCGAACCCAGAACCGCATGATGAGAGGCGAGCACGTTACCAACTACACCAATGCGGCGTAAAGGCAATCGACTTAAAAGCAAGTAAAGGCTGATGGAATGAAAACAACTAATTAAAACCCGTCAGACTTGATAGGAAATCTAATCTAGAACCAGGGACACACAAGTTACAAAATTAGGATTTTCTGTTCGGGGTTGAAGTTCTTATTCTCTGTTCTAGGCTATATGTATTTATTTTACAAAGAGAGATATTAAAAATCTGAATAAACGTTGAACTTTTAAGACCTTTTTTTTAATCCTAATAAAATTTGTGTGTACATTGCAATCTGTTCAATTGAGAACAATAAGCAACCCCATGACCCAATGAGATGAGGATGATGTGTATGAAGTGTAAATGAGATGTAGTCTTGTACAGACCCAGGCCGACCATTCCTGAGAGAGTATGGTTAATTAAACCCCAACCATCAAAGTACACCGGTAATCACTGTCTAGTATTCATCCGTATAAAAGTAACTACCTTTACTAGTATTTGAACCAGGAACCTTCGTCTCCAAAAATTATGTGTTAAACAGCTGATTCTGGCGACGACTTTACCTCTAGACCAACCCGGTGGGTCAAAGACCTTTTTAATACGAATTAAATGACGTACAACTGATTTACAATTTTTTATATTTTTTCAATAAAACCAATTCGATGTACTCTTTACTTGCGTAAATAAAGGTAACCGTGCGCTTTTTAGCCAGGAATTAAAAATACGTTAAAATTTTAACTCTAAAAAGTAAGTAAATAAAAAATTTTAAACGAACCAGTATTGTTTGCATTATACAACAAGGTAAAAGGATTATGTACACATCCATATAGATTACACTTTTTATTTTTTTTAAATGAGATTTAGATTTTTTCTAAAACCTGTGCTGATAGGATTCTACTAAATTAACGAATTATATTTCATGACTTTTGATATTTTTAAAAATAATTTTTAATTGTAATTCTCCAGGACAGGTTCAAACAGTTGTACAGACTTCTTTCACGCAAATCCAAGTTACCAACTACGTCCAAATTAACCATTTACAACTCCTACCTTCGACCAATATGGAGCTATGCCAGTCAGCTTTACTGCTGTGCAAAACCATCGGTATTCGCAAAGATTCAGCGTTTTCAATCAAAGCTTTTACGGAGGATCGTTAACGCCCTATATTATGTAACCAACAGAACGCTACACTCAGATCTAAACGTACCCTACATAAATGACGTTTTCTTAAAACTATATACAAAATTTAGGAAGATACTCGTGAACCACCATAACCCATTTCTGGGGTTATGGTTTAATGGGGTTCGAATCCCATTCAGGCATGGCATTTTTTCATACGTTACAAAATGTCATTTCATCCTTCACCGTCTGCATTAGCAGTAATTGCAGAACAGTCGGACGTTAAACCAAAAAAAAAAAAAAAAAAAAAAAAACCATAACCCATTGATCTCAAATCTGGCTACGCAGACTCTTCCAAGCAATCCAATAAGACGTCTGAAACGTCGATGGAGCCGGGACCTCATCTATTAACGTAGTACTGTAATTTTGACTATCCATTACAATGTTCTAAATGCTGCACTTAATGCTACACTTGCCTATTCACGTCGGAGTTCTGTCACTGGACTGTGTCTCCACTCACGTTTGTATACCATGTTAATTTTTCTCAAATTTTGTGATATCACATTCACTGATTGTTTATAACAGATTGTGAATTTCAAAAAAAAAACAGTTATAATTCATGTAAATTTAAAGCAATCATATAAAGTTTAAATGTCTTGATTATTTTGAATAATACAAACATGTCTAAAAAAAAAACTGAAATGAAAATCTTATGAGCGATCGACTGGAGAAGTTTGAATTTGCTAAAATCCAAAGTTTAAGTCATTAAAATTTGTATTTTTTAAATGTGTTTAGTCATGCCGAAAGATTTTTGTTCATTAGCAAGCGTTAAACAGTCTTATTGTCAGAAGTGTTTTGTGGTACCCTCCGGTTTTTTGACGTGTGCAGAACTGAAAAAAACAATGATATGCGATTCGCTGTTTTGTTCCTTAAGGTTAATCAGCTACTAAAATATTATAATAAAAAGGTTTTTTTATTTATATTTAGGAAATTTACAATCTGTTGGAAACAATCAGTGAATGTGGTAACAGAAAATTTAGAAAAAAATAACATGGTCCAGTGACAGAATTCCGACGTGAATAGATAAGTGTAGCATTAAGTGCAGCATTTAGAACACTGTAATGGGTAGTCAATTACAGTACTACGTTAATAGATGAGGTTCTGGCTTTATCGACGTTTTAGACGTCTTATTGGATTGTTTGGGAGAATCTGCGTAGCCAAATTTGAGATCAATGGTTTATGGTGGTTCATGAGTATCTTCCTAAATTTTGTATACAGTTTTAAGAAAATGTCATTTATTAAGGTTACGTTTAGGTCTGAGTGTAGCGTTTTATTGGGTACATAATAGGGGGCGTTAACTATCTTCCGTAAAAGCTTTGATTGGAAACGCTGAATTTTTAATAATAAAGAAACAACATCTTTTTATTAAAAACTTTATTGATGTTATAAAATTGTTTTTGTAGCAGAAACTAAGTTTAATTATAAAACTGTGTAGTATAAGATTTTAAAAATGATTTGGAAGGTTGTTATACATTTTTAAAGGTACAGTACAATTTTTTTTATATCCGATAGTTCTATGTTGGATGATTTTAAAACAATTTTTGAGTCTGATCGGGTACGAACGGTTATCTTTGTTTTTTTTTCTAACATCTGAGAATATTTACAATCAGTTTTAACAAAAAACAAAACTATAAGTAAATAGCATGAACGGGTTCACATGACGAAGACAATACCCAATGGTATTGCTTCGGAAACGAAAAAAATATTAAGTATACTTTTTCAAATATTAACAAGATAAAAGATGAAGAACATTAATAGAAAAGGTAACCAAATTAATAACGGTGATAGTAGAATGCGTAGAGGAAGAAGATAATGTTAATAGAGATGATGTTGATGTTGATATGGACTTCAATTATTTAGAAATTGTAGGTTAGTCGGTAAATCTTAACGGAAGGTCAAGCAAATTTATTCGTTTCAGTCGTGTCACGTCTTCGGTATTATCGAGCAAATTAAGCGCCAAAGAATTCGGGTGATCTACTAATTTTTACTTTCTCTTGCCTATATGAATATATAGGAAGGAAAGTATTGTTTTCATGTCGATTTTTCGAAATCGAATTTTCACCGGATCTATACGTTTTCAGACCCCCTGAATCCAAAAAACATGTTTTTAGCGATTGGTCTGTGTGTGTGTGTCTGTGTGTCTGTGTGTGTGTCTGTGTGTCTGTGTGTGTGTGTGTGTGTGAACAGAATATCTCAAGAACGGAACATCGTACGAACTTGAAACTTGAAACTTAAGTTACATACCACTACCGGACGCGACACGAACATTGTCATCAAAATCGGTCAACCGGAAGTAGTAGTTTATTCGTATAATTTTTCAGTTTTTTGCGATTTTCTCATAAACTGGTCCTACGATTTTTTTTAAAATCGCCTATTTTACTCAATTTTTTATTCTCTACAAGATAGGGTAGGCGCCATGTCTGCTGAAATTCTCGGTGAGGCTCTTTTCACGTAAAAACGTTGTTTTTTTAAGATTACGGCTTTAATATAAATTTTAGCGCAAAAACTTATATAATAAAAGTTGTAGAGAATTTAAAAACCTACAACTTCTGTTTAAAACATTTTTTTGTATAACGCTTAGTTTAGCGGTAATTTGCGATTTTCTGTTTTTTTCTCACGAAAACGTGAGAAAAATCGATTTTTTTAACATTTCGGTCTTAGTATGCATTTTACGACAAAAGTGTATATAATAAAAGTTATAGAAAATTAAAAGATCTACAACTTTTGTTTAGAGAATTTTTCTCTACAGAGCCTAGTTTAGCGTGAAAGTGTGATTTTCCGTTTTTTTTAAGCCAAATTGAGTTCGATTTTCATTTTGCGTCTTCCACTCATGATTAAAATAAGGTTATGTTTTTGAGGTTAGTTTTTGTTTATTTCTAATATTTTATTAATAATGTTAGGTTTATTGTTAATTATTTGCATTGGCAAGAGAAAGTTGTGTGAGTGTTTCACACCAGATTTTTCTTGATATTTTAAACTTAGCTGCGTGATTTTCTCCTTCACGGTGTTGACACATAATATGTCCTTATGCAATGTATCATTTTTCACATACCATGAAGAATTTGTTATTATCCGTAAGACTTTCGACTGGAATCGTTGGATGATAGCAAGATTCGATTCCGCAGCTGAACCCCAAAGCGGTAACCCATAAGTCCTTTGTTTTTCTAATATCTTTGTTTTTAATAAATAAAAAATGTTCATTCTTCTTCACAAATTTTGCACGCTCATAAACGTAAATGCATGGAAACATTCAGTGCGTTTAGTTCTTTAAAAAACAAGTTACAAGAATCGCATCGTTTAGCTCCTAAGATGGACCTAGCATCCCATATCTGCATCCTGAAGACGGGATCTATTTTAACTAGAGATCCCCAAGTTTCTAAACTTTGATTGTTATATCCTAAATTTGTAATAAAAAATTTAAATGAGAAAGACCATGTATCTTTTTAAGCTAAATTTAATTTATATCTTAAAATTTTCAAACATTTTGTAATAGTTAAAATACTAAATTAACTATTTTATTGTATTTTTCTAGTCGCTATAACCATAATAATTAATGTAAGTAATTTATTTGTAATAATATAATTATTGTTATAGATTTAAAAGGAAGTTTTCTTATTTATAAATAACCAGATCCTGAAAGAATCCGGAATAAACGCCATAATGTTAATTAAATTGTTAGAATGGAGAAAATCCTTTAGAATATACAGTATTCAATGGAGAGAATTAAACAAGTATACCATACAATAATATTCGCTTGACCTGCCTTTAGGGTTTGATGAACTGATAATTCCTACGTTTTAAGCTATTTATAACTAGCGTTATTTGATAAATATTAATAAATGAATAACTATAATTAAATTACTAAATTACTTAATGCAATTAGAAAATAATTCACAAATATTTTTATTAATGTTCATTCCTTATATTCGTAATTGGCTTTTATCGTATCAAGATATAGATTGAAATGACTACTGTATTTAAAAAAAACGCAATCCTAATTTGAAATAAATTTATAATGTATGTGTATGTATGAGGTCTGTTAAAAATGTATCCGACTTTGGCCGGGGAAAAACTGGCATACTTGAGCGTTGGAAAACTAATCACCCTCAAAGTAGTCTCCATGAGACTCCACACACTTGTTTCATTGTTGAAAGCTTTCCGAAAAGGTCTCTATCAGAATGGAGTTAAGCTCAGCTGTCAATGCTGCTATAATGTCCTCTCTTGTCTGAAGTCGTATTCATTTTTTGAAATGAATGAAGAAACCTTTGGGCTTCTTCAGTTAGAGAACAGCTAGAAATTTCAGGGATCCACATCAGGAGAGTAAAGTGCCTGTTGAACCACAGTATTCTGGGTTTTCGCCAAACAAGTCTGAATCAAGTAGGAGAAATGTGCTGGAGCATTGTCGTGATGGAGGCTCCAATTTCCTTTAGTCCATAAATTTGGTCTCTTGCGCTGAACAGCATCACATAAGCGACGGAGGACATTCCTGTAGTATTCTCTGGTAATTGTTGGAACCTTTGGTGCGTTCTCATGGTGTAACAACGCGGGAGTCAAAAAAGCAGTCTGCATCACTTTCACGTAGCTGGGCACTTGGCGGTTCTTCTTTAGTCTTGGTGATGTGGAATGCCACCACTGTGACAGCAGAGTGTGACCCGTACACCCAATACTCGCCACCATTGATTATGGTGTTCGTGAAGTCGGAGTCTCTGATTGTGAAGTTTGTTGATGCAGTAACGCTGCTCCAGTCGTTCGGTCATTTTCCTTGTAAAAACATCACGAGAACACTACACACTCCCTCACTAAACCACTACTTGCCAGCAACTGACGCTATCGATAGGCGGTAAAAAATTCATTCATGCGCACAAAGGTTCAAGATCGGATCATTAAGCGCACTTGATTCACATCCTTCAGGTTTTGCAAAAAAAAAATGGTCTCATATACTTTACTAACAGTTCTCGTATGTAGTATATGCATATATGTATGCGTAGCTTACAGCTATGTGTATATGAATATCATACTGGACCCTATTTTATTCTTAATTGAAGGGGTCGGGAGAAGAAAGTGCTAGCCCACAAAATTTCCAGCATGAATTTTCTTAAAACTTCTGTAAAAATAAAATGTACAGAACGTTTTAATCAGGATGCTATATTTACAGTCTTAACAACCTGAATTAACAGAAAGATAAATGCTAACCAAAACATTCAAAAACATGATTCGTAGATTTTAGTACACTTTCAAAATTTCATTGCATAAAATTTTGTTGATTTGGGTTAGCACTGTCTTCTCCCGACCCGTTCAATTTTGTTTTATTTTTATAAATAGACCTATAAGTAAAGGGTGATTCAAAAAGAGCGCCGGTTTTTAAACGGCTGGTAAATTTTTGTTTATCGGTTGGCAACATTGTTTGACCACATTTCTATTTCGGAGAACATTCCGATTGACGATTCAGTAGTAGTTTCTCTTGTTAGCAGTGTAGTACTCTCGCAGTCTGTGTCTAACCATGGAGAAGTTTACTATTGCGCAACGAGTGTTAATCGTCAAAACATTTTACCAGAGTGGAGAGAGTTATGCGGCTACTGTCAGGCGACTTCGCGGTACTCTAGGACGTAATGAAGCACCGAATGAATCAACAGTTCGCAGGCTCATGAAAAAGTTTTTTGAGACGGGTTCAACAGTCGACCTTAAAAGTTCTGGACGTCGTCGTTCTGGCCAAACTGAGCAGAACGTTGCGTTGGTTCGTGACAGTGTGGCTGTTAACCCAGCAAATTAGGGAGTTTTTGTGGCGTCATTTGGATGGAATGGACATTGACGAGTTGCGGTTTCAGCAGGATGGTGCCACCTGTCACGCTGCACGAGAAACAATGTTGTTGCTCTGTGAACGGTTCCAGGATCGCATCTTTCTCGTAATTCCGACCATCAATGGCTACCAAGGTCGTGTGACTTGACGCCTTGTGACTTTCCTCTTTGGGGTCATCTGAAGTCATTGGTGTATGCCAATAAACCCCGAAACATCAATGACTCGAAGGAGGAAATTCGACGGGTTATCGGGCAAATGGAAGTCGAAACTTGTCGTGCAGTAATATCCAATTTCATGGACAGAGTTGATGCGTGCCAGCGCAGTAGAGGAGGACACATGCATGACATCATTTTTCATACATAAAATCGGAAGGAAAGATGAACTTGTTGATGTATTTATTTTCAGTTTTTCAATAAAATAAATCTCTTAATTTGATATATCAAAACCGGCGCTCTTTTTGAATCACCCTATATAAGGCTTCTCTTTAATAAAAAAAAACCTAGTTTCAAGAGGAAAACCAACAAACGCCAAGAAATGATTTAAAGAGAAGTAAAGACTATTCAGGAAAGATGAAAGAAGCATGAGCAAAAAATAATAATCGTACCCTGTGAATTGAGTGATTTAAAAAATTAATAAAGCTTCTCTTTTTTATACTGTTATATAGACCTATGTGAAAGATACGATTACAAATATAATGACGCTACGGAGACCTCAGCTTAATTGAAACTAAAATGTGAACTTAACTAAAGATTTTATTATGACAATATTAGTTCTGTTATTATTTTATAGTAATTATAGGCCTAATTGCATATTTTTTTTTAAATATAATTATATTTTTATAGTAAATTTTCTTTTTTTGTTAATTGTTGTTTAGGTCATAAGCCGAAAGGCTAGTTTGAACCTCTAGAGGGTTTTCTAAGTAAAGGAGGAGTGAGGTGGTTAACCATTGCCTTTCTCACTGAATAGAAAAGTAGGTTATGCTTATCAGCATATCCTGACCTCTGAAAAGTATCAACTTTCCACCCTGCAAAATGGCACCTTTACATCATTCATCACAGGATCGAAGGGGAAGGAGCCATTCAGAAACAAAATTGTTATAGATAATAATATTTTGGAACAGATCTCCCACTTTCAGTATCTAGATTGCAACATTATATATATACCAACTGGATAAAGATGCTTACAATAAGATGCACCGATTTCAGCAACTATCCACCGCACTTAAAAAAATCTGGTGTGAAACACTCACACAACTTTCTCTTGCCAATGCAAATAATTAATAATAAACCTAACATTATTAATAAAATATTAGAAATAAACAAAAACTAACCTCAAAAACATAACCTTATTTTAATCATGAGTGAATGACGCAAAATGACAATCGAACTCAGTTTGGCTTAAAAATACGGAAAATCACGCTTTCACGCTAAATTAGGCTCTGTAGAGAAAAATGCTCTAAACAAAAGTTGTAGATCTTTTAATTTTCTATAAATTTAATTATATACACTTTTGTCGTAAAATGCATACTAAGACCGAAATGTTAAAAAAATCGATTTTTCTCACGTTTTCGTGAGAAAAAAAACAGAAAATTGCAAATTACCGCTAAACTAAGCGTTATATAAAAAAATGTTTGAAATAAAAGCTGTAGAATTTTACATTCTCTACAACTTTTATTATATAACGTTTTGCGCTTAAATGCATATTAAAGCCGAAATCTTAAAAAGAAAAGGTTTTTACGTAAAAACAGCCTCAAGCAGAATTTCAGCAAACATGGCGCCTACTCTATATTGTATAGCATAAAAAATGTAGTAAACCAGTTGATTTTAAAAAAAATCGTAGGACTAGTTTTTGAGAAAATCGCAAAAAAGTGAAAAATTATACGAATAAACTACTACTTCCGGTTGACCGATTTTGATGAAAATGTTCGTGTCGGAACCGGTAGTGATATGTAACTTAAGTTTCAAGTTTCAAGTTCGTACGATGTTCCGTTCTTGAGATATTCTGTTCACACACACACACACACACAAACACACACAGACCAATCGCTAAAAACATGTTTTTTGGGTTCAGGGGGTCTGAAAACGTGTAGATCCGGTGAAAACTCGATTTCGAAAAATCGACATGAAAACAATACTTTCCTTCCTATATATTCATATAGGCAAGAGAAAGTAAAAATAGCACCAGCAAAAACACAAGGGTGAAATTTTATAAAACATTAGCAGTGCCGACCCTACTTTATGGCAGTGAAACTTGGGTGCTATCAAAGCAAGAGGAGAGTAGATTGCAAGCAACTAAAATGAAATTTCTTCGATATACGTATGGGTGTAGTAAAGAAGATCGTTACAAGAATACCGAAATAAGGAAATAACTTAACATCTTCTCTTTAAACGACAAGGTATTCCAGAACAGAATGCAGTGGATAGCATGGGAGCAAAATGCGGGATGATGGGATACCTAAGCAAACACTGGGCTATAAGCCGGAGGGCAGGAGAGAACGAGGACGCCTGAGCAAGAGATGGGCAGATTTGAGAGGTTCGGAACAAGCAGAGATGCCTAATCCTTGAAAGGCAGAAGAAGAAGAAGAAGAAGAAGAAGAAGAAGAAGAAGAAGTAGGGGAAGGAGAAGGAGAAGGAGAAGGAGGAGGAGAAGTAGAAGAAGAAGAAGAAGTAAAAGAAAAAGAAGAAGAAGGAGGAGGAGTAGGAGGAGGAGGAGGAGTGACAATGAGCAACGAACAAAGTGAAAAGTAGTCTACTATGATGGCCGCCAACATTCGGAACGTATAGGCACCCGAAGAAGAAGAAGAAGAAGAAGAAGAAGAAGAAGAAGAAGAAGGTTAATAACCCTGTATTTTATTACAATTTTATACAGATTACCAATCTGATAACTTATTTAAAAGAAAATTGTATTTTGGGAAATTTAATACATTATATGGTTATGAAATGAGTCTGGAGATAATAATTTTTGGTAAGAAATGTAAGGGAATAATAAAGGTGAAAACAAATCACATTAATAATTTAATATGAAACAAATAAACAAGTTAGGGATATAATAAGTAAAAATATATAGTAACGTATAAGAAGACTTTCAGAAAGAAAATGAACTCCAACAGAAAGTAATTATTTCTGTTTAGTTTGTTGAGATGAGCGAGCTTGCATCTCTGTTGGGTTTCATTAAATAAAAACCAGTTTCGACGGTGTGTGGGATGGGGTTGGGGATCGGCGGCGACGCCCTCACTTGATCCCGAGTGAGAGCGTAATCCAATTTTCATTCCAGTTAGCGCAAAATTTGGTGTTGTTAATGTAGATGGGTGTTGTGCCTATCATATTACCTACCTGCTCATCTACACTCTATAATAGAAAACTACCGTTTCACATAATGCAATAAAAATTACCATCAAAATACATTCTCTATTAATGTTATTTCTTATAAAATTCAACCTGAATTTTAACAAAATGCCTTCTTCATTTATATACCATACTATACATTTACATCGGTACCGTATTTTGTATTTAAATAAAAACTATTTTTTTTCTTAACCTCACTAAACTTTGTTTTGTTTCATCCCTAATGTGTGTACGCCTGTTCAATTCATTCAGAACAATAAACAACCCCATGACCCAATGAAATGAAGATGATAAGACGTGTACACAAGATGTAGCCTGTAGCAATCAGCTATTATGTCAATTTACAGTTTACATCATTATTTATTTAGAACAACTGATTTCGACATTTTATTAGCGCAGGCATATACTTTATATACTTTATATAAAAATTATATTTTACTTTTAATTTTTACAATTTTCAATTTAACTAGTCAAAAACGCACAATATTTAAATATTTAACAAACCAAAGTAACAAATTTTTTTATTTCAAAATTTTTTCAACATTCAATATTTACATTCTCTTGCCTATATAAATATTTAGGAAGGAAAGTATTGTTTTCATGTCGATTTTTTGAAATCGAGTTTCACCGGATCTACACGTTTTCAGACCCCCTGAACCCAAATAACATGTTTTTAGCGATTGGTCTGTGTGTGTGCGTGTGTTTGTGTGTGTGTGTGCGCGCGCGCTTGCGTGTGTGTGTGTACAGAATATCTCAAAAACACAATATCGTACGAACTTGAAACGTAAAACTTAACTTACATAGACTATCACTACCGGACCCGACTCGAACATTTTCATCAAAATCGGTCAACCAGACGTAGTAGTTTAATCGTGAAATTTTTCACTTTTTTGCGATTTTCTCATTAAATTTACATGATTTATATGGAAAGAAAAAATTACCCCTAGCTCTCTCATATTTATTATCCTTATAATAGATTAATTAATTTGGTTTAATAAGATAAAAAAACCAAACACAAAAATGGGTTGCTTCATGATTACCTTAAATAAAAAGACACGTTTATTATATTAACTGATAAAAGTATTTAAATAGTAAACTTTGAGTAGAAACAATCTCAATCTATCTCAAACAAAATCTAATTTTAAGTTTGCAAATGCAATTTTTCGGTTGGTTTCCTTTTAAGAATTAGTAAAGGCTATAACTCCAAGTTTATAACAATCACTTTATAAATAATACTTCATTTCACTAAATTTATTCTATTCAATTCTCTTAAACAATCATAAAATTTGTTTTTTTTAGAAAAACTTTATTGTGTGTTCTTATGAAAAACTAACCATAGTTTCCAAAAAGTTCATGTCCGACATCTATTAAAAAATAGTTCTGATTAAAAAAACTAATACGATTTTTATCACTGTAAATAACGTAACATATTGAAACTTGTGTTAAGTCATAGGTTAACAATGTAAAATGAAAAATTATTTTAATTTTCTATAAAATTAATTTATTTCAAATAATAAAAGCTGTATGATATACCTAACTTTACTTTTATACAACTTGGACCTGTGTATATTTTACACTTTTCATTTTATTTTAAATGGATATTAGAGCAGCCATCTTAAATAAATGCCCCATTTGATGTAGATTTCATTGAAAATAACACGGAAAATCATTAATTGACGCTAAACTAAGCGCTTTACAAAAATAAAAATATAGAGTGATTCAAAAAGAGCGCCGGTTTTTAAACGGCTGGTAAATTTTTGTTTATCGGTTGGCAACATTGTTTGACCTCATTTCTATTTCGGAGAACATTCCGATTGACGATTCAGTTGTAGTTTCTCTTGTTCGCAGTGTAATACTCTCGCAGTCTCTGTCTAACCATGGAGAAGTTTACTATTGCGCAACGAGTGTTAATCGTCAAAACATTTTACCAGAGTGGAGAGAGTTATGCGGCTACTGTCAGGCGACTTCGCGGTACTCTAGGACGTAATGAAGCACCGAATGAATCAACAGTTCACAGGCTCATGAAAAAGTTTTTTGAAACGGGTTCAACAGTCGACCTTAAAAGTTCTGGACGTCGTCGTTCTGGCCGAACTGAGCAGAACGTTGCGTTGGTTCGTGACAGTGTGGCTGTTAGCCCAGCAAAATCAATACGTCGCCGTTCTCAACAATTGGGTTTAAGATGTTCTTCTGTACGGAGAATTCTTCGGTACGATCTCCAATATCACCCGTATAAAATTCAGTTGACGCAACATTTGAAAGTGGCAGACTACCAGAAGAGACGACAGTTTGTTGACTGGGTATTGAGAAAACGGCAGGATGATGACACCTTCGCAAACAAAATCATTTTCAGTGATGAGGCGCACTTCCACTTAAACGGTTTTGTTAATAAACAGAACTGCCGTATGTGGGGTTTAGAAAACCCCACATACGGAAACTTGTCCCACATAGTCGAAACTTGTCGTGCAGTAATATCCAATTTCATGGACAGAGTTGATGCGTGCCAGCGCAGTAGAGGAGGACACATGCATGACATCATTTTTCATACATAAAATCGGAAGGTAAGATGAACTTGTTGATGTATTTATTTTCAGTTTTTCAATAAAATAAATCTCTTAATTTGATATATCAAAACCGGCGCTCTTTTTGAATCACCCTATACTTTATAATTGTTATTGTTATATTATAACAGTTGTAGGTTTTATAATTCTCTACAGTTTGAATTATTCGTTTTTGCTTAAAAATGTATGTAAAGGTTGCCATCTTAACAAGAACAATGTTTACTGCAAGAGCACAGCCCCACAAATTTCAGCAGACATGCCGATTACTCTACATTGTAGACCACAAAAATGTAAAAAAAATCAGGTGATCTAATTCAAAATCAAAGCTATCTTCGAAAAAACCATAAAAAAGTGAAAAATTGCATGAAAAAATTATTTCTTCCGGTTGACCGATTTTGATGAAAATGTTCGTGTTTTACTGAGAAATGTTGTAAATAAATCATTAAAGGGTATACACAAATATAAATTTATTACAAACACCAGAACTTAACTACAACAAAATACATGATATGACAACAAGAGCTACCATTCTTACTGGACCCTGTCCAGTAATACTAGTCCCTTATAAAAAAACACCATTTTCATAGAACACCACTTTCAACCTAAATATTTCACCTTACGCTAACTAGCCTAAATTCCAGACTTGTTTAGGTCATCAGCCTAAAGATGGTTTGAACCTTTAGACGCTTTAATACGAGGAGTGAGGTGGTTTACCTTGTCTTCCTCAATATATGAAAGAATATCCTTATCAGCACACTAGGCCCTCCGAAAATATTAACTTTCCACCCTGCAAATGACACCTTTACTTCATTCACCACAGGGTCTGGCTGTAAAATGAAATTCATTACTCTCAGAGGATATTACTGTGACTAGTATCTTTTACACTACCACCTCTTTTGTTTTTAAATGCTTCAGTCATTACAATTACCATGTGATAAGAAAAAAAAACTATTTTTTTAGCCCTGGAACAGCAGATCGAGTGCAAATAATTTAACACTCCATTAGCCTGTTATGGACAAATTTCTAGTCTTGTGTTACATTAATTTAATAAACTAGACAATGTTAGAGTAATATTTTTTCAAAACTATCTACTCAATTCAAAAACCGATTGGATCAGATTAGTCTACTCGCAACAAGATTCAGAATAGGACGTATACATGAATACATGAACGTCACACATTAACACCTACTGTACTGTTTTTTAAATGGTAGCTATAAAAACAACTCGCAAGAGATCGCCGGTGCATTTGAAATCGTCCCATATTTTTCTGTTTTGCCTTAAACAGGCAGGTGTTGTGTTAAATTATTTGTACTCGACCCGCTAGTTCCAGAGCTACAAAAAATAGTTCTTTTCCTTTTCTCATTATCAGCCAATTATATGACTGAATCACAGACATCTGACATTGTAAAGACACTGATCAGAGTTATCTCCTCTGAAAGTAATGAATTTCATTATACATCCAGAAACTGTGGTGAATGAAGTGAAATAGTCATTTGGAGGGTGGAAAGTAGATGCGTTTTAGAAGGCCCGGTAGGGTAATAAGCATACTCACTCAGTGAGGAAGGCAATCTAAAACCACCTCACTTTTATACTAATTTTTTTTGGATAGTAAAACCTCTAAAGGTTTAAATCAGCCTTTTGGCTGATTACTTAAACAACAACATTTTTCTGTTTAAGGTTTTTCCAGTCTGAAGGTTTTGTAAAAACCAATATCAATTTTTAGTGTTTTTGTGTAGTTAACGAATTATTTCCAAGTGAATTTTTTGGTAAGTGAAATTCTCTTCGTATAGCGTTCACTGAAGGGTATTAGAAAAGGATATGTTTTAAAGTTAATTTTAAGTTGCATTTTTTTTTTTTTTTTTTTTTTTTTTTTTTTTTAACGTCGCATTAACTGCAATGGTCATTAGCGACGACGTTGGGTTGGAACTTTATGTGATGAAGGATGAAATGATTTTTTGTAACGTATGAAAATATGCCATGTCTGAGTGGGATTCGAACCCAGGACCGCATGATGAGAGGCGAGCACGTTACCAACTGCGCCAATGCGGCCGGCTCTTATTGTGCTCTTATTTTGTTGCTATTTAAATTGAAAATGTATTCTGGGATTTTGAAGTTGAGGTTTAATTTGAAATTTCAAATTCAGATCTAATTCTCATTTTGTATGCAATATCGTGTATTTTGATGTTTTAACTACATTTGATATTATAATCAGATATGCGTATCGTGGGTAATACGATAAAGTGTATGCAGCTGCGTTTACAAACTAACTGAATAAAGAATTAATTTAGTTATTTATTTGGATGGAGGATTATTTGAAGAACAATAAAATTAAGTTAACATTGTCGGTTGACAAAATTATGAATAATAATTTCATTGTGATATTAAAATTATTTTGTCAACCGTTTAATGAAACAAGTTTGTTCCTCTGGAGGATTAAAAATGTTTCAATTATTTTGTTAGGGGTCGATGGTTGGGATACGGAGAGGATGCTAATATGAAGCGATTCCGAGGATCCATAATATAGGATACCTCGAGGGATGAGCCCATATGTCCGAATCAATTTGAGAAGATTCGCTCCACTCTCCCTCTCATACGTACCAACATAAACCATTCTATATGCATATAAATTCATGATTGATTTCCATACAAACGCATAAAAGTCTGTAGCTCGTTTCAAAAAGCCTTTACCTGGAATGCAATCTATCGGGAATAAGCTATTCTCGTCGAACCACTACCTACCTCTTATCGTACATCACCTATATTTTTTTGTATAAATTTACTTTGTTGTGGTATTTTATTGAAAAAAAAGTTATTACGTATTTTTTTCTGGACAATTTGAATACATCAGTCTGATTTATTGTTAATATATTACATATTAGTAGACCTCGGCTGATGGTTTCATATGTAGCTTAATTTAAAACGAATTGGCTGAAAAATAAATCACTTTTACTTTTTGTTTTTGGATATTAAAATAGGATGTGATTAATATTGGAATGATTTATTATTACAGTGTGTACTAAGAGGTACTATTTGTAATCTATTAAATCCACCTTTAACCCTTTCAGTACCAACGCCCGGAAAACAGGACGACGATACAGTTTACGTAGTTATAACATCCGGTTTACTAAACGTTCTTAAACATAAACCTTATGCATAAAGTGCTAACGTCCGGATAACTGAACATTTCCAAAAAAAACTTTTAAACAAAAAATTACTAAAATAATGTATTTTGAAACTGGCTTCGTGGCGTAGTGACTAGAATGCTAGCCTACAAAGCGAAAAATCCCGGGTTTGATTCCGGGCTAGGGTCTGAAAATTTTAACACGTTAAAACTACCATTAAGGTACCAAAACCCACAGTAGTTGCTAATGACCAATCTGTCGATGCGACTTTATATAAACTACAAAAACTATTTTGAATATTTTTAGTGTTAGAACGATTTCACAACATAAATTGATTTTTCACAGGACATTTTACTTTTCTGTAACGTTGAAATTTTGATCGGCAATGGCAGTTTTCGAAATAAGGGCAGACTATTTACAGTAGCTAATAATTATTAAGAAATTCTTACTTTAATTTTGCAAGTACATATTATTAACAATCAGTACGCCTTGTTATCAGTATGTATATGCAAATTATAGTGCAATAACATAAATTTGCAACATGAGTATTTAATAGAATTGTTTACAGGAAATGCAACTGTCGCTTAAATTTAGGTCATACAACCTGCGTTCACAATATGTATACATAACTTATAGATTATTATAATTTGACAATGTACCGATGTCAGAATTAATCAATAGTCTATACTTTAATATATTCCATAGTTTAAATGTAATTTAAATTAGCAATTTCAATAATATATTTCCTAACACAATTGATTTTCCAATTTTGCTAAAGTCATAAGATCTTTAGTAAATGTTTACCATTTAACACTGTTATAATGATTAGTTAATTTTAAACTATCCACATACTCAGCGTAAAAGACAATCCGCAACGCGAAACTAAAATTTCTCTACAGTCTATCACATGTCAGGTCGATTCATATGTAGAGGGCTTTACACCGACAATCTGCAGACTGTACTGTGTTGGTAAAAATGACTATGTGAAATTTACGTTGTTTTTAAGGTCATTGTGATAATAAAAAAAAATTCTTTTGAGATATTGATAAAGAGTATTACTTATCAATTGAAAATATATAAATTAAAATAAATTACCTTGCATGCATCAATGTTTGATAATACAGCCATACCTGAAAAAAAATATATAAATTAACATTACTCCATTATTTGAAAGACTAAATCCTTAAACGTTAGCCTTACACATATATTTTACTGGGCACAAAAGATATTTTTCTTAGATACAAAAATTTATCAAAAATTACCTGTGGTAATTTCACAATCAGATGTATAGACAACAAGTTAAAGGTCTGTTTTTATAAGTAGGAAAGCCCTCTCTGATTAACTCACAGACTCATCAATAATTCTCCTACTAGCTTATTATCTAAAAGTTGAAATGTGCATGGATAATTTTCTTTACATGAAATAGAATACATAAATATGAACGATTTCAACATTCCATCGTTAAGGGGTTGGAAAGAGGTTTCAATAACTTGATTAAAATAATCAATCTACATTTTTATAGTATCGTGCGGGAGAAAATCGGCAGGTTGGCATAGAACATGGTTGAGGAATCTTCAAGACTGGTATGGTGTAATTTTGGTTACACTTTTTCTTCAGGCAATCAACAAATCAGATGACCTTAATGGTAACGAAAATTTGTCGCAAAAAGTGCACCTTAAAAAGAATATGAAACATTGGAAGGATAAATTTTGAAGAGGGATAAAACAATAAGGATTTGTACTTGTGAAAAATAATAATAATAAAAATTTTTAATTTTTTTGAACCCTTTACCAAATGATTATCCACCTTTTCTTGTATAATGGTAACTTCGTAATAGATAAAAAAGCTATGATCAGCTGGGAGATTCTGTTGCCACTAATAACGCATATTGTTGTGTTTTAGGTCATCAGCTGAAAGGCTAGTTTGAACCTTTGAGACTAAATAAAACGAGAAGTGAGGTGGGTTAAAATTACATCCCTCACTGAGAGGAAATATGTGCTTCTCATTATGTAAGGTCCTCTGTAAGTATCCACTTTTCATCCTGCAAATGAAACCTTCACTTATTTTTAACAGTCTGGCTGTATAATGAAATTCATTACTCTCAGGGGAGTAAAAGTACCTCTGAATTCCACCTACTTTGCAAATGACATCACTTCTTTCACCACACGCTGTATAATGAATTTCATTACTTTTAGATGAGATAACTGTGACTAGTGTCTTTTACACCTCTACCTCCTCTCTGTTCTTAAATGCTTCAGTAATGTAATTGACTGACCATATGATAAGAAAGAGAACAGCTATATTTTGTAGCCCTTGAACTAGCAGATCGAGTGCAAATAATTTAACACTCCACCTGCCTGTTATAGGCAATAATACTGTATGTTGTAGATATTTTTTTAAAACGATATTTGTAAATATTTTAAAATAAATAAAAACAAAAATAAATTGATAAGTGATAAAAACCAATTATAAAGTATACTGCTACAAACACAAACCAATACAAAAAATAAGTTTGATGGTGTACCATCAATGGTGTACGTCGATCGTTTATTCAATAAGTTTTCTATTTTGACATTTTTGAAATTTTGTTTGCCACTGGGAAGGAAAAGGAAAAATATTATATATGGTATTCTGTTTGTCATGAGGAAATTACTATCGAAAAATGATTCTAGATGTGAACTCTTCATTTCCTTTTTAAACAAAAATTTAGTATTTGAAAAAAATTTGATTTGTTTTATTTTCGTGAGTATGTAAGTGCTGCGTTACAGAATTGTTTCACTCAATGTGTTGTCGTACGAGAAAAAAATCTTAGTTCATTTACATAAAACTCAAAGCAAAGAACAAAGAAATATTCATCTACATATGAAAATATACACTGAAATAAAGTCTGCCAAAGGCTGGAATTTAAAATATATATTCAACTTAGATACAATCTCTTGTCGAAATTTTTATACGTTGCTCTGGGTACCTTAATTCGCATTGTTTGTAATGTCTACGTGAACTTATTTCATAATATTACGTGTTTCAATATTAGAATATAATAATGAGATTCAGTATTTTAAAAAGAAGTTAAGTTAAAAAGTCAAAGAAATTATATTTTTACTGGATGAGCGTAAATATTATTTCCATGTACGTTCCATTTTGGGGAATCCAGAATTCTGATGAAAATCAGGGCAAAAACATTTTTGAAAATTTTTTAATCTCAAGATGATAAAATACCTTTATGTTTTTATTAACTTCTACTGAATCGCTAACAATCTTTTTTATTTTTCCAGTTAAATAAAATAACATTATCATAAAATATGTTAAAACATTTTTATGTTCTCTTGCCTTACACGAGGTGTGGCTACTAAGTAACGAGACCTACGTTGTAAAAATTTTTTTATTTTATTTTATACATAATCACTTATTGTTACCTTTAAAATACACACCTTCTTTATTCTTACAACGCTCCATGCGAATTTTCCATTGTTGGAAACAGTCCTGGAAATCATCTTCTGTCAGCTCCTTCAGGACACGTGCAGATTTCACCTTAGGAAACAGGTAGAAGTCACATGGCGCAAGATCTGGTGAATAAGGTGGATGTACTAACACTGAGATGTTGTACTTGGCTAGGAACCTCTCGACAGATAACGCGGAATAAGCTGGCGCATTGTCTTGGTGGAGAACCCATGATTTGTTCTTCCACATTTCGGGGTGTTTTTCCTTACTCTATGACGTAGTTTAGAAAGTACCTCAGGGTAGTAATATTGATTAATTGCTTGATCTTCAGGAACCCAGTGAAGGTACAGAATGCCATGGATATCTAAGACAACAATAATTATCAATGCTTTAAATTTTGCCTTGCTCATTCGAGCTTTTTTGGCTCTCGGTGAATTTCGGCTCTTACAGTGCATGGATTGGCGCTTCGTTTCCGAATCATAAGTAAAAACCACATTTTATCACATATTATTATCTTCTACCTGTTCCTTAAAGTGAAAGCTGCATTAAAAGAAACAAGATTTGAGTCTGTGGAAGCTGTAAAAGAGAAAGCGGCACGTGCCTGAAGGAGCTGACAGAAGATGACTTCCAGCACTGCTTCCAACAATGGAAAATTCTCATGGAGCGTTGTAGGGATAGAGAAGGAGTGTATATTGAAGGTGACAATAAGTGATGAAGTATAAAATAAAATAAAAATTTTTTCAATGCCCATCTCATTATTTAATAGCCACACCTTTTATAATAGGCCTACCACTTAGTGATAATAAACTCTGTGAAACAATCTATTTATTGTTCCATTTACAACAGATTATCGGTAGCCTAAATCTGTACATAAATAAAAACTTATTCATTTAATTTGAATTGTTTATGGCAGTATGAAATATTTTTACATACATTTTAAACCATTTTATACCCCTTCGTAGTTTGTAACCACGCGGATAACGATGCGATTTTGTATCGAGTTTTCTTTTTAAATATTTTCATAATTGAAACCTTAACGTGATTCCAGGCTGCTGTTAGATCTCGGAGGACCTCTCTTTGAAAACGTTTAGTGAATTGGATATTTGATTAACTGGATTCGCTCCACAACTGAATATATTAAAGGTCGAGACTGGTTGGTGATAATTTTTAAAATTGTCATCTAAAATATATCTTAGTCCATTAATCCGTTACACCCAGATGTCAAAAATTACAAGAAATGGCAACAAAAGGTTTTCGGATTTTTAATCTACACAAAGAGTAGTAAGCTTAAAATGGGTTTGAAGTTCCGTTTTCGACCGGAAGTGACCCAAAACCGGAAGTTAAGAAATCCAAGTCAAAATTTGTAAACAAAATACGGTTATTTGAATCCTCTTAAAGTGTATATACAGAAATAACTAATGGTTTTTGCGATAAGTCACAAGTAAACCTTTTTAAAAGTTCCCACCAGCTATGAAACGCGTAGCCTTATGAAGGGATTTTTGAAATAAGTTTTGTAAATTAACAGTTTGTTTTAAAGTAATAATTTTGGTGTTGGTTTTACTAGCCAAAAAAATTATTTAAATTTTAAGTCTAGCTCTTTTAATTTTTGCTGATTGTTTCGGAGAACAATAAAAAGTAATAAAACTTTATTTGTCTTTTAAAAATAAAGGAATACGTAATGTTTCATTAATTTAATATTTTTGCACAACATTTACGAATCAAAAAATTAGTTGCGTCTATTTTAACCTTTTATAGTTCTTTGGTAAGTATACTTACCACTGGAAATAAGGTTGATTTTATTTAGAATAAGCTATGCAATTGAACCTTATTGGCATTTTAAGGTTTTATAGATTTTTTTTTGGTAAGTAGGCTATTCACATTTTGAAATTAGCGCTCAGCGACCATTATCTTCGTGAGTTGCACGACTGTGGTAAGGAGTTTTACCACCAAACCTACTGTGTTATGTTGTTTTTTTGTACAGTGCTTAAAAAATTCGAATTATTACGGAAAAGCAAGCATTCATGCTAATATTAAGTAAAGATAAGCTATTCTACAATATTTTGGTTATATAGTACTACAAGTTATTTTAATAAGCATTCTTAACACTAAACATTATGTGATTTACATTTCAATAAACCTTTCTTGGTAAGTATACTTAACAGGGCTTAAAATCAACAAAAAAGAAATATTTTTTTGTTCTGGCACTAGAAATACATTATTCAAGTCCTTATAAAGAAAACTAAGATTTTAAAACATGTATATTCCCCCCCCCCCTTTAGTATTGCCCTCTAAAGGGTTAAAACACATGTTATTATGTATCTACTTCAAAGACGCTTCACTCGTTTCGAGCGATTCCTGGTAACGAAAAATTGCGTACTAATTTTAGAAATTTTTAATTAGGTAAGATAAGGGATTATGAAATGTTTTATTAGATACATAACATTGAGAGTTAGAATGCCCCAGCAAAATTTGCTTTGGAACCTGTTTCTAACTTTGATATAATTATTTAATTTTCAGACTAGAAACATAATCTAATTACTCTTACATGGCATTGAAAAAGCTACTGACGCAACAATCATACGGTTATTTTTAATCAACTATTAATCACATTTGGTGGAAAGTTAAAAAATAAACTAAAAAGGTAAATAGTGGAGTGTATTTTTTAGTTACAAAACTAACAAGATTTATATTACAGTTTCAAGCTAAAAAGATAAAATTGGTTTGCAAAATTTGTTTAGATTATATGGATAGTAGGTTACGGTTCGTTATTTCCAAACATTTTCATGTCATTCTAAAAAACGGACAATATTAAGTTTCAATCTTGTTACTATATTCGTATATTTCTCTAGTTGCTTTTTTTCCAAGAGAAACATACTATTGGATTCCATCTCCAAACTAAAATAAACATCGTTATTTAATTTCCATGTAAATATTTTTCTCTCTTTTTGTTAATAAAAATAAATACTATTAAGTTTCATTTGAGTTTACCTTTGTATTTTCTGTTAATCTGTTGTTTTAAAACTAGTAGTTTACTTAAATAGAATCAATTTATAACAAGTGAGATGTGTTTTTTAAGTACCTAATGGTATATAAAGTTATCGATTTCTACATTTCGTTATTTTCCAGTATGATATTGTGTAAATACAGGTAGTTGTCAAAATTCAATTTATTTTTTGTGATTCATTCAACTCGTTCGTAGAACACAGTTAAAATGTTTTGAGTTTATATTTTTAAAGAATGCATAAAATAATTAAATTTAGCAAGCGAACAATATCAGTCAAGGAGAGATAGCTGCTGCACTCCAAAAAACTAATAACCTGTACGTTTTTGTTGGTTAGAATGCACTTTGGAAACTACCAAAGGTCAGATATTAAAATGATGCGTGTCTGTACGCAAGTGAACGTCTTAAACTGACCGGGAAGGCTGGTTTAAGAGAAGTAGAGGAACTTAAGAAGAGAAAGATCCTTCACAATATAATGGGTTCGAAAATAGTAGACGATCATTACATGTTGCGTGTGTTTACAACTATAGAAATATAGAAAAATGTAATCATTAGGTTACGTTTTCAACTATAAATCTGAACATATAATAAATGGAAAAACTCTCACTGAGTGACTCACTCTCATACTCATCGCTAATTCTTTCACTTGCACATAAGCTTAATAGCTAAAATTTGGAGGAAATATCTAATCAAGGTAAAAAAATCGATAATTACCGCTAAACTAAGCGTTATACAAAAAAAAATGATTAAAATAAAAGTTGTAGGACTTTTAATTCCCTACAAATTTTATAATATATATATATATTTTACGCTGAAATGCATAATAAAGCCGCAATCTTAAAAAAAAAATAGTTTTACGCAAAAGCAGCCTCACCAAGAAGTTCAGCAAACATGGCGCCTATTCTATCTTGTACAGAATAAAAAATTGAGTAAACCAGGCGATTTATAAAAAAAATCGTAGGACCAGTTTATGAGAAAATCGCAAAAAAGTGAAAAATTACACAAATAAACTACTACTTCCAGTTGACCGATTTTGATGAAAATGTTCGTGTCGGGTCCGGTAGTGGTATGTAACTTAAGTTTCAAGTTTCAAGTTCGTACGATGTTCCGTTCTTGAGATATTTTGTATTCACACACACACAGACCAATCGCTAAAAACATGTTTTTTGGGTTCGTGGGGTCTGAAAACGTGTCGATCCGGTGAAAACTCGATTTTGGAAAATCGACATGAAAACAATACTTTCCTTCCTATATATTCATATAGGCAAGAGAAAGTAAAAAAAAATTATATATTAACAATTTACACATTCCGCTGCTAAGGGTTTGAAATGGATGTTCAATCCTTAAACCGATTTTTTCTGTGTACTAAGTTCCAGGCAAGCTGAATGGCTGAAACTCAGAGATATTACTTATGGTTCAACTATAAAAGTAATCCCTTAAAAATTTCCAAAATGTATCGCTAAGGGGATAAAAATAATGTTCAACCCTTAAACCAATATATTTTTTACTATGTTTCAGACATGTTAAATGGCTGAATTTGAGTAATTTTGTTTATAGGACAACTAAAAAAGTTATACCTTTCCAATTTTTAAAAACGTACCCCTAAAAGTTTGAAAAATTTTTAAACCAATATTTTTCAATTACTAAATTTTTGAGGATTTAGCTGGCTGAAACTCGGTGGAGATATTACGTGTAGTGACGCTAATACGAATTACACGTTAACGATTTCAAAAATTTACTCGCAAGGTGTTGAAAACGATGTATTTTGTAAACAAGCAATATGTGACTAATATTTTAAAAGTAATAATCTTTATTCCACAAATTATAATAGTCTTACATAAAGTCAAAATACATCTGGTCAGGTGGGTTTATTTGGGTGACCAGTTATATATTTGGGTGTTATATAGGGTGATTTCAAAACTATACGGCAATCTATTGGGATCTCATCCTATAGCTAAAAATAAGAAAAAAAGTTCGAATATAAACATATGCCTGAAAATGCTTAGTTAGCGAGTTATGGCTAGCGAAAAATTTCACCTAGAACTCTGTACCCTCGGTGAAGTAAAGCCGTATAAAAATGTTAAAGGTAGTTACAAAGATACTAATACGATTGTTTCTTATGTTTTTTAAACTGAAAAAGTGAATAAAATTGGTTCCAGAGCTGTAAATGCAATAGTTTCAGAGATATCTTACTTAAAATACTAGAATTGGTGCAAAGAAATAACACATTTTTGTGTTTAACGTAAGATTACTTTCATAAGTGGTAAATAAAGGTATACTTTTTTTTAAATAAGTTTGTAGAAAATTTAATTCTGAAAAGATTCATGTGAATTACTCAGGAAAAAAATGAATAATAGATATTGAAATTTCGCTTTATTTAAAATCAAAACAGACGCACATAAAACTCACATTCTTAACTGCATAATATATTAGGTTGGGAGTAACAGCTGATAATGATCAGCTGTTACTCCCAACCTACATATTAGTTAATATTATATGCAGTTAAGAATGTGCGTTTTATGTGCGTCTGTTTTGATTTTAAATAAAGCGAAATTTCAATATCTATTATTCATATTTTTTCTGAGTAATTAACATGAATCTTTTCAGAATTAAATTTTCTACAAATTTATTTAAGAAAATATACACCTTTATTTACCATTTATGGAAGTAATCGTACGTTAAACACAAAAATGTGCTATTTCTTTGCACCAATTATTGTGTTTTATGTAAGATATCTCTGAAAGTATTGCATTTACAGCTCTGGAACCAATTTTATTCAATTTTTAAGATTAAAAAACATAAGAAACAATCGTATTTATATCTTTCTATCTTTAACATTTTTATACGGCCTTACTTCACCGAGGGAGTTCTAGGTGAAATTTTTCGCTAGCCATAACTCGCTAACTAAGCGTTTTCAGGCATATGTTTATATGAACTTTTTTTCTTATTTTTAGCTATAGAATGAGATCCCAAGAGATTGCCGTATAGTTTTAAATCACCCTGTATATATCATCAGTTACTTTTTATTTATACTTTTATATTTATTTATACCAGTTATATATTTGGGTGATGAGAAACAGAACTATTTTTTGTAGCCCTGCAACTATTAGATCGAGTGCAATTGATTTAAAATTCCACCTGCACGTGATAACCAATTTCTTCTCCATATATTCATATAAATACAGGGGGATAAAAACAATAATACTCGTACATTGACACATTATTAGAGTAACGAAACAGTAAAAATAAACTAGTTTTGAATTATATTGAATGACCTACAGTGGAATTCCTGTAACAATATTGTCGGATCGAATACGTATGTATTTTGTTTTTAAAAGAGTGTAATTTAGTTGTAACATGAAAGCGAGATCAAAAATTATTTGAATAGATTTAAACGGGACAAAAGTAAACAATAGTAGAAAACGGAATTTGTGTTAACTAGAGAATGATATTTGAATACTGAGCTCGCAAACTGGTGTGTCCCTAGAGATATGTAGACGTCGGCTTTGGCTAGGAGAATGAATGATGGCAATGAGGGGAGGGTGGATGCCATAGCAAAGGGTAAATCGTGGATGAGGGCGGTGGATTCGGGCTCGTTGCCAATTATTATTATATTCCGTTCGACCCCAAAGGACACAAATTTCCATGGTACCCAATTTTTATTGCATATATCTTGCCTGATTGTTACCCCCGTTATGCTAGTAGCTACTCTATTTTATACAGATTGTCCTCTCTTCTGATCAAATAAAGATACCTTTCAACAATGGATACAGCACCGCATATATTTCAATGAAAAATTATGTTCAAATTATTATACCGATAATGTTATGGTATTTAATTTTCTTTTGTGTTTGTTACGGTTCAATTGTTTCAGTTTCATTTTTATTATTATCTGATACTCTATTGTTAATTCATTGATAAAATCACAATTCAGTAATCTGAAGTTAATGAACTTTCTTTATTACTATCTACAATAAAAGAAAACTATTCCAATTTATTTTACACACATTTACGTTTTTACATACATAAATACATATTTTTTACAAGGTTTCAAAAATACATAAATTTTCCCTTAGACTACAAAAATTTAACAAGAAATTTAGAGAAGAATTAATTACATAAAAATCCATAAATATATTTGTACTCGAAAGGCATATATTCATTTATATCAGATAAAGCCATGGCTTAAACTATGTAAAATAAAAATTCATGAAATAAATCGCAAAAACCCTCTTCCGTAGCTGAGTGGTAGCGCGCTAGTCTACAACGCAAAGATCTCAGGTTTGATTCCCGGCTAGGATCTGGAAATTTTTACCAGTTAAAACCCACTGCTTCATTACCCAATGTAGTCACTAATAACGGAGCTGTTGATGCAACTTTAAAATTAAAAACTAAAAAAAAAAACAATTCACAACAAATTACGGTTACTCTTAGATGACAAAACTGCCCAACCGTTTACATTAATAATATTCCTCTACCTTAAACTACTTAAACACGCTATTAAGACTTACACTTAAACAGAAAACTTGCATGGAATGCAAATGTTGCACACACACGCCACAAACTCAAAACAAGCTTCTATCAACTGAAATGCTTACTCGATAGACGTTCAAAATTAAACATGTCACGTAAGTTCTAGAAGATTACACACGAAAAGTGTACAAGCGATTCAAAACAAGATTCTACGCGGAAGAATGCAATGCCCTTTTTACATCACAAACTTATTGTTGCACAGGGAGTTACAGATCCCATATTTCTTGGGATCTTCTTGGCGAATTGTAGTACTAAACGGATGACTGCAAGCTCCAGGTAGTAGTTAAATTTTTGGAAACTTTGAGTGTAAAATTAATTACAAAGGTTTTCTTCTGTAGGTGATTTCACGTTCAGAATGCAGTACGGGAAGTTCATAAGCAATGTATTTCATAATATGGTAGTTTGAGCACTACTACACTAAGTAAAAATATCGACTACACGCCACACGTTCTCATTTACAAACTCCTAATAATTGAATAATGTAATACGAAGAACATACTTAATATTTGTATTGTCTTAAAGATCAAGTACCGACAAACTATTATAGTACTGGAATTGTTTATCAATTTTGTTGTTTTTTAATTATTTTAAAATAAAAAATAGTTACTGTTTCTGAGTCCGAGTCCTGAAAGAAGTGAGATTGCGCTCGGGATGACGACGTCGTAGCCACCTTGTCGTTCGGAGAATTGGATGAAAGGAACTTTTTTGGAATTTTTCTTTATTCTGAATTACAGATGATTAATAATTGGCAGAAGGATGGGCTCGGAATCGGGATAACAGCAAGAACATTTCCTTGGGAAGGGAAGCATTTTCTAGTCGGGAGTGTTCTTCTCCTGTAGGAAATATTTATAGGGATGTTTGTAGGGAGTCTATAGAAAATCGTGCAATGGCTGTTTAATCTTTATTTGAGGTGTCATGTAGCTCTGACAGCTGGCTGTACAGAGCGTTGGCCGGCATCGTGAAGTACTCTTGAAGTTCGGTGTATGAACTTCTCCAGGGTGGGGGTGAGGACGTAGTCGTGGACGGTTTTATTATTGATGAGGTAGTGGAGGTTGGAAATTTGTCTTACTATGCGGTTGTGAAAAGAGGAGAGTTTTCTTTTGTTGACGGAGGAGAGGACGGGCTACCAAACTGGTACACCAAAAAGAAAGAAAGGATCTGACTATAGTTGTGTAGATGAGGAGCTTAAGGGTAATTCTGAGAGAGCGGAAACGTAGTAGGGGGAGAGTTTATAGAGCAAGACTCTGCCTTTTATGATTTTTTCTGTTACATAGGTGTGGAAGGTTAGGTCTGTTGTAGGTGATTCCCAGGTATCTGACTGTAGTAGCCCAAGATAGGGCGTGGGCTTCTATTCTGAGCGGTGACGGCTGTTTCCTGTGTTGGGAGAAGTTTATGGCGGAGCATTTCTTTGGGTTGAGCGTCATCTGCCAGTCGTGGCACAAGGCTGTTGTCCTATCTAGCTGCTCCTGGAGTTTAACGGTGTTGAAATGGAGGCTGTGGCTGGAGTGCATGTACATTGTATCATCGGCATACAGGCTTTGGTCGATGGAAGGGACAAGCGGGATATCATTTGCGTAGAGGAGGTACAGGCGAGGGGCGATGACTGACCCCTGGGGGACTTCTGCTTGGATGGGACGTATTGTGGAGGAGACGGTATTGAAAGCGGGGTGCGTGGTAGCCACAAAGAACTGGCGACCGGTTAGGAAGGAGTGTAGTACTCGGATGTCGGGTGGAGGTAAAATTTTGGAGGCTTTGAAGAGCAGCCCAAACAGCCACACTCGGTCGAAGGCCGCCTGGAAAT
This sequence comes from Catonia carolina, assembly GCA_035578175.1. NCBI lineage: Eukaryota > Metazoa > Arthropoda > Insecta > Hemiptera > Achilidae > Catonia > Catonia carolina. The sequence goes on from JAQMRL010000013.1 coordinate 5,990,032, forward strand.
CCAGGAGGACTGCGGTGATTGGAGTTTCGGGTGTCGATAAGCGTTATTGTTTAAATCTAGTTTGAATAACAGTCGTTAGTATCACGTAAAGGTCTAAAAATGGTAATAAAATTTATCTGACCCGACAGTGAGAGTGATGAATAGAGAGACGCCAAACCCCCTTTTTACACGTTATAAAATGAGCTTGTTAAAGCGTGGTAAGCAAAACTCCAAATATTTTTGCCCGTGACCTTCGGATGGTATCAGTGGAGGAGGGTTATTTTATTGGCTGTGCCTGATGTTTTCCGTACCCCGGATAACACAATGGATTCTCATAAGAGGTGCACTGCATTATGAACGTCAAATAGAGACCTCCGGGTCTGTGATTCACAGAAGAGTAAATTGTGTAATGTGCTTATAACTTTAGTAAATTCATATTTTATTCTATATATATATATATATACATATTTTATAATAATTTTAACCTTAGTCCGATAACCGTTTCAGCAAACAAAAACGCGTTTTGAATTTTATTTCGTATTTTTTAAATATATATTCTTTACATCACTTGACTGTCAAAATATAAGTCTAGATATTATACGTTATGAAGTGTGTAATTTGAACAAAAAATTAGTAAAGAATAAAAACATTTATTTATTAGTATGTAAGAAACATTCATTATAAATGTATAAATTTATTTTATAATACTATGATAATAATTTTAAATTGAATAGAGGAAAGCGTAGATTTTAACTAAAATAATATTCTTTGTGTATGAAAGAAATTAATGAAACAAAAACGTATAAGAGAACAATAACCTTGTATTAAATTAAATCAACCAATGAAAATTGTTATTTTATATTAAGTAAATGTGCAACGAGACATGCAGTAGAGTAAATTGTCATTAAAATAAACCAACATAGATCATTGATCATTATTGAATGAGTTATAAATGAAATGAAAGACAATAGAATTGATCATTGAGCAAGAGGGAATAGTACTATCATGTTTTGGCAAACAGTTTGTTTCTAGTGATTGGTTATACGATATTTGTTTAACAAAGATAAACAAGATATAAAACTAACTAGGCGAAACGGGACACGGTTTGTTTAATTATTCCAGGTAGGTGAACCGGTTAAACCGCGATTTGGTTGACTGAAACGACCAACGACGCTGTATTAAATTAATCAATTATCCTTTTAAAACGATTCAATTCAACTCTACGAATCTATTTTCTGCCGAATCAAAAACTATTCGTTCAAATAACCAATCAAATATCATAGCAAATTTGAATCAGTGGTTGGTTTCTGTTGAGTGGAAAATTTGAACTTGGTTTTGTAATTAATATAGTATGGCTAAATAACAGTGCTATACTTATCCTTTTATGTAGACCTAATCTTTTAATGAAATTGTTATAGGTTATCCAATACACATAACCTTTATTATATTACAGGTGCCCTTTATACCTCTGTATTTACTCTTTATGCATTTCATCATAACATAACAACAACTGTATTGTATATTGAATACAATATTCAAGTAATTATAAATTTTCAAGTATTTTATTATCTCATTGTTTATTAATCCATTCAATTACAATAAACTATCAGATTCAAATTTATTGGTTTGTTACGTTTATAGGGCTATTATTAATATTTACATGATGGTTGAACAATCACATGAAATGGTATTGGAAAACGAATTAATTTTCTTATATATATTCTTAAGGAGTACCTACTATATTGTATTTATTACTTGTTGTTTGGAACATGAGTCGAAATGTTTGTTTTTAACATCTACAGGGTTACTAAGTAAAACAAAAAAGTGTGGTGGAAAAGTATGCTTATCAGCATGTTAGGACCTCTAAAAATAATCTATTTTCTACTCTGTAAATGACACCTTCACTTCATTCACCACACGATCTGGCTGTATAATGAAACTCATTTCTCTCAAAGGAGATAACATCAGATTAAAATGTATAGTTAGACTTTTACTTCTAATATTTAATTGATAGTTGCATAAGCACATTAAATTGTCTGGTAAATCTAATTAATTTTCTTACAAATTCTTAAGAAGTACTGTATTGTATTTTAGTTATTACGTGTTGTTGTTTCGGTCATCAGCCGAAAGGCTGGTTTGAACCTCTAGAGGCTTTACAAAGTAAAAAGAGAAGTAAGGTTTTTACAATAGCCTTCCTCACTGAGTGGAAAAAGATGCTTATCACCATGTCAGGACCTGTGAAAAGCATCTACTTTCCACCCTGTAAATGACACCTTCAGTTAAATCACCACAAGGTCTGGCTGTATAAATTCATTACTCTCAGAGGAGATAAGATAAGACTGTATTCTTTTACACCTTAACCTCTTCTGCTCTTAAATGCTTCAGTCATACAACTATTGGCTGACTATATGATAAGAAACAAAACTACTTTTTGTAGCCCTGAAACTAGCATATCATGTGAAAATAATTTAACACCCCACCTGCTTGCTACGGGCAATTTATTATGTAACCAAAATTAATACTTTATTTACAATAAAGATAGTTACTTAATAGCACAGATTAACTTCAAAGATTTTCTTTCTTAACTACAACAACCTAATGACCCTAATGGCCTTACATGAAAGTGATTGTATGGTTTTTGAGATAGACATTTTGGGAATAATGAATAATTTAAATGACTAAAAGTGAAAATCTTTTTTTTTTGACACTTTTAATTGAAATTTAGTATTTTTTATTAAATTAATATAACAATTTCTAAATGTGCAGGTAATGTTTCAAAACTTGATTTACTTGAAGGAGCATGCAGTCATCACCACAGTCCTACAGTTGGCCAAGAAGATCTCTTGGCCAGAAGTGAAAATCTAAAGTGAAACTTCCATCAGCATTTGAATTTTGTGATATTTCAAGGATGATAAACAAAAAAAGTGTGCTGGTCACTCACTATTTTTTTTAAAAATATTTTATTAACTTTCCACCTTTAACCCACCGGGTTGGTCTAGAGGTAAAGTCGACGCCGAAATCAGCTGTTTTACAGCTGATTTTCGGCGACGAAGTTCTTGGTTCAAATCCTAGTAAAGGTAGTTACTTTTACACGGATTTGACTGCTAGACAGTAGTTACCGTTGTACGGAGTGCGAAAGCTCCAATACCTGGGACACATTATGCGCAATGAGAACCGTTACGTGTTGCTCCAAAAGATTCTGCAAGGAAAGGTGTATGGTGCGAGAGGTCCCGGTAGAAGAAGGATTTCATGGTTGAAAAATCTAAGAACGTGGTTCAACCAGTCGACGACCCAACTTTTCAAAGCAGCTGTTTCCCAAGTCAGAATAGCCATCATGATAGCCAAAATCCGAACCGGATAGGCACCATAAGAAGAAGAAGAAGAAGAAGAAGTTACCGTTGTACTTTGATGGTTAGGGTTCAATTAGCCATATCTCTCAGGAATGGTCGGCCTGAGTCTGTACAAGACTATACCTCATTTACACGTCATACACATCATCCTCATCTCATTGGGTCATGGGGTTGCTTATTGTTCTAAATTGAACAGATTGCAACGTACGCATATTAGGTATTAAAAAAAAAAACTTTCCACCAGGTTGGTTTAACGGAAAGGTCGTAGCCGCAAGTCACCTGTTTATCAGCTGATTTTCAAAGATATAAGATTTTCCGTGCTTCAAATCCTAGTAAAGTTAATTAATTTTATATGGATCTATTTTCAATTGAAATCGGCAAAAAGGGGGGTTTTTAAGATTACAGCCTTAGTAGCACTTTAGAGCAATTAATGCAACCAAAGTTATAAAAAATAACAAAACCTAACTTTTATTTCAAGCATTCTTTCTACTGAGCTTAGTTGTTTATGTCAATTAATGTTATGCTGTCAAGCACATGTTGATTTTATTTTGTCGTTATTGACTTATGAGGAAAAATAACAGGATTCTACTCCAGAGTTCCGGGTTTGATTCCCGGTCAGGTCTGGCATTTATTCATTCTCATCTTCATCTGTCACTCCTTTCACCGTCTGGATCATCAGTAATTGCAAAACAGTCTGACGTAAAACAAAAAAAAATTATTGTAGATTTACTGCAACTATTTACTTAAAACTAACGAACGGTTTTTCATTATCGATATTATCGCCCCCCCCCCCCCCCACCAACCAAATATAATTAGTTATGCAGTCACCCGCTGGTACTAGAACTATTTTCTAGAGACACTTACACTTTTTTCTATAAATATATTAATTTCCTAAATCTCGAACTTAATCATATTGTTAATTTAAACATTATGCCCAAAATGGGCAGGTGGAGTGTTATTTTATTGCACTCTATCTGTTTGGTCCAGGGCAAAAAAAAGTAGTTCTGTTTCTTATCACATAGTCAGCCACTTATATGACTCAACTATTTAAGAACAACAGAAGAGGTAGAGGTATAAAAGACAATAATCAGAGTTATCTCCTCTGAGAGTAATGAATTTCACTATGCAGCCAGACCCTGTGGTGAATGAAGTGAAGGTGTCATTTGCAGGGTGGAAAGTGAGTGCTTTTCGGAGGGCCTGGCATGCTGATAAGCATACTCCTTCAACTCAGTGAGGAAGGCAATGGTAAACCACCTTAATCCTCATTTTTATTTAGTAAAACCTCTAGAGGTTCAAACCAGCCTTTCGGCTGTTGACCTAAACAACAATTTAAACATTAATATACTAACTTGGTTAAATATAGTAATATTGATATAAATTAAAATAAAATTAATAAAATTAATTGACGTAGTCTTCAACCTATGTATTTGTGTGATTTTTGTATTCTTCGTCCTGATGATGTCTCCGAGAGAGACGAAAGATATCTCGATAATGTAATACTCTGAGGTTAGTATTATACTCGTATTTAATTTTCTATTTGTCTGTTTATTATATTGTTTAATATATATAAATATATTACTTTAAAGTATTTTAATTTATTTATAGCTAACCATTAGTTTTAGTAACTTATATTATACAACATGACTTAAATAAATGTTATTTACTCTTATTTACTTATTTAGTTTAACAGTACTTTTATTAGTCTTTTCTTTAACACACTCAAAAAAGTGACTAATATTAGGTACGTTTTTAATATTATAACTTGTTTACATATCAGTATCTTTAAAATAATGATAATAAAATTTGATTAAAGATATAAAAAGTAATGATTAATTATTATTATCAGTTACACAGATCATCAGTATCACGGCTTCATTCGCTCCTTTTCACACCTTCATTCACTTCATCCGTATAAAAAAAAAAAAAATTGTACGTCACCAGGACCAAGAAGAAACCCTTCATCAATTACAACCAAACGATCACACGGAAGCAACGCTGCTGAGTGCTGTCTTCGTCAAGTTATATTCATCATCAAAACATTTACTGAAAGTTTTTGTTAAACTGTTTGTAAATAATTTTTACTGTTTAAAAAATCAGCTTTACTGTCGCCAAAATCAGCTTTTTAACGGCTGATTTTCGGAGACGAAGGTTCCCGGTTCAAATCCTAGTAAAGGTAGTTACTTTTATACGGATTTGAATAATATATTAGACGCAGTGGTTACCGGTGTACTTTGATGGTTGGGGTTCAATTAACCATACTCTCTTAGGAATGGTCGGCCTGGGTCTGTACAAGACTACACCTCATTTACACGTCATACACATCATCCTCATCTAATTGGGTCATGGGGTTGCTTATTGTTCTAAATTGAACAGATTGCAACGTACACAAATTAGGAATAAAAAAAAAAAAAAAGAAAAGATTATTCACTTTAGTTAAGACAATGTTATTTAGATTGATAAAAAATAATACCGATAATAGTTATGCACAAAATCATATGCTTATTACAAGTTAAGTGTGATGTCTTAGATAAGTAGCCTTAATTTTAGTAAAATTTAAGGTAACTTATCTTAAATTTAAATATCTATGGAAAATCATAATGGGTTAAGTCTTGGATAAATTCTTAGTTAAGTTGAGTCAACCTTCAAGTAGTTAAGTCCCAGATAATCCGAGCATTAGTGAACTATTCAGTGACTTCCCCGTCTTTGAGTTATACGTACTTAGTTTATTAACGACGCACTTACTGAATAACAAATTTCCCTTTGAATTTTCCACCGGAAAAACTTTTAATAACTCTAACAAACTTGTAAAACTTTGCTTTGTGCACCCTAAATAACGTGATGCTCAAACAATAATACGTAGTAGACTTTATTAATCTAAAATATTGAAGGCAACGTTAAACTACAACAACCGGAGAAAATTTTCAATACATTATACAAAGCGCAAGGCTAAAACATGCGTCCTTTCTTCAACTGAACGCATGTTATGTGGGGGTACTCAGGTAATTGGAAAATGCTTTATTCAATGGAACTTTCCCAACGTTTACCCTGCTTATTACAACAATGAATTTTAAATTTTCACATGAAAATTTTAATCAATATTGAAAATTTTCATTTGTAAAAGTTACTTCAATTTATGTAAGCGGAAAAGTTATTAACCGAAAAATCAATTTGTTAGTTAATAATAAAAAAATTGGGTGTGCAACATTCACACGACTTTCTCTTTCCAATGTAAATAATGAAAAATATCTCCTATGTTTAATCATAGTGAATATTGCAAAACGAAAAACAATTACCTATAGAAATTAAAAATATGTAAAATCACTAGTTGACGAAACTAATATCATCATCATCATCATCTTCACTTCCAAGGATTAGGTTACATGAACCTGTTCCGGTACCCATCTCCCTCTCGGCCTCCATACATCTCTTCTGCCAACTGGCTGATAATTTAAAGCTGCCACTGGCATCCTTTCGTTTGGCATTCTGTCCAGGTGACTACACCATCGTTGTCTATTTTTTATTATCTTTTCATGCAAAGACTGAACTGATAGTGCGCTTCTAATATCCACGTTCCTTATTCTATCCATTCTGGTACATCCATGCACACTTCGTAAAAACTTCATTTCCGCAGCTTGAATTTTACTATCGCTTTTAGCAGTATGCACCCATGACTCACTGCCATATAGGAGTGTTGGAACCGCAATAGTGTTGAAAAATTTGAGGCGTGTTTCCTTCCTCGTTTTATTCTTCAAATAACGAAACTAATATCTGTAGAAAAAATGATTCAGGTTAAAGTTGTAGAATTCTTAATTTTCTAATACTTTACTATGTGTACACTTTCATCGTTAAAATTAATACTAAGGTTGCAACGTTAAAACATCCGGATTGTTACCGATTTTTAAAAAATAATCTGAAAAATACTAAATTGACGCTAAACAAACCGTTGTAGAAAAATATTTAAATTAAAAGCTGTAGGTTTTTAATTTATTAGGTAATCGAAAAATCAATTTCTGAAATGATATATAGCCTAACAGTAAAAATTTCAGTTGTGAAACTCTTACATAATTTTCTCTTGCCAATGTAAATATTGAAAAATATAACTTACGTTTAATCATGAGTGAATAACGTAAAATGGAAAACAACAATAACTAAAACCCAAAATTACTTACAATCGCCAATTAACGCTAAAATAAGCACTTTAGAAAAAGTGTTTCAGATAAAAGTTGTAGAGTTTTTAATTTTCTATAACTGTAGTTAAAATTCACTTTTGAAATGACAGTAACAGTCAAGTATCCTATCTGATACACCACTCCTCCACTCTTCACAGGTAGAAATGCAAGTTACAAAACAATACACTGTTTCATAAAATATAATAAAATAATCTCACATTAATTATTTTTATCTCACCATCAGCTACAACTATTTTTTTTTTTTTTTTTTTTTTTTATTTTACGGCCACAAAGGACCACTTAAGTTCAATCTTTCAACGTCTAGCTCTTTCATATGTTCCACCAAAACGCCCCCGCAGTTGTCGCTCCCGTACTTCTCCTCTTCTTCGCCAATAATTCTTCAATGTTTCGGATCTTCTCAGTCTCTCAGCGTCCGAAATCACCATGGCTTTCCTGACCCTCATTTGTTCCCTAAATTTAACCGATCGCTGTTTGTATGTCCTGTAGCTCCCTGACTTAGTTTTGAGGTCAGCTATTGTGATGTTTAGTTCCTCCATATCCTTTTTGACTTCCTTTATCCAGTTTGGTGTCATCTTCTTTTGCCAGAAAAACTCAGTCATCCTTCTTAGTAATCTTGTATCCTCCATTCTCAATATATGTCCCAGGAAGGAAACCCTTTTTTTCCTGATGATACTGGTTAAAGGCTCAATTGTTTCATATACTTCCTTGTTTGGTACAATATAGAAACTACCATCTTGAAGGGACCATTTTCCAATACACCTTCTTGCTATTTGCCTCTCCACTTTCTCGATTTTGTCCTTTTCGCCTATTCTTGTTGGACCAAACAGGGTTTCACTCGCATACAGGACTTCAGGAAGTATCACGGTATTAGCTACAACTATTATTAAAGTTTATCTTAATTTTTGGTTTACAATCAGTACCTCCTCAGAGGTTGCCTTTGATTTTTTATTCATCCTGTGTATGTTGTTTAGTTCATCAGCCGAAAGGTTAGTTTGAGCCCCTCGAGGATTTACTATACTGTATAAAACTAGGTTTACCATACATTCCTCACTGAGTTAAAAAGTATGCCGTTTAGCATGCCAGGCCCTCTAAAAAGCACATATTTTTCATACTGCAAATGACACCTTCACTTGATTCACCACAAGATCTGGCTGTATAAGGAATGTATGACTAATGTATTTTACACCTGTATCTCTTCTGTTATTAAAAGGTTAAGTCATATAATTAGCTGACCATGTTATAAGAAACAAAACTATTTTTGTAGCCCAAGAACTAGCAGATCGAGTGCAAATAATTTAATATTCTACCTTTCTGTAATGGACTGAAAAAAATCTGTTTCTTATCACACCATGATCAGCCAATTAAATTACTAAATCATTTAAGAACAAAATTAGTAGAGGTATAAAAGACACTAGTCACAGTTATCGTTTCTTGAATAAATGAACTTATTATACAGCTTGACCTGGTGAATGAAGTGAAGTTGTCATTTGCAGGTTCAAAAATATGTACTTTTCACACAGTCCTGGATGCTGATTGGCATACTTTCAACTCGGTAAGGAAGTCTTGGTAAACCAACTTACTTCTCGTTTTTCTTAGTAAAACATCTATAGGTACAAACCAGTCTTTCGGATGATGACCTAAACAACAACCTATATCTTCTTCTTCTGCCTTTCAAGGATTAGGCATCTCTGTTTGTTCCGAACCTCTCAAATCTGCCTATCTCTTTCTCGGGCGTCCTTATTCTCTCCCGCTCTCCGGCTTATACCCCCATTGTCTGCTTAGGTATCCTATCCTCCCGCATTCAGTTTACATGCTCTAACCACTGCATTCTGTTCTGAGATACTTTGTTGTTTATGGAGAAGATGTTGAGTTCTTTCCCGTAGCTGTTGCTGGGTCTGCTGTCGGGAGCCGCCTCTGGCTATGTGGACACTCGTCAACTCTGTTGGAGAGTGCTGAGGAAATAAAATACTTAGGGTGAACAAAAACCAAACAAGATGGTCAACGGCTCCAATGGGGGACTTGGAAGACTTTTCTAACGGCGGAGGAGGCGGAAGAGCCTAGAGCGGCATCTTGAAGGAACAGTCCTTCAGGCTCATATGCAGTGATATGGTAATCCCACTAATGAGCTTAATCTACGCAGTGCTCTTAACCCTTTCTTACCCAGTGAGGCATAGAAGTCACATTGGAGTGAAATAACAAACATAAAAACTTTAATTGTTAGCGACTACTTTTGATTAAAGAGCGCTGGATGTGAAGTGTAATAATTTTCCGTACCCTAGCCAGGAATTGAACCTGAGACCTCCGCTTTGCAGTGTGAGATGCTGACCACTACGCCAAGGACGCGACCATTAGTTTCTTTTTAAAGTTAATTTTAGCCTTAAATATTCGTGTTCATTTACTAAAATAAAGTAGCATTTCTTCGAGTATGTTGAATGTACGTACAAGTATATTTTTTAGGCTGTAAATACTGATTTTGTCAATTTTACCAATATTTTTGCTTTGTAACATTTTTTAAGTCTTAAAAATGCTTTGCTACAAAATTAAAAGAGAATTTTGTTTAGAAAGCCTGCGCATGATTTTTACTTATTCATATTGATGGGAACTTTGATTCCATCAAGCCCAATGTGACGTATCTGTCACACTTTTTTGTCACGCCATCAAAAAGGCTGAAGGTCTAAACGTGATCTTATTTCACTTAAGTGCCAGTAAAGTGTATGAAACAATGTACAAATATTTGTTTGTGCATAGTTAAAAAATTTGGGATTGAAAGGGTTAACGCGGCCAGAGGATTTTCTTAAAAACTGGCTAACCTCCTGAAGCCTCGGATGATGGACTAGGATAAACGGATAATTTAATCAGCATACGAACAACCTATATATTTAACAAATAAAATAAAACGTTTTTTACTAAAAAATGAATGTTCGTTTTTGTGTTTTCAAGGCAGATTCCACTTTTTAAATGTTTTACCGATCGTGTTCTTAAGCGCTAACTGAAATTTAGAATGCAATAACATTCAATAGTTTATATTTAACGGAGTAATAACGAAAGATAATAATAGAGGAACTGTACAATTTATTTGTAATTCTCATGAGTACGTCCAACAAACTGTTTTCCAATTATTATTATACTGCACCTACTGTCTGCAACTGAGCATTCATTAAATGTTTAATATTTATTCAAACTCTAACAAAATATTTATTCAACGTGAGTTGTTGCTTTATGAATGTTCTGTGTTGATTACAAAATAGTTCATAACCTTTATTATACTGGTAATATACACTTCTATTTATACTAGTGTCCTTCCTCATTCAATCACAATGGCAGTAATGAGATATTTATTGTCATTTCAATATAATCATAATAATATGCTATATAATGTATATAATAATAATAATAGTAAATGCCTATAACAGGACAGGCGGAGAGTCAAATTATTTCCACTCAATCAGTTTGTTGCATTGCAGGGCTAAAATAAATAGTTATGTTTCTCATCACATATGGTAAGCCAATTAAATTACTGAATCATTTAAGAACAGAATAGGTAAAGGTGCAAAAGACACTAGTCAGAGTTGTTTGCTCTAAAATAATAAATTTTATTATAGAGCCAGACCCTGTTGTGAATTAAGTGAAGGTGTCATTTGCAGAGTGGAAAACATGTGTTTTTCAAAGGGCCCGGCATGCTGATAAGAATACTTTTTCACTCAGTGAGGAAGGCAATTGTAAACCACCTCACTCCTCGATTTACTTAGTAAAACCTCTACAGGTTCAAACCAGCCTTTTGGCTGATCACCTAAACAACAACAATCATAATAAAAGTAGATGTATTATCATAATGTAGGTTAGTGTATTAGGAAATTCGGTTGTGTGTATAACTAGATAAGTTGTAACATTAAGCAAACTAACTAAATATAAAGTTGAACGTAGGCTAATAATCGTAGTTTTGTACAAAGAACTTTTATTATCAGGTGTACAGAAATGCAGAAATCTTTTTTTCGTCTTTAATTTTTATTACGGTACTGTACATTGAGCTGCACAACTTTCGTATTTGATATTTAAATGGCGATGGGGAATTTCACTTTAAGGAGAAGAGGTACCCAGTGATACATTCTCCGTTCAAAACTTCGAGTTTTGCCCGTCATTTAGACCAAGAGGTCTTTACTCCATTTTTGCTTTAAATATAGGACATAGTTGGAAAGTTCCTTGTAGTTAGATCACGGGCTAGTTGGTTTGGATGGTCATTTAGTTTTTCGTGAAGTGTACTATACAAGGACGCGGTTAGCTCTTTTACTGTAGGACTTTTGAAATCGTCGTGGAGGGTTTTATTGCTTATGTAAAAAGGAGCGCGAGAAGAAAGTCTTAAGAATTTTGATTGAAAGGCTTGGATCGGCTTTAAATTACTCTCTGCCGCTATTCCAAAGAGCTGGATACCGTAAGTCTATCCAAAAATAATCCACTACAACACACAGATAAAAAAAAGTTTTTATTTAAACGGTTAAGAATTAGTTACAAACAGTTTAACAAAATCTTCAGTAAATGTATTAAAAATGAGTATATCTTGAAGAAGACAGCACTCAGCAGCGTTGCTTCCATGTAATCTCAAGGTTTTAAGTGATTAAAGGTTTCTTCTTGGGTTCTGACTATGTGCATTTTTTTCATAAATACATAGAAAGAAGTAGCTTTCGTTTTAAAATTGATGGGTGAGGGTGAATTAAGATGTGAAAAGTAGAGAATGAAGACGTGATACGTAAAAAAATGGTGTATATAACTGATGATTCAATAATAATTTTATGATTGGGTTTTTAAATTAATAAATGTTATTAAAATTACGTTTATTGAAAAATTATAATTAATCATTCGTAATATAATTATGTGTTTTAATCTTGAAATAAATAAGTAAAATGTTATCTTGTTTATCCAAATGCTCAAATTATCCGTCTAAATCTGGACCGGGGAAAAAATTTATTCATAAAGTTTCCATATATCAAGTACCTGGACAATACAGATTACGACGACGAGATAAGAAGAGTTTTACCAGTGGCGGAACGTACCTTTAAAAGTAGGTGAAGAGTTGTAAAAACATTTTATAGGAACACACATTCAAAACAACTCTGTGACACCGCAAATATAAAACAATAAACGTACACGTACATAAAGTATTCAGGTTCAGAAGATTGGTCGATCCAGCGCAATCTCTTCACTATTCAATGACGGATGAGAAGAAATAGACATGTCTATTTACCGCTGACATTACCGTTGTCATGACAACCTGCTATCCGCTGGAAGAGAAGCGAGGGCCGTGCCTTTAACTCTTCACTAGGACATTTATTACGTATATTAAAGCCATTACAAGGGCTATTCCAAATTTTAGAAAACGCTTTAAGCAGATAAAATAATTTTATGTAGAATTTTTTTACACGATACTTCTTCATTTATTGTAAAAAATAATTATAACAAAAATTATACAGTTATTTTGTGAGAGAAATAAATTTCGATGCTATCCAGAAAATAGGTAAAGAGGCTCTTCACCCCTATTTTACCTTTAACACGTTCACTGCGGCGCGGGAAGAGCGTGGTTCTTCCCTGTGACTGACGTCAATTTTAAGGCTAAACTGGCCTGACTCAATTCTGCGTCCGCAGTTATACGAGAGAGCAAAATTCTCTGACCACGTCATATTTGATATAGCCTACCTTTCTAAATGTAATTTTATTCATTATTACTTTGCTTTTGTCCCGTAATATGAAAAATATTTAAAATAAATTACAAAACAAATTAATTAAAAATAATTTAAAAAAACTGTGAAGTAGCTCAAGTTTGCAGTGACTTATTTTAAAACAAACTAAAATAATTATTGAATAAATTATTTTTAATTTTTAATAATAATTTAATAATAAACGTAGCCTACTTTATTTTTGGAAAATAGAAATAATAATATTAATGGTAAATAAGAATAATGACAATAACCTAATGATTAACTTATGTAATAAACAATAATAATAATACACGTCCAATAAGCCTAATAAATAATAATGGTAATGCAGTACATAATTAATTTAAAATAATAGTATTCAAAACATTCAAACATAAAGCGGGTTGACTCGGACACTGCTCACAATAATACATTGTGTCTTTTCTAATTTTTTTTTCAACACACACACGGCAACGTTTACGTACATTTATAGTCTTCCCTGAATCTGTCTTTGGTTTTTTTAGGTAGGTGATTTAGTATCATCTGTTGTAGTGCGGTCTGTCGTGGTACGGTACGGGTAGAAGGGTTGTTAACAATTGCAGGGCGGTATGACGGAAGGACAAGTGATTTTATGACGGATAATCTAAATAAATATAAGGAAACTTTGGAGGTGGGAAACTAATATTTAAACGAACTAATAATCTTACTAATAATAATAACTAAATTTATAATTAATTAAATAATAATACACAAGGAGATGCGAACTGAATCGGAAAAGTACGTGATTTTAAAATTCCCCTAAAAAAAGCAGGTAGTCCCTGGTCAAGAACTGGTCACGCACTGGCTTAGAACGAACCTTTTTCAAACCACTGAACAATAATACAAAGACTTCTCACCCATGCTGAGCCGAGTAAGAAGTAAAGTAAAACCATATAGTCGGGACGCAGAATTGCGTCCGCAGTCACCTGGGAGTGTTCAGTTGGACGCAGAATTGCGTCCGCAGCAGTGAACGTGTTAAGTAACTAAACAATATACCTTAGTTGCCGGATAAATAGTTTAAAAAAGCCAGAAGGAATATTAAAAAAGACTGGAATAAACGGACAATTAATATATTTATTTTATATTTTATTTTTATTAAACGGACTGGAATACGAGCTGACAATTTGGTAAAGCAACGAAAGTACTTCTTATCGGTAAGCTAGGTGTCCTTACTTATTCTTCCGTTTTTAATGGGTTTTAATAATTTTATTTACTAAAATAAAATAAATAATTGAAAAATTGCACGAATAAACTACTAGTTCCGGTTGAACGATTTTTATGAACAGTTCTTGCCGGGTCTTCTAGTGGTACGTAACTAACGTTTTAAGTTTCAACTTCGTACAACATTCCGTTCTTGAGATATTTTGTTCGCAAACACACACACACACACACACACACACCAATCGGTAAAAATATGTTTTTTTATTCAGGGGGTCTGAAAACATGTATTTCTTGTGAAAACTTGACTTGGAAAAATTGCCAAGACAGTATTTTCGTTTCCTATTTATTCATATAAAGTAAGAGAAAGTAAAAAACTTGATCAAAATTTCTTGTTTTCCAAAGAAATTCGACTATTGAATCATAAAATACTATTGTAATTTTAAAATAAAATTAGTTAATAGTATACTTTTGTCTTGTTTTTTTATTACGATATATTTTTATCATGAAATAAAGAAGAGTATTTTAAGGAAAGGAAGAACTTTTATAAAAATGATTGTCATTTGTTAAAATTTGTAAGCTTATTGTTATCTGCAGTGGTATAGTACACAGGTCTGCCACAACACAAATAAGAAATTGTTCATTAGAGAAGAACATGCCACTTTGCGGTTTTATGTTATTTAATATTTAAGCCGTTAACCTAGACAGTTTTAGATTTAGACAATAGCCTTGACTTTTGGCTGGATTTTTATTTCACAGAAGAAAGTGGATCTGAATAAAACATAGGTCTAGCGTAGTTTCTTGAAGAAAGGGTTTTGAGTGGGTAGGGGGTGGAAAGACAACACAAGAAAGGGGTAAGAGCAGTAGCACTAGATTGCTGGATGTTTGAAAACGACCGGACATTCTTCTTCTCCTTCTTACTCTTTATCTTCTTTTATTTTATTTCTTCCTCCATCCTTCTGTAAATAAACCATGTTGCTGGCTAATATTATGAACGTGGTTCTTCGTACATAGATAACTTGCTTGTGCTGATAAAAAATTAAAAATACACATTGCAACCTATATTTATCCAGTAACTAATACTCTGATAGTTTCAAGCTGTTAATATTTCAACGTAACTCATGATTACTATCGGTTACATGATTATATACACCCGAGTTTGAACCATTGAATTTCCAAAACAATGAGTTGGATTTCAACATACTTTACATCAACATTTAGCTCATTTTATTTTGTGTTAATCTATATTAATCTTATATAATTATATAATGTTGTCTGAAAATTATCCTATCGAGGTTGGAAGACAAAAATACCCGGTTTTTTATTTGATACTGAAAAGAATTTCATGCGTTTACAGGCGTATAACTCGAGAATTATTTGATCGACAATTTTGAATTTATTAACAATATTCTGAACCCTTACAATCTCGGTAACCGTTCAATCGTTCGGCACGACCAAACTATCGTTTTATACACCATAAACCAATAGTACAAAAATGTATTAATAATATAAATAAGGGACGACATATTTTCATACGTTACAAAAAATCATTTCATCCTCCACTGTACAAAGTTACACCCCAACATCGTCGCTAATGACCGTTACAGTTGACTCGACGTTAAAAAAATAGATTAAATTATAATAATAATAATAATAATATGAAATATAGATTGGTTAATATTGTGGTAGAATATTTTCAAATTTGACAAATAGACTGGGTCATGAAGTGGGTGGGCGCTACTTTCAAGTTGGCAGGTTGTATAGGCTACATGAACCGTCTACCTGTCTACCTGATTAAGCCTGATAGTTAATGTTAAACATGTAACAAGTGTTTATAAACATTCATGAATAGCAGTTATTGTAATTGTAATAAAATAAATTACTACTGTTATACTACCAACAGGCTAATAGTAAATTAAGTCGGACGTTAAACAAAAAAAAAAAATAGTAAATTACAATCAAACTAAAACTACTGAATAACCGACTAAATTTCAGTTTGCATCAGTTCCAAGTGTAAATGGAGGAAGGTATATTGGTGAAGCCATCTACGCGAGTCACTTCTTCAACAGCTGATTTTCGGAGACGAAGATTCCATGGTTCAAATTCTGATAAAAAGCAGCCTAATAAAATGGCCTACTATCCTACTAAAAAGACCTACGGTCCTACTAACGGGTGATTCAAAAAGAGCGCCGGTTTTTAAACGGCTGGTAAATTTTTGTTTATCGGTTGGCAACATTGTTAGACCTCATTTCTATTTCGGAGAACATTCCGATTGACGATTCAGTTGTAGTTTCTCTTGTTCGCAGTGTAGTACTCTCGCAGTCTGTGTTTAACCATGGAGAGGTTTACTATTGCACAACGAGTGTTAATCGTCAAAACATTTTATCAGAGTGGAGAGAGTTATGCGGCTACTGTCAGGCGACTTCGCGGTACTCTAGGACGTAATGAAGCACCGAATGACTCAACAGTTCGCAGGCTCATTAAAAAGTTTTTTGAGACGGGTTCAACAGTCGACCTTAAAAGTTCTGGACGTCGTCGTTCTGGCCGAACTGAGCAGAACGTTGCGTTGGTTCGTGACAGTGTGGCTGTTAGCCCAGCAAAATCAATACGTCGCCGTTCTCAACAATTGGGTTTACGATGTTCTTCTGAACGGAGAAGTCTTCGGTACGATCTCCAATATCACCCGTATAAAATTCAGTTGCTGCACGAGAAACAATGTTGTTGCTCCGTGAATGGTTCCAGGATCGCATCATTTCTCGTAATTCCGACAATCAATGGCCACCAAGGTCGTGTGACTTGACGCCTTGTGACTTTCATCTTTGGGGTCATCTGAAGTCATTGGTGTATGCCAATAAACCCCGAAACATCAATGACTTGAAGGAGGAAATTCGACGGGTTATCGGACAAATGGAAGTCCAAACTTGTCGTGCAGTAATATCCAATTTCATGGACAGAGTTGATGCGTGCCAGCGCAGTAGAGGAGGACACATGCATGACATCATTTTTCATACATGAAATCGGAAGGTAAGATGAACTTGTTGATGTATTTATTTTCAGTTTTTCAATAAAATAAATCTCTTAATTTGATATATGAAAACCGGCGCTCTTTTTGAATCACCCTATAAAAAGGGTTTTTAGCAGGGTTCCTACTAAAAAACCTTCGGCCCTGCCCAATCACCTGGTAGAAAGTCGGTATTATTTGTTAAGTAATACCAGTTGGGTAAGCGACTTTGTATGACGACCAGCTGACAGCCATCCGTAAACAACTCTCTCCTGAGGGTCCCACTTCAAACTCATGCCTAAACCAAGTCAAAAATACAGCAAAAACAATAATAAATATGGGCGGTTGTCAATACTTGAAGTTCACGATGACAAATAAAAGCAAACATATCCTACTAAAGTTATTTACTTTTATAAGGATTTCAATACTATACAAAGGTTATCGGTGTACTTTGATGGCTGGAGTTAAATTAACTATACTTCTCAGAAATGGTCGGTCTGAGCCTGTAGTAGATTTACACCTTATTTACACGTCATTCATATCATCCTCATCTGATTGTGCCATGGGGTTGCATATTGTTCTAAATAGGACAGATTTCAATGTACACACATCGAGGTTAAAAAAATTGAACGTTTGGAACTGAATGAGGCAAATGAAAATAGTAAAGTGTAAAGTATAAAGTTTATTAAAAGATTAAAGTGTAAGGTTAAGGAGGAGTATGTGTAGTCGTAGTATCCATTAGCCCTATTTTAATTAACATTTACCACTTAAGCTGATGGGTATGAGGAACGGGGTGGTTTAGTAAGAGGAGTTGCAGCTGAAGAAGGGATGGCTTAATGGGTTAGTAGCTAGCACTTCCTGGACACCCGGGGTTGGTACACGAGCACCACAAGATAGCTAAACCATTACAACGCAATGTCAGACATATATACCATACCATTCTATAAACACAAATGTATACAATGTCTCTCCCTCTCCCTCTCCCAACCCCTGTTCTTTCTTACCCCTCCTACTTTTAATACCCTTGCACTAATACACCTCAATTGCATCCAATTACCGTTTTAAAACCTATTAGTGAAATTAAAATTTATTCTACAAAAGCTTCATCGTAGAAACTGTTGAAATAAACAAACCTTTTTAACTGCTAACATTTTTTGTTTTTTTACTGACAATTAAACAATTTGGCACAAGCAAAATAACAATTAGACAACTACATTCGGTTATAATTGGTTCTCGATTTACCGTGATAATGTCTGTTTGGACACCGACACTAAATCCGAACCTTCAAAAATAGGGTGGAGGAATTTGTGTATTCGTATAAATGTACGGTGATGCTATGTACTTCTTTAAAACTTACAATAGGACATTAATCATAAACATAAACATGTTACTGAATAAAGACGGAAATATTTATCAATGTACCATTGGCCATTGTTAATGAATTTTAATAATACTTTGTGGAATACCACACGCACTTTTGTTAATTCTCAAACAAAATAATTGATTTTAACCACTTTTATCTTCGATGGTAGTCCGTTTACTTTTGTATACACAGTTTCAGGAGAATAATTACTACTTAACCAAAATAATTACCGGATGGAATAACTATGTAAGAGATAGTGTTGCCGTATTTATGCATTACCACAGGAATAATATAAAGTTATCCAAAAATACTCACAAGAAAGAAAGTGTGGTAAGGGGTGATGAACAAAGCTATAGCAAAGCTATACAGTACACAAAGACACTGGACTTTATACAATTTTTAAATATTTAAAGACAATTTTAGTGCAAGTGAAAGTGCAATTCATATAAAATAATTTATAAAAATCTAAGATTCAATTGTTCAGTGTAAATTTTATTTAATTGAAAAACATCATTGTAAACCTAAAGTGTTATAATCTTATGTTATGTAATTTGTGTTTTTTATGTAATGGGGTCGCTAAAAACTTAGAATGTTGATGCGAACATAATAAACCAATTATAAAAAAAGCTATAGCAAATTAAAAAATCTACTACTTTTTTCAAGCATTTTATATTATTTTTTAGCATTAATTGGTGATTTTTTGTTATTTTAAGTCCTACAGAGTTTGGTTTACGTTTTGCGTTATTCACTTATAATTAAATAGGTTATGTTTTATATTTCACATAGTTTACTATTGACTAAACATACGGTATATTTTTAATTATTTATAAAGGCAAGCGAAAGTCGTGTTAGTGTTTCACCCATAATTTTTTTTTATTAGGGAAACAAAATAAATCTCGTTCCAATATGTCTTTATTTATTTACAACAATATAAATGCTAACAGAACTTATCCATATAAGCCTTATTGACATAAAAAATTTACATATTTACAAAACAATCTTAGTTTATAACTATTTTATTTAATTACATAATATACATGCTAATACACTTTTTGTCTCTTTTTTCATAAAAATAAAATAATGTTTCAATAAAATTACTTACTACAATAACAAAGAAATAAGAAAAAATAAAACAAAAATTCCCACAAAAAATAGCGAAACTTGATCAAAAATAATATTACTTATTAAAAAATTAAAAACAGGAACGGGAAAAAACAGTAGAAAAAAGAAAAAAAGAAAGAAGAAAGGAAGAAAAAGATGTGAATCTGCTCTGTGAATTTATGATATTTATTGTTTGGTGAGCGCCTGATAAAATTTTGATGAGAATTGTTCGTAATTATCAAAAATAGTATATATAAAATAGATTTATATAAATAGACTATAAGTAATAATATTATATACTATAAACAGTGTAATATAATCAAATAATATTGTATTCTTTATTGGTTGTTTAACAGCTTTCAAGTTTGATTTTATTATTATTATTATTATTATTATCTTGTCCCTTATTTTCCTTCAATAAAACATTATTCACATCAAATCATTATAGGTTTTATTCAATTAATATATTTTATTAATTACAATCTTAATTGTTACGTAATTTAATTAATTTGCTTTCACAAACTCTGAACGATTCAAATATTTTCTTTCAATTCTCCTATTAGACGAATGTCTTCACCAATGTTTTTACACATCTGCCATTAAAAAACTACCAGATAATCACTGTTATTATAAAGTTGAATAATTTGTGTCTCTTTAATAACATGAACGTTGCTGGATAAACTATTTAATGTTCTAATATAAATATTTTATTTTTTAAGAACGAATGTGGGACCTCCTCCTCCTTTCAATATCCAGGCCCCACTAAATCATTTTACAATTTCTTCCCCTTCCTTTAGTTGTCTAGCAACCAGATTTTGTTTATAAGTTTCTTAAAATTAAATTATTTTTATTATTTATTTTCCACCAGCTGGGTCTACTTACATTTACTTCAGACCAAAACATAAACAAAGCCAGCTGTCAATGATTTTGAATTGTCACAACAGTAATATAAATAGAGAATCTAGCTGAAAAAGTGAACTTGAATAGGGAAAGAATAGAATTGGTAAACTCGATAAGATACCTAGGATATACTTTAAAATATAACCTATCATGGGACCTGCATATAAATCAAACTTGCAAATCAGCGAAAAGACTGATAAATGTGATAAAAGCTGTGGCCGGGATTAAATGGGGTGGCCACCCCCAAACACTACTTAGTATATATAAAGGTCTGGTGAGGTCTAGGTTAGACTGGGGATCTCAAATTTATGGTGCAACTAGTAAGGCAAATCTGAAAAAGTTGGAAGTCGTTCAATTTGCAGCACTTAGAAGTGCAATGGGGTTGATGAAAACAACCCCAACAAACGTACTATTAGATATGGCTGGTGAACCACCTCTGTGTGCTAGGAGAAAGTTCCTTACGCAAAAATATATACTAAAAACGTTCTCGTTTAAAAGTTCCATACTTAAAGAGGCAATAACGACTCTATGCGATAATGTGAATTACTATAGTAATAAAAGTATTAAGTCAAATCTCGTAGATACCAGACTACAACTTGGAGATATGATAGATGGACTAATCATTTTTAGCCGTCCGACTATCTACAATTACAATTATAATATTAGGTTTTTAAACGTTAAAAAACAAATAAATATTACAGACGGGCAGAAAATAACTGACGCCAACAATAAGTTGCTGATGAAAAAGACAAAAAAAAGGCTAATTAATAAAAATTTTAATAAATATATCAGTGATAATTGGTCGGATCACACTCTGATCTACACAGATGGATCGAGGGATCCGGAAACAGACAGAGTTGGTTTCGCTGTTGTTTGCCCCAAAGAAAACGTAAGTCTGAAATTCAGAATCAGTCCAATGTACTCGATCTTTCAAGCCGAAGCTTTTGCAATAAGTAGGGCATTGAATGCAATTAGTGGTAAAAAAATTAAAAAATCCCTGATTGTCACAGACTCCCGAAGTGTACTAGTGGCGTTATCAAGCGATGACAATCGTGGTCGGCAGGATTACTGCATATACAACATTAAATTGTTATACGAAATGGCTGTGAATGAAGGTCTTGAAGTAAAGTTCCTTTGGGTACCTAGCCACTGTGGCATTGAGGGCAACGAATCAGCAGATAAACTAGCCACGGAATCGCTGCAATTGGAAACAATTAGTATTAAAAAATATTATTACTATAATGCTGTGGCTAAGTTGGGAGAGAATTTAATTAATGAATCGGTAGAATATATTAAAAATCAAAGTGTAAATAAAGGTGTGAAATACTTCACTACGAAAGGAAAAATATTAGGCAAGCCTTGGTTTAAATCGGCAGAGGAAAGTAGAGATATCATATGCTTTATTTCTAGGATTCGATCGGGTCACACTTGTTGTTCATCTCATCTGACGAACAAAAATATCAAGACTGACAGGAGCTGCGATTGTGGCTGGCATGACCAAAACCTGGATCATATGTTTTTCGACTGCGGACTATATTACGGTGAATCGGGTAAACTCTGGGACGATATAGTCACTGTTTTGCCTGAGGCAATTAGAGATGTTACTCAGTTAGCTTTTTCGGGTAATTGGAGGGTGTATAGGTTATTGTTTAACTTTGCTGTTCATAACGACTTGATCATTTGACAGCTGACGCTTTTGACGCGCGGTGGCGCCCGGGGGCGGCGCCGTTGAGGGGTTGGCTTTTCGAGCGAAAGGAGAACCGATTGGGTTAGGCGAGGGACTGTGTCCTTGTCTGCCCTCCGGTAAGGGAGCGAATCTATGTCAACTATTCGCGTGATGCCTCTCACTGACTGGGAGACGCTAGTCGCGACGGTTGTGTTATAAACGTTATAAAACGTTATTTGTGGTTATAAACGTTAAATCATAAATGTGAAATATATATGGACAAAGAAGCACAGTTATTGGCATGAGGTCGGTCGACAAGTGACTGATCACAGCCACAACCAACAAAAAAAAAAAAAAAAAAAAAATATAAATAGACTGTCACTTTGTTTGGTTCCAGGTTAAATTTATTAATAAAGGATAATGTCCGTATTAAGAAAGTATTACTGTATTGCACAGTGTTCACTTTAGGCAAATAAAACAGATTAATAGTCCTGGATCTAACAAAAGGTAAAAATAATACTTTAGCCTTCTGGGAAGTTCTTCCAGTAAAGTAACTGAGCCAATGGTCTTAATTAGATTGTTTTTATTTCTAGATAATTTTCTGTGTAAATATTGTTAGTATTAATAACGTATAAATAGATGTCCACTAATCAATCCAAGTAAAGTCATGTTCGAGAACAATAAAGTCAATTCATAATGCTTCCTTTTACAATTTAGTAGAATACTTGAAAGTTTAAAAATAAAACAAAACAGAATAAATTAAGAGAGAGGAATAAATATTGTATATAGTTCATTTGTTTAGAAAATTTTCAAAATGATTTAATTAAGGGATGTATGTGTGACGAGAAAGTTTTTGGTGTACTGAAATATGTTTGTTGATAAAATTAGAAGAATTATTGGAACGAGGTGATGAAGTATGAAGTTGAACGGATCTAGAACCAAGAACAGTTATAGTATTAATTCAACAAGACGTGTGCGACTGTTATAATGATTGTATGTCTTCCTGAATTCAAATTACCATCCGTAGATGACGGTGGAGGGCGTAGGACGGTGGCGAAAGAGATGGTTACAGAATGCGCTGCGCCATACCGCACCACGACGCCTTGCAACGCCTTGGGATTGTTAACAACCAGCCGTTCCCTCGAGCAGCTAATAAATCAACTAGCTCAGGTGATAACGTTTCGCAACAGTAGCTAGGCTTTCTTTTCAATTAAACTTTTTTCCCTTTTTTCCGTTAAAGAGTTTTCTTGATTGTATCGATGTTGTTCAAAGGATTGTATTTCCTTATCCTCTGTAATATTTTTGATTAAAATTTTAATAAATTTAACTTTTTATATTTTAATATTTTGAAACATGATTGAATACATTCTTTCTATAAATCAGTGTTTATTATTTAACCTCTGCTATCAGAGATTGATATACAACTTATTTCACTTTGTTTGGAACCTGAACGTAGTTTGATATTTTCTTAATTATTTTTACCATTTAAAATTTCAATTTTAATGAAAAACACAACCAATAAAATAAGTTTTTGATACAAAATGATCTCATGGTTCAGCATTATCAAGTATCCAATATTGTTTATGTATCTCTCTTAATTTTTCATCGTTCATTCCTCACCGCAAATATGCAGACACGCCTGTTCCGATCTTTACCGATCAAAAAACCAAACCTCACCATTAACTCCAGGGAAATTATTTCTTGGTATTTAAATTACATTTGTTGTATCTTCTATTAAACAAAAAAATCGTTGTGTTTCTTGTCATATATGGTCAGCCAATTAAATGACTGAATCATTTAACAAGAGAAGCGTTAGAGCTGTAAAAGACGCTAGTCAGAGATATCTCCTCTGAGAGTAATGAATTTCATTAAACAGCCAAACCGTGTGGTGAATGAAGTGATGGTTACATTTGCAGGTTGGACAATATGTGCTCTTTTCAGAAGGACTGCCATGGTGAAAAGCATACTTTTCAACTCTGTGAGGAAGACATGTAACTTCTTGTTTTACTTAGTAAAGCCTCTAGAGTTTCAACTAGCATTTCGGCTGATGACCTAAGCAATAAATTTTTATTGATACAGTAATTTATTATTGTTACTGATACTAAAATCAAGTTTTTTATTAATGTGTTTTAAATACATTATCTGTATGTGTACTCTGTTAATAACATCAAAACTCTTTCATCTCAAAAGTTATAAAATTAAAATTCTGAAGCAGTCCCTTGTAGCTGAATTTACTGAGATTTTGTTGTATTATCCATGGCTCAGTACTGTCTTATGTGATGAAATCACCCAATAGAAACCCTAAGGTGTTACTTTAATAAAAAATCTCAAAAATCCGTTAATTCTGTGAATTAAAGGAAGAAATTATTAATTTTAATTAGTAGAGAGCATAACATTTTATAATTTCGTTAACGTATTATGTGAAATGTGAAATGTGAAATGGGGCCTAACTGACTTAAGAGGAATAGTTAGCAATTAGTCGTAATTTAATACTAAAAATATTTTTATAAATTTTTTAACTTAATCATTTGTGTTTATCTTTAGATATTAGGACAGGTGCTTATTCTGTTGCTAAAATTAGTGTAGGGCCTACTGCCTTAAAATTTAGTTTTGGCTATCAGCCCGTTAACTGATTTATTTACCTCTGACATTTTTTAAGCGAAATGAGGAATAAAAATATTTTACCTTGTCTAATTATTACTTTAATTAATACATATAGGCTTACTTCATTAATAACCAGATGCTTAGAGAATTAAACTACTTTTATAAAATAAACCAGTGGTGTTATCTTTCACAATGAAACCCCCTCTTTCTTTTACGAAACTAACTTAAATCATGAGCCAAAACCCCTATTCGTTACATATTTGTGTGTTATGCTAATAAATTTTTTATCCATTAATATATTATAAATAATAATTAATTAATTGTGTTGTTTAAATTATAAGCTGAAAGGCTGGTTTGAACATCTAGAGGTTTTACTAAGTAAAAGGAGGAGTGATGAAGTAGAGGTTTCCAATGTCTTACTCAGTGAGTTGAAAAGCATACTTATCAGCATGCCAGGCGTAGCTGAGTGTAGTGTCAGTTCTGTAGACGTACTGGCTACGAGAAAAGCACACCTTCAGTTAGAAATGGCTTGCAACTGCAGAGCAGATCATTCGTCCTAACGAAATTTACACGGTTAAATTATTATAAAACGTGAGCTGTTTTAATTACCTGCCACTAAATTCTACATTTATTACGTATACATATTTATGGACCATCTCAAGAATATTACCAAAGTTTCCTTGATATCACTGATCTGGATTGAAAATAATATCTCATCTATTTTTACTTGCTCTTGACCTGTATGTGTATATAGAGAGGGGAAAGTCTTGCTCTCACCTCTATTTTACGATATCGAGTTTTCACTGGAAATAGGCTACACGTTTTCATGCCCTCTAACCCAAAAAGCCATGTTTTTACCGTTTAGTCTGTGTGTGAAAAATCTCGAAAATGGAAAATTGTACATAGGTAAAATTAAAAATTTAAGTCAGTTACCAACAGGGAACCCGACATAAAAATTTTCATCTTAATGTAGACTACAATAAATTTTCATTTAAAAAAAACTTATTCAATACATCAGCACAATAAACACTTTACTAAAATATGACTGTACGTACAACTAACTAAAAATATAATTTGAAAAGAATGTGTAAGAAGCAAACTTGAGTAAAAAAATCCCTGTACTTCATAAAAATATTCATGGTTATTTTTAAAGTATTAGATTACAATATCAAAAACATCCGTACTCCGTGGGTTTGAATATATACTTTTATCGTGTAAATTGTTTGGTATCGTAATTTTAATTTTATTTTACATTTTAAATTTGTAAGATAAAGGTGATAATAACATGAAAGACGTCTAGAAAGTTCACACGTTTTGGGCCTGGGCTTTGATAGAGTTTATTTATTTTTTCCGTAATATATTTAATTTTCATCGTTTCTTTAAATTTTATCTTGTCTGAAACATAATGTTTTTGTTGTGAGTTAAATGGTTAAAATAATTTTTAATTATCATACAAATAATTAATAGCTTCTTTTTTCACATGGTTCAAAAAAAGTTATCGTTAATTTTGTGTCCACTCCTCATGTACCACACAATCCATATAGAATACAGTAAAAGTCAGCTGTTTAGCAGCTGACAAATTTCACGTCATACACATCATCCTCATCTCACTGGGTCACGTGGTTACTTATTACGTATTATGATATTAACAGATTGCAACGTACACATATTGCTCGAGTCCCAGCTTCGTGTAGTTGGAAGAAATGCAGTGCGTTGTTATATAGGGTGATTCAAAAAGAGCGCCGGTTTTATATATATCAAATTAAGAGATTTATTTTATTGAAAAACTGAAAATAAATACATCAACAAGTTCATCTTACCTTTCGATTTCATGTATGAAAAATGATGGCATGCATGTGTCCTCCTCTACTGCGCTGGCACGCATCAACTCTGTCCATGAAATTGGATATTACTGCACGACAAGTTTCGACTTCCATTTGCCCGATAACCCGTCGAATTTCCTCCTTCAAGTCATTGATGTTTCGGGGTTTATTGGCATACACCAATGACTTCAGATGACCCCAAAGATGAAAGTCACAAGGCGTCAAGTCACACGACCTTGGTGGCCATTGATGGTCGGAATTACGAGAAATGATGCGATCCTGGAACCGTTCACGGAGCAACAACATTGTTTCTCGTGCAGCGTGACAGGTGGCACCATCCTGCTGAAACCACAACTCGTCAATGTCCATTCCATCCAAATGACGCCACAAAAACTCCCTAATCATCGTACGGTATCGGTAACAGCCACACTGTCACGAACCAACGCAATGTTCTGCTCAGTTCGGCCAGAACGACGACGTCCAGAACTTTTAAGGTCGACTATTGAACCCGCCTCAAAAAACTTTTTCATGAGCCTGCGAACTGTTGATTCATTCGGTGCTTCATTACGTCCTAGAGTACCGCGAAGTCGCCTGACAGTAGCCGCATAACTCTCTCCACTCTGGTAAAATGTTTTGACGATTAACACTCGTTGTGCAATAGTAAACTTCTCCATGGTTAGACACAGACTACGAGAGTACTACACTGCGAACAAGAGAAACTACAACTGAATCGTCAATCGGAATGTTCTCCGAAATAGAAATGAGGTCTAACAATGTTGCCAACCGATAAACAAAATTTTACCAGCCGTTTAAAAACCGGCGCTCTTGTTGAATCACCCGTTAGTAGTGGGAGAATAAATGAGTTAGTAGTCTTTCCCAACTAATGTATTTGTAGTGGTAGCTTGTACTAATTAGACTAAAAAACTATATATATTCTTATCATCCGGCGCATTAATTTAAAAAATATTTTCCGGGTTAATAACTTGGTCGGATTCATATTATTTAACTTATCAATTTATATTAAAATATGTAAATAAAAATATGTAATAAATACAATATGTGTTGTTGTTGTTGTTAGGGTCAACAGCCGAAAGGCTGGTTTGAACCTCTAGAGGTTTTACTAAGTAAAACGAGGAGTGAGGTGGTTTACCATTGCCTTCCTCACTGAGTGGAAAAGTACGCTTATCAGCATGCCGGGCCCTCTGAAAAGCACATATTTTCCACTCTGTAAATGACACCTTCACTTCATTCACCACAGGGTCTGGCTGTACAATGAAATTCATTACTTTCAGAGGAGATAACTCTGATTAGTGTCTTTTACACCTCTACCTCTTCTGTTCTTAAATGATTCAGTCATTTAATTGGCTGACCATGTGATAAGAAACAGAACTATTTATTTTAGCCCTGCAACGAACAGATTGAATGTAAATAATTTGACACTGCACCTGTCTGTTATGGGCAGAAAATTTACTTAGTTAAACTTCTCGATTTACTCGATTTAAATACCGATTAAATACCTCGATTTACTTAGTAAAACCTCTACAGGTTCAAACCAGCCTTTTGGCTGATGACCTAAAAAAAAAAAAAAACAATATAAATATGTTAAATACGGAAAGCTTGAATACAAATGTTTTGTATCAGAGTAATACAACAATTGTTCTCCCAACATGCGTCACTCATTCATTATACCTCACCCGTACCCCCTTCACCCCGCATCTACACGGACCTTGGAACCGCACAATGCTAGAAATTTAAAAAATTGGGTATAGATCTTCGTACGACGTGACATAATACGTCCAATCCTGTAAATCTGATATACGTTGGCATTAAATCAAAACGGTTCCTTTGTTGTGTGTAACAATCACCCAAACTTGTATATTTCAGACAGTTGATTTTCACTCGGTGAGAATGTGCGAGTATATGATTAAAGCTGGATCGGTATTCAGGTCTGAAGGATTACAACAGATGATAAACTGTACAAATTATTACCGTACCAAACATTGAGAGTTAAGTAATGATGATGTTAGTAATAAAACAGGAATATTACTCCAGTTATTTGAGTAAATTGTTAAGTGACTCAGTCAATGGCTCATTACTTATCTAAACGCTGTTATGTATTCCATTCAATATCAGTTCCCTGTTGATAGAATTCGTAACGCTTCAAAATTATACATATTTATTAATATATGTACTTTCACCAGTAGGTACGTAATGTATTTCCTCCTATTACAAGATATATTAATCTGTAGTCTACTTAAATACAAACGAAATCTACTCACTCATCCTGATATTTTCAGAAATATAATATTTAATTTCAATTATTTACTTATTAAATGCAAAGTATATTAACTAACATGTTCACTAATTCTCCCACATAGGACAAGCCTATGCGCGGGTATGAGTTTTACATTATTATCATTAATTACTAAAAATATTTTTAATAACTTTTATGACAGAACTTACTGTAAATAAATCTAGTTATGAAATTTACAATTTTAAATAATTAATATTAAAATATTATAAATTTTACTTTCAACCAAATAAAATTTAGTAAAAACCAATATTAATATTCCTACTTTATTAAAGAAAAATTTTACACTATTTTCTACAAAACATTCAAAAGCTCATTAAAATACTATGTAGGGTAAAAATCATTAAACAAGATTGGTCATTATTTTTTTTAATGGATCACAAATTAAAGATAAAAATCACAGATCAAAGATGGATCACAGATTAAAGATTATTATGGATTAAATTAAATGATAGGATAATTTTGCTGATTACTTAAAGACAAGCTTAAAATAAAATTTTTGTGTAAATTTTATTAAAATAAAATAAAATACGTAATGAAATTTTAGTTATCCAACAACGTTGGTGGACCAAATATATACAATGTTTAATAAAAAGCGAAATTAAAAAAATAACGAAATAAATGAAGTTTACCAAAAACTCATTATTGGTTTTATGTTATTGTTGTTCAAGTCATGAGCATTAAAGCTGATTTGAACCTTTAGATGTTTCATTAAGTAAAACGAGAAGCCTGGTGGTTTACTTTGCCTTCCTCATTGAATGGTAAAGTATGCTTATCAGCTTACCAAGTCCAATGAAGCACCTAATTTCCACCCTACAACTTATTGACACCTTCACTTAATTCATCACTGGTCTAGCTACATAATGAAATTTATTACTCTTAGAGGAGATGACTGCGACTAGTGTCGTTTACACTTCTAACTCCTTTGTACTTAAATGCTTCAGTCATTTATACTCTAACCATTTGAAAAGAAACAGAACTATTTTTTGTACCCTGGAACTAGAAGATCGAGTGCAAATAATTTAAAATTTCGGCTGATTGACATTATATTTTAAAAAATTACTTGACTTCTTATTATACGCGAAATTTTACAAATTTTAAAGAAATTTGATCCTAATTTAATTTAAATTCCGTTTATCTCAGATAAAAATGATAAATTTATTTAATAAATTTTGTTCTGCAATAAATTAACTAATAATTAGGCTTAACCTTAACGATCTTTGCCGAGTACGATCTATATGAGTTCTTCAGTTTTTAATTGACTGGTGTGAGCTTGGTTATATTCTATGTAAATTTCCTTTAAAATGCCTATTATATTAATTTCATTAAATCGGAATTTTTCCTTATCTATATATTTATTCTTCAAATTTTTCACTCATCATCTAGGCTATATTCATTCCATTCTTTGCACTTTACTCCGTCTTGCCTTATATGAATATAAAGGGAATGAAAGTATTATTTTCATGTTGATTTTCGAAATCGACTCAGTCTTGCTAGAAATTGTAAAGTCGGTATACAAATGTGGTCACCTGTCGAGCTGGGTAGTATGGTGCATGTCAGCCTTTGACAGAGTGTCAACCGGTTGTGTTATAATTATAAAGTGAATTGGCGAAACAGTTTAATTACATACGATAATATTGCTTATGTATTACGGTTAAAAGTGAATAATTTTGTATTCTGGTAAAAAAAATTGTTTATTACATTGTTGGATAACAGCCATCTTGTACGTATTTATAGTTTAGTTTGAGCTTTAGTCTTAAGTGTGAATAACATTTATATAATAAATGATTTTAAGTAATATGATTGTAATTTATTAATGGTGTAATCGTAACAATCCTTTATAATTTGTTATTTTGTAACTTTTTCTTACCCAGTGTGGCATAGAAGTCACATTAAGTGACATAAAACAGACATAAAAACTTTAATTGTTAGCGACTACTTTTGATTAAAGAGCGCTGGATGTGAAGTGTAATAATTTTCTGTACCCTAGCCAGGAATCGAACTTGAGACCTCCACTTTGCAGTGTAAGATGCTGAACACTACGCCACTGACGCGACCATTAGTTTCTTTTTAAAGTTAATTTTAGTTTTAAATATTCGTGTTCATTTACTAAATTAAAGTAGCGTTTCTTCGAATATGTTGAATTACATACAAGTATATTTTTCAGGCTGTAAATAGTGATTTTGTCCATTTTACCAATATTTATGAATTGTAACATTTTTTAAGTCTTAAATAAAGCTTTGATATTAAAATTATATTTAGTTTTTTTGCTACAAATCTAAGCAAGAGAATATTGTTTAGGAAGCCTGGACATGATTTTACTTATTTAAATTGTTGGGAACTTTGATACCATCAAGCCCAATGTGACATATCTGTCACACTTTTTGTCACAACATCAAAAAGGCTGAAGGTCTAAAAGTGATTTTATTTCACTTAAATGTCAGTTAAGTGTATGAAACAATGTACACATATTTGTTAGTACAAAGTTAAAAAATTCGGGATTGAAAGGGTAAACAGTTGCAGTTGGTTTAAAAGAAGTTTGCTTATTATTTATTACAACCAGATCCCGAAAGAACCAGGATTAAATGTTACAATACGTTAAAAATTTCAAAATAGGTTATAGAACAAACGTTTTAGGATTGTAAGTTAATTTGATTTTTAGTCACTTGAAACAGAAACAGAAACAGAGAAAAGGATTTTACTATAGAATGCATGTAAATTTAGCCCATGGGATTACGCATCCTGGAGTTTGTCAGAGGAAATAGCCTGAAGAACGGAAAGGGCTTGTAACATTGCAAAACATACAGGAAAATCCTGTGAGCATTGTTGCTTTTGATCACTCTGAAATTTCTAAAGGTGGAACTTGGACGGAATATGATGGTAGTAGTAAGGAGAAGAGGAGGTTTGCGTTGAACGCTGCACAAAACACCTTCATCCCTTACCCCCTTTATCCTTCTTCACCCTTATAACCTACTACATACATTCTATTTCTTCATTCTCCCGAACGTACCTACCTGCCCCTCTCGCGATAATATTATTCTACACCCTCTTTACAAACGGAACATTATCATAGGTACACTTTATTGCGCACGTGGCAAAGGTTGCTCTTTATGTTATACTTAATGAACTCACCCTTCTTTTTTTTAAATACATCATTAAAAACATTTTATCTAATTAAATTTTTACACCTAATTAATACACAAACGATAATCCTTCACTTTTTATTCACAAAAAAATAAATTATCATAAAAATAAAGTAAAAGGATTACATTCAATCCTAAATATTAATTTTTTTTTATAAAGATTACTAATTGAAACCACTAATTTAAAAAAACATATTTTTACGATTCCTTATTGTTCACATTAAATTTGTTTCTATTCCTATAAATTATATTTTTAAATTCATTAAATGTATTCTTTGCCCATGGATTTTATTAATATTCAATATACAATATAACGGGTATTTCAAAAAGGACGCAATAGTAATAACGGGTGATTCAAAAAGAGCGCCGGTTTTTAAACGGCTGGTAAATTTTTGTTTATCGGTTGGCAACATTGTAAGACCTCATTTCTATTTCGGAGAACATTCCGATTGACGATTCAGTTGTAGTTTCTCTTGTTCGCAGTGTAGTACTCTCGCAGCCTGTGTCTAACCATGGAGGAGTTTACTATTGCACAACGAGTGTTAATCGTCAAAACATTTTACCAGAGTGGAGAGAGTTATGCGGCTACTGTCAGGCGATTACGCGGTACTCTAGAGAACGTAATGAAGCACCGAATGAATCAACAGTTCGCAGGCTCATGAAAAAGTTTTTTGAGACGGGTTCAACAGTCGACCTTAAAAGTTCTGGACGTCGTCGTTCTGGCCGAACTGAGCAGAACGTTGCGTTGGTTCGTGACAGTGTGGCTGTTAGCCCAGCAAAATCAATACGTCGCCGTTCTCAACAATAGGGTTTACGATGTTCGTCTGTACGGAGAATTCTTCGGTACGATCTCCAATATCATCCGTATAAAATTCAGTTTCTGCACGAGAAACAATGTTGTTGCTCCGTGAACGGTTCCAGGATCGCATCATTTCTCGTAATTCCGACCATCAATGGCCACCAAGGTCGTGTGACTTGACGCCTTGTGACTTTCATCTTTGGGGTCATCTGAAGTCATTGGTGTATGCCAATAAACCCCGAAACATCAATGACTTGAAGGAGGAAATTCGACGGGTTATCGGGCAAATGGAAGTCGAAACTTGTCGTGCAGTAATATCCAATTTCATGGACAGAGTTGATGCGTGCCAGCGCAGTAGAGGAGGACACATGCATGACGTCATTTTTCATACATGAAATCGGAAGGTAAGATGAACTTGTTGATGTATTTATTTTCATTTTTTAAATAAAATAAATCTCTTAATTTGATATATCAAAACCGGCGCTCTTTTTGAATCACCCTATATATAAAGTTTAGTTGTTGTTTAGGTGATCAGCCGAAAGGCTGGTTTGAACCTCTAGAGGTTTTACTAAGTAAAACGAGGAGTGAGGTGGTTTACCATTGCCTTCCTCACTGAATGGAAAAGTACACTTATCAGCATGCCGGGCCCTCTGAAAGGCACATATTTTCCACTCTGCAATTGACAACTTCACTTTATTCACCACATGGTCTGGCTTTATAATGAAATTCATTACTTTCAGAGGAGATAACTCTGATTAGTGTCTTTTACACCTCTATCTCTTCTGTTTTTAAATGGTTCAGTCATTTAATTGGCTGACCATGTGACAAGAAACAGAACTATTTATTTTAGCCCTGCAAGTAACAGATTGAGTGTAAATAATTTGACACTCCAGTTAAGTTAAGTGTCCCAATAAACTATAATGAAATATTCAATTTTATAAAATAACTTCTTTTTTTTGGTTTACGGCCTCATTGGACCACTTGAATCAAATTAAGAAATCTTTCTTGGTTTGGTTTTAGGATTCTTACGTTTTCTACCAACAATTATTCATATTTTGGGATCTTATCTGGCTGATTTTATCTGTGCAAATCATTGACGACGAAGTTCGAGTTTTCTCGCCGAATCTTGTTTCTTTATCTTTACAGCAACTTAAGCTGTTCAGATTTTTCTAAAAGATCTTGTTCTACAATGTTAAGTTCTTACATAAATTTTGCTTTGTTTCGGCTAATTTCTTGGAGAATTTTTCCACGAGTTAATAATTAACTCGTGGAAATTTCTCCAAGAAATTGGCCGAAACAAAGAAAAATTTATAATTAATATAAAAATGAGTTGTTTGGTTACTCGATTGTCTGGTATTTTAAGTAAATGCCCGAAGAAAGAAATTCGTTTTATCCGCATGATGAACGGGTTTACTTGGCTCGATATTATAGTAGAGTTTAGAATTAGACATTACGATTCCGATATTGTTGAGTTTCCGTTTTAGTTTATTAGGCTACGTTTAATGTTGTTTAAAATAACTTTATGTATAAAAATATTTTATTTATTTACATAATGTTAAGAACATTAATTAATTAATTTGTAAAAAAAATTATTAGGTTGAAAATTATTTATAATTTTAATAAAGATGACCGTCTGTTTATATAATAGGTAACGATGTTGAGTCATTCCATATTGGAAAAATAAAACAAGAACATTACCTTATTTATATATCTGCAATAATTTATAAAACTAATTATTAAAATATTGTAAAAAATACAATCAGAAATTTTATACAAATTATATCAGCAATAGTATATAATTGATATTTTTTAACAAAATTACAAATTGTATTGTATGACTGTACTCTGTATTTAAGTTTAACAGCTTGTAACATCTGTAAAGTAATTTTGGGGTCTAATGCCATGTCAATTATTCCATATTGCGCCCAGGATGCATTTTCCAAAGACGAAAGTACGTAATAATATTATTATCGTGAGCCTTATTTCGCTTATAAAAACTTTTCCAATTCTACTGTTCCGTAAAAGTAAACAATCTCTTATGTTTGTTAAATTAATTTCGTGAGACTGGTGGTGTATACGACAGCAAAAGCTTATCTCTTGGCGTTGTGTAAAAAAACATTTTTTAAGATTCAACTATACAGCTGAGCGCTTGTTGTAATAAAGCGAATTTCTGTCAAGTTTTCGTTCAAAAATCTCAAATAAGGATGCATTTCTCTCGACGGATTTTGGACAGCATGTTTCCTAGACCTTTTAAAATACGAATAACTTTTTAAAAAAATCGATTTTTCAATGTGTTTTCTTTTTATAAACGGATTTCTTGTCCATAACAGACAGGTGGATTGTCAATTTATTTACACTCAATTTGTTCGTTGCAGGGCTAAAATAAATAGTTCTATTTCTTATCACATGGTCAGCCAATTAAATGACTGAATCATTTAAGAACAGAAAAGGTAGAGGTGTAAAAGACACTAATCAGAGTTATCGTCTCTGAAAGTAATGAATTTCATTAAACAGCCAGACCCTGTGGTGAATGAAGTGAAGGTGTCATTTGCAGAGTGGAAAATATGTGCTTTTCAGAGGGCCCGGCATGCTGATAAGCGTACTTTTCTATTCAGTGAGGAAGGCATTGTAAACTACCTCACTCCTCGTTTTACTCAGTAAAACCTCTACAGGTTCAAACCAGCCCTTCGGCTGATGACGTAAACTCAAACGGTTTTCTTGTTAAATGCTAATTCTTTAATTAAACATCGATTAAAGTATTTGAAAATTTAGTTGGCTTTCAATTAATAAAAAGTTCTAAATTTGTTTTTATTTTTTGTCAATTCCTAGTCGTTTTGATGGAAAGCGAACGCGAAAAATGTGTGACGTCACGTAATTCTTTGAATGATGTTGTTTATCGCGACTTCATCCATCAGTTTATGACATAATTAGATTTACATGAACGAGAATGTTGATTACATTAGAGTAACCCAACTTGCCATATTGCCAATGGCACGCTAGTCATGTTACGGGATTTTTATTATAGAACGCGTTATATCGAACAGGTTGTGGCCTCCAAGATCCCCAATTCTTACACCAGCGAATTTTTATTTGTGTGAAGGTATTTAAGAAGTGTGGTTTTTAAAAATAATCTTCAAACACTTGATGACGTAAACATTGAATGTGAGATTTCTAATTCTTACTTGTTGAGTAAAAATTACGAAAAGTGACTACAAATATTAAAAAAACGTGTACAAAACTGCATTTGGATAATAGGAAATTACTTCAACATGTCTTGTAATGTTATTGTTGTAGTTTAGGTCATCAGCCAAAAGGCTGGTTTGAACCTGTAGAGGTTTTACTAAGTAAAACGAGGAGTGAGGTGGCTTACAATTGCCTTCCTTACTGAGTGGAAAAGTACACTTATCAGCATGCCAGGCCCTCTGAAAAGTATATATTTCCCACTCTGTAAATGACACTTTCACTTCATTCACCACAGTGTCTGGCTGTATAATGAAATTCATTACTTTCAAACGAGATAACTCTGATTAGTGTCTTTCACACCTCTGCCTATTCTGTTCTAAAATGATTCAGTCATTTTATTGGCTGATCATGTGATAAGAAACAGAACTATTTATTTTAGCCCTGCAACTAACAGATTGAGTGTAAATAATTTGACACTTCACCTGTCTGTTATGGGCAATGTATTGTACCTGTCTGTTATGGGTAATGTTATTATATATTATTAATGGTACGATTCATTGTGATTTGAATACTGTTACATAAAATACTGTAATAAATAATTCAATAATTTAATATTTTTGTACTACATTCATGTCATGTAACAAAACGAATTCGTTCTTTTTGAAACACTCTGTACTTAATTGCGTATTTTTTTCAATGAATTTATTAAAAAATTCTGTTTTAGTAGAAAATTTGTTAAAAATGTTTTTTAGCCTGAAATACAGTTTTACTTTTTTTTTAAATCCGGAATAAAAATTATTAAACAAATTTTCCGCTACAGCAAAGTAAGTGGGCGTTGTAAAACAGCCACTCATTTCTTAAATCG
Organism: Catonia carolina; assembly: GCA_035578175.1. Lineage (NCBI taxonomy): Eukaryota > Metazoa > Arthropoda > Insecta > Hemiptera > Achilidae > Catonia > Catonia carolina. Next base: position 6,027,194 of record JAQMRL010000013.1, read on the forward strand.
TGATGTTTGTGTACTTTAAAAAATTTACATGAAATTAATGGAAAAATAAAGGGAAAATTTCATTTTAAAATTCCACCTACGCATTCATGGTTGTAGTAATTTCTATATTTTCAAATCATATAAAGAAAAATTTGCAAACAATATCAAAAATATTAATTTATCAAACAAATAAAATATATATGATAATAAAATGAATTTACTACTTAACATAATGGAATCCTGCAGAGAAATGTAAGAAGAGCTGACCAAAGATAATAACTTAGTAGTTATTGAGTTAAGGAATATCATGGAGAGGGTTTAAAATGACAGAGTGGTGTGAAGGAACTGGTTAAGAGAAGAAACACCTGTAAAAACTTTACTTCTATTTGTATAAATAAAATATTTTTTAAAACGTCCTTCACGATACAAATTCACTTATAAAATTTACTTTTACGCTTACAAGATTTTTGGACACAAAATTAAAATACCAAGTCGTAGTAATTTAGTGTAGACATATTTCAGTACAATGGTGAAATTCTGCTAAACTGTCACAAAGAAAACGCATCCAGGCAATTCAGTACACATTATCAGGGAAAAAACACACTGTTCTAACAACTTATAAGAACAGCACACTAGACATCGCGAATTACTTTTACCATGTGCTATTTACGTAATCAGCCGAAATGCTGGTTTGAACCTCTAGAGGCTTAATAAGTAAAACGAGGAGTGAGGTGGTTTAAAATTGCCTTCCTCGCCGAGTGAAAAAGTATGCTTATCAGCATGCAGGCCCTCTGAAACGCATCTAATTTTCACCCTGCAAATGACACCTTCATGGTCAGCTAATTATATGACTGAAGCATTTAAGAACAGAACGGCAGAGGTGTAAGAGGCACTTTAGTTAGAGTTATCTCCTCTGAGAGTAATGTATGTTCTTATTAAACAGCCAAACCCTCTGGTGAATGCGGTGAAGATGAAATTTACAGGGTCGAAAGTAGATGCTTTTTAGGAGGCCGGTCATGCTGATAAGCATAAGATTCCACTCAGTGAAGAAGGCAAAAGTGTAAACCACATCACTCCTCGTTTTACGTAGTAGAACCTCTAGAGGTTCGAACCCACCTTTTGGCGGATGACCTAACCAACAGCGGGTCCACACGACCTTTGGAACTAGTTACAGTTATCTAAATAAGTAAATGGAAGATTCTTACCAGAAGAAGGGATAGGCAAGTAGGCCATATCTTAGGACATCCAGGTATTGGTCTATCAATAATGGAGGGTAATATTGAGGGAGTGAATTGTAGGGGGAGGCAAAATTTAGAATATAAATATGCAGCAAATTACAAAAGTTGCAGGGTGTTATAAGTATTTAGATATTAACTTGCGCAAGATAGAACAGCTTAGAGAACTGCATCAAACCAGTCGAGAGACTGATGACAAAAAAACCAGTTAACTTATCATAAAATTAATTCTTATTTTATAGTATATTTTGTGTCAATGCAATATGAATGTTCTTGTTTGTTTTAGTCACCAATTTTTTAGCTGTAATTAATAAATACGAATTAATATTTTTTGGGATGCAGTGTATGTTGTTTAATGCAAATAAATTTATTACACTCTCATCAATTTGAAACCCATTGGGAATCGGGAAAAATTACTATTTGTCAAAAAATTTAATTGTACAATAATAATTATGAAATTTAATTACGTATACATTTTAAGGTAATTTTTGTAAACACATCCAGGTATTGGTCTATCAATAACGGATTTGATTATGTGCAACTTAATAAAACAAAACAATTTCGCAACTTTAAAAAACAACCCTTTTTCAGGTAATCCCTCACACCTTATAAGTTTTCTTCTTTCTCTAACTTGTGTTTTTTATATTATCAATCAGTTTTTATCATAATTACATCATAGTGAAGATAATGAAATTACAAGATGAATGCAAAACGACATTGAATTTTCAAAATACTCACAAGTATTGAATCCATGCGGTGTTCTTACTTTAAAACTGACTTCTTACCTGCAAAGAAAAATAAATAATTATTATTTTTGTTTTCAAAAAATCAATTTTAAGTATTGTAAATGATGATGTGTTTCTTTGCCTAATTTGATATCACCTCCCACAGTTCTGACAAGTCAACTAGTCTTGTAAACAGTAATATTCAACCAGCACAGATTTTCCGTCACCCACCATTATTACTCGTATTTACAAACTTCTGATTAACGAAAATATTTTTTTCTCTTATAACTCGGTTTGTGATGATTTATTTATTTGATTCTATTTTTATTACTTTCATTATAATATGCCCGTAACAGTTAAGTGGAATGTTAAATTAATTGCACTCGATCTGCTAGTTCAAGGGCTGCTAAAAATAGTTCTGTTTCTTATCACATGATCAGCCAATTATATGAATTTAAGAACAAAAGAGGTATAGGTGTAAAAGACACAAGTCAGAGTTATCTCTTCTCAGAGTAATAAATCTCATTACTGTACAGCTATACCCTTGGTGAATGAAGTGAACGTGTCATTTACAGGGTGGAAATACGTGCTTTTCAGAAGGCCTGGCATGCTGATAAGCATACTTTTCCACTCAGTGAGGAAGGCAATTGTAAAGTACCTTACTCCTCGTTTTATTTAGTAAGGCCTCTAGAGGTTCAAACCTGCTTTTCAGCTGATAACCTCAACAGTAACAATAACACATATAAAATAGTTTCCAAAGGCTACTTTTCATCATTTTCGAATCATGAAATTCAAAGTTAGTTTGAACTCGGATACACTTTTTTTCTTAGTTAACTTAGTAACATTAGAATAGTGGTAGTTTTTGTTTACATTGTGTCTTGACTGATTTGTTTGTTTCTTCCTTCTTATTGATTTTATTGTAAATACTTATTATCGTTAACTATTGCTATACAATAATCCTCCCTGTCTTCATAGACTATGAAGCACGGAGATATGGACAACCCTTTCGATCACGAAGAAAACGTGAAAGTTATAAACTCACACCTGGACATCACACCCAAGGCATCTAGTACACAGAAGATGGAGTAGAACAAGGTAACATCCAAATATGAAATTCATGATAGAAATGTTTTTATTATTGATTTCGGTTAGAAGTGTTTAAATAATATTATAAATATTTTGTTGTGGATTAAATTGGTGTAGAAGAGGGAATAGAAGTGCTGTAAGGGGTTGGGATGCGAGTAGGTTTAAAAATTCTTGAATGTGTCCGAGTATAGGTACCATCTATCTAACCGTGGCAAACAGTTATAGGTAGAACAACCGAATGGCTAGCACCGTTTGCCACCATTTATATCAAATGAAACGTTGCAATAATGTCAGAGTTACCTGAGTCAGGAAGCAGTTAAAGGCCACATTTCTGTTCGCTGAGACCGTTCAAACAACGTTCTATCCATTTGCGGTTATCTAGTTTCTACAGAGTGGACGCAATAAACGTTAAATTGGTAGTCCCACGGTTACCTTCCATCTGTTTCATCTGATTCCATTATTAATGTGGAAAACCTTGTCTTTCTATAAATTTGTTTCCTTGTTTTCAATTCCGTTACGTCTTTTACATTTTCTCTTGATTTATGATTTTATTCTATTTTCCTACTTTTTTAAGTTCAATTTCGTAATTGAATTTTTTATTTTCATTTTATTCTGTTGGTACTACTATCCGGGTACTAAATTATGACACTTATCTTCCTATAGCTACATACAATAGATTTACACATTTTTTAAATATTTTACAAGTAAACTCAAAATCTTCAAGTAAAATACTGTCAATACTAGTAAAGTTTTTATTGAAGATATTAAAGGAACTGCTGAATTTAAATACAGGTGACTTCGTAATTCGAAGACAAAATGGACAATATCTAAAGGAAAGTCTTGTTCTAGAATTCTCTAGGAGGACTGAGATTTAAGAAGTGTTAATGTAAATTATAATAGTTGTTAAAACGGACTATTTCTAAGAAATAGTTATAAATATTGTGAAAAAATTGACCTATTAATTTAGTATGAACCAACTGTTTTGACGGGTTGGAATATCTATTTAGAAAATTATTTCTTTTATTAAGATGTCGTAATGTGTCCATTCAAATCCTAATACCTTTACAAACATCTATAAACCGACAGAAAAACATTGTAATTTTATTATTATATAAAAAAAATCTTTGTTCATTTCAAATTTTCCATAGCTTCAGTATATAAGGCGCAGCCAATTTTGGTTAGTTAGTTTTTTTTTAACAGTATAGTATTTCTTTTGCAATCAGTTAATAAATACAATAACTTTAAGCAAATATGAGAAAATCTGAGTAATGTCCTTAGTATTAAAACACAAACGATAATCAGTAGCGTGTTTGAAAAAGAACAAACTGTGAAGAAACAAAAAATATGTCTATACAAAATCAAACTTGATGAACTTGGAGATGACAACGGCGAAGGTAGAGATGAAAACGACGCCAATTATGAGATGCCGATGATTGGGAGTTGAAGTAGAAAAGATAAAAAAAAAATTAAATGACTAACTAAATCGTAGAGGTAAGTCTAATAGTTTAAAGCGTTTCAGTCTGTGAGTATCTTTGCTGTTGTCAAGAAGGCTAATCGCTAATGGATTCTGATGGTCTTCTAGTTTTTATAAATGTTTTTCGCTATGTTGTTTAATTTCTTCTTTTATGAAGGGCAGGTTTAGGTCATTATAGGTTAGTTAGTTAGTCTTCGATCCGTCATCGACGACTGTATACCGCGTAAGTTAACTGTTAGTTCTGTAAAAAAGTCCAGTGTACAATATGTGCATCTAGTTAAATTGAATGGGAAAATAACTTATTGTAAATGCTTAAGTTTATTTAATGTAATTAGTTAATAATAATTGATTTGTTATTTATAATAAATAGTGTATTGTAATTTACTTATACATTTAAGACACATTATTACTAGTAATTTTTAAATTGTAATAAATATTTGTAATTTTAAATGGTAGTTTGTAAATTATTAATTTTACTCAGATCCCAAAACGTACCTTAACGATAAGTGTCACAGTATAGCTAAAAATATTTTTAAAATATTCAGATTAACATAGGTTCTATAGCGAGTTATCGTCGGCGAAAGATTTTTCTCAGGATTCAGTTATCGCTATGAAATGAAGCCACAGTGATATTTTTAACGCATCAATTAAAGCTAACCGTGGTGGCAATTTATGGCTTTTAACAAAAAAATTATGACATGAAATAAAATCATACTAGGAAATTCGAATGGGGTTTATTCGGCTATAAAATTTCAATACAATGTTTGAGTAACTTAGTTCACAAAGAGGATGTTTCAATCATTGTGACGAATTAAATTTGAAACAGAAACGGATATTAGGAAAACTTTCTTAAAAAGTTTTATTGAAAAACCTGAAATTCTCAAAAATAACAATAATGACATGAACTAAAATTAGTAAATTCAATGGATATTTTTCAAAATTATCAAGCAATTTTTCGCCAGTTACATTATTTCTAATTTACTGTTTATGTATTAAATTTATAGTTTTGAATATCAAATGAAATTTAAAAAATTAACTGACGATAATTTTTAAGTGCCACGATTTGAAAGATTATTATTAGATATTAAAATTAGTTTACATCCAGATCCTAGAATCGAACGGGTTTAATGTTAAGGACAGTAGCTACCACGTTATTAAATAGGTATTTTATAAATAGTCATGTTTAATTTACTGAAATATAGTTTACTATTCTAATAATCTAGAAATTATAAAAAATTAATAATATAGTACTATATTTATAATTTCTGTTTTTGAAGAAAGCAGACACTGAATTTCATTTACACAAATTTCAAATGTAAATTTCTCTGTTTTTATCTTATTTCTTAAAATTATCTCAGCATTTACATAATCGTTCATAAAATATATTTATTTTCCGTTAAATTGCCTGTCAAATATTTTAATTTTCATCCTTACATGTTTATTATACTGTTTATATAGTGTTTTCTCTTGTAGAGTAAGCGTGCTATAAAGTGACTAGTAAATCGATTATTTTTTATTTTTCTTAAAGTAAATTGTCATTAGCCACACATTCATTTGAATTACTTAAAATGGGTGCCAAAAATTTGACTTAATTGTACCAGTGGTTATTGAGAATTTTGGTTTCATAAATTAAAAAATTACGGTTTCAGGAAACCGTAAATAAATATGGTGATACTTATCTCTAAAGAACGTTTCGGGATCTGGGTCAACTAAATCATTAACACATTATAGTTTATAATCAAGTATTTATTACAAACTTAGAAATTAAATAATTTTTACTAATTTTTCTTAGTTAATAATTTTTTCTTAGCTAATTTTTGATGTTCCTGAAATCAACTAGTGAATTACAATACGAGGTGTGGCTATTAAATAACGAGACTGACGTTATAAAAAGTTTAATTTTAATTTTATACATAATGACTTATTTTCACATTCAATATACACTCCTTCTCTATCCCTACATTGCTCCATGCGAATTTTTCATTGTTGCAAACAGTACTGGAAGTCATCTTCTGCCAGCTCCTTCAGGATACGTGCCGCTTTCTCTTTTACAGCTTCCACAGTCTCACAGTCTTGTCCCTTTTAATGCAGATTTCACCTTACGGAACAGGTAGAAGATAATAACACATGATAAAACGTGGTTTTTTACTTACGATCCGAACACGAAGTGCCAATCCATGCACTGGAAGAGCCGAACTTCACCGAGAGCCAAAATAGCTCGTATGAGCAAGTCAAAATTTAAAGCAATGATGATTTTTTTTATATCCATGTGATTGTGTACCTTCACTGGGTTCCTGAAGGTCAAACAATTAATAAATATTACTACATTGAGGTACTTTCTAAACTGCGTCAAAGAGTAAGGAAAAAACGCCCCGAAATGCGGAAGGACTAATCATGGGTACTTCACCAAGACAATGCGCTAGCTCATTCCGCGTTATCTGTCAAGAGGTTCCTAGCCAAGTACAGCATCTCAGTGTTAGAACACCCACCTTATTCACCAGATCTTGCACCATGTGACTTCTACATGTTCCCTAAGGTGAAATCTGCATTAAAAGGGACACGATTTGAGTCTGTAGAAGCTGTAAAAGAGAAAGCGGCACGTGTCCTGAAGGAGCTGACAGAAGATGACTTCTAGCACTGTTTCCAACAACGAAAAATTCGCATGGAGCGTAAGGATAGAGAAGAAGTGTATATTGAAGGTGACAATAAGTTATTATTGTATAAAATAAAATTAAGTTTTTTTTACAACGTCAGTCTCGTTATTTAATAGCCACACCTCGTAAACTATGCATAACCATTTGTGTGTGTGTGTGTGTGTTATGTATCTATTTATTATTTACTACAAACTATTATTATTTACATTAACACCTTATAAATCTCAATCTTTCTCGAGAATTTTGCAATACTGTTTCCTTTTAGATACTGTTACAATATTTTTAACATAGCTTACTTACGAATGTGCTGTAACTGTATTCAGTATATTCATATTTAATTTTTTAAACAATCTACGTTCATAATTGAAATTTTTCTTACTCTATTAAAAAATGGTTTCTACTTAAAGAAATGACCGTCGTATAAGAAAATTTTGTAAATTATAAATCTTGTAAGATCCATTAAGCAGTGATAACACTTAAATTATTTTATTTTGTCACTGCCGTTATTTCAAATGATTAAATTCGTTTATACGGTAAGTGTTTAATTTAATTGAAACTTAATGATTAATTTTATTTACGGTTTAATGTATTTTTAAATTGAATTTTAAATTGAATAAATATTGTTTGTAATAAGTTTTAATTAATTTTCAAATTCTAAATTATCTCTTTACTTTAAACGGGTTTCGTCTTCACTATTATCTATCAGATTAATAACAGGTAGATTGAAATGGCTTTTCAAACGATTAAGGTGTTTTAAACTGATTCATTTAATTTCTTCATTTATTGTCGGTACAAAAAGAATCTAATATATTTCATTATTACTTTCTCTTGCCTATATGAATATATAGGAAGGAAAGTAATTATTGTTTTCATGTCGATTTTTCGAAATCGAGTTTTCACCGGATCTATACGTTTTCAGACCCCCTGAACCCAAAAAACATGTTTTTAGCGATTGGTCTGTGTGTGTGTGTGTGTGTGTGTGTGTGTGTGTGTGTGTGTGTGTGTGTATACAAAATATCTCAAGAACGGAACATCGTACGAACTTGAAACTTGAAACTTAAGTTACATACCACTACCGGACCCGACCCGAACATTTTCATCAAAATCAATCAACCGGAAGTAGTAGTTTATTTGTATAATTTTTCACTTTTTTGCGATTTTCTCAAAAACTGGTCCTATGATTTTTTTTTAAAATCGCCTGGTTTACTACATTTTTTACGCTCTACAAGATAGGGTAGGCGCCATATTTGCTGAAATTCTCGGTAAGGCTGTTTTCACGTAAAAACATTTTCTTTTTAAAATTACGGCTTTAATATGCATTTTAGCGCAAAAATTTATATAACAAACGTTGTAGAGAATTTAAAGTTCTACAACTTTTATTTCAAATATTTTTTTGTATAACGCTTAGTTTAGCAGTAATTAGCAATTTCTGATTTTTTCTCACGAAAACGTGTGAAAATCGATTTTTTTTAAGATTTCGGCTTTAGTACGCATTTTACGACAGAAGTGTATATAATAAAATTTATAGAAAATTAAAAGATCTACAACTTTTATTTATGGCATTTTTCTCTACAGAGCCTAGTTTAGCGTGAAAGTGTGATTTTCCGTTTTTTTAAGCCAAACTGAGTACGATTTCCATTTGCGTCATTCACTCATGATTAAAATAAGGTTATGTTTTTGAGGTTAGTTTTTTTGTTTATTTCTGATGTTTTATTAGTAATGTTAGGTTTATTGTTAATTATTTGCACTGGCAAGAGAAAGTTGTGTGAGTGTTTCACACCAGATTTTTTTTTTATAGATCAGGCTGCATTGAATAGATAAATAGTAGGTACTGCAATACCTTCTTTTTAAATTTTAGTACAGAATTTATCTAGAATAGTTAAGTAAAGCAATAAAGACTCTGAGTTGGAGTAAGTAAATATCGTCAGTTAAGTCAATAAAATAGTGACGAATGTAGGAAGCTGTTCTCTAGCTATTAGTTCATTTTATGCGACAAATAATTTTTTCGAGGTGGAAGGTCATGTACAGACAACTTATTTTTCTTTAAAATACTGATTGAAAGAAGAAGGGAATTTAATTTAGAGACGCACCTAGCCTTCATAGACTATGAAAAGGCTTTTGACAGGGTTAAGAGAGCTCTCCTATGGGATATTCTAGCTAAAAGGGGATATCCTAAACACCTAATAGATGTCATTAAGAGTTTGTATTGCAATACAAGGATAATACTAAGAGTAGGTGAGGAACTGTCAGAAGAGATATATATTAATCAAGGTGTACGTCAAGGATGTTGTGTATCCCCAACACTTTTTAATATATATATATATATAGATGACATGATTAGGGAATGGAAATTTAAGATTAGCCCTGGATTTAAAATAGGGGATAAGTTTTCCTTAAATACAATGTTGTTCGCTGATGACCAAGTGATTATACAGGAAAGTGAGGATGAACTTCAGAGATCGGTTTTACAACTACAACAAATCTGTTCAGATTATAATATGAAACTATCTGTACAAAAGACGAAGACCATGGCTTTCTTAGGCAAATATCCTGTTCGCACAAGAATAATGGTATACAACACAAATATCGAACAGGTTTCTCATTTCAAGTATCTCGGTTGCGATATAACATATGAAGAGGATTTAGACATTAATAATAAGTTGAAGAAGTTTCAGTCTTTATGTGGTACCATCCGACGCACCTTAAACAAGAAAACAAGGAAAGACACCCAATTGAAATTTTATAGGGTAATGGCTGTACCATCTTTGTTATATGGCTCTGAGACATGGACAACGAATAAGAGGCATCTTAGCAAAATACAAGCTTCAGAAATGAGATTCCTCAGGTCCGTTAAAGGTTGTACATTGCTGGACAGGTTGTACAACGAAGATGTTCGCAAGGATCTGGCAGTATTTAAACTAGAAGACAAGATCTTTGAAAATAGACAACGGTGGATACAACATCTGGAAAGGATGAATGATGAAAGAATTCTCAAAAAAGTTTGGCAATATAAGCCAGTTGGTCGAAGAGATGTTGGAAGACCAAGGAACGATGGTCATGTAACAACATTTAACAAATAAACCCTTTGAGATCGGAACAGGCGTTTCGCCTATGCCCTCAAGGAAGAGGAAGAAATAATTTTTTCTGTTGTCGTAAATCAGCGTTTTTAATTATTGAGAAATTGCTGTTTATTAACAGCAAAGATTATTTGAAACCAAATTTTACAAACTTTTTCAATTATGTGTGAGGCAATCACAGTGATAATTGGAATTTCTGTGAAGCTAGCCATTGCGCCAATGCACAGATAAATAAAGATTTCAAGTAGTAGTAATTTTCCACTTTCATTGTTGACACTGAACTGTACATACAAAGTTCTGTTGAATGATAGCTATGACCTCCGACAGAGAGGATTCTTGCGGGAGACAATATTGTCCACCGGGTGTGTATATTGTCACCAGGTTGTGAACTTCATATTAAAGCCACAAATTACAAATTAAAAAAGAAGAATTTTTACCATGAGAGCACAGGTCTTTACAAATTTTAGCATGTAGTCGCTTACATTATCTTCTAAAGTACACCAAATATACTAAATATGACGATTTTTAAAATATTCTAAAAACCGGTTTTGAGAAAATTTCAAAAACCATAAAAATTGCACGTAGGCCCTATAAAATACTACTTCGGATTAACCGATTTTGATAACAATATTAACTGAAGTTTGAAGTTTGTACGATATTCTTTCTTTAAATATTTTGTTCACACATACCCAGACATACAAACACACACACCATTGGTATAAACATGTTTTATTTTGTTCAGAACGTCCAAAACCGTGTAGCCAATTCCCGGGTAAAATAAGATTTCAAAAATTGACATGAAAATAAATGTAGGGTAATCCTTCCCTTTATGTTCATATAGGGCAAAAAAAGAAAAATTTAAAAGAAATTACTATATAAATTTAGGTCCGAAAGAACTTCGTTAGCGAGTTACGGCTGGCGAAATACTTCATCCGAAATTAAGTCATCCCGGTAAAATGAGATCAAACTGAAATTTGTAGTGCTCAATTAAGAAGAATACAGTTGTAAATACATCAAACGTCTAAACAACACACTGAATATCTGAATCTCTTGAATCTCTTGTTAGCACTGAATCTCTTGGACAACAGCAATGATGTTCATAGACTGAAACGTGCTACAGTACTAGATCTCCCAGGGCGATTCTGATAGTGTGATTTTTAAATTGTAAATAATATAATGTTAATATTCTGTAGATGACTGTCGTGTTTGAGTGTGATTGTTGTAAATAACTGAATGAACATTTTTAATTATCTCCAGTAAAGTTCGGTGTACATTTATATTTTGGAATAATGTGCTTATTATTTATTACTTCTTATTTTGTTTTTTTTACGTTTCAAAAGAGGTTTTGGTTATTTTTTTATTTATAATTATTTAAAAAAAAACACTATTTATCTAATTTTGATTGTAAATAATAATTAAGAATAGTATAATATGTTTTAATGTTATTATTTGTCAATTGCACCAGTGGGTTGTAATTTTTTGACGAGTTCTAATGGATAAGTTGAATTTACTGTTACACAACAGACTATGCATTAAAAAATAGTTATGTGGCAAAAATTAAAAAGAACACTAGTTAGTATCGTTTGGTTTTTAACCATTATTAGCCATTCATTTTCAGCCAAGTTTCACTTTGGTTTTAATGGGGTTGAACAATATTATTGGTTAATATGAAAATAAAAGAGAAATCAATTGATATTGAAATAAAATATTTACTATAAAATATTACAGAAAATATTTTCGTTAATTACGAAATTGATATGGATTAAAGATAAATCCATTCGAATTATAAAGGTTTAATACATAATGGTTTACTCTAATATTATGTAATCTGTAAATGGACGTATGTCATTAATTCGTACGAATTATGATCGTTCCAAATAATAATTTTGTAAACGACAAATAAAATCATGACAGAAAACGTTATTTATGCGCCGGGGTTTAATCAAGTGTAACAATTAATAATTTAATGAGCATTAAATCATATTAGACCTACAGATATCAACAATCAGTTTAATCATGAGTAAGCAATGTAAAATAAAAACCTTAACCAAATTTTAATCATGAGTGAATGACGCTTAATGAAAGTCATCCTTCGTTGAACTTAAAAATTCAGAAAGTCACTTCTTCTTCTTCTTCTATATGCCTGCTCCGCGTCGGTGATTGGCGATCATCATCATGATTCTAACCTTGGAACCAGCCGCTCTGAAGAGTTGAACTGAGATGGTCCCAAACCACTCCCGCAGGTTCCCCATCCAAGAAATTCTCCAAGAAAGTCACTAATTGATCATAAACTAAGCTCTGTAGACAAAATTTTTTCATAAATATGTAGGTTTTTTTGATTCTCTAATACTTAAGTTAAAAACATTTTCTATCGTAAAATTCAATAATATAGTCGCAACCTTAAAAAATTTCATTTTTTACTTATTTTATATTGAGAAAAATACAGAAAATTCTGATTGACATGATTAAGCTTTATAAAAAAAATTGTTTAAGTAAAAGTAGTAGAGCGGTTTTTAATTTTCAACAAATTTTACGGCATAGGTTTTTGCTTTAAAATGCACATTAAGCCAAAAATCTTTAAAAAAATTTACTAAAAGAGCACAGCCTCCCAAAATTTCAGTAGACATGTTTTCTCTTATCTTGTAATCTTGTTATTCCCTAACTAACACCGGTTTTTTTTAGTTTACTTAAATTCACATCAACAGCTCGGTTATTATCAACTATGATGAGTTATGTAACTCGAACAGTTGGTATTGCCTTGTGAAAATTTCTAGACCCTAGCCGGGATTCGAATCAGGGAACCCCACGTTGTAGGCTAGCGCGTTAACTACTACCCTACGGAGGCGACCCTCCTCTACTTTACTTTTTAACAGTTGCAATTTTAATATATAAAATTAAAAATAAATAATTTAGGTTATTTAATCTCTTTTGTAGTCAAGGAATAGGAAAATCCTTTAACATTTTCCTCCTCCTCACTATCACTTCTTTCACCCCTCCCAACACATCTCGTTAACTTTTTCTTCTTTCTTCTTCAACGAGAACAATTTTTTTGTTTTCTTATCCCTAACGTGTGTACGTTGCAACCTGTTGAATTGAGAACAATAAGCAACCCCATGACCCAATGAGATGACCATGATGAGTATGATGTTTAACTGAGTTGTAGTCTAGTACAGACTCAGGCCGACCATTCCTGAGAGAGTATAGTTAATCAGACCCCAATCATAAAAGTACACCGGTAATCACTGTCTAGTATCCAAATCCGTATAAAAGTAACTACCTTTAGCCTACAAGGATTTCAACCAGGAACCTTCATCTCCGAAAATCAGCTGAAAACGACTTTACCTCGAGGCCAAGCAGGTAGGTCAACGAAAACATTAACAAAATTTTAATCTCAAATTAAAAATAACATAACCGATAGTAAATTAAAGTTATAAATAAATTAAAACAAGTTCTAAACAACCAACGATAGTCATAAACATTCTGTTGTAATATTAGAAGTTTAATGTTATTGATTTGAAAAATAACTAGGTAAACTAAACTAACTATGAAACCAGTTAGTTGTACATAATATGGATAATAAATAGGTAATCCACCTACTTAATCCGAATACAATACAAAATGTATTCGTTCATAATATTGTATTGTTAATAGATGTAGATGAAATTGTCATTGATTTATATGGAGCGAAAATAACAATATAGAATAAAATGAAGTAAAATAAAATGGAATATCAAGCAACCTTATTTATGTCATCGATTTTATTTCATCTTCATGAAGACGATGCAAAAGTATAAACGTAGATATCCATTTAGATATCCGCATGAATACGACTACCACCTGATAGAAAATTCAACTGTATTGACTTATACACGCATATATGCATGCATATTTTCTATTCAAATAAGATACACTGGGTGGTCCACAAATATTTACTTGTTTTAGGTAGTTTAAAAGCTGCGTATATTTTGAGAAGCTAAACAGGTGGATAGAGGTATTAAAATATCATGACATTTTGCCGAGTGATCAATTAATAGGTTTCTATTTAAAAATTATTATATTAATTACCTATTATATATTATATTATTATATATATTTATTATTATTATTATTATTATTATATTATTATTATTTATATTCTATTTTGTGAGAAAGTTTAATTTATTGCTTCTAAGAAAAGCAGTTCGATTTCAGAAACTTATTGTCTCTAGAACAAGGTAGAATTCGATGATTATTTTTTTATCGACTTAATTTTATTTTATTCGACAGTATTACTGTTTATGTTACATTCAAAATATTTTTGTCAGTACATAAGCTTTTGTCGGTGAGTAGTCAGTAGTTACTACTTAAAAGTAATAATCTGACTACAGTGAATTGTCTATGGTTTGAGTGACTATTGAATTGTTAAGTAAACATTTAGAGTTTGTTTGAGTTATTCTTTATGAACCGTTTCAGTCCGATTATGAAATATATTGAACTACGAGTAACTAGTGTATAATAGTGTATAATAGTGTATAATAGTGTGCAGTTGCGGTTTACATAAAATTAGTTTAACCCTTTTATAAGGCAGTACTACTGGGAAAAATATATTGGTATGTTGTGAAATGTTAGATTTCGCTGTACAAGGACTTGAATTATGTATTTATAGTGCCAGAACCTGCCCATAACAGACAGGTGGAGTGTCAAATTATTTACACCCAATCTGTTCGTTGCAGGGCTAAAATAAATTGTTCTGTTTCTTATCACATGGCCAGCCAATTAAATGACTGAATCATTTAAGAACAGAAGAGGTAGAGGTGTAAAAGACACTAATCAGAGTTATCTCCTCTGAAAGTAATGAATTTCATTATACAGCCAGACCCTGTGGTGAATGAAGTGAAGGTGTTATTTGCAGAGTGGAAAATATGTGCTTTTCAGAGGGCCCGGCATGCTGATAAGCGTACTTTTCCACTCAGTGAGGAAGGCAATGGTAAACCACTTCACTCCTCGTTTTACTTAGTAAAACCTCTAGAGGTTCAAACCAGCCTTTCGGCTGTTGACCTAAACAACAGTGCCAGAACAGTAAGATATTTTGGTTTTTAATGTTGAGCCTTGGTAAGTATTGCCTAGTTACCAAGGAACGTTTATTGAAATGGAAATCACATAATGTTTAGTGGTAAGAGTGCTTATTAAAACAACTTGTAGTACTATGTAAAAAAGTGTAGAATAACTTAACTTAATATTAGCATGAATGCTTGCTTTCCTGAAAAATTAAAAATTTCTAAGCACTGTACAAAAGTAACAACAAAACAAAGCAGTAGCGCATGCTGGTATGAATCCTTCCACATTTGTGCAACTTACGATAAAAATGGTCGCTGGGCAATAATTTCAAAACGTGGATAACCTACTTTACTTACCAGAGAACATAACACCATAAGATGCTAATAAGGTTCAACTGCGTAGCTTATTCTTAAATAAAATCGACCTTATTGCCAGTGGTAAGTATACTTACCAAAGACTTATAAGTGGTAGTCTTAAATTATTAAACTTTTGTAATAAATTTAATTTACTATTAGGATAAGAGTAATGTATTGCAATTTACTAGCAGTTATAACCGTAATAACTTAATGTGATTAATTAATGTTTTTAGTGATGATGCCTATACAAGCCTTTGCATGTGCACAGTAATAATATGAGGTAAACACAAATGAAACATTCAGACCTGACCGGGAATCAAACACGGGAGCACCGATATTGAGTCCAGAAACACTAAATTCAGTTGTACTGCTCCAGAGAACCAACCGTTAATTAGTTATTTGTTAATTTTCGATTTTATTTGTTAATTATTGATTTGTTAATAAATTCGTGTCATAAGTTTAAAAGTAAATTTTATTATTTATTAACTACCAGATCCCGAAACAACCTATAATAACCGTTATAATATGAAATATGATGATGTGAAGACTAACTACTTTTATAAATGTTTATATAATTAGATTTTCATGACAGATTTCTTAGATTTGATTATAATAATTTATAATAAAATTAATTCTAATCAATTAACTACCGTGTAAGGAACTAATTAACAGATAATTGTACAAAAGAGGAAGAGGTTACAGTCTTGTCTTTCACAAGTGTTTAAAAATGTGACAAAAATTTAACATGAAATTATTTAAGAAGTTTAAAATATTTAACTTGATCATTTATATTTTACTTTTAATTTTGTTGGACGTCAGAAGTATTTTATTTCTTGTTTCATCTCTCACTTTCACTTTTTTTAACATCAGAAATATATATATATACTACTTTCTCTTTTATTTTCAACTCTCACTATTTGTTTGATGGCAGAAGTAATTTTTTTAACTTTCATTTTTTGTTACACGTCAAAAATATTTTACTTTCTTTTTTATTTTCAACGATCACTGTTCGTTTGACGGCAGAAGTATGTTTTTAACTTTCACTTTTTGTTTGAATATACGTCAGAAATATGTCACTTTTCTCTTTTTGCAGTTCCACTATTTCGGTTACATTCTATTTCAAAATTGTGTGTTATATTTACCTTGGCAAGGTAAATGTAACACTTGCCGGCCACATTGGCGTAGTTAGTAACGTGCTCGCCTTTCAACATGCGGTCTTGGGTTCGAATCCCATTCAGGCATGGCATATTTTCATACGTTAAAAAATTATTTCATCCTTCACCATCTGCATTAGCAGTAATTGCAAAACAGTCGGATGTTAAACCAACAAAAACCCTTAGCAAGTAATACTAAAAGTTTATATTCATCAAAATATATGAAGCGAAACGTAGAATAATTATCTGCTAGGTGGCCTGTGGAAGGCTTCAAAAAATATCAGCGAAGTGACCTGCCGATTGGAAATAGAAAAGTTTTCAACCTTATTTGTATTGCCGGTTGTTACCTACTGTGCTGAAATATTTAGCTACTGCTCTTTAAGAGAAATCGAATGACATATCTTTATTACCAAATTCCATCTTTGATTTCTTGACTTCTGGTTTTTGGCCACTTCCGGTTGAAATCGGAATTTAAACCCAATGATTTCTGTATCTACTTTTGTGGAATTGAATGCCACTTTTTTATTTCCAAATTCTGACTTTGATTTTCTAACTTCTTGTTTTGGGCCACTTCCTGAACTACAAACCCAATCCAGCTCTCCTAACTTTTTTCGTAAATTATGAAACTTAAAACCATTTGTTACTATCTCTTGTATTGTCGGACATCTGGGGGTATGAAGGCCGGACGGATGGACATAGGAAAATTATAGATGTTTTAAAAATTTAAAGATTATAAAAAATTGCCACCAAAAGGAAAAATCAATATTATTATAGTTATTTAGGTCAACAGCCAAACGGTTGATTTGAACCTCTAGAGGTTTTACTCAGAAAAAACAAAGAGTGAGATGTTTTACTACTGCCTTCCTCACTTGGTTAAAAGAGTATGTTTATCAGCATTCCAGGGCCTCTGCAACGCACTCACTTTCCACCCTGCAAATGACACCTTCACTTCATTCACCACAGGGTTTGGCTGTATAGTGAAATTCATTACTCTCAGAAGAGATAACTATGTCTTTTAAACCTCTATCTCTTCTGTTCTTAAATACTTCTGTCATATAATTTACTGGTTATGTAATAAGAAACAAAACTGTTTTTTGTAGCCCTGGAACAAACAGATCGAGAGCAATTTAACTCTCCACCTGCCCGTTATGGGCAATATTATTGTAGATAGAACGACAATAAAATATTCATATTCGATTTTATAAAAATATTTTACATTATGTAGATCTAAAACTAAAAATTTTAGTTTTTTGTTAGTTTTTGAAACGTTATTTAATAACGTTTCAAGGTTTTTTGAACTTCTTATAGTACAGACTATTTGAAAAAAAAAATGAGAGAAGAGAAATATCAAAAGGGTTAATACATTTACGAGGGACAGAGAGGAAAAGAGTATGAAACAGAATGGAAAAAGAAGATGAGAAAAGAGAAAGAGATATTCATATAATGAAATAGGTTGAGCTACCTAATGTTATACTCAATCGACACGTAACATGGTTTGCTGAGTCTCAATGTCAGAGCCACAGTCAGTGTCATAGATAAAAGGAACGATTGATTGTTTCAATTCGGAAAATTCTCACCTTTCATGATTCACGAACAAAGACAGAAAATATTGAAACAGAAATATTGAGTTCATTGATTCAATCATTCTATTAATCAAAATAATATGAGATAATTGTATTTCTATTTAAATTTCAATGTCGATTTACTCTTACCATTATTATTATTTAAAATAAAACCTTACTTTTTTATCGATGTTCAGAATGATTCGAAAAGAAAAAGAGTAATTTTCTAGACGAATTTAACGTTGATAGAATAATATAAAACTGTTTAAACATAAATATTAGTTATTATTGAAATACGAGTTGATTTCAGGCTTGAATTACTGAATTATTATTGAATTACTGGTTGCACAATAGGCTAATACAGATGATGAAGTATTGTGGATAAAATTAGTGATATTCACTAAAACTAAACGAAAATCGAACCCGGGATCGCTGGTATAGAAGCCGATTACACTGACCACTCCAAAGGGCTGCTCTGTTGGGTTGTGTTGTTTAGGTCAACAGCCAAAAGGCTGGTTTGAACCTCTAGAGGTTTTACTAAGTAAAACAAGGAGTGAAGTGGTTTACTATGCCTTCCTCACTGAGTGGAAAAGTACGCTTATCAGCATGCCGGGCCCTCGGAAAAGCACATATTTTCCATTCTGTAAATGACACCTTCACTTCATTCACCACAGGGTCTGGCTGTATAATGAAATTCATTACTTTCAGAGGAGATAACTCTGATTAGTGTCTTTTACACCTCTACCTCTTCTGTTCTTAAATGATTCAGCCATTTAATTGGCTGACCATGTGTTAAGAAACAGAACTATTTATTTTAGCCCTGCAATGAACAGATTGAGTGTAAAAAATTTGACACTCCACCTGTCTGTTGTGGGCAGCCTGTTGGGTTACCACTAGTCAAATATTTTGCTCTAATATCTGTTCCAATGGAAATTTATAAGATTATTTTTTTCATATTTTTAGAGTTAAATTTTAAAACTTTTGGTGTTTTCATTTAATTTTTTGTTTCTTTTACGCTTTATAAAATATATATAGACTAAGGAAGGGAAGTATTGTTTTCATGTCAATTGTTTTGTAAAATTAGTGATATTCACTAGACCTAAACAAAAATCGAACCCGGGATCGCTGGCATAGAAGCCGGTGTTACACTGACCACGCCAACGGGCTGCCCTGTTGAGTTACCACAAGTCAAATATTTTGCTCTAATATCTGTTCCAATGGAAATTTATAAGATTATTTTTTTCATATTTTTAGAGATAAATTTTAAAACTTTTGGTGTTTTCATTTAATTTTTTGTTTCTTTAACCCTTTATAAAAATATATATAGACTATGGAAGGGAAGTATTGTTTTCATGTCAATTGTTTTGTAAAATTAGTGATATTCACTAGACCTAAACAAAAATCGAACCCGGGATCGCTGGCATAGAAGCCGGTGTTACACTGACCACGCCAACGGGCTGACCTATTGAGTTACCACAAGTCAAATATTTTGCTCTAATGTCTGTTCCAATGGAAATGTATAAGATTATTTTTTTCATATTTTTAGAGTTAAATTTTAAAACTTTTGGTGGTTTCATTTAATTTTTACTTTTATTTACCCTTTATAAAAAAAAATATATATATATAGACTAGGGAAGGGAAGTTTTATTTTCATGTCAATTTTTTCAAGTTTCAAATTTTCACCATAGTAAATACACGATTTCAGGATCCCTGAAACCAAAATAAAATGTTTTTAACTATTGGTGCGTGTGTGTGTGTGTGTGTGTGTGTGTGTGTGTGTGTGTGTGTGTGTGTGTGTGTGTGTGTGTGTGTGTGTGTGTGTTGTGTGCGTGTTGTGTGTGCGTGTGAGCGCACGCGTGGGTGTGTTAACAAAATATTATCTCAAGAACAGAATATCGTACGAAGTTGAAATTTAGTCCGTAAGGGATAACAAGAGGACTCGACATTTTCATCAAAACTATAGTAACTAGTAGCTATAAGTTTATTTTATTTAATTTTCATTTATATACAATTTTTTCAAAAGTGGCATCTACGATTTTATTTAAATCCTTTATTTACTAAGTACATTTTTTGTGCTCTACAAGATATAGCATGATTCCTGAAATTCGTGGGGGCTTTGCTCTCATGATAACAATTGTTGTTTTTAATATTGCGGCCTTAATACGCATTCTAGGGCAAAAATGTATGAAATTAAAGTTGTAGAACATTTAAAAAACGACAAAATTTATTGTAAAACGCTTAGTTTAGCGTCAAGTAACGACTTTCTGAATTAAAAAAAAATGGTAAAAAACGGGATATTTCAATATTGCGGCATTAGTATGCACTTTACAACAAAAATTAATAATTAAAGTTTTAGAAATTAAAAAGTCTACAACTTTTATTTCAAGCTTTTGCTACTACAGGGACTAGTTAAGCAACAATTAACCCAGTTATTTCCCGTATTTTTAAGTCGAACAGAGGTTGATTTTCGTTTTGGGTCATTCACTCATGATTAAAATAAATCAAATATTAATGTTTTTAATTTTAAATTGTTTACTAATGATTAAACATAGGTTCAGTCCCTGTATGGTTTTTTATTTTAATTGGCAAGAGAAAATCGTGTTAGTGTCACACCAGATTTTTTTAATGTAGATTAAATATGTATTTCTTAAGCTTTCTTAAATTTCTCTACACTAGACATACAATCATGATGATTTTCTACATGTGCGACCATAATGTTCCTCGACAAAACTCACAAGAAATGTTTAAAAGTAAAGCAAATAATACAGATGTGTAATTTAGAAAATGCATGTAAAATTGTAATTCTGTCACCGAGAATTAATTTAAACAAATTTGTGAATTTTCTACAATATTATGGAATAAAATTTTGGTAGTAGATTAGTTACCAGCTCGTATCCTTTTATTTGACTACCAAAGTGTTCGTATAAAAATATATTCTTTCAGCTACAAAACATTTTGTTACCTCTAGCGCAAAATGTTAAGCTTCACAAAACAAAAACACAGATTTATTGATTAAAAACAAAGCTTGGTTTGTTGACACTTTAAAATTGGATTTAAAAATCCTTTTACGTTCGCTTCTGTTTTCAAATCCAACTAAATTAAAAAGTCTGTGAGATAGTGAAATACATCTGAGTGAATGCCTGTATCTACGTAATTAAAGCTACACCTAATTATTTAAATAGCTTTTTTTAAAATCTGCTAAAAAAGTTAATTCCAATTTTTTTTCTAAGAATTAAACTACTTAAAAGTAGCCTATTGTAGCTATTTAATGTGATCAGAATTTTAGTTTTTTTATTAAAACTTAATCTATCTAATCCATTCTCACGGGTTTTTTTTAAATTTTTTTTCAAGTTTCATTAAAAAAAATTAAGTTCCAATAATATTATATCAGCAACAAATCAAGTACTCATTAAAAAAAAATTTAAATGCCCTAATTAATCTCATTTAACAATAGTTAAACAAACAATTAAATTATTGAAGTTACTACTTTTTTGAAGTACCTGGACCGGTTTTTTTTTGCTTGAGAAAAAACTTTGGTTCGCCATCACGTCACGCTCGGCTATTAACAATTACCATGGAAAAATTACTGATAATTCATTTACAAAAATATTTTATATATAATTTCTTAACAGTAGTCACATCTGCCGGTCAGCCTCGCGACTGATGTTTTTTCTTTTTTAGCTCATCAGCCGAAAGGCTGTTTTTAACCTCTAAGAGAGGCTTTACCAAGTAAAACGACGAGTGAGGTGGTTTACCATACCTTCCTCACTGTGTAGAGAATTACGCTTATTAGCATGCCAGACCCTCTAAAAACCATCTACTTTCCACCCTACAAATGACACCTTCACTTCATCATCACAGAACTGGATGTATAATGAAATTCATTACCCTCAGAGAAGATAACTCTGATTAGTGTATTTTACACTTTGTACCTCTTTTGTTTTTAAATGGTTCCTATTTGGACCTACGGTTCAGTGATAAACGGATCAGCTAAAGTATCTAACATAAAACGTATTCAGACATTCCAGAACAAAACATTACGGATAATCACAGGCTGTCCAACATGTTAGTTACAAAACATTACATAGATACCTTAACATCGAAACGATAGACGAAACAATAAAGAAACTATACAGACTTTTTCACAGCAAACTACACTATCACACAAATTCAGTCATCGTCCGCTCCTCACCTACCACACAACCCACCTAGAAGAGTGAAAAGGCAAAGGAATTGAGACCTTTTGGGAATCGTCTTGAGGGGTTGCCGCTGGACGACTACCTCACACGAGTGACATCAAGAAAATTATAAAAAACTATTGACATTATAACTGCTGGTTGTGTTAAATTGTTACACAGTTTTAGTTTATTTTGCTTAAATAAAGTCAAAAAAAATGGTTCAGTCATATAATTGACCATGTGATGAGAAACAGAACTATCTTTTGTAGCCCTGAAACTAACAAATTGAGTGCAAATAATTTAACACTTCACCTGCCTGTTATGGGCAAATATTCGTTATAACATGTGAAATAATCTTTATTGAGCGTAACTATTTATAGGAAACAATTGATAAAATTTTGAAATAGATATATCCTTCCCAAAGTTTTTATACAATGTAATAGTTTTAAGAAGAACAATTTAAAAATTAGTTTGATCGTAAGTAGAGATGAAGTAGTGTACGAATAGAATGTTGTAGAAGGCGGAGATCCAATTGAAGGCGGTAATAGAAACGATTTGTGGAGAATAGCGAGAGAAATTTTGTTGTCGTTATTTATATAAAAGTTATTTTTCCTATTTTATTGTAAATGGAATGATAGTGATTGCAAACTAAACTGCAGTCGTAGCACAACTTACAGTCTAGTAATTTGTCACCGGCTCACGATTTCTTTGACAATATATTTTAAAGTTGTTGATTTCTTTTAACCGAGTTGGATTGAAAAGTTCACACGAGAAAAGAAGATAACTTATCGGAAAGAGATTATTTGATGATCAAAATGGAACGAGAAGACTAAGGAAAATAAGAGGAACGAGGCATGTTCAACCAACAGGGAAATGTCTATGTGTTCGAGTTTTTGTTGTCTGTTTTTCTGTTCTGTAAAATAGAAAGGGGTTTCAGATCCTGTGGGGAATGTATTTTTCTCCACTAGTAACAGCATTAAGACTGCTCGCGACCCGACTAAAATCGTTCTTTATTTTTGTTGTTTATTTTACGGTCATGTTTTTTCCTCTCGGTTTTCATTTGTGTCCTATTCACCTTTCATTCGGCTAAAATATTTTAGCTTATTCTTTTTCATAAAAATTTAATAAAATTTTCAACTTTTAGATATTAGCCTTTTGTTGATTTCAACCCTTAAAGGGATAGTCAAGTAAAAAGATTTAATTTGTTTGTTTTTATCTCTATTTAGAAACAACTAGAAGTTTTTATTTTTTGCAACCACCAGTACCCTTTATGACAATGTGCTTGTCTAATATCCTGTTTACCTCTTTATTAAGTGTATGCTCCGCATAACTGAAGAGGAGAGGCATACAGTTGTAGAACTAAAATAGATCAGAATAATCTCTCCCATTATCTTTATTTTGAAGTGGCTTCAACACACATAATGGAATTTCTTTTAAATAAAACTACTCTAATTAATTGGTAACTACGAGTACAATCACATAATCATAGCTGACCAAGGACTATCATTAGTATTAGTTGATTATTAAACCTATTGAATCAATCAACAACACTGAGAAATTAGTCAATATTGATTTTAAAAATTAGTCGAACTCAACTTCGTCTAAGTTTGACTGTTACTACTACTACTCATTAGTCGTGTCAGTATTCAAATAATTTTTGTCACACGTTTGAAAGTTGCATAGATTCATCGCCCTACCACTTCATTTAAAAACAATAACAATTAAAAACATTGGCCTACATGAATCTTGTAATATCGTAACAAAATAACAACAAACTAATTAATTATACGTTAGATCTAACTAACAAAATATACACCAATTGGTATCAGTTATTTCATTTATTTTTCTTGTCATCCTTTCTTTACTTTTATATAATTTGCTCGTTGTATTTTAGTACATAGTTGCAAATAAAGTTTATTTATTAAAGAAAAGTTTAAAGTTTAAGTTTATTTATTAAAGATAATAAATAAATTATTAGAGAAATATAGAATTTACATAATTATTTATGTCATACTGGAGTAATAAACATTTCGTTTTACGTACACTGAATTTATAACTGTGTATAAAAATGTAGTTTCGTTAATATGATAATAGAGTCTGTTTATTAAAAAAGCATATTTATTAAGTAATGAATTTTCCCATTTCATTTAATGAGACATTCTATTTGTAGATAAAAGGTTTGTTCGATTTAAAAATTCTTTAATGAAGGAGTTGTAATAATACAGGGTTTAATCCCTTCGGACCAGAAGGTCGATTTTATACGATGATAATTTTCTTTGTGTGCCTGTGTTAAAATGTTAGATGCAGGCAGGATATGGGATGTAGGATGTAGGATGTGTTACCCGCAATCATTCTCCCTAGGGAAGATACATTCCCTCTTTTGGTCATTTGTTTTTCCTCACAGTTGAACAAAGCTTAAAACAAAGAAAAAGTCTAGTAATACGTTGAATTCTGATTTTCACGTATGTATGTTGCATGTAGGCACGTACAAACTTCCTTTACTACTGTTATAATATTTATCTTTTTAACTAATATTAATTAATTATAATTAATATGAATATTCAATTACTTTTAATTAATAAATTATTAATTAATTTAATTAATTACCTTTCTGACCTAGTTTTATTACTGTAATAAATTAATAAGTACCGACACAAAAGTGAAAATAGGAATAGGCTATTTAGGAAAGTAAATTATATTTTTCGTGTCGATTTTTAAAATCAAGTTTTCACGGAAAATACATGATTTTTGGCCCCTAAAATAAAAAACAAGTTCTCTCCTCTTTCTCTCCTCTCTCTTCTCTATCACTCCTCTTCCTCTTTCTAACCCTGTATGTGCGCGCGCTTGCTGTAACAGTTCGGGTGAACAATTTATCGGCCTAAATCAATATATTTTTCATTTTCTTTTCTTTTGACATTTTAATGAATTGAATTTTATTATTTAAAATATATTTTGATAAGAATTATGAATCTACAATAATAGTAAGTGTATGAAGAACGTTTAGTTAAATACACCCATTAATATATGAATTTAATAAATGTTTATCATTGTTAGTAAAATGTTTATTTATAAAGAACAAAAAAAAGAGATTTTCACTGGGTTATTTATGTCGTGAAAGCGTGAAGAGCGGTTGAAATTTAAGACCAAAAGCTGTACTTATTTATATCAATAATTAATTGCAATTACTCGCCAATAAACAACTGGATGTTCATGAATAACTCAAATAAGTGTTACTTTTTAATTTTTAATTTTTTTTTAATTCACCCACATCATTTCTGAGTTACAAGTTTTACATTGGTTTTTGAAAAAATAAAATAAGTTAATTATCATTTTCTAATTAACCCTTTATAGGTCTGTGGTAAGTATACTTACCACTGGCAATAAGGTGAATTTTTACTTTCTCTTGCCTATATGAATATATAGAAAGGAAAGTATTGTTTTCATGTCGATTTTTCGAAATAGAGTTTTCACCGGATCTATACGTTTTCAGACCCCCTGAATCCAAAAAAACATGTTTTTAGCGATTGGTCTGTGTGTGTGTCTGTGTGTGTGTGTGTGTGTGTGTGTGTGTGTCAACAGAATATCTCAAGAACGGAACATCGTACGAACTTGAAACTTAAAACTTAAGTTAAGTACCACTACCGGACTCGACACGAACATTTTCATCAAAATCGGTCAACCGGAAGTGGTAGTTTAATCGTGTAATTTTTCACTTTTTTG
The DNA here is from genome assembly GCA_035578175.1 of Catonia carolina. NCBI lineage: Eukaryota > Metazoa > Arthropoda > Insecta > Hemiptera > Achilidae > Catonia > Catonia carolina. The sequence goes on from JAQMRL010000013.1 coordinate 6,053,431, forward strand.
CGATTTTCTCAAAAACTAGTCCTACGATTTTTTTTTAAATCAACTGGTTTACTACATTTTTTATGCTCTACAATATAGGGTAGGCGCCATGTTTGCTGAAATTCTGCGTGAGGCTGTTTTTACGTAACAACATTTTCTTTTTAAGATTGCGGCTTTAATATGCATTTTAGCGCAAAACGTTATATAATAAAAGTTGTAGAGAATTAAAAATTCTACAACTTTTATTTCAAACAATTTTTTGTATAACGCTTAGTTTAGCGGTAATTTGCGATTTTCTGTTTTTTTTCTCACGAAAACGTGAGAAAAATTGATTTTTTTAACATTTCGGTCTTAGTATGCATTTTACAACAAAAGTGTATATAATTAAATTTATAGAATTAAAAGATCTATAACTTTTGTTTAGAGCATTTTTCTCTACAGAGCCTAGTTTAGCGTGAAAGCGTGATTTTCCGTATTTTTAAGCCAAACTGAGTTCGATTGTCATTTTGCGTCATTCACTCATGATTAAAATAAGGTTATGTTTTTGAGGTTAGTTTTTGTTTATTTCTAATATTTTATTAATAATGTTAGGTTTATTATTAATTATTTGCATTGGCAAGAGAAAGTTGTGTGAGTGTTTCACACCAGATTTTTCTGTTATATAGGGCTACAAGTTGTTTTAATAATAGTATTCTTACCACTAAATATTATGTGATTCCCAGTATACTTACCATTGCTAAAGAAATATCTTACTGTTCTGGCACTAGAAATACATTATTTAAGTTCCTTGTAAAACAAAATTTAGCATTTTACAACATGTAGCCCTATATTATCCCCCATAGTTCTGCCCTATAAAGGGTTAAACTAATTTTAAACACAATAATTTACCAAACTTACAGCAACATTATTATAACAATAGCTAGGAAAAAAATCTGGTGTGAAACACTCACACAACTTTCTCTTGCCAATACAAATAATTAATAATAAACCTAACATTATTAATAAAATATTAGAAATAAACAAAAAACTAACCTCAAAAACATAATCTTATTTTAATCGTGAGTGAATGATGCAAAATGAAAATCAACCTCAGTTTGGCTTAGAAATACGGAAAATCACTCTTTCTCTCTAAACTAGGCTCTGTAGAGAAAAATGCTATAAATAAAAGTTGTAGATCTTTTAATTTTCTATAAATTAAATTATATACACTTTTGTCGTAAAATGCATACTAAGGCCGAAATCTTAAAAAAATCAATTTTTCACACATTTTCGTGAGAAAAAAAACAGAAAATCGCAAATTACCGCTGAACTAAGCGTTATACAAAAAATTGTTTAAATAAAAGTTCTAGAATTTTCAATTCTCTACAACTTTTATTATATAAAGTTTTGCGCTAAAGTGCATATTAAAGCTGTAATCTTAAAAAAACAACGTTTTTACGTGAAAACAGCCTCACCCAGAATTTCAGCAAACATGACGCCTACCCTATCTTGTGGAGAATAAAAAATTGAGTAAACCAGGCGATTTTTAAAAAAATCGTAGGACCAGTTTTTGAGAAAATCGCAAAAAAGTGAAAAATTACACGAATAAACTACCACTTCCGGTTGACCGATTTTGATGAAAATGTTCGTGTCGAGTCCGGTAGTGGTATGTAACTTAAGTTTCAAGTTTGAAGTTCGTACGATGTTCCGTTCTTGAGATATTCTGTTCACACACACACACACACACACACACACACACACACCAATCGCTAAAAACATGTTTTTTGGGTTCAGGGGGTCTGAAAACGTATAGATCCGGTGAAAACTCGATTTTGAAAAATCGACATGAAAACAATACTTTCCTTCCTATATATTTATATAGGCAAGAGAAAGTAAAAATGTGGTTACGAACCTCATTGAAACATATTTCTTTCATAAATACTAATCAATATTTTTGTATTTTTTCTTTTTAAAGCCACATAGCTAATAATAGCATAGATTTCGTAAGCCACATAAATTAAAAGCTACATTAGCTACAAAGCAAAAAATAAGCTACATAGAAGTAGCAGTAGCCGTAGTTTATGTAGTAAACTACATAAGTAACGGGTGAGGCAGTGAATCGGGCGATTTGGCAACACTGCATACAGTCTCCTGTAGTGTGGCTAGGAGAATGAGACTACCGCCATCTTGAAGCGTCTGTTTTACCATTTAGTTCCAATGGAGTCGTGGATAGCTGCACAACTAGCATACGCTGTTAAAGCGTATTATAAAAAAAATTATAGTTACGTGTTCACGCAGCGCGCATTTCGTAATTATTTCAATAATCCGTGTAATGATCCGATACCTTCAGCCCATGCAATAAAAATATGGGTTAAAAACTTCGAAGAAATAGGCTCAACACTGAAGACACGAACTGGAAGCGTAAAAAGTGTCCGTACACCAGAAAACGTCGACAAGGTGCAGGCGGCTGTGTTAAGAAGTCCTAAGCGTTCAGCTCGACGGCATACAATATCACTGGGCATTTCTAATCGAAGTGTGAGGAGAATTTTACACAAAGATCTACAGTTCCATCCGTTTAAAATTCAGTTAGTGCACGCTTTGAATAATATTGATCACGCATCCCGACTTGCTCTTTGTAATCGATTATCGGACATGTTGATGAATGGCAACGCAGATCTTTTCAACAGTCTTTGGATGAGTGATGAAGCTCACTTCCATCTTTCGGGCTTCGTAAATAAGCAGAATTTTTGATATTGGTCACGTGAAAATCCACAAAAAATACATGAAAAACCGCTTCACAGTATTAAAGTGACAGTTTGGTGTGCAATATCAACACAGGCTATCGTAGGACCATATTTTTTTGAGGATGACAATGAACGTGCAGTTACAGTGGATACACAGCGCTATGTTAACATGTTAGAGAACTGTCTTCAACCGTAATTAGTTCGTAATCCGGGTTATCAAAACATTTTTTCAACAAAACGGTGCTACCTGCCACACATCAAGTGCTTCAATTAATGTTTTGCGACGCTTGTTTCCCAATCGTGTCATTTCTAAGAACGGAGACATTTCATGGCCAGCCAGATCACCAGATCTCTCTACATGTGAATACTTTCTATGGGGACACTTAAAATCACGTGTTTTCTAATCTCCATCGCCTCTAGATGTATGGGAACTTAAAGAACGGATACGTGAAGAAGTGAAACGAATTCCTACAGCCATATTATGAATAACCTTCGTGCACGAGTTCAGGAATGTGTGCGACAAAATGGCGGACATCTTTATGATATGATTTTCAAGTAATTTATAAAAAATTGTAAATATGTAAGTACGTATTATTTGGTATATTCTAAATTAATTAAACTACATTTTTTAACTTCCTCACGGTGTTTTCATAATCTCCCCATTCACTACCTCACCCGTTAGATACAAAGAAACATCCTAGTTATATTTTTGTTGTGTTGGAGTACATTTTCTGTCATTTCTTTCCTTGATTCTTCCCAAGTATTCTTTCAATCTTTCTGATCTCTTCTGGCATTCTTCGTCGAAATACACGATTTTCTGTCATTTGGTCGGTCTTTCTATTCAAGTCTTATGTTGTTCAGTTTCATGTAATTTCCAGATTTTCTTTTCAGGTCTTCAAGTGAGATTTGGATTTCGTTCATGTTTCTTTGATCCAATGGGGCTGACATTTTCTGTTTAGGAATAAGTTGGAGATTTTTGCGGAGTCAATATCCTCAAGACAATATTTTATTTCTAAAATACTTTCAGGTTATCGTTAACTAACTAGATATTACCTAAGCAATAGTTACAGAGCGTGCGCACGTATGTCTGTGTGTTAACAAAATATCTCAAAAACAGAGATTTTAGTACCTAATTGTATATTATCAAGGAGCAAAATAATTCATAACCCTAGTTTTTGAAATCAGTTTCTTCTGTTTCATAGCTAAATCTTGATTAGATAAATTAATTTAAGACACCCTTAATTAGTATTTTCAATTTTTAATGAAAACATTAAATCTCTCTTTGGTATAACACGATATAAAAGGAGTATTGACAATTTAAAACTAATTAAAATTATATAACCTGTTTCATCGAAGAAATAATATTAATTACAACTTAAATTAAATTTAACGTAATGAAAATTTATAAACTTAATTACAAGTAAAGTTTCAATCTTACAACCAACTATATAACCTTTTTACTTTATATTAAAACTTAAAACTTACCAAGTACTCTTAGACTTAAAAATTATATATAAAATAATTACACAATACACCTACTTATATACAGTATACTTGCTGTTGTTTAGTTCATCAGCCTGTAGAGGCTGGTTTGAACCTCTAGAGGTTTTACTAAGTAAAACGAGGAGTGAGGTGGTTTACCATGCCTTCCTCACTGAATGGAAAAGTACGCTTATCAGTATGCCGGGCCCTCTGAAAAGCACATATTTTCCACTCTGCAAATGACACCTTCACTTTATTCAACACACGGTCTGGCTGTATAACGAAATTCATTACTTTCAGAGCAGATAACTCTGATTAGTATCTTTTACACCTCTACCTCTTCCGTTCTTAAATGATTCAGTCATTAAATTGGCTGACCATGTTATAAGAAACAGAACTATTTATACGAGGAGGTACCCAAAAGTATCCGGAATAGCTCTGCTGTGGGCGGAGCTTGTGCAGTACAAATTCCCGCCACTAGGCTGTTTGTAGCGCTATTCATTGCCAGTTCAATGCCATTTTGTTCGTTGATCTAGCTTGTTCTGTTCTCGTGCAGTGATTGTTCTCGCTAGTGCTGTTTTGTGCTCGTGTCGTTTTTCATGATGGCAAGTTTTAATGAACAACGTGCGGCTGTGAAATTTTGCTTCTTGCTCGGTAAAAACGCCGCGGAAACAGTTGTAATGTTGAACACAGCTTACAAAGACGACGCTATTGGAAAAACCCAAGTGTACGAGTGGTTTTTGCGCTTTAAAAATGGCGACATGTCGATTGAGAACAAACCTCGTTCTGGACGACCGTCGACTTCCCGAACAGACGAAAATGTTGTGAAAGTGAAAGAAATTGTACGAACAGACCGACGATAGACCATTGACCAAATATCACAGGTTAGTGGGCTATCTTGGAGCTCAGTCCAACGCATTTTAACAGAAGACTTGACAATGAAAAGAGTCGCTGCCAAGTTTGTGCCTCGGGTTCTGACAGACACTCAAAAGGAACGTCGAATTGAAACGTGTAGTGATTTGAAACAACAGCTTGAAACTGATCCAGATTTCATGTCAAAGATCATTACGGGTGACGAGTCTTGGTGCTATGGGTACGACCCAGAAACCAAACAACAATCCAGTCAATGGAAGACTTCATTATCACCCCGACCAAAAAAAAGTCATCAAGTCAGATCGAACATCAAAACAATGCTGATTTGTTTTTTGATGTGAGGGGAATTGTCCATTCAGAGTTCGTTTTACCAGGCCAGACGGTAAATCAAGCTTTTTATCTTGAAGTGTTAAGAAGACTACGAAACAGCATTCGTCGTAAAAGACCTAATTTGTGGCAGACAGGGGACTGGTTTTTCCACCACGACAACGCGCCTGCACACACGGCAATCTCGGTTACCCAGTTTTTGGCGAAAAACGGCATGGTTTTGCTACCACACGCACCGTACTCACCCGATCTGGCTCCGTGTGATTTTTTCTTGTTCCCACGCATGAAAAGGGGCACGAAAGGTCTCCGATTTAACAACGTTGATGATGCCAAGAAAAAAACGACGGATGAGCTGGCAGCCATCACTGAAGAGGAGTACAAAAAATGTTTTGAACAGTGGAAGCACCGGTGGGACAAATGTATTAGTTGTAATGGAGAGTATTTTGAAGGGGATAAGGTTCTTTTGTAAAAAAATTAAAAATAAATAGTTTTAAAAAAAATAATTCCGGTTTCTTTTGGGTACCCCCTCGTATTAGCTCTGCAACGAACAGATTGAGTGTAAATAATTTGACACCCCCCCTGTCTGCTATGGGCAGATACAGTATACTACAGTATACTAATATACTACACTACTACTACTACTAGTATACGAATAAACTACAGTAGGCCTATACAACTTTTCGCGTTTACATGAGACGGAACCCTCCGAATTTTTTGTTGTTAACTTTTGAATATTATGGTTCTGATGGAATATTATAAGAACATAATTTGAAATTAACAGTTTTATTCATCAGAATTCTATAAATCTGAAAAAATAAAACTAACAATTAAAAAATCTGGTGTGACACACTCAAACGACTATCGCTAATGTGAAAAATGAACAATATATCCTATGTTTAATTATGAGTAAACAATGTAAAATGAAAAACATAACCAAATTTTAATCATGAATGAATGACGCAAAATGAAAATCAACCTCTATAGAACTTTAAAATCAGTAAAAACATTAATTTACGCTAATCTAAGCTCTGTAAAAAAAATACCTAAAATAGAAGTTGTAGATTTTTTAACTCCCTATAAATTCTATTACGTACACTCTCGTCGTAAAACACACACTAAAGCCGCAAAATTAAAAAAAATACAGAAAATCACTAATTGACGCTAAACTGAGTGTTATACAAAAAATGTTTGAACTAAAAGTTGTAGGCTCTTAAATTTTCCACAACTTTAATATTAGCCCTACACTTTGGACCTCGGATTCATATTTAGGCCGCAATCTTTAAAAACCATTTTTTCACTAGAGCTTAGCCCCTCCAAAAATTTCAGCAGACATGGCGCTTACCCAATAATATCTGGTTTCATAGTACAATGCTTCATAGTTAAAATGCTAGACAACGAACAGAACGAGCCCGTATTATTTTCCGCCCGTATTATTTTCCAGCCATTAAATTGGTTTAGTGGTAAAATCATCCCCATGAGTCAGCCTTTGACAGCTGATGTACGGAGACGAAGTTTCCATGGTTCAAATCCTAGTAAAGGTAAAATGAAAAACATATGGTTACTTTTATACAGATTTAAATAGTGGATACCGTTGTACTTTCATAGTTAGCGTTCAAGTAATTATACTTTCTCAAGAATTGTCGATCTATGTCTGTATAAGGTTACACCGCATATACAAGTCATACATAATCATCCTCATCTATTAGGTCATGCGGTTGCTTGTAGTTTTAAATTGAATAGTCTACGATGTATACACATTAACTTTAAAAACAAACTTTTAAGTCACTAAAAATAGACCTAATGTGTCGAAAAAACGGTTTAACCCTTTATGGGGCAGTACTACGGGGAAAAATAAACATGGTGTAAAATGTTAAATTTTGTTTTACAGGTAGGCTACTTAATAAATGTATTTCTAGTGCCAGAACAGTAAGATATTTCTTTTTTTTATGTCAAGCCCGGGTGAGTATACTTACCAAGGAATGCTTATAGAAATGGGAATCACATAATATTTAGTGGTAAGAATGCTTATTAAAACAACTTGTAGTATTATATAACAGAAAAATGTGTAGAATAACTTATATTAACTTTATATTAGCATGAATGGTTGTTTTCCTGTAAAAAACTAGAATTTTCTAAGCACTGTACAAAAGTAACAACAAAACAACATGGTAGCGTACGCTGGTATGAATCCTTACCACATTCGTGCAACTCACAAAGCAGATGGTCGCTGCGTGCTAATTTAAATATGTGGATAGCCTACTTAACCAGAGAACATCTATAAAACTATAAAATGCCAGTAAGGTTCAACTGCATGACTTATTCTTAAGAAAAATTGACCTTATTGCCAGTGGTAAGTATACCTACCACAGGCTTATATAAAGTTAAAAAGTCAAAAAAGATATTAAGAAAACCGGAATAAATCGAAACTTGATGAATTGAACCAAATTCAGATAACTAATTGCGGACTTTAAGGGCTTCAATGACACAAAACACCAGGAACACCAGGTGGATAGAAGAAACGAGAAAGACCTACACTGAGTGAATGCTGTAATGTAGGCTGCAAAAAGAGATTCCAGAAACGTTTAAATTCATCTCACGTAGTCTAAAATTGGCTTTTTACGAGAGGAAAAAATTACGTTTAAAAAAAGTATATTTCCAGGTAGTGTTCAGAATATTTTCATAAAGTATCACAATTATTTGAAATTTAACAAACAGCTGATTCGATTAACTGTTATTCAGTTTAAAGGAAATACGGGTTAATTTGTTTAGATTAGTTAAAGACCGTTTAAAAGAACTAAAGCGGAATAATCAACTGAATGTAAATCATATTTAAAATTTCACGGTTTCAAAATAAAAAATTCTTGGTGTTAAAATTGGTCTCTTTCCTTGATATACGTAAAATTAACTGATTAATGTTTTTATATTACTTGCAGGTTATACATACAGGCTGCACCAAAAATTTTGTACGAGAATCTTTATAAGATTATGTAATGAAAAGTTGTAAATGCCTTGACAAATTTCAAGTTCAAAAAACCTTCTTTAATATTTGTAAAATATTCCCCAGAAAATAAACACCGCATATTGTAACCTTATCTAATTTAATAATAATTGTAATTAGAGTTTAAATAATTTCATATTTAGGTGCACTATGAGTAGGCCTAGGTCTTTAGTAAAATTTAATTACTTAAAAGATATATTATAATTTTTTAATTTTTTTAGTCTTCACTTCTGATTATGGAAATGTACATTGAGTTTACAATTTTCGTATGGTGTTTAACGGGTGGTGTGGAATTTACTTTCAGGAAAAGAAGTACCCAGTGGTACCATTTAGAAATCCATTTAGAACTACAGCTGTTGTCTGTTATTCAGACCAAGAGGTTTCTGGTTTATTTTTGCTTTAGATGCCACACAGTTGGGAAATTCCTTTCTGGTCGGTGACGGACTAGTTCGTTTGGATGGTCATCTAGTTTTTCACAAAATTTTCTATAGAAGACCGCAATTACTTCCTTTACTTACTTTACTGTCGTAATTTTTAAATTATCGTAGAGAGTTTTATTGCTTACTACATAGAAAAGAGCGCTAGAAGCAAATCTTAGACTTTTAGTTGAAAGATCTTTAAGTTACTCTATGGTAGAAGTTGTAGAATTGGAGATAATATTACTCTTGGGGTTCTCCGATGTTAATTTTGTGTAGCTCAAAGTAAATAGTACCGTACTCGATCTTAAAAACTCGATATTCTAAAAACTATTTTATAACTAAATGGTACGAGTCACTTAAAATGTCTTTCTTTTAAAACAATAGTCGATCATGACCGCCTCCGTAGTGTAGTGGTAGCCCATTTAAGTATAACGTGAAGGTCCCTGGTTCAATTCGCGGCTAGGGTCTGAACATTGTCATAACCCGCTGTTTCATAACCTACCGGAGTCTCTAATAAACGAGCTGTTGATGCTACCACAGCGTATAGAAGAGATCTCTTCTATACGCTATGATGCTACTTTAAATAAATTTAAAAAACTGATGACACTTTTCTCATTTCTCTTGATAACCTAAATATTTTTTTAAATATGATATTTTTGTAAACACTTCGGGTAAGCTATAAAATAACTTAGAATTTTAAAATAATTATTTTTCTATGAACTAATATATTGTCATTCGGAAACCTGTTTTAATTAACGACTCCCTCTAAACTTTTTTTGGAAAAATCCTTTAAGAAAATCATTTATTAATATGACAAATGTTAATTAATTTTTTAGTGACGCAATAATTTATATAAAAATTATGCCCCACTACAAGCTTGACGCCTCTCCACCACCTTGAAGTGGACTCACTGGAGGGAGATACAAGCAAGCGCGCTGGCCAGCGAGACCCACTCTTCACTCAACTCGCAAGCGGAGAAGAACCAAGAAAGAAGAGCTTCAGCCAGAAGACGAGCCCAGCTGAGACGGGACGCACCATCCCTGGTCTACGCTACTGGTGGCGGACGTTACATTCCCGCACCGGTCAGCCTTCGCCGGCCCGGAGAGAGCTGCCTCGGCCGCACTACCGGCAGACGGCCTACGCCAACCCGACACTGCGGGGCTCTGGGGGCCACGCTGCAGTGGGGACCCAACTGCCGCTGAGGGAAGGCTAGGCCTGAACCCGGTAGCCGAGCCGTCACTCTTCGGGCTCCGCTTCTACCACGCCGGCTCGCCGCTTCCGACCGTCAACAACGGCCCATTTCAGGGCCACCAACACAATTAAACGGCCCTTTTTCAGGGCCACCAATTTTACAGACAAGGTTTTGCCACGGGTCGTTGACAAAAGATACAATAATTTTATGTACTTTGTTACACGACACTTGTTCACTTATTGTAAAAGAAAAAATAATAACAACAGAAATGATAGTTATTTTGTGAGAGAAATAAATCTGGATACTATCCTTTTAATAGGTGAAGAGGCTCTTCACCTACTTCACCTAAATAGCCGTCGCTTCAATATAGACCAACATTTTACAATAGAGGCTTACGATTTAAGAATTTCTGATATGCCGCGTGACGCCCTTTATATTACAAACTCTCATGATTAAGAAATGATTCTCTCAAATTTTAATACGTAAAAGTTAAAAATTTATTTAGCCCATTGTCAGATATACAATAGGCAATAATCCTATCAACTGTAATAAAGAGGGTTAAAATATAATTAAACACTCCGTACGAAGATGACTAATAAAAATTGTCACTGTATTACGTATTACCTAACCAAATTAAAAAATATTATTAGTTTTAATGTACCGTCTTTAAACATGTAAATTAAAATAAAAAAAGGTAACACTAAAAATAACCTTAAAATGAAGAAAATTAAATAACCTTAATTAAGAAAAGGAACTAGAGAGGGTGCAGAAAAGACTAATTTATAAGTTGGAATGTAGATCTGGGAGAAAATTTGATGGCTATGAGGATGCCCTCTCATTCTACGGGCTTCAGAGTCTGAGCACGCGACGTAGAGTGATGGAAGTCCTTTACATTTACAACATTCTACATTCACGAGTTAAAGTTCCGGATATCTCGAAGATTTTTCTGAAGGTGCCTTGCACAGCTTTAAGAAGTTTCAGGCTGTTTGCTGGAGCCACAAAAAGTAAAATAGCTCCAATCAATAGATGTATAGCTACAGCCAATAAAATAAATGGAGAGGTAGATCTGTTTCACAGAGTTGGTAAAAGTAAAGAAAAACTGTACAGGATACTGTGAAGGAAGGCTGTAAATACTGTGTGATCTTTATGTTATTTTATGTATTTTTATGTTATTTGTGTCTATGTGGTGTATGTTAAGCTCAGTGGCTGACTGTTTTTTAGTGAAGAAAGAATGACTACGTAAAGTTATAATGGTGCGGTATACTGAGGCGATATTTTATTGCTGTTCTACTGTACCACATCGCATCCTTGCGACCAGCCATAGTAGTGGGTGGAGACGGCGGGGTGTAGGGAAGTTTGGGGGCCCCCCCAAAAAATAAAAAAAATAATTCGTAAACCATAATCGTAAAGTGCACAAGCTTGACACCAATTGACAACGGCTTTTATGATCACCCAGTGCGTGGTGTATGTTCAAGGAATGACACATAGTATACGAAATATGTGCAGTTGGTTTTTAATCTTATTTACGCCTTCTCATCTTGTCATGGATGGTTTAGCCCTATTTATATTCCACGCCTCTTAAGTATGGCAACAAATGTTAGAATTTTGATTTATTTTATCGTTAATTTTAAAATTATTAACGTTGTTATTTTTAAAGAATGTTTATTTTTTAAACAAAAATACTACTGCTAGAATAAATCATATTTTGTACTTATTAAACCATGAAGATATTTCTCTGCTATGCTCTACCCTATTCTTGAATTATTATTATTGCCCATACTTCCTTTCTTAATAAACCATCCATATATTTTATTATTTTATGTATCTTTGATAGACAATTTATATTTTCTAAGGTCTAAACTTCTGAAAGCTTTGTTCGCATTTATAAAAGTTCTCAGCATTCTTTAAACAGTTAAAGAATATGAAAATAATATTACAGGATGCACAGACATGCCTTTCTATAATAATAATAATCTTTTACTCCGCATATTATAATAGTGTACAACATAAAGGCAAAATACGTAAATCAGTATACCAAATGTAACCTAAATAAAATTACACTAGTCCACCTGAAATTAAAACAATGAAATTAAATTAACTTAAAACAAAATGGGAATTTATTTATAAAATGTGGAACTAAGTATCTTCTGTAGCAAAAGCTGTGATGGAGGATACCATCCATGAAAATACAATGTCAAAGATATACCAAAATATTGACAATTAACAAAAATATACGAGTAAACAATATAAACAGAAATATCTTTTTGTTCTTTTTCTTTATGTTCTTCGTTGAACCACTTATAAATAAATAAATGAATCAAGTTTTTCACTTAGAATTTAATACATTATTTATATGGCAAGTCAAATAATTCGGAGTAGGAAATGGAAAAGTGTATTATGTTCTACTGCACAGAATTTACTTAACGGACTGACAAGCCATTTGCTTGGAATCATCCAGGAAAAGTTAACGTTATTTGTATGTACTATTTTAAACTAATTGGTAATACATATCATTCCTCGTATTTTTCAGTGTTAAAAATCAACTCATAGACCCACCGGGTTGGTCTAGAGGTAAAGTCGTCGCCAAAATCAGCTGTTTAACAGCTGATTTTCGGAGACGAAGGTTCCTGGTTCAAATCCTAATAAAAGTAGTTACTTTTATACGGATTTGAATGCCAGACAGTGGTTACCGGTGTACTTTGATGAATGGGGTTCAATTAACCATACGTTCTCAGGAATGGTCAGCCTGAGTCTGTACAAGACTACACCTCATTTACACGTTATACATATAATCCTCATCTCATTGGGTCATGGGGTTGCTTATTGTTCTGAATTGAACAGATTGCACCGTACACATATTAGGAATTTAAAAAAAATAATAAAAAAAATAAAAAAAGATCAACAGCATATTATATAGTTTTTACGCTCATAAAAATGTAAACAAAACAGGTAAGAAATAGCATTAATAATAATAATAATTACGGTTATGCTACGAGGTCTGTCCCAAATAAAGTGTACCGTTTCTCTTACGGATGAACTAGTAACGTAACACCTTCGTGATGTATTATCAGCGCACAGCCAGTGATCTTGGCTGCCCGTACAAAGTTGTTTCAACTGGATTAGTCAAATCAGTCGTGCTCTACTGTTGGGTATGTAGTCGTGTTTCATAACCTCGATACGTTTGCGATGCAGGAAAATATTGAAAAACGGTATGGAGAGTTGTGGAGAGTTTTATGGATTTCTTATGGAGAGGCTACTCTATTAATAAAGTGGATCAAAGCTTTCAAAGAGGGCCAAGAGTATGTTGAAGACGAAGAAAGCATGCAAGAGCAGATCTAAGGTGAAAACAATGATTGTTGGTTTTTATTGCGCACAAGAAATTTGTACCTCCATAACAGTTAATCACGCTTTTTACAAAAATGTCTTGACAAACTTCGAAAATAGGTCCAACGAGTACAAGGTGACATTGAAGACGATTGATTGCTGCACCAGCGCACACAGTTTTTAATTCGAGAATTTCTGGCAAAGAAAATCATTTCCGTACTTCCACAACTTCCCTACAGCCCAGATCTAACTTTGTGCGATTTATCCCCTCTTCCCAATGATAAAATTGAAGTCGAAGGGTTATCATTTCGGGATGATAAAAAATGTATAAAAGCAGCAACCGTAGAGCTTTAACACTTAAGGAAAATTACTTCCGGTACTGCTATGAACAGTGAAAGAAACATTGGAACACCTGTGTAACTTCCTAAGGGTCATATTTCGAAGGTAGTTGTAATTTCAAGTAGGTACAATAAATAATTAAATAAAACATCATTACACTTACTATTGGGACAAATAATAAAACAATAAAAATTATTATTTTCGTACAAGCAATCATCAAAAATGTGAACAAACACTTTATTCTTGAACGTAAATTGATAAACTTTTGAAATTAAATTAAAAAAATAACCACACGAAAATCAAAACAACATAAATCTAGGCCTACTTATTATAGAAAAACTTAAGTCTATATTTTAGATAGGCACGTTGTTTTTTAAACCAGTAAACGATTATCTGTAACTATGGTCTTATTTGTTGCAGTCCGTTATGTTTTATCTATTTATTCAGTTTTCTCAGGACCTTTCAGCCATCTTTGAACCCATCATTTTTTACTCTTTCTATGATTTTTTACTTACTTTGCATAGATGTCCATCAAAAATTTAGTTTCCTCGAGCTATTTAACTATTTTAACTATTTTTTAGCTATTTGACTCTACTTTATTATTCCTTTTTCTGCCAAATTATAACATTTTTGCAAACAACAGGACGAATTGACAAAAATTATGATTTTCAAGTAATCATTATTTAGAAAGAATAAAATTCAAAAGTAGATTATATGTGGATTGGCAATTCCTGCATAAGTGAAGAAAGCGTTTAACAAAAACAAAATAAATAAATAAAATAAAACACGGAAAGTTCTTCATCGAAGTCGTAGTGATGTCCATGTAATGGAATAGTAACAAACAATGATATCCGGAGAAATTAAAAAATTTGATCTGTGCGAAAATATATTCCAAAAGCATGCATGAAACGAAATAAGAAAACAGTCAAATTTATTTCCGAGAAATCAGCAATACCGGTAATAGAATTCTGGTAAAAAAAATAATGATAAATTAATCTACAAAATAAATAAATTCATAATAGATTCCTAATCGTTTAAAGAAGCCAGAAAGGATATGAGAAAGCCGGAATGTACAGAGAAGACTTAATAAACCGAACCAAATTCAGACACCTTATTAATTAAGGAAAGACAGTACTTTGTATCCCGCCAATGTTAAACTTGCTATTTTTAGGTACATTTTTCACAAGATGGGTAAACGATACGGAAATGAAACTTCACTTACTTTTAGTTGTCGGGATGCTCAAACTGCTGACATTTTCGCAACTTAATTTGTTAAACCATGAAGTTAAAACAGAATGAAGAATATCATAAAATTTTTACAATTTTTTTACGGTATTTTACAAACTAATAATTTTTGTAGCTATTGAGGAAGTCATAAAAAAGCCGGAATATGTGAATGTACAAGGTAAATGTACTGGTAAAAATTTCAGTCAGATAGGTTTACTAGTTTCCGAGAAAAATGTACCTAAATGTTAAAAATCTAAATTTACGGGAACGGGCAAAAACTGAAAAAAGCATAAATCAAAAACAAAATGTACACAAACAAGTAAATTTCCTATCAAAATTTGGTTAAAAAGCTGAACCAACAGCTGTGAGTATTAAAAATAGTAATGCAGATATTTCAAAAACTATAATTCCTTTTGCTCTGAAACGATCGGTATAAAATTATGAAAAATATAAGTTCTTGATGACACGACAATTTTTCTGGGTAAACCTCCTAAAAACTTAATTCTTTCATTAAAATAAATGTTTTTACGTAATATAATGTTTTTGTGGTTATTCTCGGTCTGAACTATTGAAAAACATAAAGAATCGAAATCCGAAATTTTAAGTTTAAACCATCATACAGTCTCGCCTTAAGGGGAGCACTACACCCCGAAAATCAAAAAAAAATTGGTTTTTATAATTTTGGCGCCACTGCCTTCTGTATCTTTTCTGTGTAATTACATATAACAATTATAACTGTGCGATAAAAATTACGGAAACTATGCAGATTTTTGTTAAGTAATGTTTTGACCGGAATTTCTTTTAATTGAGTTAATCTGTGGAAAAATTAAGAGTTGTGATATTTAAAGAACACAGAAAAAGCTGAGGAGGCAATGGAAAGTGTGTCAAAAGAAGCAAGACAAGAGAAAAAAAAGGAGGAAATTATTTGAGGAAAAAGAACAGTCTGGTGAGGATCAACATTATGGTGCAGGCCGATTTTAGGGTACGTAAAACTTTACAGCTCATTTCCCGCAAATTCACTTTTTTCCATAAAGGTACAGTTTTCTCAAAAACTATTTGACTTTGAAGGTTGAAATTTTTTGAGCATGTTTCCCAGTATAATTGTGACATATGGTACTAGAATCATTGCAGTACTATTACTAAGTTCGAAATAAAATAAAAATTTCTACAAAATAAATTAAATTGTTTTTGCATTTTTAAAAAAAATTCTCAAAATGGTATCGCTAGCTCTATATTAATAATTGTAGTACCAGAGCTTAAAAAGATGTCATAGAAAAGGGACAAAAAAATTAAAGCCCTAACTCTTAACGGTTTCTTAGAAACGTGTACCTAAAATGAGGTCAATTTAACATGGATTAGATAGGAGGTATAGTGCTCCCCTTAAGGGGTCCAATGCAAAGCAAAAACAGAATACCTGTTGAACAGAAGAAAGAAAGAAAGAAATCTTAGATACAAAGAACGAATGCTGAAAATATAGGCTGCAAAAAGAGCTTTTAAAAACGTCTAGAGTCACTTCACGAAGCATTTTCTATTCGTTGGAGGTTTTTCTATTCTATTTAAAAGAAGTAACGCAAATCTCTTTGCCCACTCTATAGATGGTCTAAAATTGGCCCTAGGCTATACGCGAAAATTAAATAAATAAATAGATACCTACAGACGATCGCGTAAAGTTGGTTGAATTTAGCTGGTTGGTTAAATAAATTAAAAAGTTGGTAAAGTTTATAACTCTGCCCATGACGGACAGGTGGAGTGTCAAATTATTTACACTCAATCTGTTCATTGCAGGGCTAAAATAAATAGTTCTGTTTCTTGTCACATGGTCAGCCAATTAAATGACTGAATCATTTAATAACAGAAGAGGTAGAAGTGCAAGAGACAATAATCAGAGTTATCTCCTCTGAAAGTAATGAATTTAATTATACAGCCAGACCCTGTGGTGAATGAAGTGAAGGTGTTATTTGCAGAGTGGAAAATATGTGCTTTTCAGAGGGCCCGGTATGCTGATAAGCGTACTTTTCCACTCAGTGAGGAAGGCAACGGTAAACCACCTCACTCCTCGTTTTACTTAGTAAAACCTCTACAGGTTCAAACCAGCCTTTTGGCTGATGACCTAAACAACAACAACAAAGTTTATAACACTGGTCTAAAAATCTATATATATAAAATTCGATGTATGTGTGTGTGTGTGTGTGTGTACGTTCCCCTTTATTTTCTAAATTACTGAACCAATTTTCATGCAGTATTTTTATGTTGTAACTATGATGCCGTTACTATGACGTTTGTAACTATGACGTTTTAGGCTATTGAAACTCTTAAAAAGTTAGCTCTAAAGGGTTAAAAATAATGTTTATGTCCTACATTAAGGCTTTTATGAAGGTAAATTATCTGCTGCTTTTAAACCAGCTGATGTGATTCAAATAAAGATTTGTCATAAATAAAGTCTTAGGATTTAGCAAATAGCGACGTGGTGCCAAGGATTAGCTGGTGACAACATCACATAATAATTTTTATTGTATTTTATTATGTAGATACAATTTTGTATTGTTGAGTATTTTATAAAAGTAAAGTTCCGTGTTTCTTTAATTTGTTTTAATTTTATTTTAATTGGTGAGTGATCAATTGCTTTGATATTTTGCTTTGACTTTTATTTTATTCAACGTAGATTTAAGTTTTTGGTTTTGACAATTATTTTTTTTGTGGTTGTTTTGTTTTGTGTTTTTTTTTCATTTTCAATAATGCCATCAAAAAACATCACTAGAAAGAAAATCTTCAAAAGCAAAAAAACTTCAGAAAGCAAGAACTACTGAAATTTTAAACTGCTACATATTTAAAAAAAAGTGATTACACCATTTTTCACGTGCAACCCCGTGACGGGGCAGGCTAGTTAGAAAACAAATTTGGAACAGAAACATAAATCAGTAAATTTTTATCTATTTTGTGTGCTGAGTCTGAAAATCAAGCCAGTTTTTCTTCATCATCCTCCATTTTTGTTATAAACCCTTGAAAATTGCTAGATAAAATCAAATTTTGATAGTTACCAAGGATGGTGTAAAACATTTGGTAATTTATTACATTTAATATCAATACACATATAGCCTACCATTATGCTTTTAAAAAGAAAACAAAACCCAGTAAAATACAGATATAATGAATTAAACATACCTACAATAAAACTGGAGATTTTGAACTTATAAACTACTTCTTCCTTTTGTGAACATTAATTATAATTAATGGAGTAGTTATTTGGAAATTTAGGTCAATAATTGGGTTATAAGTAACTCTTTTTAAAAGATATATTTTTGGTTATGGAGAGAGACTGTAAAATATATTATGAATACCATATATTATTTCTGTAGAAGTAGCTATCCACAGTACATTATAAGGAACATGATTACCATATATGTTCCCGACTCGGTACCTATATTTCATTTTCTGTTCTAATAATACACTGATTTTCTATTCTATTTTAAAAGAAATAACGCAAATCTCTTTGAAAAATGTTCAGAATAAAAGATAGCATTTACCTTAGCTTGGAACGGATTTCTAAGAGGAGTTCCGTTCTTTATTTATTTTTTTTCCCAAAATGAGAAACCTTTCTTTTCTTTTGTATCCAGTTAGTGAAGGATATGGGACCAACCCAATTTAAACAGCGCTCTACTTTCCCAATTTTGCTTGCTTAAAAAGAAATACTCTTTTATTTTTACTCATATAGGTCGATATAGCCTATAAATATATATATACAAACGTTTAGATATCTTGTTTGATTAAATACGACAGGACTTCATTTTAGTCTAGTTCTTGTAATAAATATGAACTAAGTTTGTACAAGTTATTAAATTTGCTCTCCATATAATTTGCCCATAACAGGCAGGTGGAGTGTTAAATTACTTGCACTCAATCTGCTAGTTCAAGGACTGCAAAATATGTTGTGTTTCTTCTCACATGGCCAGCCAATTATATGATTGAAGCATTTAACAACAGAAGAGGTACAGGTGTAAAAGGCACTAGTCAGAGTTATCTCCTCTTGAGAGTAATGAATTACATTATACAGCCCAGACCTAGTGGTGAATTAAGTGAATTTATCATTTAAAGAGTGGAAAAAAGATGTTTTTCCGAGAGCAAGGCATACTGTAACACCCACAAATATTCCTGCTAAGAGTGACGACTAACTGTGACTTTTAAAACGTCACAATATTGATATACATACTTTTCATCTTCATGAGAAAGGCATTGTAAACCACCTTACTTAGTAAAGCCTCTAGAGGTACAAACCAGCCTTTCGGCTGATGACCAAAACAACAAATCCATATTAGAAGTAATACCGATTCATTAATTGACATTCCAGTTTTTAATTAATC
Source organism: Catonia carolina (assembly GCA_035578175.1). Classification (NCBI taxonomy): domain Eukaryota; kingdom Metazoa; phylum Arthropoda; class Insecta; order Hemiptera; family Achilidae; genus Catonia; species Catonia carolina. The sequence goes on from JAQMRL010000013.1 coordinate 6,072,672, forward strand.
AGTCGAAGTTATTGTGACATTTAACTTCTTGTTATTTAAAAACGCTTAAAAGATGCTAGGACTGACTTTTACTTTCTCTTGCCTATATGAATATATTATAGGAAGGAAAGTATTGTTTTCATGTCGGTTTTTAGAAATCGAGTTTTCACCGAATCTACACGATTTCAGACCCCCTGAATCCAAAAAACGTGATTTTAGCGATTGGTCTGTATGTGTGTGTATATACAAAATATCTCAAGAGCGGAACATCGTACGAACTTGAAACTTCAAACTTAAGTTACATACCACTACCGGACCCGACACGAACATTTTCATCAAAATCGGTCAACCGGAAGTAGTAGTTTATTCGTGTAATTTTTCGTTTTTTTGCGATTTTCTCAAAAACTGGTCCTACGATTTTTTTTAAAATCGCCTGGTTTACTCAATTGTAAATTCTCTACTAGATAGGGTAGGCGCCATGTTTGCTGAAATTCTTGGTGAGGTCGTTTTCACGTAAAAAAGTGTTTTTATAAGATTACGGCTTTAATATGTATTATAGCACAAAAATGTATATAACAAAAAATGTAGAAAATTTAAAATTCTAGAACTTTTATATCATATATTTTTTTGTATACTGCTTAGTTTAGCGGTAATTAGCGAATTTCTGTTTTGTCTCACGAAAACGTGTGAAAAGTCGATTTTTTAAGATTACGGCCTTTCAGATTACGGTCATTTTATGACAAAAAGGTATATAATCAAATTTATAGAAACTTAAAACATCTACAACTTTTATTTAGATCATTTTTCTCTACAGAGAGTAGTTTAGTGTGAAATAGTGTTTTTCCGTATTTTAAAGCCAAACTGAGGTTGATTTTCATTTTGCGTCTTTCATGATTAAAATAAGGTTATGTTTATGGAGGTTGGTTTTTTGTTTATTTCTAATGTTTTATTACTAATGTTAGGTTTATTGTTAATTATTTGCATTGGCAAGAGAAAGTTCTGCGAGTGTTTAACACCAGATTTTTTACTTTAATACTGTAATTTATGGATATTAGGAAAAGAAAGTATTTTATCATGCCGATTTTTCGAAATCTGTTTTCACTGGAAATACGAGGTATGACTATTAAATAAGGAGACTGACGTTGTAAAAAATTTTATTTTAATTCTATACATAATCACTTATTGTGACCTTCAATATACACACCTTCTCTCTCCCTACAACGCTCCACGCGAATTTTCCATTGTTGGAAACAGTGCTGGAAGTCATCTTCTGTCAGCTCCTTCAGCACACGTGCCGCTTCCTCTTTTACAGCTTCCACAGACACAAATCATCCCTTTTAATGCAGATTTCACCTTAGGGAACATGTAGAAGTCACATGGTGCAACATCTGGTGAATAAAGTGGATGTTCTAACACTGAGATGCTGTACTTGGCTAGGAACCTCTTGACAGATAACGCGGAATGAGCTCGTGCATTGTCTTGGTGGAGAAACCATGTTTGTAATTTTACATTTCGAAGCGTTTTTTTCTTACTCTTTGACGCAGTTAAAAAAGTACCTCAAAGTAGTAATACTGATTAATTGTTTGACCTTCAGGAACCCAGTGAAGGTACTTAATTCCGTGGATATAAAAAAAACAATCATCATTACTTTAAATTTTGACTTCCTCATTCGAGCTTTTTTGGCTTTCGGTGAAGTTCAGTTCTTCCAGTGCATGGATTGGCGTTTCGTTTCCGGATCATAAGTAAAAAACCACGTTTCATCACAAGTTATTATCTTCTACCTGTTCTATAAGGTGAAATCTGCATTCAAAGGGACAAGATTTGAGTCTGTGGAAGCTGTAAAAGAGAAAGCGGCACGTGTCCTGAAGGAGTTGACAAAAGATGACTTCCAGCACTGTTTGCAACAATGGAAAATTCGCATAGAGCGTTGTAGGGATAGATGAGGAGTGTATATTGAAGGTGACAATAAGTGATTATGTATAAAATTAAAATTAAATTTTTTACGTCAGTCTCGCTATTTAATAGCCGCACCTAGTTTTCAGTTCTTCTCTTCTATCTGTTCTTCTAAACCCCCAAAAAACATGTTTTTAGCGATTGGTCTATGTGTGTACTTTGTGTTCATGCAGAACAAAGCTCCTTGTCACAAAGCTAGATCAGTTATATAAATTTTCTTGGAGAAAATAATTGAAATTGTTTTCTGGCCGGATAATAGCCCTGATGCAAACCCGATAGAGAAACATTGAACATTTTTTTTAAAATATACAATCACTACAAAGACTGATTCTATAGCTGCATATATCAAAATATAGAATAAGAGATTAAGAAATTCATAGAAATTGTGAATCATTCATAATAAGCATGCTAAACCGCTAAAAATTATTATAAATAACAAAGGCTTTTGTAATAAATATTAAAAGTTGTAAAAATTATGTCATTAAAGAAGTAACCCACCGGAATAGTCTAGAGGTAAAGTCGTCGCCAAAATCAGCTATTTAACAGCTTATTTTCGGAGACGAAGGTTCTTGGTTCAAATCCTAGTAAAGGTAGTTACTTTTATACGAATTTGAACACTAGACAGTGGTTACCGGTGTACTTTGTTGGTTGGGGCTCAATTAACCATACTCTCTCAAGAATGGTCGGCCTGAGTCAGTACAAGACTACACCTCATTTACACGTCATATACATCATCCTCATCTCAGCCGGCCGCACTGGCGTAGTTGGTAACGTGCTCAGCTCTGATCATGTGGTCTTTGGTTCGAATCCCATTCAGGCGCGCGGCATATTTTCATACGTTACAAAAACTCATTTCATCCTTCACCGTCTGCATTAGCAGTAATTGCAGAACAGTCAGACGTTAAACAAAAAAAAACAATCCTCATCTCATTGGGACATGGGGTTGCTTATTGTTCTGAATTGAACTGATTGCAGCGTATGCATATTAGGAATTTAAAAAAAAAATAAATATAAAAAAGTTTTATAGAAAATACGCGCTTTTGAATTGATATCTTCCCATGAGTCTAAGAACTTGCACACCTTTGTAGCATTAATATCACTAAATATTCGACTGCAGTTTTGTTTTCATTTCATGAACTTAACTTCCACTTATGTAATACAAATATTGTAAAAAACAAAAAGATATAAAATATATTAAGTCCAGTGAATGGTAGGAAGTTCTATAAGTTGAGAAAGTTGTGAAGTATTTTAAATCTGAACATTAAAAGCTGTACTATTGGGTGTAAATTTCAAGTTTCTGTTAATAAAAACAAAATTGTATTTAAATAACTAGCTACTATAATAAAAGAAAAAAATTACGTTTTTGGCTAATTTGAAAAATTACAAAGGCGAAGTTTACATCAAATACTTCTTAGGTAGGAAGGTCTACCTAATTAATTTTGATTTAATTATTTTATAGCCCTAATCTCATCATTTTTTAAAAATTTATTTATTTAAAACACATCAACTGTTTGGTCATTAGCGACTACGGTGGATTATGTTACATTAACTGTGGGATTTGACACGTACAAATTTACAGACCCTCACCAGGAATCGAACCCGGGACCTCCACGTGGCAGGTACAATTATTTTAAAATCGTGTCATTTACTAAATTTTTTATGCTCTACAAGATAGGGTAGACTTCATTTCTGCTGAAATTCTTGGGGAGGCTCTTTTATCGTAAAAAAATATTATTTTTAAGATTGCGGCTTTAATATGCTTTTTAGCGCAAAAATGCATAAAAAAAGTTGTAGAGATTTTAAAATCCTACAACTTTCTTATATTAATATATTAATTATATTTTTTTTCATTAATCTTTATTAATTATATATATTATTTATCCTATAACTTAACGCTTAGTTAGCGGTAATTTGCGATTTCTTGTTTGTTTTTCAAGAAATTGTGTAAAGATTAAATTTTTTTTTAAATTTAGGCTAACTACATGAACATTTAACAACAAAAGTTTAATTAATAATAAAAATAATTAATTAATAATAAAAATTTAAAAGTTTTTATTTAATAACAAAAGTGTGTATAATAACATTTTTCTGAAATTAAAAGATCTACAATATTTTATTGAAAGCAGTTTTCTATACAGAGCCTAGTTTAGCGTGAAAGAGTGATTTTCCGTATTTTTAGGCCAAACTGAGGTAGATTTTAAGTTTACTAATTTCACTCATGATTAAAATTAGGTTATGTTTATTGAGGTTAGTTTATTTGTTTATTTCTAATTTTTTATTATAAATAGTTGTTTATATTGTTAATTAATTGCATTGACAAGAGAAAGTTGTGTGAGTGTTTCACAGCAGATTTTTAGTAGGCCTATAATATTAATTTTTTATTACTAGACCTATATAACTGTCTGAGAGTAACCACGTCAAGTTCATCAAACAAATTTCTACTTGGATATAGTCTAGGCATACCTAATTCTGTTTTTCTTATATGCTTTTGTAATTACCTGCGGAATAATATATATCAAAATTTCGGGTCTTTTCTGTTATTCCCCCCTGCAAACATAATTTTTCACATTTTGTCAATATTTCGTATGTAGGTATTCTTACAGTTTTTTTAACAATAAAAATGTAAAAAATATTTAATAAAAGTCATATGTCAATATTGTTCAAGTTGGCGTTAAAGTTGTTTTCCTTTTTCAAGTTAACCTTATGCTATTTATAAAAAACTATTTCAGTATTTAATTTAATTTATTTACCGATGTCATGTACTCAATGAGTTTATATTTCATTATTAGATAAGTAGGTAACAGTTTTGAGAGGAAACAACGTATTTACCCTCCCTATATATATTTTAACCTTAACTTGAAGAATATTGGTGTAGGATTTTTTTAAATATTTTTCCCATTAGAAATATTCTAAGATTGCATACGAAATATTCATAAAATGGAAAAAATTATACCGGAGAGGGGAATAAACGAAAATACTCAAATATTTAACAAGATAAATAAAATACTAAAATAAGCCTTACATTAAAATAATTATATTTTTTAAAAAGATAGAACTAACCTGTTTTCAACCAAATAATGTGAATTTAAGAAAGACATAATTCCAGTTCAATAAACACACACAAACACTTTAATAAAACAAAAACCATAGTGGTAACAAACCAAAAGTTCTCCCGTACTAAATAAACTAACTCACCCGCGCCGCGTAGAAAATTTAACTACTTCAGTATAAACACTATAAATGGATAGGCATAGATTGTTGCGTTGCAGATTGTCATTTGTTTGAATGCGCGCGCATCACGAGTTACAAACCTGCACGATCATGTCTGTCACTAAAATTCTAATGAAAACGTAGGAGAGTTTTATTAGGGCCTATATACGATGGCCTACGTACAATTTTATAAACTTCTTTTACTGAATACGCCTAATAAAATATTCTACGGGGAAAAACCCATTTTTTTTTTGTTTATAACAAAACCTTTCAATTGTACAATAATTTCATATTTTCTTTCTTAATAAATTGTACTATTTCTCTTCACATATTTAATGTAGTAATATATTTTACAAAGATACAAAAATAAGTATCTTTAAAAATCAATATACTTACCATAATTGATACATATATCTTCCACTAGCCAAAAAAATAATAGGCTATATAAATATTTCTCTCTTTTTAAAATTATCTCGTTCTAATTATTACATGCTATATAGGTACCTGTTCTTTTTTTTTACCACGCCCTTTTTTAAATAATTTAAGTAATTGTAAGGATAGAAAGTTTTGTTTTCATGTCTATTTTTACTTTCTCTTGCCTATATGAATATATAGGAAGGAAAGTATTGTTTTCATGTCGATTTTTAAAAATTGAGTTTTTACCGGATCTATACGTTTTCAGACCCCCTGAACCCAAAAAACATGTTTTTAGCGATTGGTCTGTGCGTGTGTCTGTGTGTGTGTGTGTGTGTCTGTGTGTGTGTGTATACAAAATATCTCAAGAACGGAACATCGTACGAACTTGAAACTTAAAACTTAAGTTGCATACCACTATCGGACCCGACACGAACATTTTCATCAAAATCGGTCAACCGGAAGTAGTAGTTTATTCGTGTAATTTTTCACTTTTTTGCGATTTTCTCAAAAACTGGTCCTACGATTTTTTTTTTAAATCGCCTGGTTTATTCAGTTTTTTATTCTCTACAAGATAGGGTAGGCGCTATTTTTGCTAAAATTCTTGGTGAGGCTGTTTTCACATAAAAACGTTATTTTTTTAAGATTACGGCTTTAATATGCATTTTAGCGCAAAAATTTATATAACAAACGTAGTAGAGAATTTAAAAACCTACAACTTTTATTCCAAACATTTTTTTGTATAACGCTTAGTTTAGCGGTAATTTGCGATTTTCTGATGTTTTTCTCACGAAAACGTGAGAAAAATCAATTTTTTTAACATTTCAGCCTTAGTATACATTTAACGACAAAAGTGTATATAATTAAATTTATAGAAAATTAATAGATCTACAACTTTTATTTAGAGCATTTTTCTCTACAGAGTCTAGGTTAGAGAGAAAGAGTGATTTTCCGTATTTCTAAGCCAAACTGAGGTCGATTTTCATTTTGCGTTTTTCACTCATGATTAAAAAAAGGTTATGTTTTTGAGGTTAGTTTCTTTGTTTATTTCTAATGTTTTATTACTAATGTTAGGTTTATTGTTAATTATTTGCACTGGCAAGAGAAAGTTGTGTGAGCGTTTCACACCAGATTTTTCTAAAAAGAAACATTTTATGTTATTTTGGTGTGAGAGACTCACATGTTTTCTTTAACTTTTTCATTATTTTGTAAATTATTCTGAAGTCTAAAAAATTTTAAAACAAGGTCCTGTTTTTACTTTTCTTGCCTATATGAATTATAGGAAGGAAAGTATTGCTCTCATGTCGATTTTTCGAAATTGAGTTTTCACCGGATCTACACGTTTTCAGACCCCCTGAGCACAAAAAAAACATGTATTTAGCGATTGGTCTGTGTGTGAACATAATATTTCAAGAATGATAATTTAAAAATACGGAAAATCAGTAAATTGTCTCTAAACTAGGCTCTGTAGATAAAAAACCGTAAATAAAAATTGTTGATTTTTAAATTTTCAATAGGCCCTTACTGTAATTATACACTTTTGTCATAAAATACTCACTAAGGCCGCAATCTTAAAAAATCACACTGTTTTACTTACAAAAAAAGTAAATTATAAAACTTAGGTGCTAAGTATGAATGAAATTTCAAGAAATGGCTCCTAAAAATTTCAGCAGACTTGGCCGTTATCAAAATTTGCAGAACATAAAGAATGTAGTAACTTAAACGATTTTAAAGACAATCATCGCGGCCGTTTATGTACAAGTAATAAATCGCAAATAATTGAAAAATCACACAATTAAACTACTATTTCAGGTTGATAGATTTTGATGAAAATGTCTGTTTCTTGTTTTCTTATGATACCTAAATTAAGTTCCAAGTTTCAACTAGTCGATATTTCTTTCTTGAGTTATTTTTTTTACACACGCGCGTACAAACGCACACAGCCTAATCGCTAAAAACATGTTTTTTGGAAGATTTTTTACTTTCTCTTGCCTATATGAATATATAGGAAGGAAAGTATTGTTTTCATGTCGATTTTCGAAATCGAGTTTTCACCGGATCTATACGTTTTCAGACCCCCTGAACCCAAAAAACATGTTTTTAGCGATTGGTCTGTGTGTGTCTGTGTGTGTGTGTGTGTGTGTGTGTGTGTGTGTCTGTGTGTGAACAGAATATCTCAAGAACGGAACATCGTACAAACTTGAAACTTAAAAATTAAGTTACATACCACTACCGGACCCGACACGAACATTTTCATCAAAATCGGTCAACCGGAAGTAGTAGTTTATTCGTATAATTTTTCAATTTTTTGCGATTTTCTCAAAAACTGGTCCTACGATTTTTTTTAAAACCGCCTGGTTTACTCAATTTTTTATTCTCTACAAGATAGGGTAGGCGTCGTGTTTGCTGAAATTCTGCGTGAGGCTGTTTTTACGTAAAAACATATTCTTTTTAAGATTGGGGCTTTAATATGCATTTTAGCGCAAAACGTTATATATTAAAAGTTGTAGAGAATGTAAAATTCTACAACTTTTATTTAAAACATTTTTTTGTATAACGGTTAGTTTAGCGGTAATTAGCAATTTTCTGATGTTTTTCTCACGAAAACGTGTGAAAAATCGATTTTTTTAAGATTTCGGCCTTAGAATGCATTTTACGACAAAAGTGTGTATAATAAAATTTGTAGAAAATTAAAAGATCTACAACTTTTATTTAAAGCTTTTTTTTGTACAGTGCCTAGTTTAGCGTGTAGGAGCGATTTTCCGTATTTTTAAGCCGAACTGAGGTCGATTTTAATTTTGCGTATCTCACTAATGTTTTTTGAGGTTAGTTTTTTGTTTATTTCTAATATTTTATTACTAATGTTAGGTTTATTGTTAATTATTTGTATTGGCAAGAGAAAGTTGTGTGATTGTTTCACACCAGAGTTTTACATATTATTTTGAAACTTTTTAAAAAACTAGATTTCAAAAAATTGACATGAAAACAATACTTACCTTCTCTATATATTCATATAGGGCAAAAGAAAGTAAAAACAGCTAGATATTTTTTAAACCGTTTGTAAACTACGCTTTCATTTATTCATTTTAATTCCAAATGAATGAATAATATTATTATTTCTTAAACTTAAAAAAAACTTATTCAAATAACTTTAATATTATTTTAACTTTTACTGATTATATAAGGTGAAGTAGGCGATGGTAATTATTTTGCAGATTAGTTGAGAAAGTTTTGTATTAATAACTTATAATAAATTTAAGGTAAAGTTTTGCAAGAGAGTAAACTTCGTTTGCAATTACCATAACCTTGCAACTACCTAAACTTACATTATGTTAATAAACATAAATTCTGTAAACAAACTATGTTCAAACTTATTTGAAAAGTCTACAAGGAAATTTAATAACGTACAGTCTTACAGCCTACAAAACTAACATAGTTTTCTAACATCTTTTTTAAAAATGTAAGTAAATATTAATTTTTATTAAAATTAGTGACTCAAAACATAGGGTTTATTTCTTAAATAAATTAGTCTATCACAAGAAAAACAGGCGGGCGCCTTATATTTTAAATTAGGTTCAGATCCTCTTTTGTACCGATTCAATAAAATTTAAATATTTCTGATTATTTTATAAACTCCATTACGTCAATAAAATAAATAAAACAAACGCAATATCATAGTAAAAATTAACCGTTCTTTTGTAAAAAATCAACTTTTTAAACTTACTTAGTCTATCTCTTTAATATTATAATAACGTGCGTTCGGAAAGTCGCTGTGCACTGGAATTGTGACTATGGATTTATGAAAATATGTATAAAGAAATGACTAAGCATTTTGGAAAAAAATTTATTCAATACCTTAATTACATTGTTAAACCGTGATTACATTGTTTATAGAAGGTGTTTGAAATGACCTCCATTGGCATCAATACAGCATTGCACTCGTTTCATTTTGTTTGCAAACACCTTTCGCAACTGAAGAACAGTGATTCCTTGAATGTATGCCGTTATTGCGGCTTTAAGTTCGTCAATCGTGTGTGGTCTGTTCCGATACACAGTTTGTTTCGCCGCACCCCATAAAAAGAAATCGGGGGGAGTCAGATCAGGAGATCTTGCAGGCCACAAATTCTTTGAAATTATTCGTTCACCAAACACGTTGCATAACGTTTTATACAGTTGCGAAAGGTGTTTGCAAACAAAATGAAACGAGTGCAATGCTGTATTGATGCCAATGGAGGTCATTTCGAACACCTTCTATAAACAATGTAATCACGGTTTAACAATGTAATTAAGGTATTGAATAATTTTTTTTCCAAAATGCTTAGTCATTTCTTTATACATATTTTCATAAATCCATAGTCACAATTCCAGTGCACAGCGACTTTCCGAACGCACGTATAAAATAAACATACCTTAATATTTTTTACACTTTGATATCTCTAATCACATTTGGTGGTTATTTTTTTGTAGTATAGTTCTGAACTACAAAATTAGATTAAAAAATAATAATAATTATTATTTCGTTAATGATACAAAACAATGCAGTTTTGCACAGACTGCTTCCCTTACATCTCAAAATATTCTTTTGAAACCTAATGCAGGTCAACTAAACAGTCCAATTTATAATGCATTAAGAAATTTCAGTTAAACACATTACGGCTTATAGAGGCCTACAAGCACTCCTTTGTTAGTAACAAAACCTAACAAACAGACCTGCAAATACCTTTCGTCCACAATTCCATCAAACAAATACAAACGCTTTCACAAGTCACAAGAACGTGATAACCCATTTGTACGTTCACTTTCCATCTAAGCACATCTGCCTAAAATCGCGCAAGATTTTTATAGGTAGTGTAGTAGATAGTTAATTTAATGGAATAACTTTATTCAAAATTATTCAAAAATTTTTAATTACAATTTATTATTGGGGATATTATTTTAATAGCCGGTAATGATCTCATTAAAATTCAAGTTACCGCAGTAATTGAAGTAACTGAAAAGGAAAGGAAGAAAAATAAAGAAAAAGAAGAGGAAGTTTCACAGACTTAGCGAGTATTTCTCCGCTGTTGAGTACATATAAGTAAAACTAACATGCCCTGTTACGGCATCAATTGTTTTTTAAAACATAGGTTGCATAAACTGTGTAGCTGCTAGATCGACTGTACAATCCTTCGTACACACACACGCGCGCACACACACAAATACATACAACGTTTTGATAAATCCCCCCGCGTATGTCATTATAACTTCATTATCTACTTCAATAATACGTACGCGGTGTGAAAAAGGGTGGTGTGAACGCGGTGATCATATGTATGCACACACACACATTCATATATTTATGAAAATCTTTATTAGGGCCCTTATGGTTATAATTTTTGAAAATTAAAATTAGTTGTTGCTGTGAATATATGAATGAATATGCTGTCAACATTTCATGAAAATGTGTTAGTTTTGGAAAATAGCCTGCACAAAAAATTCGCTTTGTTTTTATAATTATTAGTATTGATTTTATTTTATCGTTGCAATTCAAAAAATCTGGTGTGAAACACTCACACAACTTTCTCTTGCCAATGCAAATAATTAACAAAATAACCTAACATTAGTAATAAAACATTAGAAATAAATAAAAAACTAACCTCAAAATCATAACCTTAATTTAATCATGAGAGAAACACGCAAAATAAAAATCAACCTCAGTTTGGCCTAAAAATACGGGAAATCAATCTTTCACGCTCAACTAGGCTCTGTAGAGAAAAATGCTTGAAATAAAAGTTGTAGATCTTTTGATTTTCTATAAATTTTATTAAATACACTTTTGTCGTAAAATGCATTCTAAGGCCGAAATCTTAAAAAAAAAATCGATTTTTCACACGTTTTCGTGAGAAAAAAACAGAAAATAGCTAATTACCGCTAAACTAAGCGGTATAAAAAAAAATGTTTTAGATAAAAGTTGTAGGTTTTTAAATTCTCTACAACTTTTATTAAATAATGTTTTGCGCTAAATTGCATATTAAAGCCATAATCTTAAAAAAAACTATGTTTTTACGTGAAAACAGCCTTACCCAGAATTTCAGTAAACATGACGCCTATCCTATCTTGTAGAGAATAAAAAATTGAGTAATCCAGGCGATTTTTAAAAAAATCGTAGGACCAGTTTTTGAGAAAATCGCAAAAAAGTGAAAAATTATACGAATAAACTACTACTTCCGGTTAACCGATTTTGATGAAAATGTTCGTGTCGGGTCCGGTAGTGGTATGTAACTTAAGTTTCAAGTTTCAAGTTCGAACAATGTTCCGTTCTTGAGATATTCTGTTCACACACAGACACACATACACACAGACACACATACACACAGACCAATCGCTAAAAACATGTTTTTTGGGTTTAGGGGGTCTGAAAACGTATAGATCCGGTGAAAACTCGATTTTGAAAAATCGACATGAAAACAATACTTTCCTTCCTATATATTCATATAGGCAAGAGAAAGTAAAAAGTAACTTTGTATTATGAGCTCAGCGTTCAAGAACCACGATCTAACCCTAGACATCAAAATGCGGCTCCTGAGAAACTGTTTTCGGTTATTTTGTATGATGTTCAAAACCTTACACATGGTGAGCTTAAGTATAGTGTTGAACTTTAAAACAAGGCGACTACTAAAAAGCTCGAAGCCTTCAAACTCTGGCTATATAAAAGAATCTTAACGATAGCCAAATATAAACGTGGAAGGTCGAGAACATGAAAGTCTTACGAATGACAAATAAAGGCACAGTGATAATTAATATCATCAAATGTCGTAAGCTTCAGAATCTCTGTGGAAAATTTTAACATAATTGGATACTTATTTTTACATTAATTTGAATAAGTTTGAATTCAGGGTGCCGTAAGAAATCAAAACATAGTAGATAAAATAGTGCAACAAAGGATAAAAGAAAAAACTCCTAAGCGAAGAAAAACTTTTTGGCTTGCCGATTTGAGAGCCTGGTTTTGTATAATGGAACAAGGTTAGGTGATACATGATGCCAACGTCCGATTCGTATACGCATGTTAAAAAGAAGAAGAGGTGGTGGAAGAGGAAGAAGAAAAAGAAGAAATAGGAGGAGGAGGAGGAGAAGGATGAGGAGGGGAAGAGGTAGGAGAACGAAGAAGAAGAAGAAGTAGAAGAAGAAGAAAAAGAAGGAGGAGGAGGAGGAGGAGGACGAGAAGAAGGAGAAGGAGGAGGAGAAGAAGAAGGAGAAGAAGAAGGAAAAGGAGGAGGAGAAGGAGAAGGAGAAGAGGAAGGAGAAGAAGAAGGAGAAGGAGAAGAAAAAGAAGGAGATTGAGAAGAAGAAGAAGAAGAAGAAGAAAAATGGTGCATTGTAATGATTTAGGTAAAGTAACTAATAAAACAATAAATAAATAATATCCTATAGGGCTTAAAAAATTAAACAAATTTTAACATAATTGGATACGTTTTTAACATTAATTTGAATAAGTTTGAATACAGAGTGCCGTGACATTCCGTGACGCCAATAGAAATTACTCTTTTATTTATTATTAATACGAGTATTAATACTCATTATTATTCAGAAAAGCCATCATGAAACGAGTTTTAGTGCCACAATTTTAGCTCTCTAGGTGATCTAAAAAATATAAAAAATAAAAACTAAGCTAATTCATTTTCATTTTATGATAAAAACATTATAATCCAAAGTACAAAATTATTAGTTATTGGAAAAATCATATCAAATGAAAATGATAGAGAAATGTAAAGAACTTTTGTAATTTGTAATGAAATTAAAGAGAGACATCTTGTTAACAGGTAGGTGGAACAAAATAGTTTTGTATGAAATATAATTATTTTGAGATTATTGAACTAAGCCGTAATTTAATACGAGGGTGAACAATAACAATGAGAAACACAAAACCAGGCAAGAACTCGAGTACCTACGCATACAAGCGAAAACTTTTAATGACAAAGTTTCAATAAACTTGTTTGTTTGACTATAGAGGGTATTTGAAGAGAAAGCGTTCATAGAGAACTGCCTCTGTAGGTATAGCTTAACATGTTAACTTTTAACAGGTTAATTATTGTGATACGAGTACCCTGACGTATATTCTAATCCGTAAATTCAAATCTAACTCTCATATCATCTGTTGAACTTTCAACAAAATTTACATTTTATTGTTATTATATTATTCTGGCCAATTTTCGTATTGTATCTTCTGGAATTTGCTACTCACAGAAATGTTTGTAATTAATAAATTAAATTTGTACCACTTCACAATAAAAGTTTCTGGAATGTAAAATTTAGTTCTGTTCCATTTTATGATTAGTCAATCACATTAAAATTCAAAATTATTCAAGAATTGACAAACAAACGTAATATACTTGTTACTTTCTCCTGCACTATATGAAACAGTTTATAGATTTATATAATTTTACGACCATGAGTTGGACGTGTGTGGTCATTTATTACACTTTGTTACTATTATGTACAAATAAATTTAAAATAACAAGCGTTTAATAATAAGAAACAATATTTAATTACATAAAAAACCTATAAAAAATTGGTAATACAAATGATAAGTTAATTAAAAATTTATATACTTACTTAGACCATTAATTATTTATTTATAAATACAGGGTGTTTATGGGGAACGGATCATATTTCACAAACTAATTAATCAGCTAAAAATAAGAAAAACGTTATCAATAAACATGGGCCCGAAAACCATTCTTCAGTAAGTTGTGGCTACCAAAAGATTTTACCTGAAATTCAGTTCCCCCTGTGAAATGAATTCGTACTTAAATTTTTAAAGCATTTAATAAAGTTGGCAATTAAACAGGTTTTATGCACAATGAGTAGAAAAATCGAATAAAATCTGCTCCACGTCTGTAAGTAATTATTAGTTTCTGAAGTATCTGAGAAAATACCCAAATTAGATCTCAAAAACTTGTCTTTCCTTTACTTTGTTAAATTGATAACAAACATGGAAAGATTTTAAACAAAATTTTTAGATAATTTAAATCTGAAAAAATTATGTAAAATAGTCCAATAAAATATAAACACAAACTTTATAGCTAAAATCTGATTTTTATTAAATAAAAATACACAAAAAAACGATACATATTCATAATAAAAGCAATTCAGCAAAAATTGTTTTATAACTAGCCTTGGTACTTGGGCTTGAACCCAGAAAGTGGGCAGAGGCATATCCAAAAAGCACGTACAATATCAAAGTACCCAGCATAGGTTATGTTTTTCATTATTTACATTGGTAAGAAAGAGTCTATGAGTGTATAAATACCAGATTTTTTAATAATTTCATATCTTTTTGTTAAGATCATGAGTCAAAAGACTGATTTAAACCTTTTGGTTTAGGGGATTTGTTAAGTAAAACGAGGAGTGAGGTGCTTTATCATGTCTACTTCACTGAGTGGAAAAGTATGCTTATCAGCATGCCAGATCCAAAAAAAAACATCTACTCTCCACTCTGCAAATGACACACTCGCTTCATTAACCGCAGTGTCCACCTGTAATGTAATGAAATTCAATACTCTGCGGAGGGAGGAGACATATGGAGATCAGCGGGATCGCCCTCTCCCACAGTGAATCAATCCTGTCCCAATCTCAGTAGATAAGATAGACACACTAATTTCCTGAGCAGGTGACAAAAGAGATGAATGAAAGTGAGAGAGTGAGTGTTGGTCAACGACAGCGAGAGAGGAATTAGGCTACGGTTCCCTTCCACGCCCCGCTGACAGTAAGTATTTTTTTTAACCCGATATTTCCCTTGTAGTATTATATAAACAATTTCAAGGGAGGTGAAGGGTTGTTTGCTGATGTCGGATCAAGTGGCCAAGCGGCGGGTTTTTACCCGCCGCTTGGCCACTTTATGTTGATTAGGTTTTATGTTGATAAGGCGGTTTACTTTATGTTGATAAGGTTTTATGTTGATAAGGCGGTTTACTTTATGTTGATAAGGTTTTATGTTGATAAGGCGGTTTACTTTATGTTGATAAGGTTTTATGTTGATAAGGCGGTTTACTTTATGTTGATAAGGTTTTATGTTGATAAGGCGGTTTACTTTATGTTGATAAGGCGGTTTACTTTATGTTGATAAGGTTTTATGTTGATAAGGCGGTTTACTTTAGGTTTTACTTTATGTTGATAAGGCGGTTGGGCCTCCTTGGGGCCTTGGGGCTGGTCGAGGACACCTCAATTAAGTCCAACACTACTTCCCCCATCGTAAGGGAGTGAACATGAGTTTTTCTCGCCGCCTCGGATAAAAAAAAGTACTCTCAAAGAAGATAACTGGGACTAGTGTATTTTAATTCTTTACCTCTTCTGATGTTTAATGATTCAGTCATATAATTTTTGACCATGTGATAGCCTAATAAACAGAACTATTTTTTGCAGCCCTGAAACCAGCTAATCGAGTGCAAACAATTTAACACTCCACTTCTCGGTTATGGGCAGATTTTAGTTTATAACACTATTTTCACGACTTTTACCTCGGTTTCCTTGTTTGCTAAAAAAATTTCGAACAAAAAATTAACATGACTTCACTTCTACACTCAACAAAAGCGGAGATATTGTTTCTGGAACAAAAACTACTAGAGAACTGTGTAAATAAATGATTGCATAAATAATTTAGTGTTTGCTAATTACGTTGCAAAATTGACTATGAGATACAGCAGTTACTGTAGGTGGATTATTCCCTATGTATTTTACACATCGTTTGTAGCATGTTAATTTTAGTAAACCTGACATTGTTATATTATATGTGATATACTAATATATTTATTTGTTGTGTGTCACATAAATTTATTTCTCGGTGTTGCACTAAAACAATTCATCATCGTAAAGAATTCTTTTTCAAACATCCTACGTCATCTATAAATATCCTTTAAATACCAGTCACGTTCCTACTAATTTATAAATTTTGTATTAATTTGTCACAAATATTATGAATAAATAAATACACAAATTAACTGTGAGTTTTAGTGGGTCACAGGTCGGACAGTTATGCCTCTCTTTATGATCTATCTAATATTTTAGTCACAATTCGTTTTTTTCTGAACTGTATACTAACCTTAACAAAAGAATAAATTTACAAATTTTTATTTTCTCTTGCCTGTATTATAGATTATAGGAAGGAAAGTACTGTTTTCATGTCGATTTTTCGAAATATAGTTTCCACCAGATCTACACGTTGTCAGACCCTCTGAATCCAAAAAACATGTTTTTAGCTATTGTTATGTGTGTGTGTGTGTGTGTGCGCGCGCGCGCGCGTACAGAATACCTCAAGAACGGAACATCGAACGAACTTTCTTTGGAGTTCTTTCTCCTAGAAATTTTACTTTTAACGAGTCTGTTAATGTTTCCTTAATGATAGCAGTTGTTTGATGTCGACTACAAATTCTTTAATATTCAGTTATTTCTCGGTCGATTGAATCATAAGCTTTTTTTTAAAATCAACAAACACTAAACTAGATCTCTTGAAATATAACTTTCCTGAACTCGTTTTAGGTTCCATATCTGTTCTCCATTGGATCTTCCTTTCCTGAACCCGGCTTGATATGCACACAGTTTCTGATCTCTTTGTTCTTATAGTCTAGTCAAAAGTTCTTTGGACGGTAAAAGGAAATTCCACAGTAACTGTTTATGTCCGTTCTATCTCGATATCAGTGCCGTTTACCATTAACAGGGAATCTTCTCACTTTTCCAGATCTTCTCTGAGAACGAACCACTAAGATATTTTTAATAACAAAATATAAATTAGAAGTTACAAAAATGAGAATTACTACAATAAAAAATTGTTGTTGTTGTTGTTTAGGTCATCAGCCAAAAGGCTGGTTTGAACCTTTAGAGGTTTTACTAAGTAAAACGAGGAGTGAAGTGGTTTACAATTGCTTTCTTTACTGAGTGGAAAGTACGCTTATCAGCATGCCGGGCCCTCTGAAAAGCTCATATTTTGATTAGTGTCTTTTATACCTTTACCTCTTCTGTTTTTAAATGGTTCAGTCATTTAATTGGCTGACCATGTGATAAGAAACAGAACTAGTATTTATTTTAGCCCTGCAACGAATAGATTGAGTGTAAACAATTAAACACTCCACCTGTCTGTTATGGGAAAATAAAAAATTAATAAAAATAAATCAATTATCAAATTCTCACAATATTATAAGACTTTGGAATTTTTAAAATTATATAGGGAGTGAATTGTAGGGGAAGGCAAAGGTTAGAGTTAGAGTTTTAAGTTAGAGTTTTAAGTTAGAGTTTTTTAAGGTTAGAGTTTATAAAGCAAATCACAAAAGTGTTACAAGTATGTAGATATGAAACGACTTGCGCAAGATAGAAGAGCTTGGGGAACTGCATCAAACCAGTCGAGAGACTGATGTTAAAAAAAATTATATTTTATAATATTTATCTTAAGTCGGTAGTTCTGGTTTTCCTGTATGTTCTTTTATCATATAAATTTTTCTGTCGCTTTGTTCATGTTCCTAGAAACGACTTCCAGGTCGTCAACAAAATTATGACAGTTTATCTTGACACCATTCTTTTATCCGACATTGTTTACTTGATCTAAAAACCTCATAAATATAAATGGAACGGAAGCATTTGAAAACTTGGTCTGAAAAATAATTCTGAAAACTACTGGACTAGATAAAACTATTCGAAATGGATATGGAATGACATATTATGAATTATAAGAATCAAGTTTTCTTTGATAATAAGATATTTTCCGTGCGACTGATATAGGTGAAATTTTCGAAGAATGCTTTGTAACTAACTGATATGGAAGGAGAGTATGGAGGGAGGTTTTTCTCTTTGATAACGACTACAAAGGTGTCATCATAAAAATGTAGTGATATTATATATATAGTATAAATAATTCCTTTGTTCATCCACCAACAATAATAGTAATAATAATAACAGAGAATATGAAAAACGCTTTCTCATTTCCCATAACAATATAACGCCCACTTAACGCGGTCGGTAAACAAACACCTACTCTTCTTTTGAAGGACATTGACATAACCTATATTTTTCAAAGAATACGTTCTACAGATAAATGAAGAATCAGGCTTTCACTATTGAATACGTAGGCTATTATATATTTTTTAAATTATGCTTATATTGTAAACTGAATGAAACTAGCCAAATTCAGAGCAACTAATTAAGGACTTTAAGGACTTTCATGAAGAGCAAAAACAGAATATCGGGTGGACAGAAAAATAGAGGAAAGCCTACAGTAAGCGAATACTGCAAATGTATCATCATCATTTGTCAATAATTAGGCTCAATGGCCTGTTCCAGCATCCATCTCTTTTTAGGCCTTCCCAAGCCTCACGTCACCAGGTAGCCAGGTTTATATTTCCATGCTCATAGAGGAAGTCTCCGTTCTGGCTTGCGAAGTTAATGGTTGGACCAGTTTCTCTTATAATATTCTTAACGTTTCATACAGTGACGGAACATTAAACTCGGCGCATATAGCTTCGTTACGTACTCTATCCAACCGGGTATAACGTTTGACTCCCCGCAAAAATCTTATTTCAGCAGCCTGGATACGAGATTCATTCTTCTGTAATGACACCCATTCTTCACTTTCATATTTTATGAATGGCAGAGCCGATGCTCTATAAAATTTCATTTGGCTATCCTGTCTCGTTTTCTTTCCTATTGTCCTGCAAATAAAACCGCAGACAGCGCTGAATTTTACCAGTTTTTTACTCACGTCATCTTTGTCATAGGAAATCCTGCATCCTAAATATTTAAAATTTCGAACTAGTTCTATAGTTCGGTTGCTTAGTATAATTTTTAAGCGTAGCGGCCATATTCTTTTGAATGCAATAATCTTTGATTTTTGTGCCAATATTCTCATGCCATACTCTGCGCTAATGTTGTGCAACTTCTACATGGCATATTGGACTGAGAATGTAGGCTGCAAAAACAGCTTCCAAAAAACGTCTAACTTCACTTCCCTTGCTCTATTCGCACATACGAGGGCTATCTTATACATTTGAAATTTAATGTTAATTAAAATCTTTTATTGAATATATTTTCCGTATTGGTTTTAGGAAAGCGTTTAAAAATTACAAAATAAAGTGTTTAGCCTAATACTTAATGACAAATTTTCGTTTAAACAGTCGTTCTAAAAAGTGGTTTCCAACTTGTGGTCCGCAGCACATATGAAAAGTTGCCAAAGAAAAGAGGATATTCATTAATCGAGATGGGCTGAATATATTTGATGGTTGTAATAAGGTGTTGATTTATATTTTAAAGCACTTTTTAGTCAACTTGTAGAAAATTAGAATACTGGGTTTCTTTAGTTGAAGGAACAGGCGTACCAACATTAATCACATCAAGTAAAAATATGGTACGGCAAGTAATCGTACCAACGTTAATCAAAAGTAAGTGTGTGATGTAATGGTATTTTAAGCTTATTTTCTTGTCAATGATAAAAATAATTTAAACTATATAGATATATTTAATGAATATTTAAATATTTTATATATCTTTAAAACATGATGAACGGTAAATCCAAAGTGATAAAAAATAAATTAATTAAATAGTGTAAATCAACTGAGTTTGAATTCGGCTTCATGTTCAAAAAGGTTAAATACAATACTGCGGTTAAATTTCAACCAATGAGATTAAAATTAAGAAATATAAATGCGTGAGTGAAGGAACAATGGAACATTGTTAATAGAGTTCTTGAATATAATAAATCAACGAAACCATATTTTATTTGAAGATGGTCTCAGATCATCAAAAAAAGTACATGAACTAAGAACCTCCAACAGGACAACAATACCGACGATCAAAAGTGAACAGCATGGATAATCATTGTGGTGAAACCTTTTAATTTTTAAAATAAACAATAAATAATTTTTAAGATCTGTTAAATTAATATTACTTATAAAAAGAAAAGGAATCAAATCATAAATCATTTAAAATATACATTTAATATATTACTTAATAAACTCTCTTTTTTGTATCTTAGTCTAAATTCTTTATGATTAAATTTGGTTTTTCTCAGCATACTTACCTTATAATTCTGTTTTGTTTTATTAAACTCCATTTTTGGCTAGCTTAAATTTAGAGCAGTTAGTTATTTGGACCTGTGGGGCACATTACATTTTGGCGCCCTAAGTGGGGCACATTACAAACTGACTTATTATATCTCGCATCGTGAAACCCCTCCCGTTCCTCCTAACTGGATGGATAACAAATGGACGAGTTAGATGACGAGAGTTTTTAACACTTCACGGTGAATCATAAATGTAATTTCGTTGACCCTGAAACTGGAGCGAATACACAGCAAATAGAATGTATGTGGATTTTGGCAGAAAGGCAAAATAAGAAACACAGAGGTACAGCTTACCATCACTTGGATTCTTACCTTGAAGAAGACATGGGGCGCCTAAAAGAGAAAATCGTTACCTAACACTCCTCAATGACATTGCTGCATTCTGGGAGTCACAGAAATGTAAATAATCGCCATAAACTAATGTAAATTTTTAACTACTTTACTAACAAAGAGAAATTTTCTACAAGGAAATAACAAAACAAATTATATTGATAAGGAGTAACTCCTTAGAAAATTTCTCTTTTAAAAAGTGGTTGGTTTAATGCATAAGTACCCCCTTTCCTTTTGCATGGGGGTATTCCATATCGCGTACCCACCGGAAGGTTCACCCCCTACCAAGTTAAAAGGTGGGGGTGGTCCGCACCTGGTTTAATTTCTGGCTTAGTAGTCCGCAGACTTTTACTACGGGTTGGGAACCACTATTCTATACCCTTCATAGATGTTTGGAATTATTCATATTTGAGGAACAACCAATAATTTCATGATAGATATCATCAGGCTCTCTTTCTCTTTCTCTCCCCTCACAGATTTTGCGCTTTATCTCGAACCATCTCACTCTTTTTGTATTTCTCACTCTTATTCTTCTTCTCTTCCCACCCCTTCACCCACACCCGCTCACTCTCTCTTTCCCGCATACACTTCCCACTAACCACTACCATTCTCCCAATCGCTGTTTGGTAACGAATTATTTAGTATCATTCTTCAAAATTTTTGTTGTTGCTTGTTGCTTAGGTCATCAGTTGAAAGGCTGGTTGAAACCTCTAGAGGTTTTACTAAACAAAACTTGGAGTGAAATGGTTAGCCTTCCTCACTTAGTGCAAAAATACGCTTATCAGCGTGCCAGGACCTCTGAAAACCATCTACTTTCCTCCCTACAAATGAAATGACACCTTCACTTCATTCACCACAGAGTCTGGCTGTTATGTGTAATGATGAAATTCATTATTCTTAGAGGAGATAACTCTGACTAGTATCTTTTACACCTGTACCTCTTCTGTTCTTAAATGCTTTAGTCATATGACCATCAGCTGACCATGTCACGAAAAACAGAAGTATTTTTTGTAGCTCTGGAACTAGCAGATCGAGTGCTAATAATATAAAACTCTACCACCCTGTTATAGTAAAATATTTTTGGTTCCAACTGCCCGTTACGGGGCAAGCAACAATTTTGAATGATGTCAAAAAAAATTTAGTAAGCCAAGAAAAAATGACATGTTGGCTAACTTGGAAAAGCTGATTACAATGTGGTAAATGTGAGGCTACAAAACCGGATGACTTCTGAAAGAATGGAAAAAAATTGGTTGTTTTATTGTTATTTTCTAGATTTACGAAAGACGAGTTAAAACTGAGTGGAGTCTTGTTTGAAGCAATTAATTTACACAAAGGCGGCCATTTATTTACAACACGTAGTATTAACTAAGAAGAAAAGGAAAGGAAAATTATATTAATTAGTAAGTCTGCTTATTCTTGCCAAAAAATTATAAATTAAAATTGTAATTTTATTCAACAAAAAAAATAGAATTCCGATTAAAATGATAAATAACCGGAAATGGGATTTAGGCGGTTGAAATTGTTAACTATTTTATAAATCAATTTGGTTTCCATTCTCTGTTGAATTTGTAGAGACATTTCTCTTAGTGGTATTATGAATACTAAACAGAAACACTCTATTCGGATTCGCATGTCTTAATTCGATTGTACCAACACATTCTCTCGCATATTCACGCGTGAAGGTTTTATCCGAGGATACAAACCCCGAAGGCATCCCAGTCAATTTAATTAATTTATGTCACACTTTACCTACCGTATTAAATTTAAATTACGACCTATTTAATTAGCTTTCTTTTCTTCTATAAATTCATTATACCCATCTAATAACAGTAGACTATATTATTAAGAAAAATAACTTAAGTCAGCCCGAGTAGTTGGTAATATAATCGACCGGTAAAACAGAATATCTAGGTTTGATTCTTAGGTACAATCTGAATAAACATTTATTATATCGTATCTCCTAAGCCAAGGTTCATTCAAGACACTCTTCTTATTTAACTTATTATCCCTCTGATCCTCTTTCTTCTTCATGTCACGGATTAGGCCTTCCGGCGGTTTCCGAATTCTCTGCCCATCTTTTCTGCGGTCTACTCACATCTCTTCGTTCATCTGGTATGTAACGGAATACCGTTATCACCCATCTGTCATCACTCATTCGTATTAAATGTTCCTCAGATTTCTCTCTGTTTTTTGAAGACTATTTCTAAGAGAGAGAAAACATTTAAGCGGGCCCGAATTCCCTCATTCTTAATGTGATCCATCAAACTAAACCCTTGAACTCTTCTCAGGAACCGCATTTCCGCTCGTTATATCTGACGTTCTTCTTTCCTCCAAAGTAACCTACTCAGGACTTTCTACCATACAACAATACTGAAACAGCCAGAATCTCATAAAACTTACACTGAGTTTCTTTCCGAAATCTTTCACCCAGCGACCATACTATTGTCCTCCATATATGTATTGAAAACGATTCAGTGTATCGATCATGCTTGCATTACTTTCAGATCTCGTTCGAGATCTGAGTATAATAAAAATATTAAACAAATTTTCCTTTAATTAGGTTCCAAAATAAGGTTCTTCGGGCTATAACAAGGGCACCATGGTTTGCAAGGAATGCAGAAATACAACATTATTGCAACCTTCCTGATGTAATGGACGAGGTCAGGCGTTTTAATGGAAAATATCAGGCAAGACTTGAAAGCCACGAAAACGAATTAGCCATAAATCTTCTAAATAATGCAGAAGAAGTTAGGCGCCTGAAACGTTACTATGTTTTGGACTTGTCTGAAA
Organism: Catonia carolina; assembly: GCA_035578175.1. NCBI lineage: Eukaryota > Metazoa > Arthropoda > Insecta > Hemiptera > Achilidae > Catonia > Catonia carolina. Next base: position 6,096,427 of record JAQMRL010000013.1, read on the forward strand.
GAGTTTAAATGTACATAAAATTATATTGAAAGGTATTCCATATTGTAAAATGTAAATATCATTGAACATAGTCATTGTCTCTTTTAACATTATGAATAATTGATATTATGAGAGGTACTCAGGATAATGAGGCCTCAACTTGTGATTTCTAAATTCAAAAGATTTGTTTATAGTTTATTTTTTTAAAAACTGATTGCAAATAATGTCATTAAAAAAAATTTCCTTCAAACTTATAACATCTATTTATTAACACAATTACCCTATTCATTAAAGTTAATTAATTTATAAAAATTAGACTACTAACAAATACAATTAAATTGTTGTTGTTTAGGTCATCAGCCGAAATGCTGGTTTGAACCTGCAGAGGTTTTACTAAGTAAAACGAGGAGTGAGGTGGTTTACCATTGCCTTCCTCACTGAAGGGTAAAGTATGCTTATCAGCATGCCGGGCCCTCTGAAAAGTACATATTCTCCACTCTGCAAATGACACTTTCACTTCATTCACCACAGGGTCTGGCTGTATAATGAAATCTATTACTTTCAGAGGAGATAATTCTGATTAGTGTCTTTTACACCTCTACCTCTTCTGTTCTTAAATGATTCAGTCATTTAATTGGCTGACCATTTGATAAGAAACTGAACTATTTATTTTAGCCCTGCAACGAACAGATTGAGAGTAAATAATTTGACACTCCACCTGTCTATTATCTATGGGCAGACAATTAAATTACTTAAATTAAAATAATTACATAACTCAAACTAAACTTGTCTAAATAAGATACTATCATTAAAAAATCAAAACAAATGATTTCTGTTCACAACTACTTGGTATCACCCACACGCACACCCATAGGCCTACAATTAACGTAATTTTGAACCGGTTCCTAAAAAGCAATATTTTGAAACTACTCTACAACTCTCATTTTATTCACAGAATAATAAGTTAATTCTGCCCATAAGAGACAGGTAGAATGTCAAATTATTTACACTCAATCTGTTCGTTGCAGGGCTAAAATAAATAGTTCTGTTTCTTATCACATGGTCAGCCAATTAAATGACTGAATCATTTAAGAACAGAAGAGGTAGAGGTGTACTGTGACACAAATCAGAGTTATCTCCTCTGAAAGTAATGAATTTCATTATACAGCCAGACCTTGTGATGAATGAAGTGAAGGTGTCATTTGCAGAGTGGAAAATATGTGCTTTTCAGAGGGCCCGGCATGCTGATAAGCGTACTTTTCCACTCAGTGAGGAAGGCAATGGTAAACCACCTCACTCCTCGTTTTACTTAGTAAAACCTCTACAGGTTCAAACCAGCCTTTTGGCTGATGACCTAAACAACAATAAGTTAATTATTTATTTAAAGGCGCTAATTGTTTTTATACCTGCGGTCTGATTATTATTCAAATTCATTATAATATTTTCTTTCTTTTACCAGAAAATCTTAAATCAACGTAAACGATGAAGACTGAGACCGGTAATCAAACTGGGTTCCCTTATATTGGAGACAGTTATACTGTTATTGTCTTTTAATCATTTCTTGATTTAATAGTATTTTTACTTTCTCTTGCCTGCATGAATAAATAGGAAGGAAAGTATTGTTTTCATGTCAATTTTTTGAAATAGAGTTTTCACGGGATATCCAAATTCCTGAACCCAAAAAATATGTGTTTAGCGATTGTTCTGTTTGCGTGCGCGCGTGTGTGAACAAAATATCTCAAGAACGGAACATTGTACAAAGTTGGAACGTAAAACTAAGTTAGGTACCACAAGAGGACTTGACATGAGCATTTTCATCAAAATCGGTCAACCGGAAGTAGTAGTTTATTCGTGTAATTTTTCACATTTTGCGATTTTCTCAAAAACGTCTCCTACAATTTTAAAAAACATTTTCTCATTTACTACATTTTTATTTTCTATAATGAATGATAAAGTAGGTGCCATATCTTTTAAAATTCTTGGAGAGGCTGTGCTCTCGAAGAAAAAAATAATTTTGAAGATTGCGCCCTTGATATGCATTTTAGGGCAAATTAGTATATAATTATCAAAGGTGATAATAATTAGTATATAATTATGGGAGATAGAGCCAGAGCAGCCAAAGCAGAAGCAGCACAGGCCAAAGTGGTCAGAAGAAAGGAAACAGGCTTTCTCAAAACGGATGCGAGAGTACTGGGTGGACAAAAAGAACAACAAGAAAAAAAATGATTCAGTTTGCTTATCGCCTTCCTTTAAGGGAGAATACGCTAATAATAATAATAATTATTATTATTATTATCAAAGGTGAAGAATATTTAAAAACGTACAACGTTTATTCTAACCATATTGTTATAGCATAACGCTTAGTTTAGCGGTAATTAGTGATTCTCTATGTTTTTTGTTTCATGAAAATCTGTAAAAAATAGATTTTTAAGATTACGGCCTTGACATTTAACAACAAATGAATATATTATAATCAAATTTATAGGAAATTCAAATATATCTACAACTTTAATTTACAGCATTTTTTTCTACAGAGTCTAGTTTATCGTCAAAGAGTAATTTTCCGTATTAAAGTATAATACCGATTATCCGTGGTAATTGGGGGGATAACTATACCGGATAACCGGAAAACACGGATAATACAACCCAATTCGGTCGAGACCAAACCTACGTCATAAACAAAACCACCAGTTACGCGTATGTTTTATTCTACTGATTAATACATGTTAATACTATCGGATATCGGAAATAAATAAACAAATTGTATTGAAATAAAAATATTTAATACATAAATTTATATAAATCTTACCTTAAACTACGTAACAAAAAAAATCACAAAAAATCTGTTATTTTACTTTGTTTCATTTTATGCCGCAATATTTTTTCTTTTATTTTTCTTATATAACCACGAATATGTAAAATGTCCACGTAATCTGTGTCATCCTGATTTTCCATGAAAGTTAGTAATGTTTCGGCACCGGTTAAAGCTTCTTTGCAACTGATTTTAGGAGCCGGTTCTGAATCGTCATCACTGCTTTCGTCTTGCTGTAGTAAGGAGCTCGGTCCAGGAATTGGCTTGGTTACACTGTCTAGTAGATCGTCATCACATCATACGTTACAAAAAATTCATTTCATCCTTCACTGTCTGCATTAGCAGCAATTTGCAAAACAGTCGGACGTTAAACCAAAAAAAAAAAAAAAATTTCTAGTGATCGCACGGTTAATCCAAACCCCGGTTAAACGATCCACGGAAAATCGGTACTCTACTGTATTAAGCCTAACTGGTTGGTTTTCATTTTGCATCTTTCATTCATAATTTAAAATATTAGGTTGTTTTTTTGTTTAATTCTTTTTTATTACTGATGTTAGGTTATATTTTTCATCACTTGCATTGGCAAAAAAAAATTGTGTAAATGTTTCACACCAGATTTTTAAGTCAGTTTAAAATATAAAAAAAAAACAACTTATCTGAACAATTAGAAATATTTAAAAGGATTTTTAAAATAATATATTATTAGATTTTTAAATAACCAGCTGCTACTAATTTTCTTTATAGAAGAAACTTTAAACATTATAAAAATTCATTGAAACTTGTAAATTGGATCTTTGAAACTGAAAAAGAAATGTAAAATCAAGAAAATAAACTAGAGGAAGTTAAAATTTAATTATATAAGCAGCAATAACGAACGTATATACTTGTTTTATTGGATAATGTTTCTTATGTAACATTTGGTTTTGCTTGTACAGGATTCGGTCAAGTTTTCAAAGCACACGAACATGTAAGTATCTACACACAAGCAGGCGAGCGTTTTTGTAGTAAATTACCGGCGATAATTGAATTGGATAGTTTATTCAACTCGTGTAAAAGCCATTTCATGGGTATTCTCCTCTCATTTACTCATTTTATCACTTTAAAGAAAAAATACCAGTTCAGCAGATTTCAAAAAATATTCACGTTCATTCTAGTAACCAAACTAACAAATAACTTTACTTACCGTTCTAACTTTTCAACTAACTATTTACTATTAGTCGATTGTATATTAGTTAATTTCTTCAGTAATTAGTTTTTCTTTTATAATGTAAATAAAATTTAAACTACAGTATAATACCGATTATCCGTGGTAATTGGGGGGATAACTATACCGGATAACCGGAAAACACGGATAATACAACCCAATTCGGTCGAGACCACCTACGTCATAAACAAAACCACCAGTTACGCGTATGTTTTATTCTACTGATTAATACTTGTTAATACTATCGGATATCGGAAATAAATAAACAAATTGTATTGAAATAAAAATATTTAATACATAAATTTATATAAATCTTACCTTAAACTACGTAACAAAAAAAATCACAAAAAATCTGTTATTTTACTTTGTTTCATTTTATGCCGCAATATTTTTTCTTTTATTTTTCTTATATAACCACGAATATGTAAAATGTCCACGTAATCTGTGTCATCCTGATTTTCCATGAAAGTTAGTAATGTTTCGGCACCGGTTAAAGCTTCTTTGCAACTGATTTTAGGAGCCGGTTCTGAATCGTCATCACTGCTTTCGTCTTGCTGTAGTAAGGAGCTCGGTCCAGGAAATGGCTTGGTTACACTGTCTAGTAGATCGTCATCACATCATACGTTACAAAAAATTCATTTCATCCTTCACTGTCTGCATTAGCAGCAATTTGCAAAACAGTCGGACGTTAAACCAAAAAAAAAAAAAAAAATTCTAGTGATCGCACGGTTAATCCAAACCCCGGTTAAACGATCCACGGAAAATCGGTACTCTACTGTATATTCAAATAAAACTGTGGAAATGAAGATTCAGTTACCTTCTAAATTACAATCGAAATCAAACACATCGTTTTTATGTCTTCCAGGATTCTCAAGTATATAAATTTAATAAAATATCTTTTTAAAGAAAAAGAATGGGTTGTGAAACTTACAGTTTATTTTCCTAATGTAAATAAAGAATATAACCTATGTTTTTAATCATGTGTAGATAATGTAAAATAAAAAAATATAACTAATTTTAATCATGGCATAAAATGAAAATAAAACTTGTACAATTGTAAGTACATAAGTACTATAAAGTACAATCAATGGAAGTTATGGTATAGTTACTTTTTTTAATGCGTCCTGGAGACTCCAGGAGGAGTATAGGACATACCAATTATAACACCTGAAATATAATATAAGAATCACAAAATGTATCACTACTATCAAGAAAGAAATTTTTGTACACTATAAAAAGTTTCACCGATCAAGTAATTTTTCAGATTTTTTTTAAAGGAATGGAAATTATCACAACATTTTAAAATTTTGTAATTTATTAATTGGCTTAAGTCATGAGTTTGCCCTTGTTTGCAACGGGGGTTAAGAGGAAAAGCATCAGTGCGCATGCGCGACTGCTTTAATTTCAGTACGACAAACATAACAACTTATTCTATACCCAGAGCATATACAGTATCGCGGAACCTTTTGTAGGTTAACTGTACGAACATAATTGTTTGTTACTGTAAACACAAATGTCGGTTTTTCGAAAACGTGGTCAAATATTCACAGTGCTGAACGCAATGTAATAAAATGTTGTGAAGTTGAAGCTAAAGAAAAATGCCTATCCGCGCCTCTTAACAAAAGCCGTGAGCGAGCGGCTAACCACTGTGATGTTTCTCTTCCCACAATTCGAAAAATAAAGAAGGAAATTAAGGACGTGAAGAAGCTATTCTTTAACAGTTTTGTTGGCACTGGGTAAAAAAAAACGGTTAGGTAGATACTAAAGATACTGATAATGAAAACGCCTATGACAGCAATAGTAAAAATCTGGTGTGAAACACTCACACAACTTTCTCTTGCCAATGCAAATAATTAATAATAAACCTAACATTATTAATAAAATATTAGAAATAAACAAAAACTAACCTCAAAAACATAACCTTATTTTAATCATGAGTGAATGACGAATAATGACAATCGAACTCAGTTTGGCTTAAAAATACGGAAAATCACGCTTTCACGCTAAACTAGGCTCTGTAGAGAAAAATGCTATAAACAAAAGTTGTAGATCTTTTAATTTTCTATAAATTTAATTATATACACTTTTGTCGTAAAATGCATACTAAGACCGAAATGTTAAAAAAATCGATTTTTCTCACGTTTTCGTGAGAAAAAATACAGAAAATCGCAAATTACCGCTAAACTAAGCGTTATACAAAAAAATGTTTGAAATAAAAGTTGTAGAATTTTAAATTTTCTACAACTTTTATTATATAAAGTTTTGCTCTAAATTGCATATTAAAGCCGTAATCTTAAAAAAACTTTGTTTTTACGTGAAAACAGCCTCATCCAGAATTTCAGCAAACATGACGCCTACCCTATCTTGTAGAGAATAAAAAATTGAGTAAATGAGGCGATTTAAAAAAAAATCGTAGGACCAGTTTTTGAGAAAATCGCAAAAAAGTGAAAAATTATACGAATAAACTACTACTTCCGTTTGACCGATTTTGATGAAAATGTTCGTGTCGCGTCCGGTAGTGGTATGTAACTTAAGTTTCAAGTTTTAAGTTCGTACGATGTTCCGTTCTTGAGATATTCTGTTCACACACACACACACTCACTCACACACACACACACACACACACACACACACACACACACACACACACACACACACACACACACACACACAGACCAATCGCTAAAAACATGTTTTTTGGGTTCAGGGGGTCTGAAAACGTATAGATCCGGTGAAAACTCGATTTCGAAAAATCGACATGAAAACAATACTTTCCTTCCTATATATTCATATAGGCAAGAGAAAGTAAAAAAGGTGATTCATTCGAAATTGCAGTAAATCAAAAATTTCTAGTCATGTAATAAGCTATAAGCAATATTACAGGTTATATTTATTTCTTATAAGGTTTATTAAAAAAACACTTTCTCGGAGTAAACCACAGCTTACAAAACGTATCTAGAAACTGCACGGTAGTGAAATGTACGAGTAGTGTCTCACTGTTGAGGTTGGCAGCACTGCAGATATTTCACTTCCCTTCCTCGCCAAAAGGCAATACGCAAAATTGCGTAAGGCCTTTACGCAAAAGGCAATGTCGTGACTTCAGTACTTACAATTCCAAATTATTGCAACTTCCAGAACTAAGGTAAAACCCCTCAACTAGTGTATGGGAAAAAACCCCAGTTTTAGAAGTAGTATAGGGTGATTCAAAAAGAGCGCCGGTTTTGATATCTCAAATTAAGAGATTTATTTTATTGAAAACTGAAAATAAATACATCAACAAGTTCATCTTTCCTTCCGATTTTATGTATGAAAAATGATGTCATGCATATGTCCTCCTCTACTGCGCTGGCACGCATCAACTCTGTCCATGAAATTGGATATTACTGCACGACAAGTTTCGACTTCCATTTGCCCGATAACCCGTCGAATTTCCTCCTTCAAGTCATTGATGTTTCGGGGTTTATTGGCATACACCAATGACTTCAGATGACCCCAAAGAGGAAAGTCACAAGGCGTCAAGTCACACGACCTTGGTAGCCATTGATGGTCGGAATTACGAGAAATGATGCGATCCTGGAACCGTTCACGGAGAAACAACATTGTTTCTCGTGCAGCGTGACAGGTGGCACCATCCTGCTGAAACCACAACTCGTCAATGTCCATTCCATCCAAATGACGCCACAAAAACTCCCTAATCATCGTACGGTATCGGTCTCCATTTACTGTTACGGCTTGTCCTTCTTGATTTTCAGAAAAGTAAGGGCCGATGACACCGCCCGACCAAAAGCCGCACCAAACTGTCACTCGCTGTGCATACAAGAGAAGCTACAACTGAATCGTCAATCGGAATGTTCTCCAAAATAGAAATGAGGTCAAACAATGTTGTCAACCGATAAACAAAAATTTACCAGCCGTTTAAAAACCGGCGCTCTTTTTGAATCACCCTTTAGTAAGACAATAAATTGTAAATATAGCCAACTGTCAATCATCTGATACGGGGTAGTATTCGTAAGACGAATGTATTTCCCACTTTTTATTTTTTTGGCCTTTCTTCAACCTGTTAATATACAGTCAATCGTTGGAATAGTTCTCCTTCCTTTTGGCCCTCAGATATTTAACAATTTTAGTGAAGCCAAGATTATGAGGCGGCCAGATAGTAAAGCTTAAATTTTTTAATAATTTACAGAAATATGTTTGACTTAACCTTAACATGAAAGTATTATAATTTTTAAAAAGATAACACGTTTTATCTTCATTTTTTTAATAATCTGTATAATCTCCCGGGGATATATTTCTACTTATTTTTTCTTCGTTATTTCTATTGTTATGAAAAATATTAACTGACACTTTGCCAGTGCGATATATTTTTGTAAGGCATTGTGTCATTCCAATTCTGTTAAAAAAATAAGAACACAATTTCAACGGCTAAATAATATTTTTCAAAGTTGTAAATAATAATAATTTTTTAATTAACTGACCAAAGTAATTTACACTACATTAAACGTTCTTTTAAATAATAGTTTTCCGTTTTCTTTATGCTGTTACGTTACGGTAACGTGCTCGCCTCTCATCATGCGGTCCTGGGTTCGAATCCCACTCAGGCACGGCATATTTTCATACGTTACAAAAAATCATTTCATCCTTCACCGTCTGCATTAGCAGTAATTGCCGAACAGTCGGACGTTAAACAAAAAAAAATCAGCTGAAAAGCTGGATTTAACCTCTAGAAGCTTTACAAAGTAAATCCAGGAGTAAAATAGTTAACCAAGCCTTCCTCACTGAGTGTAAAAGTACGCTTATCAGCATGCCAGGCCATCTGAAAAGCATCTACTTTCCATCCTACAAATGACTCCTTCACTTCATTCACCAATGGGTCTGGCTAATAATGAAATGTATTACTCTAAGAGGAGATAACTCTGACTAGTGACTTTTTTACCACTACCTTTTCTTTTTTTTAAATGCTTCAGTCATATAATTGGCTGACCATGTGATTAGAGAGGGAACATTTTTGTAGCCCTGAAATATCAGATCGAGTGCAAATAATTTAACACTCCACCTGCCTGTTATAGGGATGAATTCTTAATGTGATTACAGTAAAGGTGGGATTTTGAAGCTGTAGTCTTATATTTTCTCCATCTTCCTTCTTCTTTCGTTACTGGTTAAGCATTTCTATCTGTTCTGACACCCATATTTTCTTCGGCCTGGCAATATCTCTGTTCCCATTGGTTTGTATCGTTTTGCTAAACCAGATAAACGGCTTTCTGACATTCTATTTAAATGTCTAATCCGTTGGCCGCGGTACAATTTTTTTTGTTGAGTGTTAAAATTCCCAATTCTTGTCAATCATTTTAATTCCTCACCTTGTCTAGTTTTGTACAACCCGTAACAGACCTTGAGAATTTAATTTCTGCAGTTTAAATGTTTCTTTCCTCCCGTTTCCTCTAGATCACTATACTTACTAAACACAAAAAATTGTTACAAAAAGAAAATATTAACTTTATTTTTCTTTATTACTTTCTCTTTCTATGTACGAATATAGGAAGGTGGCCGCCTCCATAGCAGAGTGGTAGTGTTCAGCCTTCAACGTGGAAGTCTCGGGTTAAATTCCCAGCCAGGGTTTGTAAATTTTTACAAGTTAAAACTCACCGTAGTCACTAATAACCGAGCTGTTTATACGATTTTAAATAAACTAACAAAAAAGTAATATAGGTAGTAATACGAATGAATGTTAAGTTTCAAATCAATTTTTCCGAAAATACACGTTTTAAGATTTCCTGAATCCAAATAATAAGTTTCCACCTAATGAAGTGTGTGTGTGTGTGTGTGTGTTGTGTGTGTGTGTGCGTGCGTGCGTGCGCGCGTGTGTGTGGGTGGGTGTGTGTGTGTCTATGTGCTTTAAACGAAACATCTAAAAAACCAAATATCTTACAAATATGAAGCTTAATTTAGCTAACAGAAGGAAACCCTACAAAAACAGTTTCGTCAAAATCGGTCAACTGGAAATTCTAGTTTATTCACACGATTTTTCACTTTTTTGCAATTTTCTTAAAACCGGCTCGTATGGGTTCGTTTAAAGTTATCCCATTTACTTTTGTTTTTTTGTGCACTATATGATAGGATAAGCGGTAAGTATAATAAAATTTGTAGGGGCTGTACTCTCATGGTGAAAAATGAGCTTTTTAAGATTGCCCCTAAATGTGTTATTGCGGCTATTTTAGAGTAAATCTATATGCCAAGTATAGTTAAAGTTATAGGAAATTCATTCACCAACAAACCGAAATAAAACAAGGCACTTTAATGAACCGAATCAAATTCAGACAACTAATTACAGATTTAAAGGGCTTCAATAAAAAACAAAAACATAACAACAGATGGGCAGAAGAAAGGAGAAAAGACTACAGTGAACAAATGCTGAGAATGTTAACTGTAACCAGAGCTTCCATAAACGTTTAAAATCACTTCACGTAATCTACAAATTACCTAAAACGAAAAAAATAAATTGAATTGAATTTTCACCGACACCAAAGCATAGTGTTTAGCGTGCTGGACAACAAAGCAGAAGGTTACGGGTTCGAATCGTGGTTAGAGTTTAAAAATTGTAACAGTGAAGTCCCATAGTTCTGAAACTCACAATATTTAAAAAAAAATAATCTATTGTCACGATTTCAAATTAAAATAAAACCACTTTTAATGGAATATAATCTTATTAAATTACGTACGTACAATGCACGTAATAAGAAACTTAATTTGTATAATTATGTAGAAGATCAAAGGAAAATACAAAGGAAAGGAAATACAAGGAAAAATACAAACGAAAATATGATATTAAGGAGCAATTGTGTTTTTCAACAAAAGCCTCATTGTAAAATCACTCTATTTGAATTAAGTAATTACACATTAGTACTCAAACAATTTATAACTCAATTAGAGAAGTAAATTCTGACTGCAGAAAAATCAGAGACGCACTAATTTTTAAGATGTCTGGCAATGAGCCAATAGAACACTTTGCTACAGTCTTATGAAATATACATTTGACCTTACACCAAAATTCATAAATATTTTTCAATAAAAATACCTTGTTTCTTTTACGAAATGAGTTTGGCATCATCAACTTTTTATCCTATTATTATAAACAATCTACTTAATAATAACTTAATAGTTATTAGTTTTAACGCATGCGCAGGTGTATCCTTGTTTCTGATTGTAAATCGTAGGTTAACCCACCGGGTTGGTCTATAGGTAAAGTCGTTGCCAAAATCAGCTGTTTAACAGCTGATTTTCGGAGACGAAGATTCCGGGTTCAAATCCTAGTAAAGGTAGTTACTTTTATGCGGATTTGAGTGCTAGACAGTGTTTACCGGTGTACTTTGATGGTTGGGGTTCAATTAACCATACTCTCTCAGGAATGGTCGGCCTGAGTCTGTACAAGACTACACCTTATACATATCATCCTCATCTCATTGGGTCATGGGGTTGCTTATTGTTCTGAATTGAACAGATTGCAATGTACACACATTGTTGTTGTTTAGGTCAACAGCCGAAAGGCTGGTTTGAACCTGTAGAGGTTTTACTAAGTAAAACGAGGAGTCAGGTGGTTTACCATTGCCTTCCTCACTGAGTGGAAAAGTACGCTTAACAGCATGCCGGGCCCTCTGAAAAGCACATATTTTCCACTCTGTAAATGACACCTTCACTTCATTCACCACAGGGTCTGGCTGTATAGTGAAATTCATTACTTTCAGAGAAGATAACTCTGACTAGTGTCTTTTACATCTCTACCTCTTCTGTTCTTAAATGATTCAGTCATTTAATTGGCTGACCATGTGATAAGAAACAGAACTATTTATTTTAGCCCTGCAACAAACAGATTGAGTGTAAATAATTTGACACTTCACCTGTCTGTTATGGGCAGGTACACTCATTAGGGATTTAAAAAAAAAATAATAACGTAATAGTTATTAGTTAACGCATGCGCAGGTGTATCCTTGTTTATGTAATGTTTAATATTATAAATCGTAGGTTAAAGGCCTATTCCCACAGTGCTTGTTTACTCGCTGCTTTTATTATACTACATGTAATTTCAATAAACGCTTGCATCGTACACGTTTCCTTACCGTGCCTTCTTCATCTTATTCCGAGAAGTCAACATAGGTAGCCTACGTGTTGTTATAAAAATATGCCTCTAAACTGTTACCAGTGTTTAATACTTTCATATGAATTTATTTCTTGTAAAGTTATTACGGTTAATTGTATAATCCTATATTCGTTTATATAGGCCTATACCACGTACCGATCGGTACATGCGTAAATTACCACGTTCATTGTTGACCAATACTTCAGTATATGCTTTAATCTCTTGTGCATTGAATGGAAACCCAAACTAAACTGGTAAATTTCTTTGAATTATAATATAAACAGCCTTACATTTTGTGTTGACAGTTTTATAAGCAAACTGTAGAGTATCTCTTCTTCTTCATGTACCATCTCCATTTCGGAGGTTGGCTATCATCATTGCTATTTTAACTTTGGAAGCCACAGCCCTGAAGAGATCAGATGACCCGACATTAAACCACTCTCTCAAGTTCCTAAGCCAAGGTATTCTCCTCCTTCCAACAGATCTTCTCCCTACAACTTTTCCCTGGATTATGAGCTGCAGAATCCTGTATCTTGGACCTCTCATGATGTGGCCGAGATATTGCAGTTTCCTGCTCTTCACCTCACGTAGAACCTCTAAACCTATGCTCATTCTCCTCAAAACCTCCACATTTGTCACATGTTCTGTCCATGAAATTCTCAATATCCTGCGGTAAGTCCACATCTCAAAGACTTCTAATTTCCGCTCACACTGTACATTGAGGGTCCAAGTCTCTACACCATATAAGAGAACCGGGAACACATAGCATTTGAGCATTCGAATTCGGAGGTCTAAACTCAAATCACGGCTACAGAGCAGCTTCTTGATTTTCACAAAAGATGTGCGTGCTTTCTCAATACGACTCTTTACCTCCGAATAGAACTCCATAGAACAACTGACACAATTGTAGAGTATAATACAATCTAATTAACCAACCAAAAACAATTGGGCTATTTTTATATAAATTATTTAGCTTATTTTTACATTCAAGTACTATATGAAAAAAAGTAAAAAATAAATAGTGATTTATATTATTTCTGTTACTCATATGATTATAATCAAGAGTATGGTTGTGGTAGTACACTATACAAACTGATGCAACCACTTTACCAGTGTGGCAGTGCAAAGACGTTTCATGAAGCTTCTATTCATATTATTACATATGGTATAGCAGGACCTACCACCTTTTTGTCACAGCAGATATGCTCAAATATGCCATTCATATGTTGCACAACATTAGCGCAGAGTTTGGCATGAGAATATTAGCTCAAATATCAAAGATTATGGCATTCAAGAGAAGATGGCCGCTCCGCTCAAAAATTATACTTGGCAACCAAACTATAAAACAAGTTCGAGATTTTAAATATTTAGAATGCAAGGCTTTCTATGACAAAGATGATGATGTGAGTGAAATACTGGAAAATTTCAGCGCTGTATGCGATTATATTCGCAGGAAAGAGATAGATGGAGAGATAACAAAGCGGTTGCAAAAAGAAGGAAATATAAAGCGGTAAAATATTTGTTATGGGACAGAAAGATACCAGAGAAGGAAAATTAATGATGTATACGTTATATTGTGCACCAGCAGTGCTGTGTAGAGCGGTGACATGGGGGATAAATGACAGGAATTGGAGTAGGTTACAGAAAGAAGGAGATGAAGTTCTTAAGAGCAATAAAGGCCATGACTAGAAGAAACAGAATATGGAATACTGAGATTACAGCTGAGCTGAATGCGGAATGTATGAGGGAGAGGATGGAGAAAATGAGGATAAGATGGTATGGGCATCTGATGAGAATGGGGTGGAAAGGTTACCTAGAAGGATCGAAGAAGGAAGGGTGGAAGGAAATAGATCAAGAGGACGACCAAGAAGAAGATGGAAGACTGAAGTTAAGAGGAGTGTGGAGTGATGGGGATATAACTGGAAACAAATAGAGGAGGAGAAATAGTGGATGGACAGAAGAATATGGAGAGACTGGGTGAACCCCCATACCCGGCGATAGCTGGGGCAGGCACTGAATATATATGTAGTATAGAAGCCAGTTGCACCAACATTATTTTGAATATTATGAAAAACTCAATGTAACATTATAAAAAACCTGCACTATAGTGCAAAACGGAAGGAAAATGTAAACATTTGGTTATTTTATAATAAAAATATATATTTGGCTTTTTGTGTTTTAAATATGTATAGGCTATTTTTTTTTCTAAAACAATGTATTTAGAACTTTCGACCAACATAGGCTTCTATGTTCATAAATACATTCTTTTGGAAAAATTATATTGGGCCTACTTGTTTAAAACACAAAAAGCCTAAATATATATTTTTTCTATGTAAAAATATAACTAAATGTTCACATTTCCCTCCATTTAGAAACCACAAAAACGTATTTCAAATCAATATATCAGTAGTATTTGATCTTTATGATTAAGGTTTTCTACTGGTTATGAATATTTCAAAATTAAAACGAAGCCATACAAGTGCGTTAAATTTACTTAAATTATATTATAAATGTATATTTATTAGTAAGGTAACCGTTACATAATAAATTAATATTAAATTGAAATTAAATCAAAATTTATAAACAATTTTAATGCGATAATTAAATTTCGGAATGATATAAACCGAAATTGAATTGTTTACTATACAGATTTTAATTTTACTCATATCAATTTTACGAAAAATTATAATTAAAAAATATCAACAGTATCACGCAAAAGAGCTATCATCCGATTAATTAACAAATTTTAATAACCTAATCGAAAAAACCTTTTTATAATAAGCTCTTTAAAGATGTTCAAATGCCGATATCCCTAGATTAAATAAAATTTAAGCCATTTTACAGAATTAAACTTTTATCGAATATTTCAGACGTAAAAGATATTTCTAACTTTGAGAGCCGATTTAAAAAATACAGTAATTTAATTTCCAGTTTTTATTGGTTTCCCGTAAAAAGAATGAGCTGTATTATATCCTGCAGAATAAAAAACGTATTATGTAAATTAGTAACACCACCAGAATCTCTCTCTCTCTCACCATCGTTTTGGAAAGTTATCCGTTTCGTAGAAGTTGAATTTAGGATGGTCTATCGTATAATATGGAACCCCAATTGAATCAATATTTGCCGTTGTCTGCGATAATCGTTATTTTTATCTAGTTAAAATATTGCGTCTATTCTTTCACAACCATATCCTTATTACAAAGTATAATATTTTATATAGCTGGGGCGCACTCGTACGAGGCTATTTTCATCTTTCACTTCCTTATACTGCTAAAGTATTAATTAAACTGCACTGTAAACAGACTGGATTATCATAATTAACCTTCGAAAACTGGTGCTGTTGCATTTTAGCAACAGTTTTCAGTTTTTTGTATTTTTGTTTCAATTATAGGTATTAATTAGGTCGGATCCCTTTCGTAGATTCCTCAACTCATTCCTACTGCGTATTATCATGTCATAAAAAATTCAAATATATTCTTATTTTCTGAGGTACTAGAGTTTTACTGGCACCATGCAGGAATTTTGTAAATTCAAAACGGCGCTCCTGATGTCATACTTTTAGCTCATTGGTGTCGTGTGTTTTACACTGCATAGTTTGCGCCCTTTATTTAGACAAAAAAACAATTATTAAATTTTATCACATGGGACAACCTTGCAGTTATTGAGAGCTGCCATGAGCTATTACAGATTCATAGTTCTTCTAACCTGTGTCACATTTGATGACCGTTCCACTAGGGATGAGAGACGAAAAACAGACAAACTGTCCGAAATAAGGTAATTATTTGACTGGTTTTCGTCAAATATTATAAATTGTTACAGCGAATAATAAGCGAATTCGAAGCTGTACATAAAATTCATCATGCCTTTCGTGATCGTTGCTCTTTGACTCAGTGCATGCCAGAAAAGCCGGTCAAATACTGTTTGAATGATGGTTTAAAAAAAACATTACAAATACTCATAACGCAGAAATATTGTATACTACATAATTCTACCTTTAAAATATCCTAAAATAATCCTTGCATTCTGTAATATTTATTTTTTTTAATAATATAATTCAATAACATTTGTAGTATCATATTTTTACTTTCTCTTGCCTATATGAATATATAGGAAGGAAAGTATTGTTTTCATGTCGATTTTAAGAAATCGAGTTTTCACCGAATCTACACGTTTTCAGACCCCCTGAACCCAAAAAACATGTTTTTAGCGGTTGGTCTGTGTGTGTACAAAATATCTCAAGAACGGAACATCGTACGAACTTGAAACTTGAAACTTAAGTTACATACCACTACCGGACCCGACACGAACATTTTCATCAAAATCGGTTAAACGGAAGTAGTAGTTTATTCGTGTCATTTTTCACTTTTTTGCGATTTTCTCAAAAACTAGCCCTACGATTTTTTTTAAAATCGCCTGGTTTACTAAATTTGTTATACTCTACAAGATAGGGTAGGCGTCATGTTTGCTGAAATTCTGGGTGAGGCTGTTTTCACGTAAAGACATAGTTTTTTTTAAGATTACGGCTTTAATATGCAATTTAGAGCAAAAATTTATGTAATAAAGGGTCGGAGAATTAAAAATTCTACAACTTTTATTTCAAACTTTTTTTGTATAACGCTTAGTTTAGCGGTAATTATCGATTTTCTGATTTTTTCTCACGAAAACGTGGGAAAATCGATTTTTTTAACATTTCGGCCTGAGTATGCATTTTACGACAAAAGTGTATATAATTAAATTTATAGAAAATTAAAAGATCTACAACTTTTATTAATGGCATTTTTCTCTACAGAGCCTAGTTTAGAGAGAAAGAGTGATTTTTCTTATTTCTAAGCCAAACTGAGGTTGATTTTCATTTTGCGTCTTTCACTCATGAATAAAATTAGGTTATGTTTATTGAGGTTAGTTTTTTGTTTATTTCTTATGTTTTATTACTAATGTTAGGTTTATTGTTAATTATTTGCACTGGCAAGAGAAAGTTGTGTGAGGTTTCACACCAGATTTTTTAATATATTTCACAAAAATGCATAATTATTCATACGTGTATTTAATAATAATGCTTCAGTAATACCTAAAATAACAATATTTAAGTAGGTAATTAGTATTGGTAAGAATATTTTCACTATTACAAGAAGTTGCAAAAATGCATCGGTGCCAGTCCTCATGTTATTTTTTAGCGCCAGTCCCCGAAGATTAAAGTAAAATCCAGCTTAAACATTCAGTGCTAGAGACTCGCCTAGCGGGTCATAGGTAGTTGTTAGGTCATATTAACACATTAAACCAAAGTTTAATAGTAAATATAAAGAAAGTTAAATAAATTATTTTCAAAAAAAAGTTTCTCTGTAACCTCAACCGTAAACAGCCAATCCAATCATCAATGTGGAAAATTGTTTAAAATTTTTAGTATTTTTTATATCCTTTGGTACGTAGTTGAAGATTTTCTATTTACTGAGGAATACTTTTCTATTTAGAGAGAAAGAAAACGGTAAAAAAACAAATGACACATTCATTTCATAAAAAAATCATTATCGTATTTTATAAATTATTATCATTCAAAATCATCATCATAATCATCTGGGTATCCTTCCAGCAGGCCGGGTAGGATTTGAGTGGACGATATGCCTCCATCTATCTCTATCTTGATTTTTTGGTTTTTTATTCGATCCGAGGCTCGTCTTTTCATTGAAAGCAAATTAAAAATTTCTTCTCTACTGGCTTGCTAAGCCTAACGTTAAGAAGGATTTCCTTTCGGGGTTTACTCCCTTAGCCTTTATGGATCTCTCCACTTCCCACAAGGCAGTGGGTTCAAAATATTGGTAAATATCGTAAAATTTCACTTAAACAAAAGTGCACACATTGTATGTTGCAGTCTTACCATCTCAGTCCTCGTTTTACTTAGTAAAGCCTCTAGAGATTCAAACTAGTCTTGCAGTTGATCACATAAACAACAACATCAAAGGAATTGTTGGAGGAGGTAATAGAAGTATGATAAGGGGAGGGGGTCTAGGGAACTCGTTTATTGGAGTAATGATAACTAAATAATAATTTTTTTCTTATTGTAAATACAACACAATATTCTGTTATACAAACATGTATTATTTATATAATGTTTAACAATATAAACTCGCTACACAATTTACATTGTATGTTTATATTAAGGTAATGCAGTTAATAGCGCACAATTACAAGAATTTTCATTAACATAAAATATCATGTTAACACTAAGTAAATAACAGGATCGATTTAATTAAAACCATAAAATTGGTTTCTCTCATGAACTTTTTAAACAGTGTCGTTCAGTTTCATTTTACAAAGACATTTTCAAAACAGTTGCATTAAAGAAGTTAAAACAAAAAATAAATATAAAGTCGTTTTATCTCGTTATTTTCTAAAATTTTCTCATTTCTCCGTGTTTTTTTTTTATATTTTTTTTCTACTTTTGGAGTTAAATTTAGAGTGAAAATCTTGTTCTGCTAACAGCGTTTTAAAATGTAACTGACTCAAACGGGTTGACTGTGTACTACTATAATCACAAAAATAAAAGTTGTGTGTTTTTAAATGTTCTAAAATTTTGATTAAATACACTTCTACGTTGTAGAGCATAAAAAATGTAGTAAATGAGGTGATTTAAAATGAGTCGTTGGAACCGTTTTAGAGAAAATTGTAAAAAGAAAAAAATTACTCTAACACACTAGGTACTAGTTCCTATTGACCGATTTTTATGTAAATGGTACTTAACTAATAAGGTAAAATGTTGGTAATAAGTTTCAATTTCGTACAATATTCCGTTCTTGAAATGTTTTGTTCACAAACAAAGAGACCAATCGCTAAAAACATGTTTGTTGGATTCAGCCTGAAAACGCTTAGTATATATGGTGAAAACTCGATTTAGAAAATCTGATATGAAAACAAATCTTTCCTTTCCTATTAATTCATAGAAGGCAAGAAAAAGTAAAAATGTATTTTGTGGCAGTATCATGGACATCACTGTATTTCTCCGATATTTGGCAGAGCGCTCATTAAAATCACATCAAAGAAATTAAAATCCACACTTACACACGAACACTAACTAAAGAAAGAAGAACCACAACATTGTACACGTTGCAACACGCCACTTACAATCAAACACATAACCACAGACTGCCAAACTACACAATCCACACGAACACTACACAAAATTAACAACATTTTAGCACTTAATTTTGTAGACAAAGTAACGGTTCAAAACACAATATATTTTTTTAAATTTCAAAAATTTTAGATTTGATATAATTGTAAAATCGCATATTAAAATTTTCATTGTGTCATTTTTTCTGTTGTCTAAATTTGAATTGAACCTAACTAATTTTTCAGTATGTTTCTACAGTTCAGCCGTTCTTAGTTTGCTCCTACTGTCAACAAACAAAAGCCACCTACTACAGGGTGCACGCTACAGTCTACGACTTTACGGATGTCGTATTCACATTAAGTTAACTATTTTTTAAATTATAAGTACTTAAATTACTAAAAACATCAGTCATGATATGATGTAGGCCTAACAATTTCATTTAGAAAAATACTTTTAAAAGTATTTTCTATTTAAATACTTTAGAAAGTATTTTGTTGTTATGTTTTAATCAGCGTGTACACTTTTGATATAATGCGCATGCTCAGTGATGTAATTATTTGTTTACATTAGGAGCAAACTATGAGAGGCTGGACTATATATATACGATTTAATAGTGTTTGTTTGTCTTCTTTGGAAATTTTATACTACATGTATTTATATGTAACGTGGTCGCTAATGACCTTGTAGTCAATGCGACCTTAAATAAATAAATAAAATTATACGATAGTGACTTTATAGTTACACAATCTGCCCATAATAGACAGGTGGAGTGTTAACTTATTTACTCTCAATCTGTTCGTTGCAGGGCTAAAATAAATAGTTCTGTTTCTTATCACATGGTCAGCCAATTAAATGACTGAATCATTTAAGAACAGAAGAGGTAGAGGTGTAAAAGACACTAATCAGAGTTATCTCATCTGAAAGTAATGGATTTCATTATACGAGTAGTTAGACCCTGTGGTGAATGAAGTGAAAGTGTCATTTGCAGAGTGGAAAATATGTGCTTTTCAGAGGGCCCGGCATGCTGATAAGCATACTTTTCTACTCAGTGAGGAAGGCAATGGTAAACCACCTCACTCCTCGTTTTACTTAGTAAAACCTCTACAGGTTCAAACCAGCCTTTTGGCTGATGACCTAACCAACAACAGTTACACAATAGTGATTTGATATCATTTGCAAGTTAGATAAACGTTAGCATATGAGTCAGTGCTCACCAAAATATTTTTGTAACACGCAAATGATCTTTAACAATGCTATCACAGTTATTCAAGTGCAACATGCTCCACTGTTTTATTTTGTTGCGTGTCAGTTGTGCGTTGTTTACACAATACTAAGGATGTAACTACGCTCTATTTCATCGTGCTGTCTTCATTTTAGTAAACTATTTGTTCGGTTTTTAAAACTGAATTTATTTTTCTGTTTTTCTCTCTAACCTTTTATACGAATATACCATAGAGAAGTCGGTATGAAATTATATTTCAAATATTGTCGTTTTTAGATTTCACGCCTAAAAACTAATGTGTTTTGAAATTCCCTCTTTCCAGTGGTATAACAAACCTAATTGCATCTCTTTGACTACCAAATAATAATTTATGAGGTTTTTTACAAACTCGGAGCTTATCGCTTCTTGTAAAAAATTAGAAATATCGTAGATGAGGCGATTTTTAAAGAAAGTCGTTAGAGCAATTTTTTGAGAAAACCCCAAAAAAATGGAAAATGGTAGGAATAAACTATTATTTCCAGTAAACCGATTTTGATGAAAATTTTCCTGTCAGTTTCCCCAGCAGTACCTAATTTGATAATTTAAATTTTAACTTTTTACGCTATTTCATTTTTGAGGTATCCACAGACACATAGACCAATCGCTAAAAACATGTTATACGAGTTTACAAGGCCTTAAAAAACTTGAATTTTCGGCAAAAACGTTTATTTTGAAGACTAGGTAAAATTTTGAAAATTTATGTACAATCCTTTTCTATAATTCTATTTAAATTGACAAAGAAAAAAGAAAAAATAAAATGAATCGTTATAGTATTTAGGTACAAAGCAAAAACTGGTATTAATTTAAAGAATATTTTAATAATCTGATGATTTTAATAGTTCTATGTATTCTAATTGCTCTTCCTCTTGTATCAGCTAAAATATTTTTGTTAACATTGTCATCAAAAGTTTGCTTCATTCTTTGTCATAACATGACTTTTTTTTATTTGTATTTTTTAAATTTATTATCGTTTTTTGTATATTTACGTTAGGAAATTTTGTTGTATGTTTTTTTTTTTTGTAAATTTTTGTTTCTTTTCTTTAATGTAAATTTAGTGTAGATATAAAAAGCTATTATTATAATAGAATAAATAAAATAAACCAACTCATACCCGCGCAGAGGCTAGACCTATGCGAGTATTAAGAAAGAAGATAGGATAAGATTCGTTGTATTTGTTTTTAGCAATTTAGCAATGATAAATAAATAAAGTTAAATAAATCCTTATTAATTTATTTAAATGGAAAAATAATTTAAAAATAAATTTCAAATATAATAAGGATACGAATATTATAATAGATTTGTTAACTGATGCTGAGAAATTCGTACCGAAATATTTAAATTTACTTACAGAGATAAAAATTAAATTTACGGACTACAAAAATATATTTAGTAAAATTTTCGATAACGGTTTTTCTTTTATATTGTTTTAAAATTAAAAATTATGGTATCATTGTTTCGGTTTTGGAATTAAGTGCATCCAGACCGCTGTTCGTTTGTCGAAGTGAAATCGCGGGCAATTAGCAAATGGAAGTCATGAATTTTGCATGTTATGATTCGCGTCGAGCAGTCGGCGTGTGAGTATCGACCTCAATAATTACGATTGTATAATGCATATAAATCAGCACAATGCTGAATTTGAATTTGTTTAACCGCTCACAATTTATTGTCCACCATAAAACAACAGAAACATTTGTTACTCGTATTCTACTGACTGCATCGCATACATTAGATTTGTATACTTTATACTACTGAATAATAAAATTGCACTGAATACGAGTGGATATTTTTACTGAAATTTATTTTCTTTTTTTTTAACATTTATTGGGTTTTGATGAACAGAATGCATAATTATTTATAATACATCTAACGTTTCAAAATCTCAGGGAACATACATTGCCTTGATTTCATAATTTTTGGCTATCAGATTATTTCTATTATTGTTATTGTCCTTGGTGAAAAGAGACCAGTTTGCTTCGGCGGACAGTCGGGCCTGTTCTTTCAGGTTTTCGACGCAGGCTGCAAGCTGCCGCTCCAGCTTTTAGGTGTCTTTCACGCAATCTACGGTATTCCATTTGTAATTCACGTCGTATTTTTTTTAAATATACTTTATTTTCATCAGCAACTAGTCGCCACGGCTTATTGTAGTCCAATCGGTAGATTTATCATAGGACCGGCAGGGCATCCGGCGGCGTAGTTCTAAAGGTAAATAAGTAAATGTTTGGGGAAGCCCTCACCGCTACGTCAAGAGGAGCAGCCGCTGACAAGCAAAAGGAGGGTCGTCTGTATTGCTGCCTAAAAGAATAGGAGCAGTCGCCGACGCAGTAAGCACCTTTTACTGCTGCCTACAAGAGGAGCAGTTGCCGGCAAAGCAAGGGATAGGGAAGGGAAGTGTGTAGAAAAAGAAATACACAATGATGAGTGACAATTCCTTCTCCGTATCGACCATCTCGAGTGATAGGATCGATACTGATTGATCGATAATGACTGATCAACTTCTCGACTTTTCCATTTCTTTTCTTTTTCTTCTCCTCGATAAGGCTGAGTCCAAGTACAGTTCAGCCGTTCTTAGTTTTCTCCTACTGTCAACAAACAAAAGCCACCTACTACAGGGTGCACGCTAGAGTCTGCGACTTTACGGATGTCATATTTCTATTAAGTTAACTATTTTTTAAATTATAAGTACTTTAAGTACTAAAAACATCAGTACTAACAATTGTATGCCTAACAATTTCATTTAAAAAAATACTCTTGAAAGTATTTTGTTGTTACTTTTTAATCAGCGTGTACACATTTTGATATAGGCTAATGCGCATGCTCAGTTACGTCATTATTTGTTTACATTAGAATCAAACTAAGAGAGGCTGGACTATAGTTGGTGTTAGGTACCTGCCGTTGTACTAGCTGCTGTGAGAGGTTTGCTCGCTACGCTATCTACCGGCAGCAGCAACTACGTTACAACGCCAACAACGGACAAAACACGAACGACGGACCGGTGTAAAAATAGTACATTTTCAAGCTTTTCTTCTCTGGAATTTATGTTCATCAGAGGATAACGTTTAAACAGATCCATGTACGAATCTATTTTGCGCAACAGGTTGTCGATCTATTCCGAATTCGATTTACATTCTCGGATATCTCACATATAATCACCGCATGAGATGATCGTGTGGAAGCAGTTGGTCAAACGACCTCCGTCTATTAATATTCCAAAAATTGCGTCGCTCATGAACGAAAAGTAACAACGTATCCGCAGTCGGTTTTTTGTTGTGACGTTAATATGTTGAGCAGTCTTCTGAGAAACGCTGATAAACGTACCGCTTTACACGTGTTCTACGATATCAGTATAATATAACTCTGTCTTTTTTTAATAATATTTAAAACTTTTGCATTCGTTCATCGGTTGAGCTTGTAATGGGTTTCGGAGACACGATCACCTGAAAACATAAGTCATCATCAATACCTCATGTCAGAATCGGCTCGTTTTTGTTTCCTCCGAAGGAGACTTCCGTTAAATATTTTGCAATCAAAATTTACTTTTCGATTCATTTGGATGAACATTTTATAGATTTTTTACCGAAGAATCTTTATTTTCAAGATTTTCATCAAAGAAAGTTAATAATTTTATATTTTTCCATCGTTTAATCAGTAATCAGTTACGGGAAAGTGCTACTGGAATGAAATCGTACTTCAAAATCTTATATTATACTATAATTTATGCCCCTATCAGGCAGGAGGTAAAGTGTTAAATTTTTTGCATCCAATCTGTTAAAGGGCTGCAAAAATAATTGTGTTTCTTATCACATTGTCAGCCAATTATATGACTGAAGCATTTAAGAACAGAAAAGGTATACGTGTAAAAGACACTTTTCAGACATATCTCCTCTGAGATTAATGAATTTCATTATTAGCCAGACCCATTTGTGAATGGAGTGAAGTAGTCATATGCAGGGTGGAAAGCAGATGCTTTTCAGGGGGCCTGGCATACTGATATGCTTACTTTTCCACTCAATGAGAAACGTAATAGTAAACCACCTGACTCCTCGTTTTACTTAGTAAAGCCTCAAGAGGTTCAAACCAGCCTTTCGGCTGATGACCTAAACAACAACAATAAATGACTATTAATTTATAAATTATAGGTAATTCTAAAAATCATTTTCATGTACATATTTTTTAACATAAAAGTTACAACTTTTTGTAAACCGTACTAACATATTTAATTAATCAGCTGATAAGTTTAAACAATCTGAAAGCTGAATGAAAACAAACGTTTTTCAATTACTTATCCTATCTGACTACCGCACATCCATATTATGGAGAAATGGAAAAATATATGAACCGTGAACACTTTATATACAAGTTTCAATTGAAGTTTCCCTTGCACATGAATTAAAATAAATTTTACATGAAGTTCCATTCATGAAATAAAAAAAAATTCAAACAGGATACCATCAACGGTACGGTATGAGTCAGTCATACATTTATAATTTCCTTTTTTTCACTCGGTACTTTCACTGGAAATATTAGAGAGGAAAGTCAACATGAATTATTTACATTCTGAGTCAACTTTCTATTTGCTTAACTACCTGTTAATTTTATAAAACGAAACGACTAGCCTAATATTCTTCCTCCATAAAACTATAATAAAAAAACATTCTCTATTGCTTTGAAATATTTAGGTAATTTTCTTCTTTACAATATTTTAAATTTGTATTAATTTTATAACTAAATTTACATTAATTTATAATAACTAGTTTACATTTAATATTTACAGAAATTAGAAGACCATCAGAATCCATTAGCGATTAACCTCCTCGACAACAGCGAAGATACTTACAGACTGAAACGTTTTAAAACAATAGACTTACCTCTACGATTTTAAAATTTACGATTTACTTTACGATTTAATTTTTTTTCTTTTCTACTTCATCTACTAACCAGCATCATCTCATAATAGACATCGTTATCATCTCCAGCATCATCAGCTTTGTGATCCGGGGCGTTGATTCACGGTTCATCAAGTTTAGATTTTGTACATATATAATATATATTTTGTTTTTCTTCACGTTTAGTCTTGTTGAAACACACTACTGAGTGTGGTTTTTATTTTAATTCAAGGACATTACTCAGATTTTATTGTCTTTGCTTAAAGTTTTTGTATTTATAAACTGATTGTAAAAGTAATACACTGTTAAAAAAAAAAATGATTTATTTATTTTTTCTTTACGTCCTAATATTTTGCTCATTATGTCCTTACAGCTAACAGACCGTGAAGATTACAAGGTACATACAAGTGATAAAAAATACAGACCTAATTTGTAACAGAACTGAGGACTATTAATGCATTATTCAAGAAGAGCACTACATCTCGAAAATCGAAAAAAATCGATTTTTCTAATTTTGGCGCCATTGCCTTCTGTATCTTTTTATGTGTAATTACATAAAAAAGTAATAACTATACCATAGAAATTACGGAAGCTATGCAGATTTTTGTTAAGTAATGTTTTGACCAGAATTTCATTTAATTGAATTAATCATTGGAAACAATTAGGAGTTGCGATATTCAAAGAACACAGAAAGCTGAGAAGGCAATGTAAAGTGTGTCAAAAGAAGCAAGACAAGAGGAAAAAAATTGAAAATTATTTGAGGAAATAGAGCAGTCTGGTGAGAATCAATATTATGGTGCAGTCCGATTTTAGGGTAAGTAAAACTTTACAGCTCATTTCCCGCAAATTAACTTTTTTCCATATAGGTACAGTTTCTCAAAAACAATTTGACTTTATAGGTTGAAATTTTTTGAGCATGTTCCCAGTATATATATGACATTTATGGTACTAGAATCATTGCGGTATTATTACTAAGTTTGAAATAAAATAAAAAATTCTGCAAAAAAATTTAAATTGTTTTTGCATTTTTCAAAATAAATTCACAAAATAGTATCGCTAGCTCTATTAATAATTTACAGAGCTTAAAAAGATGTCATAAAACTGGCATAAACAAATTAAAGCCCTTACTCTTAACGGTTTCTTAGAAACGTGTACCTAAAAAGAGGTCAATTTAACATGGGTTAGATATGCAGTACAGTCCTCCCCTTAAACTGTATTTTCTAAATTTGAATGAGTTATTTAAACTTATTTTTATCTCGATAGCACAAGAAGGCGCTTTTTGGCAGTATTTTTGACAACCAATTATAAAAGAATTTTTAAAACACTAAACAATAAACCTGAGGTGGTTGACAAATGGTTTAGAGATATTCAGAAAATCGGAAACAAACGAGTCCACTTAATGAACCGAACCAAATTTAGCCAAATAATTCCAATTTTAAGGGTTTCCATGAAGAACAAAAACAGAGCACCAAGTGGACAGAAGAAAGGAAAAAACTACAGTGAACGAATGCTGAGAGCTTGGGGTGAAAAAAGAGTTTCCTGAACATTTAAAATCACCTCACTTGTTCTAAAATTGGCCATGTATGAAGTAGAAACTTTACTAAATTATTTAAAAAATTGAAATTATGAAGTGATAATCGCAAAAATGTGAGAGCAAAATATTTAATTACATATTAATTAATAAAATTCCTATAATAAATTATTTTATATACATCTCTAATATAAACTGTGAGATCAATTAAATACAGTAAAAAAAGTAAGCGGTTACAATAGTAATGAGGCGATGTAAATTGTGACATTGCCAACATATGTTAGTTAGGGTTAAAACTACGCATGCGCGTTATTAATTTTGTATACATTTTAACGGTAGCAAAAAGTACCTAATTCCTAGTATATTGAAAACAAGCCAAGAAGACGGATTTCTCTGTTTTTAAAATAAACACTAAAGTCATTCGCCTTGAGTGTTAAGTGACGAATTTTAGTTTTAAATAGCTACTAAGAACTTAATAAATTGTTTATTATTATGTTTTCTTAGATATGTAAATATTATTTTATTATTTCTTTTGAATTTATTATACAAATAAACATTCTGTTTTGTTGACATTATTATAGTTGATATCAGTTTAATGTTCTTCGTTTTCAATGAAAGCTCTTTTTGTTTTTATTTATTCTATTTGGTTTTTTTAATTATCCCATTCTTTATTAAAGAACAGTATATAAATTTGTTTTACTAATGTACTCGTGCTGTGAAATATTTATAATTTTCCAACAACTTTTTTTATTGATAGGCTGAAGCTTGTTGTTTTGGTCATCAACCGCAAGGCTGGTTTGAACCTATAAAGGCTTTACTGAGTAAATCGAGGAGTTATGAAGTTTATCTACCCTTCCTCACTGTGTAGAAAAGTATGTTTTTCAGCACTCCGACCCTCTGTAAAACTCCTACTTTTCACTCTGCAGATGCCTTTACTTCATTCACCACAGAGTCTGGCTGTATAGCCTAATGAAATTCATAGCTCTCAGAAGAGGTAACTGTGAAAAGTGTATTTTAAACCTCACCTTTTCTGTTTTTAAATGGTTTAGTCATATATTGGCTGACCATGTGTGATAAGAGAGAAAACTTTTTTTTGTAAAAACTAGCAAATCTACTACTAAAAACTAGCAGATGTTTTGAAACAAGAAGATCGAGTGCATATAATTTAAGAATCAACCTGCCTGTTATGGGCAAAAGGCAACAGCTATCTTCATATTATTATTTCATTATTATTCACAGTTATTATTTCTTTGTATCTTCCCTTAACCAGATCCTCCTTTCACCCTAATCCTCATCCCCCTAGCCACTCTTTTGCATTGGATCGTCCACTCCATCCCTCCATGATCTTCGCAGCATTCTTCCCGAGCTCTACTGCATTATTTTATGAATCCATCCGGCTTCCGCTCTTCTGGTGTGAACGTACCACAGAAAATCTATGTTTAACCGACTGTCCAATCAGCAGGTAGGTCTACGCCCAAAAACAAACAAAACCTAGATTAAAATGGTAGTTTAACTTTGAGTGTGGAGCACAGTTATACTGTAGTAAGGTTTCTACCCGGCATGCGGACCACAGTAAGCCTCCACACTGTCCTCTTATTCTCGCTTTTTGTCATCTGCTATAATCTATCCGTAAGAGACAAAAGGTGCACTTTGTACCTCTGATTAACTGATTGTTAATATTCTATTTAAATTTATTCTATTAATAATAATAATAATAATAATAAAGTGAACTTAATTTAAAAAAGCAAAAAAATAAGTACAAGAATACCAAAAAATTAAGATACACTATCCATTAACTACAAATATGAATGTCTTACATAAAGCTTAAAAAAAGGAAATGAAAACTCTTGTAAATAAAACACTCATTCACTCAAAAGGCATGGCCTGAGGTCGTCTGCCAGGTTGGCAAAAAGGAAAGAAAAAAAACAAAAAAAAAATCTTACGAAATTATAATTTCTAAACTAAAAATTGAACTCATCAACCCAAGCTTTTCTATATTTCAAGGCGTTTCTTACATAATTTACTAAAATAAACCAGTTTTCCCATTTAAATAGCTTACTACTTCCTCTTCCTCTAGACTTGATTTATTAAACCAAGAGGCTCTAAACGCACTTAGAATTGGGCAGCGTCCCAAAAAATGGAAGATGTCTTCTGCCTCCCACAGGTTACACAAGGAACATAATCTTCTATCCTTCTCCTGGAGCGGACTATCGCTCAGGCCTAACAAGCCAGTTCTACACCTGAATATAGTACTGATAAACCGACTATCATGTGCATCCGATATATACGTGTTTTCCCCCAGATCCCAGTCTAATTTGCCGTAATTAGCTCGTTTCGCACTTTCTGTTCATTTCCCTCTAGATAGCTCTCTCATCGTAATACAAATGTGTTCTAGTTGCATTGGCCAGCTTCCTATATCAAGCACACTTTCCTGAAGTGTACAATTACACTGTCGTGCACTAGCCAACCAAGCCTTAAACACCCCACCCTTTGCCCCACGACAATTTTGGCCAATTTATTTGGAAGCCTGCTCTTCGGCATCTTACCGAGCACTTTAAGAATATACTTGAAATTGAGACGCAACACGTATTGCCTCATAAGGTCAACCCCAGTTTCCAAGTAGATAGCGTAGTTTGGTGTATGATTAGGAAGACCAAATATTTTCTTTATCTTTGTGATAAAGCTTTATCACGATGATGTAGCTTTGTGATAAAGAAAATATTTGAAATTTATTCTATTAACAATAGAAATATTACTATTCTATTAAACAGACAGGTGGAGTGTTAAATTATTTGCACTCGATCTGCCAGTTCCAGGGCTACAAAAATAGCTCTGTTTCTTATCACTAGGTCAGTAAATTATATGACTGAAGCATTTAACAACAGAAGACCTGTAGATCTTCTGTTGTTAATTGCTGTAAAAGACACTAGTCAGAGTAATCTCATCTGAGAATAATGCATGTTATCATTATACAGGATTATACCTCTGGTGAAAGATGTGTAGGTGTCATTTCCAGCGTGGAATGTAGATTTTTTCAGAGGGCCTGACATCCTGATAAGCATACTTTTTCACTCAGTGAGAAGAGTAACGGTTAGCCACCTCACTCTTCATTTTACTTGAATACCTGTATGAGTTCAAACCAGCCTTTCGGCTGATGACTTAAACAACATAACTTGAAAGTTATAGAAACCACTAAATTAATCATTCTTAAAACAGAAAACTCTAGTTGGGTAATTCACTTTTCCCTCCAAAAAATAAATTTAGAAAAGAAAATTAAGGTTGTATTTAATAGTTTTTATATTAATGAGAAATTAACAAAATATTGAAATATTTTCACAATGGCAACATTTTTATAATTTCTAATAAAGTTAAAGTGAAACCAAGGATAAGAAATATTTTAAAATAAATGATTAACGAAATTTATTCATAGGCTGCTAAATTATGAATAGGTGTTAGGCTTTATTTCAATTAACATCTCTCAGAATAAATCCTCTCGACATAAATTCAATTAAGAATGTTTTAATTAATAAATATATTAATTAATTGAAGTTAATACAGATGATTAAGTCAGAGAATTAACCATGTTCCGTACAATTTCACCTGATACGTTGAGGCGACGGTAACGCCGACGCCGACGTCGGGTATTGAAGGATTTCCATTGATATGACGCTGAAAGGAGTTAAAGAGGATTGTCACCACCTTTCTCTCGATATTCGTAAGTAAATCTACCACCCTACTTCATTCTCACAACCATCTTCCACCTCACTCTGGCTCACTTACTTTCTTTATCTTAGTATTAAATTAATTATAACTAAATATAACGTTAATGAATTAGCCTTTATAAATTGTAGGTGTACACATAAATAAGCTATTTATTCAGACTAAAATAACACCGGAAAGATAATAGATCTCAAATAATTTTTCTGTTAAAAATAAACAAACAACCCACATGAAAGTCTTTCACGTGAAACAACTTTATTTATTATTTTAAGTAAATTAATTTATTATGTTACTTCCACAAAAAATCACTGAAAGTACCTGGAAAATATGTACAGTACTACCCCACTATAACGAGGTTTGATATACCCTTGATTCGGATGCAACGAGGATTATAACCTGTCTCCCAAAATATATTTTTTTTGTCATCAGTCTCTCGACTGGTTTGATGCAGTTCTGCAACCTTTTCTGTCTTGCGCAAGTCGTTTTATATCTACATACCTGTAACACCCTACATCTTTTGTAATTTGCTTTATATATTCTAATCTTTGCCTCCCTCTACAATTTACTCCCTCAATATTACCCTCCATTATTAATAGCCCAATTCCTGGATGTCTTAGTATATGCCCCACTAGCCTATCTCTTCTTCTGGTAAGATGCTTCCATATACTTCTTTTTTCATCCACTCGCCTAAGAACCTCTAAATTATTATCATTATAATATTGTTGGGTCATAAGGTTGCTTATTGTTCTAAATCGAAACGATTACAACGTACATGCATTAGGGATTAAAAATAACAAATAAAACTACATTTTTGTTTTGTAGTTGACTATTGACATAAATTTTCTGAGAATTAAATTTTCAACAGGTTTTATTTAGAATTATTGTATTTTTATTACCCGTTTGACGAAGTTATCGAACGACAATCATAAAACATTTGGGTTTTTAGGCCTAAACCTATGTATTTCCACTTTATCCCAGATATCTCAAAACTGACAAAAGATTTGATTCTAGGACTTATTTTATTATTTTTTCAGAAAAAAAACATAAGAAACTACCATTTTTACTCTTAATGAATGCCCTTCAACTTTCATTACCAAATTATCTCATGGGACGAGCCGAAACTCGGGTGAAATCTTTCACTATCCGTGTCACGCTAACAAAGAATTTTCGGAGATAAATATTTATGTGACATTTTTTCTTATTTTTCGATGTACATTCAGGTCTCAAGTATTTTCGTTCCTTTGTGAATCACTCTATATACACTCGTGTCTTGTTTTCTTAAAAATATACTAGAAAATCTTTTAATTCTACGGTTACAATGTGAACCGAGAAGAATTCGCAACTGTGATATTTAATTATCTAAAGTACATTTTTTAGGTTTGTTTTTTGTGTATTTCTGTAAATCCATTTGTTAATTATTTGAATACTCTTTCCACTGCTGAGTATTTTGGCTTGGGTTCAATTTGTACGGAATATATAATCATACGGTATTTCTTTCGTTGATTTAGTTTTTTTTAATACTATAATGTCATGATATGAACTTTTTGTAATTAATATGAAACAAAATATTTGCAATGATATCAAATAAATCAAGAGTGACAATGGATTATATATTATTACGTTACCATTTTTGTAAAATCTAAGCGGGTTTCGAACCCAAGAATTGTCAGCGATTTTAAAAATATATTCTCTATAAAACACGTTATAAATTGATCTATCAGTAACTTATATACAAGTAAATATTTGGACAAGTAATTTTCACGCCTTTCTGTACATATAAATTGCTACGGTCATTTCACAACTACTTGTATACTTTTCATGGCCTGTATGGATAAATAGGGAAGAAAAGTATTGTTTTCATGTGAATTTTTCCAAATGAAGTTTTCACCGGAAAAACACGTTTTAAGGCCCCTGAAAATAAAACATTTTTTTGAGCTATTCGTCTGTTAGGTTATTACTTAAAGTTAAGTACTAATACCGACACGAAAATTTTCAGTCCAATAAATTAACAAAAAGTAACAAAAAAGGTTCTTTGTGCGATTTTTCACTTTTTACGATTTTTTTTAAAAACAATTCTTTAATTTTGAAAAGTCGCCTTATTTACTACATTTTTTTATTCTTAACAAGCTATGATAACCGGCATGACTGCTGAAATTTGCGGGGCCGTGCTCTTATGATAAAAAAAACGTTTCTTTTAAGATTGAAGCCTTAATATGCATTTTAGGGCAAGAGCGTAACTTATATAAATTAAAGTTGTAGGAAATGAAATATAATTTTTTAATTTCTTTAAACATTTATCCGACATCTTAGCTCTATTGTTTATTGTCTTAAAAATTTATTTTGTCAACCATTCTAAACACAGTTGTGCGTAAAATCTTAGTCAGCGTTTTCTAATCATTTCTTAAATCGTTCATTTGCCTTGTACAGTTCTTTTCGACCTCGTAACCTATATTTTTCATTTTTGTTATTTGGACCCATTATTTTGCAACGGATCCTTCTCTCAAATTTCTCTGCTTCTCTTAGACCAGCCTTTCTGGTTATTCTAAGGCACTCACTCGCATACAGACACACAGGTCTTATCACAGTATTATAATAGCTAATCTTGGCTTATCTTGAGAGAGCTTTCTTCTTATATAAGTGGTAAGTTCCTCGGAGAGCACCGGCCATCTCTCCTTATCAGCTGTTGTTCGTTTCCTTTTCGCTGAATTTCGGTTATATTATGACTCCGAAGTATTTGAAATCTATGAATATTTCCGTACTGTGTCTTCAAGTAAAGTGGGGCTGTTTTGATGTTTGTTATGAAGCTTATTTAGATTTCTGGTATGAAATTTTTTAATTTCAAATTTCAAATTATAATTAATAAATTAACTTTTTATTATATACTATTCGTGAATTATGTTTGTTCAAGTTAAATTTTTCGAAAACTTAGAAGCTTCTTTTCGTTAGCCATAAAAAAATAGATCCATAAATTATTATAGAATTTTATGCAAATTTAATCAGCTTTCATTGCTGGAGTAAATTGTTCATAATTTTTCCTTACAGGAACGATTAGTCTATATTTAAGTATTAAACAGTATAATTAATTATTATTCATACATATTTATATACAGTATACTTAAATGCTTTAAGATTTTATACATTATTGCATAAATAAATAAAAATGCTTTAAGAAAATCTTTCCGGAACTTCTTCAGACTCTTATTTCTCTTTAAAAATAATTTTAGTACTTATATTTCTAATTAAAAATTTAACATCAATTTTAATGTTACATTTAGGTGGCTTGTAATTATTCATCATTTTTCTTTATTACTTTTCAGTTTTTAATTAATTGTTAAATATTTAATTTAGTTACACATCACTGAAATTATTATTATTTTATTTGTTTTAAATCGCTGAATGAAATCACATATTACACAGAGATTTACACATTCCTACAGTTCAACAAGAAATTAACATATGCAGTACAAAATAACTAAAATAACTCAAATCACACATGAATAACTACGCCATCTCACTGTTCGACAATTCAACCTACACTCACCGACTGAAATGAAAACATTCGACGGACTTATTTCAATTCGACAAGACAACATACTACTTACATCCACAAAGTTCCTCTGTTGGGGATTTTCTTTAATCACGACATGAACCAAAGAAAACTCATCTACTCAATATTCTATTAAAGATTGGATTGTAGATTTTGCTTTATTTGCAAAACAGATTCCTTCAATTGAACGGTTATTGTGTTGTTAAGGTCATCAACGGAAAGACTGAATTGAACCTCACTAAGGCTTTACTAAGTAAAACGAGGAGTGAGGGGGTATACCAATCTCTTTCTCACAGAGTGGAAAAGCATCCTTATCAGCATGCCAGACACTTTGAAAAGCATTTACTCTCCACTATGCAAATGACACCTTCACTTAATTTACCACGGAGACTGGCTGTAAAATGAAATTCATTACTCTCAGATGAGATAACTCTGACTATTGTCATTTAGGAGAGATAACAAGTTGTATTTCCAAGGCCAGAAATGTCTTCGACACCATGAATTTTGTTTTTAAAAGCCCCAATTTGACCCTTGACTCTAAAACGAGATTCATGAAGTGTTATGAGTTCTCAGTCTTACGGTACGGAGTTACGGCTTGAACTATAACAGAAGAAATAATCAATTAATTGAAAACTTTTAAATTTTGACTTTATAGGAAAGTGCTGGGAATATACTGGACGCAGAAAATTACTAATACGGATGTGCTACGTCAAATGAACAAGGCAGTGGAATCGGTCAGTATAGTGAAGGCGCGATAGCTGCAATATCTAGGTCATATCAAGCAGGATGAGCGCACGTATAAATTGCTCAAACGCATTCTGCAAAGGAAAATTGACAGTATATCGGGAACAGGACGCAGAAGAATTATATGGATGGCCAACCTGAGAGTATGGTGTAACAAAAGCTTAGAAGAACTGTTTTGGAAAGGTACCAATAAAGTAAACATCGCCGAACTTCGGAACGGAGAGGTACCCTAAGAAGAGAAGAAGTGGTTTTTACAACTCTACCTTTTACGTTCTTAAATACTGCAGTTGTATAATTCTCTGACTATGGGATAAGAAATAGAACTATTTGTTTTGTAGCTCTGGAACTTGCAAATCGGGTGCAAATAATTTAACACTCCACCTGCCTGATACGGGTATTGTAATCTGAACAATAATAACAGTGAATTTGAAAGTGTTTATTGTTATCACAATAAACAATACAGATTAGGCCCCCTAAACTCAAACTTAATAGTGTGTTTTTTCATAAAGAAGTTGGGAGGCCTATTTCTTCCGAGTTCATTCAATACCACGTTGTCTGGTCGACGTCCAAGTAAACTCTTATTAGGGTGTTTGATCAAACACCACTCTCAACACAAGCCAAGATTAGACATACATATTACTGTTATGAAACCTGTGTATCTGTACGCGCATTAGTGCCTTATAGCATAGGAAGGCTGGTCTAAGAGAAGCACAGAAATTTGTGAAAAAGATTCTCTGCTAGATATTGGGTCCAAAGATCGTAAATGGAAAATACGTTACGAGGTTGAGAAGAACTTTACAAGAAAAATTAACGAATAATAAAAACTATTAGAAAACTAAGGCTGAAATTTTACGGAACCTGTGTAGAATTCATGACAAACGACTGACAAAATATAATTTTAAGTCACTAAACAGTAGAACAAGAAAACTTAATGAACAAAACAAAATCAAGACAATTAGTTACGAACTTTACAGGCTTCTATGTAAAGCAAAAACAGAACACCGGGTAGACAGAAGAAAGTAGAAAATGCAGTGAGTGAATGTTAGGAATGTAGGCTGCAAAAGGAGCTCCAAGAAATGTCCAATGGCACCTCACGTAGTCTAAGATTGACCCTAGACGAGGAAAAAATATAGGATAAGTCATGTTATCATGTCGATTTTTGGAAATTAAGTTTTAACCAGAAACACAAAATATGAAGTCCCTGAGCCAAAAAACATGTTATAGGGTACGGGCACCCAAACCACAAAGAGGTCGCGCACAAATTTCCAAGCTTGCCGTTGTAATGCTGAGTTATCCGCCAGCCGTCATTCTACTACTACCTTTTTGTTATGACCACAAATGATCACTTTAGTGTCTTTGGTTAGTTCTTTTCCTTCGGCAGTTAATTTCCTTTTCATTTCTTTCTTGCCAATACTTTTTCATTCTGTCGGATCTTGCTTTTCTCAATTCGTCTGAACGAACCTGTTCTTTTCGTTTAATTGTTCTTACTGATAAAATTTTGTTTTTGTCATTAATTGTTTCTTTGTAAACCGGTGTGCGATCTTTGACATCAGCAATTGTTAGATTTAATTCTGTTCTGTCTTTTTTGATTTCTTCAAGCCCTTTAGTATAACATATTTTATTTTGTGTTGTTGACGTATTAGTCCGGGTACACCCGGGCGCCGCGTTACACTGGCGTTACCGTTGGATGGTGAGTTAGATACATGAGTCAGATGGTAAAGGGCAGATGATAGAACGGTAACGGTGCCGGTGACCCGACGTAGACCGACGTTGGATTATTCAACGGTTGTTAAATGCAGCATCGTCGTGTGCACTACCGCTAAACTTAGGCTGCGCAGTAACTGCTCGCGAACGCGCCGTCTGCCTGTTATTACCCTTAAACCAATGACTAACACTGTTATTATTTACAATAACAAAATTACAAATTGTTTGTCTTTATTTACATAAACACATACATTAGGCCAACCTAATTTTTTTAAAGATTTATTTATAGAAATGAATAATGTAATATTTCTTTATGTATTGTTAACAAAGTAATAAATTACACACATTTGTACAAAGTTATTAATCGCCCTAGCCTATTTGGTCATATAAAATAAACATGAGGGAATGTTTTCGCTTTAGATAGCACCGTAACACCGGTCGGACGGCAAGCCTGAAAATTCGTGACGCGTCCTATTCACTAGAAGTGTCTGTCAATTATCAAATAAAAGTAAAACCTTTATTGGGATTTTTTCATATCCCTAATGTGTGTACGTTGCAATCTGTTCAATTTAGAACAATAAGCAACCCCATGATCCAATGAGATGAGGATGAAGAGTATGACATGTAAATGAGGTGTAGTCTTGTACAGACCCAGGGCGACCATTCCTGAGAGAGTATGGTTAATTCAACCCCAACCATCAAGGTACACCGGTTAACCACTGTCTAGGATTCAAATTCGTGTAAAAGTAACTACCTTTACTAGGATTTGAACCAAGAACCATCGTCTCCGAAAATCAGCTGTTAAACAGCTGTTTTGCGGCGGCGACTTTACCTCTAGACCAACCCGGTGGGTTTTATTGGGATTTGAACTTCAGAAATTACGCCACCGAAAATCAGCTGTTAAACAGATGATTTCCGGTGACGACTCAACCGCTAGGCCAATCCGGTGGGTCGATTTTTAGTAGTGAAAAAATTATGAAGTATTTCGCTGGACCGTATTTCTCAAAATAAAATTATATACAATCCCGTATTCCTACAAACTTTGATATGAATATTTCTCGTTTGGTTTAACCTCTCTTACGAATGAATTCTTTGAATGTTTAGTTAGATAAGGAAGTGGAATTCAGTGGAGTCAGTCATCGAGCCGAGATGAATTCAACTCACACACACACACACTCACAGATTTGTATATGATGGCGGTGTTACAAGGCTGGAGACAATCATTATAATTTTCTATCTACCTTACTCACTTTCTATTTCTCATAAATCTATCTCACTTTTCACGTAGAATCAATATTTCCCTTTTACCCAACAGTTAGGGCTTATATATATTCCCGTCCCTTTCCCCCTTAACCGATTCAAATATCTGACGAACGACACTTACTCATCGACATCCTAACGCAACTGAAATTTCATATCCTTAAACCATTAACCGATGTACAAACCGTTGTGCACATTTCAAATTGACATGACATTTTCCGAATGTTACTACCAGCACATTCCCCTTTATATTTCGTGTAACTTGTAATAAATTTCCTACAATTTATGCCAGAATATAATGTAATTTATATCTAGTTCTCTAGACAGTCAAATCTAATTTTGAGGTTTACGAAAATATGTTGAATATAATTTACAGCATACTGATTTTATCGGAGGTTCACCCCGTCTTTCTGGATTGAATCGATGAGTGGCTTAGGAGTCTTTGGTTGTATTTTTTATCCTCGAAGTAAAAATATCTAAATTTTCTCAATTTTTGCGTATTGTGTATTTAAGTGATGCGGTGTCTTAAAGTGTTTTGATGTTCGTTATGTATTTAGTTTTCTCAAAGAAATCTGTAGTCCTGCTTGTCCTGATTATTCTTTTAACACGTTGATTTGTTTTTTACTATTTTTGTGTTTCTAGAAACAAATTGTAATTCGCGTACAGAAGCAAAACAGTTTATCCTTATTCCGTTCTTTGATCCTCAAATAGATCTTAGTTTAACAATCCTTTGTTGCGAAAATTTATTTCTCAATCGTATTAAAATATGTATTTTTGTCACAAATCACTGGACAGGTTTAAAATGCAGTTCTCCAATTTATTCTGTCTTGCGCAAGTTGTTTCATATCTACATACCTGCAACACCCTACTTATTTTGTAACTTTTGTTAAATATTCAACTTTGCGTCCCCCTATAATTCACTACCTTAATATTACCCTCCATTATTGATAGAGCGATACCTGGATGTCTTACGATATGCCCAACTAGCCTATCTATTCTTCTGGCAAGATGTTTCTATATATTTCTGCTTTTATCCACTCGTCTTAGAACCTCTAAATTACTTACTTTGGCCACCTACCTAATTTTTAACGTTTTTCTATAACACCACATTTCAAAAGCTTCTAACTTATTCCATTTTATAGCCCCTATTACCCACATTTCACTCCCGTATGATGCTACACTCCAAACATAGTGTTGAATTTTTCCTAATCTGTAAATCAATGTTTGTACTCAGTAAGCTTTCATTTCGAAGGACCTCCTAACTTGAGCAAATCTACTTTTGATATCACTTGTGCTTCTACCATCCTAAATTTTTTATACAAATTTAAAATTATATGTATACAAATTAAAAACAAATGTTTAAATATCGTATAAAATTGGTGTACACAAATAAGATTTATTCAATGAAAATTGATAAAATGAGTTAAAAAAGTGGATAAATTAAATTAGTTGGCCATAACTCAATCAATCAATCGGTTATTTTATTTATGTATTTTGTATTTCTTTGAAGTAGACATAAAAATCTGAGATAAAAATGTTTATTAGATTGGAAAGAAAAACAGAGCAGTACGCGGGAAGAGGAATATAAACGTAGTAGCTTGAGTAAATTAATTTAAATATTTACTGTAGGTTTTTTCAGATTAAAAGAAGAAATTGATAAAATTAGATTAGTTGTTCCAGTCGCTTTGGTTTATTACTGGTCGATCAGATAGGCCCTATTTCTCCTCTTTCTCCTCCGCCTACGGTGTTTTTTTTCTCGTTCGTTCTCCTCCTTCAACTCTATTTGACTCTCCCTTTTTGGTTTACGAGCTAACATTTATACGACCTTTCTTCTTAGCGTCGTAAAAATTTTAGACGATCGCTAGCTATATCTTAAAGAAATGAAAATAGTGTATGAAACATTTTAAATGAACGTAAATTGAATTTAAATTATTCATTTATGTTTAAATCATAAAATAAATTTTATATCCGGTCATATTTTTATTTATGCCTAGTTTTATGCTTAGCTGTATATGTAATTAAAACATGAACGTATTTAATTTGAAAGTTTAATACCAACTTGAATATCTTGAAGGTTCAGTTGTTAGCGTGCTACGTGACTAAACAGGAGATAACGGATTCGTGTCCAATAACATTTTGAAAGTACTGTAATTATTTTTATTTCAACAGTAAATTTTTCAGTGATCGATTAGGTTAACAATGAGAATGATTTGCAAAGGTCATTGTATACAATTAGTTTAACTGTTAAGTGGTATAAGTTAATATCTCGACTTCTTTGGAGAGGAAAAAGTAATGAAATTCAGGATTTCGGAAGATTAGTTTTAAATGACATGATTTTTGAAAAGTTGGGTTCATTTATTTACTAGGGAATAGTCACTTTTGCCCCAAAATCGCTTCGACCTAAAAGAAAGAAAACATTTTTACAACCGAAGCACACGCTTCCAAGAATTTCAGAAGACATTACCTCCAAGTAATAGCCATAAAAAATGTGGAGCATAAAAAATGAGACGATAATTCACAAAATCGTATTAGCCGTTTTTGAAAATTTTGCAAAAAAGTAAAAATTTCACGATAAAATACTACTTCTATTTAACCGATTTTGATGGAAATGTTCGTGTGGGGTTCCCTAGTGTCACCTAACAAAGTGTGGAGACACATGTGAGTTTTAAACGCTTAACGCCGACAGGATCAATAATCACTGCAGAAAAATTGTTGAAAGGTGCTTTTATGTCAACGATAGAGGACTTGAGAACGGATTATAAATATAAAGTTTTCTGATTAGTACCTACATTTGTAGGAGTATACTTCTTCATTTAATGAACTGACGGCCAGTACAGGTGATGTAAAAACGCAAAACAGGGAATATTCCATTCTTTAAAATATTTTTTTAATACATACGCCCGCGCGCGCACACACAAACACACACACAACAATCGTTAATAACATGGTTTTTGGGTTCAGGGGCCTGAAAACATCCTTTCCGGTAAAAATCGGTTAAAAAAGGCATGAAAACAATACCGCACTAATTATGCAACTAAACAAGAAATGAAAGTCGCATAAGCTAATAAACTAAAATAAAACTTAGGCCTTTCGTAAATTGATTACAGTATTTGATCTACAGAGCAGACATGCTATTTTTTATTATAATTTATTTATTTTGTGTAATTTTACGTAGGCGGTATCCGAATAAAAACGGTTACAGACGTCAGACGATTTATAAAAATCGATTATATATTTACGCTCGATACAACCACGCACGCATGTAAGCGAACACACACAAAACATAATTTAATAGATTACTTTCAATGATGGTGTTTTTCATTTGGTTTCAATCAATCTAAAACTTCTATTTACCTCATTTCCGCCTACACTAATTGAAAGGAAGAAATCTCTAAGTACCAAATTTATTCGAGAAAAGAGTGAACGGTCAAATCCATGATTTTAAGGGTATAAATATTTTTATACTCTAAATATTTATTTATAATTACTTTGTTTTGACCTATACGAATATTTATTTTGTTGTTAGTTTCTTGTGTCATCTTTAGTTTTTCTTCTTTGTACGTTACGTCCGATCTACTCGTAAGTAACTATCTCCGAACAGAAAGTTCCCTGACACTCATGAATTATTGAAATCCTGAATAAAGGTG
Organism: Catonia carolina; assembly: GCA_035578175.1. Lineage (NCBI taxonomy): Eukaryota > Metazoa > Arthropoda > Insecta > Hemiptera > Achilidae > Catonia > Catonia carolina. Next base: position 6,137,958 of record JAQMRL010000013.1, read on the forward strand.
GCCAGACGAACATGCGGGCGGGTTTTTATTCATTGCATTTGTAATTAATTTCTGAAATATCAACAGTTGATTGAAATAGCAATACAAAACACAAACCCAACCTTTAATACTGATATAATTGCTCCTCTGTGAGATATTTTAGTGCGTCGATTTCCAAAGAGGGAATTACTGTGTCGATACCAACCTTCGGTAGGAGAGGCATGCAAAGAAGAATCAGTTCAAGACACATTAACATACGAAAAAACTTCTTCTCAACATTAGAAATATAAAAACATTGGTTTTCATTTTATCAATTTGAATAAATAAGGAATTCACTAAGAAAACAAAAATCTGGTAAGCAACACTCATTTGACGTTCTCTTAATAATTTATTTGTAAATTATAAAAAATATTAACTTTATTAAATCATAAGTAAACAATGTAAAATGAAAAACATAACCTAATATTAGTCAAAAGTGTATGATTTAATAAATATTAGCCTTTGTTCAAATTAAAAATACGAAAAATCACTAATTTTTATACTAAACTAACCATTTTAGAAAAATATCACTGAAAAAAGTTACAGATTTTAAAATTTTTTATAACTTTATATTAATATACCTACTTACTTTTTTTTTGTAAAATCCATACACTAAGGCCGCAATAAAAATAGTTTTTAACCGATTTCAAAATAAAATATGGAATATCAAGAATTAACGCTTAATTAAGCGTTGCAGAAAAGAACACTTTGAATATAAGTTGTAGGTTGTTTAATTTTTACAACTGTGACTATTTGTATGCTTTTATTGTAAAATGCATAGTAACGCTACAGGAATATAATTTAAAAAAAATTATTACCTAGAGTACAGCCCGTCGAATTTCAGCAAACATAACCAGACAAAATAAAAACGCGCTCAACGAGCGATTTTCTACTAGCTAATCAGCCCGTTAGCTGTAACTGAATTGCAGATTTTCGGAAAATAATTTTTTTTTTAACTTAACAATTTTAAAAATATTAGAAAACTGGATAAACATACTTTTTTTATTCCTAATTTGTGTACGTTGCAATCTGTTCAATTCAGAACAATAAGCAACCCCATGACCCAATGAGATGAGGATGATGTGTATGACGTGTAAATGAGGTGTAGTCTTGTACAGACCCAGGCCGACCATTCCTGAGAGGTATGGTTAATTAAACCCCAACCATCAAAGTACACCGATAACCACTGTCTACCATTCAAATCCGTAAAAAAGTAACTACCTTTACTAGGATTTGAACCAGGAACCTTCGTCTCCGAAAATCAGCTGTTAAACAGCTGATTTTGGCGACGACTTTACCTCTAGACTAACCCGGTGGGTGAACATACTTTAAGAAAAGAACCCTTTAAGTAATCTACCAATGGAATTATTTTGTTCATAAAATAAGTTGGAAATGATTAAATTTTTATATTACTTAAAATAAATAAAAATTGTAGATTTGCGGAACATAGTTAAAATGTTTTTTCATTTTAACCATTTTAAAAATTTTGGGAAACCGGAAAACCATATTTTAAAGAAACCTTTTAGTAATCTAATCTACTAATAAAATTACGAGTTGTTCAAAAAAGATGTTGAATATTATTATATTTTTATATTATTTCAAATAAATAAAATAAAGATTTGTTTTAAAACAATCATCGAAATAAAAATAATAAAAATATTGATTCTGCTTTTACTTACATTTTCCGTTCACGGTAAATTTTAATGTTATAGTACCCTTTACATATCGCATGATGAGTGAATCTTGCATGACTTGAAGCATTACGTTTACACGATAATGCTTAACATCATAAGAATTGCAAACAAAACCGTTAACTTACTATTAAATTTCATCGGGTGGGTTAACAGTGACGGCAATAAAAGTTAAAATAAAACATTTTACTATGCAACGAATTTTATTTCCAGTTTATCTACCGTTATACAGTAGTTTCTTTCATTCATAAAGAAAGAAATTGCTGTTGCAAGTTTAATAGATCTACATAAAAGTTATGTTTAGAAATGTTACTTTTTCGTATCGCTTTATAATATTCTGTAGTCACTATTTTATAGTTTTTCTCAGATTTTTCCAAAATTAAAATCTATCAAAATATTTTATCAGGTCGTCTCAGTTATTCTAATTAAATTTTATTTTGAATATTTTCTATAAGTCTAGCTAATTTAAAACTTAGAATTGTTAATAAAGTAAAATTTTTTTCTGTTCCTTGTTCTGTGTGAATTTATTATTTAGTTGAGAAGGAAAGTATTGTTTTCATGTAGATTTTTCGAAATCGAGTTTTCACCGGACACAAGCGCCCTGAACCAAAAAGAAAACATCTTTTTAGCGACGGGTCTGTATGTGAACAAAATATCTCGTAGTTGGTAACGTCGCCTCTCATCGTGCGGTCCTGGGTTCGAATCACACTCAGGCACGGCATATTTTCTTACGTTACAAAAAAATCACTTCATCCTCATTAAGCACAGTTACACCATAACGTCGTCGCTAATGACCTTCCAGTTGATGCGACGTTAAATAAAGAAATAATAAAAAAAAACCTCAAGGACGGAATAGTGTACGAAGTTCTGACTTGGAACTTATGTTACGTACCACAAGGGAATAAGACACGAACATTTTCATTAAAATCGGTCAACTAGAAATAGTAGTAGTAGTTTATTCGTGGGATTTTTACTTTTGTACGATTTTCTCAAAAAAATGATATTTTTTATGTTCTACAAGAAAGGGTAAGCGGTATTTATGGTGAAATTCTTTGGAGGACTGTACTCCAGTATTAAAATTGTGGTGTTAATATAATAATGCATTTTATGGCAAAAGCTTATAGTCTTATCAAAATTTGTAGATTTATGAAACCTAACTGACAACTTTAATTTCAAACCTTATTTTCTACAACGCTTAGTTTAGCATTAATTAGTGATTTTTCGTATATTGAAATCATTCCGTTCATCCGTACATTGAAATCTGTAAAAAATGAAATTTTTAAATCGCATTTAGCGACCTTAATGTGAATTTTACGACAAAGTTGTGCTTAACTACAGATAAAAAATTGAAACCATACAACTTTTATTTCAAGCAATATGTTCAACAGAACGTCAATTGGTGTTTTCCGTTTGTTCTAGTTTAACAGAGGTTGATTTTCATTTAACGTCATTCACTCATGATTAAAATTAGGTTACCTATATTTTTATTTAAATTATTTACTTATGATTAAATATAAGTTATATTGGTTATTATTAACATTGGTAAGAGAAAGTCGTGTGACTGTGTAAAATCAGATTTTTACCACGAAATTTCAAATTTTACTTCCCCTGCCTATGATATTGTGTTATAGAAGGTATTTTAATCGCCACTTGAAGACAAAAATTATTTGTTAGAAGAAACAGAAACAGCTGCACTACACTACTACTGCTGTACAAACATACGTACGTCCCAATTCTTTTGAGAATTTATTGGAGGGAATTTTCAAAATTGTCGTCTATCTTTTTCTTTTTTGGTCCGTCCGTCACTCCCAGGTATCAGAAACTAGTAGGCCCTACTGCAGATAGCAACAAATATTTTCGGATTCGTAATCAACACAAAAAATAGTGCGCCTAAATAGGGTTTAAAGTTCCGGTTTTGACCGGAAATGGGCCTAAACCAGAAGTCAAGAAATCAAAGTGACAAACTACAAGAGACAGCAGCAAATTTTTCGGATTCGTAATCAACACAAAAAATTAGTGGGACTGGATTGGATTTGAATTTCCAGTTTTGACCGGAAGTCAACAAAAACCTGAAGTCAATAAGTCCAATTCCTAATTTGGCACAATAATGGTGTCATTCGATTTCTCTTAAGGTGAGACTGTCGATGGTTTTCACTGAATATTTCGATTTTCGGTGTTTTATGTTTTTTAGTACTACAGGCCTAGAACTACCAGAAAAACATTAAATTACGTAAAAAAAATATTTTAATGAAAAAATTAAGTATTTAGCAGGTTACCCAGAAAAATTATCATGTTACCAAGAAAGAATATTTTTCGTAATTTTATACTTCTCGTTTTAGTGTAAACGGAATTTCAGGTTTTTAAAATATCTGCGTACTGGTTTTAATATTCTCAAAAATTTTGGTTCAGCTTTCTAACCAACTTTTGATAGAAAATTTGCATGTTTGTGTACATTTTTTTTTGATTTGTGCCTTTTTGTTTTTGTCTGTTCCCGGAAATTTAGATTTTTAACATTTAGGTACATTTCTCTCGGTAACCACTAAACCTACCATGTAGAAATTTTTACCAGTTATTCTTCTTGTACATGCACATACGAGGGGGTACCCAAAAGTATCCGGAATAGCTCTGCTGTAGGCGGAGCTTGTGCAGTACAAATTCCCGCCATTAGGCTGCTTGTAGCGCTACTCATTGCCAGTTCAATGCCATTTTGTTCGTTGATCTAGCTTGTTCTGTTCTCGTGCAGTGATTGTTCTCGCTAGTGCTGTTTAGTGCTCGTGTCGTTTTTCATGATGGCAAGTTTTAATGAACAACGTGCGGCTGTGAAATTTTGCTTCTTGCTCGGTAAAAACGCCGCGGAAACAGTTGTAATGTTGAACACAGCTTACAAAGACGACGCTATTGGAAAAACCCAAGTGTACGAGTGGTTTTTGCGCTTTAAAAATGGTGACATGTCGATTGAGAACAAACCTCGTTCTGGACGACCGTTGACTTCCCGAACAGACGAAAATGTTGTGAAAGTGAAAAAAATTGTACGAACAGACCGACGACAGACCATTGACCAAATATCACAGGTTAGTGGGTTATCTTGGAGCTGAGTCCAACGCATTTTAACAGGAGACTTGACAATGAAAAGAGTCGCTGCCAAGTTTGTGCCTCGGGTTCTGACAGACACTCAAAAGGAACGTCGAATTGAAACGTGTAGTGATTTGAAACAACAGCTTGAAACTGATCCAGATTTCATGTCAAAGATCATTACGGGTGACGAGTCTTGGTGCTATGGGTACGACCCAGAAACCAAACAACAATCCAGTCAATGGAAGACTTCATTATCACCCCGACCAAAAAAAAGTCGTCAAGTCAGATCGAACATCAAAACAATGCTGATTTGTTTTTTTGATGTGAGGGGAATTGTCCATTCAGAGTTCGTTCCACCAGGCCAGACGGTAAATCAAGCTTTTTATCTTGAAGTGTTAAAAAGACTGCGAAACAGCATTCGTCGTAAAAGACCTAATTTGTGGCAGACAGGGGACTGGTTTTTCCACCACGACAACGCGCCTGCACACACGGCAATCTCGGTTACCCAGTTTTTGGCGAAAAACGGCATGGTTTTGCTACCACACGCACCGTACTCACCCGATCTGGCTCCGTGTGATTTTTTCTTGTTCCCACGCATGAAAAGGGGCATGAAAGGTCTCCGATTTAACAACGTTGATGATGTCAAGAAAAAAACGACGGATGAGCTGGCAGCCATCACTGAAGAGGAGTACAATAAATGTTTTGAACAGTGGAAGCACCGGTGGGACAAATGTATTAGTTGTAATGGAGAGTATTTTGAAGGGGATAAGGTTCTTTTGTAAAAAACATAAAAATAAATAGTTTTAAAAAATAATTCCGGTTTCTTTTGGGTACCGCCTCGTACAGTGGCATTTTTATGACTTTCTCAGATGCTCCTAAAATTAGTAATATGCAAAAACACGTATAAAAAAATTTTCAAAAATTCTATATTATTCGTTATTTTATTTTTATTTTATGGTTCCAGAGATTAAATTGAAAAAAATACCAGTATCTACAGAAACCCAACATCGACAAATGTGTAAATTTCATTTTCTTATCTTTAACCAATTCTATGAAAAATGTACCTAAAAATTGCAAATTTAACATTGGCGGGATATAAAGTACAGTCTTACCTTAAAGAGTAAATACAGAAATCATTTATAGTTTTTTCCATAAATAAAAAATAAACCTTTTTAAAATTTGCACACCAGCCATGAGACGCGTCGTCTCATGAAAGAGATTTTGTGTATTAAAAAATGTTATTGTTTAATTAAACTGATTGTTAGCTGTTTAAATAAACAAACAAAAAAAAAGTTAAAAAATAATTTTATTTGTAGTTTCCTTGTTTATTTTTTTAATAAAAGTAAAACTCAGATCATAAATTTTGTTATCTTTCTAACCATACACCCATTACTTTAATACAAACGCGATAAACATTTATACAATGTTGATACAGAAAACCACAGCACAAGAAATTTCTTAACAGAATTAAGTTGAGCGTTATTTTTCTTATACAACATCCCCAACTTGAATCAAGTTCAAATAAGCTAAAATAAAAATCCTTTTAGTAGAAAAAAGGACAAGTTTTCTTCCGTTATTTTTTCTTTAAGCTAAAATAGTAAGCTTTTTAAACTTAAAGGAACTTTTCTTTATTTGTTATGTATAAGACAACATTTATTGTAAACTACGTACCACACAACAATACAAAGTATTTTGTGGTTTGTAGCCCTATGTAAATATTTATTAAATTTTTAAATTAAATTTTTAGTTTTCATAAATATTTCTGGTTTTTTAAATGTGATTTTGTTGTTTTGTTATACCGGTAAGTTTTAGTTTAATAAAACATTTACATTATGTTTCAATATTTTCCCAGTTTAATCTGTGCATTGTTTTATCCATAATATAAGCTATTTTTCTTTCTTTATGAGCTTTAAAGTAATGAAATTTGTGCATAATATATAAAATATTAATTTTAAGTATCTTCATTGGAATATTTTACTTTTATTTCATAATTTTACTTGTAATTTAGATCAATATTTTCGTTTATTAGAATTCTAAGCCAGAATAATGGACCGTTATATGATGTACTCTTTTTTTCCATCTTTGATAGGAAAACACGTATGTTTTGGTTTACACCGAATAGAAAACAAACTCTGATCATCTCTTTCAAGGAATTCCCTCACCCCTATCAGGTCTGTACCTCAGTTCTTCAAATAGAATAATTATAAGGAGCATCCGTTAAACATAAATTTTTCATCTACAATAGACAATAGAGTGTGATATTACTAGCGTGGCCTTCACCGACACAGGAACGCCAACATCAAGGAGAAACATTTCTTAGCGGTCTTTACTTTAGAAATAACCCTTGTAGTTTTCGCGATGTGTTTCAGTACATTTTTAGTGATGCAATGCATGTAACATAACCACTTATCACTGTAATATAACAAACCTAAACATCAATAACCTGTTACATTTTGTTTATGATTTGAGATACGTTTGTTCTTTGTTTTACAAAGAACAAACTACAACATGTTATAGTCTTACAGAAGTTGTAGCTATATAGTTAATGTTGTAAAGAACTATATAGTTTGTTGACGAAGAGTTAACCGGTTGATGATGACGTAATATTGTTCACAGTATTCTTGACCCCTCATCCTCACTCTCACACACACACATGCGGCATACACAACAAAGAATTTTATTAACTAATTTTGGTAAAGTGGGAAACGAGTGTTTTAGAGAAGACAACGATGCGCAACACTCCTCTTTTATAAGCCAACTAAAAGTCCTTTTACTTTACATTAGATTTTTTAAATATGATACTTTAAAATGATTACTAAACAAAAAAAAATTGAGTATCGACAGATTGATACTCCGATAATTTTCATCCTATAAAGGACAAATGATGAATTAATAATTTGACCTTTTAAAATAACTTATATAGACGAGGTGCACAGCTACCTACATTGTGTTGTTTAGGTCATCAGCCCCTTTAGGCTGGTTTGAACCTGTAGAGGTTTTACAAAGTAAAACGAGGAGTGAGGGGGTTTACAATTGCCTTCCTCAATGAATGAAAAAGTACACTTATCAGCATGCCGGGCCCTCTGAAAAGCACATATTTTCCACTCTGCAAATGACACCTTCACTTCATTCACCACAGGGTCTGGCTGTATAATGAAATTCATTACTTTCAGAGGAGAAAACTCTGATAAGTGTCTTACACCTCTACCTCTTCTGTTCCTAAATGATTCAGTCATTTAATTGGCTGACCATGTGACAAGAAACAGAACTATTTATTTTAGCCCTGCAACTAACAGATTGAGTGTAAATAATTTGATACTCCACCTCTCTGTTATGGGCACCTACATTACTGACACGTTAAACAGTTAAAACAAGGAAACAATAATATAATTTGGCTTTAATTAAAAATATAACGTCATAAATATATGACGGTGTTTTAATTTCCTTTATTTTAAACAACACTAACAGAAATTATTTACAAAAATTCATACATTATGTAACTTATGTAATGTACTTACATTAGCCTAAACAAGAAAAATGAAGGACTGCAATATTTCAGAAAACCACTCGAATTACCTGTAACAAAGACAATAAATTAGTTTTATTTTTTTGTAAAAATTATATTAACTAAAAAATTCAACAAATTTATTGTTTTATTTGTTTTTTTATTCCTATTATTTATATTTATTTATTTATTTACTATTATTGTTTTTATTTATTTATTTTGTATTTTTTTCGTAAAAATTGAAATTACCAAAACATTCAAAACATTTATCAAAATGATTTAAAAATATAAATTACATTACTCTAAATGTAATTTGGTTAAAATAATTTATATTAAAATTTAAATCAATAAACCTTTCGTAAATCAAAAATATATGCTGGACATCATAAGGTATGAAAAAGCAGCAACCATTTGGCTATAGAAAATAGACAGAGAAGCCATAGAGACAATGGTTACTCCAGGAATCATATAATTTTATGATCTCGTCTACCGGATCCGATAACTACTTTTCTGTTTAAAAAATTTTTTACATATAATGATATGTAAAAATGAAATAAAACAAACAATAAAATATGCAAAACAAAATAATTTTTTTTAAACAGAAAAGTAGTTATCGGAAACTTAAATAAAATAAAAATAATTAAAAATTAAAATAATTTTTTAAATGATAGCATACGTTTTAATAAAAATATCTTGAAATTAATAATTTAGCATTTAATTACTAACACACCAATAGATTACGGTAGTAGTTGCAGTAGTTAATAAACAAAGAAGCACTGAATTAATCTACCCTTGAAGATGGGAAACCATAGTTGGGTGGATTAATTTTCCCACCACGAATTAAAATAAATAGTTTTAAATTTTCAAAGTATAATTAAGGAAATTAACATTTATATTGCAATGATATTTTTTGTTAAGTAAAAATAAAAAAAATAAATAAATAAGTACAACACAGTTGTACCACTACAGCTATTCACATAATATTGTGACACATCGCTAAGGTCCGTTCCAGGATATAGGTAAATTAAATAGTTAATACACTAAAGTTTAAAATTACAACTATTTATTACAACTAAAAGATTTACAAAATAATAAAGTAATACAATAAATAATTTAAATAATTTACTTAGTACTACTTACAAACAATTATACAGAATGGACATACACAAAAGTTATACACAATGCACATAAATTTACCAATGCCCGGAAACGTCGACCTTTCCTAACGTACCAATAGCACACGCAATAAACACTCGTCAAAGATCAAACAAATACTAACTCTCTGACCGCACTTGGGGCTCTCTTTATATAGGTGGATCAATGAGATTTCTAGAAAGACAGAGAGATTCGATGCAATAATAAAATACAAAAATCCTTTTTATGGCTCTGGAAAAATGTTAACTAGTGTAAACAATTATTTATAATTTATGATTATTAGCAAGCATACGAATATAAGAGGGAATATTAAAATAGACGGTGTACCCCTGGAAAGAGTTAATCAGTATACTTACCTAGGCAGCAATGTAAACGAGGATTGGGATCACTCGCAAGAAATTAAGATACGCATAGAAAAAGCCAGAGTGGCCTTCAACAATATGCGAAAAATTGTCAAAACTCACGACCTTACACTTGCTATCAAAATGCGTCTACTTCGATGTTATGTGTTCTCTGTACTGTTCTACGGCGTGGAAGCTTGGACGCTCACTAAGGCCTCAGCCAGGAGGCTTGAAGCCTTTGAAATGTGGCTTTATCGAAGAATGTTGCGCGTATCATGGAGGGACAAAGTCACCAATGTAGAAATTCTTCGAAGGATGAATAAAGATAAAGAGGTTCTTGACATCGTGAAAGTGCGAAAGCTCCAATACCTGGGACACATTATGCGCAATGAGAACCGTTACGTGTTGCTCCAAAAGATTCTGCAAGGAAAGGTGTATGAGCGAGAGGTCCCGGTAGAAGAAGGATTTCATGGTTGAACAATCTAAGAACGTGGTTCAACCAGTCGACGACCCAACTTTTCAAAGTCTTTTCCAAAGTCAAGATAGCCATCATGATAGCCAACCTCCGAACCGGATAGGCACCATAAGAAGAAGAAGAGTGTAAACAAGTCAGAAATGAATAAAAAGTTTACACAACAAGGCCAATTATCTAAACAGGTAACCAACCGACTCTTTCACAAATAGTTGTACATGAAAGACCCTACCTTACTATACACGGCCCTTTTTAAATATTCTTATATAACTAACTCTATTGTTACTTTGTCACTATTATTTACTATTTAACAATTATGAATTTCTCGGTATCCCGTAGAACCAAACATACATTCCTGTTCGATATTGTCACAATATATACACTTTTCATACAAAAACAGGTGTCACCCATTTATCTCACCTTAACTATTTCTAGCCTAATATTAAAATAAGAGTTTTAACCCATTCAGTCACGAATTTTTATCTTAGAATTTAAAAAAAAGTTATTATATTCTTACCCATCGGGTTGGTCTAGAGGTAATGTCGTCACCAAAATCAGCTGTTGAACAGCTGATTTTCGAAGACGAAGGTTCCTGGTTCAAATCCTAGTAAAGGTAGTTACTTTTATACGGATTTGAATGCTGGACAGTGGTTACTAGTGTACTTTGATGGTTGGAATTCAATTAACCACACTCTCTCAGGAATTGTCGGCCTGATTCTGTACAAGACTACACAGTCTCATTTACTTGTCATACATATCATCCTAATTTCATTGGGTCATGGGGTTGCTTATTGTTCTGAATTGAACAGATTGCAACGTACACGTAATAGGAATTAAAATATATATATATAATTATATATTCTTAAAGTACTATTTATTTTTATTATTAAAACTTTTAAAAAGTCCCAATAGATTGCAGCACTTGCTGGACTCTTAAAGAATCTGTTCATGTATGTGGCCAATTTTACGCAAAGTGATATGCGCGCAGTTTGTGTTGTTTAGGTCATCAGCCAAAAGGCTGGTTTGAACCTCTAGAGGTTTTACTAAGTAAAACGAGGAGTGAGGTAGTTTACCATTGCCTTCCTCACTGAGTGGAAATATATGCTTATCAGCATGCCGAGCCCTCTGAAAAGCACATATTTTCCACTCTGCAAATGACACCTTCACTTCATTCACCACAGGGTCTGGCTGTATAATGAAATTCATTACTTTCAGATAAGATAACTCTGATTAGTGTCTTTTACACCTCTACCTCTTCTGTTCTTAAATGATTCAGTCATTTAATTGGCTGATCATATGATAAGAAACAGAACTATTTATTTTAGCCCTGCAACTAACAGATCGAGTGTAAATAATTTGACACTCCACCTGTCTGTTATGGGCAGGTGCGCAGTTTAGTGCATAAGAATTGGTAAAGTTTTATGCACATGTATATGGCCAACGTGAATGAATGGGTTAATGTAATTTTGAAAAAGGTTGTTAACAATAAAATAATAGGTATTATTGTGGGGATTAATTCGCACAGGTCGGCTTGTTATTACTTTCTCTTGCCTATATGAATATATAGGAAGGAAAGTATTGTTTTCATGTCGATTTTAAGACATCGAGTTTTCACCGGATCTATACGTTTTCAGACCCCCTGAACCCAAAAAACATGTTTTTAGCGATTGGTCTGTGTGTGTGTCTGTGTGTGTGTCTGTGTGTGTGTGTGTGAACAGAATATCTCAAGAACGGAACATCGTACGAACTTGAAACTTGAAACTTAAGTTACATACCACTACCGGACGCGACATGAACATTTTCATCAAAATCGGTCAACCGGAAGTAGTAGTTTATTCGTATAATTTTTCAGTTTTTTGCGATTTTCTCAAAAACTGGTCATACGATTTTTTTTAAAATCGCCTATTTTACTCAATTTTTTATTCTCTACAAGATAGGGTAGGCGCCATGTCTGCTGAAATTCTCGGTGAGGCTGTTTTCACGTAAAAACGTTGTTTTTTTAAGATTACGGCTTTAATATAAATTTTAGCGCAAAAACTTATATAATAAAAGTTGTAGAAAATTTAAAAACCTACAACTTCTGTTTCAAACATTTTTTTGTATAACGCTTAGTTTAGCGGTAATTTGCGATTTTCTGTTTTTTTTCTCACGAAAACGTGAGAAAAATCGATTTTTTTAACATTTCGGTCTTAGTATGCATTTTACGACAAAAGTGTATATATAAAAGTTATAGAAAATTAAAAGATCTACAACTTTTGTTCAGAGAATTTTTCTCTACAGAGCCTAGTTTAGCGTGAAAGTGTGATTTTCCGTTTATTTTAAGCCAAATTGAGTTCGATTTTCATTTTGCGTCTTCCACTCATGATTAAAATAAGGTTATGTTTTTGAGGTTAGTTTTTTGTTTATTTCTAATGTTTTATTAATAATGTTAGGTTTATTATTAATTGTTTGCATTGGCAAGAGAAAGTTGTGTGAGTGTTTCACACCAGATTTTTTTTACTTCGAAAAAGAGTTGAGAAAAATCCTGTGTACGAAAGATATTTAGGATGAATACAGTTCCAAATGAACTCGTTCTTTTCCTTTTGACAAATGAATTTTTTTATACATTTTATCCGTTTTAGTGTTGACAGAGAAGACAGAGCGAAACATTTGATACAACCAAGACCGCACGTTTATAACAACATACTCCTAAGATCCCAGATTCATATCTTAACAAGACTTTTGTCTATCTAGTTACAGTGGTTTCCACGTTTCACATTTCAACGTCATCCACTATTGTTCACTCTATTTGTCTTTATTTTTTCTTCTTATTTCCCATTGCCTTTCTTACTCTTGTTCTGAACTTCATTCTTTTAAAGGAAAAGGAAATACAAACAATTTATTCATATGTAACTACAGATGGAATATTATACATACTTACATACACATGATGTAAAATCATGCATCGTACTTTAATAAATTATATATGATACAAAATATCATTTGCATATCATGTTATATTTATGTTTGTAAATCAGTTTTAAAAGAATGATAAAAATTATATACTACAAAGTATATAAATAATTCAGTACAAACATAAAAATGTATGTAACTGTATGCTTCTTATGTAATAAAATATATTTTCATATATATAATAAAATATACTATACTAAAAATACCGTTGAATTTTTCATTGATTTGTTATGTAATAAAATTTAAAGAATTTTATGTCATGTATTTTCATATGATTGCTTTAATAAATTGTATACTTAGATATAAAATTATAATAAATTTATTAGAAATTGTTACAGATTTCACGTTGTAAATTTTTTTCTCATCTTTATACCTGTGAAATTTATTTTTTGGTTTTGAACTGTAAAATTATGGTTATTTTTATAATATTAGTGGATTTATGATTGGAACATATTTGAATACTCATTAACAGATTCTTGTCAAGTATCAGTCGCTTTTGACTAGGAATAATAATGAGAATAATTTAAAATCCTAGCCGGGAATTTTAGTCGAGATCTTCGGTTTTACAGTATGCATCACATTCTAGCGCTTTAGTCATTGAGACACAGAGGTGGCCATCTTTAATTTTACATTAAGTATATATGTAATTTTTTTCTCAAAACATTTAAAATAATAATAATATAATATAATAATAGTGAATTTTATTATACTGTCAATATTACATACATTTACCTTACAAAATACACTTAATACCTACTATACATTAACTACAAAGAAAAAAATAAAATAAATCAATTTACTACTGTATTCACTTATGACATGACCTAGAGGCCGTCTGCCAGGTTGAAGACACTAAAACAAAAACCGCTATATTAAAACATATAAGTAAATTTTAACCCTTTTTTATAAATTTATTAAAATTAAAAAACTTAACTGATTATTTGTTATCAATAGGTAAGCCTTATTACCCACACCACGAAGCCCCCCCCCCTGTATTCACAAAGGAGAAATGCACACCCTGTAAACCAAAATTTATCAATCTTCACTAAAAAGAAAATAGTAATTACTTTCAATAATTAAATTCTGTTAACAGATATTTTCTATATTTTTGATTGCAGCTCTCACGTATCCTACTAGACTGTATCAATTTTCACCGTATTTAAAATAATGTTTCAGATATAAATATTTTTTCCCATAACAATTTAATTAATAAAAATTAATAAAACAATATTTTTACTCATCAAAAATACTTATGTATCTTATTACGTGATCAGCAAATTATATGACTGAAGAATTTAACAACAGAAGAGGGAGAGATGTAAAAGACACTAGTCTCCTCTGAGAATAATAAATTTCAATATACACCCCCACCCTGTGGTGAATAAAGTGAAGGTGCCATTTGCAAGCTGGAAAGTAGGTGTTTTTCGGTAGGCTTTGCATGCTGATAAACATATTTTTCCACTCAGTTAGAAAGGCAAAGGTAAACCACCTTACTCCTTGTTTTACTTAGTAAAGCCTGCAGGGGTATAAATGACATAAACCTGCTGATGACCTAAACAACACAAAAACAAATAAATATTCATAATCAACACATGGACATGTTGTGTACTTTGTTGGTAAATCTTTTAAAGGGTCACAAAATTTTTAAAACTTTATAGTATAACATGTGTTCGCAAGTATATCGTTTAACATCCGGAGTACGTAAAAATGGTGAAAAGAAAAACCACAAGTTTTTTACCTAACTACATTTTTCAACAATGAAACGAGTCGTATAGTTGCCAAACCAGATATACATCCATTTTTTTTAATAAGTTTTTGTTGTTTTCTTTAGCAAAATTTCATTAAAAATTGCTGTCCAATATGAGGGTTAGTTGCAAAACCAGATACATCCAACATAACCTAACTTTATCATCGAGGCATACTTCGTATCTCAGAAAATATTACGGTATTTCATTTAGTCTGTGATGGATACGGAGGGTAACAGAAAAATATCAATATGATGGGAATAATATCTATTTGGTTTTGTAATTATGCACTAGTGACATTAAAAAATGTAGAGTATATTTTCCCAGTTGTGAGCCATTCTTTTTTACCACCAGATCGTGTATTTGTACGAATCGAGAAGGAAGTAAAAAAATCATCTGATCCTATTTTAAGTCCAAATGAATACAGAAAAATATTCTCAAACTACGGCACTGTGATTAATTTAGCCGACAAAGTATATAACTGTAAGACGGTGCTTCAAAATGTTACTTTGCCACCAGGAAAATGAAATTTTCGTTTCAATCCTACAAAGAGATTTTTTTTAAAAGAAATGAAAACCAGAACAACATACTTGTTAGTGGGGAAGTTTACTACAAAACAGACCTAGGAAAATATAAATCAGTTTTAAGAAAGGGGTGCGTAATAAATGACGTGGAATGTCCAGAAATCATACAAAGTGGCAAAAATATTTTTCCACTTAAGGTGCACGAAGTTACCAATTTACTTTTGAAACATTTTGGTCCTGACTCTAAATGTAGAGATACCTTAATATATTTTAAAAACATAGAGAATAATCCATTTGGAGTTGAACCGACTGAAGAAGAGCATGACAGTGTTGAAGATGGTTGTGCAAATTGTGATGAAGTTGATGATTTTATGGTGTAGTTTACATTTTTTAATAAGTAATCGATAAAGTTTCACGTCATTAAACCAAATTTGTACAACAGCAAAAGTTATCATGAACAGCATAGAGTATCTACGCATAAATCAAATAAACAGTAACAGCAATAGTAAAAAAAGTAGTAGTAATAGTAGTTTAGTAAATATTATGTATTAGTTGTAGGTAAGATGGTATAAATCAAAATAAAACAATGTCTGTATTTTGATATAATAAAAAGTAAGTACCAAAAAGTAAAAATAGATGGGTATGATTAATTCAAAACCAGATAAGTCCATATAATTATTTGCAAAACCAGATAGATTACGACTTCTGTTGCAAAACCAGATACATCCAACACAAATTTTTGAATAATTTAAAAAGTATTGATTTTCTGAAACTGAAATCTTTTGGTGTGCATATGTACAAATTAGCTTTTGTATGAGGGTATAAAATGAAACATGCAACATTTTCATCCATCTGAGATACCGGTTTTTTGTCATTCCTGAAAAAAAATATTTTCTGGATATATCTGGTTTTGCAACTAGACGACTCAAATATAATCTATAAATAATTGTAAGCGAATATAGTACAATGAACCATACAGTATCATATTTCATTATATAGTTTTTATATTATTAGTGGGCTTTTTATTTTTTAAATTTGTTACTGTAAATTAACCCTTTCAGTGTCAAAACAATATTTAAAAGTTAGATCTAAAGCCATTTAATTTCAAAAAGGGTGTACAAAAAGTGTCAGCCCTTATTTCAAAAATTTGCAGGCGTAAGCCTGCATTTGCCAACCAAAATTTTAACGTTACAGAAAAATAAAATTTCCCGTTAAAAATTAATTTTTATTATGTTCATAAAGAAAAGAAATCGTTCTAATACTAAAAATATTCAAAATAGTTTTTTCTAGTGTATTTAAAGTCGCATCGACAGCTTGGTCATTTGCAACTACTGAGGGTTTTGGTACTTTAACGGTGGTTTTAATGTGTTAAAATTTCAAGACCCTAGCCCGGAATTTAGCCCGGAACTTATCACTTTGTAGGTAGCGCTTTAGTCACTACGCTACGGAGGCGGTTTCAAAATATATTATTCCATTAATTTTTGTTTAAAAGTTTTTTTGGAAATGTTCGGTTATCCGGACATTGGCACTTTATGCATAACTTAAGGACGTCCGGTAAACCGGATGTTATAACTACGTTAAATGTATCGACGTTCTGTTTTCCGGACGTTGGTACTGAAAGGGTTAATATAACTTTTCTTCTATTCACGTGTAAATTAATCATACGAATAAAATAACCTCAGTCTACCTTATTTTATTACATCACATTATTTAATAATTTTTTATATTATTTATATTATTAACTACAAAACAAAACATTAAGTTACAAATTAGTTTAGTAATTAATTCTAAGTTTATTAGTGTTTAGTTTTATTAATTATTTATAACATAGTGTAGCTAGGACAGTAATTATTTAGTGTTATATGAATTATTTAGTATTGTGTTGTTTAGATCATCAGCTGAAAGGCTGGTTTGAATCTTTAGAGGCTTTACTAAGTAAAACGAGAACCGAGGTTGTTCGTAATTGCCTTCGTCTCTGAGTGAAAAAGTATGCTTATCAACATGCCGGGCCCTCCGAAAACCATCTATTTTCCACCTTGGAAATGACACCTTTACTTCATTCACCGCAGGGTGTGGATGTATAATGAAATGCATTACTATCAGAGGTAATAACTGTGATTAATGGATTTTATACCTGTACCTCTTCTGTTCTTAAATGCTTTAGCCATAAAATTGGCTGAATATGTAATAAGAATAACACACCGGGTTGGTCTAGAGGTAAAGTCGTCGCCAAAATCAGCTGTTTAACAGCTGATTTTCGGAGACGAAGGTTCCTGGTTCAAATCCTAGTAAAGGTAGTTACTTTTAAACGGATTTGAATGCTAGACAGTGGTTACCGGTGTACTTTGATGGTTGGGG
Source organism: Catonia carolina (assembly GCA_035578175.1). Classification (NCBI taxonomy): domain Eukaryota; kingdom Metazoa; phylum Arthropoda; class Insecta; order Hemiptera; family Achilidae; genus Catonia; species Catonia carolina. The sequence continues at coordinate 6,155,794 of JAQMRL010000013.1, forward strand.
TTCAATTAACCATACTCTCTCAGGAATGGTCGAACTGAGTCTGTACAAGACTACAACTCATTTACACGTCATACACATCATCCTCATCTGATTGGGTCATGGGGCTGCTTATTGTTCTAAATTGAACAGATTGCAACGTACACAAATTGGAAAGAAAAAAATATAATAAGAACAGAACTATTTTTGTAGCCCCGGAACTAGCAGATAAAGAGAAAATAATTTAACACTCCATCTGCCATTGTTGGGCAATTATTTTGTATGTTAGCCTAAATCAGAGGAAAAAATGGATTCATCTCCTCTTTTTTCTCAAATTGCATGTTAATTTATTTCAATGTAACATTTCATTCGGTTGTTTCCCATTTTGTATAGTTCTGAATTAAAAACAAAAGTTTAAAAAAGGTCTGTCCCTTCGGCTTTCCTTTCTCCCTCATGCCAGGGAGCGTAACAATGAAAATATTTACAATTGATTCATTGTTTCATAGTACATTTAGAACACATTGTATACAATCTAGTATAACACAATGAAACTGATCGTTATCGTTTCATATTATTTTTTCATACCTGTGTGTGTTAAAGACATATACTTATTTTAAAGTATACTCATACTTATTTAAAACTAGTAGACTCATACTTATTTTAAAGTATACGTATTCACTTAATATTAACTTTTAAACTTCATAAATAATATTTAATTAGTTTACCAAAGAAAATATGTTTCCAAATAATTTTTGAAATAGTTATTTTTCTTAAAGAAATACTAAGTAGAAGAACAAATAGTTTTTTTTAAGAGTAAAGTTGTAGAAAATAAACAGTTCTATTTTTATGAGAGTCTTGGAATGTTCCAACTGCCACACTTATTGTAAATCATCTACGTACTCTTCAACATAAAAATAGCAATTTAAAAAAACTTCTTTGTCTGGCTTTGACGGACCAATTTCATTTGTAATCTCACCGCTTCTTTTAACTCTTTTAAATTATTAAAGGTAACTTTAAGAGAAATATTTTTAAAAAGATATTATAAGAATTTTTTTTGTATCGTTTTGGAAATCTTTAAAATTTTGTGTTTATTTCAGAAGAATTACCAATGAGATTTTTGAAATAAACTTCATCTATTTACGAGAGGAGATATAGGTGTATAAAAATATTTTTGGAAACTAGAAAAACTTACAGAAAATTTCATGGTTTTATAAATTTTCAAAAAAATAGGTAGCTTTTTATTTAGTGTCTAAAAATCAATTTTATGATTTACTAAAATAACTTAAGTATTGCCAGCCGCATAGGCGTAGTTGGTCACGTGCTTGACTCTCGTCGTGCGATCCTGGGTTTGAATCCCACTCGGGCACGGCATATTTTCATACGTTACAAATAATAATCATTTCATCCTCCATTGTACAAAGTCATACCCCAACATCGTCGCTAATGACCGTTGCAGTTGATGCGATGTTAAATAAATAAAAACAAATGTATTTGAAAACTGCCCTAACTTCCTGGCGAATCTAATACAAATAATTTATATTTTAGAAGATCAGTAAGAGAAGTTCGGAAAATATGAAGAAAATATAAAGCAGGATGAAGAAAGCAAGAGGGAAGAGGGAAGATTGACAAATGACTGCGTACACTTACACCAACGGCTATTCGTGAAAAATTTCCTGGTTCCAAAATCCCAACAAGTAATATATTAAAACACCTTACTATTCATGTTTAATCCCAATCACAGTTTCATCTTAAACTGATATCCACTAATTTCAAGAAACTAGGAAAGAAACAGAAAATGTGGTGACCACCCGGAGGAAAACTGAAGAATTCCTAATAGAACACGTTACAATCTTGAAACAAAAGACATAGGACTTTATGAACGTATAAGTGCAGATAGGTAGGTGCCAATCTACACTCGAACTACTACTTGATCAGTATACAGTTTAAGTGTTGCTTACTAAACAAAATAAAAAACTAAACAGAAAGATAAAATATTAGTATCTCATTAAAAGCCGAGTTCAGGTTAAACTTTACGTTTTGCAATTAATTAAAATGAAGTAATTTTATTGTCACAAGGAAACTACAAGCATTTGAGATGTGGCTGTAAAGACGAGTGTTGAGAGTCCTGTAGACTGTTTGAATACTAAATATACAGGTTCTCAGGAGAATAAAAAAAAAACGTGGAAGTCATTTCCACCGTCAAGTGTATGAAGCTTCAATATTTAGTTATATCATGAGGAGTGACTCAAAATATTCGTTACTAAAAGCCATTCTGTAGGGAACATATAAGGAAAACGTGGACTTGTCAGAAGAAGGGTGTCGCGGCATTGATATCTGAGAACTTGTTTGGAAATAGCTCAAAAAAGCTATTTCACAGTGAAACGAACAAAGTGAAAATTTCTATGATGTTCGCCAATATTTGGAACGGATGGGAACCAGAAGAAGAAGTTAAATGTCATGGAGTTTTTTTTTGTTTAATTTAGTTGTCTAAAATAATAATGTATTAATTAGTCATTTATAATATTGTCAATAAAAATAATTTTTATAATTTTAAAGACCAATCGGGTTGGTCTAGAGGTAAAGTTGTCGCCAAAATAAGCTGTTTAACGGCTGATTTTCGGAGACGAAAGTTTCGTGGTTCAAATCCTTGTGAAGGTAGTTACTTTTATACGGATTTGAGTGCTAGACAGTAGTTACCGGTGTAGTTTGATGGTTGGGGTTCAATTAACCATAGTCTCTCAGGAATGGTCGGCCTGAGTCTATACAAGACTACACCTCATTTACACCTCATACTTATCATCCTCATCTGATTGGGTCATGGGGTTACTTATTGTTCTAAATTGAACAGATTGCAACGTACACATGTTAGGGATTGAAAAAAAAATTTGAAGGAATTATGCTTGTTATTTATTATAATGAGATCCCCATCAAACCTAGATTTAAATGTTAACAATACTTTTTCACTATAAATAAAATCATTAGAAAGCAAAAGAAGTTTAATAACAACATAATGTTTTACTAAACTTGATCAATGAGTTCTGTTTAATCAGTTTTATTTTTGATGTATTGAATGCATTCAGAATGGCATCTTCTTCTCTATTTATGTCTTATTGATTTGTTAACAAGGTATAAAATTATAAATGTATTATATATAAATATATCTGTCTGACTTAAGCTGTCTCTTGTAACGAATTAACAATGGTAACATTACATTAAAGTTTCCTTTATTACTGAATGTATTTATGATAAATGACTTTTCAGTGCTATTATTTATTTATTTATTATTGCATTATCGAGCTTTAAACATCTATTTCCTTGCCATCGTCATCGTCATGATAGTCATTTGTCAAAATAAAATTATTATATCAGTCATATTTCAAATCAATCATTCTGCTTTCAGTTCTTTAAGTGTTTTATTGTAGGTAACTTATTTGTATTTTATGTTTTTTTTTATTTAACTTATATCAAATTATTACTTGTAGCTTTTATTGTATAAATAAAGGTTTTCTTGTTCATCCAGGGAAGTTCCAAATAATATTTTTGTTTTGTTTGATTCGTTTTGTTCAAAAAACCTTCTTGTATGTCATTTTTATAATTAAGCCTTCCTGATCGCGGTTTAGGAGAGTCGGTTCGATATATTTTTCAAATATCGATACAAATTTTTACGTTTAATCTCATGTAGTCCCCTACTACGTCCGAAACTCTATTATGCATCAATACCTGAATGTAGACACAGTGTTGTATTCAACCTTTAAAAATTACACACGTACCCATTCAAAATTAATAAATTACACAAATCCAGATGTACGAATATTGCCACACTTACACCAACAATGAAATCCAGTAAGGGGATTTAAGTGGAGATTTTGTAATCACTAATTTGTGTACGTTGCAATCTGTTCAATTCAGAACAATAAACAACCCCATGACCCAATGAGATGAGGATGATGTGTATGACGTGTAAATGAGGTTTAGTCTTGTACAGACTCAGGCCGACCATTCCTGAGAGAGTATGGTTAATTGAACCCCAACCATCAAAGTACACCGGCAACCACTGTCTAGCATTCAAATCCGTATAAAAGTAACTACCTTTACTAGGATTTGAACCAGGAACCTTCGTGGTAACGAAGTTAAAATCATCGTGCCATGTCCACTTACTACGTTTAAGTGGAGATGGCACGATGATTTTAACTCAAAATTTAGATTTTTGGTTTTTTTACGTTTTTAAATAGATTAGGCTTAGATCTACCAGAAAAACATTAAATTACGTTAGTAAAAAAATAATTTTTTTTTATGAAAAAATTAAATTTTTATCACGTTTAAACAGAAAAATTATCATGTTACCATGAACGAATATTTTTCACAATTTTATACTGCTCGTTTTAGTGCAAACAGAATTTAGTTTTTAAAATATCAGCATCACTGGTTTTTGTATTCTCAGCTGTTGGTTCAGCTTTCTAATTGTTGATGGGAAATTTACTTATTTTTGTACATTTTGTTTTTGATTTATGCCTTCTTGTTTCTTGCGTTTTCCCGTAAATTTAGGTTTTTAACACTCGGTACATTTTTCTCAGAAATTAATAAACCTACCAGGCTGAATTTTACCAGTTAATTATCTTGTATATCAACATATACCGACATTTTTATGACTTCCTCAGGTGCTCCAAAAATTAGTAAGACGCAAAAAACGTAGAAAAACATTTTATGGTATTCGTAATATTTAAAAAAAATGGTATCGTCCAAAGACTAAATTGAGAAAATGTCAGTAGCTCGAGAAGAAACCCGACACCTATGGTGTGTAAAGTTTAATTTCTCTATGTTTTACCAATCCTATGAAAAATGTATCTAAAAATAGCAAATTTAACTTTAGTGGGATATAGAGTACTGTCTCCCCTTAAAAAGCTTGAATATGGATCTTATGTAAACGAGCTATGAGGGTTTGCTACTGGGTGCTCCCTCAAACAAGACAGAAATAAACACGTTCATCATAAATACTGCTGGTTATACTGCATAAATATACAGTTGTAAATGAAGAAAACAAAAATTGGTTTGGACGAATTGTAATTTGAAATTTTCTCGTTCCAGTGTCGTACTAATGACATCTTTACGACAATCCAGATAATAATTAACGAATATTTTAGAAACTCATGCTTCTGTTTATTTAAAAAGTTTAATTTTATAAGAAACGTGATAGTTTATAAACAAATATTTTGTTATATTATCTTGAGGTATTATTTATTTATACTTATATGAAGTTCGAATTATTAATTTTGTCATTAAAAATTATTGTAGTAGGATGTTATAATTTTTTTATTAATTATTAAACCCAGAACTCGAACATACCTAGGTTTTTTCGAGATCAAGGGCTTATATGTTACAATATTAGTACTTTTGTCGTAAAGCTTATTAATGCTGCGATTTTTAAAAAAACATTTTTTACAGATTTCAATGATAAAATACGGAAAATCACAAATCATTTGACGCTAAACTATTTTAGACCTAAAATAATTGTTTTATAGATTTCGTAATCAGTGAGAGTTACTCTGCATTTAGGCTATATTATATTTTTCATTTAGATAAATTTTATTCAATATTATAATGTGATGGCCATAACAGACAGGTGGAGTGTCAAATTATTTACAGTCAATCTGTTAGTTGCAAGGCTACAATAAATAGTTCTGTTTCTTATCAAATTGTCAGCCAATTAAATGACTGAATCATTTAAGAACAGAAGAGGTAGAGGTGTAAAAGGCACTAATCAGAGTTATCTCGTCTGAAAGTAATGGATTTCATTACACAGCCAGATCCTGTGGTGAATGAAGTGAAAATGTCATTTACAGAGTGGAAAATATATGCTTTTCAGAGGGCTTTTCAGAGGGCATGCTGTTAAGCATACTCTTTCAACTCATTGAGGAAGGCAATTGTAAACCACCTCACTCCTCGTTTTACTTAGTAAAACCTCTACGGGTTCAAACCAGCCTTTTGGCTGATGATCAAAACAACAACAGTGTGATGGTAGAAATAAGTTAAAAATTTTAATTTCAAAATACCTTAAAATTTTTGAACATTTTATCTTCTCTTAATAGTGAAACTGGATGGTTAATTTTAAAACCCCTCGGGATATGGATGAGAGAAGCTTCATTTTCAAGTTACAGTCAAATGGTTGAAGTACACGTCTTCTTGAAATACCAGTCTTGCTTTAAAACAATTGGTTTAAGTACACAAACAAAGACAGAATCACTTTTCAGTTGTAAGAAGTCAAGAATCTTCCTTAAAAACATATTACATATTTTGTGAATACAGTTTACAGTTTATTTATATAACAAAGTCACAAAGAATTAAATTTAAAATTACAGTAAACCCTGTCACATCCGGACTAATGTGGCGACCGGCCGATTCGGATATCACAAGATCATTTTATAAATCGTTAAGAGAGCCAGAAAAAATAAACATGTTTTTTATTGACTTATTTTAGACGTTTCTATTGGTTTAGCATTTGTATTTGTTCACTGTAGCCCTACTCTTTAAAATACAAAAAGTAAATTTGGTTAAAAAATTTTCGTTTTGGTTTTCCGTATAATTACCGGTTCACCTTACTATGTCTCAAAATCTATAAAAATAGTTATTTTAAATTCTATTCGAAACTACAAATTCATAAAACTCCGCTTATCAGTGACATGGTAAATTCACAAGGCTTCATTAGAAGATTCAAAAAAATATGGAGCAGAGAAAAATCTCCTTTAATTCTCTCTACATGTTTATGAATACTTAGTTGAAAAAGCCAAAATATGTGAAATAAGCCTGTCAGATGTAATTTTTTTTGTTAATATGCTTTTATTAATAATGGTAATAACTTTTTTAACAATATGAACTTACGTTTGTATTTTTTTTCTGACTTTTGTATATTTCATTGTGATTCCAAATATAACATTGCTGAATGTTGTATTTTTTATTCGTGCCTGTTTATGTTAATTTTAATGTAATTCCGATGTTCTTTCATCTTTTGGTTTTTCTTCATAGGACAGTTAAATATTCTAAATAAAATATATAAAAAAGTTTTACTTACAGTACGCCTACATCAGTATATACGAATGCTATAGTACTTGAAAAATTATGTGATTTTCGTCTGCTTTACAAAGTGCACGCGTTTATTTTTAGAAACCATGTCTCTCAATTTCCTTAAAAGTATCAGTTTCACTTGTTTCATCTTGATATTGAACATAAATGATCAGATATTTGATGGTTTTAAATGCCTCAGAGTGACTCATTGTAAGCTTGTTGTTATCCTCTTCGGGTTCAGATATTTTCTCAACGCTATTGCACACCATTTCTTTGTCAGTCTGTAATTTTTGTCGACTTCATCTTTATTTAACCACTTCTAGACTTCATCGTCAATAATTTCTTCACATCCAGGGAGGTATTTTAAAACCTTTGCAACCTGGTTTTCTTCAAGGGACGCACAAACAACATTCCAGCTGGAACTTTTACTTTTTCATCCCTAAGCACTTAACTAATCAAAATAATTGAAAACTCCGGAGATTCGTCCGGATATGGGAGGGTCCGAATACTACGAGTCCGGATTTGACAGTTATACTGTATTTCTTTACAGCTTAAACAGCTTAAAAAATGTCGGCGACGTTGGTCAAGTGGTTAGTGTGCTAGACAGTAGAAGAAAAAGTCACGGGATCAATTCCCGGGGTCTCGAAACACATAAAAGGTAAAGGTATGTGTGGAACACTCACATGACTTTATCTTGTCAAAGTAAATATTGAAAATGATAACCTAATAATTATTGAACAATGTAAAAAAATCCTAACCTAATTTTAATCATGAGTGAATAACAAAAATTAAAATTCACCTCTGGTTGATTTTTGGTTTATTTTTTAGTTGATTAAGTTAGTTGAGGTATTAGGGATGCCTCGGTCCATCTCCGCCAGTCATCTCGAAGTAAAAAAAATTATTAATATGGGATCGGTAATGCAGTTTCTAAATAGAGTTATGTCAACAGTTAATGGGAAAAATAATCAATACTTTCATTTCATAAACCAACATGACGCTAAAAAACAAATATAGAAAAGTTAATATCATTATTCATTTTAAATATCATTAAACATGTAGAAACACAAAGTTCCTAAAAGAGATGTTTGATAGAATTTTTTATTAAAATGGTTTTGTCAGTCAAATCTGTTAAAACAAATCATTCGTGGTATCTGTTAATAATTAAAACATTATCGAAGATTAAAAATGATTTTGTTGTTTGTTGTTTAGGTCATCAGCCGAAAGGCTGAATTGAACCTGTAGAGGTTTTACTTAGTAAAACGACGAGTGAGCTGGTTTACCGTGCTTTCCTCATTGAGCTGAAAAGTACGCTTATCAGCATACCGGACCCTCTAAAAAGCACATATTTTCCACTTTGTAAATGACACCTTCACTTCATTCACCTCTGGGTCTGGCTGTATAATGAAATTAATCACTTTTCGAGTATACAACTCTAATTAGTAGGCTACCTTTTACACCTCTAACTCTTCTGTTGTTAAATGGTTCAGTTATATAATTGGCTGACCAAGTGATACATGGGATAAGAAACAGAACTATTTATTTTAGCTTTGCAACGAACAGATTGAGTGTAAATAATTGACACTCCACCTGTCTGTTATGGGCAGGAAAAAATGATTAAAATTACTAATGGCAACGCTTGCTTATAACAGGCAGGTGTAGTGTTAAATTATGTGTACTCGATCTGCCAGTTCCGGGGCTACAAAAATAGTTGTGTTTTTTATTACTTGGTCAGCCAATTAAATGACTGAATCATTTAAGAACAGAAAAGAAACAGATATAAAAACACACTAGTCAGAGTTACCTCCTTTAAGAGTAATAAATTTCATCACTCAGCCAGATCTTGTGATGAATGAAGTGAAGGTGTCATTTGCAGGATGGAAAGTATATGATTTTCAGAGGGCCTTACATGCTGATAAGCATACTTATCCACTTAGTGAGGATGGCATTAGTAAACCACCTCACTCGTCGTTTTACTTAGCAAAGCCTATAGTAGTTCTGGATTTTCTCTGTCAGATGCCTACAACTATTAACTCCAGTTCCCATTGTGCCTGTGAACCTTATGCCTAGTAAACAACCTTGTGCCAATACTAAGGTAGGTATGAGATGGTGGGAGTACGGCGGTGAGGCTATGAAAGCGGGAAAGGTTATTCGATATTCAATCGTTGTTCTGTTAGTACCTCTTAGCATACTGTATTATTGTATATTTATAACGATATGTGTAATGAATTTCCTGGAGTTAGCTGACAACAAGAATATTTCATTTATGTTCAATGGGTGTATTCATGCATACACTGACATATTGACTGCGTGTGAAAAAAGCTACTAGTAGTGGAACTACTAGTAGTGGTGTGTAATGCGAAACTTTATTCAGTAGTGCGAGAACTATCACAAGGAGAACTGGAGTTAATAGTGGTAGGCACCTAACAGAGAAGATCCGTAGTTCTAACCATCCTTTTGGCTGATGACCTAAACAACAGCAAGGGCAGCTTATCACGATCTAATTCTATCTGTCATGATACAGCAATTTAGGAAAACTACAACACTATACTAAAAAACTGAATTAAGAAACGGAAGATCTTAGGTTCGATTCACAATGAAAATCTTCAAAAATAGAGATTGATATAATTCGACGAAATTACAACATAACCCGATGTATTTAAGTCACTAATGATAAAAGATAAAATGAATAAAATTTTTAAATGAAACTTTAAAAACACATTAATTTATTCATGTAAAATACTCGTATATTTTGAAACAATTTATTAACTACTGGAGTGTATTTGGTTTACTGCCAAGTGGGATATCAATTTATTTTTAAAATTAATTTTGCTAACAGAAAGTCGCAAGTTTAATGAACGGGTGTATAAAGAGATTCAGCAAGGGAAAAAATTGATAAGGCATGATTCTGATTTTAAGATATCCTTCACTTTTCAACATCCTCTTGATTCGATGCTGCCTATCAAAGCATCATAGTATCACGTACGCTTTTCTTCGCCAATGAGACTAATATTCTTTTTCTTCGAACATGTAAAATTTATAAAATATTTCTTTAATAATATTCACTTTTACTTTATTTTAAGTGGAATGAACATTACAGTCAACGATTACAATAATGTAAGATACAGTAATTATACATTTCAATTTTATCGTAAAATAATTTGCCCGTAACAAGTAGGTGGAATGTTACATTATTTACACTCGATCTTTTTTTTGTCTTGAATTTTTATTACGGTACTGTACATTGAGATGCACAATTTCCGAATTTGATATTTAAATGGTGGGGAGTTTCGCTTTAAGGAGAAGAGGTACCCAGTGGTACATTTTCCTTTTATATCTACGAGTATTATCCGTTATTTAGGCCAAGAGGTTTCTACTCCATTTTTGCTTTAGAAGTCACACAGGTGGGAAGTTCCTTGTAACTAGATCACGGGCAAGTTGGTTTGGTTGGATATCTAGTCATTAGTGAAATTTACTATACAAGGACGTGGTTAGCTCCTTTATTGTCGGAATTTTGAAATCGTCGTGGAGAGTTTTATTGCTTACATAAAAGGGAGCACCAGAAGCAAGTTTTAAGAATTTTGATTGAAAGGCTTGGATTAACTTTGAATTAGGCATACTCTCTGCCGCTACTTCAAAGAGCTGGACACCACAAAACTAGATTGGTCTCAAAAGGGTTTTGTATTATATTAAAATTTTGGAACGGAGGTTCAATTTCGATCAAGGGTTAATTAAGCAGAAGAGTAGCTTCTGGCGGCGGTTAAGTTCTAAACGTTTGGTACACAGATGATGCTTCCAAGTTAGTCACCTGTCAAGCCATAAGCCAAGATATCGCACCACTCTGGTTTGTAGGATATGAACGTTATTCAGTATCACAGGTGGACAAGTTTGATGTCATAAGGTAAACATAACCTGTGTTGACTTAACTGAGTTCACCTTAATACGCCAACGGGTAAGCCAGCCCTGAATTAATAAAAAATGTCGCTGCACTAACCTGGAAGCCTCATACGCGCTCTTTACCCGTACAAGAATTGCTGTGTTGTCAGCATACGTCACGGTTACCGATGTGTCCAAAATAGGCATATCTGATTCAAATACGCTATAAAAAAATACACTCGGTCTACTAGTTATAAGGCTACAAAAATTATTTCTGTTTTTTATAACATGGTCAGCCAGTATGACTAAAGCGTTTAAGAACAGAAGAGGTAAATTTGTAAAACACATTAGTCAGAGTTACCTTCTCTGAGAGTAATGAATTTCTTATACAGTGTGACCCTGTGCTGAATGAAATGAAGGGTATTATTTGAATGGTAAAAAGTAGATACATTTCAGAGAGTCTAGAATGCCGGTAAGCATAGTTTTCCACTCAGTGCGGAAGACAATTACAAACAACTTTACTCCCGGTTTACTTAGTAAAGGCTCTAGGTCATGAGGTTCAAACCACCCTTTCGGCTGATCACTTGATCAATGTATTTTAATGAAGCCCATGATTTTTAACGCTGTTTTCGTAATCATTAACCTTATTAAGGCCGTACGAAAAAATTCGTCTATCCAAAAACTTCCAGTTTCTACTTTTTACCCTATAAATGACACCTTCAGTTCATTCATCACAGGGTATAGTTGTATAATGAAATTCATTACTCTCAGAGCAGATAACTCTAACTAGTGCCTTTTACATCTCTACTCTTCTGTTGTTTAATGCTTCTGTCATATAATTGGCTGACCATGTGATAAGAAACAGAACTATATTTTGTAACCCTGGAACTAGCAAGGTGAGTGCAAATAATAATACTTCATCTGTCTGTTACGAGAAAATTAAACAAATGCTAAGAATTTTGGCTGCAAAGAGAGCTTCCGGAAACGTCTAAAGTCCACCTTACGTGGTATACGATTGGATATACAAAAAATATATTTTTAGACAGAAATTGATGTAGTAAACTTTCAGTGTAAAAGTGTAACATTATAAAAAATCTTCAAGTATTTGAAAAGCTCTTTAACTTTATCATTAATGTACACGTATATGACTGAAATCCAAGCTAAATATGTTTAGGAAATGAAAATAAATAACAGTTGACAAGTTAAATATATGTTAAAAGTTGTATAAAATCATTGAAAATCGACGGCAACATAATTTGAGCGGAACACATATTTATTTATCTTTGCTTTTATATTCTAAAAATCTTTAAACGTTCAGCCAGCAAAAATAGTGAATAAAGTGCTTAGGTTGAAAATTGCTTCCTTACGAGAGAAAAGGATAAGAAAACAGTGATAACGTTAGCGGCAGTGACTCAGGCAGAAGGCGTCAATTGAAGAAGGTTTGGGTTGGTAACCCAGTCCACCGAGCTGGCACAATCCCAACTGGCCGAGCTCAATTTATGAAAGTGTATAAGCTTGTTACAACCCGCTTCAAAATACAACTTCACTGATTCTGGTCTCGGCCAAATAAACTTTTCAAGTAAACATTTTGAAGACCAAAGACTTTTACTGGAAATTTATATTTTAGAATATAATTTTAAAATTCATGGGTTCTGCTTTGAACAGCTACCATAAAACGGTACAATGTTCAGAAAGGTTTCAAGTTTGTTTCTTAAAAACCTGACAATATGAAAGATACTGATCTACGTATACCCGCTTGAGTAAAATCATTAAAATTAGGAACGTAAATGTTTTTTTTTAATATTACATGGATGTGTGTAAGGTGTATCTATTAGGCTTACACCATGTAATACAATTTCCACGTCTTTTAGTTTATTTAAAGTCGAATAAACTGCTTGCTTATTAGTAATTACGGTGGGTTATGTATCTATCTGCCCATAACGGACAGGTGGAGTGTCAAATTATTTAGACTCACTCTTAGTTGCAGGGCTAAAATAAATAGTTCTGTTTCTTATCACATGGTCAGCCAATTAAATGACTGAATCATTTAAGAACAGAAGAGGTAGAGGTGTAAAAGACACTAATCAGAGTTATCTCCTCTGAAAGTAATGAATTTCATTATACAGCCAGACCCTGTGGTAAATAAAGTGAAGGTGTCATTTGCAGAGTGGAAAATATGTGCTTTTCAGAGTGCCTAACATGCTGATAAGCGTACTTTTCCACTAAGTGAGGAAGGCAATTGTAAACCACCACACTCCTCGTTTTACTTAGTAAAACCTCTACAGGTTCAAACCAGCCTTTCGGCTGATGACCTAAACAACAACAACACATGTATCTATAACAGTAGATTTTGACTTATGAAAATTTCCAAACTTTAGCAAGGAATCGAACCCGGTACCTTCACGTTTTAGGCTGGTACGCTAACATTTAATTTAATACAATTTCGTATATAAATGAAAACACCAAACAAATTTCAAAATAGTAGTTTTTTCGTAAAGGCAACATTGTATGCTTTGTTGTTGTTAAGGTGATCAGCCGAAAGGCTGGTTTGAACCTCTAGAGGCTCTAAGTAAAACGAGGATAGTTTCCCAATTCCTTCCTCAAAGAGTGGATAAGTATGCTTATCAGCGTGCAAGGACCTCTGATACCATGTACTTTCCACCCTGCCAATGACACCTTCACTTCATTCACAACAAGGTCTGCCTATGTGATAAAATTCATTACTCTCAGAGGAGATAACTCTCACTAGTATCTTTTACACCTGTACCTCTTCTGTTCTTAAAAATGTTTCAGTCATATATTTAGCTGACCATGTGATAAGAAACAGAACTATTTTTTGGACCTCTGGAACTAGCAGATCGAGTCCTAATAAACACTCCACCTGCCTGTTGAAGGCTAAAAGTATAATTAATCTAATTAACAAAACAATAAAAAGCTTTAAAAACATGCAACTAAAGTAATTCAATTTCCAAAATATTCAGTTATAATTTTAACATTTTATTTATTATTTTTATACATACATCCATTCCTATTAGGCCTACCACAATTATTCTGATACCTGAGGTTGTGGAAATTGAAATATCAAATTATGGTTAAAAAAACAACGTGCCAGGATATTTAAAATAAAAAAAATATATTTCACTAATATTCTTTAAATTATTTAACGCAAAAATATGGTAAGTGAGCTCACCGTTAACTTTGTGTTTTACCTAGCATCACTTCCATATTGTCCCTTCCGATATAAATTATCCATTCCTGCATTTCATTCTTAAAAATTTAATATTTAGGTAGCAGGTTATAAAATTTGGAGTCCAAGTGAGAAAAGTGTAGCTCATACAGCGCACTTCTCGCTTTATCCGCAAGAAGTAGATGTTTTCTCCTTGTGTCGTTCTTATGGGATCTATCTATAAGTGTCTATCTACAAATAGAGCATTATATATTTTTCTGAAAACATACTTTGCAACTAGTATCCCTATACTTTACCTATATAATACCTCTTTTCAAACCGCATCAGGTACTTGGTTTCAGCAGGTACTTGGAAATTAACGTAAGTAATTTTCCACCATTGAGCGAGGGAAATTTACAAGTAGCAATATTGCATTAATATTAAATGTGTATTGAATTGGGTATTAATATTAACAGTGATAATGTATTTCACTACGTTATTATCTATTATACATTGTTAATGCAAAGCAATAAATTAAATAATAGTTGTTAAATGGGTATTTAATCAAAAGCATAATCGGATTCAATTGTTACATGCTATAAGTTATGTTATTGCATGTTACGACAAGTACGTTATAAGTTGGTTGCATTTTCAAATGCAGCTACAATTAGTAAACCGTATTATATAGGGTGATTCAAAAAAAGCGCCGGTTTTGATATATCAAATTAAGAGATTTATTTTATTGAAAAACTGAAAATAAATACATCAACAAGTTCATCTTACCTTCCGATTTCATGTATGAAAAATGATGTCATGCATGTGTCCTCCTTTACTGCGCTGGCACGCATCAACTCTGTCCATGAAATTGGATATTACTGCACGACAAGTTTCGACTTCCATTTGCCCGATAACCCGTCGAATTTCCTCCTTCAAGTCATTGATGTTTCGGGGTTTATTGGCATACACCAGTGACTTCAGATGACCCCAAAGATGAAAGTCACAAGGCTTCAAGTCACACAACCTTGGTGGCCATTGATGGTCGGAATTACGAGAAATGATGCGATCCTGGAACCGTTCACGGAGCAACAACATTGTTTCTCGTGCAGCAACTGAATTTTATACGGGTGATATTGGAAATCGTACCGAAGAATTCTCCGTACAGAAGAACATCGTAAACCCAATTGTTGAGAACGGCGACGTTTGATTTTGCTGGGCTAACAGCCACACTGTCACGAACCAACGCAACGTTCTGCTCAGTTCGGCCAGAACGACGACGTCCAGAACTTTTAAGGTCGACTGTTGAACCCGTCTCAAAAAACTTTTTCATGAGCCTGCGAACTGTTGATTCATTCGGTGCTTCATTACGTCCTAGAGTACCGCGAAGTCGCCTGACAGTAGCCGCATAACTCTCTCCACTCTGGTAAAATGTTTTGACGATTAACACTCGTTGTGCAATAGTAAACTTCTCCATGGTTAGACACAGACTGCGAGAGTACTACACTGCGAACAAGAGAAACTACAACTGAATCGTCAATCGGAATGTTCTCCGAAATAGAAATGAGGTCTAACAATGTTGCCAACCGATAAACAAAAATTTACCAGTCGTTTAAAAACCGGCGCTCTTTTTGAATCACCCGTTAGTTGTTAAATGGGTATTTAATCAAAAGCATAATCGGATTCAATTGTTACATGCTATAAGTTATATTATTGCATGTTACGACAAGTACGTTATAAGTTGGTTGCATTTTCAAATGCAGCTACAATTAGTAAACCGTATTATACAATTGTAAACCGTACAGCTAGTAGCTGTACGGTTTAAAATAGTTTTATTAGGCTATCTACAGTACTCCCACTTAATAACTGTTCAGTTGCGGTTGTTCAATTCAAAATGCTCTTCTTCGTGAGAATTTATTATCAAATCTAGGTAACTTAAAAAAAAATGATATGAAATAATGGTTTTCATTGTTTTAAGTTCATTCTTTTTGAAAATATTGTGACAATATCGAAAAGACATGGTTCGCGAAGGTTCTAGAATTTCATTCATGAAAATAGTAAGAGAGGATAATAGAGTGAAATAGTAACAATAAGTGACAATAGGACAGGATAATGACAATAAAGGTATGCCTATTCATAAAAATTATTTAATAGGACTGCGCTATTGTATATGATAAAAGGTTGGGTATTGTGGTACAACTATTTGTGAAAGAGACATGTAACAACTTCTATTTACAAAAGACCTATTGTTGACTTGTTTACAATGGATTTTTCTAGCACTCACTTATAAAGGGTTATTTTTTGTACTTTATTATTTGCATGAAGTTTCCCTGCTTTACTAGAATAATCTTTTTGAATGAGTATAAAAGAAACCCCCGAGCGCGGTCAGAGACAGTATTCGTTTGATCTTTGACGAGTAGGTATCGGACGTAGTGCAGGCGCGTTTCCGAGCATTGTGTTGGTCAACGATTGTTATACTGTCTTTGTTTGTGTGTGTATTTTGAAAAGTTATTGTGCATCTGTGTTAAATCCAGTTTTTGTGTATTCAGTTTCATTTTGTATGTGTAGTCTATAAAATTGGTTGTAAGTAGTGCTAAGTAAATTATTAAGTTATTCATTGTTTATTATTTATTTTAAATAAATTAATAAATTATTTTATTGTATTACTTTATTATAATTAGTTTGTTGTTTATTTTGTAAATCTTTTAGTGTAATAATTATTTGTAATTTTATTAACTCTAGTGTAATAATTATTTAATTACCTAGATCCCGAAACGAACCTTAGCGATAAGTGTCACAATATTGTAATACTTAATCCACGTTCTTTTGAGATCTGGTATCTGGAGAGGCCAAAAAGATTGATAACGAAAGGAATTTTATATTCTTCTGAATTTCTTTAAAGGGAGATGACACGATGGTTTTAACTCAAAATTTCGATTTTTGGTTTTTTATGTTTTTCAATAGTTTAGGCCAAGAACTAGTAGAAAAATTTTAAATTAGAACAAAAAAATATTCTTTTTATGAAAAAGTTTAAGTTCTTATCAGGTTTACACAGAAAAATTATCATTTTTCGAACGAATCTTTTTCATAATTTTATAGTGCTCGTTTTAGTGCAAAGTGAATTTTAGTTTTTAAAATATCTGCATCACGGTTTTTGGTATTCTCAGCTGTTGGTTCAGCTTTCTAAACAACTGTTGATGGGAAATTTACTTGTTTGTGTACATATTGCTTTTGATTTGTGATTTCTTGTTTCTTAATTTTCCCATAAATTTAGATTTTTAATACTAAGGTATATTTTTCTCAGAAACCAATAAACCTACCAGGCTGAAATTTTTACCAGTTAATTATCTTGTATAGTCACATATACCGACATTTTATGACATCCTCAGGTGCTTCAAAAATTAGTAATAAGCAAAACACGTTAAAAACAAAATTTGTAAAAATTTTATGTAATTCGTAATTTAAAAAAAAATGGTTTTGTCCAAAGATTAAATTGAAAAAATGTCAGTAGCTCGAGAAGAAACCCGACACCTATAGTGTGTAACGTTTCACTTCCCTATCTTTTACCAATCCTATGAAAAATGTACCTAAAAATAGCAAATTTAACATTGGCGGTATACAAAGTACAGTCTCCCCTTAATGTTTTACGCTATGTTGTTTAATTTCTTCTTTTATTAAAAACAGGTTTAGATTGTTGTGCAATATTTCATTAGTTAATACCATGGGGCTGCAGTGGATTACCACACCATGGAGTGCAGAGCAATACCATCGGATCTTAGGCATTTTGATTGAACATTTTTAGATAAGTACAGTATTTCTAGGTAGTAGTCTGTTGTTGTTGTTTAGGTCATCAGCCGAAAAGCTGGTTTGAACCTGTAGAGGTTTTACTAAGTAAAACGAGGAGTGAGGTGGTTTACAATTGCCTTCCTCACTGAGTAGAAAGGTACACTTATCAGCATGCCGGGCCCTCTGAAAAGCACATATTTTTCACTCTGCAAATGACACCTTCACTTCATTCACCACAGGGGTCTGGCTGTATAGTGAAATTCATTACTTTCAGAGGAGATAACTCTGACAAGTGTCTTTTACACCTCTACCTCTTCTGTTCTTAAATGATTAAGTCATTTAATTGGCTGACCATGTGATAAGAAACAGAACTAGGTTAAGAAGAATTAGAATTAAGAAACAGGTAGTAGTCTACTGACTGTAAATCACGAACCAATAGACATAACATTAAAGTACGTAGCCTAGTATCACATGGAGTGTGGTGCTTGAAAGGGAAGGACGAACGGTAGAGTAGAGATAGATCTACTCCGTAGAACGGCTGCAGTCGTTGACACAATTCAAAACAGAATAGAGTAACTATTAATGAGATTGACAGAGATGTATTTGACCAATATTGTTTTAGTGACTACTTCTTTTGGCGCGCTTGGACTGTGTTTATTTTTTGTCGGGAAAAGTCTTTTGTTTAGGGTCACGTCAAGCCCGACTATCAACAATTGCCATTAATTAATTTACAAAATTAATTAATTTAATATATTAACTGAATTAACTGCCCATAACAGACAGGTGGAGTGTCAAATTATTTACACTCAATCTGTTTGTTGCAGGGCTAAAATAAATAGTTCTGTTTCTTATCACATGGTCAGCCAATTAAATGACTGAATCATTTAAGAACAGAAGAGGTAGAGGTGTAAAAGACACTAGTCAGAGTTATCTTCTCTGAAAGTAATGAATTTCATTGTACAGCCAGACCCTGTGGTGAATGAAGTGAAGGTGTAATTTGCAGAGTGGAAAATATGTGCTTTTCAGAGGGCCCGGCATGCTATTAAGCGTACTTTTCCACTCAGTGAGGAAGGCAATGGTAAACCACCTCACTCCTCGTTTTACTTAGTAAAACCTCTAGAGGTTCAAACCAGCCTTTCGGCTGTTGACCTAAACAACAACTGAATTAATTAAATAGTCACTTTTTTCGATCAGTCTCGCGACTGCTGATCTTTTAAAGGTTTTTTTATTGATTGGTGTGCTAGATAGTACAGCACACTAAGCGAAAAAATTCGGAAAAACAGTTAAATTAGAATCACTATTTTGCATTATATACCGTTGATCTACCACTAAACCTTTACTTAATTTTAGTTTTTCGGCCAGGCTGTTACGCAATTTATTTGATAGTATTTTTGCCGTTTAGTACGATCGAAAGTACCTCAGTTCTAACGTGTTTCCACTAAATAGCGACAACGTGATACCATAAACTATTCTATGATAGCTAAGAAAACTTATTCGGTTTCAAATCTGAGTTACTAACAATTTCAGTTTTGAAATAATACAGATACATGAACTAAAACGTGAATACAGTTACATGAACAAAAAACGTGAAGGTCGAAGTAACTAATACAGTTATGCAATAAAATTTTTTATTGTACGTAATTTTGTAGTGGATAAAGTTTGATTACATAAGTTGAGTTAGAAGATAGAATAAGTGAATGAATCCTTGATAACTTTTAATGAATTATTGATAAGTTATTATTGATACAAAGGAAAGTTTTACTTCATTAGAAAGTTTCAACACAATGAAATTATAACTAGGCCTAATATTTACCGCTATTTGTTTATAGTCTATTATATTTTCAATAATATTTCTCTCTCCATTATTGTAATTTCTTTAAAAAAAAATTAATCTTTTTGTTGTATAATAATATATAAAATAATAGTATAAAATGATTATTATATTATTACAATCCAAAAAATGTGTTGTTTAGGTCATCAGCTGAAAGGCTGGTTTGAACCTGTAAAGGTTTTACTAAGTAAAACGAGGAGTGAGGTAGTTTACCATGCCTTCCTCACTGAGTGGAAAAGTACGCTTAGCAGCATGCCGGACCCTCTGAAAAGCACATATTTTTCACTCTTCAAATGACACCTTCATTTCATTCACCTCTTCTGTTCTTAAATGATTCAGTCATTTAATTGGCTGACCATTTGATAAGAAATAGAACTATTTATTTTAGCCCTGCAACAAACAGTTTGAGGGTAAATAATTTGACACTCCACCTGTCTGTTATGGGCAGTTCCAAAAAATATGAAACCAAATAGTGATAGTAACTATACTTTTTTGAAGGTCTTCTCTTACTCTCAAACAACCGTCCGTCTCCTCCCACGACTATTATTCGTGCAAGGTATCTAGAGGTGGTTCAACAGAACAGCAAGTAGCCTTCCCATGCTGTACATAAATATTATAACTTATAAAGTTTCCCGTGACAGGCAGGAGAATGGGTTTAATTATTTACACTCCATCTGCTTGTTCCAGGGCTATAAAAATAGTTTTGTTTCTTATCACATGCTCAGCCAATTGTATGATTGAACGATTTAAAAACAGAAGAGGTAGAGGAGTAAAACACACTAATTACAGTTATCTCCTGTGAGAGTAATGAATCTCATTATGATCCTCTGATCCTCTGATGAATGAATGAAGGTCTCATTTGTAAGGTGGAAAGTAGATGCTTTTCAGAGGGCGTGACATGCTGATAAGCATACTTTTCCACTCAGTGATGATGAAGAAGAAGAAGAAGAAGAAGGAAGAAGAAGGAGGAGAAGGAGAAGGAGAAGGAGAAGGAGAAGGAGAAGGAGAAGGAGAAGGAGAAGGAGAAGGAGAAGGAGAAGGAGAAGGAGAAGGAGAAGGAGAAGGAGAAGGAGAAGGAGAAGAAGAAGAAGAAGAAGAAGAAGAAGAAGAAGAAGAAGAAGAAGAAGAAGAAAGAAGAAGAAGAAGAAGAAGAAGAAGAAGAAGAAGAAGAAGAAGAAGAAGAAGAAGAAGAAGAAGAAGAAGAAGAAGAAGAAGAAGAAGAAGAAGAAGAAGAAGAAGAAGAAGAAGAAGAAGAAGAAGAAGAAGAAGAGGAAGAAGAAGAAGAAGGAGAAGGAGAAGGAGGAGAAGAAGGAGGAAGAGAAGGAAGAGGAGGAGGAGAGAGGAGGAGGAGAAAAGGCTATATCATAGCCTTCTTCTTCCATCAGCCTAAGTTAATCAAAATAAGATAATCATAAACTCAAATCAAAGTTTAAATAAAATGTTGATGGTTTACCAAACCATCTCATTCCTTGTTTTACTTAGTAAAGCTTCTATAGGTTTAAACCAGCCTTTTACGCTGATCACCTAAACGAGAGTAACACTTTTTTATTGTATTTTCTATAATTAAACATTTTTTAAATGTTATTACTGTAGAAGCTGTACGCAAAATAATAGTGGTATAAAATTATTTCTTATTTGAAACTATAAATAAAAAAAAATGAAACCAAATAATAATAGTAATAAATACTTGTTGACGGTCTGTTTACATTTCCGTACCACCGCCCCGATTCCTCTTACAACCATGATTGGTGTATAAATATAGAGATGGTACGGCGAACAGCCTTGAAATTCTGTACATAATCATAATTATTATAAAACAGAGTTTCTCTCTTAATGAGTTTTATTATTTTTTATTTACCCTTCGTAAAACACAAATCTTGAACACACGATAACATAACAATAAACAATACAAAACAATAACTTGTAATGTTATAACATGAATATCCATACACAAACATGAAAAAGTGAAAACTGGCAAAACATGTAAGTGTTCACATAAAATATTATTAAATAATATTTTATGTGAACACTTACATGTTGAAAACGTACATACATACGTAAATTTACATGTGAAACGTCTCTTGTCCATTGAAAATGGCGGTCGAATTTTTTCTTCATGATTTTGAAACAAAATGTCTCTTGTCCCGTATATGTGGAATATACATAGACATCGATTTTTTTCGATAGTGTCCTCTTGTCCACACTGTACTTCACATACAAAATAATAAAAACAATATCAATACTCACAAATCTTAATATTAACGCAGGGAAATTTTGAATTTGGCAACACTGCTAATATATCTTAACAGCTGACAAGCCCGTTTCAACGTGCAGTTCTTGTAAATGAGTGGGTCAAAAAAATTTTGAAAACAAAAAATTTTTGTTTTTGCAATACATTGTATGTTGCTTTTGATATTCATTTTACTTTATTTTTTTTTTTTTTTATTAAATTGTAATACTATCTTGTACATAATCTTTCAGTAGGTAATAAACATTGTAATTTTTTATGATAAATATGTCTTACTTTTTGTTTTGAACCATATCGTCTCTTCTCCAAATACTTTCTTTCCATAATGTCTCTTGTCCCTGGTTTTTTTTACAAAAGGTCTCTTGTCCAACATAAATTACTCATTTACTATTGAACTGCATTGGTTTTTTGGCTAATTTTTTTATCAAATTGTGCTATGTAGGTATGGAAATAAGACTGGTAGCAATTTCCTATTTTCTTATAAAATTTCAGTTGTAAAAACATTTTTTGTGGTTTGTCACAAATTTCACTTGATGGACAAGAGACATTTTGGAAATGACCTCCTCATTTAAACTCTTTTACAGATAATTTTGTGTTCAAATATTTCAATCATGTCATTAGCCTCATTTACAGCGTCAATGCATTTATTAATCGGGGTTAGCTTGCTATTGTTAACTCCAGATAGTAAGTAGTGCATGATTTATTACTGAGACATACAGAATCCTTTAGCTAATTTACAAACAGCCTGGACATTTTATATATACGTTCACGAGCATGATGCTATACACACAATAAACAATCTTTTGAATCGTTCGTCGAACACAAGCTCACAATGTTATGACGCACTCTTTTTTACTTATACTGTATGTTTAAACGTTGAAGAGCATATTCAAATTTAAATAAAAAAATCTGGTGTGAAACACTCACACGACTTTCTCTTGCCAGTGCAAATAATTAACAATAAACCTAATATTAGTAATAGAACATTAGAAATAAACAAACAACTAACCTCAACAAACATAACCTAATTTTAATCATGAGTGAAAGACGCAAAATGAAAATCAACCTCAGTTTGGCTTAGAAATACGGAAAATCACTCTTTCTCTCTAAACTAGGCTCTGTAGAGAAAAATGCTTTAAATAAAAGTTGTACATCTTTTAATTTTCTATAAAATTAATTATATACACTTTTGTCGTAAAATGCATTCTAAGGCCGAAATCTTTAAAAAATCAATTTTTCACACTTTTCGTGAGAAAAAAACAGAAAATCGCAAGTTACCGCTAAACTAAGCGTTATACAAAAAAATGTTTGAAATAAAAGTTGTAGAATTTTAAATTCTCTACAACTTTTATTATATAACGTTTTGCGCTAAAATGCATATTAAAGCCGCAATCTTAAAAAGAAAATGTTTTTACGTAAAAACAGCCTCACGCAGAATTTCAGCAAACATGGCGCCTACCCTATCTTGTAGAGAATTAAAAATTTAGTAAACCAGGCGATTGTAAAAAAAATCGTAGGACCAGTTTTTGAGAAAATCGCAAAAAAGTGAAAAATTATACGAATAAACTACTACTTCCGGTTGACCGATTTTGATGAAAATGTTCGTGTCGGGTGCGGTAGTAGTATGTAACTTAAGTTTCAAGTTTCAAGTTCGTACGATGTTCCGTTCTTGAGATATTCTGTTCACACACACACACGCACGCACGCACACGCACGCACGCACGCACGCGCGCGCACACACACACACACACAGAGACACACACACAGACCAATCGCTAAAAACATGTTTTTTGGGTTCAGGGGGTCTGAAAACGTATAGATCCGGTGAAAACTCGATTTCGGAAAATCGACATGAAAACAATACTTTCCTTCCTATATATTCATATAGGCAAGAGAAAGTAAAAATGTTTAATTCAATTTAAAAATGTCATTTAGAAGTAAAAATTATGGTTACTTGTAATTTTATTTTTATAAACAAGAATAATTTATTATTTTAAGATTATCTGTAGCCGTTTTCATGTCCCAATGGTTAGCGTGCTACGCTGCAAACCGGAGGTCCCGGGTTTGATTTCTAAACAGGGTCTGGAAAATTATTATAAGTTCAAACCTATGTTTCTTAAAGTATTCGCTAATAACCAAGATATTCATGCGACTTAAAATTAATTAAAACAAAGATTAATTTTTCTTGTTTCGAGTCTTCAATCATTTTTGGAAGCTCATTTTGCTGCCCACACACTCAGCATTTTTTTAACGTAAGTATTTCTTTTTTTTCCCGTCCATCTGGTTTGCTGCTTTTGTTATTTCTAGAAGACCTTAACCCTTACAATGCCAGCGTCCTAATATTAGGACATCAAGATTTATACCGAAAAATGGCAGCATTCTATTACGTCAGCAGTTCAACCAAAAAATGTAGGCGTCGTCCTTTTATTAGTATGTTGACTAAAAAATTCATAGAATTTTTATTTTTCAATCAATTTTTATAAACAACGTGTGAAAATAATTAGTAAGGAATTTAGATTGAAAAAATACATGTAAAGATTTTTAACGAATGTAATTGATAAATATTGATTAAAAAATCTAAAAATTGGATTTTTAAAACTTTTATCACAGTATTTTTTTTACAATACATAAATGACTTTTTTGCAATTTTCGCATAACTAAATTGTCTCTAAAGTGATATAAGTAAAATTGAGTTACATAATTTTTAAGGGCGGTTTTTTAAATAAAAAAGGAAATTTCCACAAAAAATGACTATATATCATTTTATTTTTAAATTGTATGAAATGTGTTCCAATATGAACAAAACAAAGTCATTAAGAAACCTTAAAAATCTGGTGTGAAACACTCACACAACTTTCTCTTGCCAATGAAAATAATTAATAATAAACCTAACATTAGTATTAAAACATTAGAAATGAACAAAAACTAACCTCAAAAACATAACCTTATTTTAATCATGAGTGAATGACGCAAAATGACAATCGAACTCAGTTTGGCTTAAAAATACGGAAAATCACGCTTTCACGCTAAACTAGGCTCTGTAGAGAAAAATGCTCTAAACAAAAGTTGTAGATCTTTTAATTTTCTATAAATTTAACTATATACACTTTTGTCGTAAAATGCATACTAAGACCGAAATGTTAAAAAATCGATTTTTCTCACGTTTTCGTGAGAAAAAAAACAGAAAATCGCAAATTACCGCTAAACTAAGCGTCGTATAAAAAAATGTTTGGATCAGAAGTTGTAGGTTTTTAAATTCTCTACAACTTTTATTATATAAGTTTTTGCGCTAAAATTTATATTAAAGCCGTAATCTTAAAAAAACAACGTTTTTACGTGAAAACAGCCTCACCGAGAATTTCAGCAAACATGACGCCAATCATGAACATGATGCCTACCCTATCTTGTAGAAAATAAAAAATTGAGTAAAATAGGCGATTTTAAAAAAAATCGTAGGACCAGTTTTTGAGAAAATCGCAAAAACGTGAAAAATTGTACGAATAAACTACTACTTCCGGTTGACCGATTTTGATGAAAATGTTCGTGTCGCGTCCGGTAGTGGTATGTAACTTAAGTTTCAAGTTTCAAGTTCGTACGATGTTCTGTTCTTGAGATATTCTGTTCACACACAGACACAGACACACACACACACACACACACACACACACAGACCAATCGCTAAAAACATGTTTTTTGGGTTCATGGGGTCTGAAAACGTATAGATCCGGTGAAAACTCGATTTCTAAAAATCGACATGAAAACAACACTTTCCTTCCTATATATTCATATAGGCAAGAGAAAGTAAAAATAGCTAAGTTATGGATAGATATATAAAATGCTACAAATTGCACAAAAGTAGACTGGCATCTTTAGGTAGGAACTCACAATATTTTACTGGGACTGTAAGGGTTAAATTCAGTAATAATTGTTTAATTTTGGTCCATTATGTTTTTTTGGTTTATTTTAATTTTCCTAATATCTCTACTGACTATTAAATCGCTTATTCGCTATTTTAGGTCTGTTGTTTACGGTTTATAAAATTTGTTTTGTTTTAAATGTTGTCCATAAGTATTCTTCGTTTTCCGGGTTTATTCTATTCATCCTTTGTTTTTTACTTTCTCTTGCCTATATGAATATATAGGAAGGAAAGTATTGTTTTCATGTCGATTTTTCGAAATCGAGTTTTCACCGGATCTATACGTTTTCAGACCCCCTGAACCCAAAAAACATGTTTTTAGCGATTGGTCTGTGTGTGTGTCTGTGTGTCTGTGTGTCTGTGTGTCTGTGTGTGAACAGAATATCTCAAGAACGGAACATCGTACGAACTTGAAACTTGAAACTTAAGTTACATACCACTACCGGACGCGACACGAACATTTTCATCAAAATCGGTCAACCGGAAGTAGTAGTTTATTCGTATAATTTTTCAGTTTTTTGCAATTTTCTCAAAAACTGATCCTACGATTTTTTTTAAAATCGCCTATTTTACTTAATTTTTTATTCTCTACAAGATAGGGTAGGCGCCATGTTTGCTGAAATTCTCGGTGAGGCTGTTTTCACGTAAAAACGTTGTTTTTTAAGATTACGGCTTTAATATAAATTTTAGCGCAAAAACTTATATAATAAAAGTTGTAGAGAATTTAAAAACCTACAACTTCTGTTTCAAACATTTTTTTGTATAACGCTTAGTTTAGCGGTAATTTGCGATTTTCTGTTTTTTTTTCTCACGAAAACGTGAGAAAAATCGATTTTTTTAACATTTCGGTCTTAGTATGCATTTTACGATAAAAGTGTATATAATTAAATTTATAGAAAATTAAAAGATCTACAACTTTTATTTAAAACATTTTTCTCTACAGAGCCTAGTTTAGCGTGAAAGCGTGATTTTCCGTATTTTTAAGCCAAACTGAGTTCGATTGTCATTTTGCGTCATTCACTCATGATTAAAATAAGGTTATGTTTTTGAGGTTAGTTTTTGTTTATTTCTAATATTTTATTAATAATGTTAGGTTTATTATTAATTATTTGCATTGGCAAGAGAAAGTTGTGTGAGTGTTTCACACCAGAATTTTTTTTACAGTTTGTTATTTTCTTTCTCGTAACTTATAGTGTTTACCATAAAAGAAAAGTAAGTAGCATGAATAATAGGTTTTTTAGACAGTATATCAAAATATCTGTAACCGGACTAGAAGACTAGTGTCCTTATTTATCATTCTTAATGAAAACCTCGAAATATTAATTTGTTTCAACTGGGTACATTAATTTTTCCATACTGTACTTGGTTAGTCCAGTCTTTTTAAGTTTCTTCTCTTTATGTTGGTTATATTATAGCACAAAGATGAAAGGAACATTTTAAAAAACGAAATTTTAGCTAGTGGTCAATCAGGTTTTCAGTGCTTAACTAACAAAAACAATGTAGGCCTAGTGATACTATAATAATTTTGTTTGATATTCTTTATTTTTAAAATAGACAATCCTTTTAAGTTTATATATGGACTGACAAAGAAAAAATTTCTATCTGAATGACAGAAGAAAATATTTATGACAAACTTTCAAAAATCCCTTATGGTTCTCAGTGAATGAATATTTTAGTGGACGAATATTATTTTCTCTTTATTCTTTCTTTGTGATGGAAGTGGCCTTTGCCGAGAAAACTTTATATTTCTCTCTGTGAAAACCTTACCTGTTTTAAAAGGGAAATAAATCGGTTGTATTTACATACACAAAACCTTTTCGGTAAGTGAATAATATTACTCAAAATTGGCTATCTATTATATTCAAAGTGGGTTTCTATATTACGTCAAACTTTACTGAAGAGTGACATCATGTGATGTTAAATTAAATAAATAAATTCATTTTTCCCTACGTAAAAATATAAAAAGTATGTAAATTTTTAGGATTGGCATTCGGAAGGTTAAAATTCACTGAATATAAACTGGAAGCTGACCAGGATTTCTTGGAGTGGTCAATGGAAAAAGTGCAATACCCTTATCCAGTACAACCATAATCTTGTTAAGCATTGTAAAATGATATTCTAGAAATGCCTAAGGGAATAAATTGTTCATTTTTGGGTTCAAAAGAACCTTAAAACGTGTGTTTCCGGTAAAAACTCGATTTGGAAAAATCTAAATGAAAACAATACTTTCCTTTTGTATATATTCTTATGTACCCATAACAGGCAGGTGGAGTGTTTAATTGAAGGGGTCGGCAGAAGAATGTGCCAGCCCATAAAATTTACAGAACAATTTTTCTTAAATAACCTATTTTATAAAAATAAAAATTTCAGCAAGTTTTAAACAAGCTGTTATAGTTACAATCTTAAGCACCTAAATTAACAGTAAAAACAAATGTTTAACAAATAATTCAAAATCATGATTTGTAGATTTCAGTAAACTTTTAAAGTGACGTTGCGTAAAATTATGTTGATGTGGGTTAGCACTGTCTTCTCCCAACTCCTTCAATTATTCGATCTCGATCTGCTAATTCCAGGGCTACAAAAAATAGTTTTTATTTCTTATTACATTGGATGACTGAAGCATTTAAGAACAGAAGAGTTAGAGGTATAAAACACACTACTCAGATTTAACTCGTATGAAAGTAATGAATTTCAATATCCAGCTAGCCCCTGTGGTGAATGAAGTGATAGTGTCATTTGCAAGGTTGAACGTAGATGCTAATCAGAGGTCTGTCATGCTGATAAGCATACTTTTCCACTCAGTGAGAAGGTATGGTAAACCACCTCATTCTTTGTTTACTTAGTAAAGCCTCCAGAGGTTTAAACCAGCCTTTTAGGTGATGACCTAAACAACAACAAATATGTTATACTCAGTTAACGAAGGATGATACAATATTAACATATACGAGTTAAGTGCAAAAATAAATTCAAGGATACAAATAAAGTAAACCAAAACTACTCGATTGTCACAAAATTATTTAATTAATCCTTTATAGGTCTTTGGTAAGTATACTTTCCACTGGCAATAAGGTGGATTATTTTAAAAAATAAGCTATGCAGTTGAACCCTATTGGCATTTTATGGTTTTGTAGATGTTCTCTGGTAAGTAGGCTATCCAAATTTTGAAATTAGTGGGCAGCGACCATTTGCTTTATGAGTTATACGAATGTGGTAAAGATTCATACAAGCGTTAGCAACCGTGTTGTTTTGTTGTTAATTTTGTCCAGTGCTTAGAAAAAAATCGAATTTTTCATGAGAAAGCAAGCATTTATGCTAATATAAAGTTAAGATAAGTTATTTTACACATTTTTCAGTTATACAGGACTACAAGTTGTTTTAATAAGCATTCTCACCACTAAACATTATATGATTCCAATTTCAATAAACGTTTCTTGGTAAGTATATAAATTTTTATTTTGTTGGTAAGTATACTTACCATGGCTTAACATAAAAAAAAGAAATATATTGCTGTTTTGGCACTAGAAATACGTTATTCAAGTCCCTATAAAACAAAATTTAAAATTTTACAATAGCCTATGTATATTTTTCCCAGTAGTACTGCCCTATAAAGGGTTACGCGGTGGTCATTACAAACTTCAATTTTTTACAGTAGGTATGAATATGTTATCATTTTTTAGACATTAGTTGATAATCGAACCTAGAATATAACATTTCATAGTCTAGCTTAATTTAGCGCCTCGTACTGAGGAAACGGCAAAACTTTTCTTGGTTTAAAACAATATTTGTACCGGATAAACAAACGGAAACATTTAATTTTCAACTTATTTCGCGGTTATTAATTAAGATTACCTAAGGAAATAAAAAAGAAAAAATATGTTGCTAAAGAAAACTTTACTAGAGGAAGTTATAAATTGATGTAACAGTTTTAAATTTAAAATTCATGAGTGCAGTGGCAGAAAAGCAATATAAAATTTAATGCTACACTATAAACCGGAATTCTGGAATAAGGTGGTGGTGTATAAAACCCTATTACATGCGCTACTAATGGTAAATAAATATCAATCTACGAAAATAACCTTCCTTAACATAATGCGGCTTGGTAACCGTGCTTTTAGTTCCATATCCAAAGAAATAAGAACACACTTCCACTGTTTTCTTTCTCTCAACTACAGTTCAGTCATATAGAAAAATAAAGTAATACAACCATAGGAATTTGTATAATGCATTTCATCAGATTTCATAATATGAATTTATTAGATGGGTTTTTTGAGCCACACAAACTAAAATAGAGTGAAATTCGGTTATAACGAAATTCAAGGGATCGGTATTATTTGTTCGATACATCCGAATGAGCCCATACGCTCCAATATCTATGTAGTGATCTATTATCTCGTGCTCAGGCAATTAGCCTGTTTGTAATGTTCTTCGTGAAGATTGTCTTCACGTAGATAATATCTTCAATTACAACGCAGACTAGCATAGTGGACGCGCGCAAATAAATTAGCACAAAGTTCTTCAGCTTCAAACCTCTATCATTAAATAAATTATTCAAGTTAACAACAAATATGACCGTTCTTAGAAGCACAGTTTCATCCTGAAAAGAACGGTTTTAAACTAATACTTAAAAAAACAATGTTAACACAATGTCTAATACCGAATGATTGTGTTTTTGAGATGAGAAAAAAGATGACACATATGCTGTATGCTTATGGGATGTGGCTATAAAGGGGTAAATATGGGAGCATCGCATTTAATTACACTGTATTACCGCTACGTTGTGAACGAAATTTACTCTTTTTAATTTCGTAAAATGAAGCTCATATTAGCATGAATTTCAATTTGAGAACTTTTGGGCGAATCAAAATAGAATACTTTTTAAAATCATGTAAAAAATTATAAAAATCCGTTCAGTGGAACTCTGTATTCATTAGTTAATAGAATCCCCATTGGCATACATACATTGGAAGCGATTCTGGGTTTTAAATGATAATAAGCTTCTTCAATTTTTCTCTGTATGAACGAAATTCTCCAAAAGAGAGTATTATTTTAAATGGGCATGGGTTTCCTCAATCCTCAAGTGATATATTAAATTATACCCTTTTATTCTTCTCAAATGCCCAAAACGGGCAGGTGGAGTGTTATTTTAATTGCACTCTATCTGTTTGGTCCAGGGCTAAAAAAATAGTTCTGTTTCTTATCACATAGTCAGCCACTTATATGACTGAACTATTTAAAAACAAAAGAGGTAGAGTTGTAAAAGACACTAATCGGAGTTATCTCCTCTGAGAGTAATGAATTTCACTATGCAGCCAGACCCTGTGGTGAATGAAGTAAAGGTGTCATTTGCAGGGTGGAAAGTGAGTGCTTTTCGGAGGGCCTGGCATGCTGATAAGCATTCTCTTTCAACTCAGTGAGGAAGGCAATGGTAAACCACCTTACTTCTCGTTTTTACTTAGTAAAACCTCTAGAGGTTAAAACCAGCCTTTCGGCTGTTGACCTAAACAACAACAACAATTCTTCTCAAGAACCGCATTTCCGCTACTTGGATCTGGCTTTAATATTGCCCCTAAGTACCCATGATTTACTATCGTACAACAATACTGGAACAGTTTTAGGCTTTTTGAAAAATTTGAACTGAATTTCTTGCCAGACTCTTTTACCCAGTGGTCTTGTTATTGTCTCTGAAATACACCGAGTAGATGGAAGAGTTTTAAAATATTCCAACCTTTATGATTTGATTATAGAATCTTGATTTTTTTGTGGTTTTACTTTTGACCAAAAAAAAAAATAATAATAAAAATGAAGATTCTACATTCGAATCATTAAAATTAAGATTAACCCACCGGGTTGATCTAGAGGTAAAGTCGTCGCCAAAATCAGCTGTTTAACAGCTGATACCCGGAGACGAAGGTTCCTGGTTCAAATTCTAGTAAAGGTAGTTACTTTTATACAGATTTGAATGCTAGACAGTGGTTACCAGTGTACTTTGGTCGTTGGGTTTCAATTAACCATACTCTCTCAGAATTGGTCAACCTGAGTCTGTACAAGACTCATTTACACGTCATACACATCATCTTCATCTCATTGGGTCATGGGGTTGCTTATTGATCTGAATTGAACAGATTGCAACGTACACGAATTAGGGATTACAAAAAAAAGATTGGAATATTTTAAAACTCCCCCATCTACTCTGTGTATCTGTGGGACAATAACAAGATCACTGGTAGAACCTTGAGATTACCATTAGCTTTGTCTATCGCTTTGAAGAACCAACCACCAAAACAATCTTTAAATAATCATAACTAGTAAACTAAAGCGGATTATAACAAAGACGATTATTATTATTATTATTATTATTATGAAAAACGGTGAGGTATGAATAAAATTGTATTGTTATATAGAAATCCAGTTCTTTGTATACCGAAGCAAGAGTGGAAAGATGCATGAATTAAGAGCGGTATTAAAAGCTTATCATTTTTGTACATCCATAAATTTTGCATTGTGAAATATGTTTCAACCCGAAACAGCAAGCAACGGTGCAATAAACTAAACGAAAATAACAAAACCTTAGTATTACACGTAAAATAACAATACAAGTAATAATAACAGTTGAAATACGTAGTATAAAAGTTATTGTAACTTCTAAAAGCGATAATGTATTATTAATAATAACATCAGTAAAAGTTATAAGTAAGATTAGATGAAAATAGTAGTAGGAGAGTTAACAGTAGTAAAGTATAGGGTGCTCCAAATAGGACGGACTCGATTTTAGTGGACATGAATGTAGTAAAATATTATTATTGTTGTTGTTGTTTAGGTCAACAGCCGAATAGCTGGTTTGAACCTCTAGAGGTTTTACTAAGTAAAACGAAAAGTGAGGTGGTTTACCATTGCCTTCCTCACTGAATGGAAAAGTACGCTTATCAGCATGCCGGGCCCTCTGAAAAGCACATATTTTCCACTCTGTAAATGACATCTTCACTTCATCCACCACAGGGTCTGGCTGTACAATGAAATTCATTACTTTCAGAGAAAAAAAAACTCTGATTAGTGTCTTTTACACCTCTACCTCTTCTGTTCTTAAATGATTCAGTCATTTAAATGACTGACCATGTGATAAGAAACAGAACTATTTATTTTAGCCCGGTAACGAACAGATTGAGTGTAAATAATTTGACACTCCACCTGTCTGTTATGGGCAGATTATTATTATTATTATTATTATACACTTGTAGACCCTTATGGATCACGTGAAGCTTAATGGAATATTTTTTATAAATGTATGCAACAATATTGAAATTATAATGATACTTCCCCTTATTAACTTTAAAATGATGTTGAAATTATTACCTATAATAATGTTACAATGTTATAACAATAATGTTACACCAAATTTGTAGTAATCAAGAATTTTCCCCTAGGTACTCAAAAACGGTGACCTACACCAAATTTGTAATAATCAAGAATTTTCCCCTAGGTACTCAAAAACGGTGACCTACACCAAATTTATAGTAATCAAGAATTTCCCCCTAGGTACTCAAAAACGGTGACCTACACCAAATTTGTAGTAATCAAGAATTTTCCCCTAGGTACTCAAAAACGGTGACCTACACCAAATTTGTAGTAATCAAGAATTTTCCCCTAGGTACTCAAAAACGGTGACCTACACCAAATTTGTAATAATCAAGAATTTTCCCCTAGGTACTCAAAAACGGTGACCTACACCAAATTTATAGTAATCAAGAATTTCCCCCTAGGTACTCAAAAACGGTGACCTACACCAAATTTGTAATAATCAAGAATTTTCCCCTAGGTACTCAAAAACGGTGACCTACACCAAATTTATAGTAATCAAGAATTTCCCCCTAGGTACTCAAAAACGGTGACCTACACCAAATTTGTAGTAATCAAGAATTTTCCCCTAGGTACTCAAAAACGGTGACCTACACCAAATTTGTAGTAATCAAGAATTTTCCCCTAGGTACTCAAAAACGGTGACCTACACCAAATTTGTAATAATCAAGAATTTTCCCCTAGGTACTCAAAAACGGTGACCTACACCAAATTTATAGTAATCAAGAATTTCCCCCTAGGTACTCAAAAACGGTGACCTACACCAAATTTGTAATAATCAAGAATTTTCCCCTAGGTACTCAAAAACGGTGACCTACACCAAATTTATAGTAATCAAGAATTTCCCCCTAGGTACTCAAAAACGGTGACCTACACCAAATTTGTAGTAATCAAGAATTTTCCCCTAGGTACTCAAAAACGGTGACCTACACCAAATTTGTAGTAATCAAGAATTTTCCCCTAGGTACTCAAAAACGGTGACCTACACCAAATTTGTAATAATCAAGAATTTTCCCCTAGGTACTCAAAAACGGTGACCTACACCAAATTTATAGTAATCAAGAATTTCCCCCTAGGTACTCAAAAACGGTGACCTACACCAAATTTGTAGTAATCAAGAATTTTCCCCTAGGTACTCAAAAACGGTGACCTACACCAAATTTGTAGTAATCAAGAATTTTCCCCTAGGTACTCAAAAACGGTGACCTACACCAAATTTGTAGTAATCAAGAATTTTCCCCTAGGTACTCAAAAACGGTGACCTACACCAAATTTGTAGTAATCAAGAATTTTCCCCTAGGTACTCAAAAACGGTGACCTACACCAAATTTGTAGTAATCAAAAATTTTCCCCTGGGTACTCAAAAACGGTGACCTACACCAAATTTGTAGTAATCAAAAATTTTCCCCTAGGTACTCAAAAACGGTGACCTACACCAAATTTGTATTAATCAAGAATTTTCCCCTAGGTACTCAAAAACGGTGACCTACACCAAATTTGTAGTAATCAAGAATTTTCCCCTAGGTACTCAAAAACGGTGACCTACACCAAATTTGTAGTAATCAAGAATTTTCCCCTAGGTACTCAAAAACGGTGACCTACACCAAATTTGTAGTAAAATATAGTAGCTGTAAAACAAATGGTCTAAAACGTTGAGTTCAGAAACTTACTATAAAGATTAATTAAAATAATATTTAGGGGCGCTCCACCTTCCAATTTTTGGAATCCAATTACAAACTGTAATTAAATCCGGGAATCTAACTGGCAACCCTAGAGTTTAGTTTACGTAGCTTAGATATTGGTAGAACTAATACTTCACTTGCATTACTGGAGAAGTTAGTTTAAATAACCACTTTATTTTAGACACAATGACATTTTATGTCACAGAAATTTAAGCAAACTTAAATATCTTATTCAAAAATAACTAAAGCTAAAAAACAAAAGAAATCATGTTAATTTTTGATAAGACAGATATCTCGAGAAATGTAAACTTCAAAAAAGATAACTGAAAAAATCAGTAAGAATTTTTATCATGATAGATTTTTTAGCAAAAATACTTTTAAATGGTTTTAAATAATGAATTTTTAATAAAATCTAGAATTTAGGGAACTTACGTGTAATTATTCTGAATGATTATCACTTAAAGTAGTTAAATCTTTAAATAAACAATTTTTTTTTAAATAAATAAATATATATATATATATATATATTAAGGTAAAAAATTTATTTTAAAACAGTCACGTCGATTTCAGGGCTTGTTCGTCGTATATACTAATCAATTTTAGAAATCCCACGTTCAATATTTGCCTTCAATTCATCAAGTGTATGAAGATTGTTTTTAAAAACGACACTTTTTAAATACCTCACAAGAAAAAGTCAGCTGGTGTAAGATCTGAGGAATTTAAAGACTTAGGGGGACACTATTTTGAGAACTACGAACAAATTTTGTCAAAAGAAATGAAATAAAAAGTTCGATTTAGAGAAATGGCGAAATTAGAGTTATAGATGACTTTTTACATGGTAAATGCATGGAAGGTTGAAGTAGACTGAAATTCAATTCGAGATATAGGCTACAAGTTCGACTTATTAGTATTAAATTATTGCTTAGACCTAATAGCTGAAGATAGTACTCAAGATGCTAGTTCCAGAGCTACAAAAAATGGTTTTTCTTATTTACTAATTGCCAATTATATGACTAAAATATTTTTTAATAAAAGAGGTAGAAACGTAAAAGATGTCAGAGTTATCTTCTCTGAGAGTAATCCATTTTTACTTTCTCTTGCCTATATGAATATATAGGAAGGAAAGTATTGTTTTCATGTCGATTTTTCGAAATCGAGTTTTCACCGGATCTATACGTTTTCAGACCCCCTGAACCCAAAAAACATGTTTTTAGCGATTGGTCTGTGTGTGTGTGTGTATGAGTGTGTGTGTGCGCGCGTGTGTGTGTGTGTGCGTGAACAGAATATCTCAAGAACGGAACATCGTACGAACTTGAAACTTGAAACTTAAGTTACATATCACTACCGAACCCGACACGAACATTTTCATCAAAATCGGTCAACCGGAAGTAGTAGTTTATTCGTATAATTTTTCACTTTTTTGCGATTTTCTCAAAAACTAGTCCTACGATTTTTTTTAAAATCGCCTCATTTACTAAATTTTTTATGCTCTACAATATAGGGTAGGCGCCATGTTTGCTGAAATTCTGCTTGAGACTGTTTTTACGTAAAAACATTTTCTTTTTAAGATTGCGGCTTTAATATGCATTTTAGCGCAAAACGTTATATAATAAAAGTTGTAGAAAATGTAAAATTCTACAACTTTTATTTCAAACATTTTTTTGTATAACGCTTAGTTTAGCGGTAATTTGCGATTTTCTGTTTTTTCTCACGAAAACGTGGGAACAATCGATTTTTTTAACATTTTGGTCTTAGTATGCATTTTACGACAAAAGTGTATATAGTTAAATTTATAGAAAATTAAAAGATCTACAACTTTTGTTTCGAGCATTTTTCTCTACAGAGCCTAGTTTAGCGTGAAAGCGTGATTTTCCGTATTGTTAAGCCAAACTGAGGTTGATTTTCATTTTGCATCATTCACTCATGATTAAAATAAGGTTATGTTTTTGAGGTTAGTTTTTTGTTTATTTATAATATTTTATTAATAATGTTAGGTTTATTGTTAATTATTTGCATTGGCAAGAGAAAGTTGTGTGAGTGTTTCACACCAGATTTTATTACTAGTATAAAGCTAAACCGTATGATGAATGAAATGAAGTTGTCATCTGAAAAGTGAAAAGTAGATGCTTTTCAGAACATCTGGCATGCTTATAAGCATAGTTTTTAACTCAGTGAGGAAGACAATGGTAAACTACCTCACTCCTTGTTTTACTTAGTAAAGCCTCTAAAGGAAACTTACCTTTCGGCTGATGACATAAACATCAATATTAGATATTGTCTGTTGTAGTTGTTTAGGTCATCAGCCAAAAGACTGGTTTGAACCTGTAGAGGTTTTACTAAGTAAATCGAGGAGTGAGGTGGTTTACCATTGCCTTCCTCACTGAGTGGAAAAGTATGCTTATCAGCATGCCGGGCCCTCCGAAAAGCACATATTTTCCACTCTGCAAATGATACCTTCACTTCATTCACCACAGGGTCTGGCTGTGCAATGAAATTCATTACTTTCAGAGGAGATAACTCTGATTAGTGTCTTTTACACCTCTACCTCTTCTGTTCTTAAATGATTCAGTCATTTAATTGGCTGACCATGTGATAAGAAACAGAACTATTTATTTTAGCCCTGCAACTAATAGATTGAGTGTAAATAATTTGACACTCCACCTGCCTGTTATGGGCAAAGATATTGTCTAAGATTAGAAAATGATGCAGGCCTATTATAATTATATTACTGATTCCATATCTGAAGATTGGAAAAAATTCTGGTAAATTGTTCCCTGCCATGAATTATCAGTAAATTTTATACATTATTAGTAAAACTATAAGTTACTCTTTTTTTATTCCTAATTTGTGTTCGTTTCAATCTGTTCAATTCAGAACAATAAGCAATGAGATGAGGATGATGTGTATGACGTGTAAATGAGGTGTAGTCTTGTAAAGACCCAGGCTGACCATTCCTGAGAGAGTATGGTTAATTGAACCCCAACCATCAATGTACACCGGTAACCACTGTCTAGTATTCAAATCCGTATAAAAGTAACTAACTTTACTAGGATTTGAACCAGGAACCTTCGTCTCCGAAAATCAGCTGTTAAACAGCTGATTTTGGCGACGACTTTACCTCTAGACCAACCCGGTGGTATATAATACTCTTTAAACAAATATTTTCTAAATGAATGAAAACAGTCCTACAATAAAGTGTATAATCTATAACTTCATTCAAAAATAAATTTTTATAATGCATCCTGCAGTTTGAAATATTTCTATTTCATATAATGAATTAATATAATAATTTCACTAACCTTCTTTTTAAACTGCGTCACCTTTATTTTATTCCTACTTACACGTGTTTCGGTGGATCCACCATCATCAGAGTAAATGAAAAATTGAAACTAAAAATTTTTTTCATTTATTTAAAATTTACAGAAGATGATACATCTTCAGTCACTTGTATAAAAGTTTTATACAAGTGACTGAAGATGTATCATCTTCTGTAAATTTTAAATAAATGAAAAAATTTTTAGTTTCAATTTTTCATTTACTCTGATGATGGTGGATCCACCGAAACACGTGTAAGTAGGAATAAAATAAAGGTGACGCAGTTTAAAAAGAAGGTTAGTGAAATTATTATATTAATTCATTATATGAAATAGATCTATAACTTGGAGTGAATCCCAGTAGGCTGTGCTAAGATGTTCGTTTCTATGGCAATCAAGACAAATCCTATTGCATAACAGTGACCCCCTTGGGTAAATATCCAATTATTATGGTATTGTTCCACAAGGACCATTAGAGAGTTAAATTAATTGCTACTCTACCACTCTACTCCACTCTACTCCCCTCTATATACGTACAATTCATTGACGTTTAGCGTGATTGCTTAACAGCTTACTCTCACAAAAACTTTCATCTTTCAATAAATTTTTAACGGATTGAGTTCATAATTTTCTAGCTCCTAGGAGGAGCACATTGTTAAGCTCCGAAGCACAATACATAATTACAAACTAATTTTCTATTAAAAACATTTTTTGCTTCTTCTTTACTTAACCCACCGGGTTGGTCTAGAGGTAAAGTCGTCGCCAAAAACAGCTGTTTAACAGCTTGTTTTCGGAGACGAAGGTTCCTAGTTCAAATTCTAGTAAAGGTAGTTACTTTTTTACGGATTTGAATACTAGACAATGATTGCCGGTGTACTTTGATGGTTGACCTAATTTATTTTATTTATTAACCATACTCTCTCAGGAGTGGTCAACCTGGGTCTGTATAAGACTACACCTCATTTACACGTCTTACACATTATCCTCATCTCATTGAGTCATGGGGTTGCTTATTTTTCTGAACTGAACAGATTGCAAGGTTCACATAATTATAAGGAATTAAAATAAAAAAATATTTTCTATTAAAAACATAAGTTTTTTGCTTCTTTTTTACTTTCTCTTGTCTTGTATGAAAAATAGATTGATATTGAATTTTCACCTGTAGCGATCAGCTGCTGTGTTAGTTTACAAATTATTTATTTCGAACAGCTGTTTTCTACGTTTTATTAGTGCAAGCCAATATTTAATATTTTTTTTTATATCCCTAATTTGTGTACGTTGCAATCTGTTCAGTTCAGAACAATAAGCAACCCCATGACCCAATGAGATGAGGATGATGTGTATGACGTGTAAATGAGGTGTAGTCTTGTACAGACCCATGCCGACCATTCCTGAGAGAGTATGGTTAATTGAAACCCAACCATCAAAGTACACCGGTAACCACTGTCTAGTATTCAAATCCGTATAAAAGTAACTACCTTTACTAGGATTCGAACCAGGAACCTTCGTCTCCGAAAATCAGCTGTTAAACAGCTGATTTTGGCGACGACTTCACCTCTAGACCAACCCGGTGGGTTTAATTTATTTAACATTTATTTTCTCCAAATTTCAATTTATTTAGTAAAAAACCCACGATATTTAAATTTTTTATTTAACTATTAATCAACCAAAAGAAGTAAAACAAAATTATTTTTCAAAATTTATTTAATATTTTATTTTGTTTTACATAGACATTATTATTTGATTCCAAAGTTGTAATTTTTTTTTATTCCTAATATTTGTACGTTGCAATCTGTTCAGTTCAGAACAATAAGCAACCCCATAACCCAATGAGATGAGGATGATGTGTATGACGTGTAAATGAGATGTAGTCTTGTACAGACCCAGGCCGACCATTCCTGAGAGAGTATTGTTAATTAAACCCCAACCATCAAAGTACACCGGTAACCACTGCCTAGTATTCAAATCCGTATAAAAGTAACTACCTTTACTAGGATTTAAACCAAGTAATTTTTAACCACGTAAATAATAAAGTTTGTCTTGAACCAACCAACTGTACAGATAAGTTTTTTGTTTTATTTCACGTGATGGTATATTTTAATGTTAGTAATAAATATATGTTAGCGGGAATACTTAAAAGTCTACAGAACCGCTACACACCAAATATATACTTTTCAAGTTCCCTGGCAAAAAACCATGATTCTATGGAATGGTCTACATGCTATCTTTGTGTGAAGACAATAACACAAAAATGATATATCATACGAATTTAAAACTTAAAACTTAAATTAGGTACAATAAAATACGAACATTTTCATCAAAAATCGATCAACCAGAAGTAGCAGTTTACTCGTATGATTTTTCACTTTCTTGCCGTTTTTCAAAAATGGGCTACTACGATTTTATTTTTAAAATCCCCTCTGTTAATAAATGTTTTGTGCTCTGCAAGATAGTGTAAGTGGTATATCTGGTGAAATTAATAAAGGGAGTTGTGCTCATGTGGTAAAAATAATGTTTTTTTTAGGATTACTGCCCTAATATGCATCTTACGGGAAAAAATGTATAAAATTAAAATAATAGAGTATTAAAAAAGTCTACAAGTTTAATGTCATCCTTTTTTCTACAGTTCTTTTTTGAGCACAAATTAGTGATTTTCAATATATTTCTTATCAATAATAAAAAAAAGTTGATTTTCATTTAGCATTATCTACTTATTACCAAAAGTAGGTAGCGTTTTTCATTGTTAAAGTTGGCAAGAGTGTCTCCCAGTGGATACCTTTTAAAATAATAGTAAACACTGATATATACAATAATAAATATGCTACATCTGCCCATAACAGACAGGTGGAGTGTTAAATAATTTACCCTCAATCTGTTAGTTCCAGGGCTACAAAAAGTAGTTGTGTTTCTTATCACATAATGAGCTAACTTAATTAAATGACTGCATAATTTAGGTACAGAAGAGATAGAGGTATAAAAGGCGCTAATAATCAGAGTTATCGCCTTTGAAAATAATGAATTTCATTATACCGCCATGCCATGTGGTAAATGAAGTGAAGATGTCATTTTCAGGGTAAAAAGAAGATGCTTTTCAGAGAACCTGCCTTCCTGATTAGAATAATTTTCCACTCAGTGATGACAGCATGGTAAACCACCTCACTTCTCGTTTTAGTTAGTAAAGCCTCTAGAGTTTCAAACCAGCCTTTCAGCTGTTGACCAAAAGAAAAATTGTAAGTACTACCTAATGTTTAATAAATCTGTTGCCAAATAATAAACTGTTTCCCCATTTAAAATTAAATTTTGAAATTTCGTCTTTGGCTGTTGAAATAACAAGAGCTTCGTGAATGTGATTGTTCGTAATGTACCAGGGTGCAGCTGTTAGAGCTCGGGGGACCTTTGGCTAAAACCGGTTAATAATAATAATAATAATAATAGTGAATTTTATTATGCTGTCAATATTACTTTCATTTACCTTACAAAATACACTTAATACTAA
Organism: Catonia carolina; assembly: GCA_035578175.1. Taxonomy (NCBI): domain Eukaryota; kingdom Metazoa; phylum Arthropoda; class Insecta; order Hemiptera; family Achilidae; genus Catonia; species Catonia carolina. Next base: position 6,197,488 of record JAQMRL010000013.1, read on the forward strand.
ACATTAACTACAAAGAAAAAATAAAAGAAAGAAAACAAAAAAAAAATAAATCAATTTACTACTGTTTTCACTTGTGACATGACCTAGAGGCCGTCTGCCAGGTTGAAGACACTAAAACAAAAACCCCTACATTAATTAAAACATGTAAGTTAATTTTAACCCTCTTTTTATAAATTTATTAAAATTAAAAAACTCAACTGATTATTTGTTATCAATAGGTAAGCCTTCTTATCCACACCACGAAGAAAACCGGTGAATAATTTGGATATAAACTTACTGGAAGCATTCCTCAACTGAGTACGGTAGGTCCGGACAGGCTCAAAAACGATTTTGTAAATTAAACGTTTGTTTCAAATAAATAATTTTGATGTCGGTACGTGTAGTCAAAAGTATTGATATAATTTTAAGACTGCTTATAACATTTTATATTTACAATAATAATAATACAAAATTTGTTTGGTATTTACAATCATTTACCAAGTCAAGTAACTTAAATATTTTTTTGGAACCTATCGTAGCAGCCCACATTCTCAAAATTATTTTACGTAGCCCTTTTACCCTTTTTTCACCATCTGATGTTCTTCTTTTGCTATTCGTAGAAGCCCTTGAAATCAGTAATCAATAGTCAGTACTTGTTTCTGTTCATTATACTTTTTCGATTTATTCCAATATTTTGATATTGTTTTCTGGCTTTCTTTTAAGCACTTATTCTGCAAGTCACATCTATTCTTAAACCCTTTGTAGGGCACTACTACGGGGAAAAATATACGTATTAAAAAATGTTACATTTTGTTTTATAGGGACTTGAATAATGTATTTCTAGTGCCAGAACGGTAAGATATTTTTTTTATGTCAAGCCCTGGTAAGTATACTTAACGAGGAATGTTTGTTAAAATGGGAATCACATAATATTTAGTGGTTAGAATGCTGATTAAATTACCTTGTAGCCCTATATAACAGAAAAATGTGGCGAATAACTTATCTTAACTTTTTATCACCATGAATACTTGCTTTCCCGTAAAAATCTCGAATTTTCTAAGCACTGTACAAAAGTAACAACAAAACAACACGGTTGCGTACGCTGTTATGAATCTTTACCACATTCGTGTAACTCACAAAGCAAATGGTCGCTGCGCGCTAATTTTAATATGTGGATAGCCTACTTACCAAAGAACATCTTGTTGTTGTTGTTTAGGTCAACAGCCGAAAGGCTGGTTTGAACCTCTAGAGGTTTTACTAAGTAAAACGAGGAGTGAGGTTGTTTACCATTGCCTTCCTCACTGAGTGGAAAAGTACGCTTATCAGCATGTCGGGCCCTCTGAAAAGCAAATATTTTCCACTCTGCAAACGACACCTTCACTTCATTCACCACAGGGTCTGGCTGTACAATGAAATTCATTACTTTCAGAGAAGATAACTCTGATTAGTGTGTTTTACACCTCTACCTCTTCTGTTCTTAAATGATTCAGTCATTTAATTGACTGACCATGTGATAAGAAACAGAACTATTTATTTTAGCCCTGCAACGAACAGATTGAGTGTAAATAATTTGACACTCCACCTGTCTGTTATGGGTAGAAAGAACATCTATAAAACAATAAAATGCCAATAAGGTTTACCTGCATAGCTTATTCTTAAAAAAATCGACCTTATTGCCAGTGGTAAGAATACCTACCAGAAACCTATAAGGGGTTAATATCTTAAAAATGTGTTTTGTTAACCGTTTCTTATCTATTCTATATAGGTAAATAGATAAAACTTTATGTAAATTTTAATAAATTTACTGTATAAAGTTTCAATAACAAGTAGATTATTTTCAATTACAAATATAAACAATCGAGTTAAGAGAAAACTGTTAAAATTTATTTGTATCCAAGCAATATTATTTTTCCATAATATTGTACCAACTTAACCGGCGCTTTATTTTTGAGCATATTGAAGAAGTAAAGTTAAAACAGAGATAGAGAGTGTAGTTAAAAGAATGAAATTTTCTGCCGTTGTGTTGTTCCATCTTCTAGAGGAAACCAATAAAGTGAAATGTTCTGTGAGAAAACATTCTTTAGTTTTGCTATGAACTCTTCTCTCGTATAGTAAGCACTAAGCAGTACGTGATCCTCGTAATGTTGCTTACGGTTAAGGAGTCACAACCAAAGTAATCTAGCTAAGCATCCAGTCTGTTTGTTATTCGAAGAAAATTATTTCTGCATGAATTTTATATTACTGTACAAATAAAAATATAAAATTTAATGTTTTAAGCATAAATAAATCGTTAAAAAAACATACAACTCCTTGTTTATTGTTCTTTGAATTTTATACAGTTTTTCTTGTTTAATTTTTACCAATCTGGTCATTAGAGATTACTATGAGTAAAGGTTCGGTGAGTTTTACGATATTTCAACTTTCCAGCTTTAAACAAGAATCAAACCTAGAATTTTAGTTGCCGGTCGCGTTGGCGAAGTTGGTAACGTGCTCGCCTCTCATCGTGCGGTCTTGGGTTCGAATCCCATTCAGGCACGGCATTTTTTCATACGTTACAAAAAGTCATTTCATCATTCACCGTCTGCATTAGCAGTAATTGTAGAACAGTCGGACGTTAAACAAAAAAAAAACAAAATAAAATTTTAGTTTTTTTTAGTCTAGCAAATAATATGTATTCGGCAATAGGACGTATATACAGAGTGATTCAAAACTATACTAACTAATATTAACAAAATTATAACTAATATGTAGGCTGGGAGTAACAGCTGATCATTATCAGCTGTTACTCCCAACCTAATATATTATGCAGTTAAGAATGTGCGTTTTATGTGCGTCTGGTTTGATTTTAAATAAAGCAAAATTTCAATATCTATTGTTAATTTTTTCCTGAGTAATTCACATGAATCTTTTCAGAATTAAATTTTCTACAAATTTATTTAAGAAAAAATACACCTTTATTTACCATTTATGGAAGTAATCTTACGTTAAACACAAAAATGTGTTATATCTTTGCACCAATTCTTGTGTTTTATGTAAGATATCTCTAAAGGTATTCCATTTACAGCTCTGGAACGAATTTTATTCAATTTTTCAGATTAAAAAACATAAGAAACATTCGTATTTGTATCTTTGTAACTACCTTTAACATTTTTATACGGCCTTACTTCACCGAGGGTACAGAGTTCTAGGTGAAATTTTTCGCTAGCCGTAACTCGCTAACTAAGCGTTTTCAGGCATATGTTTATCTGAACTTTTTTTCTTATTTTTAGCTATAGAATGAGATCCCAAGAGATTGCGTATAGTTTTGAATCACCCTGTATAATTAAGGCAGAAGAATGATTGATGAATTGCGATATTTAGCATTGAAGGCAACGTGTGAGAAAGTAGGGCTGAGTTGTCCCCAAACACGATGCAAAGACAACTTAAAACTGGTGCCCGGATAGTACCAGGGAACTGTGTAATCCAACAGAAAAGATCAACGTCCAACAATAGATGAAGACAGGTTTATAAAAATGAAGAAAAACCCTATTTTTTCTTTGTTTTCTCAATGTTTAGCTGTTAGTATTTAATAAAATATATATTTTACCTCTCATTATGCGGTCGTGGGTTCGAATTCCACTCAAGCACGGCATATTTTCATACGTTTTAAAAAGTCATTTCATCCTCCATTGTAAACAGTTACACCCCATCGTCGTCACTAATGACCGTTGCAGTTGATGCGACGTTAAATAAGTAAAAGAAAATGTTTTTAATTTAAAAATATACCATTTTGTTCAAAATCTTCTACTTCTCTTCACCGTTTATGCCTTAACTTGTTCCGACATCACTCTCTTCAGCTCCATCTTTTCCTCGGTCTACCCAGAGCTCTTCTGCCTTGTGGTTTATATTCCCACATCTGCTTCGGTATTCTTCCATCCGTCATTCTGTTTAGATGTTCCTTCCATCTTTCCTTGTACTTTATGATTCTCTCATGCACACTAACAACCTGTAGTTCCTCTCTTATGTCCTCACTTCTTGTGTGGTCCACCCTTGAGCATCCCCTTGCTGCTCGCAAAAAACTCATTTCTGCCGATTCCAACATTTGTTTTTTCCGTTGCGTCAATATCCAAGCCTCTGAACCATACAACAGGGTAGGAACCACCATCACCTGATACAATCGTATTTGTGTAGGCCTATCTCTTCTCGTCTTACTTCTCAGCGTCCTTCTGATTGTTCCGCATATATTTTTAAACCTTACTACCTTCCTGTCTATATCCTTCTCAGTATTATTTTGTTCCAAATTATTTTCTAAACAACATTAGCAAAATTATTAAAAACGTGTTTGAACAATGATCCCTACTTCATAGGAACCGCTGAATATTGTACAGAAACAAATCTTTCATTACAGAAAACATCTAAAAATAAATTTAAAAAATATTTTTGGTATTTAATTTTTAAAAGTAAAGATTATGACACCTTCAAAAAATAATCTATATACGTAAAAATATGTATATATATATATATATATATATACTGTCTAAAACAGAACAAAAATACAGAAAATTAGTCTTCGAACAATAATAAATTTACTTCATATAAAACAGTAAAGTAAAAATATTTAATATAATTTAATTTTCAATACGTTTATATTAATACATATTTTGACAGGATGATCCCAACATATTCATTTCTAATTGGAATTCGATTTACAAAATACATTTTTAAATTAAATGAAACGTCATAAAAATACTTGTTTGTTTTTAATTGAATTGTTTTTTCAATCGTTCGGTAAAAATTAAATATTTGTTTAAATAAAAATAAAAATATTGGTTACAAGAAGGTCAGTTGTCAGTAGGCCTATTATTACACAAACTGTTGAATAGCCTACATTCGAGAAAAATGGGAGCAAGTCAGTAATTTTTAAGTAGTTTGTAGTAGGTGGACTTAATAATAAGTCAGAACAAACTGCGTCATTTACAGTATTGATTTTCTTGGTTAGAATAATTTAATAATAAATTAAAAAAGGTTTAACACATTTTCTCCGATTGAAAATTTAAAAGTAGTAATGTGTAAAAAACTGGATCGATTTAAAATATTATTTAAATGTTTAAATGATTGTATATTATTTGAAAGCCTTCCTTATTTTCTACAAAATTAAATTATTAAACTAGCTCTGGGCGCGGGCTTAATAAATTATGTAATGCAGTTAAATATAAAAATTATGAACAAACAGAGAAAATCTACCAACTTTTTGAATCCTCTATTATTAGTTTAATGGTCTTTGTAGTTTAGTAAAGTTGGTTTAACGCTTTCAGAGTCGAAACAATATTTAAAAGTTTGATTTTAAGTGGCATTTAATTTAAATAAGGATGTACAAAAAGTGCTAGCCCTTGTTTTGAAAACTAGTAGGCCATTGCTGACCAAAATTTCAACGTTATAGAAAAATAAAATATCTTATTAAAAATTAATTTTTAGTGTTCATAAAAAAAAGAAATTGTTCTAACACTAAAAATATTCAAAATCATTTTTTTAGTATATTTAAAGTCGCATCGACAGCTTGGTCATTAGCAACTACTGTGGGTTTTGGTACCTTAACAGTGGTTTTAACGTGTTAAAATTTTCAGGCCTTAGCCGGGAATTGAAACCAGGACCTTTTGCTTTGTAGGCTATCGCGCTAGTTACTACACCACGGTGGCGGTTTGAAAATACATTATTTTTTTTAAAAAAAGATTTTTTGTAAAAATTTGGTTATACGGACGTTGGCACTTTTTGCATAACTTACGGACGTCCGATAAACCGGATGTTATCACTTCGTAAAATATATCGGCGTCCTGTTTTCCGAACGTTGGTACTGTTAGGGTTAAACCTCTAGTGGATTTACTGAATAGAACGAAGAGTGACGTGGTTTACCATTACGTTCCACACTGAGTGGAAAATTATGCTTATCAGCATGCCCGGCCCTCTGTAAAGCATGTACTTTCCATCCTGCAAATGACGCCTTCACTTCATTCACCACAGTGCCTGACTGTATAATGAAATTTATAACTATCAGAGGAAATAACAATCATTAGTACGTTTTAAATCTCTACCTTATCTGTTCTTAAATATTTCAACCATATAATTGGCTGACAATTTTTTGTATCCCTGAAACAAGCAGATCGAGTGCAAATAATTTAACACTCCACCTGCCTGTTATGGGCAAATTTGAATAGTGCTAAACTCTGTCACACACCATCACTCGGAAGACACCATTGTTTATTATGGCCAGAGCGCTGACGTACTTTGTTAAAAGCATGACTCACGCTATGAAAATAAAAGTTTATCTTATTTTAGGCTGTATTGTACTAATGATTCTTCTTGAAACAAATTACGTTTGCAATTAAAAATGTTTACGTTATTATCTGAAATAATTATGTGACAGAATTGTTATTACATTCGTAATTGAATAAAACCATTAAATATTATGAAGAGATAAAATTAAATTAAACATTTTTTTAACTCTTTCAAAATCTATATTTAGCAATTTCATCGCTATAGGCCTATAAATTCTATAAATGTAAATATTTACATTTTTATTTTAAAGTATTTCATTTCTTTTTCATATCAAATACTGCGTCTTTTAATCGAATATTGGGTCCCAACATTATTCTTTAATAATAGTCACTTATCATTTTAACTTTAGTTTAAAAATTATAGTTACAACTAAAACTTATTCTTTATTAATTTTAATTAAATACTACGTTTGTTTTTAGGAGAGATAGTAGCGGAGAGCGTATTGCTGTATACAACCAATATTAAATTGGAATCGCCTATCTTTCCCACAGTCTATCAGTCCCACAGTCACAGTTTATTTTTTAGCTTTTATTTGTCATTGGGAACTGTACATTGTTGCCAACTACCCAATTTGATCGCTGCTTTTTGCTGCATTTTTTGATGTGGATTGTGGATTAGACATGAGTTTGAACAGGGACCCCCAGTAGAGTTTGTTCATGGATGGCTGTCAACTGGTCACCATACAAAGTCACTTGCCCAACTGGTGTTACTTAACAAATAATAGCGATTTTCTACCAGCTGACTGACTGGGCTGGCCCGAAGGCCCCACAGTCACAGTTAATTCTTTAATAACAGAATTAATTCATTTTGTAATAAAAATAAATACCTTTAATAGAATGCGTACATCCACACAATGAAAGTTTTATTTATTTGTTTTCGTTGGTTGCATTCAAAGGACTCTAACGAGGGTGTATGGAAGATATCAATACAAAAACTTACGTCTGAATATTAACATGTTATTAAATTGATTACTAACTAATAAATTCATTAGAATTTTATTATTACTTCTTACTTGCTTCAATAAACATATCTTCTACTAACTTTTACCAAATAATAAACTAATTACTTGCCCAAAACCGGAAGGTAAAGTTTTAAATTATTTGCTCTACTAGTTCGAACTGCTGATTCCAGGGCTATGAAAATAGTTCTGTTTCTTAACACATGGTCAGCCAAATATATCGTCCCTCTAATAGTAAACTCGCGAATGTGCAAATTCTCAGTTTTACAGGAGAGAAAAATACAAATTCAATGCTTTCTTCTTTAACACACTCCGTGTATTTTCGTGACTTTACAACGGTTTTATCTACCTAACCCAACAAGATACATATTTGCGAGTTTACTACAACTTGCGTTGGGTTGTATACATCAGCATGCACTAACAAACTCATATTCGCAATTTTCACATTCGCAAGTTTACCATTGGAGGGACGATATAATATTGTAGCCTAATATAAGAATTTAAGGACAGAAGAGGTAGAAAATTGGTAGGAATTGAACGTTGGGGTAGTACATACATTACTCACATTAAATCTGTGATTAAGCTACAAAAATCTTTTCTATACACTATTAATGGTTACAAAAAGTGCGATCGTATGAGCCTGTTCCAGGAATTTGGAGTCCTTCCTTTAAGGCATTTATTTGTTTTCAAGGTTCTGATACAATTCTTTCGGGCTTGTGGTAACCGAGAAGTAATAATTGATCCCAATAAAACCAATTATGGTACTAGGAACGCTTGAAAAATTATGACTAGAAAACCAAATAGTACATTTTTTCAGAAGTCATTTCTCTATCTTGAGAGGCGATTCGTTAACGTACTTCCACCCCATATACACAGTGTTATGTCACCACATCTATTAAAACATAAACTAAAATATCATAAAATATCGATCTGTGAGCAAGAACTTGAGAAACTTTTCCAGGTCTTAAAATGACTGTTTTATTAGTTTTTAATTTTCTCTTTGCGACAGTTTAACTGTCTCTTTATGCTCATTTATTGAATTAATTTCGTAAATAGTTAAAATATTTACATTGTGTTAGTTAAAATATATTATTGTAAAGTAGTTATAGTTATAAAATAAAAATTATAATATCGCTATTATAATATAGCTACCAGTAGTAATTTAACTAAGTAATTTTATAGTAGTTATAAGTATTAAAGTGAATTAATGTTTTTGTTCTGTATACTCCTATGCGCGGACAAAACTCTTTGTGAAGAAGAGTTTTTACGTATAAGCATATTTAGTTTAAAATATTGTACATAGCTTAGTATAGTCATGAATTGAAATTGTAATGTAGGTATATTTTACTAAATAAAAAAAATGTAAAAGACACAAATCAGAGTAATCTTTTCTAAGAGTAATGAATTTAATTATACAGCCAGACCATGTGGTGAATTAAATAACTGTGTCATTTGTAGGGTGGAAAGTAGATACTTTTCAGAAGACCTGGCATGCTAATAAGCTTTCCCACTCAATGAGGAAGGCAATAGTGAATCATCTCATTGTTTGTTTTTCCTAAAAAAAACCTGCAGTGGTTCAAACCAGTCTTTCGACTGACCACCTAAACAACAACAAAATTACCTCAGTGTTTGCTAAAAAAATTATTTTTAAGTAACGCCGGTCAGCTGTTTAAAAGATAATTTTGGAGAGGATAGTTCCAGGATTCAAATCTTATTGAAAATAGTCACTTTCATATTTAATATATTAGAGTTATTAGGTTACTGGTGTACTTTCATTATTGGAGTTCAGTCAACTGTACTGTCACTAGTTTCTTACGCCTGTGTTTGTAGAAGGCTACACGTCATACATCCTCATCCATTGTTTCTTTAGATTGCTTATGGTTCTTAATTAAATAGATTGAATCGCAGAGACATTAAGAAATTTTTTCATGTAACTTTTTTTAATGCATAATCTGTTGTATAACATTATCGATTAGATTTAACACATGAAAAAATTACAACCCACTGGTGTAATTAACAAATTATAATATAACATTAAAACATATTATACTGTTCTTAATTATTATTTACAATCAAAATGAGATAAATAAAGGTTTTTTTATATAAAAAAATAACCAAAACCTCCTTTAAAACGAACAAAAACATAATAAGAAGTAATATAAGCACATGATTCCGAAATATATGAATAGTTATCAGACGAACTAATGTCCCATAGCCGAGCGAGTGAGAGGGAGATATGTGGCATAACTAAGCATACGCTCAAAGGTCTTTACCGTTATAATCCAAATCTGAAAACATACTACAGTCGTTATCTTGCTTGTTAGTTTACTGGATGCATAAACGCTTGTTCACAACAATGAGTAAAATTATACGACAATGTAATTGAAATGGCGCGTATGGCTTGTGCGAGCGAGAGTGTTATGCATTCTCTCACTCCCACGGCTAGGGGACATAAGTTCATCTGAACACTTTACACCGAACTTTACTGGAGATAAAGTTATTTACAACATTCACACTCAAACGTGACAGTCATCAACAGAATATTAACATTATAATATTATTTACAATTGTAAAATCACACTAAAACATTGTTGTTGTTTAGGTCATCAGCCAAAAGGCTGGTTTGAACCTGTAGAGGTTTTACTAAGTAAAACGAGGAGTGAGGTGGTTTACCGTTGCCTTCCTCACTGAGTGGAAAAGTACGCTTATCAGCATGCCGGGCCCTCTGAAAAACACATATTTTCCACTCTGCAAACGACACCTTCACTTCATTCACCACAGAGTCTGGCTGTATAATGAAATTCATTACTTTCAGAGGAGATAACTCTGATTAGTGTCTTTTGCACCTCTACCTCTTCTTAAATGATTCAGTCATTTAATTGGCTGACCATGTGATAAGAAACAGAACTATTTATTTTAGCCCTGCAACGAACAGATTGAGTGTTCGTTGCAGGGCTAAAATAAATAGTTCTGTTTCTTATCACATGGTCAGCCAATTAAATAGACTAAAACTAATAGACTATTAGACTAAAAGACTAAATAGACTATAAATAATAGACTATAAATAGACTAATAGACTAAAACATTGAAAAACACTAAAACATTGGTTTTATATTGTAAAACCAACTAGCCCGTGATCTAGCTACCATGAACTTCCCATCTTTGCGACATCTCAAGCAAAAATGGAGTAAAGACTTCTTGGTCTGAATAACAGACAATACCAGCAGTTATAAACGGAGAATGTACTACTGGGTCCCTCTTCTCCTTAAAGTGAAACTACCCACCGCCATTTAAATATCATAAACGGAAATTGTGCAGCTCAATGTATAGTACCGTTATAAAATTGGAGACAAAAAAATCTGGTGTGAAACACTCACATGACTTTTTCTTGCCAATGCAAATAATTAACAATAAACCTAACAATAGTAATAAAACATTAGAAATTAACAACAAAACTAACCTCAATAAACGTAACATAATTTTAATCATAGGCCTATATGAAAGACGCAAAATGAAAATCAACCTCATTTTTGCTTAAATACGAGTATACGGAAAATCAATCTTTCACTCTAAACTACTCTCTGTAGAGAAAAATGCTTTAATTAAAGTTGTGGATCTTTTAATTTTCTATAATTTTCATTATAAACACTTTTTTCATGAAATGAATACTAAGGCCGAAATCTTTAAAAAATCGATTTTTTCACACGTTTTCGTGAGAAAAAACAGAAAATCGCCAATTACCGCTAAACTAAGCATTGTACAAAAAAAGTTTGAAATAAAAGTTGTAGAATTTTAAACTCTATACATTTTTATTATATAAATTTTTTCGCTATAATACATTTATAAAGCCGTAATCTTAAAAAAACACTTTTTTACGTAAAAACACCCTCACCAAGAATTTCAGTAAACATGGCGCCTACCCTACCTTGTAGATAATAAAAAATTGAGTGAATGAGGCGATTTAAAAAAAAATCGTAGGACCAGTTTTTGAGAAAATTGCAAAAAAGTGAAAAATTATACGAATAAACTACTACTTCCGGTTGACCGATTTTGATGAAAATGTTCGTGTCGGGTCCGGTAAGGGTAGGTAACTTAAGTTTTAAGTTTCAAGTTCGTACGATTTTCCGTTCTTGAGATATTTTGAATACACACACACAGACACACACCCACAGACCAATCGCTAAAAACATGTTTTTTGGGTCAGGGGGTCTGAAAACGTATAGATCCGGTGAAAACTCGATTTCAAAAAATCGACATGAAAACAATACTTTCCTTCCTATGGACATGTCTATGAACATCATTACTGTTGTCTAAATAATAGGGTAATATATTTTTAAACGTATTTCCTATTGTTATTGGTTTAACTGGATTTTCAAAAAGTAAGATAAAGGATACAATTAGAAAGATAAAGATAAACGAGGTTGTAATGTACTTTATTTTTTTCAAGTTAAGGTTTTCTTATTTTTGTGGAAAATCAAATTTGTTCTTCCAATAAAACAAAGTGTTTGGTCCAAGTCGTCAGGTAGAATCTTTAAAAGAAAATAAATCCTGAAACTATCGGTCGGTTGAAATTTTTGTAACGAGCAAAAGAAAACGAATTGAAATGTTGAAGTAGATTCAATTCACGAGAATTTCGTGGCCAATCAACTGTTACAAACGTTTCGTATCGTAAAACGTTGATAAAAAGTTCTTTTTGTCATTTGTTCGTTAGAAAATGTTTTTTCCGAACGTTGACTTGGAGAAAGTTTAATTTTCAAATGTTATTATTAACTTTTATAAACTTTTTCATAAATTCAGATTTTTCTCATTCCAATTTTTCATGATTTGTTTGAACAAAAAATTACCTGTTTATTACGAATACGGCAAACAAGAAATTTAACCTCGAAAAATCATCTATGGGATTATTTCCGTTTGATTTTATACAGTTACAGTTTAAATATAAAAAAAAATTTAAGTTTTTAAGTTAGAAGGTTCCGGGTTCAAATCCTAGTAAAAGTAGTTACTTTTATACAGATTTGAATACTAGACAGTGGTTACCGGTGTACTTTGATGGTTGGGGTTTAATTAACCATACTCTCTTAGGAATGGTCGGCCTGGGTCTGTACAAGACTACACCTCATTTACACGTCATACACATCATCCTCATCTCATTGGGTCATGGGGTTGCTTATTGTTCTAAATTGAACAGATTGAACAGATTTCAACGTACACAAATTAGGATTAAAAAAAAGAAGTTTTTAAGTTTTTCTGAAAGTAATATAAAAAAAATTTTTTTTTTACTTTTTTTGAAAATTATTGTGATTAGTCTAAGACTAACTAACAATTTTGTTGTAACTTAATAATTTATCTAAGTACTTAATCTAACAATATTTACCATCTAATAGTTCCTAGTTTATGTTTGATATTCTGATACATTAATTACAAAATTTACTAATCATTGATTTAACACACTTCAAAATATATACGAGTAACTATTAACTAACAAATTAAGAACTTTATACTGTTCATTACACCAGTTCCAATGGTTTAAAAAATAATAAAATATTAAAATAAAAAACAAGTCAGGGCTAGTCAAACTACGGCTCAGTTGTAAAACATAAAATTGGGTAAAAAGGTTTCATTAAATACTTATTATTAGTTCTTTATTTAGTTTTATTTAATTCCTTAATCATTATTGTTCTTTATTACTTTCTCTTGCCTATATGAATATATAGGAAGGAAAGTATTGTTTTCCTGTCGATTTTTCGAAATCGAGTTTTCACCGGATCTATACGTTTTCAGACCCCCTGAACCCAAAAAACATGTTTTTAGCGATTGGTCTGTGTGTGTGTCTGTGTGTGTGTGTGTGTCTGTGTGTGAACAGAATATCTCAAGAACGGAACATCGTACGAACTTGAAACTAAAAACTTAAGTTACATACCACTACCGAACCCGACACGAACATTTTCATTAAAATCGGTCAACCGGAAGAAGTAGTTTATTCGTATAATTTTTCACTTTTTTGCGATTTTCTCAAAAACTGGCCCTACGATTTTTTTTAAAATCGCTTGGTTTACTACATTTTTTATGCTCTACAAGATAGGGTAGGCGCCATGTTTGCTGAAATTCTGCGTGAGGCTGTGTTTACGTAAAAACATTTTCTTTTTAAGATTGCGGCTTTAATATGCATTTTAGCGCAAAACGTTATATGATAAAAGTTGTAGAGAATTTAAAATTCTACAACTTTTATTTCAAACATTTTTTTTTATAACGCTTAGTTTAGCGGTAATTTGCAATTTTCTGTTTTTTTTTCACGAAAACGTGAGAAAAATTGATTTTTTAAACATTTCGGCCTTAGTATGCATTTTACGACAAAAGTGTATATAATTAAATTTGTAGAAAATTAAAAGATGTACAACTTTTATTTGGAGCATTTTTCTCCACAGAGCCTAGTTTAGAGAGAAAGAGTGATTTTCCGTATTTCTAATCCAAAATGAGGTTGATTTTCATTTTGCGTCTTTCACGCATGATTAAAATTAGGTTATGTTTATTGAGGTTTGTTTTTTGTTTATTTCTTATGTTTTATTACTAATGTTAGGTTTATTGTTAATTATTTTCACTGGCAAGAGAAAGTTGTGTGAGTGTTTCACACCAGATTTTCCTTTTTAGTATACTTTACATTGTTCTAGTAAAGCATAGAAGGTGTGTTGTAGGGTCTATTTTTATATATTTTTTGAGATATTCTTCGTCATTTTAAAAAGAACTACGGCCACCTTTTTAAGATCGCTTGCTTGTTGCAGCTTGATTAGTTAAAACTCGGATGTGAATGAAATCAGTACGAATATAGGGTTGGTTTTATTAAGCATTTTCAGCATTGTATGAAGTAGACCTACGTTAAGAAAAGCAGGTCTTTGTACGAAAAAACATTAAACAAAGTTGTTGATTCTACAACTAGTAAATTAATTAATTAAAGCTTTTTAATATCAAGTGATAATCGATTCTTACCTACGAGTCGATTATTAAGTGGAAATAATAATCTTTGACTATTAGTTAAGTTTAGTTTCTATACTTTAAGTTTATAATAACTTTTTGTAATTAACTTAGTGTAAATAATTTAATTATAATATATTGATACTTTAAGCGTAATAAACCGTGGTAATTTATCCAAGGTTCTTGTGATTAAAATAAATTCTTCTGATTATAATATATAATTAAAAATGTATTTTTATATATATTGCAAATATTTATAAACTAAATTATGAATTACAACGATATCTAGGTATCACAAGTAGGTGTTGTTGTTTAGGTCATCAGCCGAAAGGCTGGTTTGAACCTCTAGAGGCTTTACTAAGTAAAACGAGGAGTGAGGTGGTTTCATTAGCCGAAAGGCTGATTTGAAAACTCTACAGGCTTTACTAGGCTAAGTAAAACGAGGAGTTACGTAATTTATCATTATCTTAGTGAGTGGGAAAAAATACTTATTAGCATACCTGGCTCTTTGAAAAACATCAACTTTCCATCCTGAAAATTACAGTCACTTCATTTACCGTGAGGTCTTGCTGTATAATGAAATTCACTACCCTCAGAGGAGATAAATCTGACTGAACGTGTCTTTTACACATCTTCCTCTTCTGTTCTTAATTGCTTCGGTCTTATAAATTACCTGACCATGTGATAAGAAACAGAAATATGTTTTGTAGCTTTGGAACTAGCAGATCGAGTGCTAATAATTTAACACCACACCTACTTCTAGACTTGATTTACACTCAATCTGTTCGTTGCAGGGCTAAAATAAATAGTTCTGTTCCTTATCATATGGTCAGCCAATTAAATGACTGGACCATTTAAGAACAGAAGAGGTAGAGGTGTAAAATACACTAATCAGAGTTATCTCCTCTGAAAGTAATGAATTTCATTATACAGCCAGACCCTGTGGTGAATGAAGTGAAGGTGTCATTTGCAGAGTGGAGAATATGTCCTTTTCAGAGGGCCCGGCATGCTGTTAAGCATACTTTTCCACTCAGTGAGGAAGGCAATGGTAAACCACCTCACTCCTCGTTTTACTTAGTAAAGCCTCTAGAGGTTCAAACCAGCCTTTCGGCTGATGACCTAAACAATAACACCTACTTGTGATACCTAGATATCGTTGTAATTCATAATTTAGTTTATAAATATTTGCAATATATATAAAAATAAATTTTTAATTATATATTATAATCAGAAGAATTTATTATAATCACAAGAACCTTGGATTAATCATTAAAATATTATACTCAACAGAGTACTTATAAACTTGAAAAAGATAAAAAAATTAATTATCTAACAATTAAAACGCATTTTAATTCGTTTGTTATGGGTTATAATTTAACCTGCAACCACAATGTATACTGAAATAATGTAAATTGTATACGATTGAATGCCATTGGCTAATACAACTGGCCAATCATCATCCATTTCTTACTATGACGTAATACGCATTGAATGATTGGATAAAAATTACAATGGCTTTCGCTTTACTTAACTTTATAATAACATTCATGATAAAGAAAATATTTTCAAAAGATTACGTACAAAAATAATTAATTAATTAATTAATTATGAAGAAAATGATGAATTTTATAAATTACAAAAAGTTTAATTAATTAATTACAAAGATTTTGTATTGTATTGAATATATCATTTAATACATTTATGATAAAGAATAAGATAAATAAAAAATGTATTTATTCATCTTTTATTGAGCAGCCAATATTTATTAGTAAATACCCTACCTTACCTTAATCGAGAGACGAGAATCTTATATTAAATTTAACAAAAGATTGTAAATTGAATTAAGTTGAGAGAAAAAAATATAATAACTCGTAAAGCCTGAAACAAAATCATTACACAAGCTTGAAAGGAGTTAGAATGAGTTAAATAAAAACGAAATAGAGACAGAACGATTTTCGAACGGAGTTTCAACAAGATTTGCGTTCGTTTTTTAAAGAAATCAATCAAATAGGCTGGTTAGGAGGATCAATGTCTATTAATGGAATGTGATTCAGTGCCGACTCGACGACTGCTACTTCGGTTGCCTATAAGCTGATACCTTTTGGATACGTCAGAGTTTAATATTACCTTCATCCCCTTCTCTCTCATTCTTTAAATCTTTCCCTCTCTATCTCTTGATAACTCACTCACTCTCTGAGTTATTGAGCTCTCCTGATTTGCATAACCATGAAAAGAAATATTTTATTATATATACAGCACTGTACATTCTAATTTACAATTTTCTTTTAAATTCATATTCCTGTTTTAAATATTATATTAGAGAATTTTATTCCTTTTGTAATATGTATCTATATTATTAAATTGTATTTTTTTAATACATCTTCACTAGGCTATATATTTATTTATTTATTTATTAGTAAATCTGGGTGAAACACACAACTATATCTTGCAAAGTTGTAAATTATTGAAAATAAAACTTTTAATTTTAACCAATGTAAAATGAAACACATAACCTAATTTAATCATGAGTGAAAATCCTTAAATTAATATTGACCTGTGTTCGACTGAAAAATATAGATAATTGCTAATTCAAGTCCTAAATGCTTAATTATGAAATAAATATTTTAAATAAAAGTTTTAAGTTTTTTAATTTTCTACAATTTTGATTATATACACTTTCGTAGTAAAATGCATACTAATTCCGCAGTCTTAAAAGTCCTATTATTTACCGATTTTAATGAACAAATTACAGAAAATCACTAATTGACGCCTAACTAAATTGTTGTAGAAAAAGAGTTTGAAATTATTGCTGTGAGTTTTTAGTTTTCTTCAATACTAATTAAGTACGCTTTTGAACTAAACTACATAAATTAAGGGCGCAATCTTAAAAAAAAGAACACGTTTTAGTACAAAAGCACAGCTCTTCAAGTAATTCTACTGATTTTTAGGGTTACTTTTTCTTGTAGAACACAAAAATTGTAGTAAATGAGGTGATTTTTGAAAAATCGTACAAGCAATTTTAGAGAGAAAGTAATAAAGTGAAAAATCACATGAATCAACTAATTACCACTTCCGGTTCACAGATTTTTTTTTTAAATGTTCATGTTCAGTCCACTTGTAGTGCCTAACTTAAATTTCAAGTTTTAGCATGTTACGATATTGATCGAGATATTTTTTACACTGAGGCACAAAACAATCAAGAATTTGTTGAGTTTAGGAGACCTGAACCGTATATTTCCGGTAAAAACTCTGCTTTCTAAAAACCGAAATTGATACTTTTTTCCTTATACTCGTGTAGACTTACTATTCAAAAAGTAAAAATATTAGTAAAAATGGTATTATGAGCTTTGGTTTTTTTAAAGTTTGTCTTGCAAACTTATGTAAAATAAGTTTTTGAAATTTATTTTTTTTATAGACCAAAACGTTTCTTTTCATTAGGAAAAATCATTTAGCAAATTTATCAGTAACGTGAGATTGCAATGGTTTTTTAATGTAAATGTATACTTTTTATTTTATAGTTTTATTGGTTAATGTCTTCAGTTGTGTATTTATTTTTTATAGTTTGTTCTTTAAATTATCTAAAATTAATTTTATGTTGAATTTCAAGTTATTTATCGATATGAAACAGTTAAGATACCTAGTGAAAATCAGTGATAGAAATTAATATTATATTTAGTTGTATTAATAAAGTAATAAATATTATGTTTGTCATGGTCAAGTAATTTTCAGTTTCCCTTGACTATTCCAAGCAAAAAACTTGGTAAATCTTGTATTGTGGTATGTGTAGTAGCATAACCTTCTCCTATGCTATCCAAAAATTTGACATGATTAAATGTACTATATTACTTTACGTTATAATGAAAGTTTGTCTATAAATCTATTTATTATTTATTTATATATAATTTTTGCCAATAACAGGCAGGTGGAGTGTTAAATTATTTGCACTCGATCTGCTAGTTCCAGAACTACAAAAAATTATTCTGTTTCTTTTCACATGGTCAGTCAATTAGTTATCACTGAAGCATCTAGGAACAGAAGAGTTAGAGATGTAAGAGATACAAGGCAGAGTTATCTACTCTGACAGTAATGAATTTCACTATACAGCCAAATCCTGTGATAAATGAAGTGAGGGATCATTTGCAGGGTGGAAAGAAGGTGCTTTTTGGAGGGCCTGGCATGCTGATAAGCAAACTTTTTAACTCAGTTCAGACGGCAATAGCAAACAACCTATTCCTCATTTTTACTTAAAAAAACCTCTAAGGGTAAGCGCGCAGTGAACGCTGGTCGCTTACAAGCGGGAGTCTGCTAGTAGGAATAGGCCATTATATTTTAATCGGACGTCTTACAGTAAACGCTAGTGGAGAAAGCTGCGCACTGGTCATCTGCGTATATCAGATAACTGGTTTGTTTTGCATGAACCTGCCTGCTGTTTGCTAGCAGGTTGCTAAGTGTACTTGGCTATAATACGTATTCATAAATAATAAGAACTTGTTGATTAATTTTTAACTTAGGCTTATAAAACTAACTTTAAATAATTATTACTGGCCAAACAATGCTAAATAATATTGAATATTGGTAGTCAAAATTTGAAAATACGTTTAAAATGTTCAAAGTAATCACAGATCTTTCTTCCGGTAATATTTGTTGCTTGTGCAAGTTGCACCATTGTTTTTGAAAACGAGTTCTACTTTAGACAATATAAAATGTTTCCAGAGTCATTCTCAGGCATTTAAAAACCTATCTCTATCTTTTTTTAATTGCGGAAAAAGATGATTATGCTGATAAATTTTCTGTTATTATTAATGTCACTAACGGTATCGTCTTTAAATGATAATAATTTTGTGAAAACGTTTTCCATTAAATATGATTCATCACTGCTGCTACTGGAACTCATGTTGAATACCGTCAACTGAATGAAGGTTAAGCGCGTAGTTACAGTATTCAGATGAGCTAATGTGCCCTAGCCGTGGGAGTGAGAGAATGCATAACGCTCTCACTCGCACAAGCCATACGCGCCATTCCAATAACATTGTCGTATAATTTTACTCATTTTTGTGAAGAAACGTTTATGCATGCAGTAAACTAACAAGCAATATAACGACTGTAGTATGTTTTCAGATTTGGATTAACTCTCAACTGGTATCATCATTTTTTGTCACATAACTGGTATCAGAGGTCTGACAGACCTACAAATTTGTTTTTTTTTTAAGTTCTTCATACTTATTTAATTAATTTGTTTTAATATTAAACTTATAAAACCATGTATAATCGAAGATGTTAATGTAAAATTCTTAGCATAAATGCAAAATTACTATTTAAAAAAGTAAAAAACGAACACTAAGCATTTTTTTGACTTTTACTTCCATTTTGAACAGAACAATAAAATTTTTGGGCCCTATAAACATTCTGTGGTCTAATAATTATAAATAAATAAGTAATTATTTAAAGATTTTTATGTTAATAAAAGTTCACATCATTAACACGTACAACTTGTTTACGTGATGGATCTAGTTGTGTTGACGCCGCTTCAGAAATTTTAAATGTATCATCCATAATGAAAATTTTATAAAATTACATATGAAAATATTTTATAATAGTACTAAACAAAGAAATGATGTATGAAAAATTATTGTATATTCATTAAAACTTTAAACAATCCATGTACTACTTGGTTTTAAAGTCGTCAAAAAGTTACACAACTGGTATCATAGGTCCAGGAGACCGCCAGTAGAAAACAAAAGACAAATAACTCACAACTTGTTAGCTCGTACCGAAAACGATCTTGATCACGCATAGTTCAAACAACAGTTGAAAGACAAAATATACATGATGTCGGGCAATTGGGAGGGAAGTGTTGGAGGGGTAAAAAATGACAGCGGTCTCACAGACCGCATGATACCAGTTGAGGGTTAAAACGGTAAAGACCTTTGGGCGCATGCGTAGTTATGCCACATATCTCCCTCTCACTCGCTCGGCTATAGGACATTAGTTCGTCTGATACTTATACATGCTTCCACTATGCGCATGCGCGCTCGTCACCGTGAATCAGTACCTGCGACCAGCAACCAGCGTTCACTGTGCGCTTACCCTAAAGGTTCAAACGAGCCTTTCGTCTGTTGACCTAAACAACAACATATTTAATATAACATTCTGTATGAACTTTATCAGCAAAATTTATTGATTTTGAAATGGGGAAAATTGGTAAAAAATTTTCACAATTTTTTATGAAAGATTTTTACCAATTAATAATATTCCGCTACCTCACACTACTCAAACACGCTACTTAGGCTTACACTTGGACAAAAAACTAACATAGAACGCACATGTTACACACACACGCCACAAACTCAAAACACGCTTCTATCAACTAAAACGCTTACTCGATAGACGTTCTAAATTAAACATGTCGCATAAATTAACAATCTACAAGACAGTCTTAAGACCAATCTGGACATAATGGAGTTCAACTTTGGGGATCTGCTAAACCTTAACACACGAAACGTATACAAACGATTCAGAACAAGATTCTTCGAACGATAACGCAATGCCTTTTTTACATCACAAACTCAATGTTGCACAAAGACTTACAAATGCCATACATAATTGACGTCGCGAAACAACTATACAAGACGATGCATGACAAATTTGAACTACATGACAACCCTCTCTTACAAAACATGTACACTAGGGCGATACCGGGAACTCAGCGCAGACGTTTGAAGCGCCTCTGGCCAAGAGATCTTCTTGGCCAACTGTAAGACTGTGGTGATGACTGCACGCTCCTTCAAGTAAATCAAGTTTTGGAACATTAGCTTCACATTTAGAAATTGTTATATTAATTTAATAACAGATACTAAACTTCAATTAAAAGTGTCAAAAAAAATATTGTTTTTTGCAAATTTTGTATTTTTGGTATTGTTGGATTTTGTAGTTTAATATGAAATATTGATTTTAAATAAGAATAATTCGAGTACATCATTTTCAGGGTTATCCTCATATCTAAATAAATATACATATTAAATACTGAATAAGTGCATGACCTGATTTATTCTTGGTCATGGTTTTATTGCAACAAACCATATCATGTGGCTGAAAGTTAGAACTTTGTTTGTCAATTACAGTTAGTATTAATAATAAATATGATATCATGCCACAAATCACATGCAATTGAAACTGTGATTAAATTCATTGTTTGAAGTAAACTACAAGGTAAAACCTGTAATGCACTCATTAAATTTTCATACCGCAATTCTCTTGTCCATCGTTTCTATTGGAAGAGCATACAAAATTGAGGTTTAGACTTTTACTGCTTTATCTATTTTAATTCATCCAATATAACTTTATTTCATTTATTATATGTTCACAAAATGAATATGAATTTATCCTGCAGTCTTGTAATAATTTAAAACTTAAAAATTGAACATATGTTTTGCTCACTTATTTTTTATATAAGCTGTTAACACTTTTATTTATTTATATTTTACGCTGTACACGTTATACAGCGTGATTCACGAAGAAACGAAAATATTTTAAGAGGAGAATCTATATCCAAAAATAAGAAAACACCGTTCAATATAAATATGGGTCCAAAATCACTTCGTTAGCGAATTACAACCAGCAAAAATTATCGTCCGGGTTTAGTTTTTCCGCAGAAATGAAGCACTACAGAAATATTTAGAGCAATAAAGAAAGTGTGAAACTAAATAGATCTTATGTAAATGAGCTGAAAAATTGAATAAAACTGGTCCCACATCTGTAACTAGAGTATTTTTTTAGGTATCTGACGAAATACTCCAAATTTGGTCTCGAAAAACTGTGTCCTGTAAGGTTTGAAGTATATTTACTTTAAATGAGTAACGAGAATGATGTACGAGTAAAATAGGCCATTGAAACAAATACAAACTCAGGAAAAAAAGGTTTTTATTACACCGAAACAATACAGAACTGTAAACAAAAATTTCAAATCACAAAGAAAGTCCTTGTACAACTTGGTAACAAATAAAGAAAACAAAGCAAATACAAAACTTCAATTAGGGAGGTAATACAGAACAAAAATTATAATTACTACTGTATTACAAAAATTTTTCAAAATGCTCTCCACCACCGTTTAAACACGACTGTACTCTAATGAAAACTGCTTCAATAGCATTTTGTATTTCATCACTATTGGTTCGAATAAGTTCAGCAGCGTTGTGAACTGTGAACACTAACTCTTCCATCGTATTAACTTTTTCTTCGTATACTAAAGCTTGATACGATTCTAGAGGTAATAATCACGGGGTGTCAAGTCATGTGACCTAGGAGGCCAAATTGTTTGGTCCACCATTTATATTGCTGAAGAATTTAAAAACAGGAAAAGTAGAGATGTAAAAGACAGTCAGATTTATCTTTTCTGAGAGTACTGAATTTCATTATACAGCCAGACCCTGTGGTGTATAAAGTGAAGTTATCATTTGGAAGATGGAACTAGTATATGAATATGCTAGAATATGTATAATACTATGCTTTTCACGGTTGAAGAGCTCTGCTGTTCAACACATTTAGACCAATCAGAACGTTTGCCAGCGTTGTCAGATTGTACCTGGCAAACAGTACGCGCGCATGCGTATAAGAGCCGCAATAGTTCATTCTTGTCTTGCATCTTGTACTAAACATATCGATTATAGAGTGCGTTAACATGTAATACTTTATAAAATAATCAGCTGATTGTATGCTTATAGATTATAATTGTTATTGAAAACCTAAAATTTTTTTTTTTTCATATAACTTTTTTTTAATGCATAATCTGTTATAAATAACAATAAATGCAACTTATCAAATAGATATAACTCATGAAAGATTACAACCCACTGGTGTAATTAACGAATTAGGCTATAACATTAAAAACATATTATACCGTTCTTAATTAATATTTACAATCAAAATAAAAAAAATAAATAAATAAAGAAATAAAAAAAAAATATATATATATATATATATATATATAAATAAACAAAACCTCCTGTAAAACGAAAAAAACAAATAAGAAGTAATAAATAATAAGCACATGATTCCGAAATATATGTACACCTAACTTTTCTGGAGATAATTTAAAACGTTCATTCAGTTGTTCACAACATTCACACTCAAATACGACAGTCATCTACATAATACTAACATTATAATCTTTACAACACTTTAAAATCACACTATTAGAATCGCCCTGGGAGATCCAGTACTGTAGCACGTTTTCGTCTATTGACATCATTACTGACAAAATATTAAACAGAGCTACAAGAGCAAGTTTTGGAAATTTTGCTGGCAAGTCCATTGGCTAGCTATAAAGTGGGTAGGGGCAATGCATAGGTTCACAGCTCATCACCCTTGAAAAATAGTTTAGTATACTAGAATATGTCTTTCAGAGAGCCTGGCATGCTGATAAGACATGCTTTTCTACTCAGTGAGGAAGCCTATAGTAAACCATCACACTTCTAGTTTTACTAAGTAAAGCTTCTAGAGGTTTAAATCAGCCTTTCAACTAATGATCTTAACGAATACAAATGCAAAAATTCACCAGGCACGACTCGTAGCTTCCATCATGTGTAGCAGGAACACCAGGGAATAATCTTTACACCATAATTTTGAATGACAAAACTTATTGTATTTGAAACATAATTGTACCTAAATTTATTTGCTACAGTTTATTTCATGGGTGGAACGGGCGTCGGTTAATTTCTGCTCAGCTCTGTTCGTTTTACAGTTATCAATTCAATAGGCATTTTATAATTGTAAGAATCTAATAGATAAATTTTATACCTGCCCATAACAGACAGGTAGAGTGTCAAATTATTTACACTCAATCTGTTAGTTGTAGGGCTAAAATAAATAGTTCTGTTTCTTATCACATGGTCAGCCAATTAAATGACTGAATCATTTAAGAACAGAAGAGGTAGAGGTGTAAAAGACACTAATCAGAGTTATCTCCTCTGAAAGTAATGAATTTCATTGTACAGCCAGACCCTGTGGTGAATGAAGTGAAGGTGTCATTTACAAAGTGGAAAATATGTGCTTTTCAGAGGGCCCGGCATGCTGATAAGCATACTTTTCCACTCAGTGAGGAAGGCATGGTAAACCACCTCACTCCTCGTTTTACTTAGTAAAACCTCTAGAGGTTCAAACCAGCCTTTCGGCTGTTGACCTAAACAACAACAAATTTTATATAGAAAAATTACGGATATTGGAGAAAATAAGAAATGAAAAAGAAGGAAAAGACATTTTATTTTTCAAAACTCTCGTAACCTGTTTACTGAGATTCAACAAGGATCACCTAAGAAAACTTGTACGGAGTAGTTTAGTAATTTCAAGAGGAAAACTAACGTTAGAATCGATCAGCGAAACGGTGCGCTCGATTACTTTAATACCTTACGACTCAGTGAAGTTTACTGACCTGAAAACAAATAAACTTTGCAGTTATAATATCTGTAACACATGGTGATATTCTTTGGTAGCTACATGAGTAAATTCTGTTCTATTTAACCTTTTAGAGATTACAAGAAACGCCATAAATACATTGCATTAATTAATAAAATAAAAACACAACTTCAAATAACATTTCAGATGATAAAAGTAAACAATAAAATCACGATTATTTCCCTTTCATTTATTAGTCTTTAATCCATCACGGTGTGTGTGTGTGTGTGTGTGTGTGTGGGTGTGTGTGTGTGGGTGTGTGTGCACCCGCGCACGCCTGTGCATGCCAGTTCCAGTCAACTGGAAGTGGTGGTTTATTCGTGCATTTTTCAATACTATTGAAATTTTCACAAAAATCGCTTTTAAAATTTTGTTTGAAATCGCCTCGTTTGATTCGTTTTATATTTTGTATTACATAGGGCAAGCGGCGTATTTTCTGAAATTCTTGAAGAGTTGTGCTTTCGTGTTAAAATAACAATTTAAAACAAATTGCGGCCTTAATAAGTATGTAAGGCAAAAGCGTTTTTAATCAAAATTGTAGATAAGTAAAATATCTACAAATTCTTTCAACTAACTTATTTTTACCAAGGGTTTATAAGTTTCAATTAGTGATTTTCCATATTTTTAAGTCTTAGGGAGGTCG
This sequence comes from Catonia carolina, assembly GCA_035578175.1. Taxonomy (NCBI): domain Eukaryota; kingdom Metazoa; phylum Arthropoda; class Insecta; order Hemiptera; family Achilidae; genus Catonia; species Catonia carolina. The sequence goes on from JAQMRL010000013.1 coordinate 6,222,798, forward strand.
ATTATTTTGTGTCATTTATTCATAATTAAACTGGATTATATAAGAGGAAATTTTCCTGTATTATATTAGGGAAGACAATAAGATATTTTTCTAAACTTTAAATTAACATTTCTGTGGAATAATTATACGATATAAAATAATTATTGTGATCTCTATTTTGTGTTCTTTACTCATGATAAAACATTATGTTTGCATTGGCAAGAGAAAAATTATTAAATGTTGTGAACGTTTCACTTAATATTTTGTGTTTATTCGTTAATGTTCTTTTCTAGATTTTGCGAGAATCACTTTATTTTGTGTGTTTTTTCTGGAAAAATCTATTACCTCATCCCGTACACAAACAGCCACCTGTTAACAAATTAGTTAAACTTTTGGGTAATTTGAAGTAAAAACAGTGTGATTAGAGTGAAACCTGTTCTGTAGTTGTAGTGAAGTGGTTCCAGTTCTGCAGTTTCAGTGTGGTTATTGAAACCAGTTCTGTACTTAACGTGGTGCAAGTGAAACTGTATTCAGCAGTCAATGAAAAATTAATTGGTTTTGTAAGTAATAGTCGTTTAATTATTTTGGCTGAAAATGACCATGTACCTTCTTTTTAGTTAAGTTTTTTGTAATAAATTTATTCGACTATTAAGTTAAGTAGTTTGTAATTTACTAATAAGTTAAATTACCATTAAGTTAATTGTAATTTACGAATAGGTATATCTTTAGTAAATTATAATAATTGATTAATTAATTTGTTAATAAATATCTGTTATAAGTTGTGAGATCCAAAAAGAACCTGGAATAAACGTTGAAATATGAATAATAATTAGAATTCTCCAAAGATATAACTTAGATAACAACATTTAAGTATAGGGTGATTCAAAAAGAGCGCCGGTTTTGATATATCAAATTAAGAGATTTATTTTATTGAAAAACTGAAAATAAATACATCAACAAGTTCATCTTTCCTTCCGATTTTATGTATGAAAAATGATGTCATACATGTGTCCTCCTCTACTGCGCTGGCACGCATAAACTCTGTCCATGAAATTGGATATTTCTGCACGACAAGTTTCGACTTCCATTTGGCCGATAACCCGTCGAATTTTTTACTTCAAGTCATTGATGTTTCGGGGTTTATTGGCATACACCAATGACTTCAGATGACCCCAAAGAGGAAAGTCACAAGGCGTCAAGTCACACGACCTTGGTGGCCATTGATGGTCGGAATTACGAGAAATGATGCGATCCTGGAACCGTTCACGGAGCAACAACATTGTTTCTCGTGCAGCGTGACAGGTGGCACTATCCTGCTGAAACCACAACTCGTCAATGTCCATTCCATCCAAATGACGCCACAAAAACTCCCTAATCATCGTACGGCATCGGTCTCTATTTACTGTCACGGCTTGTCCTTCTTGATTTTCAAAAAAGTAAGGGCCGATGAAACCGCCCGACCAAAAGCCGCACCAAACTGTCACTCGCTGTGCATACAAGAGAAACTACAACTGAATCGTCAATCGGAATGCTCTCCAAAATAGAAATGAGGTCAAACAATGTTGCCAACCGATAATCAAAAATTTACCAGCCGTTTAAAAACCGGCGCTCTTTTTGAATCACCCTTTATTAAAAGGTTTCATGAATATTAACATTGGCAGGAATACAAAAGAAAAAACTGAGAGACAGCCGATCTTAAAAAACTGAGCCGATCGAGCAGCCAAACGCGCCACTACATGCTCCAATAGGATAAACAAGTCTTCCCATCGAGATCTGCAGAAAATGTTCAGACACAAATTTGAAATAATTTGGAACGAGTGGTGGAAGACTTTAAGGACTAACCTACACACAGTACGGACTGACATTCAAGACTTACAACCAGAAATTTTTAAAAACAGACATGACCAAGTGACTATTACACGACTGCAAATTGGTCACACTAAACTGACACACAGTCACCTCATGACGAAACAAGACTCTGTTTACTGTAGACACTGCAACACGAAATTAACTGTCAAACATATTCTTGTGGAATGTCCTAACTTGAACACTATACGGAGACAATTATTTCACTGACTGGACAATTACAATGACTGCGTTAATCACACACAGTACACAAAGACACTGAACTTTATAACATTTTTAAATATTCAAAGACAATTTTAGTGCAAATAAAAGTGCAATTCATACAAAATAATTTATAATTTAAAAGTGTAAAATTCAATTGTTAAAGTGTAAATTTTATTTAACTGGAATACATCATTGTAAACCTTAAGTGTTATAATCTTATGTTATGAAATTTGTGTTTTTTATGTAATGGGGTCACTAAAAACTTAGAATGTTGATGCGACCATAATAAACCGATTATAAAAAAAAACTTATAAATTTATAAAAATTATCCAATAGTTTTTTAATATAATAAAGGGTGATTCAAAAAGAGCGCCGGTTTTTAAACGGCTGGTAAATGTTTGTTTATCGGTTGGCAACATTGTTTGACCTCATTTCTATTTTGGAGAACATTCCGATTGACGATTGAGTTGTAGTTTCTCTTGTATGCACAGCAAGTGACAGTTTGGTGCGGCTTTTGGTCGGGCGGTGTCATCGGCCCTTACTTTTTTGAAAATTAAGAAGGACAAGCCGTGACAGTAAATAGAGACCGATACCGTACGATTATTAGGGAGTTTTTGTGGCGTCATTTGGATGGAATAAACATTGACGAGTTGTGGTTTCAGCAGGATGGTGCCACCTGTCACGCTGCACGAGAAACAATGTTGTTGCTCCATGAACGGTTCCAGGATCGCATCATTTCTCGTAATTCCGACCATCAATGGCCACCAAGGTCGTGTGACTTGACGCCTTGTGACTTTCATCTTTGGGGTCATCTGAAGTTATTGGTGTATGCCAATAAACCCCGAAACATCAATGACTTGAAGGAGGAAATTCGACGGGTTATCGGGCAAATGGAAGTCGAAACTTGTTGTGCAGTAATATCCAATTTCATGGACAGAGTTGATGCGTGCCAGCGCAGTAGAGGAGGACACATGCATGACATCATTTTTCATACATGAAATCGGAAGGTAAGATGAACTTGTTGATGTATTTATTTTCAGTTTTTCAATAAAATAAATCTCTTAATTTGATATATCAAAACCGGCGCTCTTTTTGAATCACTCTACACAAGAAAATTTTCTTTCATCTAGAATTTTTTAAAAAATTTGTCATTAGAACAAAATGTCTTAAAAGTGTTCGTGAAAAATATGTATGTATATAGAGCCCTTGAAGTGAACGTATTGCTTCCTATTACATTATTCCCATGCCGTTATACACAATACTTTAAAGAAAAATAACATTGTAACACACTTTGTTTGAATGAAATTCTAGACGGTCGTTGAAAACATTTTTAGTTCGTAAATAGCACTTTGTTTACTAGGAAAACACCTGCGTTGCTTTTATTCAAAATATTATTTCACATCGCTATCTTATAAGTATAACATTTCTCAAAATATTAATAATAATTTTAACCGCTACAAGAAAAAATGCTTGTATTTAATAAAATTGACTTTTATTTAAACTTTAAAACACTTCATTGACGTTTATAGAATGTTTGTGATAAATTAAGAGTAGGATACTTTATAAATTGAATAATCACTGTTAAAATATAAAACTCCATTTAGGTCTTTACCAGAAGTTTTGTTAGTCAATTAATTGGTAAAAGTTACTAAAAGTTAATTAACAACGGTTGGGTGATTGAATTCCAAATGTTATCAGTTGATATCCAAACTAGTCAACTGCCGGCCGCAATGGCGCACGTGATAACGTGTGGTGCACGTTGGTAACGTGCTCGCCTCACATCATGCGGTCTTGGGTTCGAATCCCATTCAGGCATGGCATATTTTCATACGTTACAAAAAATCATTTCATCCTTCACCGTCTGCATTAGCAGTAATTGCAAAAGAGTCAGACGTTAAACAAAAAAAAAAAACTAGTCAGCGTTGTTGTTCAAAACCAACTGAATTCATGTCCAAAATCCCCAGCGAAAATCAAAAAAAAAAATCTGGTGTGAACACTCAAACAACTTACTCTTCCCAAAGTAAATAATTAATAATATAATCTACCATTAGTAATAAAACATTAGAAATAAACAACAAAACTAACCTCAAAAAACATAACCTTATTTTAATCATGTGTGAAAAACGTAGGGTCTGAAAACGTGTAGATCCGGTAAAAACTCGATTTCGAATAATCGAGATGAAAACATTACTTTCCTTCCTATATATTCATATAGGCAAAAGAAAGTAAAAAGTAGGTGGTTATCAAAACTTTACGGTTCATTGTGGTTCCAAGTAACAGATGAATAATAAAAATTAAATTGTATACAAACTATTAATGAATTATACCGGAAAAAATTGTAAATGAGAAATAGAGAATTTTGAGAAAAATTTTGATCACAAGATAATGAGTTGAAAGATAAGTTATTAAACGGAGTTAAAATTAGAGGTAGAAAAACTGTAGGGTATAAGAAACACGAAGGATTAATGGAAACGATCAAGAAATGAAGGATAAAACTTTACGGTCACCCATGCAAAATGAATGCGAAAACAAATTTTCTAAAAAGCCTAAATCTGAATAAAAAAATATAATTAAATTTGACTCGGCCTTCGGGCCAGCCCAGCCAGTCAGCTGGTAGAAAGTCGCTATTATTTGTTAAGTAACACCGGTTGGGCAAGTGACTTTGTATGGTGACCAGTTGACAGCCATCCATGAACAAACTCTACTGGGGGTCCCTGTTCAAATTCATGTCTAATCCATGTCAAAAAAAGTACAGCTAAAAGCAGCGATCAAATTGGGTAGTTGTAAACAATGTACAGTTCCCGATAACAAATAAAAGCTAAAAAAAAAAAAAAAAAAAATTGACTCTGAACCGTACATTATCCTGAAACATGAAGTAGTTGAAACTGAAGACGATGATCATGATGGAGATGATAATGATGCCAATTATGAGATGATGATTATTAGTAGAATAACAAACAAAATTTACTTGAAGAATAAACATAAGATATTTAAATAGTACTTGAAAAAATAAAACTAAAAATCATGCAAGAACAACACATTTGATAAGATTGACATTGAATTTTTAATAATATTAAAGGCTGCGTGACCCATTTCTACTGAAGCCATTTTAAATTCTTTGATATTATAATACAAAATTATTATTAAAACTACAATTTATATAAAGTAGCACAAGAGAAGAGAAAAGAAAATATATTATGCATATAAGTAGATTAGAAATCTTTCTTTGATCTCTTTTTCAGTGATGAGATGGGCCGAAAAATTAAACTAAGTAGGAGTGATAATAGAGGAGGCAGTGGCTCTGTTTGGAAAGAATTCATCACCGCTTTTAAAAGAATAAGTCATTATAATGTCTACCGTAAAGATAGAGATCACAGCTGACGAAACACCAAAATTTGGACCGAATACAAGTCAACGCAGGCAGGCGTCAACCGACAACTGTTCAGACAGTTTCACTAGAATAATTAAGTTACTCTTTTGGATTGTGTATCTTTTCTAGTAATATTATGCAGCTACTTTACATTTTTGTTTTCTTTTGCAATGTACTCGTATTTTTAAAATATATTCGGTATAGCCTGAATCCTGAATCCTGAATCCTGGTTGAGAGGGCTAAGAAGCCCTATGATGGCGACATCGTGTTAAGGAACACCTGGTCGCTCGGGGAACAATATAACAGAATAATTGCAACCTCAAGAAATTTAGGGGGAATTTTATAGTTTAAATAGGAAATAGGATTCTGGTTCGTGGGACATTGGAACTGGGACTTGAAAGGAGGTAATTTATTTTTAGAAGTTATCTGTGGAAAATTTAAATTAAGGGACAAGTGGGTTTAAGAGCGGCTCTTTTATTTTATTTTATTTTTCAGTGGCCTTTTTTCAGTTTTGTGGGAGTCCTATTATCTTGGTGAGGGGAAGGCATGCATTTTACTGAACGTGGACTAAAGGTATAATTTAAGGTAGGGGTTAGTTTATGATTTCAGGGGAGACGGAAAGGGCAGAGTTTGGCATAATCACCGGCCTTTTTATCTTCTGAGTGTTTATTAATTTAAAATGGCGGCTCTTTTCACCGTAGTGGAGTGATTATGCATAGGAACATGGGGACAACTACCAACTGGGGAGAGTGAGTCATACAAGTAGAAGGGGCATGGGCAAATAAGAGGAATACAGGGCAGAATAAAAATGTGGCAACTCTAAATTTTGTTAAGTGGGTCATACTGAAATTTAGATAAAGTCGTGGAATGGTAATGGCATAGAGACTTCAGGTGGGTGTGGGCGTCGGTACAAGTCCTGAATGATCTGGGGTCCGTCAGTTTTCCCAGCGTCGTGTAGCCGTTTCGAGGTATTGTAAATAAAGTCCTCCATAGAAGGGAAGAGAAGGTGTTCGTGTATGATGCGATTGGATATAAGATAGTGGAACTGTGTGATGCACCGGAGGACTTTGTTCTGGTATGCTGAAGTACGTCTTTTGTTGGACTTGGAGAGAAAGGGCCACCATACCGGTGACCCGTACAAAAGGAAAGGACGTAGGATAGAGGAGTACATCAGAAGTTTCAGTTTTGAGGAGTATGCAGGAGAGAGGAACAAAGGGATGAGTAAAGCGAACAAGGCCCTACCCTTGCTAAGTTTGCTGTCAATGTGCTGTCGAAGTGTCAATCGTTTATCTAGGTCAACCCCTAGATATTTCACGCTGTTCTGCCATGGGAGGAGTTCCCCTTCCAATCGTAGAGGCGGAGGAACATTGCGTTTTAGTGTAAAGTGGATTGCTTCGCATTTTGTGGGGTTAAGTGATAGTCTCCAGACACGACACCAGCTAGTGATGTCTAGAAGCTGAGTTTGAAGCGCGCGGCAATTGAGGCGGAGGCATCTGCCGTGACGGTACAGAATAGCATCATCGGCAAACAGTCCGAATTGGATTGAATCACGGACAGGAAAATCGAAGGTGTACATAAGATAGAGGATGGGCCCAAGGACCGAGCCCTGAGGTACACCCGCGGACGAAAGGGTGAGTGGGGACATGGCCATGTGGAACTGAGGAATAGTGACAGAGACTTGGAACTGTCTTCCAGTAAGATAGGAATGGAGTAATCGGACAGTTGAGGGGGGAAAGAATTGTGCCAGTTTGTAAAGGAGGCCCATATGCCAGACGCGGTCAAATGCAGCCCGAAAATCAAGCAGCACAGCCGTCGTGTCACAGTAAGAATTTCTGGCATCCACAAGTGCCGTGACGATGCGGAGGAGTTGGGTAGTTGTGGAGTGTCCTTGACGAAAACCAAATTGCTCGGGGGGAAGAACAGATTCAACAACAGGACGCAGGCGCGGGAGAAGAAGCCTTTCGAATAATTTTGACAGGATCGGCAAAAGGGAAATTGGTCTATAACTTTCGGGATCAGTCGGACGTTTGTGGGGTTTCAGAATAGTAATGACTTTGGAAACCTTCCACGAAGAGGGGAAATGTTGCAGCGCCAACACTGCATTGAAAATTGCCAAAAGATGAAGCTTTAGATCTGGCGGGGAATTCAGGATGGCGTATCCAGAGACATTATCAGGACCAGGGGCCTTACGCGGATTAATCGAGGAAATTACAGAGGTGACATCATCCTCCGTGAAGGGCTGTAAGTTACAGGGCGTAGGGTCAGAGAGCGTTGAGTTGACTTCATCATGAATGAGTTCATCCTGGTCATGATGAACGGGCGGAGGGGCGACAAAATGTCGTTCAAAATGCGAAGCGAAAGTGTCAGCAATCGCCTGCGGAGAATATGTCAAACCATTAGGTGTCATCAGAGGATGCGACTTCCTCTGGGTCGACAACAAACGACGTGTAGCCTCCCATGGTCTTCCGTCATCCGCTATTCGATGAAGGTAGTCCTCCCACTTACTACACCGGTGACCATCGAGTAGCTGTTTACACCTAGCAGCGGCACCGTTGAACAGATCCCGATGATGTGGATCTCTGGTGCGCTGCCAGAGCCTTCGAAAGCGACGCCTATCGGCGATTGCTGCTTTGATAGGAGCTGGAAGTGATGACCTAGTGTGAGGCGGGCGTGGGTGTGAATTCTGGGCAATGGAATCGGAAAGTATCGAAGTGAGGGAATCAAGATGGGACTCAAGCTCAGTTACAGTGGTAATAGTAGGGGGTTCAGGTGGGATTAGGGAGGCAACTGAGTCATAGAAGGAACGCCAGCAGACCTTCAGAGAAGGAGGCGGGACAGGGATACGAGCAGTCGAGGACGTGAAAGTAAACAGAACTGGATAGTGATCAGAATTCAATTCAGGTAATACATCGATGTCAGGGACGAAGGCAAGATCGAGAGAAATAGCGTAATCAAGGATATCAGGAAGTTGATAGGTGAATGGGGGCACCCTTGTCGGGGTGTCAGGAACATGGAGCGCTAACGACAAAGGAGACTGCTCGAGGAAGGACAGGAGTTCAGTACCAGCAATGTTCGTTGTTCGGCAGCCGAGATCCGTGTGTTTGCTGTTCCAATCGCCAGCTGCAAACACAGGTTGACGTTGGTCGAAGAGCATAGCAAGGGCTGCGGGGTGGAAATGGGCAGCAGATGGGGGGCGGTAAACTGAAATGAAAGTAACCAGACGTGAGAAGAGAGGCACCGTAACAGCGACATGTTCAATCGAAGGAATATGGGTCACGTCAAGGAAGTTATGAACATGTCTCTTATGTATTAGAACAGCTACCCCCCCTGCCGGGACCACAGCGCCAGGTCGATCGGCACGATACACAACGTAGGGGGATAGGCGAAAGCGAGTAGTAGGTAAAAATTTAGTTTCCTGTAGCAGAGCAACGTCAATATCATAATCTGTTAGTACTCGTAGTAGGTCATTTCGTTGGCGAAGGATGCCATTGCCATTCCATGACATAATGCGAAAACGCATTACAAAAGGAGGGAGGTCAGAGATGAGATAAGGATAGTGATAGCTTCAGAGGCGGAGCTAATAGATGTTAGTTGAGGAAGAACATTAGCCACCCAAGCTAGGAACTTAGGGGAGGTTAAGAACTGGACGATCGTAGAAAAATCAAATGCAGTGCTGTCCTTAGGAGGGACTTTTTTAGCCGGGAGTGGCGGAAACTCCCTTTCTGAGAAGACCGGCTTGGATGGCTGTGAGTGGTGGGACCACTCAGAAGTCGGAAACTGGTTCTTGGTGGTGACCCTGTGCACAGGAGCCTTCTTAATGATTGTTTTGTTATAGCTCCTCTGAGTAGGAGGGGAAGAAGAGGAAGAGGGTTGTGATTGTGTCGCCTGGGACTTGGCGGTAGACGGAGCTGATGAGCAGGCGGCCGTCGATTGGGCGGCAGCCTTGCGCCTCTCGGCAAGAAGCCGGACATGTAATGGGCACCCCCGGTAGCTAGCAGGGTGCTGGCCATTACAGTTGCAGCAGCGAGGCTGTTCAATTAACTTGCCTTCACACTGAGCTGCGTCGTGCTTACCGCCGCACTTGACGCACCTTAACTCATGGTTACAATTAACCGATGAGTGGCCATAACGCTGGCACTTAAAACATTGTGGCAGACCCGGCCGTGGGCGGAAGGCCTCCACGGTCACTTCAATGTTGAAGATCGAATCGACCTTGTAAATGTCCTCGAAGCGAGGTGACTTGCGCAACTTCACAAGGAACACATTGATTGGCCTGCCAGCTCGGCCAGTTATATTCTGGCAGTGGCTCACCTCGAAGCCACGCTCAGCGAGGAACAGTTTTACCTCTTCGGGTTGAAACGAAGAGTGTAACCCTTTGATGGCCACCTTGACCTCATCAGGCTCATTCGTATAATATGTGTGGAAGTTTATGCCCTCCGAAAGGAGGACAGTCTTGCACTTCTGGAAGTCCCCAATGTGCCTTGTAAACAAGGAGTAGGAGTTGCCACGTGTCGTGACCTTGTATGACTCCGAAAGGTGGGTGTTGAGAATTTTTGTAAGTGCAGCCCAGTTGGCAGGGGCGCGGAATACGAACGGAGGAACTTTGTTCCTACGGGGGGTCGTTTCTGGGGATGAGGTTGCAACGGGAGTAGAATTTTGTAACATGCCACCTGAGTCCGTCCGGACACGCTTTCGTTGGACGGTGGTGAATCCAGATTCGTCCTCATGTACCTCCATCGATGCTGACGTTGATGAAGAGGCGGGTATCCCAGTTGATGTTGAGGCTGGTTGAGGCGAAGTGGCAGTTGGGGCCGCCATCTCCCACACGGCGCCTAGCGGAGACGGTTCCAGCTTTTCGAGAGTTCCACTGCTTGGACGTACACAAGAACGGTGCTTGTTGCGGCTAGACCCGGGTCGTTAAAACCTTATCTACCCGGGTCTTTAAAACCTTACCAGCACACAAGCGACACGTAACTATGTGACACGTACAAAGTACACAAATATAGTAACCACACAAATGAAATAGTAGACACACAATTAAATAGGCAATACACGAAATAAGTCTGTATAGTAAATAACGCACAAGTCAATATAAATAATAAACTAATTACATATAATAAATAATGCACAAGTCAATATAATAATATACAAATCACAAATAATATAATATAAACTACGAATGTTTACAAAAACCGACGTAAACACGATATTAAAACAAACAACGGCCGGTTGCCATAGCGACCGGTCATGTGTCTCCTTCCGGTATAGCCTAAATTTAACTAATATTATTTTAATCAAAATATTTTTTTTGTCATCAGGAACTGTAAATTATTGACAACCATCCAATTTTATTGCTGTTTTTTCTGTATTATTTTTCATTTTAGATTTTTCTTTTTTTCTGGATTAAGCATGAGTTTGTTGAGGGACCCCCAGTAGAATTTATTCACGAATGGCTGTCAGATGATCACCGTACAAAGGCGCTTGCCCAACTTGTCAAACTTAACAAATAATATCGACGTTCGACCAACTGACTGATTGAGCTGGCACGAAGACCGTTTATAAAAATATATTTTTAAATGATTTAGAAAAACCGATTATAAAAATGAGTGATAAAAATTAAAGTCCAACAGAGGTTGAATAAGCCTCTATTTTACGTCATTCACTCATGATTAAAAACAAGATTTGTTCATTAATAACATTGGCAAAAGAAAGTCGTGTGAGTTTTTCACACAAGATTTCAGTTGGTGTTTTACCTAGGTAATTACTAATAAACTATCCAATAGGCGTAAATTAAAGTTTATATTAGTAATATTTAGTGTGATACCTAGACTACGGAGCGGAAGGCCCGGGTTCAATTTCCAGCTAGAATCTGCATAATTCAACACATTAATACCTCCCTTTCCATAACACACGGTCATCGATTACCAACTTGCTTCCTAGAAAGGAAAAGGGGTAAGTACCCTCAGACAATAATACTCCGTCCTTGTTAAGTAGGTATTATAATTCTGAAATCTCCATATATTTCTACATAATATTATTAAATCTCTAAGCGATTTTGCCACATGTTTTTCTTAATTTCTTAAGAATAAATTCTTACTTTTTCTTGCTCTACATGTAATATTTGAAAGCTAAGTACCTACTGTTTTCAAGTCGATTCTCAGAAATCGAGTTTTCACCAAAAATACACGTTTTCAGGTTCCCTGTACCCTAAAAACATGTTTCTTATTAATCTACTTGTGCATTATTGTGAGAAATAAAGAGAAAGTGAAATTTAAAATACCAGAAATTACTAATTGACGCTAACTAATCTCTGTAGAGAAAATATTACTTAAAAGTTATAGGTTTATTATTTCCTACAACGTATCATACTTTTGCAGTAAATGTATAACCAAGGACAAAACATTTTTAAAATCCCTTTTTTCCGATTTTGATGAATAAAATACAAAAAAATCATTAATTAAAGCTATACTAAGCGTTGTAGAAAAAAACACAAATATATTAAGTCGTAGGTGCTTAATTTTCTAAAACTTTGGTTATGTTGCCCTAAAATACTTATTAAGGCCGCAATCTTAAAGAAAATTTACCACAAGAGCACAGTATTCCCAAGAATTTCAGCAGACATTACGCTTAACCTATCTTGTAGTGTTTAAAAATTTTAGTAAATGAGGCGACTTTTTTTTAAATCTTAAAAGCCGTCACATTATTATTCACGAATAAACATTAAACTACGAATAAACTATTACTTCTGATAAACCGATTTTGATAAAATTACCATGTAGGATTCTCTAATGATACCATACTTAACTCTAAGTTTCAACTTCGTAGAATATTTTGTTTTTGAGTTTTTTCACACACCGACACACACACAGACCAATCGCTAAACAAGTGTTTTGCGAGGAAGCCTGAAAACGTGTATCTCCGATGAAAACTCGATTCCGAAAAAGCAACATGAAATCAAACCATCTTTCTCTATATATTCATTAAGAGCAACAGAAAGTTAAAAGAGGTGAGCCAAAAACTTAATGTTGATACTAACATTTCTGTATTTTCTCTGTAAGTTTTTTATTTATAGCCTTTTTATGTTTAAAACCTGCCCATAACAGACAGGTGGAGTGTCAAATTTTTTACACTCAATCTGTTCGTAAGAACAGAAGAGGTAGAGGTGTAAAAGACACTAATCAGAGTTGTCTTCTCTGAAAGTAATGAATTTCATTATACAGCCAGACCCTGTGGTGAATGAAGTGAAGGTGTCATTTACAGAGTGGAAAATATGTGCTTTTCAGAGGGCCCGGCATGCTGATAAGCGTACTTTTCCACTCGGTGAGGAAGGCAATTGTAAACCACCTCACTTCTCATTTTACTTAGTAAAACCTCTTCAGGTTCAAACCAGCCTTCCGGCTGATGACCTAAACAACAACATGTTTAAAAGATTATTAAATATTTCTTTCATTAAATATTGCTGACTTATTATTATAACACACTTTGCACATTATTATGGGTTTAAAAATTAGAAAACAAGTCACATTATCTGAAATATTGAATTAACGAAGTTATTATGTTTAATAACGTTTTGTATATAAAAAATATGGTGTAAAATCGGGAAAATCAATAAACCTTTATTTATACCAGCCTGAGGCTAATACGCCTTGCGGATGCAATTGATTGCGGTAAAGGAAAAAAAACAATATAATTTTCTTTGTTTAAATACAAAATAGCAATGTTATAAAAGAGTAAAAACGTGTAAATATAAAAATCAGTTTTAAATGAATGGAAACATCAATATTTTAACAGTATAATGATAAAAATATGCAAGAGCACTTTTCTTTCATTCATCTGTCAATCATTGATTAATGGTACAGATGATGTTATTACAAAAAAAAAACTAACTCTATCGCTGATTTACTCTCCCTTAAATTTTCAACGAATAATTTTTATTTTCATTTAAAATTCTGTTTGAAGTTTATTTTTTTTTTTTTTTTTTTTTTTTTTTTTTTTTTTAGGCCCTCATTGGAGCAAAATTAATCGATTTATAGAAGATCCCTAGTTATTCCTCTTATTTGCCCAGTAGTTCTTCATCCTTTGCGACACTCTCGCCCTATCCTCCACAGTCCAATGTCTGTTTGTCTGCCTTTTAGGTACTTCTGGAAATTTCGTGTTTGGATTTTTGATCTTATATCCTTCTTCTCTGTTCAAAATCTGTGTCTCTGAGATATCCAGGTCCTGCAGATCCTGTTGAACTTCCTCAAACCAGGCGTACTTGACTTTGGTTTTCAAAAAGAAATCCAGTACCTGTCTGGTAAATCTGGATTCTGGCAGTCTCCTAAGATGTCCAAAGAACCCAACTCTTCTCTTCCTCATTATCTCGGAAATTTCCTCATTTTCCCTGTATAGAACCGAATTTGGCAACAACCTATACTCATTGTCTACTCTGTGCTTTTTGTTTATTATTGTTCTGAGGATTCTTCTCTCTGTCCTTCGGTCCTCCAAAGTTTATTTAATAGACGAAATTCCTAGTTTTATTAACATCATCCCGATGTTATGAATGTATTTAAAATCAAACCTGCATATTGTTCGGAAATATTATGATAAAGATTTTAGTTTCGTTTTTGTTCAAATATAAACAAAGGTGGTATTTTAAAAATGTTCTTTAATCTCATTACATGTTTAAAATTATTGTTTTAAAAAAGCATTATAACGTGAAAATTGTTTTTCAATGTAATTTATTTTTAACATTATTATTTTTGAATTAACTATATAGCGATTATAAATGTTTTTCTATGTTTACTAGAATTACAAAAACAGTATTGGATTCATTATTTATAAAATATAAAAAGAGGCTGCAATATGAAAAACCAATTAACAGAAAAAAACGATATAAACAATCGAGTAAAAGAAACTGCAGGAACTGTTAACAATACTCCTGTCTTAAAGAATTTATTTTATTTATTTATTATTTAACAAGCCTACTGTTTTAATTAAATATATTCGCCCCACACGCGGCGCTTCGCTTCACGTTTGGTTCGAGCACGCCACAGAGGTTAGGTGTACCAAAAACATAGAAGTATGTGCGCGCAGGGCACACACTTAGCCAATAGGTGAATTCAGCCTCCGAAAGTGTTGAATGATTAAGAATTTATCTTTTGAATTTTGAAGTCATGAAAAAATTAGGTGGTTTAAAGGTATGATGTAATTAGTTTTGAAGTTTAAAGGTTTGAAATTTTGAGGTTTGACGTTTCAATGATTGAGGACTGAGGGTTTGAGCATAACATCGCAGGCTGTGCCTTTAAGGTTTGAAATTTCAATGTTTCTAGTATAGGTATTGTCTAAATTGTTTCTATTATAATTGTTTCGAAAGTGACGTTTAACTTTTAAGGTTGTTAATTTACAATTTTTAAATTTGAAAGTTAAAAATTTGAAGGTACGATGTTACAATGTTTGAAATTTTTAGGTTTGAAGTTTGAGATCTGAAGGTTTGATGTTACTTTTATACATAGGTCTGACACGGAATAGATAGTCTTTTTTGGTGGAAAAACGCAAGAAATTTAAAATGATAAATAATTTATTTAATATTTACCTTACATCAATGGAAGAATTTATTGATTTATTTTTTATTTGACAGGCCTGCGTTGTTAAATATATTTATAAGTTACCTTTACCTAATCCATTAATTAACTAGTGCAACATATTTCACTGAGTTTACATAAAATCTCAAATATCATGAAACCAATACAAATCAATTACATATAACAAAATGGAATTAAATTTTATTTCTGTTAGAAAATTGAAAATAAATTATTACTAATATAAATAATTATTTACACCGCAAATGTTCGTCTTCGTTTATTTGTTTATTTATTTATATTATAACATAAAACAAGAGAAGTTATTAAAGTAATTGGATGCAAAAACAAATTATAATTTAAATTTCATTATAATTCCCATTTAAATAATTAAATTAAATCGTAGTGTTTAAATTAAATGTTAAATAATGTTTTTATATTATTATGATCTACAGTTAAAAGCATAATAAGGAATATAATTGTGTATAACCAAAATATAATAGGATGTCTCAAAAATAATAGTATCAAATTAAATAATGTTAAAAAATTTGTAACATTTGTAACTACAAATTTTGACATTTAATTTCATAGGATAAGTCTTATTACAAACTTGCATTTCTCTGAAATAATCTCAATTTTCATTTTGGATTTCTTGAAGTGTATATACAAACTAGATGCTATCAGAAAATTCTTGGTCGAGGTTCAATATTTTTACTTTCTCTTGACCTAGATAAATATACGTATATATATAGGGATGGGATGTATTATTTTCATGTCGATTTTTCGAAATGAGTTTTCATAGGAAATATTTATTTTCAGGTCCTCAGAACGCAAAAGACCTGTTTTTTCAGGATTGTTCTACGCGCGCGCTTGTGTGTGTGTGCGCGCGCGTGTGTTTGTGTGTGTGTGTGTGTGTGTGTGTGTGTGTGTGTGTGTGTGTGTGTAATTTTGCAATTTTCGTAAAAACAACTTCTACAATTTTTTCCTAAAATAGGCTCATTTACGATATTTTTTTTCTCTACGCGACAGTGTAATCGTCATGTATGCTGAAATTCTTGGGGAGGCTGTGCACTCCCCAAGAAAAAATGTTTCTTTAAGACTGGATCCTTATTATTCATTTTAGGGCAAAAAAGTATGTTATTAGAGTGTAAGAAATAAAAAAATCTCAGCTTTCATTTTAAGAGGTGTTTTCTACAACGACTAACCTATTTAGTGTTAATTTAGCGTTTTTTCTCTATTTTGCTCATCAAAACGTTCTTAGTAGGACTAATCATTTTACGACAAACATGCGTATAATTATAGTTGAAGAAAATAAAAAACCTACATCTTTATTTCAAAATCATTTTCTATAGACTTTATTTGAGTGTCAATTACTGATTCTCCGTACTTTTTAAGTCAATTAGAGGTAAACTTTCTATTAAGGGTCATTTTATTAAGATTAAAATTGGGTTATACTTTCCATGTTACATTGTGTACTCAAGATTCAACATAGGTAATATTGTTCATTATGAACAATGGAAAAAAAAGTTATGTGAGTATTTTACACCAGATTTTTTCTTATTATTCATACTTTTGGATAATCCGAATGATTTAACTAGTTCCGAACAGTCACATTTAATTCGGTTTAGCAGAGTTCTTAAGCATAAATTTTTATATACGATTTTCTAAACCAATATAACTCTAAAAATGACCCAATTAATTGAACGGAATTCTTCATAAAATTATAATTAAAGGAGCAAAATATCTCTCACAAGAATCAAAAAGGTGAGAATATTAGTTAATAGGTATTTAATTTGAAAAACTATTTGTAAACAAATCAGAGAGCTATTTCAATAATTATGAATATTACGTTACAGTTAATATACGTAAAGTTCCGGCATTTTATGTTGAACTAATATTTTTAATAACATATTAATATAGAAAAACAGCGCACCGGAAAATAACAAAATATAAAATTTTAAAATGTAAAATCTAAGTACACGTTGAAGCTGTTCTAAGAAAAACTCTTAATGAAGTATTAAACGGAAGAAGTAAAGGAAGTGGTCCTAAGTTCAAAGAAATATTTAATTTAGGCTGTGGAAGATTTTAATTAAAGTTTCCTGATTACATGTAGAGACCTAAAAGCGAGTAATCTTGGACTTTCCTAACCTTTTCATTAAAATCTTGACATTGTAAAATGAATACAGACCGCTTTTTAAAACAGGAATTAAACTGTAATATCTTCCAAATCATTTAAACACGGCTGATAATTCAAATATGAAGGGTATTTAAAGATTTTAATTCCGGTTCAATGAGATTTAATTCAGATCAGTGAAATGAGATAATCTTATTTCTTAAAAATTGTACACTTCAATTTAACATTAAGTTTATTTAAAACATAAACTTAGAGTGAAAACTCACGACTTTCTCATGCCAATTTAAATAATTAAAAATATGTTTTTTAATCATTCATGAGTGAACGTTGCAATTTGTTTAATTTAAGAAGAAAAAGCAACCCCATGATTCAGTGAGATGAGGATGATGATTTTGAGGTGTAAATGAGATGTATTGTATAAGATGGCCTTGTACAGACTCAGGCTGACCATTCCTGAGAGAGTATGATTAATGAACCCCACCTATCTAAGTACTCCGGTAACCTTTCTAGGTTTCAAATCCGTATAAAATTAACTACATATTTTACTAGGATTTAAACTGCGGAACCTTTGTCTCCAACAGTTAGCTATTAAAAAGTTGACTTTAGTGACAACTTTCCTGCTAGAACAAACCCGGTGAGTTAATTAAAAATATTTATTTTTAAATATAGTAAACATTGTCAAATGAAATACATAACCTAATTTTAATCATTAATAAATGACGCTAAATGAAAACCAGCCTATGTTCCAATTATAAATACGGTAAATCACTAATTCGAGGTGAACTAAGATCCAAAGAAAAAAAGTTTAAATAAAAAAATGTAGAGTTTTTCAGAGAAGAAAATAAATTTGAGAGGGACATATTCTGTAAGATAATGAGGCCGTGACGGAGAATACAGGTTACGGGTCGAGAAGGACCGTACAAAAAAAAATTAACGATTAAAGGAAACGATTAGAAAAAACGGGACTAAAATTTTACGAACACATGTATAGAATGGATGGCAACCGGTCTACAAAACAAATTCTTGAGACACTAGACAAGAAACCTAATGTGACGGATAAATGGTTTTAGGAAATCAGAAAGGATATTAAGGAATATAAATAAACCAAGAAAACTTATTGAAATAAACCATAATCACACAACTAATTGTAATCTTTAAGGGCTTCCGTGAAGAGTAAAACCAGATCTCCTTGACAAGAGAAATGGGGGAAACCTACTGTAAATGAAATTAAGGGGTCGGGAGAAGACAATGCTAATCCATATCAACATAATTTTATGCAATGTCATTTTAAAAGTTTTCTGAAATCTACTAATCATGTTTTTGAATTTTTTTGTTGAAACATTTTTTTTTGTTAATCTGGGTTCGTAAGATCGTAAATATGGCAACCTGTTTAAAACGTGCTGAACATTTTATTTATACAGAATATTTTAGAAAAATCACGTGAGAAATTTTGTGGGTTAGCACTTTCTTCTCCCGACCCCTACAATTCTGAGAACGTTGGCTGAAAAAAGAGCTTCCAGAAACATCTAAATACACATCATGTGGTCTAAAATTGGCGCTATACGAGGAAAAAATTTATATTAGGCCTAGATGTATAGATGTCATTATTTACAAATTTTTAAACATTATTAACAGCATTGAACCACCAAGTTCAGTAAAACTGTTTACTTAAAATCTGTGATGTACATAAAACGTTTTGTTTAAACTTAATTTAAAATTTAAAATAACTGTTGGTTTACGTATTTTCTAGATATTTTGTAAGAGTAGTGGTTGGCGGTGCGGTGACGAGGTGCAGTACAAGAATAACACAAATAAAAATGTTTAGTCGGCTAGCCGCTTGGTGGGAAGATTGAAACGGTGTCAGACACTAAGTGGGAGATGCCAGAAAATAATGTAGAGTCAATGTTTTTGTGTTAACATTTAAAAGAAAATTATTAATCCAATTTAAACTGCGACGACTAAAATAACATTTTCTTATTCCAATCTCAACTAAATTACGTGTCTCCAACCAAAACTACAACTAACTTACCCTATTTCACATTTGTTTTGTTTTTTATTAAATAATTATTGTGTCTTGAAATAGGTTTTCTACATTTAATCTTATTTTAGATTTACTTAAAAGTATCATAAATTTACTTTAATAAATATTATGAAATCTGTAGCCTATTAATTGTATTAACAACAAATTTTATAAAATTCTGAAATTTTATCGATTTTTTTATCGTAAGCGTCCAAATGCTCACAACAGGCAGGTGGCGTGTTAAATTATTTGCACTCTATCTGCTATTTCCAAGGCTATAAAAATAGTTCTGTTTCTTATCACATGGTCAGCCAATTTTATGTAATTGGCTGACCAGAACTGAAGGATTTAAGAACAAAAGAGGTAGAGGTGTTAGCGACTCTCGGTTCATCGGTAAGAAAGATATGTTGTGTAAACAAACTGCGGTATCATCTGCTACAGCGAGTGACTCAGAAAAATATGTGACACTTTTAATGAAAACATCACAATGATAACTTATACGCGCTTTTAACCATGTACACACTTAAACATCAGATGTTTTAATAGTCATTTGTCATTTTCCAGTTCTTCTCTCTCATTTCTCATTTTATTTATACCACTCGCTGATACCCCACTTAGTTCAGAAGTAAGTGTTATCACTTGCACTACAACAAGTGTTGGATTTTGTTTTAACAACTTATCAAATACATTTAACTGGATTGCCTTTTCGCCACTTCTGAAATACTTTCCTTTTCCATGCTTGGTAACAGAAGATTCTGATACGTCAGCCATTACAATTCACAAGCCATTACGATTCACAAAAAAATGTCATCAGACTAAAAAGGTAAAAATATAAAAGTTTACGCTAAAAATGTTTGCGCTTCACAAAAATTAACAGTCGATTCCCACATACGAAACAAACTAAGGTCAAAGTTCGGATAATATTAACGAACAACCGAAAGTAAACGGATGTGATCGTGTGGTTATTACAGAGGAAAAACAAATGACTCGTTGGGCACTATTCGGCGTATCTGATTTACTACCTTCCGTTAGTTGGAGATGACGACCTGGCTCGGTCATAAGTGTGACGTCATAAGTTGGAGATGACGACCTGGCTCGGTCATAAGTGTGGCGTCATAAGTTGGAGATGACGACCTGGCTCGGTCATAAGTGTGACGTCATAAGTTGGAGATGACGACCTAGCTCGGTCATAAGTGTGACGTCGTAAGTTGGAGATGACGACCTGGCTCGGTCATAAGTGTGACGTCATAAGTTGGAGATGACGACCTGGCTCGGTCATAAGTGTGACGTCATAAGTTGGAGATGACGACCTGGCTCGGTCATAAGTGTGACGTCATAAGTTGGAGATGACGACCTGGCTCGGTCATAAGTGTGACGTCATAAGTTGGAGATGACGACCTGGCTCGGTCATAAGTGTGACGTACTGATATGTAGTGACGAGATGAACCCGGGACTCAGTGTGGGCAATGCGCTGGTGCTAGCGTACGTACATTTCTAAAAACATTCAACTGTGTAGGTATGTATAGATTATTTTTTTCTTCTTCTTTACGACGCTTAATAACATTTAAAATAACATTCCGTTCCGCACTTTGAATTGTTTTACCCTGCTTTCGAACAGTCGATATGATAAACTTATAATGTACAGAAAGATAACTAATTTATAACAAGATTACAGAATAACGAATAAAATGTAAAGAATTAAAATGAAAAGAAACGGAATGAGTTTTAACGAATAAAAATACTTTTATTTGTATAAATGTAGCCTAAAACGTAAAAACAGAATAGCCAAATCAAAACAATATTTCCTGTACTAATCGTCGCGTAATAAAATAAGGACTGTGTATTCCAATGAACTACGAGTGTCAGTATATTTTTAGGATTGTATTAGTGAAACTGGGCGTGCGCAGTAGATTTTGTTCCTCTCTTCGACTTCGTCTCAAACTAAGTTCATTTCGTGACTAACCATCAGGTATCTACAATCACTACTACAGATGCAGTGTGTACTCAACATATTTTTCTTACGATGAATAGAATATACTCAGAGTTATCTCCTCAGAGAGTAATAAACTTCATTATACAGCCAGACCCTGTGATGAATGAAATGAAGGTGTCTTTTGCAGGATTGAAATTAGATGCTCTTTAGAGTGCCTGGCATACTGATAGGCATACTTTTCTACTCAGTGAGTAAGGAAGGCAATTGCAAAACCATATCATTCCTCGTTTTCCTTATTAACTCTTTATAGGTCTTTGGTAAGTTTACTTACCACTGGCAATAAGGTCGATTTTAAAAAAAAATAAGCTATGCAGTTGAACCCTAGTGGCATTTTACGGTTTTATAGATGTTCTCTAGTAAGTAGGCTATACACATTTTGAAATTAGTGCGCAGCGACCATTCGCTTCATTAGTTACACAAATGTGGTAAGGATTCATACCAGCGTACGCAACCGTGTTGTTTTGCTGTTAATTTTGTATAGTGCTTAGAAAATTTGAGTGTTTTACGGGAAAGCAAGCATTCATGGTAATATAAAGTTGAGATAAGTTATTCTACACATTTTTCTGTTGTTTAGGACTACAAGTTGTTTTAATAAGCATTCTTAACACTAAACATTATGTGATCCCATTTCAAAAAACGTTCTTTGGTGGGTATACTTACCAGGACTTAACATCAAAACAAAGAAATATATTTTTGTTCTGGCAATACAATATACTATTCAAGTTCCTGTAAAACAAAATTGAACATTTTACAACAAATATTTATATTTTCCTCCGTAGAACTGCCCTATAAAAGGTTAAAACCTCTAGAGGTTCAAATCAGCCTTTCGGCTGGTCACCTGTATAAATTATAACAAGTGTCCAAATATCTTCATTGTAATGGTTTTCTGGCATTTCTCTTACCACCTCCCCACCGATTGATCTCCGGAACTTATAGACCCGGAGGCCGTTTCGTAGAACTCCTATTTCCCAATGTGACGGTGACTGTCACCTTGTATAAAATCTAAATTAAATAAAATTTAATATAAAATAAGTTCGAGGGCGAGTTGGAGCCAAGTCGGCCGACCTGGGGAGTGTGTACTGCTCACCCTCTTGTCATGGATGCCTCTTGAGGCTCAAGGCCCTCGTCAGAAATTAATAAAAGGGTCCTAACAGTCAAAAAATAATACGAAGATAACTAACTAATAATAATCATCATCATCACCCAAACACGGATAGGCCTAAAGCCTGTTCCGGCACCCATCTTCGTAGCGGTCTTCCTCTATCACGTCTACCCCGTGGAGCATAACTTAATATTTGGACTGGTAGTCTTTCCTCTCGCATTCTATTCACATGTTCGCACCACCTGGAAATGCTGCGCGCAATGCCGTCTAATAGCGGTTGGACCTGTAATTCTGCTCGAATACTTTCATTACGTTTCATGTCCAGTCTATTATAGCCTGCCGTCGCCCTTAAAAACTTAATTTCTGCACTTTGTATTAGAGATCTCTCTCGTTGCGTCATGGTCCAACTTTCACTGCCATACAGCAAAACCGGGACTGCCATAGTTTTGTACAGTTTAATTCTTGTATCCTTTCTTGTCTTATTTTTCAAAGTTCGATGTATTGTCCCGCAAATTGTTCTAAACTTATTCAGTTTATTCATAACATCGTCATCTTTTAAAAAGCTTACGTCGCATCCTAAATATTTAAAATGCGAGACTTGTTCTAAAACCTTACCATGTATAACGATTTTCGTTCTGACTGGATACCTGCCCTTAAAGGCCATAGTCTTTGACTTAGCGGCAGATAGCTTCACTCCATAACCCATAACTAACTAATACTAACTCCAATTAATCCATAACTAACTAATACTAACTCCATTAATAACTAACTCCATAACTAACTAATAATGAAATAAAATATTAGTTAGGACCTAAAGTCGCCTTTATGTTATGTCCAGCAAGTGCTTGTACACCATTATAATTTAGTCTACAATGCCATCGACTTCAGCCGAGACAACTCCCTTAGTTAACTTACATGACGATTGTGAACGAAGCTTCCTCATCAAGGAACCCCTACAACGCCCGGGCATCCACCTCGCGGTACAAGCTCGAACGTTCCGTGAGAGGCCAATGTTCCCCTTGACCTTGTAGCTCCAGGGTCATCAACTTCATTGTAAATAAATTATTTTTCATTAAATTCGTAATTCCATTGGATGAAAATAATGACATCCCCTACACCACCTTCTAGAGTTTCCTGCACGCTGTTTGAAAGAACTTTAAAAACAACGGCAAAATTAACAAGTTCATTTGGATGACTCAATTGTACCAATACTTGTATGCAAATCCAAAAGTACAAGATTCCTATCCAGATTAAGTTTTAAAAAATATTTTAATATATATTATTCATAAAACCCAATATTATTCTGTGTTACAGTTACCCGTAATGCTTACAATATACAAAATGGCCTCCACTGTAGCGCAGTAATAGCAATGTGTAGTAGTAGTGCCATAGCGTATAGAAGAGGTCTCTTCTATACGCTATGGTAGTGCGCTAACCTACATCGCTGAGCTTCCGGATTCGATTCCCGGCTAGTGTCTGGAAATTTTCTTAAGTAAAAACCCGTTGTACTACATAACACACCGTAGTCACTAATGACAGAGATGTTGATGCGACTTTAAAAATCATCTAAAAGAAATAAAAATTAAAATAAGAAAATACATAAATGTCTGTTAGAAAACAATAGGGACGCAGATATTTTTTAAGATTTAATAAAACGTAGTTATAATGGTGTGCTTTGTGCTGGACCATTTGTAGCCTATTTTTAAAAACTCAACAGACCAATAATGAAAATTAATTATCAGCTATTAATTTAATTATATTACCCTTTTTATTTATAATACCGTAGTTAATTAACTTGTATATTGTTTTATTATTTCACGGTTAACGTTATAACACTACACAGGGTGTCAAGAAAAAAATACTAAAATTTTCACATGAAAAATCGGAAAATATCGTGTGAAACACTCACACGATTTACTCTTGCCAATTTAAAGAATTATATGTATAAAAACATTGGTTATATTTATTAACATAACCAATGTTTATTTTATGAGTAAACAATGTCAAATGTAACATCTGTTTTCAGATTGTTACGTTTTGTTTTGGTTTTGTTGGCGTTCGCTTGTTGTTTTGGTTGCCGATGACTCGAATCTTCGGGCGACGTTAATTAACTCACCGTCCGGTGGTGCGATCTATCGCTTTTACTGCTAACTGCGTTCCGCCCTCTCATCGAGCTACTCCATTTGCAAGTCAAGACACTCTCCGTTGAATTTTCGTTGCGTTAAGTTCGTTCGCTATGTAGTAAATTTTTATTACGTTTATTTTCAATTTATAACTTTTGAAAAAGTTAATTCATCTTGCCCATTAAACATGGTAAGTTAATTTGTTTTTATTTTAGTATTCCGAGAGCTGGAAATTTTTCACGAGTTGCATAAAATTATATTTTGTACTAACGAATCTACGTTGCAATTGTTCTTACAATATCTTGACTACTAGATTCGATTTTGGTTTATGTAAAACTAAATTGTGACTTATGATAAATTTATTGTAAACGATGTAACGTTTTGTAATTTGGTAAATTGTATCCTTCTTCGAAAAGTAATAGCTTATTTTAATTGTATTGTTTTTTTTAAACTTTATTATTGTCTATCAATTGCAACTCGTATTAAGTTTCTATCTTTAAATTCATAACTTTGTAATATTTTTGTTCATTTAAATTGCATTATTTATGCGTTTGTTCTTTTGCTTGAGATCAACGTTTATTTTACTTAATATTAACACTTGCTCGATCTTTTCTTCATGGTTCTAATCCGGGGACGGAAATTGCCGTTTAGTGAATCATACCATTTCAATATTCTGTACATGGGGTTCGACTCCCGAGAAGGACGAATTTTCACTTCGTCAACATCCTTTAATTAACGTTCAATGTTTCCTGACATTTTCTTTCATGGAGTTACGTGAAGTCAAATCTGGATGAGAATTTCATCACTAAATCTTCTATTAGCTGTTGCATACGTCAGTAATACTCCGAAAATAAGTGTTAACTACAAAAGGGTATGTTCTATTATTTTATTTATCATGAGAGGAGCTCATACATCTACTTAAGGTGTTTTAAAGTGGTAACCGATACCTTTTGGGGAAATAATCATGCCAGAATTAAGATCCATCTTGTTAACTTCTTGTTTTGGACAGGAAATTTAGTGAATTCAAAGTGACCTGCTTCAAATATTTTCCTGTTAAATCTTTTGCTAAACTAAAGCAATCAGGAACATTGATCTATAAAATATAACTATTCATTCCATAAATTTTTTAAACAATTATTATTCTTAATTTACACTTTATTAAAAAGGTTGAATTCGAATTTATGTATTTTTCTAAATTTAAAATTCTAAAAGATAAAATTTAACTATTCATTTCATTAATTTTTTTTACAATTATTATTCTTATTTTACACTTTATTAAAAAGGTTAAATTTGAATTTAGTATTTTTCTAAATTTAAAATAATTCTAAAAAGCAAACTTTAACTTCTGGTTAATCAATTTTATATTTGTGAAACAACATTTATATAGTACAACTTGGTATGTCTCTACATATTTGCACATATATATATATATATATATATATATATATATATATATATATATACTAAATATTTTATAACTTGTGGAATTTAAGGTAATAATGATAAAATATATATTGAATAGGGAGCTGCTAGCATGCTAAACTTGAAAATATAAGTTTAAAGTCAACTATTTTGGCCATTCCGATTTTCAGTTATCATTTAATGAGTATATCTTTAAATATTTTATTGTTTTACTTAATATTTATAATAATTTACCTCAGGAAGTACATTTTTTTGGATCTGATATTGTATTAGACTTTCCAGCTATTTAAGATTGGGTAACCTTGTACAATTTTGGCTATTTACATTATATATTTATTGTTATAAATTAAATTATTTTACTTCTTACTTTTCCAGATTTATTTCATTTATGCAACGATTACCCGAGTGTTTGTTTTTTTTGAGCTTCCTTAATTTTTTTATCTTTTGTTAACACCCTAGCCGACCTATCGCTTTTGTTGCCGTGTGTGTTGCCGGCAGCGATAGGGGTGTTACACAAACGAAAATATAATCTAATTTTAATCATGAGTGAATGAAGTAAATATCAAACTCTGTTTGACTTAACAGTATGGTTAAAATTGAAAAACAAGTTGGAATGTTTTAATTTTTTTTTGTAAATTAAATCATAAACATTTTCATAGTAGAATGAATTTTTGTTTACCTGTTTTAAAAACCAAAATACCGAAAATTACGTATTGACGCTAAACTAAGCGTTGTAAAAAAACATTACATAAACGTTGTTGGTTTTAATGTTCTTAAGTTAACTATTTAACGCTTTAGCGTTAAAATGCATATTAAGGCCGCAATCTTAAAAAAAACATTATTTGCTACGTGAGCACTGCCCTCCTCCCAAATTTCAGTAAATATGCCGCTCACCCAGTCTAGTAGAGGACAAAAAATATAGTAAACGAAGCGATTTTTAAACAAAATCGTAGAAGCTGTTTTTTGAGAAAAATACCAAAAAGAAATGAAAAATCTCATTAATAAACTTTTTCGAAATAAATAAACTAATTTACTAGGCATACTGTATTTGTTCAATAATAATTTTAATTATTACTTAAATAATTTTTAAAGAACAAAAGTCTGCACACGTAACCTTTAGGTTGAAACGAAAAACATGTTCACCAGTAACATTTTGCAACAACGTAATTTCACATTAAGATGATGTGAGATATTTAGGTAGGGTATGGATCGAGACAGGCGATTGACGTGGAAAAAACTGTATTGGCTTGTTGGGAGGCGGTCACAGTTGTCTATACAAAATAAAAATACACTGAACAGAAATATTACAGATTTTAATCGATTACAAGGAAGCAACGCTGCTGAATGCTGTCTTCTTCAAGATAATATCCAAAATTGTTAACACATTTACTGAAAGTTTTTGTTAAACTGTTAGTAAATAATTCTTAACTGTTTAAAAAGAAATCCTAAATGTGTTGGTAATATTATTCGAACTTTTTATTAAATTTTTCTTGCGTTTACAAGATCATATTATTACGTAATTATTTATATTTTTAATTTGTTTTATTAGAAGATGATATTTGACATTAAAATTAAAAATGTAGCCTTCCTGTATAAAAATTAATGCATTTTCCAGTCAAATTTCTGATGTTTTGATGATTTGTTCACCAAATTTATTTTTTGCAACTTACTTTTCTTTTGTAGTTGGTTTTAATTACATAAATTTTTTAAGAATTAAATCTTTTACAAGTTTCATTTAAAATCATTATAACATACCGTGCTAATTAATTAGGGCAGAGAAAACATTTTTTTTCAAAAAATTACGCTTTTATTCAATATATGCCTTGATTTAGGCTTACCTTGATGTACCTGTAATAGTACGAAATATGACTCCTTTAGCAGAAATTACCTCGAGGACATTTTGGCATTGATTATTAGATTAGAGCACATTTTCTTGAGTTCAGAGTTCATTTTCGTGGAACAACACTTATATAGCAGTAGTCAGCATATATAGCAGTTATATAGCATATATAGCTACAGGGTGATTCAAAAAGAGCGCCGGTTTTGATATATCAAATTAAGAGATTTATTTTATTGAAAAACTGAAAATAAATACATTAACAAGTTCATCTTACCTTCCGATTTCATGTATGAAAAATGATGTCATGCATGTGTCCTCCTCTACTGCGCTGGTACGCATCAACTCTGTCCATGAAATTGGATATTACTGCACGACAAGTTTCGACTTCCATTTGCCCGATAACCCGTCGAATTTCCTCCTTCAAGTCATTGATGTTTCGGGGTTTATTGGCATACACCAATGACTTCAGATGACCCCAAAGATGAAAGTCACAAGGCGTCAATTTTGTTTGCGAAGGTGTCATCATCCTGCCGTTTTCTCAATACCCAGTCAACAAACTGTCGTCTTTTCTGGTGGTCTGCCACTTTCAAATGTTGCGTCAACTGAATTTTATACGGGTGATATTGGAGATCGTACCGAAGAATTCTCCGTACAGAAGAACATCGGAAACCCAATTGTTGAGAACGGCGACGTATTGATTTTGCTGGGCTAACAGCCACACTGTCACGAACCAACGCAACGTTCTGCTCAGTTCGGCCAGAACGACGACGTCCAGAACTTTTAAGGTCGACTGTTGAACCCGTCTCAAAAAACTTTTTCATGAGCCTGCGAACTGTTGATTCATTCGGTGCTTCATTACGTCCTAGAGTACCGCGATGTCGCATGACAGTAGCCGCATAACTCTCTCCGCTCTGGTAAAATGTTTTGACGATTAACACTCGTTGTGCAATAGTAAACTTCTCCATGGTTAGACACAGACTGCGAGAGTACTACACTGCGAACAAGAGAAACTACAACTGAATCGTCAATCGGAATGTTCTCCGAAATAGAAATGAGGTCTAACAATGTTGCCAACCGATAAACAAAAATTTACCAGCCGTTTAAAAACCGGCGCTCTTTTTGAATCACCCGTTATTATATAGCAGTAGTTATCAATGCTTTCTTTTGTTGTACAATTCATCTTATGAAAATGTCTCTTCAAAATATTTTACAAGTTATCAATGGTAAGTCTGGTAAATTTCCAGGCCAATCATGCACATTATTTTAATTTTTCAACATGAAAGTCTTGACCAATTTTGAAATATTTCAAGGAGACAAGTCATATTAAAATGTCCCTCCAAAAGTCCGCATGAATGGAATAATAAAATTATACACCGTAATGTTACTGCGTACGTACTTAAATTCATCTTACCTTGAACAGGAACTAAGCTGCCAGAGCCATTAATTGTGAAACCTCCCCTCCAAAAATAGCTTGTTCCAATTAATTTGCACAGTATATTTTGTATATTTTCAATTTAACGAAGTTGTTAAACGATAAACACAATAAAATAGGATAATGGTTTATACCACTATCTATTTCTGTTTTACCCAAGATTTCTCAAAAATTAATAAAGATATGGTTTCTGAACCTTCTTTCATATTTTCACGACAAAAACCACAAGTAATTACCATGTTTGATTCATAATTAACGCTCTAAAAATTTCATTACGAATTTATTTAACGGGTAAGCCGAAATCAGAGTGAAATCTTTAGCTAGTCTTAACACGCTAACAAAAACTTTCTGGTCCTATATTTCCATAAAATCTTTCCTTATTTTAATCTAGATTCATTTGCCGAAGTGTTTCCGTTTCTTTATAAATCATTCTATACGTTACTGTAACAAATTTTTAATACCCTTAGTTATGAAATGTTAAACTATTGACATACTTTTTGAGACAACCTATAAACGAGTAAAGTAGTTAAGCAAAACATAGTATAGATATTGCCACATGCATGCAAGTGAACATGTAATTATCTCACTCAGTTGGAGACAAAGTGTTGTTGCATTTTAGTACATAGAGTGCAGTGAATACTTTACAGTATAAAATGTAAACTATACATTTTTATTTAGTTTGTTAGTCTTTTTAGAGAACTAGATAGTTGATTTGGTATAATGCCAACAAACTGTAAAATGGTCAATCTGTAAAAAAAACAGTTTAAATAATAGTAAATAGTTGCATTATCACCGTCTAAATTATTCGTTAGACATTTTTATCTCTACAATAGATATAATGCTTAGTTTTGTTCTCATTTAAATTAATTACACGCTTATTAATTTAATTAATACCCTCGTTTATTGTATAGAAACAATTTACATAACCTTCAATTTCTCAATTCCAACGTTAGATAAAAATATTATTTACGTATAATTTTTATATATATATATACAGAGTGATTCACGAAGATATGAAGCAACTTTGGGAGCCCATTGTGCAAGTAAAAATAATGAAAAAAGTTTATATAAACATGGGTCTGGAAAAGCTTCGTTACAGAGTTACGGCTAGCGAAAAATTTCGCCCGGATTTCAGCTCACCAGGTGAAAAGGGTTTTTTCTGAAATTCTGGTAAGGTAGATTAAGGGGCGAATTCCATCGTTTCTTATGGTTTTGACCTGATAAATGGAATGAAACAGGTCCCAGAACTGTACGTTAAATAGTTTTTGAGAAAACCAGTGTCAAATGCAAAAAATGGAGTGAAAAAAACACAATTTTTCATCTTTGTTTTTCCGGTTAATTCTACTTTTTACTGTTATGAATAAAAATTCATTTAATCAAACACGTATTTGCTTTCTGTGTACTTTATTTACACCAGTTTGTTCAAAATAAAATTTTCAACATGTTTTATTCAAAAATTTTAAGTCTTTCTTGGTTAAATAACAAAGTTATTCTTGCCCAAAGATGAAAAATGTGTTTCTAACTCCATTTTTTTCATTTGACACTGGTTTTCTTAAAAAAATATTTAACTTACAGTTCTGGGACCAGTTTTATTCAATTTATCAGGTCAAAAACCATAAGAAACGATTGAATTCGCCCCTTAATCTACCTTACAAGAATTTCAGGAAGACTTCATTTCACCTGGTGAGCTGAAATCCGGGCGAAACTTTCGCTAGCCGTAACTCGGAAACGAAGCATTTCCGGACCCATGTTTGTATAAACTTTTTTCATTATTTTTACCTGTACAATGAGCTTCCAAAGTTTCTGCATATCTTCGTAAATCACTCTGTATATGTGAATATTCTTCTTTTCTGTTCAGATGTTCGATTGTCTGTCTTCTTCTTGAAGTGCCTATCCTCTATGGATGTTGGCCATCACATTGGTCCACATTACTCTATTCACTGCCGTTCTGAACAGAGCTGTTGACGTCATCCCAGTCCACGCCCGCAAATTCCGCAGCCACGATATCCGTCTTCGCCCTACTGATCGTTGCCCCTCTATCTTCCCCTGTAGGATGAGTTGAAGAAGGTGATATTTTTCGTTTCGCATGATGTGCCCGAAGTACTCCAATTTTCTACGCTTGACAAGTTGTAAGAATTCTAGTTGTCCATCAATGCGTTGTAGTACCGCATCGTTTGACACGTGGTGTGTCCATGAGATTCTGAGCATGCGGCGATAGCACCACATCTCAAATGCATCTATGCGATTACATGAGGCATCAGTAAGGGTCCACGCTTCCGCCCCATACAGAAGGGTTGAGGGTCGATTGTCTGTAGTAAACGAAATTTCGTGATTGAAATAAGTGTATTGGTACAGAATAATTAATCCAATAAACTAACTTTCCCTACATTAATTCTAATACCTAAGCCTAGGTTTATTCAGGACCTGGGTAAAACAAACAATAAACTTATACTTCCTTAAACTTATTACAATTAATTATTTACACAAATTATTATTAATCTTAGAATACTAACAAATAAAACAAATTACTTCACTAAATTAATTAATAGAAATTACAGCTTCAATAAATGTAATTAACAAACAATGGTTTTATGATAAGTAATTTACCCACAGGCAGGTTGACTATTAAATTATGTGAGATATTTTAATTTTCATCTCAATTATTTAAGAAATGTCTTGAGATATATTGTTCACACACATACACAGTCTCAATCGATCTCAATCAATTTTTACCGACTACCAATCAGTAAAAATATGATATTTAAGTTCAAGGGAACTGAAAACATGTATTTCTGGGGAAAACTCAATTTTGAAATATAGAAATGAAAATAATCATGATTAGAGTATATCACAAATTTTCCCTGAACAGGCAGGTGGATTATTAAATTATTTGCACTTGATCTACTAGTTCCAGGATTACAAAAAGTAGTTCTGTTTCTTATCACTTGCCAGCCAATTCATGACTGAAGCATTTAAGAATAAAAGAGGTAGAGGTGTAAAAGATACTAGAGTCTGTCTACGCTAAGAGTACTCCGACGTAGGCAACCAGCAATACAAGTGAGCATGCGTATTAATTAAAAATACGAACAACATGATCAAAAACAAAATTCCATACAACACTAACTCGCTTGCTCTAAGCTTAACATAATAAAAACACGTTCAATTCACAGTATTTTGGTATATATCTACAAGAAGATAAAAACCGAAATATTTGTATGATCAGGAAAAATCAAATTAGGTAAACCTTTTTTGAAAATTTTAACAACTTAGGCCTACTGTATATTTTTACGGGAATAAACTCATTAACAAAATCCCTCATGAAAAATGAGGTGGTGTTTTGTTCAGTCGTACCGGTTAATTAAAACAAAAAGTTAGTTTGATAATTTAGATGTTATTTTATAACATCTGATACGAGCAAATTATAACATCTAAGTAAATAATTAAATATAAACATAAACGTTTATATTTCAGAATGAAGAAGACACATTAGTAAACGTCCACTGTAATACGTTATAACGCAACCGACAGAAATATAATATGCTGGAAAATAACAACTTAAACTACGTTACACAAATAATACGAGAACAGGTGGAATAACCGTACTATGTAACTTTCAACTGTAACTCTTGGCTTCTCTGCAAAATCAAATATTTGTTTATGAAATATTTATTTTACTATCAAAATACAGTCACCAGAAAAATTTAAATATATGTGTGATTACATTTTCATAAAAATTTTGTTTATTTCTGCTTATAATAACCTTCCTATTTGTTTACAAATTAAAAAAAATCTGGTGTGAAACACTCACACAACTTTCTCTTGCTAATGCAAATAATCAACAATAACGCTAACATTATTAATAAAACATTAGAAATAAACAAAAAACTAACTTTAATAACATAACCTAATTTTAATAATGAGTGAAAGACGCAAAATTAAAATCGACCTCATTTAGGCTTTAAAGTACGGAAAATCACTCCTTCACACTAAACTACTCTCTGTAGAGAAAAATGCTATCAATAAAAGTTGTAGATCTTTTAATTTTCTATAAATTTTATTATATACACTTTTGTCATAAAATGCATACTAAGGCCGAAATCTTTAAAAAAATCTACTTTTCACACGTTTTCGTGAGAAAAAAGAGAAAATCGCTAATTATCGCTAAACTAAGCGTTATACAAAAAAATGTTAGAAATAAAAGTTGTAGAATTTTAAATTCTCTACATTTTTTATTATATACATTTTCGCGTTATATAACATATTAAAGCCGTAATCTTAAAAAACTATGTTTTTACGTGAAGAACAGCCTCACCAAGAATTTCAGCAAACATGGTGCTTACCCTATCCTTAGAGAATAAAAAATTGAGTAAACTAGGCGATTTTAAAAAAAATCGTAGGTTCAGTTTTTGAGAAAATCGCAAAAAAGTGAAAAATTACACGAATAAACTACTACTTCCGGTTGACCGATTTTAATGAAAATCTTCGTGTCGGGTCCAGTAGTAGTATGTAACCTGAGTTTCATGTTTTAAGTTTGTACAATGTTCCGTTCTTCAGATATTTTGTATACGCACACACAGAGCAATCGCTAAAAACATGTTTTTTGGGTTCAGGGGGTCTGAAAACGTGTAGATCCGGTGAAAACTCGATTTCTAAAAATCGACATGAAAACAATACTTTCCTTCCTATATATTCATATAGGCAAGAGAAAGTAAAAATGAATGTGTGAACAAAATTTCTAATAATTTTATAATACCCAAAGGCTTATACTTTTAAAATACTTTTACTTTTAATTATTTAAGTTTTGTGTTAATTTTTATTAATTTCTATGAAGGAACTTCAATACAGAAATTCCTACTCTATATGCTCATTATGTGCTCAGTCGTTTACAAAGAGATGTCTAGGTTACGACTACACAAATATCGGTAATGTTTCTAGGTGATTCTCTTATTCCTCCTTTCAATCTAAGTGGAAATTATTTGTTTTTATCTATTTAACGTCTAACTGTTTTGCAATTTCTGCTAATGCACAAGGTGAGTAGGTTAATACATAAAAATGAGTGAAGATATAAACTAAAAGTAATTTAGCTTAGGGGTTCAAAATAATAGTATACTGTGGACAATTTGAACTGGCACAACTCTTGCTCTACGTGTACACACAGTTCCACATCAAGTATATCCATAATCTATTCTTTCAACAAAGTCTACAAATTTTAATGCACGCAAATGCCTTCAACTTTATTTCACTGTACAAACATAAAAACAATTATTTCATTTTAAAATACGTATATAATTCGTCCCAGTAAAAATTTAAATTATAAATTACAAGAACTAAACTGCAAAAACTTACTGAACTATACTCTACAGACGCACGCAACTAACTAAACAAATTGGTCTGAATATAATATAATGAACAGAAAATCATATATGAAAACAAATTAGTCACATCATTATGTTTGACAGATTATTAATAACAACAGTGAAAACAAAGTGTGGTGAACGTGCGTGAGTCGCACATTACAGTAGCGATTGTATACTTTTGTGACTGTACCGTCGTTGCATGGCGAGGGGTGAAAAGCGGAGCAGATAAACACCGTAGCTGCTTGTGCCAGTTCGAATTGTCCAAGGTATTTTAATTTATAATAATAATAATAATAATAATAACAATTAATATCAATAAATTTTTTGTTAAATTTATTTACTGCTCATAACAGGCAGGTGGAGTGGTAAATTTTTTGCACTCGATTTGCTACTTTCAGGGCTACAAAAAGTAGTTATGTTTCTTATCACATGGTCATCCAATTTTGTGACAAGCATTTAACGACAGAATAGGTAGAGGCGCAAAAAACTCTAGTTATTGTTATCTGTTCTGAGAGTAATGAATTTCATTATACAGCCAGACTCTGGGGAGAATGGAGTGAAGGTGTCATTTGCAGGGTGGAAAATATGTGCCTTTCAGAGAGCCTTGTTTAATGAGAACCATACTTTTACACTCAGTAAGGAAGGCAATGGTGAACCACTTCACTCCTCGTTTTACTCAGTAAAGCCTCTATAAGTTCAAACAAGTCTTCCGGCTGATGAACTGAAATTCGTTTAAACAAGAATAATTTCAATATTCGCAGTGACAAAAATAATTTAATCCCAAAAAATATCTAAAGATGTAACAGATTTAAATGGTAATTATTACAGAGATAAAGAAGACCGCCAAAGAGAAAAAGTAGCGTCTATTAGATGCGAAAAATTTTAGTTCGGAAAAGATGAAGAAATATCCAGAAGAAAGGAGCCCAAAAGAAGAAAGAACACTAAAGAAGAAGAGAGGACTTTCGGAACAAGTAAATCCAATGAAATGACGGCTTGTTGGAGAAAAAAGGAAATTTAGAAAGATAAAGGTCTGAAAGAATAAGAAATACAGAAAGTTAGTGTTCTGAAAGAGTTCATTATGATCAAATTCTAGTGAACAAACATATAATAGAAAATAGGCATTCCTAATAAAATAAAATAAAGCCTAAAATTTAAAATATTTATTTATTAATTATTTTTTAAATATTTTTTTTCTCAAAACTTACAGTTAATTGTTGTTAATTAAAGAATAATGGCCAGAAGATTGCACCTTACCTGAAACAAAAAACATTTACAATTTATTAAAAAAACTTTAATACTTGATCAAAATTTCATATAAATCAAGAATAAATTGACTGCAAACATCCAGTTCCGTTCTTGTTTCCTCATGTCTTTATGGTCCCTGAGAATGCAACTTTTCATTCTTCGCAAGTATCGCATCTCTACTCTCCAGTCTCTCTCTACTCTCTCTCGTCTGGTAGTAATCCACTACTCACTTCCATAAAGTAGGACTGAGGTGG
This sequence comes from Catonia carolina, assembly GCA_035578175.1. Classification (NCBI taxonomy): domain Eukaryota; kingdom Metazoa; phylum Arthropoda; class Insecta; order Hemiptera; family Achilidae; genus Catonia; species Catonia carolina. Next base: position 6,258,699 of record JAQMRL010000013.1, read on the forward strand.
CCATCACCGTATAAAATTTTACTGGCGATACACGGCGTGCGTTACTACGCCACCGGCAATATTAAAAAAAACATGTATGTTTAAAACTTTAATATTGAGATTATTAAACTCCATCGATCAAAATCTGACATGAACGAATAGCACAGTGAGAAAATACCACAAATAATTTAATTGTATGGGCTCACAATACATAAATAAATAAAAAATTAAAATACATAGTTAATAAATAAATTATATAGAATATATGTTGTCAATGAATGACAACAGTGAAGTTAATTTGTTTTGTCACGACAAAGTACACGTACATAACACAAACATAACCTCGAACACGGCTCAATGTTTTTCTACATAGTTCACAAAATATTCGGTAGATTTCGCTGCAAGCATTTTTTATCTCTCCTCATAAAAGCCTTAATGTAAGATATACACATTATTTTCAACCCTTTAGGGTTAACTTTTTAAGGGTTTCAATAGCCTAAAACCTGCACCGGCATTATAATTACATCATTAAAAAACTGCATGAAAATCGGTTCAGTAATTTAGGAGATAAAAGGGAATATCCACACATACATCGATTTTTATTTTTATAGATTTGGGTTTCTTTCCTTGTTTTCCTGCTTACGTTTCTGCTAATATTGCCGCACATTGCTTGGAGTTTACCAACTTTCTTCTCCATGTCCAAATCTTGATCAAACCCGATATCACAACTTAAATAATTTAATTGTGGTACTTGTTCAAGCACCACATTATCTTCCACAATTTTAGAACTGGTAGGATATTTTTGTCAGTAAATGCCACAAATTTTGACTTTTTTGGGAAAAATTTAAATTTTATTTTTTGGATAAGTAATTTACAACATATACCGATCTCTGAAGCTCATCACGTTTTTTCATATGCACTAAAATTAAAATGACCACTTCTGTATAATTTATTTATTAACTATGTATTTTAATTTTTATTTATTTATGTTTTGTGAGCCCATACATTTAAATTATTTTTGGTATTTTCTCACTGTGCTATTCGTTCATGTCAGATTTTGATCGATGGGGTTTATAATCTCAATATTAAAGTTTTTAACATACACATTTATTTCAACAACACACAAATTTTACACATAATACACAGCTACTCAGGCGTCTGTCTAGATGTGATATGAGATATATAATGATAATGGATAATAGACTATTTAATAAAACAAATTGATTCGGAAAATGAAGTAGAATACTTATATGTTAAAGCAGTGGTTCCCAACCCGCAGTGGTCTGCGGACCACTCAGCCTGAAAGTGAACTAACACGGACCACCCATTACATTATTGCATATATCTTATCAGTTGTAACCAAATTAAAAGGTGATTAAATAAAACAAATTTTCAGAAACAAACTATTATTATTAATTAAGAAACTATTATTACAAACATATAATTGTTATTTTCAGAAAGTAGGGTACATTGTACATCACAAACAGTAAAAATATTTTAATTGTAAATTGTCTTTTAATAAAATAAGGAATACAGAATTTACTTAGTCGAAAATAACAATGAAAATTAAAACATGAATTAAAAATGAAATGAAAATTTCAATCCGACTTGTGCATGAATCTTTCTGACTAGCTGAGGAATTCTAGGTTTTAGGCTCTTGCTAAGAGCTACTCTCAAATCACTGCTTACACTTAGCCGACTTTGTTGTTTGTTTTTAATTAACAATAAACTAGAGAACCCCTGCTTACACAAATAAGTGGCTGAAAAAAATCATAAGATACCCCAAAGCTACTTGCCGAATCTTGGGAAAGTCCAGGGCTTCCTTATACCACAACTCTTCTACCTTTACTTAATCTGAATCTTGAATGTATTTACTTAATCTTGTTCAATGAAAATCGTAACTTTGATTTAATCACGGGAAAATATTACTTTTTTATAAGTAGTCACCGGACTCTCACGGACCACCCCGAAGGCTCTCACGGACCACCTTTGGTCCGCGGACCACCGATTGGGAAACACTGTGTTAAAGTGAATGGAACAGATTAAGAATGGAGAAACCTTTCCATAAGAAGGTAGGCTAAAGGCAAAAAAGATAATTTTAAAAGTTTGTCTTGAAAACAAAACCCTTACAAAGAATAACAATTTTATTATAGTAATTAAATAGTAGAGTTTTTTATTGATTTATATTTAATTGCAGTATTTATACGTTTGTTTTAGTAGATATAATTTTATTACTTTGAAAAGAACTGCGATGTCAGTGTATTTTATACATAACGAGTAAAAAACAGAAATAGTTTTGTGTTATTAAAGTGCCATTAAAATAGTGCAACATCAGTATTTTACTTTTTAATGAAGAAGGAAGGCAAAGGACGGACCGTTTTAAAAGCGTACAACATCCGAATACTTATTTATTGGAAATTTTATGCTTTTCAGTTTTAACAGCTTTTAGTAGTGTTAAGTCTAGTAACATTAGTTTTAATGTTTGAAATTAATTCGTTTACTTGATTAAACTTATAATTGGAAAACGTGTGTTTGCAGCTGCTGTGAGTGTTTTTATTTTAACAAGCAAAACGAATTGAAAAAATGTACAAGAAAGATGACGTTACGGTCCATTACGTTCCAAACGAGCGTAACTCGTGACCATGCGTGCCTTGTTCTATTTTATTGTTACATGTATCAACTTCTATTTTTTAACACAACAGTGTAATGCACTTGTCTTTGTCACAACATACATATACTAAAATTTAAATATTTCTTTTGTGATAAAATATAAGTTTTAGCTTGTGCGTAGCTAATGATAGGAGGGTTATACACAGATGAAAGAATGCCAGATCTGACCGGGAATCGAACCCGGAACTTCAGCATAGTAGCAAGTTACGCTGACTACTACACCAATTTGAATAAAATTTTGTTAAAATACAGTGTAAGGTGAAGACTAGTGTTGTTATAGGTATATTTTATTTTTTATTTTTTTCGAACAGCACTAACTTTCTAGGTAATCAATTCAACCAGCAAAAATCTTTATACTCATTTTAAAGTAAACCAAAACCTACATTGCTCTAATTTTAATACAGATCCTTTAAAATAGAGGCGGGTTATTTAAAAATTCATTCAATATTTGAAATTATCGAATATAATATCTTCCGTATTATATTTTATTTGCTTGAGTTTCATTTTACTTTTTACTGACTTTGCCACGAAGTTTAAAAGTGTAAAAGGTTGCCCTGTGGTGACTGCGTGGAGGAACTTTTAAGAAAGGTTGCAAATTTGAATAAACTTTCCCAAAAACATCATTGGTGGGTTCAGCTTATACAGAAAAGACTGAAGAGAAAGTAAAGGAGGTAAAGAAATGAAAGAGTGATTGACGAAACCTAAAAATATAAGAATGTATTTTTACCGTGGAATGAGTAAAGATTTGCACTGCTTCAATTGATTACATAGGAATTTAGTGCTGTTCGGGGAAAAAACATAGATAAATATAACAGTTTTAGTCAAAAGCAAAAAATTAGGTAAGGTTGTTACCTTACATTGTATATATAAATTATAAAGAACGCAAGAAACCGGAATGCTTTCAAAATCCTTCCTCCGGCACCGGGAAGGCAAACCAGCAAGGACCGCAGTAGGATCAAACAACCGTCGGACGCAAATTCAAACGATCAAACTCTGCAGCCGACAATACCTTGATAGATTCTACTATTCACGGGTGGCTGTCAGCAAGTCTCCACTTTCGAAAAAGTAGAATTTTTATGTTTTTGCACTAGTGTTAACTACCCATAATTTTGAAGCTATATAGCTAATTTCATAGTCTTAAATTTGTTCTTTAAATTTCTATTGATATTAAAATTAAAATATAATATTGATATGTAAAATGTAATTGAATGTATCGATTTTATGTCTTTTTTAATTCCGTTTAACGCAATCATGCGCAGACAGAACTCTTTGTGAAGAAGACTTTTTGCGTGTGAGTATATTTAGTTTAAAATATTGTACATAGCTTAGTATAGTCATGAATTGTAATTTTAATGTAGCTATATTTACTAAATAAATAAATAAATAAAAAATAAAAATAGTCAGAGTTATCTCTTTCGAAAATAATGAATTTCATCATTAAACATTATGTCGTGATTTAAGTGAAGGTATCATTTGTAAGGTGGAAATTAGATGCTTTTCAGAAGGCCTGGATTGCTATTAAGCATACTGTTTTACTCAGTGAGTAAGGCCAATGGTAAACCATCCGACTCCACGTTTTACTTAGTAAAGCCCATAAAGGTTCAAACCAGCCTTTTGACTAATTTCCTAAACAACAACTAATTCCAATTACAAAATTCCAATAAGGTCAATTAAATGAACCGTAGTTATAAATTTTGAAGACAATTGATGCAGTATATTTAACTACGGAACTATTAAACCACAAATTCATCCTCCTAAAGACATATTTTTGGCTTCTGGAGTTACATAAAGTGAAGGTCGCTTAAAATCCGGGTATGAAAATTTTTCCTTTACTCTACACTGTCCTGAAGACAAAGTGCGAGGAAGGAAGAATACAAAATTTTAAATCAAAACGTATAAGATTCTTAACGTATTCAGGAGTGTTTGTAGTTACAATAAAACATAAGAGAAAATATGCTAGAAATAATAATAAAATGCATAATACAATCTTCAGAAATAGTTAAGATATTAGTAAAACGGTTTGGACAAAGCGGGTAAAAACATAGAAACACACTCCAATGCTAGACACGTTTCAGCAATGTGACAACTGCACGTTCGTGACTCAGGGAGGCACCTCTTAACGGGTTTATTTTCTACTCTCAGCGTTTTCAAAGTTATCCCTTTAAAAATTAAATTCCTCAAAACTACGGAGTCATATCATCTGGATCTCTTGATTTTCTCGTTTCCCGCTTCTTCTTCTTCTTCTTCTTCTTCGTATGGATTAATTACGTAGCTTGTGATTCTATTAGTACGAAACGTTCCATTTCTAATATTACTTCTTCGTTCTTCATATTCCATCTGAATTCTACAAAATGTTGCGTTTACTTCTAACAATATTTTATACTTCATTATTTTTATAATAGAATTTCATTTTTATATCCGTACCAGTTTTAAAAGTATGTTTCAGTTAAGTACCCGTCGCAAAAATTTAATTTTCTTAGCGACAACACTTACAATTTATACGACTTACATTTTTGCTGACATATTTCTTATAAAATTTATTTTTATGTTTTCGCTACTATATTATAAAACATAAAATCACTTTAACATAATACATTAACTGCTAAGAATTTTTATTTAAATTTATTTTTGTTTTCTACTTAATTATAAAATAACAAGTTTTATTGTTTTAATTATTTACAATTTTAAATAATACATAAATAAATTCTTATAATATTTTGATACCTTATTGAGTTACAGAAAATTTCACCCAATGGATTCTTTTACCAACCACAATACTCGTAATGACTCATCTTCATTGGTCGATATTGACCAATTGGAAACAAGAGTTTGAAACAAATGGTTTTTTATCCAATATTACGAGGGCTATCCAGAAAAAACCTCTGTTTTGAAATAAAAAGTAAACGAGTGAAGATACAAAAACTTTATTATATACGTATATTAAAACTACAGTTTTTCTCTATTTTTCGACATAGTCGCCAAACAGATTCAAGCACTTGACGTACCTTGGAACAGCCTTTGAAATACCTTCTCCATAAAAATCTGCCGCCTGTGAATGTAGCCAACCATTCACGGCGTTTTGAAGCTCTTCGTCATTTGCGAACCGCTGAGATGCAAGCCACCGCTTCATGTTCGGGAACAGGTGAAAGTCACTAGAAGCCAAGTCCGGGCTGTATGGGGGATGATCGAAAACGTTCCATTTAAACTTGGCCAGAAGTTAATATTTTGTTCTTCGAGCTGCATGAGGGCGAGAACTTCACCCAATGGATTCTTTTACCAATCACAATACCCGTAATGACTCATCATCATTGGTCGATATTGACCAATTAGAAACAAGAGTTTGAAACAAATGGTTCATCATCCAATATTATGAAATATTGTAATCTCGTATTTGAAATATTAGTCGACACTTTTCAAACATGTTTTACTACTTATACTAACATAATGAATTTGTAACATTGGTTTAATGGGTTTTTATATTTTTTCTATAGGTATTTTTAATATCATTATTTTACTCAGTTGTGGTTTTTAAACCCTCATCGGAAAAAGAGGACTGTATACATCTTTGTATCTGTCTGTGACATTATAGCTCCCAAACAAATGAACCGATTTTGCTTTAGTTTGTTTTTTTTGAAATTCGACATGATCGGAAGTGGTCTTAGCTTGGATTCAATCAAACAAATTAATTAATTAATATTTAAAAAATATCGTAGGCCTAAATAATAAAAAATCGTAAATTAAAACTTAATTTAAGAAGCCCCCGACACAAAAATATAAACAGTTAAAAATCCTTTTTTTTATTCCTTTATGTTAAACGTGTATATCTGTGTGTTAGTTAAAAGCACCGTAACTGCTGAACGAATGAATTGATTTTGGTTTAGTTTTCTTTTTGTTTGAAAGGTGACTGATAGAGAATTTTCTTAGCTATATTTCAATGAAGAAAGCCTAGGCCTACATCTTTAGGACTTACAGTAGAACAATAATCATAATATAGACATGTGAACCGCCTTCAACTATACCGGTGGGCAAATACTTTAATATGAACTAATAAAATAATAAAAAATTGGGCGCCAGCTCTATCAGCAGACCATGAGAAAATAAAATATAAAAACTATATCTCCTTGCTTTAAACTAAATATTAATGAATACTAATATGAAACTACCAAAAAATAATCCTTAACCTAGTTGAAAATTTATAGTTTACCTTTTTCTCTGCCGCGACTTTAACACACAAATTCTTAACAAACCCTTAATAAATATACGTATAAATTTATCTCCAATTACATATATTTCCGCTTTTTTCTTCATCTCTTCGTTCTCCTAGACACTCCTTTAAACACTGCTCCTACTTTACTAACCACTCTGTTTCACTCTGAAGTCCCAGGGGAACTAATTTTAATTTCCTGGATCCAAACCAGGAAACCTCTGGTTGACAAGCCTCTTTCTCCTACCAATCGTTTAATCAACGTGGAGGGCCAACGGGAAGGAGAACAACACCAATGATTGATTGTAATTTGGTGAGAGGAAGAAAGACCAAAATACACAAAGGGAGAAATCTACCCGTATAAAGAATAACAGATGATTGGCAGTAAGCTATATTTACAACTTATTGTTTAACTCCTATTCTAATGTAACTTATTCTAACAGTAAGGCTTCCCTTACATTTTTTTACTTTCTCTTGCCTATATGAATATATAGGAAGGAAAGTACTGTTTTCATGTCGATTTTTCGAAATCGAGTTTTCACCGGATCTATACGTTTTCAGACCCCCTGAACCCAAAAAACATGTTTTTATTAGCGATTGGTCTGTGTCTGTGTGTGTGTGTGTGTGTGTGTGTGTGTGTGTGTGTGTGTGTGTGTGTGAACAGAATATCTCAAGAACAGAACATTGTACGAACTTGAAACTTGAAACTTAAGTTACATACCACTACTGGACGCGACACGAACATTTTCATCAAAATCGGTCAACCGGAAGTAGTAGTTTATTCGTATAATTTTTCAGTTTTTTGCGATTTTCTCAAAAACTGGTCCTACGATTTTTTTTAAAATCACCTATTTTACTCAATTTTTTTATTCTCTACAAGATAGGGTAGGCGCCATGTTTGCTGAAATTCTCGGTGAGGCTGTTTTCACGTAAAAACGTTGTTTTTTAAGATTACGGCTTTAATATAAATTTTAGCGCAAAAACTTATATAATAAAAGTTGTAGAGAATTTAAAAACCTACAACTTTTGTTTCAAACATTCTTTTGTATGACGCTTAGTTTAGCAGTAATTAGCGATTTTCTGATTTTTTCTCACGAAAAGGTGTGAAAAATCGATTTTTTTAAGATTTTGGCCTTAGTATGCATTTTACGACAAAAGTGTATATAACCAAATTTATAGGAAATTTAAAGATCTACAACTTTTATTTAACGTATTTTTCTCTACAGAGCCTAGTTTAGCGTGAAATAGTGATTTTCCGTATTTTTAAGCCAGACTGAGGTTGATTTTCATTTTGAGTGTTTCACTCATGATTAAAATAAGGTTATGTTTATTGAGGTTAGTTTTTTGTTTATTTCTAATATTTTATTACTAATGTTAAATTATATTGTAAATTATTTGCATTGGCAAGAGAAAGTTGTGTGAGTGTTTCACACCAGATTTTTCATTTGGTTTTTACCTTAATAATGGAAGTTATAGTAATTAGGAATTACCATAACTTCCATTGTTTATACAATTACACTTTTACAACGATACAAAAGTTATTGAATAAAGACGAAAATATTATCAATAACTCCATTGTTAATGAATTTAATTCACATTTTGTGGTATTATTAGACACTTCTTTTGTTAATTCTCAAACAAAAGAAGGAGTGGGGGCAAAATTTTCCTTTCAAATGATTGACATTAAATCCAAGCCACGGTAAATCTAGAACCTACTACATAACTAAAGTCACAGAAAATTTAAAACCTAGAACTTTTATTTTAAGAATTTTTCCACTTAGTTTAGCTTTAATTTCTTAAATCACGAAAAACAGAAATTGATTTTAATGTAGAGTAATTCCCTCATGATTAAAATTATGTTACGTTTATAATTTCACATTGTTTACTCATGACTAAATTTTTTTCATCCTTTATGTTTTATTATTTACACTGGCAGGAAAAAGTGAGTATTTTACACCAAATTTTTAGGTATAAGATATACATGGTAATTCATAGATAAACTTGATCCTTTTGAATATCTGCTACAGTTAGTTATATTCTTAGTTATATTCATACTTATATTCAGTTAGTTATATATTATATATATATATAACTTTAAAATAACTATTTTAATTTTTTTATTCCTAATTTATGTACTTTGCAATCTGTTCAATTGAGAACAATAAGCAACCCCATGACCCAATGAGATGAAGATGATGTGTATGATGTAAATGAGGTGTAGTCCTGTACAGATGCAGGCCGACCATTCCTGAGAGAGTATGGTTAATTGAACCCTAACCATCAAAGTACACCGGTAACAACTATCTAGTATTCAAATCTGTGAATAAGTAACTACCTTTACTACGATTTGAACCAGGAACCTTCGTCTTCGCGGCGACGATTTTACCTCTAGACCAACCCGGTGGGTTGTTATAATTTAAAGAAAACATAAAAAAGTAAAACTCAATAATTTACTAGCATTTATATTATTTCCTTGGAGTATTTTTCCATTCTACCTACTATTGCCACTTTTTAAGTTCTACATACTGTCAAGTTATAGAATATGGCAAAACTTGATATGTCAGAAAATCAAGAAAATCTGGGTGCCAAGATTACATATTTAGTTTTCTGGGTGCGAAAAGTACTTTAAATTAGTTATTGAATTTTATGAGTAGTTAATCGTACCAAAAAACTTAGAAACTGATTTATCCTATTCAATCAAACTTTAAAAATGCTCTCCTGAAAAATTTAAAAAAGTGTACATATCCACTTTTGCCATAACACCATAGTATTAATAATTATAATATTTCAATTAAATTAAAAAATATTGAATCATTTAGTAAAGGAGTTGAGTACAAGAACTGTTGTGATTATTGAGCATTGAACTCCCAGTAATGAATTTCTATCTAAGGTAATAGAAATTTCATATAATGATGTAATATCATTTGCAGATGTAATATCATAAAATATAATTTTCTGTTAAGTCTTAAGGTTTAGTTGAATATGAATTACTAGAATAGTTTAGATTAATCTGTTGGGTATACCCAATACAGATGTATGATAATGCGTCTGTAAGTTATCTTCAGGGCTAGTAAATTAATACATGATATATGAATGTATACGTGCATGTGTCGGTCATAACGCACACACACACTCACAAAGTATCATGTGAGAGATCTGAATGTTCATTATCCGAGCACCACCAACCGTACATCTAAATTAATTTAATTAAATTCCTGTGTATTGATCTACAGAATGGGCCTTTGAAGGATTAACTTAGGTAATACTTGACAAAGCAATACTTAAAAAGGATGTTACTTTATCTAAACATACATATAAGTCCCAAGAATATAATGTAATCATTTATGGTATAGGTAACTTATAACGGGTGTTTTAAAAAGGACGCACTTCGAAGTTTGAGAACGCTAATTGATTACATTAAGTAATTACAAATTATACGGTATAAAATTATTACCTTTATAACATTCAGATAACCTTTAAAAAAACTTCACAATAAATGTTCAAAATGAATTCCTTCGCTCGTAATGCAAGTTCGGACACGTTTCATAACATTTGCAGCCACTTTTCGTAGTGTTTGCTTATTAATGTTTGTAATCTCACTTTCAATATTAGCCTTCAATTCTACAATTGTACGAGGATTGTTTTTTAAAACATTGCTCTTTAAATTCCCCCAAAGAAAAAAATCCGCAGAAGTAAGATCTGGGGATCTTGGTGGTCACAATCCTTTTGATATCACACAATGGCCAAAAAATTCCCGTAACATATTCAGCGTTTCAGTAGAAGTATGGCACGTTGCGTTATCCTGCTGAAACCAACAATATCGATCGTGTAATTCTAACAACGCTATAAATTGTTCAATTAAGTTGCGGTACACCACACCATCTACAGATGTGTCAAAAAATAAAGGCCCAACAATACGACGCCGGGAGATTGCACACCAAACACCAATTTTACGTGCGTGTAGTGGACGTTCATGAAATGTGTGAGAATTATGAGCGCTCCATATTCGGCAGTTTTGGCTGTTGATATAACTTTCCAATTGGAACCATGCTTTGTCACTGAAATAAACACGATCCAATATTTCAACACCATTGTCATTAACAAGAGAACGTATCCAACGACAATACTATAGCCTACACGTTTCCCATGGTCAACTTCTTTCAGTTCATGAACGTCACCGATGCGGTAAGGTTGCAGATTTAATGTTTTTATAGCCCTTAAAGCGAAAGATAGTGATAATCCAGCCTGTGAAGATAACTTTCTAAGTGATTTGCCGGGTGAGGTAGTCAAACGTTGTTTCACATCGTCCAAAACTTGTTCTGTTAACACTGATGGTCGACCTGTGCTTTTACCGATCCTGTACACTGCCAGTCTCACAAAATTCATTAATCAGACGCGATATTGTGGTGTTATTAGGTACTTCGGGATTGGGAAATTTTAAATGGAACTCGTCTTTCACTCGTTCGTAAGATTTATATGCGCAATAACTTTCAATAATAAAAACACGTTCATCCTTTGAAAAAACCATGTTTGAACTTATACAGACACTACAGACACAAATGAATACTGGGATAGCACTAGTAAATGTCAGTAATACACAATGGGTAAACAATGAGTGCGGTAGTGCCAACTGTTATTTGGGGGGAAAAAATATTCCCTATGCAGAAAATATTAACCCTTAAACTTCGAAGTGCGTCCTTTTTGAAACACCCGTTATCATACAGCACTTAATTATTAATCATAATTAATTGTATTCACATATTACTGTCTAATAAATAATGATTTTCACCGCAAATTTTCATACCTATTGTCATAAAGTCTCAATTCTCCGATACAAACGAGACCGGAAGATGGTTGGATAAGCATAATGTCGGATAATCCGGCACCGTAAGATAATTTTAATAAATAATTCACATGTTTGATTTTAAAAATAAATTTAATGAAGCTAATTATTATGTTAAGTTTTGCAAAAATAACGCAAAAAAATTTTAAGTTGTAAATATTTTCGGAGAAAAATAAGTTAAAGTAGCGAGCTATATGGTATCGCAATAAAAGCGTCCAGTGACAAAAGTGCCCAACTTATAGTATTTTAATATTGATTATTGATTTACATCACACTTTATCCAGGCTTTGGGCTGGCTAAACAAGGGAAACCAATATATTATGATTTCTTTCACTTAACCAAATCAAATCTTAGTCAAATCAATCAGCTCAAACATGCTTTGTCATTTTGTGCAATTTTAATTAACATTTTAAATAAAACCTTCCAACTTTTAAAGTAAGAGAGCGTGCAAAGACATTTCTTTATATTGCCAGGTTTTACACACAGTTGGTTTTTTCAATGCTCGTGTCCAATTTCTTACATTTCAGATTTCTTTGCTTACCATCCAGGTTCATTTACATTTTCATGTACATAACAGCAGAGTTTTCGGCCTCCATTTTCAAATTTTGAATAAAATTTTTAACGCTAGGACGCGGCTTTTGAAGCATGCTGTTTTGTTCATTGTTTCTTCCTTCATCTGCGTTTGTAATCCGGTGACGTCTCTTTTAACAGTTCCATAATTGTATCGTGATCTATTAATTTCCCAACCATCTTTCGGTAAAATAGTCAAAAAATTTTATCAGTTTTGGATTTCCAGGGTTCTGAGAGTAAATGAAAAGAAAGGGACAAGGATGGTTAATTTGGGCGCTTATGACACACATTTCAGCATGGGTGCTTTTGTCGTACAATCACCTACATACCATTAACGTTTTTAAATAAAAAGTAGGGTCTAATAGTAAAATAAAAAGAATAATTAACTCATTATTATAATAGCATACATAAAATCTTGGGCAGTAGGGCTTCTTAAGAAAAGATTTACTACTTTTAGAAAACTCTGTTATATACAATTGCTTGTTAAAGACATGTGCCCATTTCTTGGCGGCAATATAAATCCGGTGCCGCATCACCACTATGTAAAATGGAATTATTTCTTGTTGTTTTCAACGTAGGCTAAAATATTATCCCCTCGCTTATTAATTCATATTCGTCACAGTCTGGCACGTCGGATAATCAGAATGTCGGATGAGAAAAAGTTGAATAACTGGGATTTTACTGTAGTTTAATTGAAATTGAAAAATATTACTACATATTTTGATGTCTGATTTTTGTAAGAAAATTAAAATGAAAGACGTAAAACAAGAAGTCAGCACATTCACTAGAAAATAAAATTAATGGATTTAAAATAGTAGTGTATCACAAAAACGGTGCTGAGTTGGCCTTACAAGGTGACAGATTGATGGAGATTTAGCTGTGGATGTCCTTACTGAAAAAAGAAGTAGAGATCTTCCAAAAACACTTTGGAGAGATGAAGAGTTCCTACAGGTTGAAGCAGTCACCTTTTTGGTATACTTTAAAATTTTTATATTTTTTCATAATTAATTAAATGTTGATCAGCTGACTGTACATTAATTAAGTGCTTTGTTCATCCCTAATGTGTGTAAATTACAATCTGTTCAATTCAGAACATTAAGCAACCACATGACCCAATGAAATGAAGACGATTTGTATGACGTGAAACTACTTGCAATCTTGTACAGAAATTCTTTTTTTATCAGGGCGACCATTCCTGAGAGAGTATTGTTAATTGAACCCCAACCATCAAAGCACACTGGTAACCACTGACTAATATTAAAATCCGTATGAATGTAACTATAGTCCAGCCTCTCTTAGTTTCCTCCTAATGTAAACAAATAATGACGTCACTGAGCATGCGCATTATATCAAAATGTGTACACGCTGATTAAAAAGTAACAACAAATTACTTTCAAAAGTATTTAAATACAAAATACTTTTATAAGTATTTTTATAAATGAAATTGCTAGGCCTACATCATATCATGACTGATGTTTTTAGTACTTTAAGTGCTTATAATTTAAAAAATAGTTAACTTAATAGGAATACGACATCCGTGAAGTCGCGGACTCTAGCGTGCACCCTGTAGTAGGTCGCTTTTGTTTGTTGACAGTAGGAGCAAACTAAGAACGCCTGAACTATACCTTTGCTAGGAGTTGAACCAGAAACCATCTTCAAAAAAACAGCTGACTCGCGGCGACGATTTGTAATAAGTACATTAAAAATTTGTTTAATTTATTAATTTCATACAATATTATTTTATTTAAAAATATATGTAATTGTTTAGTTTTCTCTACTATTAGGTCTTCAATAATATTTTTAAACAATTAATAAATTCTACTTAAAACACTTTTAACAAAATCTATGATAAAAATAACTGGAATAACCACATGGAGGTTATAATTTATGATGGAAAAAATGTGAAATAATTAATATGTTTAATGGAAAATATCCATTTTCAAGAAAAAAATATAATGTATTAAAAAGTAAATTATTATTCTTAAAAACCATACGAAAAGCTTTTCCATATTTCTTAATTTATTTAGCATACAAACAAAGATGTTATTTAATGAGTACATTTTACCGCAGGGAAAATGCGGTTAAATAAACAAGAAAACCGAGTAAAATACTGGTGGATATTTTTACTAGAAAATACTCGCATTTAATTCTTTTTAAATGCTACTTAACCATAGTATTTCTGTTGTTGGTCATATATTTTAATTTACATTTCTAGAGAGTAAGTTTTAAATAATATTTATAATTCTATATGAAACTAATTACTTTATTCTAAAAACATTAATTATGTTGTTATTAGTAAGTACATTATGGAAGTAGCAGAGCACTCCAAATCCGATTATACATAATAAAAAAAGTTTAATTTTAATAGAAAATACATAAATGGAACAATCTGCTGGACATACCAGCGTTTCAAATTGAACCAAATCGTATCAATGGCACCCGTGTTACGGGTGGGCTCATTGGTATCGTCAGAGGGTGCACTAAGTTTTGGGTTGCATAAGTTTGGAATTAAAATCATAATATTTTAATTAGACTATTGCTGACATCCAGAACGGATAAGCACTGGAAGAAGAAGAAGAAGAAGAAGAAGAACAACAACAACAACAACAACAACAACAACAACAACAACAACAACAACAACAACAAGAACAAGAAGGAGAAGAAGAGAAGAAGGAGGAGGAGAAGAAGAAGAAGAAGAAGAAGAAGAAGAACAAGAACAAGAACAAGAAGAAGAAGAAAAAGAAGAAGAACAAGAACAAGAACAAGAACAAGAAGGAGAAGAAGAGAAGAAGAAGAAGAAGAAGAAGAAGAAGGAGAAGAAGAAGAAGGAGAAGAAGAAGAAGGAGAAGAAGAAGAAGAAGAAGGAGGAGAAGAAGAAGAAGAAGAAGAAGAAGAAGAAGAAGAAGAAGAAGAAGAAGAAGAAGAAGAAGAAGAAGAAGAAGGAGAAGAAGAAGAAGGAGAAGGAGAAGAAGAAAAAGAAGGAGAAGAAGAAGAAGGAGAAGGAGGAGAAGAAGAAGAAGAATTTAAATGTATTTGTTAATAGTATAAATGGATAATTTATTGCAATTATGAATCATATTAATAGATAATTGGTATAAGTTTAAAGATAGTCTTTTTGTTATTTATTGTACTCAGATCCCAAACGAACTAAGACTTAGGTATTAAAAAAAATACTAATTATAAAAATGTCACCGGATGGTGACATTAAGTGGCGAGTTGAAACCTTTGCATTTTGGTGGCCCTGAAAAGGACCGTTTAAGCGGTGGTCTTCTTGATGGGAAGCGTCGTTCATAGTCGTCGTGGCAGTCGAGAAGCTGGGTGGCACGGTGTGTCGTCTTCCAGCGGAGACATCATCTTCTTCCCTCGCAGTAGTGCGTCGATGGCTGCTTCGTCGGGTCCGGTGGGCTTAAGGCTCGATCGAGGGACCGCTGTTGGTATCGCTCGCGTGAGCGGTCCGGTTGACGGCTTACAGTGACGGGTTGGCGAGCGGAAGCATTATCTTCCCTCTTGCAGGGTCGTCGATAAGTCTTCGCTGGAGTCCGGTAGCCGTGTTGCCGATGGTGGACGTCTTGTCTGCTCTCTGGATCGGAATTCAATCTCTTTGTGTCTGGATCGGAACTGAATCTATCGGCTCAGTGTAGCGCTCTTCATATAGTTGCCGAGAGCCCTGAGGTAGAGGGCGGTTACTGGCTTGGCCTTGATGACAAAGGCCTCTTTCGGTACGCAGCTGAAAGTTTTGTCGGTACGCCGCCAAAGGGCCTACCGCGCCGACAAGGGCCGGGAGAACTATTGAAGGCCGGCAACACAGTAAATGATTAATTAGAAGGGTTGGTGGTGACACAAAGATGCATAATTGTTTATTTAATAAATAAATAAATAATTTATAAATAATAAAGAGATAGCTGATAACAAAGTTTTGTAATTTTTATTACAATAGTATTTTTTTAGAATGCCAATAATAACACTGAATGATATATGAATTATTGAACGATTATCGAGAAAAAAAAGCGATAGAGGAATTGAATTGTGGTAAGAGTAAATTCATTAATAAGTTACAAGTTGAACAAAACATTGTGTGGGTATATACCCTATGTATAGTAATATTGGAATATCCGGTGATGCACCATTCATTCGAATGGTGGCATTAGTATGCACATAACAATTGCATCAACTGTTCCCACTATACAGTGCACCTCTGTGCTCTATTATTGTGTTGATAGAGTTGTGCCAGTTAACCAATGCAACGGCTACTATTACTGTGCGATCGCTAATACATACATGCATGAATTCAATCAACCAAGTCCTCAGTCAACTTCATTGAAATTGTAACTGGATGAATTTATATTGTATCCCTATTACATCCGATTAGTAATTATACGGGGATTTCTTTTAATTAATTCAATCCTCAATAAAAGGATAATCATTTATAACAATATAGAAACAAGGATAGAATAAATTAATGTGTTAAATGAACAAACAAAAAACAATGTACTACAAATATTTTTCTTCTTCTCACAATTAAGGTTAAGGCTTCCGTCTGTTCTAACTCACAACATAGACTAACTACTGAGTTATTTCCATCAGTTTCGTGGCCTTCCATCATCTCTCTTCCCCACTAATCTGTATTGAAAAATATTGAGGGGAATCCTTCCCTCAGGCATTATCTCAATGTGCTCCCTCCATCGATTACAATATTCTGCAATCTTTTCATTCAGGTTGTAAACATCCAGTTCCGTTCTTATGTCCTCATTTCTTAGTTGTTCCCTTTGACTGCAACCCCATGTTCTTTGCAGGAATCGCATCTCTGCCTCCTGTACTCTACTCTCCTGTGGTCTGGTGTTAATCCACTATTCACTTCCATAGAATAGGACTGGGGCAGTCATCACCTTGTAAAACTTTATCTGGATTTCTTTTCTTGTTTTTCTTACTAGGGTTTTGCTAATATTGCCACACAATGCTTGGAATGTGCCAACTTTCTTCTCTATGTCCAAATCTTGATCAAACCCGACGTCACAACCTAGATAATTGCATTGTCATACTTAATCGAGCATTACATTATCTACCACAAAATTAGATCTGGTAGGGTATTTCCCAGTTAATGCCATTTCCTTTGAATTTTTAAGGAAACATTGAAATTACTTTTTTTCCATAATTAATTTAAAACATATACCGAAGCTCATCTTCACTCTCTGGCACAATGCACAAACAATCCGCAAATAGTAAAGCGTACAAATTTTTTTCAAAAAACTACTTGACAATTACCATTATTTTAACTAACTGTAATATCTTGATATTGTTGTTGTTGTTTAGATAATCAGCCGAAAGACTGTTTTGAACCTCTAGAGGCTTTACGAAGTAAAATTAGGAAAGATGGTTTACCTTGCCTTCCTCACTGAGTGAAAAAGTACTTTTTTCAATACACATTCAAACACAGATCAATTGGTAAAAACCTTTTTTTGGGTTCAGGGGGCCTGAAAACTAGTATTTCCGGTGAAAACTCAAAATTAATAATATGTAAACTGTAGCTACGTTTCTTCCTTGTGCGTTCATACAAGGCAAAAGAAAGTAAAAATGATAAATCGTTTATAATAATAATATTAACACATAGAAGTGTTTACATTAAGAAAATAAAATTGAATTTGGCCGCCTCCGTAGTGTAGTGGTAGTGTGCTAATCTACAAATCGGAGGTACGGATTCGATTCCCGGCTAGAATCTGGAAATTTTTACGAGTTAAAAAGCTAACTGTTACATAACCCGCCGTAGTCGCTAATAGAAAAGCTGTTGATGCGACTATAAAAAGAAAAATAATCGAATTCAATGGTAATTGACCATGAATATGTCTGTAAAAGAATTTAATGGTGTTGAATTTCGATTGAGTTGTAGCATTAAGTATTTATACGCATTATTACGCAATATGTAAAAATGAATGAGATGAAAAGGAACACGAAATAAGAAAATAATATTTTTTTTAAAAATCATGTTATTTACGTAGAAACAAATGCGGACTCGATTTGAAAATTACTATTCTGTCCAGCGCTGCGTTTAGCTTTAGTCGTGAATGCAAACAAGCAAAGAGGGAGAACGGAATGAGTTTTAAAATAAAATGAAAACGAAAGTGAGCGTCACATACATTACATTAAATCACATCACATCGCCACGGCGTCATCTCCTCATCTCCTCCGAAACGAGAGGGAGATAGAAAAATTGGCTCGGTCCACGATTCGGATATTTCTACTTCAATGCAAACCTGGCAACCGAAATCGTCCTCTGTATTTCAACTTTCATGCCTAGTGAACATCAAATCCCCTCATGCATGGTTACAGATTATCAGACGTACGCTTCAAAAATGAAAATTGTAAGTATTAATTTTAATTTATATGTTTTTAACAAAAAATATTTCATTTTTTCTCCCCCGAATGTCCGCCTTATCGTAACACTTGTATAAGGGAAAATGAACACTTAATAACATGGAAATTGGCGCTCGTTTTCAAGAGAAATTAATTAATTGATAATTATTACGACAGCAGTTTGCGTTGAATAAAAATTAATCTTATGCTATATTATTTATGAATTAATGTCTGTCCTTGGATAAAAAAATAACACAACCTTAATTATTTTATCACAATTATAATATTGAACTCCCAAATATTTAACTCCATTTCATTTAAAATTTGTATTATTCAAGTTGTTTAGGTCATCAGATGAAAGACTGATTTCAACCTCTAGAGGCTTTCCTAAGTAAAACGAGAAGTGAGGTGGTTTACAATTGCCTTTCTCATTGACTTAAAAAGTATATCTATCAGCATGCCAGGCCTTTAGAAAGGCACATATTTTCCACTCTGCAAATGACATCTTCACTTCATTCACCACAAAGTCTGGCTGTATAATGAAATTCATTAATTTCAGAGGAAACAACTTTGATTAGTGTACTTTACACCTCTACCTCTTCTTTTATTAAATACTTCAGTCTTTGACTTTGCTGATAATGTGAAGAAAACAAAACGTAATTAAGTTATTTAATTTTAACTTTGATAAAGAGTGAAATGTTAGTATTAGGGCTGTAGAAAGGAAGAAGATAGAAGCTTTTGAAATGTAGTGTTATAGGAAAATGCTAAAGTTTGTGGGGGGGTGGACAAAATAATTAATTAAGGTTCTTTGACGAGTGGATGAAAGAAGAAGTATATTGAAACTTCTTACCAAAAGAAAGGATAGTCTAGTGGGGCATATCTTAAGACATCCAGGTATTTTCCTATCAATAATTTTGGGTAATATTGAGGGAGTGAACTGTAGGGGTAAGCAAAGATTAGAATATTTAAAGCAAAACACAAAAGATGTAGGGTGTTGCAGGTATGTAGATTTGAAGCGACTTGCTCAAGATAGAACAGCTTTAAAAACTGCATCAAACCAGTCGAGAGAGTGAAGACAAAGCAAAATTAAATTCTTAAATTGGATGTGAAAACATGTAGATCGAGCCATTTCAAGAGAATTCGTTTAATAAAAGTTGGTACAAGATTAAATGAAAGAGAAAAAAGAATATATTCAATTTACTAAGTAACAGTTAAATACATACAAACTTTGTATTGTTAAATACGTTAACATATGAAAGTTTAAACATGAAACAACAATCTAAGATTTTAGATAAAAGGGCATAACAAGAACGAATAACAAGTAGATGTACATAGATACAAGAGTAAGGAGCAGTATTTAGCGAGTAGATATCTAATAAGTACAAACAAAATTCACATTGTTATGTCATTTACTTTATACACACACCATCTTCTCCCTAAACACTTACACTGTACAAAGATCCTTAATTCCCAGTTTATTCACTTAAAACAATGCAGTAATAATAGCTTAAGGATGTTAAGGAACAGCTAAACTGATAAGGAATAACAAAGTAATAAATAATCGCCTTTTGTTAGCGAAAAGCAGATTCCTTTTAATTCCTTCATACCATTTTCACTCTTCCATTAATTCAATGTGACTGGAAATGTGTTCGTTAAACATTTTTATTAAAATAAAAATTTTCATTCTTTTAATAGCTATCGTTATTAAATTTTTATTACACTATTTATATTCTAAGCGCTGAAATTAAATATTCTTTTCAATTTGGAATAATTTACTAAAAATCTGATGTGAAACATTCACACGACTTTCTCTTGACAATGTAAATAAATAATTAAAAATATAACCTATGGTTAACCTATAATATAACCTATAATTACCTAATATAACCTATGATTTTTTAGTTAGCAATGTAAAATTCACAACATAACCTAATTTTAACTATAAGTGAATGACGCAAGATTAAAATCAAACTCTGTAGAACTAAATAATACGGAAAATTACTAACTGACGCTAAAAAAAGGCACGGTAGAAAAAAAAACTTGAATTAAAATTTGTAAGTTTCCTACTTTTCTGTAAGATAAGTTATATTTTTGTCTTAAAATACATACTGTAGGCACAATCTTAAAAAATCCCATTTTTAACGTTTTTGATGCGCAAATTACAGAAAAACACTAATTGGCGCTAGACGGAGTTGTAGTTTTTTTATTTTCTTCCCTTCCCCCATCACAAAAATTTCAGCTCACATGGAGCTTATTCTATCTTGTATAAGATAACAATTGTAGTAGGAAGAGCCATTTTTTATAAAAATTGTAGATTGAATTTCAAAATTGTAGAACAAAATTGCCGTTTTTGAGAAAAAGCAAAAAATAAAATATTGCACGAATAAACTACTACTTCCTGTAAACCGATTTTAACACGTTGACTGCTATGTGACCCAAATATGTGTGACAGTTGCCTTTGAAAATGGGCCACGTGCATCAAAAATGAGTCACAGTACATGAATTATTTTTGAGCCGTGTAATGTGGTTTGAAAAGCTACGGATTCAGAGTGACATTGTACACTTAAACTTTTCAAATAGTTGGCCTTTTTCAAAAAATAGCATATTGCGTCATACATGTAGTTTTCCTTGTTGTCCTGTACTAGAATGCTGCTATTATTTGTAATTTTATTATTTCTTTTGCTTATTTTGGTTGATTTAAATAGTCAAAAACTTTGTAACTTAACCCAGTTGTTAATTACATTTTTTATTGTGACACAAAAAGGGATCACATGGCTTTGAAATGTAGAATCATTCCAGCAGGCCATGTTACCCAAAAGTTTATCACAAATTTATTTTACAAAAAACAAATAGTTGTTATTAAATAAATTAAATAAAGTAAGAAGACAAATGAATAAAATGTGAAAAAAGTACGATGGCCTAGCTGTAAGTGTCACAAAATATAGTGTGGCAGTCAACGTGTTAATGAAAATATTTGTGTCGGGGTCCCCTAATAGTACCTAACTTAAGTTCCAATTTCAAATTTCGTCGATATTCAATTCTTGATATATTTTGTTTGCAAACAAATGTACACCCACACACCAATCGCTACTCTACATAAAGGTCAATACACATACGGTAACTATAGTTTGAATATTCAATTTTTGATAAGTGTACAATAATACTGTACAGATTATACAGTGTACAATGTATAGTACGTTTGTTTTAGGAAGAAGCTTGTAAGGGGAGGGCGAGTAGGTAGAGTAGGGATAGTTTCAAAGGGGCAAGTGTTGTCTCCTTCTCAATTAATGATCATTCCCTCTCTTTCTAACCGTATACTACGTTACAACTACGAGGTGCTTCCCCCACCACTAAACAGAACAGCTCAGCGGCACACAGCGTTGGAGGGAAAGCTTCTAGCTAGAACAAATGACCTATACTCTATGTAGGCTGCAGTGTCATTCAAAAGCACTGTACACGAGATATCGCGATGTGTGGGTAATTCTATTTTCTGATCCAGATTTTTCTGGAAAATCCGGAAATTGTGATAAACAAGGTATTGCAATATTTACAATTTTGAATTGCATAACACCCAAGAAGTAAATTTGTTGTGTAAATAAATCTATATCTAAATTTATAAGCAAAATTGTAGTGAAGTTTTAATGCCGTTTAACGTCTGCTGTCAGTTCTTGGGTTATATCTTAATCTTCAAAAAGTATGTACAGTAGGTAATAATATGAAGAGAAATACGCGTAAGACAATACGTGGAACAATACACTGTAATGCAAAAGACATTGGCTTACAAAAGTAAAATCTGGGCTGTGGGTTCAAAAGAGAAAAGCAGATTGTAGGCAGCATAAATGAGATTCCTTCGGGCTGTTTTTGATTGTTCCAAAGTTAAACAGGTTTTGAAATGAAGGTATTCGAGCAGAACACGGAATCCAAGCACTAAAAAATAAAATCAGTGAGTGCAGTAGGATGGAAGGATTATGGTCATTAAATATTTTTAAAAAATCCTTCTTGAAGCCCTAAAGTATAGTTTTGAGGGAATATTTACCTTACAATGTCGAAGAAAGAAGAAAAAAATTCATGGGGTAACTTAGCTAAGTTTCAGAGATATCTGTATGAAATTAGGATAACATGATAGGAATCACCACCCCTTTAATAAAAAAAGTATTTTTTTAAAATTGTAATTCTTTTACAATCAGTATTTTTTTATAAAATGTAATTATAAACATTAAGCAAAGATGAGAAAAATCTGTGTAGCATTTTTTGAATGATAATATAAGCTAAACAACATTCCGTAGTGTGTTTTAAATGACGCAAGATGGAGATGATAATGATGCCGATTATAAGATGACGATGACTAGAAATAGAATTAGATAAAAAAAATTAAATGGTTAATAAAATTGTAAAGATTAGTTCAATGTTTTAAAACGTTTCAATCTGTGAGTATCTTTACTATTGTCGAGGAATATTTAAAAAGAAGACAAATCTAAAAGATTTATCAGGAACTATAAAGAGTATTGTAGAAACACTCACAAAAAGTGTAAGTATAATTTTATTTTTAAATTTAAAAACAAAACATCTTTACCTTTGAAATTTTCCAATAGGTAAAAAATAAGCAACGGGATGAATGAGTGCCGAGTTGAAGAGTGTTTTAACTTGAAATAACCTTGGCTTAACTTTAAATTATCCGTCAGAGTTTGATATATATTTTAAGGTTTTGTTGGATGAAAAGTGTATAAAAGGTAGTAGATAATTCCACTTACAAAAGAGTGAAGCATAAAAGTGTATAGTGGTCGTAGAAATAAGGAAATAAGCCGGTTTGTAGATGAAAAAGAGTCATGGTTACAGGAACAGAATCTTCTAGTTTTCAAACTTTATAATGAAAAGATCAGAACTATGTATTTTTTACATAAAGGTGAGTTTTGTGCTCATCAAAGAAGATAAGGGGTCGGAGTAAGGTTCCGTTGGAGGGGCGGGAGAGAGTAGCAGCCGTCATTATACATCCAGGGACTTGAGAAAAGAGAAAATATGAAGGGAAAAGGGGCAAAAGAGGGAGAAGGAAACTCTTCAGTAGCACAACCACCGCCACCATTACACAGCGGGTATAGACAAGTAATTACGCCGTGAGTGGCTCATGCATGACTTAATCGGAACGTCATGTCTCAACTGTGCTCTGACGTCACACTAAGGTGTAATTAACAACACCGTAATTATCCCTTCTCATTGTGTTACGTCTCTTTGTACAGGTTGTACCAAAAGATTTACTTAGGTATTATTAAACAAAATTAAACAGTTATTTTAACGAAATCACCGAAAATCCGATACTATAATGAGGGGATTTAGAACGTAATTACTACTTCAAAATATTTAATTTAAAATGAAGCTTTGAAATAAACAGTTTTATAAGACAAAAATAAAACAGTGTGAAACGCTCACACGATCTTCTACTGCTAACGTTCTCTTTTGAATCGTATATGGATTTACTCCGGATGTAAATGTATGTAAATGTACTCCGGATGTATGGATATACTCCGTATATGGATTTAGCTCCGGTTTGCGGATGACATAGCAGTGATGGCAGAAAGTGAGGAAGACCTACAAAGAATACTGAATAGGATGGATGCAGTAATGGATGAGGAATTCAGCATGCAAATAAACACCCACAAAACAAAAATTTTGGTATGTTGCAGGAACAGAGAAAACAGCACAGCGATAACATTGAGAAACGGGGTGATAAAGGAGGTGACTGAGTTTAATTACCTGGGCAGTAAGATCACAAATGATGGAAGGAGTTACAGGGATGTCGCAAGCAGGATTATCCAGGCTAAGAATGCTTTTAATAAGAAGAAGAGCTTATTCACTTCTAGGAATGTTAGTCTTGATGTACGGAAACGCATGCTGAAGACATATGTGTGGAGTATTGCAGCTTACGGGAGTGAAGCTTGGACACTTGGTGTGAGGGAAGAGAGAAGATTAGCGGCATTTGAAGCCTGGTGCTATAGAAGGATGTTGAGGGTCAGCTGGAGTGAAATGATGACGAACAAACAAGTTTTCAGTAGAGCGGGGGAGGGAAGGAGCTTCCTAAAATGGATCAGACAGAGAAGAGCCCAGCTGATAGGCCACATACTCCGACATGACAGTATGTTGAAAAGAATAATCGAAGGAGTTGTGGAGGGGAGAAATTTGCGGGGAAGACCCAGATTGGAGTACATGAAGCAGTTACTGGAGGACATGGGATGTGCTTCATATTGCGAGTTGAAGCGGAAAGCAGATGACCGAGGAGCATGGAGAGCAGCTGCCAACCAGCCTTATGGCTGTTAACTAGAGAGAGAGAGATGGATTTACGGCACCCAAATTTACGGTTCAACTAAACATTTTAATTTACTACTAATTTCAGCCAAAAAACATTAGTCCTTATTATAAAAGCAACCCTTTACATTAGTAGCAAAACCTAACACAAAAATTTAAAAATACCTTTTTTCCGAAATTCTGTCCAACAACAATTAACAGGCCACGAGAATTCGAAAACCTATTTAAACGTTTACTTTCCATGTTACATCTACCTGACAATCTCGCAAGACGCTGTAAAAGGACACTCAAGTAGAGACCTGCTAATTTAATGAAATAAAGTTTATTTAAAATTTTAAAAAAATAATTTAATCACAATTCTTAGGGAGGAACCAATAGAGGCCCTATCTTTCTCGTGCCTGTACTGACTTTTGAACACAACCATCATCACCGTCATCTCACTTACTGATTGTAACATGTTTACAGCCGCAAACTAAAGAGAAGAAATAAATCATATACATAAAATATACCAACAAAAGTTTTTAAATCGAGATACATTACTGTCTTTTCCATAACAGGCAGGTGGAGTGTTTAATTATTTACACTCGATTTGCAGGGCTACAAAAAATAGTTCTCCCCCTTATCACATGGTTACCCAATTATATAACTGAATAATTTAGAAACAGAAGAGGTTTTTTTTGGTTTAACGTCCGACTGTTTTTCAGTTACTGCTAATGCAGATGGTAAAGGATGAAATTATTTTTGTAACGTATGAAAATATGCCGTGTCTGAGTGGGATTTGAACCCACTGAGAAGAGATAGAGATGTAAAAGATACTAGTAATAAATTTCATTATACACCCAGACCCTATAGTAAATACAGTGAAAGTGTCATTTGCAGGATGAAAATTAGATACTTTTCAGAGGGCCTGGCATGCTGATTAACATACTTTTCTAATCAGTTAGGAAGGCACTCTTCGTTTTAATCTTTGAAGCTTCTAGAAGTTTAGACCTGACTTTCAGCAGATTACATAAACGACAGCATTACTGTCCTATAAAATACTTTAAAACCTGAGCCTTGGAAAGCTAACTACTTGACAAACAACCAAATTCAAGACTATATGTCTATTTTAACAGTTTAAAGAAGAAACTACAAAATACTTAGTATACATACAAATATATTTTCATCACATGATAATTATTTGGCTATTATTTACTGTTATTTTCTAGGGAGTAAAATTACTAAGGATGGTAGAACCACAAATTGGTAGAACCACAAATATATCAAGAATCGCGCAAGTTAGAAGGGGCTTTGAAATGTAAAACAGCTTACTGACTACAAACATTGGTTTATACATCAAGAAAAATTTCTTAAAACTATAAGTTTTGAGTGTAGAATAATTATACGGTAGTAAAACGTGGGTGATAGAGGCTGTAGAAAGGAAGAGGATAGAAGCTTTTGAAATGTGGTGTTATAGGAAAATGTTAAAGATTAGGTGGGTGGACAAAATAAATAATTTAGAGGTTCTTTGACGAAGGGGTGAATAAAGAAGTATAGGAAAACATTTTACCAGAAGAAGGGATAGGCTAGTTGGGCATATCTGAAGACATCCAGGTATTGCTCTATCAATAATTGATGGTAATATTGAGGGAGTGAATTTTAAGGGGAGGCAAAGAATAAAATCCATAAAGCAAATTACAAAAGATGTAGGGTGTTACGGGTATGTAGATACGAAACGACTTGCACTAGATAGAACAGCTTGGAGAACTGCATTAAACCAGCCAAGAGACCGATGACAAAAAAAAATTACTGACGCCATGAAAATTATTCAAAGATTTAAAAAAAACTGACGAATAAGAATAAACCACCTTATCCAACAATACCTTCTTTTCAAAAAAAATATCTTAAATTCTATTTAACTACGTAATTTGAAACTGATTGAAAATTATTTAAATACAAAATTTTGTAACACCCTGTGTTAACGTGGAACCACGCAATCTGAAACGTTCTATCGTATCTTCAATTTGTGAAACCGCAAACCAAGGAATGTTTTCATTATCATCAAATTCAACTTGTTTCCGAAAATTAATAACTTCGAATTAAAATTTCGTTTGAAATTAGCAATTCACAATGTGAAATTTGTATCAAATTACAAAATGAGCTCTAAAAATCTTGTAATGGACACTAAAATAAAAATATTCTTGATATATGAAAACAGTTACTCAAAAAATATGAAGTTACAACTTTTTTCACTTTATTTATGACACTTTTTCACTTTGTAGTTATGACATTAATTTTTTTTTAAAGATTGCAGCCTTAGTATTTTCTAAAGCAAAAGCGTGCGTAATTAACGTTGTAGAAAATGAAAAACCTACAACTTTTATTTCAATTATGTTTTTACAGCGTCAAATAGTGATTTTTGTATGATTTCATTGAAATTGGTAAAAAATTGTTTTTAAGACAGCGGCCTTTGTACTATCCATTTAACGAGCAATAGTTCAAGTCATAGAAGATAAAAGATCCTAAAACGTTTATTGTAAGCAGTTTCCTATAAAACTTAGTTTATAGTCATTTAGTGATTTTTCGTATTTTTAAATCAAATAAAAGTTGAATTTTATCAGCTTCATTCACTTTTCAATGAAATTATATAATTATATTCTTCATTTTACATTTATTCACGACTAAACATACTTTTGTTTCTCACTATTTACATTGGTAAAAATTCGCGAGAGTGGTCATACAAGATTTTTTAAATACTTTCACAATTTGATAATTTAAATTATCTAGATTCGTTGACACATATTGTAACAAAAGAAATCACTTGATTTGTTTGTTGAATCTAAATCTTATTTTGATCACCGCATTAAGTCACTGTTCTGCTTGACTAATTGATGGGGTCGGCAGAACAAAGTGCTAATCCACAAAATTTCCAGCATGATTTTCCTTAAAAATTTTGTAAAAATAAAATGTTCAGCATGTTTTAAACAGGATGCTATTATGATTTTAAGAACCTAGAATAACAGCAAAAAGAAATGTTAACAAAAAAATCTAAAACACGATTTGTAGATTTCAGTAAACTTTTAAAATGACATTGCGTAAAATTATGTTGTGTGGGTTAACACTGTCTTCTCCTGACCCCTTCAATTTAAACAATACGAAATCTTTTGTGCTATTTCAGAAAATGAGCTAACCCAAAGGTTTTTTTTTATTTTAAAGGTAATTTTACATAGGTTAATTTTATTATAAAATAACTTTAGTAACATTTTATTCGATTTATTTTATTCTTCATGAAAAATATTTTGAAAACATTCTTTTTGATAAAAATATGATTCCAATAATAATATTTCATGGAAATTATAGGAAAATTCTAATTTAGAAAACTGAAATTACTTTCTGCTATAGTTTCCTTTGGGAAATTTCAAAAATGGAATTTAATTTGGTTGTCCATTCAATAAATTCATTTCAATATAAAAGTTTATTTATTTTATTATTATAAAACCTGGAATTGTCAACAAATTGGGTAATTTAAAAAACTTCATGTTGCCTACATAAATTAATCTGAAAGGTACAGCGGTACCAGAATTATGACTTCAGTAACATGTTTCAATTTTGATCAATATACTTTAATCGATGCCCAAAACGGGCAGGTGGAGTGTTATTTTAATTGCACTCTATCTGTTTGGTTCAGGACTAAAAAAATAGTTCTGTTTCTTATCACATAGTCAGCCACTTATATGACTGAACTATTTAAGAACAGAAGAGGTAGAGGTGTAAAAGACACTAGTCAGAGTTATCTCCTCTGAGAGTAATGAATTTCACTATGCAGCCAGACCCTGTGGTGAATGAAGTGAAGGTGTCATTTGCAGGGTGGAAAGTGAATGCTTTTCGGAGGGCCTGGCATGCTGATAAGCATACTCTTTCAACTCAGTGAGGAAGTCAATGGTAAACCACCTTATTCCTCGTTTTTACTTAGTAAAACCTCTAGAGGTTCAAACCAGCCTTTTGGCTGCTGACCTAAACAACAACAACAACTTTAATTAATTTGATTTTTTAACGACAGGAATTTTGGTGTTCTTAATAACTCGGAATTATTATGAACTCGTTAGTTTATATTATGCGTTTATTGTTGCCAAATCCTATCGATGTTTCAACAAGTCACCACTTAAATAAAATGTTCATTGTAATTATTTAATCCTGAGAAACTTTCCAGTTTAATTTTTAAAAAAAAGTTAAAAACAACGTTGGTCGGTAAACAGTGGAAGAAAACCGTTCTAAAGTTTTAACAGATTTTAGTTCTGTTAGTTTTCACGTGTGGCCAAGAGAGTTAAACCCTTTTTGGATGTAAATGAGGTGATTTATTAAAAAATCCCTGCCGTTTTTGAGAAAATGGCAAAAAGTGAATAATTGTACTAATAATAATACTATTACTTTTGGGTGATTTATTTTAATGAAAATGTTGGTAGGGGTTCCCATATTTTTTTATAAACCCTTATTACCGTACGTTGTATCTTGTTCAATTTAGAACAATAAGCATTCCTGTAACTTAATGAGATTAGGATGATATTTGTATGACACTGTACATGAGGAGGTGTAGTCTTGTACTTTATCAGGCCGACCATTCCTGAGAAAGTATGGTTATTAAAATCCCATCAATTAAAGTACACCGGTAACCACTGTCTAATATTTAAAACAGTATAAAAGTAACTAAATTCAATATAACCTATAAATAAAATATTGTATTGGCCGCCTCCGTAGTGTTGTGGTTAGCGCGCTAGCCTACAGCGCAGACGTCTTGAGTTCGATTCCCGGCTAAGGTTTGAAGATTTTCACAAGTCTAAACCTACTGTTCCAGGTGTTTAAACTACCATAATCGCTAATAACACAGCTGTTGCTACAACTTTAAAAAATAAACTAAAAAAAACTTTTATTTTGAATGTTAATCAATAGTTTTTCCTATTAACTGAATTGGAGCACGACTTTCTGCTCTACCTTTCCTTACGAGTTTTTCCTTGGAGTACATTTACTAGGATTTGAACCACGGAACCTTAGTCTCAAGAATCAGATGTGTGAATAACTGACTCGTGACGAAGACTTTACCACTAGACCAACCCGGTGAGTTCGATCCCTTATTGTACTGAACTGAATTTCCAAGTTTCAACTTCATACAATATTTCGTTCTTCAGATATTTTATTCATAGGCACATATCAATCGCTAAAAATATGTTTTTGGTTTCAAAGGGCCTGAAAACGTCTACTTCCGGTGGAAAATTGACATGAAAATAATACTTTTTGTCCCTATATTTCATGCAGAGCAAGAGAAAGTAATAAAGTAAGGAATTATCCATTTGATATATATAAGATAGTTCATTACTTTGGGCTGATGCGTTTGATTGAATCATTGTAAACAATAGTACGGAATAAGCTAAACTTTGTTCCAGGTTAAGTGGATCGATATTTGTTGTTGTTTCAAGTACGGCTGGCTCACTTATGTTAAACTTTAATAACTAAATTTGGGGCACAATGGAGAAAGGAAGGAAACAATTTTCTTGTAGGCAGCAACAGAAGTTGCGGTAGGAAGGGGCCTAACTGTTCTCAGGTAACTAGTTTCATACTCTTGAAAATCATTTGTTCTTTAGTGTATCAAAAATTTAAGCTAAAATATTTGTTTCTTTTATAAATAAATAAAAGTTAGTATAGCGTACATACATTAGTATTGCGTATATTCTTGAATTAAACGAAGAAAAATGTTAATCCCAACTGAAAATTTAAAAGAAAAGTTTTATAAATAAACGTTCAGTCACATAAGATAATGTAAAAGATTATGAAGTAGAAGGTTCAGTGTTCAGTAGATACGGTTGTTATTGTTGTTTAGGTCAACAGCCGAAAGGCTGGTTTGAACCTCCAGAGGTTTTACTAAGTAAAACGAGGAGTGAGGTGGTTTACCATTGCCTTCCTCACTAAGTGGAAAAGTACGCTTATCAGCATGCCGGGCCCTCTGAAAAGCACATATTTTCCACTCTGTAAATGATATCTTCACTTCATTCACCACAGGGTCTGGCTGTACAATGAAATTCATTACTTTCAGAGAAGATAACTCTGATTAGTGTCTTTTACACCTCTACCTCTTCTGTTCTTAAATGATTCAGTCATTTAATTGACTGACCATGTGATACGGTTATAAAACTTCAAAAATCGTTGTTTTAAAATCTTTAAATTTGTTTTAAAATCGTTGTTTTAACATAGAGACGGTTATAAAACTTCAAAAATCGTTCTTTTAAAAAACCTACAGTGCTACCTAATAACCCGCTGAAACGCTTGACTAAAATGTATTTCTTTATTATTTTTTAAATAAAAATTTCGTTTTAAAAGTTTATTAATATTGGTTTTTTCTAACACACCGGGTTGGTCTAGTGCTAAATTCGTCGATACGAATTAGCTGTTTAACAGCTAATTTTTTGAGACGAATTCTACGTAGTTCAAATCCCAGTAAAGGTAGTGACTTTTTAACAGGCTGACTCCCAAGTCAATTTTGCTTAAAAACCCCATATCTACTTTATGGTTTCTTTGCTGTTTTTAACAAATTTTCTTTCAAGTCTAGAGTATTGTAAAGCTTAAATTTTTTGGTGCTGTATTTTAGGTGAGAGACTGATCAGCTACTCAAGAGAAAAAAAAATTAAATTTACTGTGGAAGGGTGATATGTGTCTCTCTGAAATTTTACTTGTATTTCTATAAAATATTATATGTATTTTATAAATAATTTACTTCGGGTGAATTTTCAATGAAACTGCATAAAAAATATTGATGATGCGTCTCTCTATCAAGCAGTTGTTCGGCGAGTGGTAAACTTGAGTACCAGTTGTCTACATAGAGTCGCCGACCAGAGTCAACTTTTACAATGCAAAAAATATTGTAATAACAAAACCATAAAAAGGAAAAAATGATTTTTCATTAAATAATATTATTAATAATGCAATAATAAACTATAATAATAGTCAATATTATATAATAGTAATAATAAGCTGTTAAATTCACAAACTCATTTTTTACTCAATTGGATCAAGTAAATCACAAGCCATGACAAGGGAAATAATTTTTGAACTCGTTTTTAACTGCTCAGTATATGATTCAATGCAAACGACCATCTAATCCGTTTCACGATTCCATTAAAAACACTATTACATGAGAGACGTCTCAAAAGTTACAGATCTGGTGAAAGACGTATAATTGTCTCATGGGAGTCAACCTGTTAACGGATTTAAATACTAAAAAGTGGTTAATGGTGTACTTTGACAGTTGGGGTTTAATGAACCAAAATCTTTGAGTCTATACAAGACTACACCTTATTTACGCGTCATACATATCATCCTCTTCTAGTTTGGTCATTGGACTGAGTATTGTTTTAAATTTAACCGTTTGCAGCGTGCACATGATTGTTAGGGATTAAATATAAATAAAATCCAACGAATTTATTTACTCGTTCGTAATGATCCTATGAATTATTTACCTTTAGACAAACAATTAGGCTACCAAAAATGATGTTAAATTAGATACAACAACCTCTTCTATTATCATTTCATAGTAGGTAAAATTTATGTATTTTTAAAAAACCTTAAACAAAATAACCGGTAGAATAAAACAAGTTGCTCAAATGAACAAAATAAAACTACTTGTAATTTTATGATTAGATCCGTTTTGTTATTATATCATAATAACTGGTTTATCTCATTAACATAACAGGCAGTTAAAGTGTTTATTTGCACTCGATCTGCTTATTCCCGGGCTACATAAGATTCTACATAAGATGTTTCTTATCACATGGTCACCTAATTATATGACTGAAGCATTTAACAATATATGAGGTTAAGGTGTAAAAAATACCAATCACAGTTATTTCCTTTTAGAGTAATGAAATTCATCATTATACAGCTAGACCCTATGGTGAAAGAAGTGAAGGTTTTATTTTCAGGGTAGAAATTAGACTTTTTTGAAGGATCTGCCATACTGATAAGCATACTTTTCCATTTAGTTAGGAAGACTTGGTAAACCACCTCACTCCTCATTTTACTTATTTAAAGCCTCTAGAGATTCAAACCAGCCTTTCAGCTGATGATTTACATAACAATAACTTAGATTTACTGAAGAGTTTTTATTTTATTTTTAGTACTCTTGTTCAATTGACAAAAATTTACCGCCGTAACACGTTGCTCTGTTTACTTTTAGCAGATTTGCAAGTGGTTCTACCTTCGTGTATAAAATTACAAATTAATGAGTGATTCCTAAAGTAGATGTAATTTCTATGTTTGGAATCGTATTAATAGCGTTGTTTGTTAACGTTGGAACCGTGAATTTATTTTTAAACAATGTTTATAACAAAACGAAAGGTAGGCCTATATCATTAAAGGTGGTAGTGATATTTTGATTCAAGAGTTATAATAAAAGTTAGATGTTTGCCAACAAAACACATTTGGAAAGTTGGTCGTTAGATTGAAGAGATTCTTCTGATAAAATGTTATTATCTTTTATTTCGGTTTCAAATATAAGATAAAGTTTTCTTTTGAAAGATTTGCAAATTTCTTTGTGTTTAAATTTGAATCTCGTGAGAAATTCATGAGTCGTTGCCACCCGTTCGGTTCATCTCTTTACTTGTGAATGAATATTTGACTTCGGTCTGAGCCACAAACTTCATCGAAAGGAATGATCCCAGTGAGACGGTTTAAGATTCGCGCCCATTCTATGTTATTCACAAACAGTAAGGACGGAGAGATGTAGGAGCTTTATGCGAACACAACTCTATCCTTTCTTCACTCGGGTTATCCTTTATTCAGGAAACAGTAATCCAGAGGATTAATGTCATCAGTAGAGGATAGGGTTGGGAAGACGAGGCGACACACCGTCATAATGCTTCTATTACAGTACCGCTTCTCTTCTTACATTATCTTTACCGCTACGCTAAACATCTCTCGTTCTATTCTATTCAGTGCCTTACTCTTGGTTTTCCTTACAACAAAAATTTGTCTGTAGAACAAAAGTTATTTAAACAACAGTCAGGTTGTACTTATCCATTATTAATTACAAGATAACGCGTAACAAACTTTATTCATTAATCCAATTATATCTTATTTGGTCTTTAGTAGTTATACATCTATATTTTTTACAGTAACTCAGTACTGGTAACGCAATATAAGTTGACAATCGTCAGCGAGAGTAAGACTGGACTATGCGGAAGTGCTACTATACGTGCTTTTCTAAATACAGTACATTCATAGCGACAGCTCTAACCATGATATCATGTTGTAGTTTTACTCTTACATTGATTTATTATGTTTACAACTATGTCGTTTTATAAACATCCCCATTGTATTATTTTTTATTGATTCTTAATAATTATCCTAAATAAGAAACATTCATTCTAATAACCCATAATACTAGGCCTAAGCTATAGGGTGATTCAAAAAGAGCGCCGGTTTTTATATATCAAATTAAGAGATTTATTTTATTGAAAAACTGAAAATAAATAAATCAACAAGTTCATCTTACCTTCCGATTTCATGTATGAAAAATGATGTCATGCATGTGTCCTCCTCTACTGCGCTGGCACGCATCAACTCTGTCCATGAAATTGGATATTACTGCACGACAAGTTTCGACTTCCATTTGCCCGATAACCCGTCGAATTTCCTCCTTCAAGTCATTGATGTTTCGGGGTTTATTGGCATACACCAATGACTTCAGATGACCCCAAAGATGAAAGTCACAAGGCGTCAATTTTGTTTGCGGAGGTGTTATCATCCTGCCGTTTTCTCAATACCCAGTCAACAAACTGTCGTCTCTTCTGATAGTCTGCCACTTTCAAATGTTGCGTCAACTGAATTTTATACGGGTGATATTGGAGATCGTACCGAAGAATTCTCCGTACAGAAGAACATCTTAAACCGAATTGTTGAGAACGGCGACGTATTGATTTTGCTGGGCTAACAGCCACACTGTCACGAACCAACGCAATGTTCTGCTCAGTTCGACCACAACGACGACGTCCAGAACTTTTAAGGTCGACTGTTGAACCCGTCTCAAAAAACTTTTTCATGAGCCTGCGAACTGTTGATTCATTCGGTGCTTCATTACGTCCTAGAGTACCGCGAAGTCGCCTGACAGTAGCCGCATAACTCTCTCCACTCTGGTAAAATGTTTTGACGATTAACACTCGTTGTGCAATAGTAAACTTCTCCATGGTTAGACACAGACTGCGAGAGTACTACACTGCGAACAAGAGAAACTACAACTGAATCGTCAATCGGAATGTTCTCCGAAATAGAAATGAGGTCTAACAATGTTGCCAACCGATAAACAAAAATTTACCAGCCGTTTAAAAACCGGCGCTCTTTTTGAATCACCCGTTATATTTAGTATCCTTTTTGGTCATCAGCAGTAAACTGAACTGCTGTATTCTGAAGTTTGTAGTGATAGACTAGTTAGTCCGTTAGTTCCATTGATGCGAGCTTATTATCGTGAGTAATACTAGTTTTACGGTAATTTCAAAATGTTATTGTATTTTTAGGGTTTACATATTTTATTATTTTCAGTTAAGTTATGTTAAATTGCAATTGAATTTTAAACAACTCACTTTCTTTAAATAATTACATTATTCCTTACTTATTTAGTGTGACGGTTCATGAACTGAATTTTATTACTTAAGTGTTTGTGGTGGTTACATTTTGAGTTACACGCTTGATACATGTCTTATGCTTTCGGGTTAGCCGATGTAAGTAGGATAGATAGTATACTGTTTTCCACATGAGAGGGGCAAACGTCAACTTATAGCGCGTTACCAGTAAGTTTTATGATAATGGTTGATTTTCAGACACTATCTTAAAATTAATAATATTTATTCAATATTTAGTATATGATATAATTTAATTTGCCCATAATAGGCAGGTGGAGTGTTAAATTATTCGCAGTTGATCTGATAGTTGTAAGGGTACAAAATATAGTTCTATTTCATATCACATGGTCAGCTAAGTATATAGCTGAAGCACTTAAGGACAGAAGAGGAGAAGTGTAAGTGACACTAATCAAAGTTATCTACTCTCATAGTAATCTTCTTCTTCTGCCTTTCAAGGATTAGGCATCTCTCCCTGTTCCGAACCTCTGAAATCTCCCCATCTTATTCTCGGACGTCCTCGTTCTCTCCTGCCCTCCGGCTTCTAGCCCAGTGTCTGCTTAGATATACTATCCTCCCGCATTCTGTTTACATGGTCTAACCACAGCATTCTGTTGTGGGGTGCCTTGTTGTTTATAGAGAAGATGTTGAGTTCTTTTCTTATCTTGGTATTCTTGTAACGATCTTCTCTACCATACCCATATGTATGTCGAAGAAATTTAATTTCAGATGCTTGCAATCTACTCTCCTCTCGCTTTGATAGCACCTAAGTTTCGCTGCCATAGAGTAGAGTTGGCACTGCTAATGTTTTATAAAATTTCACCCTCGTATTTTTGGTATTGCTATTTTTTATAGTGCGGTGGATAGTTCCGCAAATTTGCTGAAATCGGTGAATCTTATTGTAAGCATCTTTATCCAGTTGGTATGTAATGTTGTAACCTAGATGCTGAAAGTGGGAGAGTTGTTCCAAAATATTATTATCTATAACAATTTTACTTCTAACTGGCTCCTTCCCCCTAAATGCCATTACGTTTATCTTCTTCGTCGAAACTGTCAACTTATATTCTTTGCAGAGTTTTTTCAGTATGAAAAGTGCTCTCTGCAGGTCATCCTCATTCTACTGTAGCACTATCAGGTCATCGGAAAATAATAGGCAGTTTACAACTTTATCTTCTCCTATGAAAATACCAGAGTGTATTTGAGACTTCCACCTTCTGATCACGTTATCCAAATAAACATTAAACAAAGTGGGTGATATACCTCACCCTTGTCTTACTCCTCTATTATTAATTACTTCTTCAGAATTGGAGTTCTCCACTGCTGTTATCCCTCTGGTATCTTTGTACAGGCTTTGAACTGCTTTTATAAGATGGGAAGGATATTCAGAATCTCGCAATATTTCCCATAGTTTTGTTCTATCCACTGTATCGAAAGCCTTTTGAAGATCAAAAAAAGCTAAGTGAGTTTCGAGACTGAATTCTCTTCCTTTCTCAACAATTTGCTTTATGATAAATACATTGTCAGTGCATGATCTCTCCTTCCTGATGCTACGATGTTCTTCGAGTAGCAAGGTCTCTGCAATAATCTGCATCCTACCTTTTATTATCATGTTGTTTACCTTATATGATGTGTTAAGCAAACTGATTCCTCTGTAGTTATCACAAGAGCTTCTCTCTCCTTTCTTAACCCATTCATTCACGTTGGCCATATAACGTGCGTTCGGAAAGTCGCTGTGCACTGGAATTGTGACTATAGATTTATGAAAATATGTATAAAGAAATGACTAAGCATTTTGGAAAAAAATTTATTCAATACCTTAATTACATTGTTAAACCGTGATTACATTGTTTATAGAAGGTGTTCGAAATGACCTCCATTGGCATCAATACAGCATTGCACTCGTTTCATTTTGTTTGCAAACACCTTTCGCAACTGAAGAACAGTGATTACTTGAATGTATGCCGTTATTGCGGCTTTAAGTTCGTCAATCGTGTGTGGTCTGTTCCGATACACAGTTTGTTTCGCCGCACCCCATAAAAAGAAATCAGGGGGAGTCAGATCAGGAGATCTTGCAGGCCACAAATTCTTTGAAATTATTCGTTCACCAAACACGTTGCATAACGTTTTATACAGTTGCGAAAGGTGTTTGCAAACAAAATGAAACGAGTGCAATGCTGTATTGATGCCAATGGAGGTCATTTCGAACACCTTCTATAAACAATGTAATCACGGTTTAACAATGTAATTAAGGTATTGAATAAATTTTTTTCCAAAATGCTTAGTCATTTCTTTATACATATTTTCATAAATCCATAGTCACAATTCCAGTGCACAGCGACTTTCCGAACGCACGGTACATGTACATACGATAAAACTTTACCTGTTCTTATGCGCACTAAACTGCGCACATATCACTTTGCGTTAAATTGGCCACATACATGAACAAATTCTTTAAGAGTCCAGCAAGTGCTGCAATCTATTGGGACTTTTTAAAAGTTTTAATAATAAAAAAATAGTACTTTAAGAATATATAATTATATATATATTTTTTAATTCCTATTACGTGTACGTTGCAATCTGTTCAATTCAGAACAATAAGCAACCCCATGACCCATTGAAATTAGGATGATATGTAAATGAGACTGTGTAGTCTTGTACAGAATCAGGCCGACAATTCCTGAGAGAGTGTGGTTAATTGAATTCCAACCATCAAAGTACACCAGTAACCACTGTCCAGCATTCAAATCCGTATAAAAGTAACTACCTTTACTAGGATTTGAACCAGGAACCTTCGTCTCCGAAAATCAGCTGTTAAACAGCTGATTTTGGTGACGACATTACCTCTAGACCAACCCGATGGGTAAGAATATAATAACTTTTTTTAAAATTCTAAGATAAAAATTCGTGACTGAATGGGTTAAACAGAGATTTCACGGTGGCAACTCGCCAGTCCTCTTGGATTTTTAATTGAGTCTGTAATTGAGTTTTGACTCTCATAGTAATGAATTTCATTATTATATGGCCAAACCCCAGGGTGAGTGAAGTGAAAATGTGAATTGCAGGGTGGAAAATATATTATTTTTTAGAGGGCCCGGTATGCTGATAAGCATACTTTTCCACTTTGTGAGGAAGATATTGTAAACCACCTCACTCTTCAATTTTACATAGTAAATTCCCTATAGAGTTTCAAACCAGCCTTTCAGCTGATGACTTAAACAACAACATGTGGTCTTAATAAATACCAAAATCAATTCGAAAAATTAAATACTGAAACCAGAGTACAGTAATCCTAATGAATTTTTGTTAGTAATCGACCAACGCTTGTAAAATTAATGGGTCGTTTTAATTATAAACAAAAGCTGTCAATAATAAACGCCATGCTCTATAAACACAATAAGTTTATACTCGTATAATTCAGAAATATGAATCTCATTATTTACACTCAATCTGTTTGTTGCAGAGCTAAAATAAATAGTTCTGTTTCTTATCACATGGTCAGCCAGTTGAATGACTGAATCATTTAAGAACAGAAGAGGTAGAGGTGTAAAAGACATTAATCAGAGTTATCTTCTCTGAAAGTAATGAATTTCATTATACAGCAAGACCCTGTGGTGAATGAAGTGAAGGTGTCATTTGCAGAGTGGAAAATATATGCTTTTCAGAGGGCCCGGCATGCTGATAAGCGTACTTTTCCACTCAGTGAGGAAGGCCATGGTAAACCACCTCACTCCTCGTTCTACTTAGTAAAACCTCTACAGGTTCAAACCAGCCTTTTGGCTGATGACCTAAACAACAACAACAACGAATCTCATTATATCATAAACTTTATGCATTAAGTCGGTGTAAAATTTAACGTTAAACTTTTGTTTTCGTACCACTTGGAACAAGAAAATCATTCTTTGCGTGAGAAAAGTACCAGTGAACGTATGCTTATTACGTACTAAGACATAATGATACAGCTTTACTCTTATCATTCACTTCATGTACGCCACATTACTAACTATAAGCCACTTCTACAGTTGGTAAAGCAGTTAAATAAAGTCACTTACATGTCATTAAATCACTTATCTTGCTTTTCATTGTTATAAACTGCTAAAGCATGTAATCAATGCTTTCATAAGTATATCTTTCATTATCATTATTTAATGCTTAAAAATTTATGATATTTCAGTACCGTATTAAAATTTATCATTTTAAAATTAAATAACATTTCATTTTTACACAAATTTATAATAGACTATACGCCCTTTGTACACGGTGTTTCAAAAAGGACGCAACTTGTTTATATGAAGTACAAAAATATTAGTTTACTGAAATCTTTATTATAAATTCATGTAACGATATTCAAATTATTTTCCCACAACAGGCAGATGGAGTTTTACATTATTTGCACTCAACCTTCTAGTTCCAGAGATACAAAAGTAGTTCTGTTTCTTATCACATGGTCAGCCAATTATATGACTGAGGCATTACAATAAAAGAGGTAAAGGTGTAAAATTGTCTGGTCATAGTTATTTTTTCTGGGAGTAATGAATTTCATTATACAGCCAGACCCTGTGGTTAATGAAGTGACGTTGTCATTTTGAGGGTGGAAAGTAGATGCTTTTCAGAAAACCTGGCATGCAGTTAAGCGTACATTTCAATCAGTAAGGAAGGTATGGTAAACCACCTCAATCCTCGTTTCACTTAGTAAAGCCTCTAGAGTTACAAACCAGCCTTAAGGCTGATGACCAAAACAAAAACAGTATTCAAATTACAATAAAACTGATCATTAATTACCTTTATATTTATTTGGACGTTGACCCTTTTTATTCAGATAGGCTACAGCTAGAATACATATTTTAGTCTGGAGTTTACAATTACCTTAATCCTTATTCAGTGGATAGCTAATATATTTTGTTAGATGACAAGTGTATAAGTACTCAACAGTTTGTGTAATAGTGAATATCAATGTACGTGCACACTGTTACACAATAAAATTAAATAAAAGCTGACTGTGCGTGGAAGGAAGTAAACTATTTTGAAACATAATTATTAGGTTAGTGGGAAATTTTCAATAAATTTGTGAATGTTGGGGTACCACTCAATTCCGTTTTTTTTTAAAGGAACCCGTTTAAAGGCCGTATTTCATTTAAAAATAGAGTCATAACCGCGTTTGAAAACTTGATTGGTAAAGGTAGGTGTATTGTTCAATCTTACTTTTGTAGCAAAACCGGTTGAATTAAATATGACCCGTAAAAGGGAATAAACCCTCCGAAATTCGTAGAATAGCCTATTTTCAGACATTCTTCACAATGAATCTAAAGTGTTCTAATATAATATATTCATTTTTATAATTTTTTCTACATGCCCGTGTTCACAAAATTCCGTGTTTTCATAAAATTTTCATAGAAATAACTATAGGAATGGATCAATGACTTCAGCAAAAAAAAAAGTTTTTTCCGCCTTCATTTCACTACAAAATCCATATTCATTTGACTCTTACAATACGCTTGAATAGCCGTATAGCGTGGTAAGCGAAGGCGTTTGATACATCAAATTTTTCGCTAAATTTTTTTTTTGTAGACTAAAAACAATATAAATGAAAAATATTTATTGCCAAATTTTGATAAAAATACGCGACTTTGGATAAAATTCAACGAATTTTTCGTACTGGCGTAAAATACGTATTTTCATGTTTATTTTTTAAAACGTTTTTGAAAATGTTTAAACGTCTCATAAAAATTTCAAATTTTTTGGATAAAAGATGGATAAAAAAAGTCAAGTCTATCGGCGCGATCTCGGAATTAGTGTTCGAAGAGTTAATATTCTCAAACCTATCAGTCGCACAAGGGTTTAAATACACAAATTACATAGTGAATAAAACTAAAAAAAAACTGTCATATCACACTGAATAATTCATAATATACTATTTTAGCTACATTTTGCAATCTTATCAATTTAAGAACAATATGCAACCCTATGGCCCAGTGAGATGTCGGTGAATTATGTATTACGTATTAATGATGTGTAGTCTTTTATATACTCACTGAGTTGGGTTAATTAAACCCAACCATCAAAGTACACTAGTAACCACTGTCTAACATTAAAATTAAAATATGTATAAAATTAACTACCTTTACAAGGATTTTAACAACAAAATCTTCGTATTCGAAAAACAGCTGTAAAACAGTTGACTGTCAACGATAACTTTACCGCTAGACCAACCCAGTGGGACTCATATATATGAAACCATATTTATTATAAATTTATACAACAATATTCAGATTACTTGCCCATAACAGGCAGGTGGAGTGTTAAATTAATTGCTCTCTATCTCCTAGTTCCAGGGCTACAAAAAACACCAAATACCAAAATCAAAACGACAGATGCAAAATCAAAATAATCGAAATATAAATTATTATATAATATGAGTTCAGTTGTACGTCCAAAATGTCAAATATCCAAATGACTAATTGTCTGCGGTTGCAATCAGAAACATAATAATTTTTTAATGAACTCATTTATCGGTTCGATGATCAGTAGAGGTGTAAAATAAACCTTAATATTATAATTTTAATAATTCCTAATATGTGTGCGTTGCAATCTGTTCAATTCAGAACAATAAGCAACCCCATAACCCAATGAGATGAGGATGATGTATATGACGTGTAAATGAGGTGTAGTCTTGTACACACCCAGGCCGACCATTCCTGAGAGAGTATGGTTAATTAAACCCCAACCATCAAAGTACACCGGTAACCACTGTCTAGTATTCAAATCCGTATAAAAGTAACTACCTTTACTAGGACTTGAACCAGGAACCCTCGTCTCTGAAAATCAGCTGTTAAACAGCTGATTTTGGCAACGACTGTACCTCTAGACCAACCCGGTGGGTTCTATTATAATTTAACTGACTATAATTTATAGCCACAGTTATTTCCTCTGAGAGTAATGAATTTCATTAAACACCTAGACGCTGGGGTGAATGAAGTGAAGATGTCATTTGCAGGATGGAAAATAGATGCTTTTGAATAGGCCCGGCATGCTAATAAGCATGTACTTTTCCACTCTGTGAGGAAGGCATGGTAGACCATGATTCCTTCTGAGATAACCATGAAAATGGATCATTAGTATTAATTTCTGCCCATAACAGACAGGTGGAGTGTCAAATTTTTTACACTCAATCTGTTAGTTGCAGGGCTAAAATAAATAGTTCTGTTTCTTGTCACATGGTCAGCCAATTAAATGACTGAATCATTTAAGAACAGAAGAGGTAGAGGTGTAAAAGACACTAATCAGAGTTATTTCCTCTGAAAGTAATGAATTTCATTATACAGCCAGACCCTGTGGTGAATGAAGTGAAGGTGTTATTTGCAGAGTGGAAGATATGTGCTTTTCAGAGGGCCCGGCATGCTGATAAGCGTACTTTTCCACTCAGTGAGGAAGGCAATGGTAAACCACCTCACTCCTCGTTTTACTTAGTAAAACCTCTAAAGGTTCAAACCAGCTTTTTGGCTGATGACCTAAACAACAACAACAGTATTAATTTAACATAAGGTGCTTACAGGATTAATATAGTAATTTTATTAATCGAAAAATTTTGAAATTAAAAATGCATAAGGAAAAGTTTTTTATTAATTTAGTTTATTACTGTGTGCTTTATACGA
The DNA here is from genome assembly GCA_035578175.1 of Catonia carolina. Lineage (NCBI taxonomy): Eukaryota > Metazoa > Arthropoda > Insecta > Hemiptera > Achilidae > Catonia > Catonia carolina. The sequence goes on from JAQMRL010000013.1 coordinate 6,301,896, forward strand.
TCAAGTGTATTTGAATAAACTGTCTAATTAATGGCTGTTAATAAACAAACAGAGGAGGAAATTCAAAATGAAAAACGGTTTTGAACGGAGGAGCTTCTTCCTTCAATGTTTATAAGTAAAGAGGTACAGAGGTAAAGAGGGAGCATTCCACTTAGCCTTAAAGCACGCCTATAGCTTACTCTTTTTCCAAAGGAAAAGAATGTTATTAGTAAAAGTCTCCATTCCAGTACTTTTCACTTAAATCACAAACTTTTAACTTTTCTAACTCTTTTCTTGTGTGTTAGTGTTTTTTTTTGCAGTTTACTGGAAGCTAGAAGGAAGCCCATGACGGGTGATGTTTATAATGGAGTGAGGAGTATAAAATTTAGCGACTTTTCCCCAGTTTTCGTTTAGAATAATATATAAGAATGAAGTGTGTAATGCACAATATTTATGTGCGCCTAACTGCCTTCACTACAAGTCCGTCTAACCACATATTATTTATAGCTGCTAACTCCTCTCTTTCCTCGGCGGTTAACAATACTCCTAATGAATCCCTCGTGCTCCACCACCTCCTCCTCCTCCTCACAATCCATCTCTTCATCTTTCCTCTTTTGCTTTTCTTTTTTACAAGCTGATTCGCTTAACTTTTCTACTAACAGAAAATTATCACTATATAAATATATTAAACTGTTTAAGGAAAAACTTTACAGACTGTTCTCAATCTAGCAAATTCAATCTAGCAAATAATTTTCACTACATAACTGACAAACGTTTCATACTTTAGTACAGATACACACTGTCCATAACAGACAGGTGGAGTGTTAACCCCTTAAAAGTTGATTTTTAACCCAAAGTAATGTTATTTTGCTTAATTTTTTCTCTCTGAATAATTATTTTTATTATTTACTTATTTTTTATTATGACATTTTTATAGGTATATTTATATGCTGTTGATTAGGTCATCAGCCGAAAGGCTAGTTTGAACCGGTAGAAGTTTTACTAAATAAACAAGGAGTGAGGTGGTTTACCTTTGCCTTCCTCACTGAGTGGAAAAGTACGCTTATCAGCATGCCGGGCCCTCTGAAAAGCACATATTTTCTACTCCGCAAATGACACCTTCACTTCATTCACCACAGGGTCTGGCTGTATAATAAAATTCATTACTTTCAGAGGAGATAACTCTAATTAGTGTCTTTTACACCTCTACCTCTTCTGTTCTTAAATGATTCAGTCATTTAATTGGCTGACCATGTGATAAAAAACAGAACAATTTATTTTAGCCCTGGAACAAACAGATTGAATGTAACTTGCACTCCACCTGTCTGTTATGGGCAGGTATATTTATATAGCAGTTAAAAAACTATTATTATAACTATTATAACCCTAATAAAACAAACAAATGAAACTAATATATATAATAAAACTAATACGAGCACATGGAAAGCAAAGAACAACATTAGTTACATTACACGGCTGTAATAACAACAACTAGTTGCCTAGCAACTGTCACTTACCATAGAAAGATTAACTAATTTGTCCAATGGATGGAAACAGTACTACAAAAGAAAGGTACGCATTACCGGTTGTTGGGGAAGAAATATTACATTCTAAAGCAAAAATAAGTTCGTGCTTTGACAGAAACGTAATATTACGTCACTGGCACTTTTCATGTACAATGATTCCGACGTAATATTTCGTCAAAAACCTTTAAGAGGTTAAATTATCTGCACTTGATCTGGTAATTCCAGTGATAAAACAATAGTTCTGTTTCTTATCACATGATCAGCCAATTATATGACTGAAATATTTAAGTACAGAACAAGTAGAAGTGTAAAAGACACTAGTCAAAATTATCTCCTCTGAGAGTAATGAATTTCATTATACGTACAGCCAGACTCTATGGTAAATAAATTACAGGTGTTAGTTAAAGGGTGGCAATAGATGCTTTATGGATAGCCTGGTACACTGATAAGCATTCTTTTTCGCTCAAAAATAAACCACCTCAGTCCATGTTTTACTAAGTAAAGCCTTAAGAGATTCAAACTAGCCTTTCGGCTGATGACCTAAGACCTAAACAACTAATTCTTCTTCTTAAGGTGCCCCATCCCTAAGGACATTGGCGATCATTATGGCCCACTTCACTCTATCTGCTGCTGTCCTGAAAAGCTCTATTGATGTTTTTTCACACCATTGTCGTAAATTTTTTAACCAGGATGTGCGTCATCTTCCCGATCCCCTTTTGCCCTCCACCTTCCCTTGTATGACCAGCCGCATCAATTCATACTTTTCGTTCCTTAGAATGTGACCGAAATATCCCATTTTCCTTTTCTTTATGGTGTTGAGCAGTTCCTTATCCTTCTTCATTCTTCTTAGCACTTCCATATTTGTTATGTGCTCTGTCCAGGATATTCTCCACATTCTTCGGTAAAACCACATTTCAAAGCTACTGAGTCTTTTCTCCATCGTCTCTGTGATTGTCCAGGCTTCAACTCCATACAATAGGACAGAAAATACATAGCATCTAAGTACTCTTGTTCTAATATCTATGCTCAGTTTTCCGTTACATAGTATTGCCTTCATCTTATTGAAAGTATTTCTGGCTATCTCAATGCGTCGTTTTATTTCCCTACTACGATCCCATTCTTCACGAACAACTAATAGGCTACCTATATTTGCATACTATTATATCTACACCATGTGTTCACCTTAAAACGTAATAGTAAACCGGTCATCGTAAGGTATAAAAGAAGTTGTAATCATTTGGTTTAAAAAACTAGAAAAAAAAAGTTTATGGCAATGGTGAAACAATGGTTTGATTTGAAACAACTTGGTGACCTCATTTACTTGTCCGATGATGAGATTATCCAACACCTATAAATGTATCATTTCGATTTTATTTTTTAATTTTTATTTTTCATATATAGGTACAAATATTAGGCCTGGTAGGAAAATATTTTATGTTGTTTAGGTCATTAGCCGAAAGGCTGGTTTGAACCTCTAGAGGCTTTAATAAGTAAAATGAGGAGCGAGGTGGTTTACAATTGCCTTCACTGAGTAAACAATATTCTTCAGCACGGGAAGCCCTCTGAAAATCATCTATTTTCCACTCTGCAGGGTGAAAAACAGAAGGTTTTAATTTTACAAATAATTTAACACGCCACCAGTTTGTTATTGGCGTAGATAAACTATTAGAAAATTGAAATAGACAAAATGGAAGAAACAGGAAACGTGTAAAATGCACGGATTATCTAAAAGAAGGGTTATTCTTTAAACTTCATGTAAGTTATAGTACAGTAAAAATCGTTTACCTGTCTCTCGTTTATTCGGATTAGATTTTTAGACATTTTTTTAAAAATTTAATGTTCACATAGATAATAATGTTTACTTTCTCTTGCTTATATGAATATATAGGAAGGAAAGGAAAGTATTGTTTTCATGTCGATTTTTCGAAATCAAGTTTTCACCGGATCTATACGTTTTCAGACCCCCTGAACCCAAAAAGCATGTTTTTAGCGATTGGTGTGTGTGTGTGTGTGTGTGTGTGTGTGTGTACAAAATATCTCAAGAACGGAACATCGCACGAACTTAAAAACTTGAAACTTAAGTTACATACCACTACCGGACCCGACACGAACATTTTCATCAAAATCGGTCAACCGTAAGTAGTAGTTTATTCGTATAATTTTTCACTTTTTTGCGATTTTCTCAAAAACTGGTCTTACGAATTTTTTAAAAATCGCCTGGTTTACTCAATTTTTTTTTCTCTACATGATAGGGTAGGCGCCATGTTTGCTGAAATTCTTGGTGAGGGTGTTTTTACGTAAAAAAAGTGCTTTTTTTAAGATTACGGCTTAAATATGTATTATAGCGCAAAAATTTATATAACAGAAAATGTAGAGAATTTAAAATTCTACAACTTTTATTCGAAACATGTTTTTGTATAACGCTTAGTTTAGCGGTAATTAGCGATTTTCTATTTTTTTCTCACGAAAACGCGTGAAAAATCGAATTTTTTAAGATTTCGGCCTTAGTATTCATTTTATGACAAAAGTGTATATAATGAAGTTTATAGAAAATTAAAAGATCTACAACTTTCATTTATAGCTTTTTTCTCTAGAGAGCCTAGTTTAGAGAGAAAGAGTGATTTTCTGTATTTTTAACCCAAACTGAGGTTGAATTTCATTTTGCGTCTTCCAGTCATTATTAAAATAAGGTTATATTTTTAGAGGTAAGTTTGTTTGTTTATTTCTTATGTTTTATTACTAATGTTTGGATAATTGTTAATTATTAGCATTGGCAAGAGAAAGTTGTGTGAGTGTTTCACACCAGATTTTTAAGTATGATAACAAGAACGTAGTAACTATAAGTACGCCAAACATTCGATTTTTATTTTGATTAAATTTACAGTTCCTGCATAGATTGTACAATAAATTATGCTAATAAAATGTCGTTTGTCGAGTTTAAGAAAGCTTTACAAGAGTGTCAATCCAGCTGAACTGTTATTGATAAAGCGTTTGCGTGACCGTGCTTCAATCAAACGCCACTCGTGTTTGAAATAGAAGGCACTGGATATTGGTCAACTGTCTTCTTTTTAATGTCTTTTAAATAATTAATTATTTGTAATTTTGTTAAAAAACTTAGTTTTTTGTCATGAAAACGGTAAGTTTAATATATATTAAAAAAATTAAATGTTTAAAATATTAAATAATTAAAAATGTTTAATAAAATAATAAAAAATTATCTATTCCTAATAATTATTAGTAAGTTAATACTGAAGAATCACGTGAATAAATAAACTGAGATCTAATTCTTAATACAGTGGTTTAAAATTTAATTTTTGTTTAATGTTTTTATTGTAATCTATGATAAAAAAATTCTGAAGTATTTAAGATTTTGTCAGCTCATACTACAACTTTATTTTTGACCTTGCATTTTACCAGCAAAGTACTCCACTGAAATTTGTGTTTAAAGTTGAGTGAACTTTTACGATGTTATTTCTGATGATATTTTTGTTTTGAAAATGGTTTGATTTATAATTTATTATAATCTGGAATAAGACAATATTGAAATGGACTTTACTTAAATTAAGTATAATATCCTCAATACTATGAAATATTGTAAGTAGAAGGAAAAATAATGTTGTAAATTACTTAATTCTCTTATTCATGTATTCACATGTAGGCTATTTGTGTTAAGTTCAATATTACAACTTTTATTATTATTGTTATTTAGTTCATAATATTAAATTGTGTATTTTTATTTTTAATAAGACGGAAAAAATTTATTTTTAATTTTTTCAAGTAGTTAAGTCGGCTTATTTAAGGGTTTGTTTTGCTTATTATCAGGATTTTAAATTTTTTGGATCGCCTCTCGTCCCAGTTAGTCCGTATAAACGAGATTACACTGTATTTATTTTTGTATTTTACATACCTTTGTATATAGGCAAACACAGAAAATTTTTAAAGTCACGTTAAAAAAGTCAGGTAACACAGATATTAAGTTAAGATTGCTAATGAATAAATTAAACTTTTCTGATTCCCCGTGGAGTTCGAATTAACTAGAATATTTATTACGAGTGATAAGTTATTAATTAACTATTAATTAGGTGTAATTTTAATAAGTTGATGAAATTAACAGTAATTGTTTTTCTTAATAAATAATAAATATATCAACACGTGTTTGTTTATTATTATGACACATTATAAAATACTTAAGAAGTTTTGTAATTAAAGTTTTGTAACTTAAATAAGATGAAATAGAATAGGCTCTTACCCGAAATAAATTATGGCGTAATAACTGTTGTAATTAACGCCATTAATACATTACGCAATTTATGTCACTTACACTTAATACGTCATAAATAATGCGGTGTGAGTTATAATGTTGGTACCATTATTCTATAGTCTCATAGAAATATAAAACCAAATTCTTCATAGAGTGGTTTTATAATGTTTCATGTAATGGAGAAAATTTAATATTAAATTATATCTTTCAGTATTATAATAATACCTTTATTATTAGTTAAGACCTAGTTGTTAAAATCGTATTAAAAGCTAGATATTAGTGACTTTTTTGATGTTTTTGCTTAAATCTTCAGCCAAAATTTGGTTTAAACATCTACAGACTAAGTAAAGAAAAAAGTGAGGTAGTTTAACATGGCCTTCTTTGCTGAGTGAAAAAATATGCTTATCAGCATGCCAGGTCTTTCGAAAAGTATTGTGACAATAATACTTCCTCCGAAGAGTATTAGTTTTTAAACAACAATTTGAATGTCTACTAAAAGTAATTTTGAGTTTCTGATGAAATTATAATAATATTATTTAATTTGAAGATTTTTTTATCTTGGTTTTACGTCTGATTGTTTTGCAATTTCTTCTAATGCAGACGGTGGAGAATAATGATATAATGAAAATGATTAATGAAAAATGCCAGACCTGACCAGGAATCGAACCCTGTACCCTGGTGTAGAAGCCAGTTGCGCTAACCACTACGCCAACGGGCCGGCCAAATTAATTTGAAGAGATAACTTTTGTGAAAACATAACAACAAAGTGAAACTGAAGTAGTGGAAAAAGGAGTGAAAGTATCAGAACTGTGTAGAGTATGGAGTAATAATGAACGGCGGCCTTTAGAAAGAACAAAAGACTTAAATTGTGATTGTGATCTTTTACTAAGTTTACGCTCGGGTAGCGCCAGCTAGTTGCGCAACTGGCGCAGAAGGCGGCCGGCCCAGCGCTTCTCTCTCTTCCACTCTTTCTACTGCCCTTGGTTCTTCTACTTTTCCAATATTTAATTGCATTCTCGCCCCTTCATGCGAATACGAACAACAAAACACCTTTCTTCTCTCTTCCTTTATCTGTTCTATCTCCCTTTTATCTTCCAATCTATCCTCTAAGCGTTTTTATCATTGGATCTCCTGCAATTCTGTGTGATTCACACCTATCTTTAATAGGGTAAAAAATTTCTAGTAGCTAAACAACTTCGATTCCATCTTCTTATAAGCCAATGAAGGTAAAAACGAATAATAATTACTTCCAATGTGTAATAGTATGTGTAATAGTATACCTCTTCTGTTCTGTCACTAAAAAGTGTGCTATAGTAGATTACATCTATACACGAAAACAAAAAAACGAAATAAAATATGAAATTATGCAAATAAAAATAATTTATTTACAACAAGAAAAACTGACACTTGAATCGTAGACGAACTCACAAAAATTATTGAATTCATGGTGTATCCATTATTTCTATAGCTACTCTCTCTCTCTCTCTCTCTCTCTCTCTCTCTATCTATCTATCTATCTATCTATCTATCTATCTATTTATCTATCTATCTCTCTCTCACTCTCTCTTTCTACTTCCATTAGGTGGATGGTTATTACAGAACAGAAAAGGCGGTCGTTGCTATCCGTGAATACACCCCAAAGGGTTAAATATTATTGATGTTACATTAACTTTATTAAAATATTTTGTGCCCTTACAAGGCAGGTGGAGTGTTAAATTATTTGTACATGATTTGCTGGTTTAAGGGCTTCAAAAACAGTCGTGTTTCTCAACGCATGGGGTAGGTCAATTATTATGACAAAAAAATATTTATTCATCATTTAAGATCAGAATTGTAGAGGTGTAAAAGACACTAGTTGTCTTCTCTGAGAGTCATGATTTTCATTACCTATACAGCTTTAGCTGTATAAAGAAATTCATAGGAAGTTACACACAGGGTTTACCCTGTGGTGTATAAAGTGAAGGTGTCATTGCAGGGTGGAAAGTAAATGCTTTTCACGAGGCCTGGCAAGGTGATACGTATACTTTTCCAGCCAGTGAGTAAGGCTAACGTAAACCACCTTACTCCTTGCTTTAATTAGTAAAGCCTCTAGACTCTAGAGGTTCAAAGTAAAGCCTCTAGACTCTAGAGGTTCAAACTAGATTGCCACCTGATGATCTCAACACATAAATACCTCTACTTCGTTTTGAACGACATAAGGAGAGGTGGTTGTAAGTTGTAAACCGCATGCCAGAGGATTGGTATCTCTTACTGGGCTTAAAACACCATTTGCAAGGAGTATGGTCGTTCTCATTGGGTAGACCACGAAGAAGAAGGATAAGAAATAAGAGAAAAAAGAAGAAGATTTATTACTACATCGATAAATATTAAAATTGTCCATAACAGGTTGTTGGATTGTTAAATATTTGCACTCAATCTGCTAGTTCCAGGGCTACAAAACATACTTCTGTTTCTAATCAAATGGTGAGCCATTATATGACTAAAGCATTTAAGAACAGAGATAGAGGTGTAAAAAGCACTAGTCAGAGTCATCTCCTTTGACAGTAATGAATTTCATTACACAGCCAGACTTTGTCGAAATGAAGTGAAGGTGTCATTTGCAGGGTGGAAAGTAGATGCTTTACAGAAGGCCTGGCAGGCTGAAAACATACTTTTTCACTCCGTGAGGAAGGCAATTGTAAACATCCTCACTCCTCGTTTTAATTAGTAAATTAGTATAGCCTCTAGAGAGGTTCAAACCAGTATTTCGCCTGATTACCTAAACAACAACAAATATTAAAAGAAGTCGCCTCCACAGCGCAGTGGTAGCCCGCTAGCCTACAACGAAGGTTCGATTCCCGACTAGGGTCCGGAAAATTCATAAGTTTAAACCCGTGGTTACAAAACCCGCTGTAGTCGCTAATATACGAGGTGGAGATGTGACTTTAAATAAACTAAGAACAAATGAATATATATTAAATGAATAATTAATTTTCTGGTGGTCAAAAATTCATTGAAGGTACATGACCTTCTTTTATTAACTGTTAAAATTTAATTAAGCAAAGTTAATACAATTAAAATACAGTACAAACGAGTACATACCTATTCATTACCTAGCATTCATTTGTTGACAAGAACTTAGATGAAAATGGCGAGCTGTTGTCGTCAGAGAACTGTGTAGCTATTTCAGTTCACTTGATAATGACACGACCAAAATACAAGTTCTACCTCTTACCGACCAAAGAGAAAGGCTAACTTCAAAGGCAACCCTCAACTTGTGTACATCCAACTCTCTCTAAATTTTGTTTCAACCCAAATAACTTTAGAGAAATTTTGTTAGTTCCAAAAGGAAGTTGAAGAGAAATATAAAAAAATGAGTACGTATAAAAGTTGACAACAAATACTTGAGTGAATTCTAAGAAATTTATTTCATAATTAATAAACTTTATTTCGGTTTACAAACACGGTTTATTTGTTAATAATATTTTAAGTTAAATATAAACTTAATACAGGAAAGTATTTCATAGGCTTCTTTAATGAACATGTAGCCTACGTTTACTTAAACTTTACATAACTTTATATTATTATTTACTTTTACTAAGTTTTGTTTAAATAAATGTAACCTAGTTGTATAATTGTAAATTCAAACGAGGTTATGTTTATTTTGTAAAGGAGAAAAATAAAAGAAAAGACATTTATTTGAAAGTTTTCAACTCATTTATGTTAAAAAATTTAAACACAGCTTCACATGAGTAAAATTATATTTTATTAATAAAAATCTGGTATAAAACACGACTCACACGACTTTTTCTTGCCATTGTAAAATACTAAAATTATAACCTATGTTTAATCATTAGTAAAAAATGTAAAATGGAAAATATAATCTAATTTTAATCTTGAGTGAATGACGCTTAATGAAAATGAACTTATGTACAACTTAAAATTATACGATAAATCACTGATTGACGCTAATCTAAGCTCTGTAGAAAAAAATACTTGATTTTTTTAGCATTGAGATTATTTACAATCACTTTTTTTTGTAATCCCTAATTTGTGTACGTTGCAATCTGTTCAATTCAGAACAATAAGCAACCTCATGACCCAATGAGATGAGGATGATGTGTATGACGTGTAAATGAGGTGTAGTCTTGTACAGACTCAGGTCGACTATTCCTGAGAGAGTATGGTTAATTGAACCCCCTCCATCAAAGTACACCGGTAACCACTGTCTAGCATTCAAATCCGTATTAAAGTAACTAACCTTAACTAGGATTTGAACCAGGAACCTTCGTCTCCGAAAATCAGCTGTTTAACAGCTGATTTTGGCGACGACTTTACCTCTAGACCAACCCGGTGGGTTGACAATCACTTTTAAAACAAAAACTATAAAGAAATAGCATGAACAGGTTCATATGACTAAGACAATCCCCAATGGTATTGCTTCGGAAACGAAGGAAATTAAGTATAATTTTTGAAAACATTAACTAGATAAAAGATGAATAACAGTAATAGAAAAGGTAACAAAATTAATAACAGTGATAGTAGAATGCGTAGAGGAAGAAGATGATGGTAATAGAGATGATGTTGATGTTGACATGGACTTCAAAATTACTATTTAAAATGTAGGTTAGTCGGTAAATCTAAATGGAAGGTCAAGCAATTTTATTCGTTTAGATTATGTTAGTATCAAACTTGAACTTTACTAACTAATATGAAAATAGTTATTGCAATATCTATCCAGTAAAACTTGTGTTTGACTAGACTAAAATTTATAGATGATAATAATGAAGTCAATACAGTACACGTATGAATCTTCGTAAGTTCGACTTGTAATAGCTACACGTAGATTGTTGTGATCCGGTAGACTGATCAAAGACTGTACCAACGACAACATAAAGTACAAATTCACTCACTCACTATACTAGAAATTTAAAGTTTCCCTTGGATTATAGATACATTACTTTGAGAAAGGATTACGCAAATGGTAGACCTACTATGTGAACAAAATTGGTACGTTCTCTTCCACATTGTAGCTCACAACTTTCAGTCAACCTTTATTACATCAAAACAAACGTTCTTAAAACAAATTTATAGAATCTAATTCTATTAGTTCTAACACTGCAGTCAACCGAATCTTTCAAAATTCGTTCCTCATTACACACAAGTAAATCAATATAAGTTTGGATTTACTTCTATATTATCATAAAGATTCTAAATTATCAACCATGTTCGTTATCAATTAGACAGACTCGTATACCCTTTGGAAATTTGAAAACGATAATGACGGGTAATAAAAAATCTTTTAGTTATTTTCAATTTTAGATTAAGTAACTAGAATTGGTCAAAAAGACCTAAGACCATATTAAGAAAGAAAAAATCTTATCTTCTAAAGTAAAAAAATTTGAAAGCTAATTTTTCCTCGGATAAAGTCAATTTGAGACCACGTGAGGTGACTACGTTAAACGTTTCTGGAAGCTCTTTTTGCAGCCCATATTCTTAGCAATCGCCCATTGTATGTAGGCCGATCTTCTTTCTTCTGTCAATTCAGTCTTCTGTTTTACATTTAAAATTGTAGAAACAATGGAAGTTATGGTAATTCTGAATTACGGTAACTTTTAAAACTAAGGTAAACCTCTCAACTAGTATATATGGGAAAACCCCCATTATTAAAAGAAATTACAATAGATATTTAGACAATAAGGTGTAAATATAGCCAACTGTCAATCATCTGATAAGGGGTGCTATTTACTCGTATTAAGCGGATGTATTTTCCCTACCAACTTACAGCCAACCACTAGGGTGGTTTTCCTTCCTAATTGGCCCTCCGGGTTGGTTTAACGGGATTGGTAGGAGTGGGAAGCTAGTCGAACAGACGTTTCCTGATTTCGGATATCAGAGACCGAAATCAGTTCCATTTGGAATCCAGCTAGGAACAGTTGTGAAAGAAGCAGAAGAGAAAAATTATTTGAAGAGGTGACAATGAGAACTAGGAGAAGAAGAATAACAAGTAGAGATATTTAGTATGAGGTAAATTCATTTCGTTTATAATAAGGAAATTTTAAACTTTGTTTTCTATCAAAGTTGCGAAAGAAAATGGTTGGCTAGGTTGTCTATATTATTTAAAATAAGTTAGGGTAATTTAAAAATAATTTTGTCTGTAATTGATGCATTAAAATAATGTTTTAGTTTAATGCAAAGAAACAGAGTTTTATTTATTTAATTCTCTCATGCTTTACTGCTAGAGCTGACGCTCAATAGAATTTTTTATTATCTTTTTAAATCCATATTAAAGGATTAGCCAACGAGTCAAGATTGTAGGTGGTGCACCCTTGAAGTCCGGTAATTAGTTGTCTAAATTTGTTTCGGTTCATTAAGTTTTCTTAGTTTGTTTCGGGTTTCTCAATAACCTTTCTGACTTCTTCAAAAATATTTATCCAACACCTTAATCTATTTTATAATGTATATAATAAAGTGCTGCCCATAACAGACAGGTGGAGTGTCAAATTATTTACACTCAATCTGTTCGTTGCAGGGCTAAAATAAATAGTTCTGTTTCTTATCACATGGTCAGTCAATTAAATGACTGAATCATTTAAGAACAGAAGAGGTAGAGGTGTAAAAGACACTAATCAGAGTTATTTTCTCTGAAAGTAATGAATTTCATTGTACAGCCAGACCCTGTGGTGAATGAAGTGAAGGTGTCATTTACAGAGTGAAAAATATGTGCTTTTCAGAGAGCCCGGCATGATGATAAGCGTACTTTTCCACTCAGTGAGGAAGGCAATTGTAAACCACCTCACTCCTCGTTTTACTTAGTAAAACCTCTAAAGGTTCAAACCAGCCTTTCGGCTGTTGACCTAAACAACAACATAATAAAGTGATAAAAAATTTATAACTTTCAATTGAAGATGTTTTTCTACGGCGAGTAGCTTAGTGCTTATTACAGGATTTTCGCATTAATTTAGCGGCATTCACACATAATTAATAATCTGGTGTGAAACACTCACACAACTTTCTCTTGCCAATGCAAATGATTAATAATAAACCTAACATTATTAATAAAATATTAGAAATAAACAAAAACTAACCTCAACAACATAACCTTATTTTAATCATGAGTGAATGACGCAAAATGACAATCGAACTCAGTTTGGCTTAAAAATACGGAAAATCACGCTTTCACGCTAAACTAGGCTCTGTAGAGAAAAATGCTCTAAATAAAAGTTGTAGATCTTTTAATTTTCTATAACTTTTATTATATACACTTTTGTCGTAAAATGCATACTAAGACCGAAATGTTAAAAAAATCGATTTTTCTCACGTTTTCGTGAGAAAAAAAACAGAAAATCGCAAATTACCGCTAAACTAAGCGTTATACAAAAAATGTTTGAAACAGAAGTTGTAGGTTTTTAAATTCTCTACAACTTTTATTACATAAGTTTTTGCGCTAAAATTTATATTAAAGCCGTAATCTTAAAAAAACAACGTTTTTACGTGAAAACAGCCTCACCGAGAATTTCAGCAAACATGGCGCCTACCCTATCTTGTAGAGAATAAAAAATTGAGTAAAATAGGCGATTTTAAAAAAAATCGTAGGACCAGTTTTTGAGAAAATCGCAAAAAACTGAAAAATTATACGAATAAACTACTACTTCCGGTTGACCGATTTTGATGAAAATGTTCGTGTCGCGTCCGGTAGTGGTATGTAACTTAAGTTTCAAGTTTCAAGTTCGTACGATGTTCCGTTCTTGAGATATTCTGTTCACACACAGACACACACACACACACACACACAGACACACACACACACACACAGACACACACACAGACCAATCGCTAAAAACATGTTTTTTGGGTTCAGGGGGTCTGAAAACGTATAGATCCGGTGAAAACTCGATTTCAAAAAATCGACATGAAAACAATACTTTCCTTCCTATATATTCATATAGGCAAGAGAAAGTAATAATATTGTAACAAGATCGAAGAAAAGGATGGTTCGCGAAGGTTCTAGTGTTTTATTCATGAGAATAGTAAAGAGAGGATAATAGAGTGAAAGAGTAACAACAAGTGACAATTGAACAATAATGACAATAGGACTGCGCGCTATTGAGTAGGATAAAAGGTCGGATATTGTTTGTTGTACAACTGTTATGAAAGGGACCCGTAACGACTTTTATTCTATTTACAATGGGACCGTTTGTTTACAATAGATTGTTTACAATCGATTTTTCTAGCACTCATTTATAAAGAGTTATTTTTTTGTACTTTACTATTTGCATAGTGTTTCTCTGCTCTTCTCAAATTATCTTTTTGAATGAGTATATAAAGAGACCCCCGAGAGCAGTCGAGTCAGTATTCGTTTGATCTTTGACGAGTGGCCGCCGGACGCTATGCAGGACGTAACGACTTTTATTCTATTTACAATGGGACCGTTTGTTTACAATAGACTTGTTTACAATAGATTTTTCTAGCACTCATTTATAGTTATTTTTTTTAAACGCTTTTATTTAACTTACTCATGGATCCATAAAATCTTGCAACTTAAAATTTTAATACTTCTACTGTATCAATATGAATGAAACTTTGCACACTTGTTTATCTTCGATGACAATACGCTGTCATAAAAAAAAATTTACAAAAAAATTTTTTTTAAACGCTTTTTTATTACAAAATAACTTACTCTTGGATCCATCAAATCTGGCAACTTAAAATTTTAATACTTCTACCGTATCAATATGAATCAAACTTTGCACACTTGTTTATCTTCGATGACAATAGGTGTTTGTAAAAAAAAAATTACAAAAAAATTTCAAAAAAAATTTTTGAAAAATTTTTTTTTCAAAAAAAATTTAAAAAATTTAAAAAACGCTTTAATTTAACAATTACTTAAAAAAGTAACTAAAAAGAAAAAAATAAAAAAAATTTACAAAAAAAAATTACAAAAAAAACAGAAAAAAAATTATAAAAAAAATAAAAAAAAATAAAAAAAAAATTTTTAAGAAACGCTATTATTTAACAATGATTCAAATAAAAAATGAACTAAAAAGAAAAAATAAAAAAAATTACAAAAAAAATTACAGACATTACTGTTACAAATAAAAGCGTGGCGCATTTTTATACAACGAATATTTTACAATAAAATGCGCCACGCTTTTATTTGTAACAGTAATGTCTGTAATTTTTTTTATTTTTTCTTTTTAGTTCATTTCTTATTTGAATCATTGTTAAATAATAGCGTTTCTTAAAAATTTTTTTTTTATTTTCTTTGTACTTTACTATTTGCATAGTGTTTCTCTGCTCTTCTCAAATTATCTTTTTGAATGAGTATATAAAGAGACCCCCGAGAGCAGTCGAGTCAGTATTCGTTTGATCTTTGACGAGTGGCCGCCGGACGCTATGCAGGACGTAACGACTTTTATTCTATTTACAATGGGACCGTTTGTTTACAATAGATTTTTCTTGCACTCATTTATAAAGAGTTATTTTTTTGTACTTTACTATTTGCATAGTGTTTCTCTGCTCTTCTCAAATTATCTTTTTGAATGAGTATATAAAGAGACCCCCGAGAGCAGTCGAGTCAGTATTCGTTTGATCTTTGACGAGTGGCCGCCGGACGCTATGCAGGACGTAACGACTTTTATTCTATTTACAATGGGACCGTTTGTTTACAATAGATTTTTCTTGCACTCATTTATAAAGAGTTATTTTTTTGTACTTTACTATTTGCATAGTGTTTCTCTGCTCTTCTCAAATTATCTTTTTGAATGAGTATATAAAGAGACCCCCGAGAGCAGTCGAGTCAGTATTCGTTTGATCTTTGACGAGTGGCCGTCGGACGCTATGCAGGGCGCGTTCCGAGCATTGTGTTGGTGAACGATTGTTATACTATCTTTGTTCGTGTGTGTATTTGGAAAAGTTAATGTGATCTGTATTAAATTCAGTTTTTGTGTATTCAGTGTCATTTTGTATGTGTAGTTTATAAAATTGGTTGTAAGTAGTGCTAAGTAAATTATTAAATTATTTATTGTTTATTTTTTTTAAGTAAATTATTAAGTTATTTATTGTAATAAGTCATTTTAATTAGTTATTTATTTATTTTGTAAACCTTTAAGTGTAATAAATATTTGTAATAATTGTAAACTTTAGTGTATTAATTATTTAATAACCTAGATCCCGAAACGGACCTTAGCGATAAGTGACACAATATGTTAAAAAAATTTTTAATTATTTACATTGGCAAGAGAAAGTCGTGTGGTTGTTTCTCACTAGATTTTTAATTATAATTTTTGAAGCTAAATTATGGTAGATATACTCGTATAATAGAAATTGGATAGATGATAAATGATAAATAAAAGGAATAGAATTAAACACAGTACCCTAGAACTATCCCACTTTAAAGTATCTTGTTGGAGTCGGTTTTATTGTTAGTAACAAAGTAATGGTTACGTAGTAACATAAGTAACGATATAATGTTAGATAGTAACTGCTCACAGATCTAATAGATAGTGCAGTGTAATAACCATCCCCCGCAATTTAAATCATTTATCAAAGTACGGATAAATTTCTTGTAAGTGCAACATGCTATGTAGTTTTTTTGTGAAGATCGAGGAGAAAGAGGAACGGATGAGGTTAAGGTTCATTTCGAATCCCATTTCTTTGATTGGTTGTTGCTCGGTTCATGTTTGCTGTTGAAATATTCATTTGTAATTTTATTTTAGTGTGTTTCCCATAAGCACCGAATATCTTCAGGCAACAGCGTTTCTTTTCCCATAGGCTTATATTATCGTGAACGAATTTCATTTAGGTACAGTTAAAACAGAACTTAAATTTTAGAACATTCCGAGTTTTCTTAACATAAACCTATGTTTTCTCAAATTATTAAATAAAAATATTATAAAAATTTAAACATTTGATGATAGGATAGTAAATAAAAAAATTTAAAAGATCTGACGTAAAACACTCACCTGACTTTCTCTTGCCAATATACATAATAAAAACCAATTAATGTTCAATTATGGGTTAACTATCAACTGTAAGTATTTCATTTTTCATTCAATCCATTACTTATAATCAAATTTTAAAACCCATCTGGATTTGTATGTTATACACTATTCATGGAGTTACAACAGAGAAAGTCAGATAAGGATTATACAGACATTTTAGATCATTGTATTGAGAACTATGATTAATTCTCCTTGGTATGTTAGGAATAGTGACCTAGACAGAGATCTTAACATCCCTTTTTTGTCCAGTGAGGTTAGAAGATTTGCTGTTAAACATGAATCTCGTCAACATAGTCACATCATTCCAGAAACAATTCAACTTCTTGATAAAGAAATTGTTCCTAGAAACTAAAGAGAAACTCTTTGACCTAGTAAACTAGTTAAAAGTGATGTGATAAAGCAGAGAAATGAGAGGTACAAATTAATGTAGTGAACAATTTATATATTTTAATGTTAAGATATAGAAAATTGTTGAATGGATTATATATGATTACATTTAGGTTTTAATAATATGAACAAAAAATTAATGGTCGGTCCCTTAGACTAGTTTAAATCTATGATAAGTTCGACTGCTGTAAGATATATTTTTATTTTTTAGTTCACATTGCCATAAACACTTTGAGACGCATCAGTGTTGATATACTGAGCGCTTCTGCTGTTGAGACATCTCTTAGTATCTCATTTTTAACTTTATCTAAAAGTAAAAATTATGCTGAAATCAGCAAGTCCCTAGTTTTTTCTATTTTTGGTCGGATTCAACACTAATTTTTGAACTTTTTATAAATTATGATTTAGAATTTTTTATCAATTAATTACAATAATTTGGTTTCATAAGTTGGTAGCATCATTTTATCCTTAATGTGTGTACGACTTTCGGGCCAGTCCAGTAAGTCGGCAGGTAGAAAGTTGCTATTAATAGATAAGTAACACTGGTTGTGCAAGCAACTTTATAAGGTGGCCAGCTGACAGCCATTCCTGAACAAACTCACTGGAAGTCCCTGTTCAAAAAATTCATGCCGAATCACGCAAAAAAAAAAATTACAGCGAAAAACAGCGGCTCAATTGGGTAGTAGTCAATAAGGTACAGTTCCCGATAACAAAAGCTAAAATGTGTTTACGTTGCAATCTATTCAATTCTGAATAAAAAGCAACCCTATGATCTAATAAGATGAGGATGATGTGTATGACGTGTAATCTTGTACCGAACCAGGCCAACTCCTGAGAGAGTATGGTTAGGCCAAATTGAACCCGAACTATCAAATTACACCAGTATCTAGTATTCAAATTTACATAAAATTAACTACCTTTACTAGGATTTGATTCAAGTAACCTTAGTCTTTGGAAATCAGCTGTTAAACAATTATTTTTTAATGAAATAATATTTTTATTGTTTATAGCAGTTCCTTCTATAAAAACAAATTAGTGGCCGTCTCCATGGCATCGTCATTAGCAGGCTAGCCTACGAAGGGAAGGGTCCTGGGTTTGATTTCCGGCTAGGGTTTGGAACTTATTAGGTGTTAGAAATTATTATTTTATACCGTTATTATATTTTGTTTTGTCATTATTATTTATTGTAAATCATTCTGTTTTTTTAATTATTTACATAATGAAAGGCACAAACTACTTATCTCTCGATAAGGCCGAAATCTTGAAAAAATCCATATTTTACAAATTTTCATGAAGATAAACCGGAAGTCACTAATTAACCTCTAAAATAAACGTTATACAAAGAAATATTCGAATTAAAAGTTGTTGGTTTGCAAATTGTTTACAACTTAATTACGTAGCGACAATTTTGCGCTAAAATAAATATTAAAGCCGCAATCTTAAGAAAATAAGTTGTACGAGAGCACAGCTTTCCCAAGAATTTGCCTTGTCAGCAGACATGGCGCCTACCCTATCTTGTAGAGCTTAAAATATGTAGAAAATGAGGCAATTTAAAATAAATCGTAGGAGCCGTTTTTGACGAATCGCAAAAAAAGAAAAATGACACGAGTCATTTACTTCTTCCCGTTGACCAATTTTTATAAAAATTTTTGTGTCGGGTCCTCTAGTTTCGGGTTCTAGGCAATTTAAAAAAAATCTTAGGAACCGTTTTTGAGAAAATCGCAATAAATGAACAATGACAATTTACAACTTCCCATTGACGGATTGTGATGAAAATGTTCATGTCCGGTTCTATAGTTCCGGGTCCTTACTTAAGTTACAAGTTTCAACTTCTTACAATGTTTCATTCTTGAAATATTTTGTTCACACACACACACTCGCCTGTTTTTTTTGAAAAATCATGTTTTTTGGGGGTTCAGGGAGTTTAAAAACGCGTAGACTCGGTGAAAACTCGATTTCGAAAAATCAACATGAAAACAATACTGTATTCACTTATGACATGACCTAGAGGCCGTCTGCCAGGTTGAAGACACTAAAACAAAAACCGCTATAATAAAACATATAAGTAAATTTTAACCCTCTTTTTATAAATTTATTAAAATTAAAAAACTCAACTGATTATTTCTTATTAACAGGTAAGCCTTATTACCCACACCACGAAGCCCCCCCCCCCCCTGTATTCACAAAGGAGAAATGCACACCCTGTAAACCAAAATTTATCAATCTTCACTAAAAAGAAAATAGTAATTACTTTCAATAATGAAATTCTGTTAACAGATATTTTCTATATTTGATTGCAGCCCTCACGTATCCTACTAGACTGTACCTATTTTCACCATTTAAGTAGCTCACCACCCTTCCCTCTTCCAGAGTTGTAGCCCCCAACCATACCAGTCTAATATCTTTCAAAACAAGACACCTACCGATAAAATGGCATATGTCTTCTACCTCACGGGTATTGCACATTGAGCATAATTTTGCATCCCCCTCCATACCTGGACTATCATTAAGCCCCAACACCGAAAACAATACTTTCCTTCTTATAATATTCATATGAGCAAGAGAAAATAAAAAATTAATTTATTTTATCCAACACTCTTTTGTGATGGCCCTGTATAAAGTAGAGTATTTAGTATGAAGGAAATAAAGATCTCCACGAACAAAGAAGAGGATGTTTCTTGTAAGCAAGTGGCTACCACGGCATCGACCTTTGTCCGGTGTTGTTCTACTGTGAAATTGGTACTAATCTAATCCTTTAACAAAACTACTACTACTACAACAGCGAATCACTATAACTTGTATAACTTTACAAGTTAGTTTAAATTGAAGCTGAAACCTTCACCAATATCAAACAAGATTACTGTTAAAACTAACATTCCAACATTCAATGTAAATAAATCATCTTTAAAGTATATTATTCAGTTTGTCATGATAGTCTTCAAGGAAAACAAATCGCTTCTAAATTTGTAAACGTTAACCAACTTATCGGAAATAACAAAACGAGAACAATACAAATTCAAAACTTTAGATCATTTACATCGAATTAATATTATTAAATTTATCGCTGATAATTTTGATTCGGTATATTATTAAATTTAATAAACTTTCTGAGTATACTTCAAGTAATTTCAAACTTAATATCTATTCGCGATTGCTATTAAATATATATATACATATATATATATATATATATATATATATATATATATATATATAAATTTAACGAGTAACCTTTATAATTTCTATAACAACAATAATAATCTTATTATTTATTCAAGTTGTGTTCTTCTATTTATTAAAATATTTTCTATTGAAATTTAATTAATTTTTAACTATATAATGATAAATGACCAGTTTAGCCTACTCCAAATATCTTAAATCGAAAACAATTTTCTCGTTGTGTCTCAAGAATATCTCAAGAAAATAAAGTTTTAAATGTCAACTTCATTACTTAGAGGTGTTACTTTTTACTTTTATACTGATTTGGATACTAGACAGTGGTTACCAGTGTACTTTGATGGTTGGGGTTCAATTAACCATACCCTCTCAGGAATGAACGGCCTGAATCTGTACAAGACTACACCTCATTTATACGTCATACACGTCATCCTCATTTCATTGGGTCACAGGGTTGCTTATTGTTCTGAATTGAACAGATTGCAACGTACACATATTAGGGATTAAAAAAAAAACTTCTTACGATATTCCTTTTCTTGAGATATTTTGTTCACACATACGCACACAGAAGAATCTCTTAACATGTTTTTTTTAGGATTCAAGACGCATGAAAAGGTGTGTATTCCCGGTGAAAACTTAGTTTCAAAAAATCGACATGAAATAATATTTGCTTTCCTTCCCTAATTCATATAGGATAAGAGAAATTAAAAATTACATCATGAAACAGTTTATAAAACTGCAATAATAAGAAACTACTAATATAGTTACTAAATATTTAGGATGCAGGAATTCCTATGACAAAGATGATGACGTAAGTGAAAAAGTGGAAAAATTCAGCACTGTATGCGGTTCTATTCGCAGGACAATAGAAAATAAAACGAAATAGGACACCCAAATGAACTTTTATAGAGCAATGGTTGTAACAGTCATAACATAAGGGAGTGAAATATGGGTGTCATTTTAGAGGAATAAACTTTGTATCCAAGCTGCTGAAATGAGATTTTTGCGGGGAGTCAAAGGTTGTGCCCGGTTAGATAGAGTACGTAACAAAACTATACGAGCCAAGTTAAAAAATGTTCAGTCACTGTTGGAAACTTTAAGAATAGGTAAGAAAAACTGGTCTAGCTATTCACTTTGCATGTCTCACAGACATCCTCTGCGTACATGGAAATATAAACCTAGAGGGAAACAAGGGTTGGAAAGACCTAAAAAAAGATGGATGATGGATTGAGCTTAATCCATGATATATCATGATAAAGATAAAGAACCACAATTTATTTGTCTGTAATTATTTATAATAATAAAATTTTCTGACAATAGTACACAAAGTACAGTAAGATACTGTATATTATAAATTTATTTCTATTGGTTGAGAGTTCGTTTTGTAGTGGTATCAGACGACCACGTCAAAAGAATTAAATGTTTCTGAAAGGAGCATTTTGTTTTTCCATGTTGTGAAAGCCGATTTAATTTCAACATTGTAAAAGAGGTATACAAACGGAACATTATATAACGAACACATGTAATACTTTTTTGTGGCGTAGAGAAAGCACGGGACGAAATAGAACTGTTTTCCTGAAGGGGAAATAATGTTACAATAAATCTAAACAAAAATATCAGGCTGACATCGCATCGCCGTTGAGCTGAGCGTGTGGTCCATACGGACGTATGTGCGTAGCTCTATAAAAAAAAACATCTGAAAACTTAACCGTCTTTTCATTTTTGTAAACAAAAAAAAGTTCTATGTTTATAACCGCTGAATAAACTACAGCGAATACATGTCAGGTGAATACTACATTTAGCTGTGATAATTTTATCATGTCGTGTCCATCCGCCACCTCGCGGTCAAGTCATGGCAGCTATTGTAGAAATTAATGTATTACAGCACTTCTGTAAATAAACTGAATAAAGTATTTGTTAAAATATATCATTTGAGTGAAATGGTGCAAATAATGTTGTAAATATAGGTCAAATTGTAATTTATTATTATTTTAATATAAATGGTTAATTTATTTTATCTTTTACACGTTTAAAATTTGTAAAATATACATAATTATTATAACAGTACATTTAGTCGCTTCACGAACAGATCCTCTTCCATTGAATATTAACAATATTCAAATCTACTGTGAAAACCAAGTTCGGAACATTTTTGTTTTCTCTTTTTTTTATCCGAGGCGGCGAGAAAAACTAGTGTTCACTCCCTTACGATGGGGTAAGTAGTGTTGGACTCAAATGAGGCGTCCTCGTCCAGCCCCAAGGACGCCGCAACCGCCTTACCAACCAAAACCCGCCGCCTGGCCACTTGATCCGACATCAGCAAACAACTCTCCACCTTGCTTTCTCTTGAGCTACATGAATAAGTAATACAGGTAAGTAAAGTATTCGTTTATTGTCAATTTTTACGAGAAATACACGTTTTCAGGCCCAATAAACCCCCCCAAAAATGAGTTTTTACCGGTGGATGTTTACGTGTGTAAACCAAAATCTCAAGATGGAAGATAGTGAAAGTTAAACTTAAAACTTAAGTTAGACACTATTAGGAAACTCGACACGAATATTTTCATGTCAGGTTCTCTGAAAAGCACATATTTTTCACCCTGCAAATGACACCTTCACTTCATTCACCAGAGGGTCTGGCTGTAAAATGAAATTTGTAACTTTCCGAAGAGATCACTTTGATTAATCTCTTTCACATCTTGACCTCTTCTGTTCGTAAATGATTTAGTCATTTAATTTGCTGACCGTGTGATAAGAAATAGAATTACTTTTTGTAGTCTTGGTACAACCCATTGAGGCCCAATAGTTTAACACTCCATCTGTCTGTATGGGTAAACAACCAACGTTATGAAAAATTAGAAAGCTATTACACTGATTTTAAATGTTCATTGTATAGATATTAGTTTAGCATTAATTAGTAATTTTTCACAGTTTGCTTATCAAAATTAATTTCAACTAAGTTCATTTTTAACATAGCATCATCCACTCATGATAAAAATAAAATTAGTTTATATTTTTCATTATTTTCATTGGCAGGAGAAATTCGTATGAATATTTCACAATAATTTGTTTTGTATAATAAGCATGAAAAGAGGAAAGTAAAAATCCAAAAATTATTGGTAAATTAATGATATTTTTAACAAAGTTTTCGTCACGATGTTCAATAAAAAAAGAAAGAAAATAATCTAAGTCATTAATTGGAATAGGGAAAAGTTAGATGAGTTTTGGACAGGTTGAACTTAACGTTGAAAGCGTGTAATAAAACGGTAATCTTATTTTAAAAGTATATGTTGCTCTTTCCTTTCAGCTGAGACTATTTTTCTGGAATTGAGTTTCTTTTTAGTTGGTTACTCTTTTGATTTAATGTTTTTCAATTCCAATTTTATTACGTTTAACCCTTTTTCTAAAAATATTTTGTATGTGTGTTTTTTCACGTGAAAATACACACTGTGACAGTTTACTTGTGTCTCGAATATTACTGGTGGAAATTTTTAAAATTGTCATTTGTCATTTTCCGATGTCAGTCTTTCCGTCACATTTAGTTATTAGAAACTATAAAAGATAACAACAAACGGTTTTTGAATTCGTAATCAACACAAAATGTTAGTAGACCTGAATTGGATTGAAGTTTCGGTTTTAACCGGAAGTCAAGAAATTGAGTCAGAATTTGGAAACAAAAATAGTGTCATTTTATCTTCTTAATATATGCCCCACTAGCCTATCCCTTTTTCTGGTAAGATGCTTCCATATACTTCTTTTTTCATCCTCTCGCCTAAAAAACTCTAAATTACTTATTTTGTCCACCCATCTAATCTTTAACATTTTCCTATAACATCATATTTCAAAAGCTTCTATCCTCTTCCTTTCTACAGTCCCTATCACCTGCTTACAAAATATTTGCTTACTAAACGCCAAAATACTTCAAATTCAGAAATTATGCTAAATATACTGAGCCGTAAAAGAAATAGCAATAAAAATAAAATAAGATTATTAAGCTAATGTGCGTAAGTATGGTAATAAAACTCTACGGGTCTTTTGTAATTTATTTTTGGAGTTGTACTAGCTGAATTTATGATTTCGGTTTCATTGGCAAGGAATTTTATTGAATTAAATATTAATTTTAAATTTATTTTGTATTCTGCAGTTCAATAAACTGAATTTTCATTTTTATAGTATTGTAAGTTCAATTTTATGGATAATCAGTTTTTTTAGGTTAATTATTGTAGTATTCTAAGTTCCTTCATGTTCGTTCTTACATTTTTCGTGTTATAATAACACTGTTTCTATATAAAACCAGTTCATTCCTACGTTTTATTTTATTAATTCATTTCCTTTTATTAAACTATTAATGGAGTTATGAACGTACAACTGCATGTTGTGACAAATACGTCCCAACAAGAAAACCCTAAAATTTCATTTTACTGCATGTTGTGCCACATATGGTACAACCGAAAAAAGTAAAAAATTGCCAAAACCTGTAACCAAAAATTTTTTTCACCATTTTTCCACTAAAAAGTACCTGTAGTTCTATTATATATAATTTTCTTGTTCAAATATAAACAATCATGTAGCTAAGGGTTAAAGTGTAGATACAGAAATCACTAATGGTTTTGTCAACGGACAAAGGTAAGCCTTTATCTTTTTTACGAAAGTTAAAGTGTACTTTATCTCTTACAATAACATTTTCTTTAAAAAAAAATAACCACCAGCCAAAAGACACGTCGTCTCATGAATAGGATTTTTGAATTTTTAATCCACATTTGGATTCCAAAAATTGTTATAAAAGTACTAAACCTTCTATTAATAAAAATATTTTTACATACAGTAGTACTAACGGGTGATTCAAAAAGAGCGCCGGTTTTTAAACGGCTGGTAAATTTTTGTTTATCGGTTGGCAACATTGTTAGACCTCATTTCTATTTCGGAGAACATTCCGATTGACGATTCAGTTGTAGTTTCTCTTGTTCGCAGTGTAGTACTCTCGCAGTCTGTGTCTAACCATGGAGAAGTTTACTATTGCACAACGAGTGTTAATCGTCAAAACATTTTACCAGAGTGAGAGAGTTATGCGGCTACTGTTAGGCGACTTCGCGGTACTCTAGGACGTAATGAAGCACCGAATGAATCAACAGTTCGCAGGCTCATGAAAAAGTTTTTTGAGACGGGTTCAACAGTCGACCTTAAAAGTTCTGGCCGTCGTCGTTCTTGCCGAACTGAGCAGAACGTTGCGTTGGTTCGTGATAGTGTGGCTGTTAGCCCAGCAAAATCAATACGTCGCCGTTCTCAACAATTGGGTTTACGATGTTCGTCTGTACGGAGAATTCTTCGGTACGATCTCCAATATCACCCGTATAAAATTCAGTTGCTGCACGAGAAACAATGTTGTTGCTCCGTGAACGGTTCCAGGATCGCATCATTTCTCGTAATTCCGACCATCAATGGCCACCAAGGTCGTGTGACTTGACGCCTTGTGACTTTCATCTTTGGGGTCATCTGAAGTCATTGGTATATGCCAATAAACCCCGAAACATCAATGACTTGAAGGAGGAAATTCGACGGGTTATCGGGCAAATGGAAGTCGAAACTTGTCGTGCAGTAATATCCAATTTCATGGACAGAGTTGATGCGTGCCAGCGCAGTAGAGGAGGACACATGCATGACATCATTTTTCATACATGAAATCGGAAGGTAAGATGAACTTGTTGTATATTTATTTTCAGTTTTTCAATAAAATAAATCTCTTAATTTGATTTATCAAAACCGGCGCTCTTTTTGAATCACCCTATACTTCATTTTTTGGCAGTTCCGGATAATCTCCTGACAGTTACCAATGATTGAATCCTAAGTAAAATTTTATGCAAGCATCATAAATATTTTGTATAAATTAGCCAAGTTGAAAAGTACCAAAAGGCTGCATTCAGCATATGTACTATACTAATACTAGTAAAATATATTTTAATATTTATTCAAGGCTTTTTGGAATATTGTTTTTTTATAAATAACAAAACTTCCTTTTAAATTTACAACAGGATTCAGGTGTTCCAAACTAAAATTTTAGGACTGGAGCACCTTAACGACAGCTACAACACACTTTAATCGGATCTTCACATTCCCTAAAGAGATTACATCCCGTAAAAGACTTTGCAAGATTACTTCATGAAAGATTATTTTTCTTCTTAATAATAATGTATTTATGCTGAATATCAAAATATAATGTACATACATGGAGCTTATATTTTTCTTCTCCTCACAGGTTAGGCATTTCTACCTGTTCTACCTATTTCTACCCATCTTTTCTTCGGTTTGCTAATATCTGTGCTTCCAATTGGTTTGTACATTCTTGCTAAACCAAGTAAGCAACTTTCTGACAGCATCAAAACCCTCCAAGACGATTTCAAAATTCCACAGTAAAGGAGATAACCACGTCCTTGTATAAAAAATTTCACGATCGACTAGATGATTATCCAAACCAACTAGCCCGTGATCTAGCTACAAGGAACTTCCCACCTGTGCAACGTCTAAAGCGAAAATAGAGTAGAGACCTCTTGGTCTAAATAACGGATAATACCCGTAGTTATAAACGGAGAATGTAACACTGGGTACCTCTTTTCCTTAAGCGAAACTCCCTAGCAGATTTCAAAATATTTTAATATACAGAAATTGTGCAGCCAATGTACAGTACCGTAACAAAAGTTCAAGACAAAAAAAAATAAACTGTTTAAATACAATACCAATATTTCAATAAAGTTTTGATTTGTTTGTGCCAAAATGATATGTCAAATAAACAGTGATATGAATTTCTGATGTGTGCAATTTAGATATTGTGTACGATACTAGGATGCTATTTCATATCAGAATTTTGCCCTTGGCTTATTTTCATCAACGGATTGTAATGTAACACTATTCTGAATACAGTTCACTGCCTACAATATTAATATCATGAAACACCTCCCAACACAATTTCATCTCATGACATTTTGTGCACTGCATATTGTAGGTACTTACTGCTCTAGTGTATCACTATTATAAAGCTTAAAATTAAAATTAATTTATAATAACTAATTAAAATTATATTAAATAAATAAATAACATGTTTATTTATTATTTTTATTTTATTATTTACAACATAATTAATAATATTTGTTGATAATTTCTTAAATATTATTACTAATTAGAAATTAAAATTGATTATTATTTAAGTTATGAGAGAACTTAGGTGAAATTACGAGGCTTGTTCAGGAAGTAAGTACCGTTTTTTTTTTAAATTAAAACAATTTTTTTTCAACACAATTTTATTTCTACATGAAAGCCCAAACCTAAACTATTTTTCGACATGATTTCCACCGATGGTCAAACACTTGTCGTAGCGGGTGATCAATTTGTCTATTACCCTCTTCGTAGAAGGTTCCCGCCAACGAATGTAGCTACGACTCCACGGCAGTTTTCACTTCATCGTCGGTTTCAAAGCGTTGAACACCTAGCTCGCGCTTCATGTCCAGGAACAAGTGGTAGTCAGACAGTGCCAAGTCCGGGCTGTAAGGCGGGTGATCGAACTGCTCCCAACGAAATTGTCGAACCAATGTTTGAGTGTCACCAGCGGTATGGGTCCGAGCATTGTCATGGAGCAACACAATTCCGTTACTGAGCATTCCTCTTCGTTTGTTTTGAATTGCCCGCCTTAGCTTTCTTAAGGTTTCGCAATACCTTGCCACATTAACGGTTTCACCTCTTGGGAGAAAATCAATCAGCAAAACACCTTTTCGATCCCAAAAGACAGTGCACATGATTTTATGTGCAAACATTGTCGTCTTGAATTTTTGTTTCTTCGGGGATTGAGTGTGTCACCACTCCATTGACTGCTGTTTAGATTCCGGTGTGACATGACGGACCCAAGTTCATCACCTGTCACAATTTTGTTTAAAAAATCCTCACCATCATCACTGTACCGTGTGAGAAAAGTCAAAGCACTTCCGAGTCTCTTGGTTTTGTGCACGTCAGTGGCGGGAACCTTCTATGTAGAGGGTATAGACAAATTGATCACCCGCTACGACAAGTGTTTGAACATTGGTGGAAACTATGTCGAAAAATAGTTTAAGGTTTGGGCTTTCGTGTAGAAATAAAATTGCGTTGAAATACATTGTTTTACTTCTTTTTTTTACAAAACGGTACTTACTTTCTGAACACGCCCCGTATTTGGTAATTTTGGCTTAAAAGTCTATTTGTTATTGTTTTAAATAAATATATTGTTTGTTGGTTCTAAAAACCATGTTGTCTCTCTCTTAATATACAATTTTTATTTGCTGACATTCAAGTTTTCAAAGTCAAGATTCAAGTTTTGCAGATTCGGATGAGAATGACAAAGAGTTGTTATTGTTTTCCAAAACCTATAGAATTCGTACAATCTGTTCTATGGAGAACAGCAAATAAAGTAAGAGTTTTTTTTTGAATAATCGTGAAGGTCAGAATATGTAATTGGGCCACCAAATTGATTTTGATGGGCAGCTTAACGTTAAAAAAAAATTCATCGTCTCAAGAGAATTTATGTCGAACGATTGCAAATATACTAAGAAACAGATCTTGCGAAACATTATATTGATGAGATATTTTGGCATCATGGTTGTTCAAACACATTTGATTGGTAGTAAAACTTGTGATGGTACAGGGAGAAAGAAACATAAATTGGAAGGTACTGAGTTGAATTTTTTACAAAGGTTTAAGGATTAAAAGACGGATTCGTAATTACAATGTAAGGAAAACATTAAGTGTAAAAGAAAGAATCCGTTATTTGTCACTATAAATTAATGAAGGGAGACGGATTTCAAAGACGGGTTCTGGGATGCAGGCCTGAAGGAAAGAGAAGATTGGAAAAGCCTTTATAACACTGCGAATAGTTTGTCACTTACAAAGATTTCCGATAAAATGTAGACTTTCTTCTTTTTTTATAGGGTAATGGGTCCGAAGACGGAAAATATAGGTTACGAGGTCGATTAGTACTGTAAAGGAAAATGAACGATTAATGGAAACGAGTAGAAAAAGAAGACTGACATTTTACAGACACCTATATAGAATGTATGACAACCGGTTAACAAAACAATTTTTTAAAACCCTAAACAATTGACCTAAGTTGTCGGGCAATTGGTTAAAAAAAGTCACAAAGAATATTGAGAAAACTGGAATAAACCGAGAAAACTTAATGAAACAAACCGAAGTCTGACAACTAATCACGAAATAAGGTTTTTTTTCGTTTTACGTCTGACTGTTTTTCATTTGTTGCTAATGCAGACGGTGGAGAATGATGACATATGAAAATGAATGATGAAAAAATGCCAGACCTAACAGGAAACCAAACCCGGAACCCTGGCGTAGAATCCAGTTGCGCTAACCATCGGCCTACGAAGTAAACGGTTGCTTAGAATGTGGCAGCAAAAAGAACTTCCAGAAACGTCTAAAGTCACCTCAAGGTGTCTAAAATTGGCCTTATAAGAGAAAAAAGAAGATATTTTGATGACGGAACAGGATAGGTGGCCAATGCCGTGAAGAGAAGGAAATTACAACCTGAATAAAAAATTTATTCAATAGATAAATTCCTATCAATGTCACACTTGGAAAGATTTTAATTACAGTGTTAGAGAAAAGGATTTTAGAGCCTTTAATAAAATATTGATCCTCCTCTCCTATTTAAATTGGGAAATTTATGTTAGCGTGTTCATAAAAGTATATGGTTTCCATTTTTCCATGAACTATACAAATAGTTGACTTTATAAATAGTGTTGAGTGAAAAATAGAGCAAACATAACTCATGTTGCACTCCAGTTAGATTCTGTGACAGAGTGGATTTTGTCTGTGAATGAAAACGACATTTATTTACAGTGACTGATAACAGCGAACGAAGCACGAGTGAGAAAGAGAACAAAATACAACTGAGAACTGTCACTAACCGCTATAGTCGAATGTCACACATCCTCACTTCTGACTTGCGGGCTTTAAAATAATACTCTAATCAAATATAACAGAAATGTACCTATCAAAGTGATTGTGATAAATTGCTATTATTTTAGTTGCTTTTTGATTTTGTTTTAGTTTTTTTATAATTTAAAAATATTTATTGCTTTAATGTTGTATCTAACAGCAATTAATAAAACGTTACTAAACAAGGATATTTTTATGTAGGTTTTTGTAATCAGTCGCTCGACTGCGTTGATGCAGTTCTCCAAGTTGTTTCATTTATCTACTTACCTGCAACACCCTTCATGTTTTGTAATTAGCTTTAAAATCATATTTCAACATTTGCTCCCTTTTGCAATTCACTCCCTTAATGTTACTTTCCATTATTGATAGAACAATACCTGGGTGACAAGATATCTCTTCTTCTGGTAATAAAATTCCATAGACTTTTAACCCACTTTTCTAAGAACCTCTAAAAATTACGTTTGTCCATACACCTAATCTTTAAAATTTACCGATAACACCGCATTGCAAAAGCTTCTATCTTCTTATTTTCTACAGCACCTATCGCTTACCTTTTTTTCCTGTATAATACTACTCTTTAAACATAATGTTTTAAGAATTTTTTTTATATCTGTAAATCAATGTTTGTAGTCACTACAATCAATTTTATGAAGGTTATAAAAATTTATTTTAAGTCCCTATAAATTATCACGCAAACTAATAGAAAAAATAAGGTGGTTTATCTTAACCATTCCAACGCAGTTAATAAAAAGCAATAATTAGTTTGGTATCCATTTATTAGATTTTATAAATTGTATCGCTTTCCCTGAATTTTATGTTTTTCATATATTGTGTTATATGCCAGTTTTACAGTTGCGTTTTGACTATGCGGCGCTCGTGTGTGATTTACCTTCATGTTTATAATTACATAGGGAGCCAGCACCCTACACGAAAATGGACAATGAGAAACATAAACTAATTTCAACCATGAGTGGATAACACAAGATGAAAAGCAACTTCATTTATGACTTCATCATGATGAAAAGAGTGTGGAAAATCAGTAATTGTTACTAATGACGCCCTAATTGAATAAATTAATCACTAACCAACTATTATATAGAAAAAATTCTATAAACAAAAGTTGTAGGATTTTAATTTTCTATAAATTTAATTATAAATTTGTTTGTAAAATGCATACCGTACTAAGACTGCAATCTTATACATTCCCATTTTTCCCCCGATTTTCTTGAGCATAATACAGACAATCATTAACTGATGCTGAACAAAGCGTTGTAGTACAAAAGTTTGAAATAAAAGTTATAGGATTTTAATTTTCTACAACCATTATAAACACTTTTTCCCTAAAATGCATATTAATGATTCAATTTAAACAAATAACAGATATATTATCATGAGGGAGCCTTCCCAAGACTTTGAGCGGGTACGTTGTACTGTGGAATTGTACGAATTATTGTGACGTAATAATATCCAGACTTTAATCGGAAATCGAATTATGGACCTCGATTTAATAAAATACTGCACTAACCACTGTACCACGGAGGCAGAAAAACAATTTATTTAATACTACTCATTTAATATAAGTTACACGTACATCATAAACAACACAAAATTATGAATGAAAGTATTTATGTACTACCCGTGTTGTAACAACAGGATGTAAAAAACGGGTAGTAAAAAATGATAGCGAAACTTAAGTTATAATGGATGTGTTCTTTACTTTAGAAGGGGCTTTTAAGTTAGGTTGGCCAACCCATCGCCTAGTAACGTAGCAGAGGTTTCGAGTGTAAATATTATTAGCGTAACACGGTCTTAGGATTATTCTGATTAATTTTAGGCTGTGCATAATAACTAAACCACCGCCTACTGTATGTAGCCTTTTCTCCTTTACCTCCGTACCCCTTATCCATGTCCCACTCCTCCATCTCAGCTGTATTTATCTACATCTGACAAACAATATCCCTTCGCTACAAACATTACTTAAGCTTATACACTAAATTGGTCAAATGTAACCTTGAACGATGATACACTACACTTTATACATATTATACAAAACTTTTAATCTACTAAAAATATATTGTTGTAGTTGTTGTTTAGGTGATTAAAATGGGGAGAGAGGTGTTTTATCTTACCTTCCTCACTGAGTGGAAAAGTATGCTTATCAGCATCCCGGGTCTTCTGAAAAACACATATTTTCCACTCTGCAAATGACACCTTCAATTCATTTATCACAGGGTCTAGCTGTATAATAAAATTCATTTCTTTTAGAGGAGATAACTTTGATTAGAGTTTTTACACCTCTGCCGCTTCTGTTCTTAAATGATTCAGTAATTTAATTGGCTGACCATGTGATAAGAAACAGAACTATTTATTTTAGCCCTGTAACTAACAGATTGAGTGTAAATAATTTGACACTCCACCTGTCTGCTATGAGCATTCCTATCTTGTAGAGCTCAAAAAATTAAGTATAAATCAGACTATCTTTAAAAACAATTGCTGGAGTGGTCCTTGAGAAAATTGCAGAAAATTAAAAAAGCACGAATAAACTACTTCTTCCGGTTGTAGATCCTAATAAAAATTTTCTTGTCAGGTCCTCTTATGGTACCCAACTCAGGTTCCAATTTTCAAACTCGTTAAATATTTCGCTCTTGAGTTTGTAAAAATATCTATAAAAATATAAAAAATATATTGGATGCAAACCCTTGTCTACCATGCAGATCATTCTCGACATCCGATATGAAGGCATCCCAAGCCTGTTGATTTGCTTTCCTTGTTATCCGTTTAGCATTGTTTCTTGCTTGTTTATAAGCCTCTTTGTTATTAAATGTTGGGTTATTTAACCAGATTTTGTAAGACTTCTGCTTTTCATTTATTGCGTCTCTGATTTCATCATTCCACACCCTCAAACCTCTCCGAACTTGAAGCCTTTTCCGAGTGCCAAGTGCTTCAGTAGCAGCCTGTTTAATAATATTTTGCAGACTTTCCCATTCTTCATCTATGGTTGTCTTTGTTGGGACCCTAGTCAGGTAGGCGAGTAATCGACTTTGATATAAGTGTCTGACACTTTCCTCCTGCAGTAGATCAACTTTGAAAACTTCTTCAGCCACTTTTTTCGAGGCTGTGGGATGGTACCACTTAGCAAACATATTGACCTTGGCAACAAGTAAGTAATGATCAGAGTGAATATCCAAACCTCTGAAAACTCTTACATCTCTAACTTGCTTAGCTATCCTTTGACTCACCATAATATAATCAATTATAGATCTACTTCCTCTAGCTGACCACGTGAATTTATGAACATCTCGCTTTGTGAAGAATGTGTTTAAGATTTTCAGCTGATTGTAAGCCACAAAATCACGCAGCTTCTCTCCATTTCTGTTAACTACATCTTCACCAAAAGTTCCAACACATTTAAGTAGAGGCTGGTTACCCACTCGACCATTTAGATCGCCCAACACCAAAAGGTCATCCGGCTTCTTTATGCTGTCTATAACCTCCTGGAGTTGTGTGTAAAAACTTTCTGTTTCGTCTCTTTTTCTAGGGTCTGTACTAACTTCAGGGGCATACACACCAATAATTGAAAAGTGTCCTCTGTCATTTTTTATTCTGATTGTAATTATTCTGTCACTGACAAACTTATAATCTTTAATTTTTGATTGCAGATCCTTAGCCATAAAAATGGCCACTCCCTTGCTAGCTCTCTGTTTCTGTTCCACTCCGCTGTATATTACTACATAGTTTCCAACGTATTTAGTGCCAGATAGCTTTATTTTAGTTTCTGTTATTACTGCAATCTTTATACCCGCGTTTTCTAAGATATTTGCCAGTTCTATTTGCTTGGAGCGAAGTCCTCTCACATTCCAAGTGGCTATTTTAATTGTTTCCGTAATCCATTTATTCTTTAAAAGTGGTTTTCCAGTATATCTATTCCTTAAAATCCGGTCCCGATCCGAGGCTAAATTGTGATGCTTGCCAGTAATTGAAGATATCCCCTGGCCGCGGTACGAATGCTGCGCAGGTTGAGTTCAATGGTGGGGCCGCCACCTTGCTGCCACTGAACTTGCAGGATTTTTATGAGGTTTACTCCCTAGACAAACTGCTTCCACTACAGCTACGAGCCTTGCCTACCCGATTTCAATTTTCTGTCAGGGTTTCTTCCCTTAGCCTTTGAAATCCACCACATTCCATCTACAAGGCAGTAGCTAATAAGTACAACTTATTGAGAAATATCGAGAGTACAACTGTGAAACGCACATGGCCGTCATGTATTGGCAAAAAGCGTTTGATAATGTTTTGAGAGCTCGATTGTGGGATGTGATGCTCAAGAAAGGATATCCCAAGCACCTTGTGACGGCGATTGTGGGTACATACACCAATAATAATGAAAAAACAGAAAAAATAAAAATAAAAATAAATAAAGGCGTGAGACAAGGTTGTCCAATGTCTCCGGCTCTTTTTAATATTTATACAGACGAGATTCTAAATATTTGGAATCAAAACGTTGACTCAGGCATTCAACTTTGCAATAATGTATTATTGAACTCTCTACTTTATGCTGACGATACTGTAATTATTTTCAACCCTGAAGACAAACTACAATATGCACTTTTCAAGCTGAATAAAATTGGTTTAGATTTTGGCATGAAGATCTCACCTCATAAATCCAAGGTTATGGCATTCAGAGGAAAGTGGCCAATTAGATGCAAAATTGTGCTGGATGATCAGGCTCTGGACCAGGTAAGAGACTTTAGTTACTTGGGATGCCGTATCTCATTTGTTGAAGAGGATGATATGAATGAGAAGCTGGCTAAATTCAGCGCCGTTTGTGGTTCTATAAGAAGAGCTATAGGGAGGAAAACACGGCAGGATACCCAACTAAAATTTTTTAGTACAATGGCAATACCATTGATAGCCTATGGAAGCGAAGTATGGGTACCAAATAGAAGAACTGAGTCTCGAATGCAAGCAGCTGAGATGAGATTTCTGTGAGCAATCAAAGGCTACTCTAGGTTAGATCATATAAGAAATGAAAATATAAGAGCGGACCTGAGAGTGGAACCTTTGCTACAAACTCTGAAAAGGTACAGGAGAAACTGGTCCAGTCATTTACTCCGCATGCCAAGAGATAGGCTTCCCATACTAGCATGGGAGTATCAACCCGGTGGAAGGCGAGACGTTGGAAGACCACGAAAGAAATGGATGCCGAAACAGGCCAACAGAGCCTAATCCTTGAAGGTCGATGATGATGATGATATTGGATGCCAATAACAGGCAGGTGGAGTATTAAATTATTTATGAACTCGATCTGCTAGTTACAGGGTTACAAAATAGTTCTGTTTCTTATGACATGCTAAGCCAATTATATGACTGAAGTATTTAAGTACAAAAGAGGTAGAGGTGTAAAAGATACTAGTCAAAAGAATTTAATCTAACTAAATCCAACAGTCACTTGAGACTGTGGGAAAAATATGCGATTCCAATTTAACATTGGTTGTATACAAACATACCTATTATAACTAATAACGAATAAGTTTCAGTTGTAATTGAATTAAAAATAAAGTGAAAATGATAAGTGACTATTATTTAAATAATAATGTTCGGCCCCAATATTCGATTAAAAGACGCAGTGTTTAAAATTAAAAAGAAATGAAATCCTTCAAAATAAATGTAAATAGTTACAAAATTATAAAATTTATAAAATTTTAAAAGTTATAAAATTTATAAGCTTATGAGATGAAATCGATAAATAGATTTTAAAATAATAAAAAAATAAGTTTAATTTAATTTTATCTTTTCATAACATTTAATGGTTTTACAAACAAAATGCTGTAAATTACCCGGTAAATATAGGGTGATTCAAAAAGAGCGCCGGTTTTTAAACGGCTGGTAAATTTTTGTTTATCGGTTGGCAACATTGTTTGACCTCATTTCTATTTCGGAGAACATTCCGATTGACGATTCAGTTGTAGTTTCTCTTGTTCGCAGTGTAATACTCTCGCAGTCTCTGTCTAACCATGGAGAAGTTTACTATTGCGCAACGAGTGTTAATCGCCAAAACATTTTACCAGAGTGGAGAGAGTTATGCGGCTACTGTCAGGCGACTTCGCGGTACTCTAGGACGTAATGAAGCACCGAATGAATCAACAGTTTGCAGGCTCATGAAAAAGTTTTTTGAGACGGGTTCAACAGTCGACCTTAAAAGTTCTGGCCGAAATGAGCAGAACCTTGTGTTGGTTCGTGACAGTGTGGCTGTTAGCCCAGCAAAATCAATACGTCGCCGTTCTCAACAATTGGGTTTAAGATGTTCTTCTCTACGGAGAATTCTTCGGTACGATCTCCAATATCACCCGTATAGAATTCAGTTGACGCAACATTTGAAAGTGGCAGACCACCAGAAGAGACGACAGTTTGTTGACTGGGTATTGAGAAAACGGCAGAATGATGACACCTTCGCAAACAAAATCATTTTCAGTGATGAGGCGCACTTCCACTTAAACGGTTTTGTTAATAAACAGAACTGCCGTATGTGGGGTTTAGAAAACCCCACATACGGAAACTTGTCCCACATAGTTGAAACTTGTCGTGCAGTAATATCCAATTTCATGGACAGAGTTGATGCGTGCCAGCGCAGTAGAGGAGGACACATGCATGACATCATTTTTCATACATGAAATCGGAAGGTAAGATGAACTTGTTGATGTATTTATTTTCAGTTTTTCAATAAAATAAATCTCTTAATTTGATATATCAAAACCGGCGCTCTTTTTAAATCACCCTATAGTTATTATATTCAGTTTCATATGTAGTAACAATTCTGCCACATAATTATAAATATTTCAGATAATAACGTAAACATTTTTAATCGTAAACGTAATATGTTTCAATATCATAAATATAATATATCCTACAATAAGATTTTTATTAAATTTTTGTTTTCATAGCGTGAGTCAATGTTTTTAACACAGTACGTAACAGCGCTCTGGCCATATAAGCAATGGTATCTTCCGACTTTTAGACAGAGAATAGAAACTAATCAGTTTTAACTGACATTTAATTTCATGTGAAACGGAAACAACGTGAACTAACTGTGTGAACTGAACTAGAACTGATCGTGTAAAAGGGGCCTTAAAACCCATCGGTTCAGTACCAATAATTGGTTGTTATAATCAAGTTGTTATAGTCAAGTTGGTTTAACCTTGAGTTTTTTAATTAATTAATTAATTTATGCAAGTATAATTATGTTTGTTAGAAGGCTATCTGTTAATTTTAATTATTAATTTTTTCAATAAATAATTGTAATAAGTTGTTATTAGTCTGTTTATAATTTTTTTTAACCCAGATGTCGAACGAACCTATTCTTAGGTGTTGGTAACGTGCTCGCCTCTCATCACGCGGTCTTGGGTTCGAATCCCACTCGGGCATGGCATTTTTCCATACGTTACAAAAAATTCATTTCATCCTTCACCGTCTGCATCAGCAGCAATTTGCAAAAGAGTCGGACGTTAAACAAAAAAAAAAAAAAAAAAAAAAAAAAAAAAAATATTCTTAGGTGTTACAATTCATTATCATCTTAAAACATAGAATTTGTAGACTGTCAATATGTTACAGACTAAATTCTACGTGGATGCTGGAAACATGTCTTAGAACTTAATATTTAAAGAGGGGATTCAGCCCATTTCTATGCAAAAATTTACAAAAATCAGAAATTTTTTTACGTTATTCTGTACTCTGAGATGTGCTGAATTTATCTCTGAAAGTAATGAAAATGTATTTTTTATTAACGTATGTCATAAAAAAGGTAAATTTTTTGATGGAAAATTATAATTTTTCAAATTATAGAAGTAATTTTTAAAAATTCAACATTGAAGGTGGTGAGAATTATTTATGATTAAAAACTTTTATGGCTTTTTCTATGGTTTAAAAAATTACCCAGAGTAATAATATCTACAGACCATAGACCATTCTCTTTTTTCTTTAATTTGAGACCATAACCAATAACTTAGGACATGTAGTTTTTAAAATACAATGTTTCTAGCGAAACACTGTTTTTTGTTTCCACCTTTAATTAAGGGTTGAAAATTATTATTTTTACATACTGTTATATGGAGGTTTATTCACCCTAAAAAAGATGTTAATTTTTAAAAAAATTAGTTAATTAACTGTAAAGTACAATTTCTTTTTTGTTTATTCCACCCTTAAATGGTAGACGAAGATTATTCTTAGTTTTATATGGCTAAAATGGAATAAAAAGTTTATTTTTCCTATCAAAGAATTTGAATAATTTAAAACTATTTAAATAAAGTATATAAATAATAACTTCTCGCTCTATGATATAAATAGATAGACTTTGAGAATGTCGGAAACTGGAAACGAATTTACGGTGTCAATAATCTACATGATTTTAATATATAAAGTTGAACAATGTCTGTACGTATGGCGTACTAACATAAATTTATAGTAAGTTGGTGTAAAATATATATATATATATATATATATATATATATATATAATATTATATTACAGAAGATATATTCACCAAAAAACTGTCGGATGTTAACGTTACAGATAATTATTTACATGAAGTTAGTAGGTGTTTGAATAAAAGTACCTCGTTATAACACGCATCACTAATAAAATGTAAATGTAAAACTTTATTTCTCATCAGCAAATGTTTTCAAATAGACTGTTTGAATCAACCGCATTAAATTTCAACGGATATTCTAAAAAATTTTCACGTCTTATATTTATCCTAAAAATACACTTGTTTTGGTCATCAGCCGAAAGGCTGGTTTGAACCTGTAGAGGTTTTACTAAGTAAAACGAGGAGTGAGGTGGTTTACCATTGCTTTCCTCACCGAGTAGTAAAGTATGCTTATCAGCATGCCGGGCCCTCTGAAAAGCACATATATTTCACTCTGCAAATGACACCTTCACTTCATTCATCACAGGAAACTTCACTCAATCTATTAGTTGCAGGGCTAAAATAAATAGTTCTCTTTCTTATCACATGGTCAGCCAATTAAATGACTGAATTATTTAAGAACAGAAGAAGTAGAGGTGTAAAAGACACTTATCAGAGTTATCTCGTCTGAAAGTAATGGATTCATTATACAGCCAGACCCTGTGTGAATAAAGTGAAAGTGTCATTTGCAGAGTGAAAAATATATGCTTTTCAGAGGGCCCGGCATGCTGATAAGTGTACTTTTTCACTCAGTGAGGAAGGCAATTGTAAACCAAATCACTCCTCGATTTACTTAGTAAAACCTCTACAGGTTCAAACCAGCCTTTCGGCTGAAGACCTAAACAAAAATACACTATAACGTTTTTATTTTGAAAACAATTAAATTAAAAAAATCTATGAAATGTAATGTTTTAGTTTGTTCCTTCAGAAGTTTTAAGATGGTTAAAATTTGTTTTGTTTTAGGTTTTCAGCCGAAAGGCTGGTTTGAACTTCTAGATGGGGCTTTACTAAGTAAACCCAGGAGTGAGGTGATTTATCATTGTCTTTCTCACTGAGTGGAAAAGTATTCTTATCAGCATGCCAAGCTTTTTGAAAAGCATCTACTTTCCAACCTGAAAATGATACCTTTACTCTATTCACCTTAAGTGTCTGGCTGTATAATGAAATTTAAACAGAGAAGATAACTGACTAGTGTCTTTTACAACTCTACTTTATCTGTTCTTAAATGTTTTTTTCTTGTATTTGGTTGAACATGTAACAAGAAACGCAACTATTTTCTGGAACTAGTAGAACAAGTGCAAATAATTTAACACTCCATCTACTCGTTTAGGGCAAATTTGCGATAAATTCCAGTTATGTTTATTTTCATTTCGATTTTTCTAAATTGAGTTTTCACTGGAGATAAATGTTTTCAGTTCCCCTAAACAAAAAAAAATCATGTTTTTACTCATTACTTATCGGTGAAAACATGATTGAAACTGTGTATGTGTCTGAAAAAAGTTACTTAATAAAGGAATACCGTACGAAAGTAAAACTTTAAAATTAAGTTTTATGTGCTCTACAGTCTACACGATAGGGTAACCATGGCTGATAAAATTCTGAGAGGAGCTCTATTCTTGTGGCAAAAGTAGTTTTTTTAAGATTGCGGCCCTAATTTGCATTCTAGGGCAAAAGTGGTATACAAGTTAAGTTTTAGAAAATCAAGAAATCTACAATTTCTTTCAAAAAGTCACATTACATCACTAAGTTTATCGCCACTTAGTGATTTCTTTATTTTCCTTATCAAAATCGGTAGAAAAATGGGATTTTTTTAAGATTGCGGCCTTAGTACGCATTTTACGACAAAGGTTTTTACAGACCTAATTAAAGTTATAAGAAAATAACATCTACAAATTTTATTACTAAAATTTTTTATGCATAGAGCTTTGTTTAGTGACGATCAGTGATTTTCCGTACTTTTAAGTTCTACAAAGGTTGATTTTTATGTTGCCTTATTCACTCATGATTGTAATTAGGTTACGTAGCTATGTTTTTCATTTTACAATACTTACTAATGATTGAATACAGGTTATATTTCTCATATTTACACTATAAAGAAAAAGTCGTGTGGTTGTTTAACACAAATTTTCTTATAATAAAAGTATGATATATGTTTTATTTATATAAATACCAGAATAGAATGGATGACAACCGGTTGACAAAACAAATTTTTAAAACAATAAACAATGATGTGAGGTGTCAGACAATGGTTTAAAGAAGTCAGAAAGGATATTGAGAAAACTGGAATACACTGAAAAATCAATAAACCAAAACAAATTCAGTAAACTAATTAAGGATTTTAATGCCTACCATGAAGAGCGAAAACAGATCTTTGGGTGGATAGAAGAAAGGGGAAAAGCCTACAGTGACTGAATGCTAAGAAAGTGGCTACAAAATGAGCTTCCAGAAACGTCTTAAGTCACCTCACATGGTCAAAATTTGGCCTTATACGAGGGGAAAAATACATACTATGAATATATAGCTACATATAAATTTAATATGAATAAACCATTAACCTCAGAAAATATTTACTATAGTGTTAAAAAATGTAAACAAAGTAATTTTTCACCACTATGTGTACGTATAACCCACCGGGTTGGTCTAGAGGTAAAGTCGTCGCCAAAATCAGCTGTTTAACAGCTGATTTTTGGAGACGAAGGTTCCTGGTTCAAATCCTAGTAAAGGTAGTTACTTTTATACGGATTTGAATACTAGACAGTGGTTACCGGTATACTTTGATGGTTGGGGTTTAATTAACTATACTCTCAGGAATGGTCGGCCTGGGTCTGTACAAGACTACACCTCATTTACACGTCGTACACATCATCCTCATCTCATTGGGTCATGGGGTTGCTTATTGTTCTCAATTAAACAGATTGCAACGTACACATATTAGGAATAAAAAATTAAAAAAAGTGTACGCATCAGCTTTTTAGCAGCTGATTTTTTGAGACAAAGATCCTGGTTCAAATCCTAGTAAAAGTAGTTATTTTTATACTGAGTTGAATAGAAGACAGTGGTTACCGGTGTACTTTGATGGTTGGGGTTCAATTAACCATATATTTTCAGGAATGGTCGGCCTGGGTCTGTACAAGACTACACCTCATTTACACATCATACATATCATCCTCATTTGGGTCATGGGGTTACTTATTGTTCTGAATTGAACAGTTGCAACGTACACACATTAGGGATTAAAAAAAGTGCAAGTATTAAATCGAAAATATCAACGATACAACAACTCCCTTACTTAAATGAAATTTATTTCGCGAAATTTGTTCAGTTACCGCAGTTTTAAATAACTCATGATTGAATGAAAATGAATGGCAGACTTGTATTCTATTTCCTCGTTGAAGATCGGAATGAAGTGCGACACGTACATTTCATCTACGCTCGAATTATGAATAGCAAACAAGGTGACGACTAGCCTATTCACCGACAGATTCATTAAAACTTGTTACCTAACCGCTCCCAACGACTTCTTCATCAGTATGTCTCTTTTCTCACTAACGACTGAAAATCTCCTCAGCTACAATTTCGTTTTAATGAAACTGTTTGTCGTTCGTTCTTGCATATATATTTGTTATTATCATTATTATTATTATTATTATTATTATTATTATTATTATTTAAAAATCTGAAAAAAGTTGAAGTAATGTTTTTAATAAATGAAAGAATAATTTTTTCTTTGTATCTAATACAATAGAAAATCTGGAATGAAATACTCTCATAACTTTCTCTTACCAATGTAGATAGTGAAAAATCTACCTATGTTTCATTATTAGTAAACAATGTAAAATGAAAAAAACCTAATTACAATCATTAGTGAATGATGCAAAATAAAAATTAACCTCTGTTCGAGTTAAAAATCCAGGAAATCACTAATTGACGCTAAACTAAGTTCTGTAGAATAGATTGCTTGAATTGAAAGTTGTAGAATTTTTCAAATATTTAGTCTATTTTTAATTATAGGCCTCAAATTTGGTTGGAAAATGCATAAGCTACTAAGGCTGCAATATTAAAAATCTCATTTTTAACGATTTTGCTAAAAAAACAATACAGAAAATTACTAATTAACGCAAAAACCGTTCACCGTTGAATGAGAAAAGTTTAAAATAAAAGTTGTAGGTTTATACATGTTTCATTTTTTCCCGAAACTGCAAAACATTTTGAAAACGAGAGTACAGCCTTACCAAAAAATCTGGTGTGAAACACTCACACAACTTTCTCTTGCCAATGCAAATAATGAACAATAAACCTAACATTAATAATAAAATATTAGAAATAAACAAAAAACTAACCTCAAAAACATAACCTTATTTTAATCATGAGTGAATGATGCAAAATGAAAATCAACCTCAGTTTGGCTTAGAAATACGGAAAATCACTCTTTCTCTCTAAACTAGGCTCTTTAGAGAAAAATGCTTTAAATAGAAGTTGTAGATCTTTTAATTTTCTATAAATTAAATTATATATACACTTTTGTCGTAAAATGCATACTAAGGCCGAAATCTTAAATAAATCAATTTTTCACACATTTTCGTGAGAAAAAAACAGAAAATCGCCAATTACCGCTAAACTAAGCGTTATAAAAAAAATTGTTTGAAATAAAAGTTGTAGAATTTTCAATTCTCTACAACTTTTATTATATAAAGTTTTGCGCTTAAATGCATATTAAAGCTGTAATCTTAAAAAAACAACGTTTTTACGTGAAAACAGCCTCACCCAGAATTTCAGCAAACATGACGTATACCCTATCTTGTAGAGAATAAAAAATTGAGTAAACCAGGCGATTTTAAAAAAAATCGTAGGACCAGTTTTTGAGAAAATCGCAAAAAAGTGATAAATTACACGAATAAACTACCACTTCCGGTTGACCGATTTTGATGAAAATGTTCGTGTCGAGTCCGGTAGTGGTACGTAACTTAAGGTTAAGTTTCAAGTTCGTACAATGTTCCGTTCTTGAGATATTCTGTTCACACACACACACACACACACACACACACACACACACACACACACACACACACACACACACACACACACACACACACACACAGACCAATCGCTAAAAACATATTTTTTGGGTTCAGGGGGTCTGAAAACGTATAGATCC
Source organism: Catonia carolina (assembly GCA_035578175.1). NCBI lineage: Eukaryota > Metazoa > Arthropoda > Insecta > Hemiptera > Achilidae > Catonia > Catonia carolina. The sequence goes on from JAQMRL010000013.1 coordinate 6,345,790, forward strand.
GGTGAAAACTCGATTTAGAAAAATCGACATGAAAACAATAGGCCTACTTTCCTTCCTATATATTCAAATAGGCAAGAGAAAGTAAAAATTCAGCAGACACAGCTAAAAGTGGTGTAGTATATGAGGAGATTTAAAAAGATACGTAGAAGCCGTTTTTAAGAAAACCGCACATGAGAAAAAATTCCACGAATAGACTACCTCCTACTTTTGGTATCCGATTTTTGATAAACATATTTGGGTCTGGTCCTCTAGTTGTACACACACACACGCGCGAGCGCGCGCGCGTACGCACGCACGCACACACACACACACACCACCGCTACCAATCGCTAAAAGCATTATTTTTGATTCTGAGGGGGGCCTAAAAACGTGTTAATTTCCGGTGGAAACTAGATTTCAAAAAATTGACATAAAACAATTTTTTCCTTCTCTATTTAGTTATTCAGGGAAAGAGAAAGTAAATTGTAAAAACTGAAAAATCGGCGAATAAAGTGCAACATTTGGTTGATTAATTTTAATAAAAATATTCTTGTTAGTTCTGAGGTTAAATTTCGTAGAATTTTCCATTTAGTTTTATTTACATACACAAACCAATCGGTTAAAAAATGTTTTCTTTAGATCTCAGGTGACCTGAAAACGTGTATATTCGATGAAAAATTAATTTAGAAAATTTGACACTAAAATGTAATTTTTTTCTTTTTAAATTCTTGTATACGACATGAAAAATTAAAAATATGTCAAATATATCACTTTAATTTTGCGTATAACTCCTGCAAATTGGTAAAAAAGTGAAATGTAAACAATAAAAATCTTCTATAAGTTTCTTTAAAAGTAATTAATTAAGCATAAGCAAAAACACTGGTAAAGTATTTATCAAAACAAATTACAAAACTGTATCAACCTCACTCAATAAAATACAAAACGTGAAAATATTTCTGCGTTTAACAATTAATTACGTTGTAATTATTTTTTAATTAATTACAAAACGGATTTAAATTAAATTATGAAATATATTACGTACAATAAAATACAAACATAGGCTGTAGAATTAACATTTTGAGTACAAACCTCTGTTATTTAATTTCATCCAAACAAAAGAACTTTTTCCCGTACAATTTCAATGGTTGAAATATACGTACCCTATTTATGTAAAATTATAGGACATTAATTCAGTAATGTTGTTTGTTATTAAACTCAATTTATGTGTTCTACAGATAATAATTATTTAAAAAGGGTTATGCAGGTTACGGTATAAAAATAAATAATTTTAAGTATTTAAATTTTAGACTTACATTATCAATCCAATTTCAATCACCAAAAAGAATCTTTAATTTCGATTATGTAGAGTCATTTTTTCTTACCTGAAACAAATAAATAAGTAATGTTAATTAACAAAAACAATATACTATAAAATTTAAGTAATGTAAATACCCACCGGGTTGGTCTAGAGTTAAAGTCGTCGGCAAAATCAGCTGTTTAACAGCTGATTTTCGGAGACGAAGGTTGCTGGTTCAAATCCTAGTAAAGGTAGTTACTTTTATACGGATTTGAATGCTAGACGGTGGTTACCTGTGTACTTTGATGGTTGGGGTTCAATTAACCATACTCTCTCAGGAATGGTCGGCCTGAGTCTGTACAAGACTACACCTCATTTACACGTGAAACATATCATTCTCATCACATTGGGTCATGGGGTTGCTTATTGTTCTGAATTGAACAGATTGCAACGTACACACATTTGGAATAAAAAAAGTAGTCTAATATAAATAAATGTACTGCTGGGATCCAGTCGTAAAGATTTGCAGAATATACTCGACAGTGTTGTTTAAAATGGGATGGAAACTTGTTTAGATCTGAACGTCAATAAGATTAAGATTAGTAATACAAACAATAACCCTAGTAATATTAATAATAAAAACTTAAGAACGTGGTACAGTATATCCTCAATATTACGACTTCCTCGGTAACACTTTTATTTTTTTCATTCCCTTGAAATTAGGCTACGGTTCCCTTTTCACGCCCCACTGACGGTATGTAATTTTTTTTAACCCGACATTTCCCTTATAGTATTATATAAACCGTTCTGATGGAGGTGGAGGGTTGTTTGTTAATGTCGGATCAAGTGGTCAGGCGGCGGGTTTTTGGGGCTGGACGAGGACGCCTTAATTGAGTCCAACACTATTTCCCCCGTCGTGAGGGAGTGAACATGAGTCTCACCGCCTCGAATAAAAAAAAATTCCTTTGAAATTGCCATAACACTGTTAAAGGTACATCTGTAGTACAAAAATTATTATTTTAAACTCAATAACACAGATTTTCCCCAATTCATATCAAAGTCTAAACCTCTATAGCACGTCTTTTTGCAGAACCAAACCTTTATACCACGAGTTCAATCTGAGTAGTTTACATCGTTTTACGTATTGGAACCTTTATAGCATGAGTTCAATCTCAGAAGAACCAACCATTTTAAAAACCATTTAAAATTTTTTATTCAGATTATACTGAATAAAAAATTTAAAATGGTTTTTTACTTTCTCTTGCCTATAGGAATATAATATATAGGAAGGAAAGTATTGTTTTCCATTTTTCGAATTCCATTATTTTCGATTTTTCGAAATCGAGTTTTCACCGGATCTATACGTTTTCAGACCCCCTGAACCCAAAAAACATGTTTTTAGCGATTGGTCTGTGTGTGTGTCTGTGTGTGTGTGTGTGTGTGTGTCTGTGTGTGTGTGTGTGTCTGTGTGTGAACAGAATATCTCAAGAACGGAACATCGTACGAACTTGAAACTTGAAATTTAAGTTACGTACCACTACCGGACTCGACACGAACATTTTCATCAAAATCGGTCAACCGGAAGTGGTAGTTTATTCGTGTAATTTTTCACTTTTTTGCGATTTTCTCAAAAACTGGTCCTACGATTTTTTTTAAAATCGCCTGGTTTACTAAATTTTTAATTCTTTACAAGATAGGGTAGGCGTCATGTTTGCTGAAATTCTGGGTGAGGCTGTTTTTACGTAAAAACGTTGTTTTTTTAAGATTACAGTTTTAATATGCATTATAGCGCAAAAACGTATATAATAAAAGTTGTAGAGAATTAAAAATTCTACAACTTTTATTTCAAACAATTTTTTGTATAACGCTTAGTTTAGCGGTAATTTGCGATTTTCTGTTTTTTTTCTCACGAAAATGTGTGAAAAATTGATTTTTTTAAGATTTCGGCCTTAGTATGCATTTTACGACAAAAGTGTATATAATTTAATTTATAGAAAATTAAAAGATCTACAACTTTTATTTAAAGCATTTTTCTCTACAGAGCCTAGTTTAGAGAGAAAGAGGGATTTTCCGTATTTCTAAGCCAAACTGAGGTTGATTTTCATTTTGCATCATTCACTCATGATTAAAGTAAGGTTTTTGAGGTTAGTTTTTTGTTTATTTCTAATATTTTATTAATAATGTTAGGTTTATTATTAATTATTTGCATTGGCAAGAGAAAGTTGTGTGAGTATTTCACACCAGATTTTTTCTATTCTAAACTACACTGTTTATCATTTTATCTAAAATTAATTGTAAAGTTCAGAAGCATGTAACTTTTTTAGTTTATTTACAGTTGCATTAAAATCTCAGTTATTAGTGATTACGGTAGATTAAAAAACAGCGGGTTTTTAATTTTGTGAAAATTTCCTGAACCTAGGCGGGAATCAAACCCGGTACCTCCACGTTGTAGGCTAGCGGACTACCCTTACAGCAGCCATTTTTTATTTTACAATTATTTACATTTTATTTTAAATACGTTTTGTTGTTGTTAAGGTCAACAGCCAAAAGGCTGGTTTGAACCTCTAGAAGTTTTATTAAGTAAAAACGAGGAGTGAGGTGGTTTACCATGCCTTCCTCACTGAGTTGAAAGAGTATGCTTATCAGCATGCCAGGCCCTCCAAAAAGCACCCAATTTCCACCCTGCAAATGAGTCCTTCACTTCATTCACCACAGGGTCTGGCTGTATAGTGAAATTCATTACTCTCAGAGGATATAACTCTGACTAGTGTCGTTTACACCTCTACCTCTTCTGTTCTTAAATAGTTCAGTCATATAATTGGCTGACTATGTGATAAGAAACAGAACTATTTTTGTAGCACTGGAACAAACAGATCGAGTGCGAAATTATTTTAACACCACCTGCATGTTATGGGCAAAAATACGTTTTATAAGTAAAAAAACTTGTTAAAAATAGAAATTACCTTAGATTATCCGTATTTAAGACTATTTGGGGTTGTTAGTAGGTACTCAAACTATAAGAAATTTATTCCAGAAATTTTAACGTTATAATTTTTGATGTGACCTTTATTAAAATTAAGGTTGTGGGTTTCGAGTTATTAACAACACGAAAACATAATATTTATACACAAACAAACAAAGTTGAACATATATATATTATTCAGAGATTATATTTCCATGTATAAAACTGTTTAAAATTAATTTTGACATTAAAATATTCAAAATCGGAGAAACCATTATGAAATTTACAGAGAAAGTTTAAAATTGTAACAGAATGTAGCTTAACAAGTTGTATTCATTATTGTTAGATATTTAAACTGATGGATGTATAGTAAATATAAATACACAGCTTTAGGCGAATGAATCCATTAATGTGTTCTACATTAACGTCGAATACATGTAGACCTGCCTCAAAACACAACGTTAATACTGTTACATTTTATTTGAAAACATCACGAAATATTAACATTTTTTGTTGAATCTATTAAACATGTCATACCAAACTGTAGTTCATGACATTGTCATGAAAAAGTCGTATTTTCTGTTTGTTATCTTTAAATTTATTAATTAACAAACATTTGAAGAGCTGAGTGGATGAAAAAACTATGTGACCTTTTTTTAAAACGTAGATTTAATGATTGATGAATATTACACGTATTTTTAGTTATTTTGGTGGCATAGAAAGCTCTATTTTATAACAGTTTAAGGAAATACTAATGGATCAAGGAGGCATGTACCATTTAAATTTTGTGTTTTGTTTTGAATAATGGACTAAAGATCACCTTGTTACTTTAGAATAGAAGATATATATTTAGAGTAACATTTAACTCTAGTAATAAACATTAAACATCATCAATAAAAGCTGTTATTAAGAATGTCTCAAAAATTTTTTAATGAAAAATTTCGTCTTATATTACTGAAATAGCCTATTGTTCATCTATTCTCAAAGGAAACAGAATTTTTGTTAAGTAGGTAATAAAACAAATAATAAATACAAACATGAAAGGAGTTTCAAAACAGTGAAAGAAATTTTTGTTCACCACTTTTTATTTGGAGATGTCTAATAATAATAAATATGAATAATAATAATAATCTGCCCATAACAGACAGGTGGAGTGTCAAATTAATTACACTCAATCTGTTCGTTGCAGGGCTAAAATAAATAGTTTTGTTTCTTATCACATGGTCAGCCGATTAAATGACTGAATAATTTAAGAATAGAGGAGATAGAGGTGTAAAAGACACTAATAAGAGTTATCTTCTCTGAAAGTAATGAATTTCATTATACAACCCGACCCTGTAGTGAATGAAGTGAAGATGTCATTTGCAGAGTAGAAAATGTGTGCTTTTCAGAGGGCCCGGCATGCTGATAAGCGTACTTTTCCACTCACTGAGGAAAACAATAGAAAACCACCTCACTCCTCGTTTTACTTAGTAAAACCTCTACAGGTTCAAACCAGCCTTTCGGCTGATCACCTAAACAACAACAACAATAGTAATAATATTAATATCTGTTAATAAAAGACAATATAACTAGCTTTTAAAATCGTATTTTCGTGAGATAAATTTATTCTTTCACCATGGAGATTTTTTTTTTTTTAATTTTATTATTAAACATTTGGTAAAAATGGTTATTTATTTTAAAGAGCACACTTGAGAGATTCAAAATCGTGAAAAAATTACAAAAAAAAACATTTTTATTAAGGGCTTTTGGTTAATTCCCCCCTTAAATGTAAAAATTTGTACCTTTTATTCGTTTGATTTTTCGCCGAATTATAGATCAAATCTTAATATATCCACATCCACATCAGACGAATTCGGTAGTTGTATCAATTTGTTATTCAGAAATAATTGACCACTGTAGTTTCACTATTGAGTGGTACTCTCTTTATGTTGTTGTTGTTGTTTAGGTCATTAGCCGAAAGGCTGGTTTGAACCTGTAGAGGTTTTACTAAGTAAATCGAGGAGTGAGGTGGTTTACCATTGCCTTCCTCACTGAGTGGAAAAGTGCGCTTATCAGCATGCCGGGCCCTCTGAAAAGCACATATTTTCCACTCTGCAAATGACACCTTCACTTCATTCACCACAGGGTCTGGTTGTATAATGAAATTCATTACTTTCAGAGGAGATAACTCTGATTAATGTCTTTTACACCTCTACCTCTTCTGTTCTTAAATGATTCAGTCATTTAATTGGCTGACCATGTATTCAGAAACAGAACTATTTATTTTAGCCCTGCAACGGACAGATTGAGTGTAAATAATTTGACACTCCACCTGTCTGTTAGGGGCAGCTCTTTATGTTATAATACAATTTAACTGTAAATAACATTATCAGATTCACTGGTTATGTTTTTAACAATTTGAATAAAAATAAACTTAGTTAAAAAAGTATGCTATAACTGACTGATATTGAAATAGTGAATATAAATGCATTTAAGTATTTAAAATGAAAATTTGTGCATAAATTTTCTTCATAATTAAATAGAAGTTAAGTGGAAACCAGTGTAGTGCAGGCGGCGGTCGTTAGCGGCCAAGGAAGGAAGATCAGCAGCACTGGTTTTGCCGGTACTGTGAGCCGGAGGGTTAGCGGGTTGGGTCGAATTCACGACCCGAGCACAGCATAACGTCCATTCATCATACAACTTTACACTCTGCACTGCATTAATCTTTTTTTAATAACACCTAACAGAAATTTTAATGTAAATTGCTATTCATTAAACTTATCCACAACAAGTTACGGCAATATCTTTAATTATAAAAAACTTAAGTACTTCACTTCTGTCTATCTACTTTATCTGACCTAAATAAATTAAATAAACCAGCTTTGATGAAAATATACTAAACGTCCAAAAGTAATTCCTGTAATTAAAATTCTTATATTTTTAAATAAATTAAGATATTTTTCGATCCTCCGTGTACCTCTGGCCAAAACTCATGGTTATGTTTTTTTAAACCCAATTACAAAGAAACCATTTTTATTAAGGACTTTTGTGTAATTCCCCCCTTAAACGTAAAAATTTGTATCTTTTATACGTTTGATTTTTTCGCCGAATTATATATCAAAGCTTAATACATCCACATCCACATAATCAATCCACAATAAGAAATAAAAAATCCACAATATAAAAAATATTAATTATTTATTTTTATTAATTTATTATTTTCAATTATTATTTTTATTAATTAATAAAAACCCACACATAAAAAATCCACAATAGGATGAGAGAGCACATGGGACTTGAGCACATGGTTGACAAGTCTCTTGCAAACACTGCCGTCTGTACAATGTTAAAAACGGTACGTCATTTAGACGACAATGTTTTGTTAAATATTTTCAAAAGAAAATTTTTAGTTTTTTAAATATAAAATTTATATATTTTGAATTATAAATTTAAACTCTGTATGTTGCAATCTGTTCAATGTAAGAACAACAGGCAATCTGATGATAATATGTAATTACGTGCAAATGAGGTGAAGTTTTGTACAGACTCACGCCGACCATTCCTGAGTGAGTGTGGTTAATTGAACCCTACCATAAAAGTACATTGGTAACCACTACTATTATATTTTAAATCCGTTTAAACTGGGACGTGAATCTTGGTCTTCAAAACTCAGCTGTAATATATCACTCATACTAACAAGCCTAGGTAATACTAATAATTAATTTTGACGAGCTGTGAACTCTTTCCAAATCTACGGTAGTTTTACAGTTTATTTAGTTACAGTTTACCCTTAATTATTTGTTTTATACACACCAAATAAGATTACCTTTATTATTAGGACAAACAAATCAGAGGAATGTGTTTAGCCCTGCGATATATCAGCTGATATGTCCTCTGATTGCACGTAACGGTCAGGTGAAGTGTTAAATTAATTGTACTCAATCTGTTTGTTCCACGGCCATAAAAATAGTTATTTTTCTTATCACATGTCAGCCTATGACTGAAGATATGAGTGAGCATAATATGACTGAACTATTTAAGAACAGAAGAGGTAGAGGTGTAAAAGATACTACTCAGAGTTATCTCCTCTGTGAGTAATGACTTTCATCATTAAACAACCAGGCCCTGTGGTGAATGAAGTGAAGGTGTCATTTTCAGGGTGAAAAGTAGTTGCGTTTCGGAGGACCAGACATTTTGATAAGCATACTTTTCCAAATCAGTGAGGAAGGCATAATAAACCGCCTCACTTCTCGTTTTTTACTTAGTAAAGTCTCTAGAGGTTTAAACCAGCCTTTCGGCTGTTGACTTTAATGTTTCTTTGAGCAACAACAACAACAAGTCTTCTAAAAAGTGTCAAGCTGATTGATATTTATCTGTTCAAAGAAATACATTTGAAAACAGCCGCGAGCCGATATATCGGCACCATTCGTTTAATACATTTACTAACTTATTTTTTTTGTCGATTTTAACAAATTATTCACCATTTCAAAGACAAATAAGTTAGTCATAATTTTTGAATTTATTTTTTTGAGCCGACATGTCAGCTCGTGGTGTTAAGACAGCTAAAACCGTTCGTTGTTTTTGTAGTTTCTTTTCCTACTTTCATTAATCACATGTTTACTGCTTTTTTTATAACAATGAAGAGCTGAGTGGATGAAAGTGCTATGTGTCATTTTCTTTAAACGTAATTTTCATGATCGATGAATATTACAAGCAAATTTAGTTACTTAGGTGGCATACATTGCTTTATTTCAACAGTTTTAAGAAATACTAGAGTATCAAGAGAGCATGTGCCATACAATTTTTGGTTTTGTATTGAATAATTCAAGGGTAATTCTTTATAGGGCAGTACTACGGGGGAAAATATAGGGCTACTTGTTGTAAGATGTAAAATTTTGTTTTATATGGACTTAAATAATGTATTTCTAGTGCCAAAAGAGTAAGATATTTTTTTTTATGTTAAGCCCTGGTAAGTATACTTACCGAACGTTTATTGAAATGAGAATCACATAAAGTTAATTGGTAAGAATAATTATTAAAACAACTTGTAGTCCTATAACAGAAAAATGTGTAGAATAACTTATCTCAACGTTATATTAGCATGAATGTTTGCTTTTCGTAAAAACTTTAATTTCCTAAGCATTGTATAGTACGTTTGTTTTAGGAAGAAGCTTGTAAGGGGAGGGCAAGTAGGTAGAGTAGGGATAGTTTCAACGGGGCAATTGTTGTCTCCTTCTCACTTAATGATCATTCCCTCTATTTCTAACCGTATACTATGTTACAACTACGAGGTGCTTCCCCCACCACTAAACAGAACAGCTCAGCGGCACACATCGTTGGAGGCAAAGCTTCTAGCTAGAACAAATGACCTGTACAAAAGTAACAACAAAACATCACGGTTGTGTACGCTGGTATGAATCTTTACCACATCGTGTAACTTCTAAAGCAAATGGTCCCTGTGCACTAATTCAAAATGTGGGTAGCCCACTTACCAGAGAACATATTCTATAAAACCATAAAATGGCAATAGGGTTGAACTGCATAGCTTATTCTTAAAAATAATCAACCTTATTGCTAGTGGTAAGTATACTTACCAAAGACCTATAAAGGGTTAAAGATCACCTTGTTCCTCTAGAGTAGAAAACATTACCTGTAACAGTTAACTCTAATAATATTAACATGGAAAGTCATCAATGAAAGTTGTTATTAAGAATTTCTTTAAAAGATTCTTTAACGAAATATTTTGTCTTGTATTATTGAAATAGCCTACTTTTTATCCATTCTCAAAGAAAATAGAATTTTTGTGGATGAAGCGGAATGTTGTAAGAAAACTGATATAGAATAATAATGTTACAAAGTAAAATTTTAAGAGTTTTTAAATTCATTTATAACATTTTTCGTGAAGGGACAATAAATAGGTACCAAAATAAAATCATACCAAACTCAGAAAAAGTAGGAGTCTTAGATTTTTGATCGCATTTTCCTGAAAACTATAATTTTGTAACATAACACCTTCATCCGCTAAGGCCTTATTCAATTAATGACATCCGGTATGTTTTTAAGTTTTAATGGGAGCAGCTTGGGTGCTAAGTAACTGAAATGCCTTTACTATAACGTTATTGATTCTTTAAAAGTAAGATATCCTTTTTCCTTGTGTAAGAATGATAGGCTTATATGAAAATAGTAAATATATCTGCATGAGAAATAAAAGTTTCTTTCGAAAATACTTGGCGGACATCAAGTATGTTACACTGAATTCTTGAAAATGAGAAATTGTATTTTGGAATGAGAAATAATAAAATTATGATTTATAGATACTTTTACGATTGTTTAATTATTAATAACATATGAACACGTTTTGAGGCGAAACAAAACAAAACAAGCCATTAAGAATTAAACTCGTTTAGTAATAAAAATGGTACAAGCATATTTAGATAAAGAAGTAGAGTGGTAGTAAAACCATAGAGCAAGGAAAATTGAATTTATGAGGTAGTAACAGTTTTTATGAGCGTGCAGATTTCACATATAAGATAACATATTATAAACCGATGCCTGTATGCATATACGAATTTGCTCATAGGGGCTCATTCCCATGTGTAGAAGAGAGAGAGAGACATGTAGTTACGAACTGGCGCGGCGTGGTGGTACCTTAGATCGACTTAGATTTATGACGCTTTGACAGTGAAACGAAATAAAGGAAATAAACTGTCAAGCTGTCATAAAAAATAAAAAATCTACCATTCTTTTAACTATACTAACTATGTAACACGAATGCTATTTTGAGGATAGAAAATTATTTGTAGTTTGCATATTATCATCACAATAGATTCTATTTTGAAATGTTTCTTTAAATTTCTAATTTGGTTCTTCTAAATGTATTATATCAATATATCTTAGTACAGTAAGGAGAGTTATATTTATATACAAACCAACGATGGTTTGTTTATGTTGGTAGGGTTGAGGTGGGTAGACTTCTTAAAGAGGTAGACTTGGATATGGAGTGAAAACACAAGAGATAATCAAATAGATTCAGTTATCGTTGAATTATAAAAAAGATGCGATGCCATACCACGAGAGCAATGGATGAACGATTGTTCAACGATATTTATAGATAAAGAGGAGTTATAAAAAAATTAGCCCAACTCGAAGACATTTGAAAACGGGATAAAAGGAATTATATTCATTTTAACAGGAAAAACAAGACCCATAACAGACAGGTGGAGTGTTAAATTATTTCCACTGAATCTGCTAATTCCAGGGCTACAAAACATGGTACTACATCTTATCATATGGTCAGCCAAATAATGACTAAAGTATTTAACAACAGAAGAGATAGGGGTGTAAAAGACACTACAGTATATTTCTTTTAAGCTGAAAACTACTGTAAACAATATTTTATGAAGTAAGGTTGGATCTGTTGTATCTACACTACGTGGAACCGGATGGCTGGCGCCCTTTGCCTGCTTTTATTTCTGGATACCATTAGTAACCTGAATTCTATTGATTTAGTGTGCGCTAAGGTAAACGATTACGTGGCCGCAAAACAATAAAACATTAAAGTTCTAAGAAGTAAGGAAACATTTGGAAATTGGGGTTTGTAAAGTAAGCCTATCGGTGAGTAAGTGGTAAAACTGGAATAGCTCATGTGGTAAAGGAGGAGAAACGTATGTGGAATTTAAATTCTTTGAGCGAAGTTCAGGTAGAAAAACTTGTAAATTTGTAACATGATTCAAGTATTGACAATAAGGATGATGTGTCGCCTGATGAAATTTTATCGGGTGTAGAAGAATTAAAATAAGGTAACCTATTATAGTACTTTGTTCACAACTAGCAACCTCAAGCCTAGTTACAAGAAAATTTTAATAATAATAATAATCATCTAAATTATTATAAAAAAATTTAAACTGTAAATTTCCTGTATCACAAACGTAAACTTTTTGGATGGATTGCGCTATGTAACATTTTTTTTCAAACTCTTTTGGCCAGTTTTCAACTTAGCTTACTTAGAAGCCACAGTTGTCTCTTCTAAGACTAATGAATTTCATTATACAGCCAGAATCTGTGGTGAATTAAGTAAAGGTGTCATTTGCAGGGTGGAAAGTACAGCCTTTCAGCATGAGCATCCTGATAAGCAGACTATTTTACTCAGTGAGAAAGACAATGGTAAACCACCTCACTCCTCGTTTTACTTAATAAAGCCACTAGAAATTCAAATCAGCCTTACGACTGATCACTAAACAACAACAGGAAAATAATGTAGATAAGTTACATGACAAAACTATTCAAAAAGGAAAAGTTTTTTCAGATATAAAGGTATTTCTTTTTATTTTAATACTTGATAAAGTGTACAAATGGTGTGTATATGACTTTTTAGTATATATTGATATAGTATATATATTTTATTAATTATGATTAAATTACGCGAAATTAAAATCAACTAGTACTGGTTAATTTTGATACAACAATAATACTGGTATACGCCCTTTTTAAGGAAATGGTGTTCTTAAACTCTCCACGATTTTCTCTGTAGGACTAAAATTTTATTTCAATGTCTTTGTATTTGAGTTCGAAACGTTGAAATAAAGAAGGCAGTACACTGGGCACGCTTTGCTTGTGAATGAGGTTTAAGAAAAGGTAAAAAGGTTATTCAAAACAGGAACAAAACTATCTTACATTCTAGTTAATAACAGAGTTTATGAACAATTTTGTTACCTTTCAATAAAATATTTGATTTAGTATAAAGTATTATTACAGTAGACCTATTTAGTATTATTTTTCTTATTTATTTTTTAATATTTTCTAAAATTTAATTATATAACATTATTTTTCTTGATTATAGTAAACATAACAATCTATGTAAAATAGTATATAGAATCCATGGCTAATGTTGTTGTTAAGGTCAACAGCCGATAAGCTGGTTTGAATTTCAGAGGCTTTACTAAGTAAAACGAGGAGTGAGGTGGTTTACCATTGTCTTCCTCACTGAGTGAAAACGTATGCTTATCAGCATGCCCGGCCCTCCGGAAAGCATCTACTTTCCACCCTGCAAATGACACCTTCACTTTATTCATTACAGGGTCTGTCTATATAATAAAATTCATTACTCTCAGAGAAGATAACTCTGACTAGTGTCTTTTACACTTCTACCTCTTCTATTCTTAAGTGGTTCAATCATATCATTGGCTGACCATGTGATAAGAAACAACTAATTTTTGTAGCCTTGGAATTACCAAACCCAGTGCAAATAATTGAACACTCCGCCTTCCTGTTATGGGCATTATGGCTAATGAATACTTCCTTAAAAAGAGCGCATAAATTGTAATAGTACTTATTTTATATAATTTCTTTATTACTTTGACAAAATAAGTTTGATGCCTGTTCCAAAATATTGTACCCTAAAATAGTTATTTGCATGATAAAGTAATTTAAAACCTCGTTTTTTCAAAAAAATAAATTTCTAACATACGCCCTTTTCACACAGATCTCCTCACTTTAAGATATGGAAAATCACTAATTGACACTAAACTAAGCACTTAAAAAAACAATGCGTTAAATAAAAGTTAAAATGCATTAAATGAAGGTTAAAAAAGGTGGACTACCATCCATTTTTCATTAATTGTTTTCATTAATCGTTAATTTTCCTTATACAGTTTTTCTCGACCTCGTAACCTATATTGTCCGTCTATACTATCTTTGGATTCATTATCTTGCGAAAGATCTTTCGTTCAAATTTCTCTACTTTTCTTAGTCTTTCTTAGCCTTTCCGGTCATTCTAAAGCGCTCACTCGCGTACAGACACACAGGTTTTACCATAGTATTATAATGGCTAATCTTCGCCAGTTTTGAGGTGTTTTTTTCTTACACAAGTGGTTATTCCTTGAAGTGCAACGGCCATTTTTCCTTGTCTGTTGTTATTCGTTTCCTTTTCCCTGGTTTTGTTTTAAATTACCTCCCCGAGGTAATTATCAACTTTCCCAATTTTTCCGTATTAAGTCGTAGGTAATAAGGGGCTGTTTTGATGTTATGTATTTAGTTTTCTCAAAGGAAATCTGTAGTCCTGCTTTTCCTGCTTGTTCTTTTTACATGTTGATTTGTTCTATTTCTGTTTTCCATATTCCTAGAGACGATTGCTGAGTTGTCTGTAAAAGCATGACAGTTTACCTTTATACCGTTCTTTGACCCTCCAATGCGTACTTAGTTTAACAATCCTTTACTGACAAATTTGATTTCCCATTCTTGAATAACTTTCTCTAACAAACAGTTACAAACCCGGTAACAATTTTTATCACCCTACATAACCCCTGTTTTTATTTCAAACTTTTTGGAGATTTTTCCTAGAAACTTTACTCGTGTGTCGCGACAAAAAGTGTTTAAGTAATTAACCGTTTAATAAATATTTGTTTTACACTTAAAAAGAGATTTCGTTATTTAAAAATAACTGAATTCGGAAAGAACCCGGAATAAATGTCACAATATATTTCTTAAAGAGCATCTTGCATTAGGGAGGTACCTCCATGCAGTATCTGCCTCTGTTCCAATGACCCTTTCTTGGTAATATCGTACAAACAGTAACCCTATTAAAAGAAATCATTATTTGTTCCGTAATATTTCTTTTGTTTGCTTTCAGAAGACGACTCCATTAAAATGATTTAAGCAAAAACGATATTACATTAAAACCGGTAACTAAATATTGTTTTATCTGGTATGACTAATACTTGAATACAAAAAGCTATACATCAAGATCTATCATTTTTTGTAACAAATATTTATCTACGAGATTTCTTAATAAAATTTAAATATAACTGATCGGTTTATTTTGTTTTGTACACTTCTTTCTTTCTTCTTTTTCCTTTTTCATGATTTATACTTGTCCTATTTTCCGAGACTTTTACTTTTATGTTTTCATCTCTATTTTATTTACGATTTTCATTTAAAAACTTCTTTTATAATCTGGCGAAATTCCATCGGTTTACTTTTGTGCTAAACTTATATCTTATATCTTTCTCCGTTTCTCTATCTTCTAAAACGCCTTATGGCTCATCATCTTCCAACATTACATTATTTTATCGTTTTTTCTTCTTCATTGATCTGCCATTCCAATACGGATACAACCATTTTCACTGTCTATTTGATGTATTTTTTATAGTATAAAAAACTGGATTAACTCAACACACGACTTTATCTTGTCAACTTAAAAATTAAAAATATAAACGATGTTTAATCATAAATTAACAATTCAAAATTAAAAACATAACCTAATTTTTATCATAAGTGAATGAAAATCGACCTCTGTTTCATTTAAACAACAGAAAATCATTAATTGATAATGCTAAACCAGACTCTGTTGAAAATAATGTTTCAATTAAAAGTTGTAAGTTTTTAAATTTTATATAACTTTAATTATGTGTAGGTACTTTTTTCGTTAAATGGTCGCAATGCTAAGGCCGTAATTTTAATAAAACCCAATTTTTACCAATCTCAATGAGAAAAAAATTGATAATCACTAATTGACGCTGAACTAAACGATGTAGAAAAAATGTTTTAAATAAAAGGCGTAGGTTTTTTAACGTTTCGCGACGTTGATGGCATACGCTTTTTGCCTAAATTGCAGAGATTATTAACCGTCTGTATTGGCGTAGTTGGTTACGTGCTCGCCTCTCATCATGCGGTCTTGGGTTCGAATCCCATTCAGGCTCGACATATTTTCATACGTTACAAAAATCTTTTCATCCTTCACCGTCTGCATTAGCAGTAATTGGAGAACAGTCGGACGTTAAACCAAAAAAAGTGCATAGATTATTCAGGCCGCGATTTTTAATCTTTTTTATCTTAAAAAACAATTTTTTTGAGACCATAGCCTTCTACGAATTTTAGCAGATATGTCGCTTATTCCGTCTTGTAGAGCACAAACAAATGTAGTAAATGAGGCAATTTTGAACAAAAATCGTATAGCCTATGTCGTTTTAGAGAAAATCGCAAAATAGTAAAAAATTTCACGAATAAACTACCTACGTATTACTTGCGTATGGCTGATTTCAATAAAAATGCTTGTGTTAAATTCTCGTATGTTACCTTACTTATTTCCTAAGTTAGGACTTATTTTCCTAAGTTATTTGCTAGTACGTACGATGTTCTGTTCTTGAGATATTTTATTTACACACATACACACAGTGACCAATAGATAAAAAAGGATTTTGGGTTCAGGGGACCTGAAATCGTTTATTTTCAGATGAAAAATCAATATTCTAATAGGTTTAAATGACATAAAACAAAACTTTTCGTCCGTATATAAAATATCATATAGGATAGAGCAAGTTAAGTCAAAATTATACCAAGTACAGTTTAGATATCTCAAAATTTTTGATTCAGGATTTCACAGATTTTTACGTTTCATGATCCTTTGAAGCAAAAAAATTGGTTTAATGAAAAAATTCGTGAGTTTCAATTAAACGTACTGCAGGAAATACTAATAGACTGATTCAACCTTATTTTTATCTCGATCAACATTTTCGGGGTTTCTATAATTTGCTATAAATTTACAAAATTTAAGGTAAATTATACCAGTGCAAAAATAGTACAATTATTTTCTCATAGACATTTCCAACAATTTTTATTAAACTTCCATGATTATCTATTAATTAAGGTGGTAAAAGTGGTATTTCTGCCGAAATCCATATGAAAGAACAAAATGATGATCAAAAACTTTCATTTTATTGCCTCATATGCAGGTAATTCGTATATTCAATTTAAATTATTGTAGGTTCATTTATACTTAAGTGTAGAAACACAATAATAAAAATTAAATATAATTATAATCATTACAAGTTTATATTTAACATTTTTATCTGATCTACTTTTTATAAAAGTATATATTTTTTTCTTTTAATCCGTAATACGTGTAAGTTGAAATCTATTCAATTTAGAACAATAAGCAACCCCATGACTCAATGAGATGAGGATGATGTGTATGACGTGAAAATTAGGTAAAGTCTTGTACAGATCCAGACGGACCATTCCTGAGAGAGTAGGCTTATGTTTAATGAAACTCCAACGATCAAAGGACACTGGGCTACAATGTCTAGTATTCAAAATCGTATTGAAGTTACCTTTACTAAGATTTGAACTACGGAACCTAGGTCTCCAAAAATCAGTTGTTAAACAACTGACTCATGGCACGACTCCTTTACAACTAGACTAACAAAGTGGATTATTACTTTCTTTTGCCTATATGAATATATAGGAAGGAAAGTATTGTTTTCATGTCGATTTTAAGAAATCGAGTTTTCACCGGATCTATACGTTTTCAGACCCCCTGAACCCAAAAAACATGTTTTTAGCGATTGGTCTGTGTGTGTGTCTGTGTGTGTGTGTGTGTCTGTGTGTGAAGAGAATATCTCAAGAACGGAACATCGTACGAACTTGAAACTTGAAACTTAAGTTACATACCACTACCGGACGCGACACGAACATTTTCATCAAAATCGGTCAACCGGAAGTAGTAGTTTATTCGTATAATTTTTCAGTTTTTTGCGATTTTCTCAAAAACTGGTCCTACGATTTTTTTTAAAATCGCCTATTTTACTCAATTTTTTATTTTCTATAAGGTATGGTAAGCGCCATGCTTGCTGAAATTCTCGGTGAGGCTGTTTTCACGTAAAAACGTTGTTTTTTAAGATTACGGCTTTAATATAAATTTTAGCGCAAAAACTTATATAATAAAAGTTGTAGAGAATTTAAAAACCTACAACTTCTGTTTCAAACATTTTTTTGTATAACGCTTAGTTTAGCGGTAATTTGCGATTTTCTGTTTTTTTTCTCACGAAAACGTGAGAAAAATCGATTTTTTTAACATTTCGGTCTTAGTATGCATTTTACGACAAAAGTGTATACAATTAAATTTATAGAAAATTAAAAGATCTACAACTTTTGTTTAGAGCATTTTTCTCTACAGAGCCTAGTTTAGCGTGAAAGCGTGATTTTCCGTATTTTTAAGCCAAACTGAGTTCGATTGTCATTTTGCGTCATTCACTCATGATTAAAATAAGGTTATGTTTTTGAGGTTAGTTTTTGTTCATTTCTAATGTTTTAATACTAATGTTAGGTTTATTGTTAATTATTTGCATTGACAAGAGAAAGTTGTGTGAGTGTTTCACACCAGATTTTTTATTCTAGGAAAGCAATAAACTTAAAATTATTTTATACAAGCCTTGATGTATTTTTTAATTTTTTATTATCGACGAATTCGATTATTTTGTGTTTTATCAAAATAATTAAATTTCTCTCAAGGTTACCCATGGAATAAAAAAGAAAATTACGTTACGGTTTACTGAACTACGTTAAAATTATATTCTATAATTCTTTTAATTTTTATTTTTTCTTGGTATACATTAGTATTATTAAAAGTGTGCTCCGTGGAACCCTGAGATTCCGCAAGGCCTCTGCAAAGGCTTCACCAAAATAATAACAACGTAAGAGCAAAGCACATCAAGTCTTGTCAAACCTTGTAAAAAACCTCTCATAAATGTCACACCATTGTTCATTTTATGAAAGTTATTTTCTCTCAGTGCTTAATAGCCGAAAATGGAACCACAAACAGCAAAATAAATCTACATATGCTAAGATGAAAAATTAAAAATATATCAATTTACATTGTTATTTAAGTGTATTGTATTATTGTCTGTTGTTTTGTATAAGTATTGTTGTACAGGTGTAGTGCATAATGCAGGCTATCTATTTTTATAAGAGTTTTATTAAATTAAATGATAACAATTAAATAATGAACATAAAACCAGGTTTTGTTTATTTTAGAGCCCTATAAAATATTTAGTGTTTCAAAACAGTTCCGTCGTCAAAAAAGTTTCAGAACCTCTGCTTTATATGAATGTCTAGGGAATGAAAGTTTTATTGTAATTAGATTTTTCCAAACCGAGTTTTCACCGGAAACAGACGTTTTCAGGCCCCCCAAAACACAAAAAACATGATTTTAGCGACTGATCTATGTCTTGTGTCTCAGTCTGTATGGCAACAAAATATTAATCAATAATTTAAAACAGTACAAAGTTGAAATTTAAAAATTCAGTTAGGTATAACGAGTGCAACGAGTGGACCTAACAAGAAAATTTTCATCGAAGCTAGTCAAACGGAAATTGTGGTTCATTCGTGGAATATTTCACTATTTTACTATTTTCTCAAAAACGGCTAAGATTTTTTTACAAAAATCACCTCATTTACTAAATTTTGTATGCTCTGAAAGATAGGGTAAGCGCCATCTTTACTAAAATTCGTGTGGGTTGGGCACTCAAGATAATTTTATTTAAATTAATTGAGGCATTATTATGCATTTAGGGTGAAGTGTAAACTATATAATCTAATGTGTAGAAAATTAAAAACATTACATAATATTTGAATTATTTTTTTCTGAAAGATTTAGTTTAGGTTTCATTAGTAATTTTCTGTATTTCGCTTACCAAAATCAGCAAATAAATGAGATTTTGTCAAGCCTTAGTATTAGGAAAAACTGTATTATAATCAAAGTTATAGAAAATTAAAAAACCTGCAGTTTCTTATTGAAGCATTATTATTCAAATTATTATTCTTTATTTATTCTTATTATTCATTATTATTATTATTTGCATTATTACTCTTTTATTTAATTTGGCATTATTATTTGCTTTATACCGAACCTAAGGTAGTGACAATTGTGATTTTCCGTATTTTTATTTTCTACAGAGGTCGATTTTCATTTTGCCTCATTCACTCATGGTTAAAATCAGGTTATATTTTTCATTTTACTAACATATTATTATTATTTTTATTTTTTATTTATTATTTATCATTTATTATTTATTTTTATTATTTTATAATAATAATAATAATTATTATTATTATTATTATACTATATACTTGTCACTGTTTGAGTCTTTAATGCTCTATGGAGTCACGAGCTGGAATCATGCCCCTGATTATTTGCTGCAGCGAATAAATGCTCTACAAAGAAAAACCTTAAAATTCTTGGTTAAAAAGGTGAGAATTCTCATCTGAATTTCACAAGACCTATAAACAACACCTTTTTAACAGCTAAAGGCCTTTACATTACCTTTTTCTTCTTCTTCTTCTTCTTCCTTCAGGGCATAGGCGAAACGCCTGTTCCGATCTCAAAGGGTTTATTTGTTAAATTTTGTTACATGACCATCGCTTCCTTGGTCTTCCAACATCTCTTCTACCAACTGGCTTATATTGCCAAACTTTTTTGGGAATTCTTTCATCATTCATCCTCTCCAGATGTTCCATCCACCGTTGTCTATTTTCAAAGATCTTGTCTTCTAGTTTAAATACTGCCAGATCCTTGCGAACATCTTCGTTGTACAACTTGTCCAGCAATGTACAACCTTTAAAGGACCTGAGGAATCTCATTTCTGAAGCTTGTATTTTGCTTGTATTTTGTAGGTGCCTCGTATTCGTTGTCCATTACATTACATTACCTATTACTGATAAATAACTTTTATAACCCGAGGTACCGTGAACAAGCACGCAATGACTATGAATTACGACGGAAGACATTCATCCAACTTAGAGCTACAAATAACTACGGCAGACGTTTGGACTGTTTTATAATTCCAAAATTACTAAACTCCCTACCGGATGAAATTTTATTTTTAGGCAAATACAAGGAATTAAAAATAAAATTACTAACATGGGCTGGAAATGTAACATGATTTGCACGAGTGCCAGCAGTCAATGAACGGAGCCTTAATTGGACTTAAGATTAAGAATTTCATCATTCCCTTTTTATTATTATTATTATTATTATTATTGGTGAATTCTCCTTGGACAGAAGACGTTAAGCATCATGACTCAGTTTCGTCATTTGTTTTTCTTATTGGTCCAGTAGGCCTTCATTGTTTCCGAGAAAGCTTTTTTGCGGTTTTCAGACCACTTTGGTCTAAACTGCTTCTCTCTTGAGGGCTCTGAAACTTTCCACTTGTCTACCTTGTGACGGAATAAGTTTTTATTAAAAATTTCAGTTTGATGTTTGAATTAATGTTTGAATGTTAAAAGTGCCAATGTAGCTATGTTTTTTCCGTGAAAGTTTGTCAGAGCACTCCGATTTGCTCTCCCGTATAATCCCAGGCTTCCCAGAATCCGAACGCCTGGTTGCCGTTTGCCTACGGGTGGATTGGTTACCACCTGGGGTAATTTTGTAGTTACTTGTACGAGTCATGCTTGCTTGTAATCAGCGTTCTAACTTTCGCTAGGGGCGTAGAACCAGGGATTGTGAGTTCCTGGAGCATGTTTACAGCCGCACCTCTTGGTCATTCCCTTTTTATTATTATTATTTAGATTTTTTTATTATAATCTTTTTTGCTGTTTGTTATACTCCATTTTTTTAATACCGCTTTTGTAATTCATGGTAATATTTTGATGCTATTTTATTTTTATTTTGTATACTTTTTTTACCTATTCTTTAATAACTCAATTATATTTAAAAACTATGATAATATATGTATTAGATATATTATTTTTGCACTTCATTAATATTGTTATAAGGTAAGCAGGCTTTTTTTATTGTAACTTCTACATTTAATTTTATTGTTAACAATCTGTGTTATTGAATTTTTGTATTTTTAATTTTATTGTTTGTTTTGTGGATTTACTTTTGTATATTTCTGTCGACAGACCCAGGTCTGAAGGAAATTATCTTTGTAGAAAACGAAAAATAAATGAATTGAATTGAATTCACTAATGATTAAGCAAAGGTTATATTTTACTAGTTCACATTGCCAAGAGAAAGTCGTGTACGTGTGTTTTATACCAATTTTTTTATGTGTAATTTATTTAAATGATTATTTAAAAAACACACTGTAAATAGAAAGTAATGCTTACAGTGTTTAAATACAATATATCACACAGTACTGTATTTTTATGATTAAGATCAGTCATGAATTCATACATATTACTAGTTAGTTATAACGAGAAACTGATTATTAACCAAATTCTTTTATTTAATTTGGAAAACTTTATGCGTCAAAACCAATTGGAACAAATTGATGTCTTTATGGTTTAGAAAAATTCAAGCATGGTATTGCTCGTTTAGAATCTTTTCAGTCTAAGTTTCTGCGACTCGTAACGGAGTCCTCTTGGTACGTAACAAATTAAATATTACAAATCTTAAAAACTTTTTCAAGGTTATTAAAGAAGAAGAAATTTGAAACGAATAAATCTGAAAAAATAATAACCGTTCAAAATTATGACCTAACTGTTTTGTTTATTCATAAAGTTATAAACGAAGCTAAAATTTTCCAGTAAAATTAAAATTACTCTGAAAAAAGACTGTATTTTCTTTTCGTTTCATCCAATATTATTACCTAATAAAATTATAAATGGAAATTAAATTTTCTAAAAATTGTAATTAATAGACTATTAAAAAACTTTAAGATAACAAGAGAATGCGATTTTGAAAATGAAGACGTGCTTTTATATTTTGCTTTAGGACATAATTTGTTTATTTTAAGCATAATTGTAATAAACTTCAAAATTAATTAACTAATGATTTTAGTACCTACTCTAAGCAATTTTCTTTTACAAATCTGTTAGATATAAAAATGTATTATTTTTAGATGAGTTCATGATAATAGGTATGTGTTTATTTGTACTTATAGCCTATCAATCTCTTTTGAATTTAAAATGGGTGATATTCCAACATATTTAAAACGCTATAAAATTAATTTACTTTGTCGTTAACGAAGTATGCAGTTTAGGGCAAAACCCGTGTAAAATTTGTATTGTAGGAAATTAAGAAAGCTCTTCTTTTCCTTCTCCTTCTGTCCTCCACCTCCTTCAAATCCACTCCTTCTCCTCCTTCTTCCCAACTACTCCTCCTCCTCCTTATTCGTATTCTTCTTCTTCTTCTCTACAGACAAGCCATATTGCCTGTTCCAGCTTCTACCCATCTTCTTCGTGGTGTACCCAACGACCGTATTACTTATCGAAGGTATTTTAAGGCCAGTAGCGAATCTCGATCCTCTAGTATGCGGCTTACATATTGAAACCACCTCTCCCTATATCGTTCAATCCTTTGTCTCACAGTTTCCTTTCAAAACCACATTAAAAAACTTACTATGTTAATTACAAGCATTTTTCTACAGAGCAAAGATTAGCGTCAACTAGTGATTTTCCGTATTTTCAAGTCCCGCAGAATTTTCAAGCTGGCCGCACTGGAGTAGTTGGTAACGACCTCGTCTCTCATCATGCGGTCTTGGGTTCGAATCCCATTCAGGCACGGCATATTTTCATACAATACAAAAGTCATTTCATCCTTCACCGTCTGCATTAGCAGTAATTGCAGAACAGTCAGACGTTAAACCAAAAAAAAGTCCCACAGAAGTTTACTTTCATTTTGTATCATTCACTCATGAATAAAATTAGGTTATGTTTTCAATTTTTCATTGTTCACTTATGATTAAACATTGGTTTTATTGTTTATAGACAGTAGTTACCGGAGTATGTTGATAGTTGTGGTTCAATTAACCATTTTCTCTCAGGAATGGTCGGTCTTGGTCTGTACAAGACTACACCTCGTTTACACATCATGCACAACATCATCCTCATCTCATTAGGTCATAGGGTTGCTTATTGTTCTTAAATAGATCAGATTGCAACGTACACAATTTTTTTTTTAATTCTGCAAAATTACAATCTATTCACTTAAAATAGAACAATCAGTATTTTAGATAAATATTAACTAACATAATTACGATTCCATTATAATGTTAATGAAATTGAAAATAGAATAAATTAATATTTTTTATAAATACAATAACGACTAAGAAAAATAAAGAAGATAATAAATGTAACGATGATCTTTAAAACCTATAACCTAAATCAAAAACACTATGTCTTTTCAGTCTTGAAAACCCGGTATCAATGTTATTTAGTACACACATTAGAGACAAAAATTGTTTATTATTTACAATGACAAGAGAAAGTTGTATGAGTGTTTCACACGAGATTTTATTATCGTTTTGTTTATTATTTCATAAAAGAAATTTATCGAAAGAATAATGTCAGTAACAACCACCCGCCTTTTTACAGGTCCTTTATTTTTGTAGAATAAACCACAGCAGTTGTTTTAAAAAGACCGTTCACCTCAAAACCAAAACCACTCTCCTTTAATCTTCTTACTCTTAAGCTTGTGGACAAAAACGAATGGCTTTATACTTTGAAACCAAATGATTGAACCTGCGGCCTTTTTATCAACATATTTCTAATTACTCTTTACGTTTTACAAAGTTAAATTAAAATGGTTTAAATTTTTTTTAACAGGCGTGTTTTTAAAATATAATATACCTGATATTGTTTGTTGTACCCTACTTCGTCTATGTATATTTTAAGGGTTTTAAATGTTAAACTGAAGTGAAATGAAACATATTATGACCCACATCAACAGGTTTATACTGATAATTTTTATAAAAAACGAAAATCGTTACAAAATTTTAATATAATATACCCTTTTTATGACAATATATTGTAACACCTAAGCCTAAGTTCATTCAATTAGTTACACTCAATCTGTTTGTTGCAGGGCTAAAATAAATAGTTTTTTTGTTTTTTATCACATGGTCAGACAATTAAATGACTGAATCATTTAAGAACAGAAGATGTAGAGAAATAAAAGACACCAATCAGAGTTATCTCTTCTGAAAGTAATGAATTTCATTACACAGCCAGACCGTCTTGTGAAGGTGTAATTTTCAGAGTAGACAATATGTGCTTTCCAGAGGGCTCGGCATGCTGATAAGCGTACTTTTCCATTAAGTGAGGAAGACAATTGTAAAACACCCCACTCCTTGTTTTATTTAGTAAATTCTCCATAGGTTCAAACCAGCCTTTCGGCTGATGACCTAAACAAACAAAACATATTATAACACCTAAGCCTAGTTTCGTTCGTTATCTCTTGTTTAGGTCTTCAGCCGAAAGGCTAGTTTGAACCTCTAGAGGCTCTCCTAAGTAAAACGTGGTGTTTTATCTTTCTTTTCTTCACTGAGTGGAAAATTATGTTTATCAGCACGCCAGAACCTCTAAAAAGCGTCTACTTCCACCCTGCAAATGAGACTTTTATTTCATTCACCACAGGATCTGGATGTAGTATAGTAAAATTCATTACTCTCAGCGGAATGAGAGCTCTGACAAATGCATTTTACACCTCTGCCTTTTCTGTTTTTAAATGCTTCAGTCCCATAATTGGCTAACCAGGTATTTAAAAACAGAACAGTTTTTCGTAGCCACAGACCTAGCAGATTGAGTGCAAATAATTTAACACTCCACCTAAAGGAGAAAAGTCTATAATGAGCAAATTTTGAGAATTTGGGCTGCAGAAAGATCTTCCAGAAACGTCTAAAGTAACATCAAAAGGCCTAAAGTTGGTCCTATAAGAGAAAAAAACTTGTTTAAAAGTTTAATAAGAAAATTTTATTTTTTATTAATAAGTATTCTAATTTATTCTCTACCTTTCACACCTTTATTCACTATGTCAATTAATTTTAAACGACAATTACATCTTTCTCCGTATAATAAAAAGTTGTACATTACCAGGACCCAAAAAAAACCCTTTATCACTTATAACCAAACGATCACACGAAAGCAACGCTGCTGAGTGCTGTCTTCTTCAAGATCTATTCGAAAATCTTTAAAACATTTACAAGTTTCTGTTAAACTGTTTGTAAATAATTCTTAACTGTTAAAAAAATTAATTACCAGATTATTTTAAGAATCCCAAATAAACGTAACAATAAATTAAGAATAATATTCTGAAGATTAACGAAAAAGTTAATGATGTTATCCAAAAATTTATAATTTTTTCGTGAGGAGACGTGAAATTAACATTAGCGAATCTTAATTAGTACAACAACTTGGTTAAGTCTATTAAGATACATTGTCGATAAAGCACGAAGTATATTAAAAATAGTACTATACAACTAGCTGTACTAATTTATAAAGAACTGTGCTAGTTTCTGTTTGTACTCGCGACTACTAATATTTCAAAAGATTTATCTAAAAGTAATCTAACTTCCGACGTTCTAAAAAATACTTAAATATTTTATGAAGTTTGTTTAAAATTATCTATAATTCATAAAAATTAATCTTAGAATATAATATATCTTTAAGTTCTTTATGCAAATTAGTTTTATTCGTTTCGGAAGCAGGCCGACTACTATACTTGCTCTTTTAAACGAATGAGTTCATAAACTTTTATTACTGCTTTAATACAATCATAAAAACAAAGTGTTTTAAAACAGTTGTTCGTGTTTCTATTTTTAATTTTATTGGAAATTCTCATTGGAAATGTGTTTTTAGTGACCACGTATGACGTGTTATAATATTTTAAAAAAGGGGTAACTTATAAATTTATTTATGTTCTGTCATAAATTTCTTATGGTAATTTTTTCCCCAGCGCAAAGAACAAGGTCATTTCGTAGTATCACAAGTAAAGAATATGATAAAGATTCAATGATTTTCGATCATCGGAACAGATTTTCAAAATTTATTGCACATCGACGTAAAAAATTCGTACTAAAACATCACTTAAATTATACTAAAATTTAAATATTGAAAATATTAAAGGTTTAAATTTAATAACTTTCCATTGAGGTAACACCAAACCATTTTCTCAGATTAGTAAACCAGGATGCCCTTCATCCTGCATCAAATGCCCGTAACGTGTTTCTGAACAGCGATTTAAAGGACAGTGTAGATACTGAAGTCACGAGATTGCCTTTTGCGTATGGATGGGCTGTGAGAAAGGGAAGTGAAAATTTGAAGTGCTGCCAACCTCAACAGTGAGACACTATTCGTACATTTCACTACCGTAAATTTTTACATTCATTTTGTAAGCTGTGGTTTATTCCAAAAAAAATTTTTCTTCATAAACCTTATAAGAAATAAATGTGACCTGTAATATTGCCTATAGCTTAATTATATGACTAGAAATGTTTAAATAACTGTAATTACCAAATACCGAATTCCATTGGAAGGAACAAAATTTTCCACGAATGAATCGCCTTCTTTACTATCGCTGTCACCGGCGTCTTCACTATCAGTCTCACTAGTTACCTTAATCTACCTAACCGTTTCCTTTTTTTACTAGATATAAACAAAACTGTTACTGAAGAATTCACTTCTTCACTGTTTTTAACTTCCTTCTTTTTATTTCAAATTGTGGAAAGAGAAACATCACAGTAATTAGCCGCTCGCTCACGGCTTTTGTTAAAAAGCACGGATAGACATTTTTGTTTAGCTTCAACTACACAACATTTTATTACATTGCATATTATATTTCGTTCAGCATTGTGAATAGTTCGACCACGTTTTTGAGAAACCGACATTTCTGTTTACGGTAACAAACAGTTATATTCGTGCAGTTAACCTAAAAAAGGTTCCGCGATATACTTTACAATATGCTCTGGGTAAGTTATGTTTGTCGTACTGAAAATAAAGCAGTCGCGCATGCACACTGATGCTTTTTCCCCTTTCCCCTCGTTGCAAACAAGGGCAAACTCATGACTCAAGTAGAGGTGGCTTATTTGTTTTTATTTTAAATCCTTCTATGGTGTTTCAAATAGCGGCAAAGTATCTTGAGTGTTTGGTAAACTATTGGACTGAAAATATAAAAGATAGGGTAAGCAAAATGTCTCTTGAAATCCGCAGGTGATATGCTGTTGAAGTAAATTTGTTTTAAGATTTCAGCTTCAAAATACCTTTTAGTGCAAAAGCGTAACAATCAAAGTTGTAAAAAATTTAAAAAATCAACAATTTTTATTTCAATTATTTTTATCTAAAGCGTTAAGTAACTATTTTCGTGTCAATTAGTTATTTTTCGTAGACATATTTTATTCGTTGAAATCGGTAAAAATTGGGTGTATTTAAAATTTCGGCCTAAGTATCATTTTTAGAACAAAAGTATGTTGTTGTTTAGGTCATCAGCCGAAAGGCTGGGTTGAACCTCTGGAGAATTTACTAAATAAAACAAGGAGTTTATTGGTATACCTGCCTTCCTCACTGAATGGAAAAGTATTCGAAAAGTTTCTCTGAAAAGCATCTACTTTCCACCCTGCTAATAACACCTTTACTTCATTCATAACAGGGTCTGGCTGCTATAATGAAATTCATTATTTTCAGAGGAGATAACTCGGAATAGGATCTTTTACACCTTTACCTCTTCTGTTCTTAAATGCTTCAGTCGTATTATTGGCTGACCATTAGATAAGAAGTAAAACAATTTTTTGTAGCCCTGGAATTAGCAGCAGTGAAAATAATTTAACACTCCACCTATCTGTTATGGGAAATCAAAAAATATTCAGAACTTTTAACAGTGAACAAATGTAATTATTTTTATGTACCTAAGAATTTTAATTAAATTTAATTTTCAGTGAAAACACAATTTATTAAATTATTATATTGCAACGTAAATAATATTTGGAAAATATTATTTAGTAGTAAAATTATCATGAGCTATAACATATTAATTATCATTTTCTTTTAGGTTTTACACGAATTAAGCGTGTAGAAAACCGAGAAGAGATAAGACGTGTACAGATATCTGTTTAATATCCTCGAATATATCCCCAGAACAACCTACTTATAATTAATTGCTTAAACGTGTTCACTTAAATAAATTTAGGTCTGCACAGTAATTTATAGATAGTCTAATTCGCTAGCTCGGTAATTAGATTCGTTGAGTGGTCGTTTATTTAATTTAGTAGGCTTGTTTGGTTTTCCAGTCAGGCTACCACAGTTTGTTAATAGGCTTATTTACTTGGTTCACTTTGTACCCTTCGCTATAAAATTTCCCAAATCTGTTTACATAAGAATTTTTATTGCAACAAATTTATGTAAATCAAAATGTACAGACCTAGGTCTAGTCGAGAATGTGATAAATATCTAACTTTTTTTGTCTGGTCGGTTTTGCATAAATGTTTTTATGCCGTTTGTTTGGTTTGACATAATATATACATAACATTAACTACACAGTCCGATTTGGCGCAAATCCTTTTAATTGCTAAAAACCTATAAATTATAGTTTATTACCAGTAAGTTAATAATAATTGTAAACTAATTCAATATCTATTTTACTTTTCATTCAAAACTATGATTTTTTAAGATGCTATAACGAAATTTTCCCGATTTCCCAGCAAAGGGTTGAGTTTCTTCATTTTCCAATTACGATATCAGATTCAGTGTACCGAAAAACCCCTTATACTAAATTTCATTAAATTTGAATGAAAAATTACGAACATATTAAATTAGTTTAAATAACTATTGTTAATCTTCTTCCTCTTATTCTGTCTTTCAAGGATTAGGCATATCTGCCCATCTCTTTCTCGGGCCTCCTCGTTCTCTCTTGCCCTCCGGTTTATAGCCTAGAAAGTAAAAAATCTACAATTTTTATTTTTACGTTTTTTCATTACAGAGCCTAGTTTAGCGTCAAAGAGTGATTTTCCGTATCATTAAGCCAAACTGAAGTTGGTTTTCATTTTGCATCATTCACTTTATGATTAAAATAAGGTTATGTTTTTGAGGTTAGTTTTTTTGTTTATTTCTATTGTTTTAATACTTTTGTTAGATTATATTATTCATTATTTGCATTGGCAAAAAACGTCGTGTGAGCGTTTCACACCAGATTTTTTTTTTTAAATCATTTATTTAACGTCGCATCAACTACAACGGTCATTAGCGACGACGTTGGGGTGTAACTATATACAATGGAGAATGAAATGATTTTTTTGTAACGTATGAAAATATGCCATGCCTAAGTGGGATTCGAAGAACCCAGGACCGCATGATGAGAGGCAAGCACGTTACCAACTGCGCCAATGCGGCCGGCACACCAGATTTTTAATTTAAAGAAATGTTTTAACTAAAAGAATCATAAGAAAAAAATGTTTCTAGGCAACATTCTATGATATATACCCCAAAATTATTTTTAAATGTGCGATGGTTCTATTTTATTAGGATTAAATTTTAATTCTTTTTTAAATTGACAGTTTGTCACTTAATTAATATATAATTGACAGAGGATGGATATAAGTCCGGATTCTACAAATCGTGAGAATAATATTATTGAGTCGACAGTAACAGAAAGTGCTGACGAAGCAAAATTAAATCATTCAAAAACGAGATTACAATCTAACACGAATATATTTGAAAATGGTTCTGATACCACAAGATTAAATAATAAAAGAAAATTGAACAGAAGAGCTTTATCAGTGAAAAAAATGTTACCAATTGTTTGTGGAGCTATAATACACTTGAAAGAATCAAAAGGATCAGACAGATGCAGGATATCGAGTTATTTAAAGTCAGAAATGTTGATAAATGAAGAATCTAGCGAGATCGTTGATAAATGTCTGAAAAAGGGAGTAAAAAGTGAAATTATACAAGAATTAAAAGATGGAAAATATAAATTGATGAACGGATGCATTCAAACAATCGACAAATTGGTCACTGAATTCGGGAATCCTAAAAGAAAAAACGAGAAACCTACCAGAAGTAGTGAACCAAGTAATAGAGCTAAAAGATTTAGATCCAGGCGACCGTCCGAAGGTCCAAAACGAGGTGGTTCGGAAAGGAGATCTATTGAGTCTTCAAGATATAGAAACTACATAGAGAGACAAACAGGCAGAAGAACCTCGAGGCGGTTTCCCACGACTTCGCAAGCTATTTCTAGAAAACTAGTCAACGCTCAAAGAAAATCTCCAAGGTAACTTTTAAACTTTAAATTTTTATAAAATGTTTTTAAAATTGTGAATAATTAATTGAGGCTTCCGAACAAGCTATGTTCTCATTTCATTTCGAGTTGCAATGTTTAGGAAAACGAAAAATCTCTTATTGAGGTGTATCCGTACCGAATGTTAACGTCATCAAGGAAATTCTCACTTTGTCAACAGCAATACGAAGACGTTTTTGTTGAACCAAGTCCTAAAATGTTTTAACCACGCTATCCTTCTTCTTCCGGGGTCTCTCTCTCCGAAGTTATACAAGTTTGTTTTTTACAAGTTTCCCACATTACAATATGTTCACATGAAATAAAACAATCAGTAATTTCAATAAATCTTAATTAACATGATTACAAGTTCATAATGTGTAAATGAAATTGATATTGGTAATAATTAATATTTGAGAAATATAAGGATGATTTGAAAGAAAGAAAATATATCAGTTAGAAAAATTCATAACATGAAACTATGTTCATTAAAACTTATACTTAACTTAAATGGAAAACACTATGTCTTTTCAATCTTGAAAACCCATTATCAATGTTGTTTGGCAGATTCAGAGCCAGGAAGTTTAAATGACGGTTAAGTCTTTCTTCATATGAATTTTGATATAGTTTGTTTCACAGTGTATATATTAAGATCGGGATAGATAGGTATATAGGTGTTTTTGATGTACCACGGAATTTGCAGGGCCCGCCGCAAGAATTTTGGTTAAAATCGTTCGAATTTATTTGTTTAGTTATACTACTGACTCGCTATTTATAATTTTATGAGAAGCCACACACATATCATTGGAAACATTGTCGTTGAGTCGCTGCAAAACTATTCAAGCCTCTATTTGTAACAAAAATTACAGACTCTGGCCGACGTTGCGAAACGTCACGTCATAAAATAAAATATTAGCGATTTCGTAGAGACTTGAAACGAGCAACTGGTTATCTCTTTTACGCTGTAGTGTGTTTGAAATGAAGTAAGCAGGCAGTCTGTATGGTAATTATTTTATAAGTTTGAGTATTTTTTGTTCAATTGAATGAGTACTGAGAAAGGAAAAAAGAATCAATTGATCCAAACAAATAATTAGTATGCCTATCAGTGCAGGCGAAACCCGAATTGTACAAAATCGTGTTGAAGGCTCACCATATTCTGTATGATAAATTGACATAACAAAGATGTAAGTTCTACTTTCTTCATCCATTTTGTTTTTTAAAAATGTATATTTTAAATTATTATTACATTTATTTATAAAATAAGAAATATACCACCATTTATTCAACTATTGTTCATAGCAATCTGGTAGCATTACTGAAGCAATGTGGATTTCTTCACAACAATAATGTCTCGAGTCAACATGCTTTAACCTCGTACCCACTGACAAAACAAAACACGTTTAAAAATTGTCCTCGATACAATATGCTACGAAACAAAATGTTGGGTCCACTGTACGGCTAGCCTTAAACATTCCTCGCGCAATACGTAAGGACTTTAAGAGAAGACTATACTTTGTACCCTGCCAATGTTAAATTTGCTATTTTTAGGTACATTTTTACAGGATTGATAAACTATAGGGAAATAAACCTTACTTACTTCTATATGTCGGGTTGCTCTAGCTATTGACATTTTTTTCAATTTTAACTGTTGAACATAAAGTTAAAAACAGAATACCAAATAATATAAAATTTTTACAAATTTTTTTCTACGGTATTATACATATTAACCATTTTTGTAGAATTTGAGGAAGTCATAAAAATGCCAGAATATGTACATGTTGTTGTTTAGGTCAACAGCCGAAAGGCTGGTTTGAACCTCTGGAGGTTTTACTAAGTAAAACGAGGAGTGAGGTTGTTTACCATTGCCACAACTCACTGAGTGGAAAAGTACGCTTATCAGCATGCCGGGCCCTCTGAAAAGCACATATTTTCCACTCTGTAAATGACACCTTCACTTCATTCACCACAGGGTCTGGCTGTACAATGAAATTCATTACTTTCAGAGAAGATAACTCTGATTAGTGTCTTTTACACCTCTACCTCTTCTGTTCTTAAATGATTCAGTCATTTAATTGACTGACCATGTGATAAGAAACAGAACTATTTATTTTAGCCCTGCAACTAACAGATTGAGTGTAAATAATTTGACACTCCACCCGTCTGTTATGGGCAGAATATGTACATATGCAAGATAAATAACTGGTAAATTTCCAGCCTTATAGGTTTATAATAGTTTCCGAGAAAAATGTAGCTAAATGTTAAAAATTTAAATTTAGGGGAACAGGCGAAAAAACAAAGGGCACAAATCAAAAACAAATGTGCAACACAAACAAGTGAATTTCCCATCAACAGTTGGTTAGAAAGATGAATCAGTGGCTGAGAGTATTAAAAACAATAATGCAGATATTTTTAAAGTACTAAAATTCCCTTTGCTCTAAAACGATCCGTATAAAATTATAAAAAAATATTCGTTCTTGGTGACACGATCATTTTTCTAGGTAAACCCTCCTAAAAGCTTCTTTTCATTGAAATACAATTTTTTTCACGTAATTTAACATTTTGTGGTTGACCTAGGTGTAAACAATTTTGAAAAACATAAAAACCGAAAATCGAAACTTTCGGTTAAAACCATCATACAGTCTCACCTTAAAGTTATAACGATTCCGAAGAATTACCATTATTAAGGAATCTGTTTAAGAATTACTAAAATTTTTGGAAAATAATTTTATTTTTCTTGTTTATACAGGAAATCGTCAAATATTTACGGGTCTGAAAATATGCGAAGACGATTAAGACGAAAGCAAAGTCATGACAATTATAGATCTTTTCATCATCTACATTCACCTCAACCCAAATGTTATAAAGTTCCAAAAAATTACGTCACTTACTGTAGCTACTATGACTCGAATGACTCAGTTACTGATATGAACCAGCGCTCAAAGTAACGCGTTAATATCGAGAAACTTACAATTAAATTTGTTTGTTTGTGGTAATGTAGTTTTTAAATTTGAATTTATTTTTGTAAATATTTATTGATTTGATAAATTATGTATAAGATGTTTGAAAATTATATTTTTTTATCAAACATTTTTATTGGAATAAGTAAAACGATTTTTATTTACAGGGTTAAATAAGTAACCTCCTGCTCGCTGCGCTTCACGGTTTCTGATATTTTTCATTTTTATATCCCTAACGTGTGTACGTTTTGCAATCTGTTCAATATAGGACAATAACCAACCCTATGATGCAAGGATATGAAGATGATGTGTAAGACGTGTAATGGATGTAGTCTGCTGCAGACCCAGGCCGACCATTCCTAAGAGAGTATGTTAATTGAACCCCTAACCATCAAAGTACACCGGTAACCACTGTCTAGTATTCAAATCCGTATGAATCTTACCTTTACCAGGATTTGAACCAGCAATCTTTGTCTTATATGGTACTAATTTAAGTTTTAAGTTTCAACTTCTTCTTCTTCTCCTCTTGGGTTAGGCATTTCTACATGTTCCGGCACTTATCTTTTTTCAGCCTTCCAATACGTCTGCTTCCTATTGGTGTCTGTATTCTTGTTAAACCAAGAAACCGACTTACTGGCATTCTGTTTAACAAATTGACACATCGGGCGCGATATAATTATATTACTTTCTCTTGCCTAAATTAATATATAGAAAGGAAAGTATTGTTTTCATGTCGATTTTAACAAATCGAGTTTTCACCGGATCTACACTTTTTCAGATCCCCTGAACCCAAAAGACATGTTTTTAGCGATTGGTCTGTGTGTCTGTGTGTGTGAACAGAATATCTCAAAAACGGAACTTTGTACGATCTTGAAACTTAAAACATAAGTTACATACCACTACCGGACCCGACACAAACATTTTCATCAAAATCGGCCAACCGGAAGTAGTATTTTCTTCGTGTAATTTTTCCTTTTTTTCGATTTTCTTAAAAAACTACGATGTTTTTTTAAATCGCCTGGTTTACTAAATTTTTTATGCTCTACAAGATAGGGTAGGCCCCATGTTTGCTGAAACTCTTAGTGAGGCTGTTTTCACGTAAAGCAATTGTTTTTTTTAAGATTACGGCTTTAATAC
Organism: Catonia carolina; assembly: GCA_035578175.1. Lineage (NCBI taxonomy): Eukaryota > Metazoa > Arthropoda > Insecta > Hemiptera > Achilidae > Catonia > Catonia carolina. The sequence continues at coordinate 6,380,862 of JAQMRL010000013.1, forward strand.
GCATTTTAGCGCAAAAATTTATATAAAAAAATATGTAGAAAATTTAAAATCCTATAACTTTTATGAAAAATTTTTTTGTATAACCCTTATTTTAGCGGTAATTAGCAATTTTCTGTTTTTTTTCACGAAAACGTATGAAAAATCGATTTTTTTTAAAGATTTCGTCCATAGTATGCATTTTATGACAAAAGTGTATATAATAAAATTTATAGAAAATTAAAAGATCTACAACTTTTATTTAAAGCATTTTTTTGTAAAGTGCCTAGTTTAGCGTGAAAGAGTGATTTTCCGTATTTTTAAGCCAAACTGAGTTAGATTTTCATTTTGCGTCTTTCACTCATGATTAAAATAAGATTATGTTTATTGAGATTAGTTTTTGTTCATTTCTAATGTTTTATTACTAATGTTAGGTTTATTGTTAATTATTTGCATTGGCAAGAGAAATTTGTGTGAGAATTTCACACCAGATTTTTTTCGTTGTGTGGAGAAATTCACAATTGAATGGGTCAACAGAAAAACATTGCAAGTAACAAAAACATTTTTCATAGAAAGTGAAAGATTATTTAATAACGATGTACGACAATTTTGTTTAAAGAATTTCCAAAACTTTAGTTACGATTATACCCGTTAGAATTCACCATTATGGTCAAATAGAGGATTTATAGAACGTATTCCACTGAAATCTCACTTTTGTAAATTTTGTCACTTGCGACGTTTACCTGTTCAGCCATTCAATTCTTGCCCTTATAACTCCATTTATGATCGAAACTAGTTTTGTACAACATTAACGGACCTTTAGAATTTCATTTCCACAGTTCTGATATAAAGTTTTCCTCCTTTTCCTCGACACCTATGTTTTGCTGCCAATATGTCAAGGTTGGAACTGCCACCGCGTTATAAAACTTTAACCTCGTTCCGGGTCTTGTCTTTTGCATTAGTGTCCTCTGAATCGTCCAACATATTTGATTTAATTTGGTTGGAATATTTTACCAAGTTTCAAATGTGTACAACAATCCATTTTTTAGATATTTTGTTCACACACACACACACACACACACACACACACACACACACACACACACGCACACACACACACACACACACACACACACACACACACACACCAATCGATTAAAAACTTTTTCGTAGGTACAGGAGATCTAAAAAGAATATTTCCGATGAAAACTCGATTTTGGAAATTTGACAAAACAAAGTTTTCCCTTCCTATATTTCATATTTGCCGAGTTTATTAAGTGATTTTCGGAGATATAAAAACTTTTTCGTAGGTATAGGAGATCTAATAAGAATATTTCCGATGAAAACTCGATTTTGAAAATTTGACAAAACAAAGTTTATATTCCCTATATTTCATATTTGCCAAGTTTAACAAGTGATTTTCGGAGATATAAAAACTTTTTCGTAAGTATAGGAGATCTAATAAGAATATTTCCGATGAAAACTCGATTTTGAAAATTTGACAAAACAAAGTTTATCTTCCCTATATTTCATATTTGCCGAGTTTAACAAGTGATTTTCGGAGATATAAAAACTTTTTCGTAAGTATAGGAGATCTAATAAGAATATTTCCGATGAAAACTCGATTTTGAAAATTTGACAAAACCAAGTTTTTCTTCTCTATATTTCATATTTGCCGAGTTTAACAAGTGATTTTCGGAGATATAAAAACTTTTTCGTAAGTAGGCCTATAGGAGATCTAAAAAGAATATTTTCGATGAAAACTCTATTTTGAAAATTTTACAAAACAAAGTTTTCCTTCCATATATTTCATAGTTTCCGAGAGTTTAACAAGTGATTTTTGGAGATAAAGGTTCCTGATTTAAATCGTAGTAAACGGATTTGAGTACTAGACATTAGTTACCGGTGTACTTTGATGGTTGGGGTTCAATTAACTATACTCTCTCATGAATGGTCAGCCTGAGTCTGTACAAGACTTATCTCATTTACACATCGTACAATACCATTCTCATCTCGTTCGGTCATAGGAATGCTTATTTGTTCAAAATTTAACACATTGCAATGTACTCACATTAGGGTTAAAAATACTGTCTTTAATTTATAATGCAAGGGAAAGTAAAAATAACTTTCTTATCATAAGCAGTGGTGGATTACCCAATAGACACTACTAGGCACGTGCCTAGGGGCCCCCAATGGCCAGGGGCCCCCGACAAAATAAAAAAAAGATAAAAAATTTGGAAAAAAATTGAAAACTTAAAAATAAATTTGGAAAAAAATTGAAAATTTAAAAAAAAATTTGGAAAAAAAATTTGATTGAACAAATGACAAAATTGTAAAATATTAATACATTTTCAATCGTAAAAATATTCAATTATTGAACTTAATGACATGATTGTGTATGATTACATTAAATTTATAGTACATTTATAATACATTTTCTGGGGCCCCTAAAATATAAATAAATAAATTCGTAAACACGTTTTTACGAAGGCATAAATTCGCGCGTTTTTTATTTCGTTGGCGCTACTACATGGGGGCAACTATGCTGCAAGAACGTTTAGATATGTTTTAAAGTCTTCTTTGCATCGAATCTGATATTTTACGAAAAATTGATTTTGATGACATCATCGATGAGTTCAGTGAATTGAAATGTAGGAGAAAATTTTTCTAAATCGTCTTTATTATAGTTATTATTATTATTATTATTATTATTATATCAGATATCAGAACAAATGTTATTTTGATAGAAAATAAACTTGATTGAAATATTAACTATCATTTTTTTATTACGTCAAAGGAAAGTGGGGGGGGGGCCCTCATTTGCCATTGCCTAGGGCCCCAAGTATTAATCCGCCTCTGATCATAAGTAAGTGATATGTCTTGAAGATCAGCTGAATTCCGGACATAAAATTTCTTGTTTAATTGTTAATACTGTGACACTTATCGCTAAGGTCCGTTTCGGGATCTAGGTAGTTAAATAATTAATACACTAAAGTTTACAATTATAAATATTTATTGCAACTAAAAGATTTACAAAATGAATAATAAAAACTAATTATAATGGAGTATTACCAATAAATAACTTAAATAATTTACTTAATGCTACTTACAAATAATTATACACAAAGCACATACACAAAAATTGAATAAAATGCACATACACGAGATAATATAACAATAGTTAACCACTACAATGCTCGGATACGTAACCTGTACTTCGCACCGTTAGCCACTCAATAAACACTCGTCAAAGATCAAACGGATACTAACTCCCTGACCACACTCGGGCGCTCTTTATGTAAATCGATCAAAAGATAATTCAAGAGAGGCAGAGAAATTCCATGCAAATAAAGTACAAAAATCTGGTGTGAAACACTCACACAACTTTCTCTTGCCAATGCAAATAATTAATAATAAACCTAACATTATTAATAAAATATTAGAAATAAACAAAAACTAACCTCAAAAACATAACCTTATTTTAATCATGAGTGGAAGACGGAAAATGACAATCGAACTCAGTTTGGCTTAAAAATACGGAAAATCACGCTGTCACGCTAAACTAGGCTCTGAAGAGAAAAATGCACTAAACAAAAGTTGTAGATCTTTTAATTTTCTATAAATTTAATTATACACACTTTTGTCGTAAAATGCATACTAAGACCGAAATGTTAAAAAAATCGATTTTTCTCACGTTTTCGTGAGAAAAAAAAACAGAAAATCGCAAATTACCGCTAAACTAAGCATTATACAAAAGAATGTTTGAAACAGAAATTGTAGGTTTTTAAATTCTCTACAACTTTTAATATATAAGTTTTTGCGCTAAAATTTATATTAAAGCCGTAATCTTAAAAAAACAACGTTTTTACGTGAAAACAGCCTCACCGAGAATTTCAGCAAACATGGCGCCTACCGTATCTTGTAGAAAATAAAAAATTGAGTAAAATAGGCGATTTAAAAAAAAATCGTAGGACCAGTTTTTGAGAAAATCGCAAAAAACTGAAAAATTATACGAATAAACTACTACTTCCGGTTGACCGATTTTGATGAAAATGTTCGTGTCGCGTCCGGTAGTGGTATGTAACTTAAGTTTCAAGTTTCAAGTTCGTACGATGTTCCGTTCTTGAGATATTCTGTTCACACACAGACACACACATACACACAGACACACACACACACACAGAGACACACACACAGACCAATCGCTAAAAACATGTTTTTTGGGTTCAGGGGGTCTGAAAACGTATAGATCCGGTGAAAACTCGATTTCGAAAAATCGACATGAAAACAATACTTTCCTTCCTATATATTCATATAGGCAAGAGAAAGTAAAAAACCCATTTTACTGGAAAAGTTTTAAATATTGTAAACAAGTAAATAGATTATAAATAGAACAAAAGGTGTTACAGGTAATCAACCGACCATTTCATAAATAGTTGTACAACAAAGACCCTACCTTATCATACACAATAGCGCGTTTCTTTTTAAATTATCTTTTATAACTAGCCGTATTGTTACTTTTTCACTCTATTATCTACTCTTTACCATTTTATGAATGAAGTACTAGAAATTTCGCGAACCATGCCCTTCTTCGATATAGTCACAATACTTTTTCATTATCGAGCAACGAAAAAGTGATTGCTAAGTAAGAGTAACATTCAATGTCAGTACAAACCTATGTGTAGTCTAAGCTTGTGTTAAAGGACTTTGAAGAACGGCAAAAATGTTAAATAGAAAATAAACCGACTTTGTCAATTAAGAGAGACAATGCATTTCTTAATGAACGCTGTTCATCTAACATTCTGTTGTAATCGTCTAGGAGACTTAATGAATAGTGTCAGTAAGTTTAGATCTTATTTATAGGATTAACAAGTTAAGCTTCCGTACACGTGAATGCCGCGTACAAAGTACTCGGCATCATTAAAACTCATTACAATCTAGAGTTTCGTTAATAGATTTATCCTATACAGAAGGCACACTTTTTATCCGACTGCGATCAATGAAGCTAATGCATTTCTCGCTTTTGCAATTATTGTTAATTACTTAATTTTTATAGTTTCTTTTAATACTACATAGTCAAATTTTAATAAGTGATTGTATAACTAAAAATAAACTGGCGTAAAACTCTCATATGATTTCTCTTGCAAACGAAAATAATTAAAATTATAACTTATTTTTTTACTTCCACTTGTCTATATGAATATATAGGAAGGAAAGTATTGTTTTGTTGTCGATTTTTCGAAATCGAGTTTTCACCGGATCTACGCGTTTTCAGACCTCCTGAACCCAAAAAACATGTTTTTAGCGATTTTTCTGTGTGTGTGTGTGCGTGTGTGCGTGTGTGTGCGTGTGTGTGTGTGTGAACAGATTATCTCAAGAACGGAACATCGTATGAACTTGAAACTTAAGTTACACACCACTACCGGACCCGATACGAACATTTTCATTAAAATCGGTCGACCGGAAGTAGAAGTTTATTCGTGTCATTTTTCACTTTTTTGTGATATTCTGAAAAACTGGTCATACGATTTTATTTTAAAATCACCTACCTGGTTTACTAAATTTTTTATGCTCTACAAGATAGGGTAGGTGCCATGTTTGCTGAAATTCTTGGTGAGGCTGTTTTTACGTAAAAAAGTTATTTTTTAAGATTGCGGGTTTAATGCGCATTTTAGCGCAAAAATGTATATAAGTTTTAGAGAATTTAAAATTCTACAACTTTTATAAAAACAGTTATTTGTATAACGCTTAGTTTAGCTGTAATTAGCGATTTTCTGTTTTTTCTCACGAAAACGTGTGAACAATCGATTTTTTTTAAGATTTCGGCCGTAGTATACATTTTACGACAAAAGTGTATGATCAAATTAATAAGAAATTAAAAGATCTACAATTTTTTTTAAAGAATTTTTCTCTACAGAGCCTAGTTTGGCGTGAAAGAGTGATTTTCCGTATTTTTAAGACAAACTGAGGTGTACTGTGTACTTTTGTGTACTGTGTAACAAAAAAAGTTTGTAGAATAACTTATTTTATATTTATATTAGCATGCATGCTTGTTTTCTTGTAAAAAAATCGAATTTTCTAAGCACTACACAAAAGTAACAACAAAACAACACGGTAGCGTACATTGGTATGAATCCTTACCGCATTCGTGCAACTCACAAAGCAAATGGTCCCTGCGCTTTATTTCAAAATGTGGATAGCGTACCTACAAGAAAATATCTATAACACCACAAAATTCCAATAAGGTTCAACTGCATAGCTTATTTTTAAATAAAATCGACTTTATTGCCAGTGGTAAATATACTTACCAAAGATCTGTTGTTGTTTAGGTCAACAGCCCAAAGGCTGGTTTGAACCTCTAGAGGTTTTACTAAGTAAAACGAGGAGTGAGGTGGTTTACCATTGCCTTCCTCACTGAGTGGAAAAGTACGCTTATCAGCATGCCGGGCCCTCTGAAAAGCATATATTTTCCACTTTGTAAATGACACCTTCACTTCATTCACCACAGGGTCTGGCTGTACAATGAAATTCATTACTTTCAGAGAAGAAAACTCTGATTAGTGTCTTTTACACCTCTACCTCTTCTGTTCTTAAATGATTCAGTCATTTAATTGACTGACCATGTGATAAGAAACAGAACTATTTATTTTAGCCCTGCAACGAACAGATTGAGTGTAAATAATTTGACACTCCACCTGTCTGTTATGGGCAACCAAAGGTCTATAAAGGGTTAAACCAATATTTTTTTTATTAAGTTTCGGACAAGGCCGATGAGTGAAAATTAATGGAGCTGTTACCGATAGTCCACTTAAAATATTATTCCTTAACAGTAATTTCCAAAATGTACCCCTAAGAGATTGAAAAGGATAGTCAACCCTTAAACCCTGAAACCCTTAAACATTAATTAATTTTTAAAACTATTATATCTATTTTCAAAATTGGACTTTTTACGATTTTGTTAAATATTTAACTCATTTATCTTTTTTATCTTTATCTATCTTTTATTTTTATTTTCTATTTTTTATTTTTATTTATCTATTTTTTTTATCTTTTTTGTTTTTTTACTTCTAATCGTCATATCATAAAAGGTATTATCATTTCCATCATGGTCACCACTTTCTTCAGCTTCAACTTCTTCATGTTTCAAGATTTAAATGCACAGTACAGTCAAGTTAAATTTTATTTTTGTTAACACTTTAGTATTTTTTTGAAACACATTAGGGGGTTCGTACGGTCCTATAGGCTATCGACAATGTTAAAATCACCAATGTATAGGTACATTTTTCTAAACAACCAGTGAAGATAATTCTATGATTTTTTTTTTATTTTGTTCCTCTCTTTTTTTTCTTTTCTTTAATGCAGCAGTTTTTTTTATTTTAGCAAATATTATTTTTTTATAAATTTTTTTCCGGTATTCTTCAAAATATGTGAATGAATTAACACAAATTATTTTTTTTAAATTTTCTGTAAAATATTTTGAAGTAATCTTGCATTAAAATGTAGGTGTTTTTATTACAAAAAGAACAAAAAAAAGTTTATTGAAATATCTCAACTGGTTGCTGAGAAAAATGTAGACTACCTAAATGAGAAAAAATGAAACTTTCGGGAAAATGCGTTTAAAGTTACAGTACCTGATATTAGTGCATTCCAGCAGCATAAGAAGGGTTATCTTCATCCTCTGCAGTAGCATATTCATCTTCAAGTCTTTTTCTAACATCACTGACTTGTTTTCTGCATTTTCTTTCTATTAGCTGAATTTTCAGCTAGCTTGATCCTTAGGTAGTCTTGCTCCTTCAGTCCACGAATAAAATTGTAGCCTGGTTTCATTCCCAGCTTATGTAAAACTCTACATTTTGCTACATTACCAGTATTATGCACTGACAGCTTCATACGCTCCTAGTTTTAGAGTCTGCAATGTAACAAATACATTTTTTGGTAACCGTGACCATATGACGCTGTTCAGTGACTCGCTGACATTTTGCGTTCCTCCATAAGCACATTTCACAAGTAGCACAGGATTTGATAAATCCTGAAATATTGGTTTCACAGCTTTCATTATGTCTGGTGGCAAATGAGTATGCTTTCCGTGATCGTAATTTTCTTTTTTAGTCACTGCCTTTCTGTATTTGCACCAACTGTCTTGATCACTTGGGCATAACTCGTGCATTGGACTCCTATTAGTGGACGAAAGGTGAAAGTAACAAGCCCATTTTTTATAGATCTTCTCATGTCTTCAACCCTCTGTAAATTTCTTCTAATGCATAGACCATAGTAAGTCTGTATATCATTAATTTTACTATCTGATAACCTACCTTGTCCTCCTACTGTCTTGCCGCCAGGTAGCTTTTGTTTCCCCATTTTTATTTTGAAAGCACGAAGACGAGATCCCATTCGCTTCTAAATGTGATTTAAACATTCCAGTTTTTACTTTCTCTTGCCTATATGAATATATAGGAAGGAAAGTATTGTTTTCATGTCGATTTTTCGAAATCGAGTTTTCACCGGATCTATACGTTTTCAGACCCCCCTGAACCCAAAAAAACATGTTTTTAGCGATTGGTCTGTGTGTGTGTGTGTGAACAGAATATCTCAAGAACGGAACATTGTGCGAACTTGAAACTTAAAACTTAAGTTACATACCACTACCGGACCCGACACGAACATTTTCATCAAAATCGGTCAACCGGAAGTAGTAGTTTATTCGTATAATTTTTCACTTTTTTGCGATTTTCTCAAAAACTGGTCCTACGATTTTTTTTTAAATCGCCTGGTTACTACATTTTATATGCTCTACAAGATAGGGTAGGCGCCATGTTTGCTGAAATTCTGCTTGAGGCTGTTTTTACGTAAAAACATTTTCTTTTTAATATTGCGGCTTTAATATGCATTTTAGCGCAAAACGTTATATAATAAAAGTTGTAGAAAATTTAAAATTCTACAACTTTTATTTCCAACATTTTTTTGTATAACGCTTAGTTTAGCGGTAATTTGCGATTTTCTGTTTTTTTTCTCACGAAAACGTGAGAAAAATCGATTTTTTTTTTAAATTTCGGTCTTATTATGCATTTTACGACCAAAGTGTATATAATTAAATTTATAGAAAATTAAAAGATCTACAATTTTTATTTAGAGCATTTTTCTCTACAGAGCCTAGTTTAGAGAGAAAGAGTGATTTTCCGTATTTCTAAGCCAAAATGAGGTTGATTTTCATTTTGCGTCTTTCACTCATGATTAAAATTAGGTTATGTTTATTGAGGTTTGTTTTTTGTTTATTTCTTATGTTTTATTACTAATGTTAGGTTTATTGTTAATTATTTTCACTGGCAAGAGAAAGTTGTGTGAGTGTTTCACACCAGATTTTTCTATCTGAAAATCTGTACCATACGGGAAGCTTTCAGCTACAGTTTTGTATGCACTACTATCCCCATCCCCTACATAGTATTTATATCGAATATTGTACAAATTTTCAGATTGTCCAAACATTTGTTTAACACCTTCAACTTCCATCCCGCCGCTTGTTCCTTCATAGTTGGCGTAGCACCCAACATTTATGTGTATGTTTTAGTTTATTATTGCATCTACAATATTTAGAAAGGATAGATACATCAATAACCTTACCAGTAGCAACACTTATCGCAGAAACTACACCATTCAGTGATGCGTACCCTCGTTTCTGCCAGGTACCGTCGAAGACGGCAGCAATATCTCTATCACCACCATTGTGCACAACTGCCTCCTCTGCCGCGTCCTTCATTGTGTCAAAACAGACATCTCTTGATACAGAACCCAGAATAGTGTTGTAGTAACTGAATCGGGCAGGTTTAGACAGATTCATAACATTACAATAAGTTGTAGCAGCACTTTCACCTTTTCCGATGCAGCGCATAGCATAAACAAAGCGCACGTTTATAGCATGTATCTGTTTTTTATTATTATAATTTACCACCTCTGAATTAGTTGTAGAAGCAACATTTTTACATGAAATATATTCTATATTTATAGTACAAGCAAGTCCTTTTCTGTTATTAGCGAACAAACGCAGAGGACACTGACAGTCTCGACAAACACCAACTTTACCATTAATTTCATTTATAGAAGATAGATTCACTAAGTCATTTACAAACGAATCATCATAAATATTGTATTCTTCTGAACAACTTAGCTTCTCCCTAGATCTACTACAGACTTTAGAAGGCTTACTTGGATTTGGTGTTGGCCTACTTGTTTTACTTGTGCTAGGCTTTGATAATTTTGTTTCCAGGCCATCTGCAGAGGCAGAACATTTGTGTTTAGAAACACCCACATTCTTCCTTTTCTTAAACACTCTACCGATTCTTGGCATTATAAAAAACAAATAACTACTAAACAATGTCTATAAAATTAACACTGGAGTAATACAATATCACTAAACTACAATACAGTATCACAAAATCTTACATTACCGAACTGTCTAATTACTGTCACAAACAATTTGCAAAACATTTTATAAAAACAATAAACAACATGTGAGCTAACCTATAACTGCAGCTGAGAATAATAATGCAACGGTAATGCTAGGCAACCTAACATAACGTAAAAACGAAAAACTAAAAATGTCAGTTGAAGAAAAGAAACTCAAAACACATAAAGAAATATTAAGTGGGTAAAAACTTATTGCAGAGGTTTAGAAAAAAATATTTTTTACATGGAAAGAAAGCTCAAATAGCTACTTATTATATATCATTTTAAACAGAAAACCCGCGAGAATTTTAAAATACAAAAAACCAATAATCGATATTTTTTTCATTTTCGATTGTGCGAACCCCCTTTTGAGAGTGTTTTATACGATATTTTCATTCTAAGAACGATATTGCTGAGATTTTTATAATTTTTCATTAAATTTTGACGTTTAAAAATGTGATTACAAAAGAATTATTCTTCGATACAAAAAATATTATCAGAAAATAATATTTGATTTATTTATAAGTAACTCTCAGTTAAACATTTTAAAAATAAAACAAAATTATATCCGGGCGAGGTCGCGATGGGTAGCTAGTATATCATTTTTCAAAGACCTGCGTAACAGACACAATCCATTATGTTTACTAATGTCGTCATCGTTATGTGATGACACATGTTTAATCTTATGCGATACACTAGGGAATCACCAGCTCATGATAAATTATACCTATGGATTGGTCTAGAACTCACAATTGCAGCGAAAAAGCAAAATCTTTGGAACAAGCTGACCTTAATCATATTAGGATTTTAGAATATTACTTTATTTAATTACAACTCTATTGTTTTTATGTCATCAGCTGAAAGGCTGGTTTGAACCGCTAGTTGTTTTTCTAAGTATAACGAGAAGTGAAGTTTACCAAGCGTTCCTCCCTGAGTAAAAATGTATGCTTATTTGCATGCCAGACCCTCTAAAAAGAATTTATTTTCCCTGCAAATGACACCTTCACTTCATTCACCACAGGGTCTGTCTGTACAATGAAATTCATTACTATCAGAGAAGATAACTGACTATAGTCTATTCATCGAGTCTGGAGACACGCAGTAAACAAATGAATCACGGGATATCTGTTGATTGAACGCATAACCAAGGTCATTGTGCATTCTTCTAACACCAGTCTTCGTTGCCTTATCCCAAGCTTAATATACAGTGCGAGATTTTTAATGAAAATAGCTCATAAATTTCATAGATCACAAAATGTTTTGTTAATTTTTTAGAAGGAAAGAAGGAATTACTTTTTTTCACGTAAGCGCGGTTGATTATGTAGAATAGCAGTCTATGATTCACAATATCGTTCATCGAAGGTCAAGTTCACAAATCAATTGTTGAAGAATTTTAAATAAATAATTAAAAAATTATCAGAATAAATAATTTCCAATTATTATCCAAATATTCTAAATTTTAAGAAGAAAATATCAGAAACATAAATGATAATTCCAGAAGTCAAAGATTCAAATTTATTAGAAGTGGAGTCATAAAACAAAATAAGGTATAATTTTGAATAAATAATTTGAACAAATTAACAAAATAAAAAAGAAATTAGATGAACATTAAGATACAATTGAATTATAAAACTAAATCAAACAACTTAATGATTTTTAAGACATGCAGATAAAATTCTAAGAGAATCTAATAGATACTATAAAACCAATTGTAAGAATGGTAAAGTCCTCCATTCCGATCCCGGTCAATGGAAGAAGGTACATGGTACAGCTGAGACTACAGGAAATTATAAAAGAATCGTAACTATTATTTATTATTTTATATTTTTTGAGCTCATTAGAATTAAAAATGAAATTTAATTTCACATTTGATGTTATTTATTAATTTAGCATGTTATTGTTTAGGTCATCACCCGAAAGGCTGGTTTGAACCTGTAGAGGCTTTACTAAGTAAAAACGAGGAGTGAGGTGGTTTACGATTGCCTTCCTCACTGAATGGAAAAGTACACTTATCAGCATGCCGGGCCCTCTGACAAACACATATTTTCCACTCTGCAAATGACACATTCACTTCATTCACCACAGGGTCTGGCTGTATAATGAAATTCATTACTTTCAGAGGAGATAACTCTGATTAGTGTCTTTTACACCTCCACCTCTTCTGTTCTTAAATGATTCAGTCATTTAATTGGCTGACCATGTGATAAGAAACATAACTATTTATTTTAGCCCTGAAACAAACAGATTGAGTGTAAATAATTTGACACCCACCTATCTGTTATGGGATAATTTAGCATATACTTGTATTTATAGAATTGTAAAATAGAAGTGTCATCTCTAAATTAAATTCAAGAGAAGTAATATTTTGTAACATATAATTTTGTCAGTCAATTTGCGTTTTATTTATAATTTTTTTATTTCATTTCATTACATTAAATTTTGGCGCACAACGTGGGGCATGAAAGAGAGTGATGTAGGCGTATTTTTAATTTCATTAGCTTACAATTATCCAATAGCTGGCGTCAGTTAGGCAACCAGCAGTACAAATATCACGTGAACAACGCATGTATTTTGTTGATACTTGGCTCTAGACTCGGTGAATTCAGTACAGAGTTTTCAACACCTATACCTTTTCTGTTCTTAAATGCTTTTCATAAAATTGGCTGACCATGTGATAAAAAAACACAACTATTTTCTGTAGTCCTGGAACTAGCATATCGAATGCAAATGATACACTCTACGTGCCCTGTTATAAGCAAAAACTTTATAAGAATAAGTTAATTTATTTTTTATGATATTTCTTACAATCTTGTTGTAAACATTTTTAAAAGTAGTTGAGTCAAGGATGAGAATAAAGTTACGTTATATTTTGTAAGATTTTGATTTGTTTTTAAAGTCAGAAATAATTACTAATGCCTACAATTATTGTAAGGGTAATACGAGTAAATTATTATGGATTCTGGTACGTACAATTGTGTACATCCTACAATTCTGTGTATGATTACCATATTTATACGGAATCCGGTATCCGTCCATTGCACTGGAGTTAAATTAATGTAAAATAGAATTGAGGAGTGGATCTCATTAGCAGTAGCACAATGTGCCCAGTGCCTGGTGACTGAACATTATTCTACCCTATTCTATACTACACTCGAAAACCCTCCACACACCCCCCACCAATTCTAACATCCCCTTCATCCATTTAATTTCCACGTCTATTATTATTATTACTACTACTGCTATCGTTATGACAGGCAAACGGAAACCAAATCTCAAATTCCAAAACGTCCCCTAAAATCGATACTTGTTGAAATAATCGAACAACGATCGCTTAATTACATCAACCGTTTCTAATTTGTGAATTATTATTTTGTCGTTTTCATCACCATCACAATTTAAAATAATTATTCCGTTTCATCCGTTATAATTCACAGCGTTCTCTAACCTTATTAGTCTGTAACTACAGCGGTAATTACTCTCTTCTGTATAAACATTATTAACTTCACAATTCACAACTAAAATTTCCATTCAAAACAAAATTAATGAGTGATATATTCACGAAATATATTAGCCATATTTTGTGCCATTTTTATGTCATGTTTTATGTTATTTTGTGCCAAACTATAGAAATGAAACTTAAGTTCTGCCAAGGGTTGTACAAGACTAGGCATGATCAGAAATGAAGATACAAGGCAAGAATTGACAATTTTTCCACTCAACGAAAAAATAAAATTGCATCGTGACCAATGGATCGATTATTTAAATAGAATGCCAGAAAGCCGCTTGCCTAGTGTAGCAAGAATTGTACAAACCAGAGGGAAGTAGAGATATTGGCAGGCTGAAGAAAAGATCATGTGGGTGCCAGAACAGGTAGAAATGCTTAACTCGTGAAGAGAGACGGAGGAGAAGAAAAAGAATAAGAAAGATGAAGGAGTTTGGGAAGTAGACAGATAAGATGAAGAAGAAAGAGAATAATAAAAATGAAGTTTGGGAAATAGAAGGAGAAGAAGATAAAAAAGAAAAAGAAGACGAGTAAAACGAAGAAGGAGGAGGAGGAAGAGGAGAAGGAGATGGTGGTGGGAGTGAATGAGAAGGATGAAGAAGAAGGTGGAGGAGAAAGAGATGGTGGTGAGAGTGAAGGAGAAGGAAGAGGAAGAGTTCAACCCTTCACTGCATTCTGTACCATATGTGGTACAACCACTTTTGTATTATTTTTCTCTTAAATGATAAAAGAATCATATGTTTTAAAACATAATGTTTACTGCTTATACAGTATATCTACTGTATGAGTTCACATTTAAGCCAGTAGAGTGCTTTACAAGTCAGATCAGTAATGTTACTCGGTTGGAGGTTATGTTTCTGTTTATTGATGTTTTTCGAAAGTTTTAAGTTGAAGAAAACATTGCTTAAATGCATCAAGAGCTGCTGGAAAAATTATTTTCTCAATGTCTAAGATATGTAGTTACTTTAACTGTATAGATATTATCAAAAATTGTTAGTTTAAATTTATCTAATAGTACTTTGTTTAAATGTTCCATATGTGGAACTTCATGCATTCGTAGCTTGAAAAATACATAACCATATCGAGGGCTTCATGCCAGAAGGGCGTATCCACCAAAATTACAATTTTCTGGTTTTACTCTTAAATAGTTTGAAATAGTCTATATTTTGCAATATTAGAGGATCATACAATTTAATTTGCAAAATAAAGTGTTATTGAATATTTCCTTTTTGGCGTATCACTTAAAGTTCATATTTTGTTGAGCCAGAAAGGCGTATAAACATACGCCCTTTTGGTCTGACAAAACTCATAATATTGTGTAAGAGGTCAGAAATTATACGCCATTTTAGCACAGAAAGATTTTAAAGAATCATAATATTTTAATAAATTTCTTTAAAAATGAATATGTAAGTTGCATATAAGTTGATTTTATTTGTCGGTTTGTAGAAACACAAATAGTAAAAAGAAGCAGACAGAATAATTCTCGCCGTCAAAAGTCCTTAATTTACAAGCTGTCTTACAATGTACAAATTTATCGTGTTTGTAAAGTTTTTTTTTAAAATACACTTTCCATATCAGAGAAAAAAGTACGAGTGGCGTTAGATAAAAGTTGCAGAGCTACAAATAACGTGACTTCTCCGGATAAACGAGGTCATCACACACCTCATAACAAGGCAGATCTACAACGAGTATCTCACATATTGATTCATTTCCATGTTTTCCTGCACATTGGTGCCGAAAAGATACCAGCAAAAAATATCTGGAGTCAATGTTAAATAAAGAAAAAATGTATGAGTTATACGTTCAGCACTGCCATGAAACAGACATGGCTTCTCTAGGTAAAACGCTCTACAAAGAAACAATATTAAACAAAAATATTGGTTTTCACACTCCTCGAAAGGATCAGTGCTGGTGTTACAATTACAAGGAAAATGAAAATGGTATCAGGAATGATGAATATGAGCTACACTTGAAAAGACTGGGTTCATGTTATTCGTCTTGCGAAAACAAAAGGAAAGCCATACGACCTGACAGAATTAAATTTTAGTGATTTTTACGATTTCAGAAAATTGAAGGGCAAAACATTTAACAATCAACTGAGAGCAGACGATGGAACATTTCTGAACTGAAAACAGGTGAAGTGTCTTCTCTTTACAAAAGACAATAATGAGCAAATGTTTTTCAAAAACGAATACTGGGAGGAATACAAGACACTTACTTTGAGAATGAAAACAAATACTAGAAATAACATAAATTACAACTTAGAGCCAGCATATCAAGCAGAACTTCCAATCACTTTAGCAAAATATGAAGATTTACAAAATTTATGCAAAATTCAAGTCATTCCAAGAGAGTTTCACAACTTCTATACTTCCGTAACTTATAAAAGTTCAAAAAAAGGTACAGCTGAAGAAGATTTAAATGAATTAGAACTTAGTACTATTAGAACAGTAACAAAATTAAAGAAGAATAAAAATAAATAAAAATAATACAATAATACAACAAAACAGGTGTAAATTAATGTACCAACACTGTAGGTAAACTATTTCTACTTTTAGATTTTCATTATCAAAAATATTGTAAAACTTGTAAATTTTTATAAAATTAATTTTGTAAAACTTAAAATTTTTTGAACATCATAAAAAATGAAAAACTTTATAAAACAATACTATAAAAAAAAATTAAAATGTACAATGTTATTGGTAACACTATTACAAAATGTTAAAATTAATCAAGTCAAAAGGGCGTATCAGCCGCATTTGTACAAATTTATGTATATTCCATAAAGGCGTATCGACCAAACGGGCCTAAAATCATACGGTGATCAGGTTCAAACAACTGGTCCCAAAATATACTGTTTGAGGCTAGGTAAAGGCATTAAAGTTGTTAAAATAACAGTATGCGGGTTTTTACAGAAAGTGAAAGAAAAATCAAGAAAGTTTTAAAATGCTCTCCTGATAAATATACTTTTGGTTGATACGCCCTTCTGGCATGAAGCCCTCGATATGTAGCCCAATACATGTGGTTATATTATTACTAGAGTTTCACGATCTAAATAAGTGATTAAAAATATTTTAATATTTTTGTTTTTTTCTGTCATCAGTCTCTCGACTGGTTTGATGCAGTTCTCCAAGCTGTTCTATCTTGCGCAAGCCGTTTCATATCTACATACCTGTAACACCCTACTTCTTTTGAAATTTTTTTAAAATATTCTAACTTTTGCCTCTCCCTACAATTCACTCCCTTAATACTGCCCTCCATTATTGGTAGACCAATACCTGGATGCCTTAATATATGCCCCACTAGCCTATCCCTTCTTCTGGTAAGATGCTTCCATATACTTCTTTTTTCATCCTCTCGCCTAAAAACCTCTAAATTACTTATTTTGTCCATCCATCTAATCTTTAACATTTTCCTATGTCACCACATTTCAAAAGCTTCTATCCTCTTCCTTTCTACAGTCCCTATCACCTGCTTACAAAATATTTGCTTACTAAACGCCAAAATACTTCAAAATCAGAAATTATGCTAAATACTGAGCCGTAAAAGAAATAGCAGTAATAATATAAGATTATTGAGCTAATGTGCATAAGTATGGTAATAAAACTCTACGGGTCTTTTGTAATTTATTTTTGGAGTTGTACTGGCTGATTTTATGATTTCAGTTTCATTGGCAAGGAATTTTATTGAATTAAATATTAATTTTAAATTTTATTCGGTATTCTGCATTTCAATCAACTGAGTTTTATTTTATTATTTCATTTCCTTTTATAAACTATTAATGGAGTTACGAACGTACAACTGCATATTGTGACAAATACTTAACAGCAAGAAAACCCTAAAATTTAATTTCACTGCATGTTGTGCCACATATGGTACAACCGAAAAAAAGTAAAAAATCGCCAAAACCTGTAACCAAAAATTTTGTTCACTATTTTTCCACTAATCAGTACCTGTAGTCCTATTATATATATTTTTCTCGTTTAAATATAAAAAATCATGCAGTTAAGGGTTAAGGGGGTAGAAACAGTAGCAAGGAGAGAAGAAAAACAGAAGAAGAAATTAAAGAAGGATAAATAATAAAGCTCATAATTTGAATGTAATTTAAAGAAACATGATAGACCTAAGTAAATGTATAAAATTAGCGTTAGCTTACACATTAGGTCGTAAAAACTGCGGAAACATTAAAATGGAATTAATAGAACAAAAGCAAAGTGATAGTAATAATAATGGGACAGCCTGCAACTCAAACTCATTTCGTAATAAAATATTTAGAATACTTACATTAAATGCAAAAACGGCTTTGTTCTTTTCATCGTTAAATATTTCAGACAATACATTTTTTAACAAATATAAAGCAAAATTTATTAGACTTATGGTACTTCATGTGATTCTACGTTTTTTTTTTTGCTAGCATTGCAACTAAATATCATTGGGTCCTTGTCTCGTTCAGTTTATGGCTCTACAGTTCAGTTTATGGCTCTACAGTTCAGCTGTTCTTAGTTTGCTCCTTCTGTCAACAAACAAAAGCCACCTCCTACAGGGTGCACGCTAGAGTCTGCGACTTTACGGATGTCGGATTCCTATTAAGTTGTGTTGTGTTGTTTAGGTCATCAGCCAAAAGGCTGGTGGTTTTAACCTGTAGAGGTTTTAATAAGTAAATTGAGGAGTGAGGTGGTTTACCATTGCCTTCCTCACTGAATGGAAAAGTACGCTTATCAGCAGGCCGGGCCCTCTAAAAAGCACATATTTTCCACTCTGCAAATGACACCTTCACTTCATTCACCACAGGGTCTGGCTGTATAGTGAAATTCATTACTTTCAGAGGAGGTAACTCTGACTAGTGTCCTTTACACCTCTACCTCTTCTGTTCTTAAATGATTCAGTCATTTTATTGGCTGACCATGTGATAAGAAACAGAACTATTTATTTTAGCCCTGCAACTAACAGATTGAGTGTAAATAATTTGACACTCCACCTGTCTGTTATGGGCAGATCCTATTAAGTTAACTATGTTATAAATTATAAGTACTTAAAGTACTAAAAACATCAGTCATGATATGATGTAAGCCTAACAATTTCATATAAAAAAATACTTTTAAAAGTATTTTGTGTTTAAATACTTTTGAAAGTATTTTGTTGTTACTTTTAAATCAGCGTGTACAAATTTTGATGCAATGCGCATGCTTAGTGACGTCATTATTTGTTTACATTAAGAGCAAACTAAGAGAGGCTGGTCTATACATATCTCTATTCTAGTAAAAGTATATTGAAAAGTAGTTTTAGTTTTAAAATAAAAGTTTTTTTATTCTCAGAATTACAAATGTATATAATCTTAATGTATTTTCTTCAATTTTTATTGTTATTACAATTATTGTTATGGATATTTGTGTAAATGTAATTTTGTAACATTTATCATTTATTTTCCGATCTTTCAAAAAATCTGTTTAACGTAATCCTTGTGCCGTTTTTAAACGTATAATAACTAAAAACGTAAAACGTAAGTTGTTGTTGTTGTTTAGGTCAACAGGCGAAAGGCTGGTTTAAACCTGTACAGGTT
Source organism: Catonia carolina (assembly GCA_035578175.1). Classification (NCBI taxonomy): domain Eukaryota; kingdom Metazoa; phylum Arthropoda; class Insecta; order Hemiptera; family Achilidae; genus Catonia; species Catonia carolina. Next base: position 6,400,340 of record JAQMRL010000013.1, read on the forward strand.
TTACTATGTAAAACGAGAAGTGAGGTTGTTTATAATTGCCTATCTCACAGAGTGGAAAAGTATGCTTATCAGCATGCCGGGCCCTCTAAAAAGCACATATTTTCCACTCTGCAAATGACATCTTCACTTAAATCACGACAGGGTCTGGCTGTATAATGAAATTCATTATTTTTACTGGAGATAACTCTGAGATTGTATTTTACACCTCTACCTCTTCTGTTCTTAAATAAATCAGTCATTTAATTGGCTGACCATGTGATAAGAAACAGAACTATTTATTTTAGCCCTGCAACGAACAGATTGAGTGTAAATAATTTGACCCTCCACCTGTCTATTGCGGCCGAAAACGTAAGTTATAAGTATTTAATTTTCCCATAACTGGCAGGTGGAGTGTTCACTTATTTACACTCGATCTGCTAGTTCTAGGGCTACAAAAAATAGTTCTATTTCTTATCACATGGTCAGCCATATGACTGAATCATTTATGAACAGAAGAGGTAGACGTGTAAAAGACACAAGTCACTGTAACCTCCTCTGAAAGAAATGAATTTCATTATAACAGAAGATCCTGTGGTTAAGAAAGAATGAAGTAAAGGTGTCATTTGCAGGGTGGAAAGTAGATCCTTTTCAGAGGACCTGGCATGCTGATAAACATACTTTTTCACTCATTGAGGAAGACAATTTTAATCCACCTCACTCGTCGTTTTACTTAGTAAATCCTCTAGAGGTTCAAACCATCCTTTTAATTGATTACCTAAACAACACAAATACAACACAAGAATAAACACCATTCGTTCATGATTAAAATTAGGTTATATTTTAAACTTAGCATTATTTACCAATGATTGAATGTAAGTTTTACATTTAATTATATCACATTGGGAGAGATAGTAGTATCAATGTTTCACACCAGATTTTTGTTAATGTAGATGTAAAAATTTTTATTCAAAGCAAAATATTTCTTTAGCGTTACATTTTATCATAGGCTATCAAAGTTTAATTAAACAAGAAAGTAATGCAACTCAGCATTTCTGATATCTACAGACACTTCAGTGGGTTGGGCAATATATTGATTAGACCAGTACAAAATAATTGGCTAGGGAAACCTTAAAAAATAATTGGAAGCTTTTTTTAAAACTCAACATAGTATCTTTGCATGGAAAAAATTAAATCTACCCTAAAATGAATATTCTAATCCTCATCGATGCGTTTTTCTTTACAAAAAGAACTGCGGGATATTAAAAAGTTAGCGCAAGAAGTTATTTTCACCTAATAAAATATGATTTACTCAAAAACTTTGTTATTTTATTACTCATTTTATTTTCTAGTAATGTTCGTTAAAATTTTAACGCCGGTTAATAAAATATTTTATTCATAAATTATTACTGAAATATTTTTAAAGTTTATAAAAAAAAATTATTTTCACCAAATTTATAATATATATAAAATTTTATCACAGTTTTTTATGTTTATTAAAAGATTTAAAAGGAAAAATCTCTAATTAATATTTTGTTAGAGTTTTCTTATTTTTAAGGTTTATAAATATAACATAAACTGATAGATGTAGAAATTGATGAATATTCATCTCACCGTTCGAAATCAAGTGTCAACTGGTTTGGTATAAGTAAGGGTAGGATTGACTCCCTCACGCTCTGACAATTAGTGAATCTCGTTCAACAAAAAAATTAAATAAAATGACACAACTCGGAAAACTGAATCTTTATGGCTGCTATATGGACACAAAAATATTTAAACAGGAAGTCAAAATAAAGAATTTCTGTGGGTATTACGGAGAAGACAATTGACGATGTAAATGGATGAAGGTGCCATGTAAAAATAGTATAGTTTTGGAAAAATGTGATGGTGCTGATGATCCTCATGGTCACATCTTTTTGTGAATTATATGATTTAAAACTAAACCAGCATAAATACCCCTTCACGAAAATTTATTTTAACAAAAACAAAGCATATTAATTACCTTCAGCTAAATACCAATAGCTGTAATGGATGCTTAATAGAAAGTCCAAATTAACAGCACAAAACCAATTTGTTACTTTATAAAACTGTACTAAAACCTGTGTGGACATATTGGATACAACTCTGGAGCACAGCAAGTCACAGAAACATTGAAATAATTCAACGATTTCAGTCAAAATACTTGGAAACGTCATGGACTTGCCTTGGTACATAACTAACACTATATTGCACAGAGACACGAACACTCTCACGGCACATGAAGCAATACAGAAATTTTGCTCCAGTTACCAAACAAGACTTGAAAATCATCAGAATCTAGAAGTCATCAATCTCCTAGACAATAGTGAAACACACAGAAGACTATATTGACTACACCCTGCAGATTTATTTTAATATGTGATTGTGCATTTTATTCTGAATTCCGGGCAAGAACAATATAACAAAATGGGAAATTTTATAGAGTAATACCAACAGATATTACTTACTCATGATTTTTACTAACAACATATCTACTCATTGTTCTATGAGAGCAGGTCGTAGATTTACAGTTATACAAAAAAAAAGTTTCAACCTTGTATAATTTACCATTCTTGAGATATTTTATTCATACACGCAGACCAATAGCTGCAAACATGGTTTATATTTTAAAAGGGGGCCTGAAAACGTGTATTTCCGATGAAAACTCTATTTTGAAAAATAATACAAAATATTATCTTTACCTATATATACCTAATATATAAATATAGCTTACACTGCCTTTCCTCATAAGGGAAGAGAAAGTAAAACATGAAGTGGTAGTCATACGTAAGTGAAAACAGAAAGATAAAGGTAGAATTTTTTTGACGTCACTGATAGTTCACTTTATATTTTTCATCAGACTTGCCAAAAGAGCAAAGGTAATGATAAAAAACCAAGTGAAAGCGGTAAGAGGAAGTGAAATGTTTATTACATCACAGTAATTCTGCATTTCAGGCAAGAACAATACAACAAAATGGGAAATTGATCCCGAAAGTTATAGACCAATTTCCCTTTTGCCGATCCTGTCAAAATTATTCGAAAGGCTTCTTCTCCCGCGCCTGCGACCTGTTGTTGAATCTGTTCTTCCCCCCGAGCAATTTGGTTTTCGTCAAGGACACTCCACAACTACCCAACTCCTCCGCATCGTCACGGCACTTGTGGATGCCAGAAATTCTTACTGTGACACGACGGCTGTACTGCTTGATTTTCGGGCTGCATTTGACCGCGTCTGGCATATGGGCCTCCTTTACAAACTGGCACAATTCTTTCCCCCCTCAACTGTCCGATTACTCCATTCCTATCTTCTTCTTCTTCTTCTTAAAGTGCCATGCAGATTCCTGCGTAGGCGTCCATCCTCGCTCACATCATATTACTCTATCAATTGCAGCCTCCTGCAATGCCTGGAAGTCTCGTATCCCTGTCCACTGCCGTATGTTCCGTAGCCAGGATAACCTTCTTCTACCTCTTCCTCTTCCTCCTCCCTCTATTCTACCCTGAAGAATAAGCCGCTGGAAATGATAACGCTCCCCACGTAGTATGTGTCCAAGGTACCCAGTCTTTCTTGTTTTAATAGTCTCGAAAAGCTCACGATCCACCAAACCAGCTCTTCTCAGGATGTCCTCGTTCGTCACATGATCAACCCACGACACTCTCATCATTCGTCGCAGGGTCCACATCTCAAAGGCCTCAAGTTTGCTGATACTGTTTGTTTTCAACGTCCATGCCTCTACTCCGTACAAGAGAACGGACCAGACGTAACATTTTACCATCCTATATCTAAGACTGAGACTTAAGTTCTTGTCTCTCAAAAATTTCCCAAGTCTGAGGAATGTTGCTCGAGCTTGTTCGATTCTACATTTTATTGCATGATCTGGGTCCCATTCTTGGTTTATCATACATCCCAAGTATTTAAATTGAGCGACCTGTTCAATGTTCTCTCCATTTATGGATATTCTTGTACCCGGAGTGCCGTTTCTACTGATGGCCATACATTTCGTTTTACGGATGTTAATTTTCAGACCCAAACCCTGACTCTTTTCATTGACCTTGTCTAATAGAGCTTGGAGATCAGCCGCACTATCCGCCAATATCACGGTGTCATCCGCATACCGAATATTGTTAATGGGAATTCCGTTCACTTTAATGCCCATGCTACTGTCGGAGATTGACTCGGCGAATGCTCTCTCCACATACAAGTTAAACAACATCGGAGACAAGATGCACCCCTGTCGGACACCCTTTTTTATTTCGAATTCCTCAGTTGTTCCCGCATCCTGAATTCGAACTGCCGCCCTTTGATTCCAATATAAATTACCTATAAGCCTTATATCCTTCCCATCCAGCCCCAAATCCCCAAGATATGATATGAGGAGATCATGCTTTACATTATCAAACGCCTTTTCATAGTCGATGAAACACAAAAAGACGTCCTTTCTCTGATCCTGGCAATTTTGTACCAAAGTTTGGAGACTGAATATGGCTTCTCTCGTTCCAAAACCGCTCTTAAATCCAAATTGACTAGCACCACTTACTTCCTCACACCTCCTATAGAGTCTCGTGTGTAGAACTCGAAGAAAGAGTTTAAGAAAATGACTCATCAGGCTAATTAGACGATAGTCCTTACATGAGTTTGCGTTGTTTGATTTCGGAAGTGCGACAAACGTAGAGAGAAGCCAGTCCTCGGGAATATGTCCAGTGTCATAAATGTTGTTAAAAAGTCGGACAATGATATCAAGGTTGTGTTCGCTAACTAAATGAAACGTCTCTGAGTACATATCATCAGGGCCCGGAGCTTTGCTATTCTTCATTAACGCTATGGCATGTTTAATTTCACTCTTCAAAATACTTGGTCCCGACAGCGGCATCATTCCAGCTTCGGGGTTCTCTGGTCTGTCATCCTGGAAGAGATTAGTGGTGTATCTCCTCCACGTCAGTAACAATTCCTCGGTGTCCAATATTATTTTATTGTTTTCATCCTTAATGAAACTTATATTTCTTCTGTTATATACTCCAGCGATTTCCTTGACTTTTTTGTGGAGGTGGAAACTATCTCCTAACCTACTTCCTATCTTACTGGAAGACAATTCCAAGTCTCTGTCACTATTCCTCAGTTCCACATGGCCATGTCCCCACTCACCCCTTCGTCCGCGGGTGTACCTCAGGGCTCGGTCCTTGGGCCCATCCTCTATCTTATGTACACCTTCGATTCCTGTCCGTGATTCAATCCAATTCGGACTGTTTGCCGATGATGCTATTCTGTACCGTCACGGCAGATGCCTCCGCCTCAATTGCCGCGCGCTTCAAACTCAGCTTCTAGACATCACTTGCTGGTGTCGTGTCTGGAGACTATCACTTAACCCCACAAAATGCGAAGCAATCCACTTTACACTAAAACGCAATGTTCCTCCGCCTCTACGATTGGAAGGGGAACTCCTCCCATGGCAGAACAGCGTGAAATATCTAGGGGTTGACCTAGATAAACGATTGACACTTCGACAGCACATTGACAGCAAGCTTAGGAAGGGTAGGGCCTTGTTCGCTTTACTCATCCCTTTGTTCCTCTCTCCTGCATACTCCTCAAAACTGAAACTTCTGATGTACTCCTCTATCCTACGTCCTTTCCTTTTGTACGGGTCACCGGTATGATGGCCCTTTCTCTCCAAGTCCAACAAAAGACGTACTTCAGCATACCAGAACAAAGTCCTCCGGTGCATCACACAGTTCCACTATCTTATATCCAATCGCATCATACACGAACACCTTCTCTTCCCTTCTATGGAGGACTTTATTTACAATACCTCGAAACGGCTACACGACGCTGGGAAAACTGACGGACCCCAGATCATTCAGGACTTGTACCGACGCCCACACCCACCTGAAGTCTCTATCCCATTACCATTCCACGACTTTATCTAAATTTTAGTATGACCCACTTAACAAAATTTAGAGTTGCCACATTTTTATTCTGCCCTGTATTCCTCTTATTTGCCCATGCCCCTCCTACTTGTATGACTCACTCCCCCCAGTTGGTAGTTGTCCCCATGTTCCTATGCATAATCACTCCACTACGGTGAAAAGAGCCGCCATTTTAAATTAATAAACACTCAGAAGATAAAAAGGCCGGTGATTATGCCAAACTCTACCCTTTCCGTCTCCCCTGAAATCAAAAACTAACCCCTACCTTAAATTATACCTTTAGTCCACGTTCAGTAAAATGCATGCCTTCCCCTCACCAAGATAATAGGCCTCCCACAAAACTGAAAAAAGGCCACTGAAAAATAAAATAAAATAAAAGAGCCGCTCTTAAACCCACTTGTCCCTTAATTTAAATTTTCCACAAATAACTTCTAAAAATAAATTACCTCCTTTCAAGTCCCAGTTCCAATGTCCCACGAACCAGAATCCTATTTCCTATTTAAACTATAAAATTCCCCCTAAATTTCTTGAGGTTGCAATTATTCTGTTATATTGTTCCCCGAGCGACCAGGTGTTCCTTAACACGATGTCGCCATCATAGGGCTTCTTAGCCCTCTCAACCAGGATTCAGGATTCAGGGAAATTTTATAGAGTGATACCAAGGGGTATTACTTACTCATTATTCTGTACTTACAACATAATTATCTACTCATTGTTCTATGAGAACAGATCGTAGATTTACAGTTATACAAAAAAAATTACCTTAAAACAAAAACTAAGTGTCTCCGCTCTATTCCGGCAGCCTACTGTATTCTAGTTCTCATTCGTTGTTATTATGCTTACATAGAAGCTTCATAACGTTTGGTACTCATTATATTGAATTTAAAAACATTAAAGTTTTTTAGCTTAATTTAATTTTAGCTTAATTTAAATGTTTAGCTAAGCTTTTTCTACGACAAACAATAGAGGCCTAATAATCTTCATACTGATTAACATTTTTTTTTGGTCATTCAAATTAGACTAATAGAATTATATTAACAGCAAAAAATTACGTTAAATTTAATTTTTAATTATATATTTCTTTTATAATAAGTGCAGATAAGTTTGCGTGTTTTCTTCTGGAAGAATAAACTGGTGAGTTAAAATAATGAAACCAAGTCGAATTATTATATCATCACTCGTGGTTGGCTGGTTCTCTTTTATATTATTATTTCTATCTCTGTCTTTCACACATTTAAACTATATATTTCTATCTTTATTCATTGTAGTTTTTGTTGCGTTATTCATGAACTTTGTTTCAGTTAGACAGCTGATTCCGGTTAGAACCGATTTCATAATAAACAGAAGGAGCTCACGAATTCAATTATTAACTAATACAGTTCAAATACAATTTTTCTCTACTCTTTCCTATCTTATCATATTATAAAAATATTATAAACCTTTTAAACGAAATTCATTTTAAAGTTGTGAAATTAAGATTTAAATATGTTCTTAAAATGAGGACATATTCTAATAGAAACGTCTAACAAAAATATGGAGCAAAACAATCACATGACTTTATCTTGTCAATGTTCAATAATGAAACATGAAACCTATGTTTCCTGCTTTGTTTTATGTTCTCAATAATTAATAAACAAACTGAAATAACTACATAAAATTTTAATCACGAGTGAATGATACTAAATAAAACTCAACCTCTGATTGAGTTAAAAGTAACTACATAAAATTATATTTCTATGTTATATAAGGTTTTGTAGAAAAAAACGGGCTATTTCAAATAAAAGTTGTAAATTTTTTATTTACTATAACTTTAAGTGTATAGCTTCACTTTTACCCTAAAATTCATATTAACCTTCGAGCGCTCGCATGGGCGGCAAATTGGCCGCCTTTTTTCAAAAGCCGGCGTTATAAATTATGATGGGCGTAAATTTTTGATCGGGGCTTTAGGTATTCTCTGATTACATATTTTTCCGTCTAACAACGTTTGAATCATTTCTATTGAACGTCTGTATTGGCAGGAGTTTAGTCTCAAATTTTCTATTGTCGTGAACGTTACGTAGTGCCCGCCAAACAACCGCCTTGCGAGTTTCTGTGTTCTTCTTTATGCACATAATCTTTTACCATGTAAGTACATATTGGTGCCTTCCCATTGAAATTTATGCTTTTTTGGATAACTACAGGGAAAAATCAGTGGTAACCGCCGCATCTACAACGAAGAAGCGACCTATTTGCTGCTACTGCGGGTCTGAAAACCAATAACAGAACTCGACTTGCTTGCCATAAATGCAAAAAGCATGCGTGTAAAAATCATTCACAGCAAGAAGTAACCTGTAATCCTTGCCGGGAAAATATGAATATTTCACATGAAGATATGGAGTAGTTTTTGAAAAAATCGATTTTATATAATTTAATCATAAGTTTAAAGGTTAAAGTTTTTACAATTCACAAAAAGTATTTGTTAAACTAATTTTAATATTTAATAATATTTTCTACTAGTTTTAAGTTATATACGTTTTTAAAAAGAATAAATGAAGTCTTTTTTAACAAAGATTAATAATTGTATAGACTAATAATTTCTGTTCATTTACAGTGGTTAACAAATTTAATAAACCAGCAACAAACGAAATATAACAGAAAAAGGAGAGCGGCCACTTTGCCGCTTCGCGAGCGCTGGTGGGACACTTAATATCATGAGCGCTCGAAGGTTAAGGCGCTTTTTGTTAAATAAAACCACTCCTCTAGAAATTCGGTAGACATTTGGCTTAGAATATCTTGTAGGGCATAAAATATGTAGTTAATGAGGCTATTTAACATTAAAAAAAATTGTTGTAGCTGTTTTTGTGACTGTTGCAAAATAGTGCACATTATATTGTGGAAGTAAAAACTGTAACGTCTGGTTGACTGATTTTGATAAAATTGTTCGCGTCGGGAGAAAACTCTGATCTTCGACATATTCAATCGTCGAATTATTACGCAAAAAACTAGAAGGCACAAATCAAAAACAAAATATACACAAATAAGTAAATTTCCCATCAGCAGTTGTTTAGAAAGCTGAACCAACAGCTGAGAATATTAAAAACCGTGATACAGATATTTTAAAAACTAAAATTCCCTTTGCACTAAAACGAGCTGTATAAAATTATGAAAATATTCGTTCTTCGTAACATGAAATTTTTTCTAGGTAAACCTGATAAACACTTTATATTTTCATAATTTTTTTGACGTAATTTAATGTTTTCTGGTCGATCTAGGCCTAAATTATTGAAAAACATAAAAAACCAAAAATCGAAATTTTGAGTTGAAACCATCGTCCAATCACCCCTTAAACCTGAAATCAAACATTTATCTTTCGATTTGTTTAAGTAAGTAAAACAATTGAATTCTTAGAATATTTTAAAACATTTCTTAACGTAGTATATCATTTCTTTAGTATACCTAAAACTAAATATGTTGTTTAGTTTATCAGTGGATAGGCTGATTTAAACTTCTAGAGGCTTTGCTAAATAACACGAGGAGTGAGACAGTTTACCAATGCTCTCCTCACTGAGTGGTAAAGTATACTTATCAGCATTCCAGGCCCTCTGAAAAGCATTACTTTCCACCCTGCAAAAGTGCATCTTCACTTTATGCACCATAGGGTCTAACTGTATTATGAAATTCATTACTCTCAGAGGAGATAACTTTGACTAGTGTCTTTTACACCTCTACTTTTTTGTTCTTAAATGCTTCAGTCAAATAATTGGGTGACAATGTAAAGAGAAACAGAATTATTTTTTCAAGCCTTGGAACTAAGTATACTTAATACATCTAAAATTAAAATAAACGAAATCAAAAACCAAATGAAATAATATACTACGAATTCTATGTAAAATAGTTGATAAGCAATGGTGATAAATTTAGAATAGCAGGGGATTATTGATCTGAAAAGTGAATATTTTTATAAATTTCAAAATCCCATTAGTGAATAAAAACTAGGTTACATTTTTGATATTCGGAAATTACTGTCCATTCATTATAAAAAAAAACATTTATCTTTATAAAAAATGCACAAAATACGATTTTAAATTTGTTCCAATGTGACCACTTCTATTCCCACGACAAAATATAATAGCATAATTTAATAAAAATTTAAGTGAATAATTAATTTAAAACACATTTACTTGATTACATATTACAAAATATTAAAATAGATTTTATAGTTAAATTAAATTTTTAATTAAGTAGTCTAAATATTTCAATAAAGTAGCTCAACTAACTTACTTTATAAATATAATACTATAATAAGTACAGTTATTAAATTTTCATTTTTCGTATTTTCGTCTGTAATCCATTCCAGTATCTTGGATAAAGACACAAATTTAATAGCTGTTGGATTATTAACTTCTTTGTAATGAACTACTTCTATTATCTCAATTTCTCTTTATTTTTTCCTTTTGTAAACTACTCTAGTTAATTTATTAAATTGAATTTTTAATTTAAGAAAATACAATATAAAACCTTGTTTTATAATTGAAAATTTATTGTTTTAAACAAAATTAATTTCATGTCAAAGACGGATTTAATTATGTGTTAAGGTAATTTTTTTTACTGTATTTTCCTGGATAGAAATTTTTTTTAAAGGCGCAAAATTCATGTAATTCAGGGTGGTAGCACCCTGTAAGGGCCCCTGCCTAGGGTTACTAGGTGAAAAATGGTCAACGACTCTGACGGCGGAAGAGGAAAACTTTTCCCAACGGCAGAGGAGGCGGATGAACCTGGGGGAGTCAACCCTGAGAACAAATCCTGCGGGTTTGGAAGCAGCAAGATGGCAGCCCCATCACCAAACTTGCTCAGCGCAGCGCCCGTACCGCGGCCTGGGGACTTATCTATTACTGGCAAGCGTCAAAATAGAGCCTCGGATAAGGACTGGAATAATCGGATAACAAATGGCAAACCAAATAAGAATCGAAATTGGATAACGGAAACTGTGAAAATCGCTACGTGGAATGTAAGAGGTATAGCTAATAAGGAGATAGAACTGGCAAACCTGTTGAAAGAAAATAATATTAAAATAGCAGCTATAACAGAAACAAAAAAGAAATTAACTGGTAGTTGTTATAGGGAAAATTATATAATGCTTTATAGTGGAGTGAACCAAAAGCAAAGAGCAAGTAAGGGAGTGGCTGTGTTCATAGATAAAGCCTGGGAATCGAGAATTAGAGATTACACCTTTATAAACGCAAGACTAATGACTGTCAGGATACGACACGAGCGAGGAAACTTCACCATCATTGCAGCCTATGCACCCGAAGAGTCAACTGATGCAGCAAAAGTAAAAGAATCAGAGGAGTTCCACAAGCAGCTGCAGAGAGTGGTTTGTGGTGCAAATGTGAATGATGATATAGTTTTGATGGGTGACCTTAATGGCAGAGTGGGAAATCGCCCAATACACAAATGTGTTGGTACTTTTGGTGAAGATACTCTGAACAGGAATGGAGAAAGATTGAGAGACTTTGTGACTTATAACCACCTGAAAATAACCAACACATTCTTTCGAAAGAAAGACATCCACAAATTTACATGGAGTGCAAGAGGAGCTCGGTCAATAATAGACTATATCATAATCAATCAACGATTGGCTGCTCATGTGAAAGATGTGAGGGTTTTTAGAGGTCAGGATTTGTTCACGGATCATTTTCTTCTGGTATGCAAGTTGAACATACACAAGAGGTGGAAAAAATCTTCAAACAGTAATCCCAACCAGAACACAGCAGGTGAAAATTTCAAGGTGTCTTTATTAGAAGAAGAAAGTGCAAAAACACTTTATCAACAGCGCCTCACAAATCGACTGGCCAGTATTCCTACTGCTGAGGATGTGGAGTTGGAGTGGCAAAATATTTCCAATGCCATAAAATTGAGTGCCAGGGAGGCCTTGGGGACAAGAAGAAAAATCAGTAGGAAAAAAGGCCCAAGAATATGGAACGATGAAACAGAGAGAGTAGTAAAGGAAAAACAAAGGACCTACAGAATATATTTGAATGATCCCTCAGAAAGAAACAGAGCCTCATATAATAGTGCCAGAAATATTGCTAAGCGAGTAATGAGAAAAGCACATCAGGAATCTTGGGAGAAATTTATCAGCACTGTGGAAGATGACATTCATGGAAGACAGGAACTGGCATATAAATTCATGAAAATGATGGCTAATGAAAACAGGGAAGGAGTAAATATACGCTGTATTGAGGAGCAGAAATGGATAGAACATTATGAAAAGCTATGGTTTGATGAGGCGGCAACAAACGAAGACACATTCCCTACACAATGCTCCTTGTGCCATATTGATCAACTGACCATGGAAGAGCTTCAAGCAGCAATAAAAGGTTCCAAGAATAGAAAAGCGCCTGGGCTCAATGGAATCAATATGGAGCTCCTGAAATATGGAGGTATAATGCTACACTTGCGACTCCTACATCTATTTAACATCTGCTGGAAAACTCACACTGCTCCAGAGGAATGGAAGATGGCCAAAATAATCTCTATTTTTAAAAAAGGGGATCGAACAAATCCAGAAAACTATAGAGGGATCAGTCTTCTAGATACAGCTTACAAGTTATATGCTACGATAATCTCTAAACGACTTCAAATTATAACAGAAGTATTATTACAAGAGAGTCAAATGGGGTTCAGGAGAGGGCGATCCTGTATCGACGCGGTATTCACTTTGAAAATGATTATAGAAAAACGCCGAGAGTACAACTGTGAAACGCACATGGCCTTCGTGGACTGGGAGAAGGCGTTTGACAACGTCGATAGGAAACTACTCTGGAGAATAATGGAGAAACATGGTTACCCCAAGCACTTGATAAGTAGCATACGAAGTTTGTACAACGATTCTTCAATAAAAATGGAGGTGCAGTGTGGGAGACTGTCCAGGAAAATTCCTACGAATAAAGGTGTTAAACAGGGGTGCCCAATATCTCCAACACTATTCAATATATATGTTAGTGAGCTTATGTATGAATGGCAATCAAAAGTTGACAAAGGCATTCCTCTTGCCCGAAATACTTTTATAAATAATTTATTATTTGCTGACGACACAGTTATACTGCAGGAATCTGAAGACAAGCTACAAATTTCAATGCATAAGCTACATATTTTGAGTAAATGTTTTAATATGAAAGTTTCAAGAAAGAAAACAAAAATAATGGCTTTCCAGGGGAAATGGCCAACAAGGTCCAAGATAATGATTGACAATACTATTTTTGACCAAGTGAGCAATTTTAAATATCTTGGTTGTGACATAACATACGACCAGGATAAAGATGTCCAGCAAAAAATAACAAAGTTCAGCTCGGTATGTGGGGCAATAAGTAGGTCCCTGAAGAACAAAGCTAGGAAGGATACGCTAATGAAATTTTATAGAGTTATGGCTATACCTACCTTAGCTTATGGAAGTGAAGCATGGGTGCTGTCTAAGAAACAAGAATCCAAGATTCAAGCAGCAGAGATGAGATTTCTTAGACATATAAAGGGATGCACCAGAGAAGATCGCTTCAGGAACGAAGTAATAAGGGAGGAATGTGGAACACAACCGCTAGCTGACATAATCAAGCAATACAAAGAAAAATGGTCAGAACATCTTTTCAGAATGCCGCAAGACCGCCTTCCTTTAAACGCATGGCATCATATACCAAGAGGTAGAAGGGGTATTGGAAGACCGAGGAGGAGATGGACGCCGGAACAGGCTTAGCTCACAGCTAAAATAGCCTAATCCATGACGACGACGACGACGACGAAAATTCATGTCAATTTCACCACATTTTTCTCTTCACTTTTACTCAATATATTGGATGAGGGTACATGAGTTTTCAGTCTTGAGTGACGTGACTCATGCGGAAATATATCCGTAAATAGAACTGTTTAAAAGAAGTAATTTTACGGTTGAATTGTATAATAAAAGGTGAAAATAAATCTACAAGTACATAGATTGTTTAAAGAAATATTTTGATTAAATACGAACATAACATACTCGTATTTACAAACAGAAGAAGTGCGACTGATATGGAACACCGACCTCCATGTGGTAGCTAGGAAACACTAAGGGGAAATCTGCAGCTCTAAATTTTCTGGAATATTTGAATACTTTGGCATAATTTTGATGACTTGCAGATATATCCGTAATACGGTTTGTAGGAAAAATTTACTGGTAGATATACCCATCAATAGTTGTCCGGAAAGATTACATGAAATTAACCCTTTATAGGTCTTTGGTAAGTATACTTACCACTAGCAACACGGTTAATTTTTTGAAGAATAAGCAAGCTATGCAGTTGAACCCTATTGGCATTTTATGGTTTTATAGATGTTCTCTGGTAAGTAGGCAGTCCACATTTTGAAATTAGTGCGCAGGGACCATTTAGGGCCTATGACGAGGAGACAGGGAAACAAGTTGGAGGTTGTGGAAATGAGGATGTTGAGGTGGATGCAGGGAAAGACTGGGAAAGATAGGATACGGAATGAGGTAATAAGGGAGTCTGTGGGCGTGATAGAGGTGTCCAAGAAGGTTCAGGAACGAAGACTGCAGTGGTATGGACATTTGATGCGTAGGGAGGAGGAGTATGTCGGGAGAGTTGTGGATGGATGGATTGGTGGTGGATGGGGTGAGAGGGAGGGGGAGACCCCGGAGAAGATGGAGAGACGCCGTGGCGGACGACCTGAGGGAGAAGGGCCTGAGCGAGGAGGATGTGGTGGATCGTAGAGAGTGGAGGAGAAGAATAAGGAACAGCGACCCCTGAGGAAGGGAAAAGCTGAAGAAGAAGGCAGGAAGGCGCAGCGACCATTTGCTTAATGAGTTACACGAACGTAGTAAGGATTCATACCAGCGTATGCAACCATACTTTTGTACAGTGCTTAGAAAATTCGAGATTTTTTCGGGAAAAAAGCATTTATGCTTTATAATAAAGTTGAGATAAGTTTTTCTTCAAAATTTTTCTTTTATATAGGATTACAATTTTTTTTTAATAAGCATTCTTACCACTAAACATTATGTGATTCCCATTTCAATAAACGTTCCTTGGTAAGTAGATATACTTACCAGGGCTTAACATAATAAAAATGAAAATCTTACTGTTCTGGCACTAAAAATACATTATTCGAGTCCCTATAAAACAAAATTAAACATTTTACAATAAATATATTTCCCCCCGTAGTACTGCCCTATAAAGGGTTAAAGAACACTAAGAAAAAAAATTTAATTTTATGAAAAAAAAATTAAAGGATTGGTTTGGAGAAGATAAAAACAAGAATATTGAATATATTAAAAGATTTAATCAAAGATCCGGAAAATTTTAGAAAAATAATTATTAATGTGTCTAAATTTTCAGAATAAAATAAAAATAATCTGTGAATCACTAAATAGTTACAGAAAATGAAGAGAAATCACGAATGAAAGAATGAAAATGTTTTTAAAATATGTAAATCTGAATTATGTACACATAATCTCAAATAATTATAACGCTACAAAAATGTGTTTAGTCGTAGTGTAGAAATAGTTCATGCGCTAGACTGTCAATTGAAAGATCTTGGTTTCAACTCTCAACATTGAGTATGAAATTAATAAAGCGTTAAAACATACCGTTTCATAACTCAAACCAGTCGTTATAAATTGGGTCATTATTAAAGCAGCTTTAATGAATAACGCTAAGAAAAACAGCGATACAAAAAGAAATATAAAAAATCTGGTGTGAAACGCTTACACAACTTTCTCTTGCCAATGCAAATAATTAACGATAAACCTAACATTATTAATTAAATAATTATTAGAAATAAACAAAAAACTAACCTCAAAAACATAACCTTATTTTAATCATGAGTGAATGACGCAAAATGGAAATCTAACTCAGTTTGGCTTAAAAAAACGGAAAATCACACTTTCACGCTAAACTAGGCTCTGTAGAGAAAGATTCTCTAAATAAAAGTTGTAGATCTCTTAATTTTTTATAAATTTTATTATATACACTTTTTTCGTGAAATGCGTAGGCTACTAAAGCCGAAATATTAAAACAAATCGATTTTTCACACTTTTTCGTGAGAAAAAACAGAAAATCGCTAATTACCGCTAAACTAAGCGTTATACAAAAAAATGTTTGAAATAAACGTTGTAGGATTTAAAATTGTCTACAACTTTTATTATACATTTTTGCGCTGAATTTCATATTAAAGCCGTAATCTTAAAAAACAAAGTTTTTACGTGAAAACACCCTTACCAAAATGTTTGGCCAACATGGCGCCTACCCTATCTTATAGAGCATAAAACGTTTAGTAAACCAGGCGATTTTAAAAAGAATCGTAGGACCAGTTTTTGAGAAAATCGCAAAAAAGTGAAAAATTATACGAATAAACTACTACTTCCGGTTAACCGATTTTGATAAAAATATTCGTGTCGGGTCCGGTAGTGATATGTAACTTAAGTTTCAAGTTTCAAGTTTCAAGTTCGTACGATGTTCCGTTCTTGAGATATTTTGTATACACACACACAGACCAATCGCTAAATACATGTTTTTTTGGGTTCAGGGGGTCTGAAAACGTTTAGTTCCGGTGAAAACTCGATTTCGAAAAATCGACGAAAACAATACTTTCCTTCCTATATATTCATATAGGCAAGAGAAAGTAAAAATAATTTAATACGAAAACAAATAACCAGTCTAATCTAATTTTACAGCGTTTAAAGAAGTGTAAAACTACGATCTGGCGAGATTGTCTTCTAAGTTATTTCCGTATTTGTGTTTGCATGATTCTCCTTCTGAAGATAATGTTTCAACCGGAAAATAAAACCTCCCTTAGTGTAACTTAGATAGGAATCTAGCGTACGATTACTAAAGAAATGTAGGCTTTTATTTTCCAAGTAAAATCTATAAGGTAATCTCACACAGTGACTCACAAACGGACTTAATGTTACCTTTACAATTTTGGTTTGTGCTTTTCAGTTTAATTAAAATTTTATTTTTGCCTGACTGAGGTATTATTTCTAGTATTTCTTTAACTTTATCAAAATTATGTTTTTGAAATTGTCAAACAAAGAACCAATACGTAGTTAAAAAAATTTTAAATTCTTTTCGGATTAATTTAAATAAAATAACTTAAATTCTATTTATGCAAACACTATAGTCGGAACCATAAATTTAAACGTTTTAGGCTTCTACTTATTGCACTACATCAGTTTATACTTCTTGACTTTGAACCTCAAGGCTCGCCTTAAGGTTAGGCACCTATACTAGCAATACAGAAAAAAAATTAACCATAAAGTTTGAAATTAAAGTGCTCATACATGCAGCCACGAAATAGCTGCGATTTATCACTTAAAATTTAATTAAAAACTAACACACGTTTGTTAATTGAAATTTTTCTTTTGCACGACGAAATCCCAAGTGGATGCCTAGCCGAATCATGAAATTTTATTACTAAACATAATCAATAAAATTTTTAAGAAATGCAAAATGTGCTCAGTAGCTTTTCTTGATATTTCACAGTTTCGTTGAAGTTTGGCATCAAGGACTTCTCTACACAACTTAAAAATGATTAATGCATTATAAGGCCGCAATGTTAAAAAAATTGTTTTCCTACCACAAGAATTTCAGCATACATTGCGCTTACCCTATCATATTTGAGGCGACAGAGAATATGTACTTTCTTAGAGCATAAATATATACTAAATTAGGCGATTTGAAAAGAAAAGGTTAGGAGCCGTTTTTGGGAAATCGCAAAAACGTGAAAAATTGCGCGAATAAATTCCTACTTCCGGTTAACCAATTTTAAGTAAAATTTCCGTGTTAGGTTCTGAAGTAGTATCTAAGTTAATTTCCAAGTTTCAACTTCGTTATGTATTGCCCATAACAGACAGGTGAAGTGGCAAATTATTTACACTCAATCTGTTCATTGCAGAGCTAAAAAAAATAATTCTGTTTCTTATCACATGGTCAGCCAATTAAATGACTGAATCATTTAAGAACAGAAGAGGTAAAAGTGTAAAAGACTCTAATCAGAGTTATCTCCTTTGAAAGTAATGAATTTCATTATACAGCCAGACCCTGTAGTAAATCATGTGAAAGTGTCATTTTTAGAGTGGAAAATATGTGCTTTTCAGAGGGCCCGGTATGCTGATAAGCGTACTTTTCTACTCAGTTAGGAAGGCATTGGTAAACCACCTCACTCTTCGTTTTACTTAGTAAAACCTCTACAGGTTCAAACCAGCCTTTCTGCTGATGACCTAAATAACAACAACGATATTCTTTTCTTGAGATATTTTGGTCACACACAAAATAATCGCTAAAATAGGTTTTTTGGGTCCAGGGGGCCTGAAACATGTATATTTGGTGAAAAAGCGATTTTGAAAAATCTTTACGAAAACAATATTGTCCCCTTCCTTTTTTTGTTTAGGTCTACAGCCGAAAGGGTTGTTTGAACCTCTAGAGGTTTTACTGAGTAAAAACAAGGAGTGAGGTGGTTTTCCTTCCTTCCTCACTGAGTTGAAAGAGTACATTACCAGCATCCCAGAACCTCCAAAACAAACCTACTTTTCATCCTGCAAATGATACCTTCACTTTATTCACCACAAGGTCTGACTTTAATGAAATTCATTACTCTCACAGGAGACACTCCGACTTGTGTCTTTTACAAGTTTACCGCTTCTGTTCTTAAATAGTTCAGTAAAATTGGCTACTTTCTGATAAGAAACAAAACTATTTTTTTTAGCCCTGGAACCAACAGATCGAGTGCAATTAATTTAACATTCCACCTGACCGTTACGGGCATTTTTCTTTCCCTATATAATCGTATAGGGCAAGATAAAATAATAAATGTAGTTTTAGTGTGGAAATAATCATTGATAAACTAATTAAACAGTTTCAAAGAATTAATTTACGTTTGTATAAGTAAATTAATAAATCTTTTGTTTATTTGTATTATCAACTGAGTAATTTATAAAGCAAAGTGGAACAGAAAATAAGTTTAAATTATTGGACCCATCGAATCGGATATTTTATTTAGATACATCAAAATGATGTTTTCAGAGGATACATGGTTTTAACGAATATATGTAGCCAAAGTATATGGTAATATAGGAAGCAAACTAACTTGTTTCATTCATATCATTTTAAAACACAGACTGGGACGTCCTCTCGTCCAATTTGATTCACTGGTTTCGTCTTTCATCTCTCTTCTACCGTCCACGTTGAGCCTCAGTTAATTGCTTTATAATTAAAATTACACCCCGACTCTGGGACACTATGATAAATGTTGTTAATAATTATTTCCCTGTTCTCTGTTCCCAAACGATCGAATTAATCAGATACATTTCTGATCAAATACAAAATAAAAAAACAACAAGGATAAAAGGAAAAATGAAAATAAGTCTGCCACCATACTGATACAACAAACAAGTTTGTTTAAAATTTATGTATTTATTAATTAATTAATTAATTAATATTTTGTGTTCCAAATATGATTACATTTTAAAAACATGTACATAATATGTTATCCATTATTAATTATCTTAAAGTTATTATTAATTACATTATCTGCTTAGTAAATTAAAATACGATTTTATAAATTTATTTTCCAGTACAGTCATTTCTCGTTCAACAATAAATTGATGAACGAACGAGAAAATACCATTTAAATAAATATAACTAGCTATAACCTCTTTACTTATCATTCTAAACCTACAATAAAAATCTGGTGTGAAAAAAACTCAAACTACTTTCTCTTGCAAATATAAATAATAACAAAAATATTTTTTTTCCTAATTTGTGTACGTTGCAATCTGTTCAATGCAGAACAATAAGCAACCCCACGACCCAATGAGATGAGGATGATGTGTATGACGTGTAAATGAAGTGTAGTCTTGTTACAGACCCAGGCCGACCATTCCTGAGAGAGTATGGTTAATTGAACCCCAACCATCAAAGTACACCGGTAACCACTGTCTAGTATTCAAATCCGTATAAAAGTAACTACCTTTACTAGGATTTGAACCAGGAACCTTCGTGTCCGAAAATCAGCTGTTAAACAGCTTATTTACTGTTGCTGATCTGTTAAACAGCTGTTAATCAGCTGTTAAACAGCTGATTTTGGCGACGACTTTACCTTTAGACCAACCCGGTGGGTGCAAACGTAAATAATGAAAAATTTAATCTGTTGCTTTTAATGAATGTTATGCATATGAGTATTTTATTTTATTTGTTTATTTATTTCCTTTATTACTCCTCCAAAAGAGCAAAGCCCGTGCTTGGAGGAGGATTACGCTAATAACAAAAAACAAAAATAGCACAAAAATAAAACTACAATACAACAATAATAGCACTGATAAAAAAAAATTATTAAGAGCATTTTATTATTATTAAGAGAATTATGAGTATTATTAAGAAAATGAGTATTATTACAGAAATTATTATGGGTATTAATGTTATTTAATCTTGAGTAAAATAATATATAAAATTAAAAACATAACATAATTTTTATAAATAATAATTTAATTTAACGTGAGTGAGTGCCTTAGAATGGCCGGGATGCTGGTCTAAGGATGGCCTACCACAAAAATTGAAAAGAAAAATCCTCCGCAAGATAATGACTCCAAAGATAGTAAACTGACAGTGGTAGGTTGCAAGAACAGTACAAAGAAAACTGAACGTTTAATGGAAAGGATTAGAAAAAGAAGACTAAAATGTTACGGACTTTTGTATAGAATGGATGAAAACCGGTTGACAAAACAAATTGTTAACACACTAAACAATGGACTTAAGTTGTCGGGTAAATGGTTTAAAGAAGTCAGAAAAAAATATTGAGAATACCGGAATAAGCCGAGAAAACGTAATGAACGGAACCAAATCAGACCGGGTGGATAGAAGAAAGGAGAAAACCTACAGTGAGCGAATGCTGAGAAAATGGACTGCAAAACGAGCTTCCAAAACGTCTGTAGATACATCAAGTGGTCTAAAATTGGCCCGAACGATGGGGGGAATATGTGCTCTTTAAAAGAGGCAGCTTACTCTCTTCCTCAGTCAATACAGAATTGAAGGGCTTCCATGAAGAACAAAATAAGAACATCGGGTGAACAGAAGAAAGAAAAACCTACAATGAGCGAATACTGAGAATGTGGGTTGCAAAACGAGCTTCCAAAACGTCTGTAATTGAAGGAATTCAAGGGAATTGAAGGGCTTCCATGAAGAACAAAATAAGAACATCGGGTGGACAGAAGAAAGGAAAACCTACAATGAGCGAATACTGAGAATGTGGGTTGAAAAACGAGCTTCCAAAAGTCTGTAATTGAAGGAATTGAAGGGAATTGAAGGGCTTCCATGAAGAACAAAATAAGAACATCGGGTGGACAGAAGAAAGGAAAACCTACAATGAGCGAATACTGAGAATGTGGGTTGCAAAACGAGCTTCCAAAACGTCTAAAGTCACCTCACGTGGTCTAAGTGAATATGCTCTCTGAGCGAGTAACTTACTCTCTTTCTAAGTAAACAAAATTGACCCGAGATATTTGTTTTGGTCAAAATAAATAACCTCAACATTCTCTAACAAGAGATTTTAGGAATTCCTCACATATTATTTAAAAATTTTATCAATAATTTTGACTCTGAATAAAGTACATTGTTACTGTAAATCATTATAATTTTTTGCATATTTTGTTATCAATAATAAACTAAATTCCCTCCGCACTTATTCCTAACATAAAGAGAAAGAAAATTAATTTTTATTACTAGAATAAAAATTCCTCTAGTATAATTATTCATAGTTCACATAGTTGAATATTATTTGAAATAGTAAACACTATAAATATTCTAGACAGACCAATTGAACCTGAACAAGCCAAATGATAGGATTCTATACAATGAGTAGCTACAAAATACACCACTTAAAACAACTACATCGAAATATCTACTTCACTATAGAATAATTGAAATTAAAACCGAAACAAAAAAAAACATGATTCATAAATTTAACAATAACTTCTAATGTTACACAGGTGCGCGCGCATCAATACAGACCAACAAATATATTGAGAATCAAATAGCACAGTTTCCATTAAACAACAGTGTGAAATAATTTCTCTTGGTTGTTTGCAATTGGATTGTTAATTCCCTCCCGCCATTTCCCATTCTCATGATTAACCCTTTGAATGGGACAGAGGGTTGTTTAATACAATACGGGAAGCTACAAACAATACCCTTATACAATAAATATTTAAATAAATAGCTTCGTATAAATGTATGCGCTACATACACTCTCTGTTCAATACAGTTCATTCACAATCTCATCATTTAGTTTTATACTAAACATATTTGTATACAATTGTTTTCTACAGGTTAACCAAAAAAAAATTTGACAGTTTTATATTTTATTAAAAGTTGTAAATTAATTACTATCGAATAGCTCTTAGCGTAACATACAGGATGTCGGGGAATTCTGCTATCTAGGGAGTAAAATAACAAAGGATGGTAGAAGGACAAGTAATATCAGAAGTAGAATTGCTCAAACTAGAAAAGCCTTTGAAACGAAAAACAGCTTACTGACTACAAACATTGATCTACAGGATAGGAAAAATTTCTTAAAAATTATGTTTGGAGCGTAGAATTATACAGGAGTGAAACGTGGGTGAGAGAGGCTGTAGAAAAGAAGGAGATAGAAGCTTTTGAAATGTGGTGTTATAGGAAAATGTTAAAGATTAGGTGGGTGGACAAAATAAGTAATTTAGAGGTTCTTAAGCGAGTGAATGAAAAAAGAAGTATATGGAAGCATCTTACCAGAAGAAGGAATAGGTTAGTTTACATAACGATTAAATATAGTTTATATTGCTTATTGTTTACATTGGTAAAATAAAGTTGTGTGAGTGTTACAAACCAGATATTTTGGTTATAATTTTTTATATTCATTTTTTAACATTACGAATATGATTGACAATTATCACATTCTACATTATCTACGATAAAATCAAATAAAAGTATGTTAAAATTTCCTTTCTACCCAGTACATTTTCGTACACTTGTTCTATTTTACAAAACATGTTCCAGTAAATCTATCAATTTTGTATTTAAAAAAAATATAAATGCTTCCCGAATCTAAAAAATAACTGTGTGGTAAAATGTATTATTTTTGGAATACAATGAGATATTGTAATATAACGGGCCTACAATAACCTGAAATGAATTTAGAATATTTTAATATTTTGGAAAACTGAAAATAATCCAGTATATTCATAAAATCCAGTTTAATGAAAAAGACAGATTATAAATTTTATTTAACTCGTATTATGAAATATAATAATAATAATAATAATACACTAATCCTTTAGCCTAGTTGTAAGCAATTTAAAAAGCGTAATTTTAATTTTAAAATGAGTTTTATTTGATTTTAGTAAAAAACGACTCAATATAATCACTATACAACAAACATTGTTGTGTATTTCCTTTTAGAAATTTATCCTTGTAATCCATATAAACTGACACTCTAAATCTGTAAATGAAATTAATTATTTTAATCTTTCTGAGGAATTTTAGTATTATTAAGTTACACGTACATTAAATTATTTTTATTTTATTTATTTTGATTAGTTATTTTATAAGAATTTAGGAATTTGGAGTTATATCAACACAACGGCAATCATTAAGAGAATATTTATAGGCTACTGACACAATCAAAGATAAGTACCATTTCTAGGAGAAATCTCCAAAGAGTTTAAAATTAAAATAGGTGTTAGGTGGTTAGTGGATTGTCATCAGTCATTTCTAACTGTAAGATGGAGAAAATTATTCAGGAATGATAAATGGAACTTCCAATAAATAATTTTTTAACCAAGTACACATTGAAGTATTAAAAAACCGGTATATAGATAGAAGTCTTTGCAGAAGACCTAGCAATCGTTTCTGAGAACAGGGAAACAGCAATAGAATAAATCAACGTGTTAAAAGAAAAAGCAGAACTAGCACGACTACAGATTTCATTCGAGAAAAGTAAATACATAATGAACATCAAAACAACCCCGTGTCACCTGAAGACACAATGTGGGAAAATTAGAAAGTTGATAGCTTCAAGTAACTCGGGGAGATAATACAACCAAAGATCAGCGAAAAGGAAGCGACCAATAGCAGACTACGGATGATGACCGGTGTACTTCGAGGAACTCACCGCTTGTAGTACTCACCACTTGTAGTGGCTGTACGCGAGTGAGTGCCTTTGAATGATCGGGAAGGCTGGGCTAAGAGAAGCTGAAAGATCATCCGCAAAATAATGGATCAAATATTGTAGACGAACAATAGGCCTATAGGTTACGAGGTCGAGAAGAACTTCCAAGAAAAATGAACGATTAATGGAAAAATTAGAAAAAGAAGACTAAAATTTTACGGATACTAGAATGGATGACAGCCGGTTGATAAGACAACTTTTTAAGACACTAAACAATATACATAAGGTGTCGAACAAATCGTTTAAAAATGTTAGAAAGGGTATTGAGAATACCAGAAATATCTGAGAAACTTATTGCACGAGCCAAATTGAGACAACTTATTACGGACTTCAGGATTTCCATGAAAAACAAAAACAAAATACTGGGTAGACAGAAGAAAGGAGAAAACCTACAGTGAACGAATGCTGAGAATGTGGGCTGCAAAATGAGCTGTCAGAAACTTTTCTTTTTATCCGAGGCGGCGAGAAAAACTCATGTTGACTCCCTCACGAAGGAGGAAGTAGTGTTGGACTCAATTGAGGCGTTCTCGTCCAGCCCCAAGGAGGCCGCAACCGCCTACCAACCGAAAACCCCAAATTTCTGGGATTACACATAGAAAGACACCTAAATTGTAAAACATATTATATTTATTAAAAACAAAATCAGCTAGATTTAAAATTAAAACAGTTCTTTGGACTACTCGGAGGGAAATTAAAAATATCACAATCCACCTTCGTGGCCAATTATTAGGTATGAAAATAGCAATTAGTATTGCTTACTATTGGTTAAATAAACTATTAATAACCTACTGTTCATTTTTTACATTGGCAAGAAGTTGTGTGTTTCTTATCAGATTTTGTTCTTATCGGAGGTTGTTATTTTTGAATTAATATGCCGGACGTATCACACACTCTAATTACTTGAAACTTTACAGTTATAATAAATAGATATGTACAAAAAAATACTCTCTAGTTTCATTTACTTATGATTAATCAAAACAAAAAGGCGGAACAAGAAAATAATATTAAAAATGAACAATAATCTTGTAGATAAAACCACTTATATTTACATAGGATTCAGAAAGAAACAAAACAGCTGTTATGGGCATAAACTATTGATGGACATCAGTTCAAATAAAGGTTAATGAAATAAATTATTGTGTTCATTAATAATTTACCACTTTCATTTTTCTATCATTTCTTTCATTTTATTACTTAAGTAACATTGTAACAAATCATTAATTTGAAATGGTTATGCAAATAAAATTACTTTACGCCGTTTTACACATTTTTTACACATAATTATGTGTAAAAACGTACCCTCGAATTTCAATTACTCAAAACAAAACGGCGGAAAGTAATTTTATTTGCATAACCATTTAAAATTGGTGATTTGTTACAATGTTACTTAAGTAATAAAATGAAAGAAATGATAGAAAAATGAAAGTGGTAAATTATTAATGAACACAATAATTTGTTTCATTAACCTTTATTCGAACTGCTGTCCATCAATAGTTTATGCCCATAACAGCTGTTTTGTTTTCATCTGAATCCTATTGGAAAAATATGTGTTTTTATTCACAAGACTATTGTTCATTTTTAATATTTTCTTCTTATTCCGCCATTTTCTTATGATTAATCATAAGCAAATGAAAGTAGAGGGTATTTTTTGTACATATCTATTTATTATAACTGTAAAGTTTCCAGTTTGTAGAATGTGCGATACGCCCGGCATATTAATTCAAAAATAGTAACCTTTTCGTGGGACACCCGGTATATAATTTTGTAGAATATTAAACAACGTTTTTTAATTTTATTTATTCTTAATTTGCGTACGTTGCAATCTGTTCAATTTAGAACAATAAGCAAACCCATAACCCAATGAGATGAGGATGATGTGTATGGTGTGTAATCTTGTACAGACCCAGGCCGACCATTCCTGAGAGAGTATGGTTAATTAAACCCCAACCATCAAAGTACACCGGTAACCACTGTCTAGTATTCAAATCCGTATAAAAGTAACGATCTTTACTAGGATTTGAGCCAAGAACCTTCGTCTCCGAAAATCAGCTGTTAAACAGCTGATTTTGGCGACGACTTTACCTCTAGACCAGACCGGTGGGTTGTAGAATATTAAACAACATTTTTTAATAGCTTATTATTTCCATTTACGTGCATATCGATCAGCAACATACATGAATTACGATATTAAATAAGTAGGTTTCCTCTCAGTTTGATATTACCAGTTAATATTCACGCCTTTAACACACATGGATTTACTCCCACATACAACCAAGTATGTATAATACAGCCTAATACATTTATAAGCCGGTTAGTGAACTCTATTTTCCTAATCACAACCGCCATTGATTAAAATTGCTTTTCTAATCTTAAAGCAACGGGTTACGACTCACGGTTTAATAGACTGTTATGCCCAATTAAAAGTAATCAAGCACGCTTTATAGATTTTAATCACCTACGGCAAATTATTGACTAAAATGATTTGTTTCCCCTGACTAATACTCACATATAATTAAAAAAATAAAATTATTCTCTCATAAAATTGTACACCCATATTTTTTGATATAGTAGTAAAGACCTACCTATATAAAAACATTTTGATCAAGCTTTGAAAAAAGCGTTAAATTTTTCAATCGATTTCAGAATAGTCTATAGATTTCTTAAGGGAGGGGTCTATTCAAAAAAAAAAAATTTCTATTCTGTTTAGATAAGTTTTTATTTCTAATTTGTGTACGTTGCAATCTGTTCAATTTAGAACAATAAGTAACCCCATGACCCAATGAGATGAGGATGATGTGTATGACGTGTAAATGAGGTGTAGTCTTGTACAGACCCAGGCCGACCATTCCTAAGATAGTATGGTTAAATAAACCCCAACCATCATTAGATAAGTAATCTGTTAGTTTTGAAAGTGAATAAATATGAAATTTTAAATTTTTTCATATAAAAAAATGTTAATTTTGTTTACTACAACCCCAAATATAAGGGGTGGAAGGGGGAAAATCATATCTTCGTTACTTGCTTATAACTTAGTTAATTTTAGAGATACATACCTGGTTTTTATGTCAAAATAATCAGAAAATTATACTCCTTTTTTTAAAGTTCCATTTATACATTTATACATTTATACAATGGAGAGAAAATTATTTTTTTAAATATTTTTTTCCAAAAATACAGGTAAGATCATTATTTTTTTATTTTTTAAAAACTCCTATAATAAGTTTCAACATGGGCAACCTACAAATAAAAGAGCAATAAATTTTGAATACAGTGGGAAAAATCATCAATATAGCATTTATATAAAGAAAGTTATAAGGATTTTATCATGAAGAAAACCTGAAATACTAAATGCCAAGAAAATTGAATGTAAAGTTTCACTTACAATTACACTTACACCGAATATGTAAAAAAAATGTTTTACAAATTTCTAGTTATCGTACAAAAAAACCAAATATACAGCTGGATTAAGAAAATTCTGAAGTTTTATATTCAAGAAAAAATATTTTTTCGATTATTTTTTAATTTTTAGTGATAAAACTGGGTAGACTCCCCTCTTAAGTCTAGTTCGGTTCTGCTAACTCTGAGCTGTACAAAATTAACATCGGAGTACCCCAAGGGGCAATACTATCCCCATATAGCGTATTTGTATTGGATACACCTATTTTGATCGCATTGGGAAACGAGACGTATCCATTTCCCCTGACTAATACTCACATATAATTCAAAAAATAAAATTATTCTTTTATAAAATTTTACACCCACATATTTTGATACAGTAGTAAAGACCTACTATATAAAAACATTTCGATCAAGCTTTAAAAAAAGCCTTAAATTTTTCAATCGATTTCAGAAAATAGATTTCTTAAGGGAGGGGTCTACTCAAAAAAAGTTTTTTTTTTATTCTCTTTAGATAAGTACTTCAGAAAATTATACTATTTTTTTAAAGTTCCATTTATACATTTAATTATAAAATGGAGAGAAAATTATTTTTTTAAATATTTTTCCATTTATACATTTTTTTTAAAGTTCATTTTAATTATATTTTTCCTCAATTTCCACGACGATTTGAAAATCCCAACAGTAAAGGAACTAACCGTATCATTCTATAGTAAATTTTGCGAACGACTAGATGACCATCAAAACCAATTTTTCCGTAAGCTGGCCACAAGGAACTACTCAACTGTACGACGTCTAAAACGAAATGGAGTAGAAACCTCTTGTTCTGAATAATGAAAAACACCCGTAATTTTAAACGGAGAATGTACCACTAGGTACTTCTTCTCCTCAAAGTAAAATTCCCCACCACTCGTAAAAAAATCGTGTAAGGAAATTTTGCAGCTCAATGTACAGTCTTCTTCTTCCAGTGCCTATCCGTTACCGAATGTTGGCAATCATTCTGGCAATGCTGATTTTGTTGACAGCCGCTTTAAACAATTCAGGGGTGGATACTGAAAACCATGTCCTTAAATTTTTCAGCCAGGATATTCGCCTTCGCCCAACGCCTCTCCTGCCATGCACTTTCCCCTGCACTATGCATTTCAGCAGCTTGCATTTAGTTTCATTTCTCATGATGTGCCCTAGGTATTCCAATTTTCTTCTTTTGACTGTGTACATTATTTCAGTCTTTTTATTTAGTTTTTGAAGAACTCTCTCATTGGATATTTTATCTGTCCATGATATTTTCAGGATTCTTCTGTAGGTCCACATCTCAAATGACTCCAGTTTCTTTGCTGTTGCTTCACTGAGAGTCCAAGATTCTACTCCATATAGCAAGATGGAAAATACATAGCATCGAAGTAGTCTAATTTTCAATTCAAGGTTCAAGTTGTGTGCCTTGAACAGTTTTGACATTTGGTTGAACGCTGATCTGGCTTTTTCAATCCTGGCCTTTATTTCCTGAGAATGGTCCCACCGCTCATTTAACACTGTGCCCAAGTAAACGTATGTTGGTACTTGTTCTACAACTTTGCCATCAATAGTGAAATGCAGATTGTCAATTTTCTGCTTGCTTACCATCATGACTTTTGTTTTATTACTGTTGACTTCCAGACCATATTTCCCACTAACTTCAGCCACTTTGTTCATCAATAGTTGAAGTCCCTGTGAGGTGTCTGCAAAAATGACAGTATCATCGGCATATCTAAAGTTGTTGATTCGTTCTCCATTCAATAGTATACCAACATCCAAGCACTCTAATGCTTCTTGGAAAATAGCCTCAGAGTACAAATTGAATATGAGTGGCGACAATATACAGCCCTGCCGGACCCCACGGAGAATTTCCAATTCCTCTGTTTTCACTTAGTTAATCCTGACATATGCAGATTGATTCCAATAGAGGTTTCTAATTATATGCAAGTCTTTACCATCAATTCTACTATCTTGCAGGACTTCCATCATTTTGCTATGCTGAACTTTGTCAGAAGCCTTTTGATAATCAATAAAACAAGCATATACATTACAATTCATGTCCCGTCAACGTTGAAAAAGGATTTGTGTACTAAAAAGTGCATCTCTTGTTCCCATACCCTTCATGAAGCCAAACTGTGTAGGCGATACTTGCTCTTCACATATTCTATAAAGTCTGCGGTGTATAATTTTCAAAAACAATTTCAAGTTGCTCATGAGGCTAATTGTTCTATAATCACTACACTTCTTAGCACCCTGTTTCTTAGGTAGAACTATAAACTCTGATTTCAGCCATACCTTGGGTATGTACCCACTATTATATAATTTATTGAAAACAGTAGTCAGTTCTTTCTTGAACTCATCATCAAAAACCTTCAAAATTTCTGACTGAACGCCATCTGGGCCAGCTGCTTTCCCGTCTTTAGTGGATAATATGGCTGCTTCAACTTCCTCCAAGAGAATATCTGGACCTGTTAACTCTCGTGGTAAGTGGTATTCAGTTCTTTGGTCTGAAAAAAGTTTTTCAACATAATTCTGCCATACCAATTTCATCTTTTCTACATCCACAATCATTTCTCCTTTATCATCCTCCATTCCACCCACTGATCTTCTCTTATATTTCCCTGTTATTTCTCTAACCTTTTTGTGCATTCTAAATGTATCATACTTAGCCTGAGCTACTTCAATCTCACAACATTTTTCTTTGAGTTCCTGTTCTTTTGCTTCTCTGATTTTTCTTCTTACTTGTCTGTTGATGAACACATATTGTTTAGTGTCTCTTTCTATTTTCTTCCTTCTCCTGTCATCCATCAACCTCAAAATCTCGTCGTTCAACCACGATTTCTTCTTGTCCAAATCCATTCTTAATATATCCTTCTTTATTTTTGCTGTGACATCCACCATTTTTTGTATTTTGTCATCAATTTCTGAGCTGTTTTTCGCTACAATTAGAGCAGTATTGAATATTTTTTTTTTTGCATTCTTACATTTGGATCTTGAATTTTCCTTCTATTGTATGATTGTTGAGTTTATTTTGTTTTCAGCTTTTTCCACTGTATTCTAAATTCTGCAACCAGTAGATTGTGGTCTGAGTCTATATCTGCTCCTGGAAATGTTTTGGCCATTTTGCAACTATTTCTATATCTCTGATTAACCATTATAAAGTCAATTTGATTACGTATAATTGCACCTTCCTTTCCATCTCTTGGAGATTTCCAAGTATATAATCTACGTGGAGGTAGTTCAAAAAATGTGTTCACTGCAACCAACCTGTTCTCTTCGGCAAAAGTACAGAGTTGTTCTCCTGATCCATTTCTTTCCCCCAGGCCATAGGGACCAATGCTGTTTCCTGATCTTCCTTTACCTACCTTTGGATTGAAGTCACCCATTATTATTAGAACCTCATTCTTAGGAATATTCTTTATAAGAGATGATAATTGACCATAAACATTTGTTATTACTTCCTCATCATGGTCACCTGTGGGTGCATATACCTGTATGATATTCACATTTACTGGCTTTGCTTTTACTTGAACAAGCATTATTCTTTCATCGACTGGTAAAAAGTTAGAGACATTTTGTGCAATTTGTTTGTGCATGATGATTCCAACTCCATGCTCATATTTTTGGAGAGCTCCAGAGTAAAACACTCTATAGTCCTCAATATCGCAATAGTCTGCATCTGGCCATCTCATTTCGCTTATTCCCAAAACCCTAAGATCCAAACGTTCCATTTCTTTAAAAGCATTTTGTATTTTACCTGCTTGAGCCATGGTTCTCACATTCCACGTACCGATCTTTGTACAAAGTCTACAGAAATTTTCTGTTTTTATGTCGTTGTTCATACTTGCTCCCCCCGGAGATCCGATTGGGGAGCTTACTCCGGAATTATAATTTAGCCTGAACATTGCCATAATGAATACTAGGGTTGCTCTAAAAGCCTTTAATGCAGTGGTTACCCATTGTGCCTTCTGCATCCTCATGCCGTTGACTAAGACTATACCTTAGTTCCTCCGTCTTCAAAGATATTTTTAACATCTTCAGGACAAGAGATTGCCCTCACTACTCAGCTCTTCCGCTCTAAAGACCGTTGGCCTTGCAGAGTAGACACCTTATTCCGGGAGTCCTTCGGTCACCAGAGCATCTTCACAGGTGCATGGTCTGAGTAACAGGAGCATGGTCAATGTACAGTACCGTAACAAAAATTAAAGACAAAAACAAATTCATTGGATATCTTACGGCGGAAAGAAGCGATGGAAAATTGCCTAAGGAGAAAAATGCAGAAAATGCGAGACGATAATATTCTTTGAAGACAAATTTTAGTGAATATTAAAAAAACATTAGACGATGGAACCAGTTTTCAGTTAATGTAAACTAAATTTACATAGGTAGTTAATTGTAATTTTTAGTTCATATAACTGTAACAATTAATATAAGTAATTTAGGTATAACAACTAATTAATTTTTAAATAAATATTTTTTGGCCTTCGGGCCAGTCCAGTCAGTCAGCTGGTAGAAAGTCGCTATTATTTGTTAAGTAACACCGGTTGGGCAAGCGACTTTGTATGGTGACCAGTTGACAGCCATCCATGAACAAACTCTACTGGGGGTCCGTGTTAAAGCTCATGTCTAATCCACGTCAAAAAAATACAGCAAAAAGCAGCGATCAAATTGGGTAGTTTTTAAAAATGTACAGTTCCCGATAACAAATAAACGCTACAAAAATAAAAAATATTTTTTATACAATTAAGAGGAGATTCTGTTATTCATAAACAACCAGATCCTGAAAGAACCAGAAACTTTAATACTCAAGTTCTATAAAAACCAAATAAATATTACTTATACCAGTACTGCTGTAATGAAAAATTTATAAGCTTAATACAATAAGGTATTTTCAACTAACCGGTATTAAAATTGAAAAAAATATATTCTACATTTTATCTCGATTTATTATTTACACTTTCCATTTAAAATAGAAAACGAAGTAAAGAATAAGAAAATTAGTCGGTTATTTATAATTTATAAGAGCTGATTTTTATTCCTCAATTTCATGCTTGTCAAATCTCATGAAAAATTATCACACGTAAATTGAATTTATTTTCCATCTGAAAAATTTAATAAAATCCGTCTCAATTTTTCATTATGTATTCAGAAATAAATTTATCTCCTCTAATAAACTACCATCATATTGTACAGTACCTTTTTTTTTCAACAGATATGAACTATACTTTTACTATTAAGTCTTATTGTACTTAATAACTTACTAAGCTTTAAAGTAATAATAATTTTTTTATTTTCGAATATTGTAATACCTTTTAACAGTTAAAGAAAACAAAGTAATTATCTTGTAGTGAAAATAATAAAAATTGTAATGACAATTTATTTAAAGAAATTTATTTCCTTTTTAGCACTCTAGCGTTTGTATCTGTGCGTAAATAATCCCTGTACCTGTGTGTGTAACTAATTCATTTTCCCCCTGTTTTGCTCCATACCTTACGTTTCCTACAAACGATTTTAATAAAACTTTTTTTTTTATTTTTTTTATTCCTAATATGTGTACGTTGCAATCTGTTCAATTCAGAACAATAAGCAACCCCATAACCCAATGAGATGAGGATGATATGTATGACGTGTAAATGAGGTGTAGTCTTGTCCAAACTCAGGTCAAACAGCTGGTAAAACAACTCAGGTCTGTTAAACAGCTGATTTTGGTGACGACTTTACCACTAGACCAACCCGGTGGGTTAATAAAACTTTTTTTTTTATTGCAGCTAAATCTACAATCTATTCTTAAGCAGAATAATGAGTAGATAAGTTATCTTTGTTATGACATGACCGAAGAAAACCCCCCCAACGGAGGAACTTCGTGGATTTACTTTACGTGGTGTCTTGACGTTTCAGAATAAGTCCGTAGGATGTCTACGTTTTAATCGGCGAATGATGTTTGAATTGTCTAACAGCGAGATGGCAAGGTGATTCGTGTGTAATTCGAGTCTTCTTTGATATTTTGCACTGTATGCTGTGATCTCTTCTTGAACTGTGGGAATGTGGAAATCTCTGTGTATTATGTTATTCGTTATGTACCAAGGCGAAACTGTGATTGTCCTGAGTAATTTCGATTGGAACCTTTGCAGGATTTCAATGTTGGAATGGCTTGCTGATCCCCATAATAAAACTTACACAGATTTCTTTACTATTCCCGACTATGATTGAAATAATACATAAATGTAATCAGGTATTATGTATTAACTGATACCTTCTTGCGTAAACCTTGCTTCCCAAAAACGGAAACAATACTTTGCTAACCAACTATAAAATTCAAACAGTTAGTCATCAATAAAATGTAAAAGTTAATTTTTATAAAAGATAAAAATTAGCAAGAAACTGACGTAATAAAAGTATTGGTGAAATTGATTAAATTCAATATAAAATGTTAACAGATCATGTGCACTTACTGCATTAGAGGATTGAAATGAATGATAGCTGATGAATAAAAGAATCGTTTTGATCTGGAGAGAAATTCAGGACGGATGCAACTCACTGGGGAGTAATTGGAAAGATAGAAGATTAAGTAGTTACTGTAACTAGTACATACCAATCGGGGTTATTTGCTGGATGGATCAGAGGCAATTGAAACTATTTTTAACTTTAACAACTATGCATTATACTAAAACCTAACAATTATGCCACAAAATCAAATCCTTGTTAATATAATTTACCTATTAAATCAAACGGTATTTTTCGTCCGCTTCTATGACCCCATTAGATCACTTTAGTCAGTTTTCGGTTGTCTTTACATCCTTCTGGGTTTTCTTTCAATTTCTATTCACAGTATTTTTTCATTCTTTTAGACCTTTTCTGTCTCTCCTCATCTGAATAAACCCTAGTCGATAGTTTTCTTGTTTTAACATGTAGTTGTTTATTTTTGTCATTAATTACTTCCTTATATTTTACGTATTTTCCCTTAGGTCATTTATTGTTAATTCAAGTTCTGTTTAATTTTCTTTAATTTTTTTTATCCACTGGATGTTTAAATTTTTGGATTTATACAGCTTTCCTACTTTCGTTTCTGCTATTCTGTCTTCTGGTGTTCTGAGTATAAGTCTAAAGAAACAGATCTTTTTTTTCTCATCGCATCTGTGATGAGTTCTATTTACGTGTTGATTTACTTACGTGTTGAATTACTTCTGCATAAGCAGGTTGTGTTGCCCATCAACTATATTATTTTTATTGATACAAGATCTTAAGATTCTTTTCTCTATTTTTCTGATGTCTTCGTTTTTTCCTCGACCCCTACGGTTGAATATATAATGTTAATTTTTATTATTATTTTTTGTAACTAGTCTAGACCAACGAACAATGATATTTAATCTTAAACTACCGAAGAATTACATTATTATAAGAAAATAAAACCCAATGGCTACTCTTATTTTCTAAAAATAACAAAAATATTTTAAGATATAACTCTAATGCTATTATCTTTTAAACATTAGTATTTCGTATACAAAATTTACCTATGTGCAGCTTGTCAGCTAATCTTACTTATTTTAATACATTTATGTATTAATCACTTAAAATACACAAAATTTGTAATTGATTCATATTATTTATAAAAAATACACAAAATAGATTTATGAAACAACCAAATTAGTTATCTTAGTTTCTAAATAGACTACAAATTTCTTAGTTTTTAAGATAACATACTATTATTACCATGATTATTTTATTAAATAAAACATTCTTATTTTCTAAAATATGTATGTTCGTTAAAAAATGTTTCTGTGAAATTAAAAGTTGATGAGTCCTCTTATCTCCTTTTCCACATACAATAAAAAGTAAGGTAAACCGTACTAACGCGCACGCACACACACACTACAGTATAGATAAAATTTGACAAACTTATTTTTTTATCAAAGAGTAATATTCAAATTATGAAAATCTAAGAAATAAAGCTTTCTAATATATCATGATTTAATGCGTATGAGAATTTCTCAAGAATCTTTTTATGTATTTTTTCTTGTAAAATCTATCTGATTATTTTTGCTTCCAGAATTCGTAGGTAAGCCATTATAATCTACTAATTGTTCCTTTCTGGAAACCTAATAGGGGATATAAGAGTTAGCTCCTTTTATCGGTGAGTTAGTTAAATTCAGTAAGTTCAAGTTGTCATACGGAATGCTATTAGTGTGATTATATTGTACGTTAAAAAACGATCTGTGAGTTATACATATTATATTAGGTTGTCGGTAATAGGCAATATTTTTAAATGTAAAAAATATTATTTCTATTTTTCGTTAAGTTAGTTCAAGCTGTACGTTTTTTGTAATATTATTTATTGTGTCAATAAATACTTGTTATATTTTTAAGGAAATCTGTTTATTTATTTTTTTTAACCACTTTTTTGTTTATTTTTTTAACCCACCAGGTTGGTCTAGAGGTAAAGTCGTCACCAAAATCAGCTGTTTAACATCTGATTTTCGGAGATGAAGGTTTCTGGTTCAAATCCTAGTAAAGGTAATTACTTTTATACGGATTTGAATACTAAACAGTGATTGCCGGTGTACTTTGATGGTTCGGGTTCAATTAACCATACTCTCTCAGGAGTGGTCGACCTGGATCTGTACAAGACTACACCTCATTTACAAGTCATACACATCATCCTCATCTCATTGGGTCACGGGGTTGCTTATTGTTCTGAATTGAACAAATTGCAACGTACACATATTAGGAATTACAAAAAAATAAAAATTTATTGTTTTACCCAGATCCTGAACGAACCTATGATTAGGTGTTACAATATGTTAAATGTACATTAAAAGCAATACAAATGAATAAAAATAGCGACACAAAAAATGTTAGATTGATAAATTTAATTGAGAGATAATTGTTCCAATAAAAGTATAAAATAAATTTTAAAAAAGACAACTTAATTTAATTGGATTGTTATATATTTTAAATAAATAACAAACGAATCAATTATTATGAGTAGTAATCTAAAAGAGTATGATAATACAGTTTATAAGTTTCTTTAAAACTATTTACTTCATCTTGAAATGATACTCCTTGAATTTTAAAACAATAATGATTGTTACTTAAACAGGATTTTCTGGATCTAGAAAATACAATTTTTTGTTATTTTTCTTTCTAATCATTATTTTAAATTCTACTTGAGTTGAAATAGAGAATAGTATAATATATATTTTTTAGTTTTTATATTTTGAGAAGGTAATAAGAACATCTTCGTTGTCTTCAGATGAAGTTCTTCAAGAAGATCAACTACTTAGTTTAATAATATCACTTAGAATTATTATTGTATTAGTTGCTACATTGTAGTCTATTCTATATTTTCTGACCTGAAAGCCATCCAATAGTTTTTATTTCATTTTCGTTATTAAATTGAGATAACATTTTTCAAGAATTTATTTCAAATTTAAATCCTTGAATTATTATAATATATTATCGGATTACTATTGTTTCTTGTTATTTTAAATTTTCTATTGTTCATTATACAGTTGACAAATTTATAACTAGATTCATAAAAAACATTTACAAGGGTTGTTTTTTTTTCAACTTCCGATTCGTTAAAAAAATTAACATAATGAGAATAATAAATTTACCGGCAGCATTGGCGTAGTTGGTAACGTGCTCGCCTCTCATCATGTGGTCCTAGGTTCGAATCCCACTCAGGCACGGCATATTTTCATACGTTACAAAAAATCATTTCATCCTCCATTGTACAAAAAGTTGCACCCCCAATGTCGTCGCTAATGACCGTTGTAGTTGATTTGACGTTAAATAAAAAAATTTTAAAATACAAATAAATTTATTATCAAAAGTTACATAATAATTCTTGGTTACTTTTCAACATAATTGCAATTTAACCCTTTATAATTCTTTGGTAAGTAGGCCTATACTTACCACTGGTAATAAGGTCGACTTTTTTAAGAATAAGCTATGAAGTTGAACCCTATTGGCATTTTACGGTTTTATAGATGTTCTCTGGTAGATAGGCTATCCACATTTTAAAATTAGTGCGCAGCGACCATTAATTGCTTCATAAGTTACACCAATGTGGAAAGTATTTATACCAGTGTAAGCAACCGTGTTGTTTTGTTGTTACCTTTTACAGTGCTTAGAAAATTCAAATTTTTTACGGGATAGCAAGCATTCATGTTAATTGTTGTTGTTTAGGTCATCAGCCGAAAGGCTGGTTTGAACCTGTAGAGGTTTTACTAAGTAAAACGAGGAGTGAGGTGGTTTACAATAGTCTTCCTCACCGAGTAGAAAAGTACGCTTATCAGCATGCCGGGCCCTCTGAAAAGCACATATTTTCTACTCTGCAAATGACACCTTCACTTCATTCACCACCGGGTCTGGCTGTATAATGAAATTCATTACTTTCAGAGGAGATAACTCTGATTAGTGTCTTTTACACCTCTACTTCTTCTGTTCTTAAATGATTCAGTCATTTAATTGGCTGACCATGTGTTAAGAAACAAAACTATTTATTTTAGCCCTGCAACGAACAGATTGAGTGTAAAAATTTGATACTCCACCTGTCTGTTATGGACATTCATGTTAATATAAAGTTGATATAAGCTATTCTATACATTTTTCTGTTATATTGGACTACAAGCTTTTTAATAAGCTTAATTTTAATTTTTACCAGGGCTTAACATCACAACAAATAAATATCTTACTGTTCTGGCACTAGAAACACATTATTCAAGTCCCTATATAACAAAATTTAACATGTTACATACATGTTTTTTTTCTCTTTAATTCTTTATTTACGACTGTAACATTTTACAACAAGCAAATGTAATGATTATGATAATAATGTAAATGACAAGATAGGCATGAGAGGGGTAAGGCCCCATTGGTGCCCCCCCAAGAATGAAATTTGTATATCAAATTAGCAGGTCTTTACTCCAGCGTCTAGGGGGATTATCAGGTAAATGGACGGTGGAAAGTGAACGCTCCAAGGGGTTCTCGTGTTCGTGTGACTTGTCGTGAAAGCGTTTGTGTAGGTATTCGATGGAATTTTGTACAAGTGGTGTTTTCAAATCTGTATGTAAGGTTTTGTAGCTAACGTAAACAGGTGCATTTGCTATAAGGCGTAATGTTTTTGACTGGAATGCTTGAATTCGTTGCAAGTTAGAGGGTTTGGTTGAACCGTAAATTTGGGACCCGTAGGTCATGTAAGGCACCCTTACAAAATGTAAGGCATTTATTATACCAGTGTACAAGCTTTCGAATACCCTCTTCATAGAACGTTGCCGCTAGTCACTAAAAAATCACTTAAAATGGGACTTCACGGTGTCTTGTGTTCGGGCTCATCGTCTGTTCGGAAGCTCTGAAACCGTCACAAAGTTTCACAGTAACCTTCTGCATTTATTATCGTGGTTCAGAAAAGCCATTCAAAACAAATAAAGAGGAAAACTTACTTGTGGAATTGTCCTCATCCATGATTAAGACCGTCCTCACAGTGCTCCACTAACGAAACGGCTTCTTGATAAGTTTCAATGGGACAGGTTTGATCATATGGCGTACAGCACCGATCTAGTGCCAAGCCACTTCCTCCTGTTCTCAGAACTCAAGAAGTGGCTCTAAGGGCAGAACTTCCGAACTGATGACGAGCTCCAAGACACCGTGAAGACCCATTTCAAGAGACTGGTGACAACGAGTTATGAAAGGGGAATTGAAAAACTTGTACACCGGTATGAGAAATGTTTCAATTCAAATGGTTATTATCTTGAAAAGTAATCAAGGATGTACTAACTTTTGATAAAAAATTTATTTCATTATTAGTTTTATTTTTATAAACAATCGGAGGTTGAAAAAGCAACCCACATATATAAAGATTGATTTTTATTTTAAAGTAAATAAAAGATAGAATAAGGAACGTGGATATTAGAAGCGCACTATCAGTTCAGTCTTTGCATGAAAAGATAATAAAAAATAGACAAAGATGGTGTAGTCACCTGGACAGAATGCCAAACGAAAGGATGCCAGTGGCGGCTTTAAATTATCAACCAGTTGGCAGAAGAGATGTAGGGAGGCCGAGAGGGAGATGGGTACCGGAACAGGTTCATGTAACCTAATCCTTGGAAGTGAAGATGATGATGAAGTAAATAAAATTATTAAAAAATCGCTTCCATGGCTTAGTTGCTAGCGCGATAGTCAATAAACCGAAAGGTTCCGAGTTCATTCCCGGCTAGGTTCTGAAAATGTTAAAACATTAAAACTCACCGTTATTGTACCGAAATTCTCTGTAGTCACTAATGACCAACCGTTAATGGGACTTAAAGTAGAAGTAAATGGAAAAAAAATTTTAATTAACATACCGGTAAAAAATAGTAACTATGGAATTAGCTATTGAAAAGCGTTTTTGTGGCTTTACAACTCATTTTACTCGATTCCGTAAAATCGTCATGGCACAATACTTGCCTTTCCTATATATTCATATATACTAGGGCCAAGAGAAAGAAAAATAGTGGAAGAAAGTCTGAAATAAAAATTTTAAATCTGCACCTTTCCCGTTTTAATGAATATGAGATTACACTTTTAAAATCTTTTGTAAGTACGCATTACACCGGATGAAGTGCTTTCTTTAAAGGTTTACTTTACTAAAATGAACTAACAGGAGAGAATTTGATTAATATTCCCTGTAAGAGATCCATAATTAAAAAAGTATCGATCAGAAAATTGGTGTTTTAATCGCAAAAAGAAGAAGAGAACTTTCATAAAAATACTATTTTTCAATAATGTCAATTTACGTTTTTATGTACCAGCTTGTTTCAGCACAATTCGATTGAGTCTGTAAAAGAAATATGTTCTCTATACGATGATTCTTTGAATAGAAAACATTGAATGCAGAGAAAAAATTCTATTATAAAATGCTTTTATGTTTTTTTATTATTTATTTTTTAACTCTGATATCATATCCCAATAATAGAATACGAAAAAACCAAACAA
This sequence comes from Catonia carolina, assembly GCA_035578175.1. Classification (NCBI taxonomy): domain Eukaryota; kingdom Metazoa; phylum Arthropoda; class Insecta; order Hemiptera; family Achilidae; genus Catonia; species Catonia carolina. The sequence goes on from JAQMRL010000013.1 coordinate 6,440,855, forward strand.
AATGAAAATATTCGTATAGGGATTTTTGTAAAACGATTGTAAAATTGTTTGCCTTATCTAAAAATTATTACAGCAGATTTAATACTGCACGCATCAATTACATTTTTGGAAAGCTTATTGTAAACGATTACTTTAGTGGCTCAGTTAAAACAGACACGATTATTTCACCGAACATTTTTAATTCAATTCCTGGCTAATGTTTAAATATTTTCACACCTTTTCAGTTTTAATTGTATTCAGTCTTACTGATTTGTTTTTTACTTTCTCTTGCCTATATGAATATATAAGAAGGAAAGTATTGTTTTCATGTCAGTTTTCCGAAATCGAGTTTTCACCGGATCTACACGTTTTCAGACCCCCTGAACCCAAAAACCATGTTTTTAGCGATTGGTCTGTGTGTGTCTGTGTGTGAACAGAATATCTCAAGAAAGGAACATCGTACGAACTTGAAACTTAAGTTACATACCACTACCGGACCCGACACGAACATTTTCTTCGAAATCGGTTGTTAGCGTTTGTAAGGCGCTGAATAAAAGACAATAAAACGAATTTAAACTGAATAATTCTACAGTAATTAGTAGACGATTAATTAACTGAATTCGGAGGACCAGGTTAGTTTTAAGCGGCTGCCAACCACAGCTAAAACGACTTAGAAAATAAACGAAATGAATTAATAAAAGGAGGAACAAAATAACGAAAGGTAGCGGACATAATTGATAGGACAAAGACATAGGGAGACACACAATTGAACAACTATTCGTAATAAATGAAAAACGTTCTTACCTGGAATCCAGAAAACGACTTGAAGCTTGTAGGTACGCACGTGGAGAAACACTGGTAACATTGCAATGAACAAACTACGACAGTTCACAATACAAAACACATGAGCAATTGAATATAATTCACACAAAGCAAAGAATGACGAACAGTTTAGGTTCATAGTAAACCAACGAGTAACGAAACAAACTGATTGTAAACGAAGAAATGGCAGGGAATCGACACCCAAGCCACGCGCTAAGCGCAGGAGGCAGGAACGCTCCCATTCATCACGAAAGCTGATACAAGAGTGTGTAAAGAAGATGCCGGAAATGCAGGAAGGAGTAGGGATAACGGGTGACGTGATTAGTGATGTCACGCGGAAACAAAGGCAGGAACAATTGTGATTAGCGGGGAAAACAGTTTGAACTAACCCGGGATAGACTGGCGCTAACATCGGTCAACCGGAAGTAGTAGTTTATTCGTGTAATTTTTCACTTTTTGCGATTTTCTGAAAAATTAGTCCTACGATTTTTTTAAAAATCGCCTGGTTTACTCATTTTTCATGCTCTACAAGATAGGATAGGCACCATGTTTGCTGAAATTCTCGGTGAGGATGTTTTTACGTAAAACAATTGTCTTTTTAATATTACGGCTTTAATATGCATTTAAGCGTAAAAATGTATATAATAACAGTTGTAGAAAATTTAAATTTCTACAACTTTTATTTTCAACATTTTTTTGTATAACGCTTAGTTTAGCGGTAATTAGCAATTTTCTGTTTTTTTCTCACGAAAACGTGGGAAAAATCAATTTTTTTAAGATTTCGGCCTTAGTGTGCAGTTCATGACAAAAGTGTATATAATCAAATTTGTAGGAAATTAAAAGATCTACGACTTTTATTTAGAGCATTTTTCTCTGCAGAGCCTAGTTTAGTGTGAAAGAGTGATTTTCTGTATTTTTAAGCCAAACTGAGGTGGATTTTCTTTTTGTGTCTTTCACTCATGATTAATATAAGGTTATGTTTTTTTGAGTTTAGTTTCTTGTTTATTTTTAATGTTTTAATACAAATGTGAGGTTTATTGTTAATTATTTGCACTGGCAAGAGAAAGTTGTGTGAGTGTTTCACACCAGATTTTTTTTGATGACGTCACACGGTCCGGAAGTGGATCACGATCCGCCTGTTGGTGACCACTGCTAGTCTTTTAGGAAATTGCAAACAGAATATCCCAAACAGTTAACACAAAGAACAACCATGGGCGGGATCTGGGGGGGGGGCAAGGGGGGGCACTTGCCCCCCAATATTCTACTGGTATACATTTTTAACCAAGTTAGTGTATCGAAAAAATAATTTTAGTCTAGCTATCATGGAAAATATTTTGAAGTTGACATACAGGGGTTTTTTAAGCATCAATTCAGATGTTCTTCTTATAAGCTGTTCTTAGTGGAGATGTATTTAAACTTAAAATTAATTAATCAAATGGTCCAATAAAAATGTGTTAATGGTTAAATACTGTAAGTTAATACTATTTTTTAACATTTAAAAACATTGTTATTGGACCATTTTAGATCAATTTTAGGTTTACATCAATTGGGAGTTAAAATGACGTTTTAACGTTAAAATCCCAACAAAATTTACTTTTTAATTTAGCCTAAAAACAGCCCTAAAATTGAGTTGAAGGCAATAAAAATCTCAAAATTTTCCGGGGGAGGTCCCCCGGACCCCCCCCCCCTTGTGCTGGGAGGTATTCCATACCCCCCCAGACCCCCCGGTATTTGCCCCCCCAATGACTCCCTCCAAATCCCGCCAATGAGAACAACATAAGAATTAGAGTGTGTGAGTGCCGTTATATATGAAACAATAATAATTACACACATCAAGGATATGCAAAGATCCGTAATTTGACCTCCTACAAACCCAATTCTCCAGGATTTATGAATTAAGTAAATATTTAGTAAATAAAAGGCTGAAGTTTAATTTTAAAAAAAATTAAGGTTCTATTTTTTTATAGTTTTTGAGAAAAGTTGCAAAAATTTGACATGTTGTATAGGGTTACGGTTTCCTTAAATCTTCCAGAGTAAACCTTAAGGTTTACTCTGGAAAGGTTTACTCTGGAAAAAAGTTACAAGTACTCTGGAAGTTACTCTGGAAAAAGTTAAAAGTAGAAAAGTTAGCTTAGTTTACTGCAAAAAATTAAGTTTTTAATAAACAATTGTTTATAACTTTAAAAGAAAGTATTACCAAATCTTTTTTAACCAAATTATTATTATTATTATTTTTTTTTTACTCTTAAGACCACACTGGATCGCTTTAAGTTAGTTTAACATTTATTTAGTCTTACGTTGTTTTCTCTTCTCCCAGTAGGGCCAGTCTCACTTCATCTGATACGACACTCGTTTTATATTGTTTAGTTGGAGGAGGTGCAAATTTAAAGCTTTTAATGATGTTTAATTTTTCGGATTTATTTTGAAGGTCTTTAATTTTTAATCCCATCTCCTCCAGATCTTCATTTATTTCTCTCATCCATACCGGTTTGAGATTGAGTCTACAACAGAAATTCAATATCTGTTTGACTATCTATTTTCTGAATATCTCAATATGTGACCGAGGTATGATATTCTCTTTTCCTCATCGTCTCAGTTACTGGATTAATAGTTTTATAAACTTCACTGTTGGGCAAAAGTCTCCAGTGTCCTTCCACTTTGTTTCTCTTGCCTATGCAGGTTCTCACTATTTCTCTTTCCTTTTTGACAACTCTGTCAGTGTTAATCTTGGATTTTATTTTAAACAGGGTCTCACTCCAATAGGTAATTTTGGGTTGGACAACTGTTTCATAGTGTTTTAATTTAGATTGAATTGAGAGGTATTTTTTCTTATATGTGTTTTTAACCATCTTATAGGTGCTGTTTATCTCGGGTGATTTTTCAGCCCATTTTATTGCCTCATTATTATTTTTAGTGATAATTTCCCCTAGATAATTAAATTTCTCAACTAATCCCACTTTGTTGTATTTATTTTACCAAAATTATATTATAACGTATTTATATTACCAAAATATTATTTGTTAATTTATATTAACAAATATCAAATTATTATTATTAATTTATATTATTATTATATTATTACCAAATTAATTACCAAATCCCAAAAAAATTGGATTAAACGTGACAATACTTAGTAATTTTATAGAAGGATGTACCTGAGACGTTGAACGACCATGAAAGAGATCGATTGATCAATATAATGAAGTCACAACAGGACTGTAGGTTTAATACTTAAAGAGATATAGATTGGAAGTAACAGACAGAACTCTTTCACACAACACAAATAATTATTAATTACTTACGCCGAACGTAAACAAGACAAAATTAATCAAACAAAATAAACCAACATGACAGTTAAACAGTACGCAGTAATGTTAGTATTGCTCAGTTAGTTTGTATCGAATTCTGGTAACAGATACCAGTCATCTGGATACGATGAGATATTCGGGAATTGAAAACAGAAAATACTCCGCTTAGAGTTGAGTTAATTAAGAACAGTTACAAAGGTATACAAAGTTGACGACGAACGCAAGCAAAACTTTCTTCCCCTGACTCAAATGGAAATAATCTAATCAATAACGAACCCGGGACCAATTTCAAGTGGATTACTTAACAAGAACTTTGTTCAAACTTTACTAAATTAATTTGCTTAATTTGTACGGATTACAAAAAAAAGTAATAACCGGCTCTTTGTTTTCATTTCCTTCCTTTATTTAATAATGTGTTACGTTGTATCGTGTTAATTTTTTAAATACAACTGCTCAACTTTTTTCACCTCTTTTTTGTATGGTTTATACAAAGTTTATAAATTATTTTGAATGAAAAGTTTTTACAATACGGTAATTATGTATTTTATGTAAAGAAAATGACGTAACATTTTATACAGACTGTACCTACATAATGTTTTATATTGTATAGCCTACTACAGACTGTTGTATTGTGACAATATCTAAAGGGAAAGTGTGCTCGAGAATTTTCGAGAAGGACCGAGATTTAAAAGGTATTAAGTAGTAAATAATAAATAGGGTTTCTAAGAAATAGAAATATAACTAATTGTAATAAGTATAATTGTTTGAAATACTAATGTACTTGAAACAATTATTGTGTGGTAAAATAAATGATCCTTTACACTTAGAAAAATCCCTTTTCGCGTCCCAAGTTTTTATAACCGTTCAAAAAATATGTTTCATCACAAATCTTCCTCCACTCATTGCAACTTATTCTCCGGTTAACTGTATTATAGTTAATTGTAACATTATGGACACAATTGTAGATCCATTTTGTCAGAGCCGAACATCGTATAGGTCAGCCATTCTTAAGTCTTTCAAGATGTAAGTTTCCAAGCAATTCTACATTGTGTGTGTTAATTTTTTTGTTTGTTTTGAACCTTTATCATGATTATTGATCAGTAAATTCTTTGTAAAATCTATGTGTATAATACTGTTTTAGGTATGTTCAATTCTGTTTGCATTATTGACTATTTTTGTTTGTATTTTTCTCTCCCTTCTTTTCTTTTTACTTTTGTATTATCTTTTCTCTGTAATTATTATTTTACTTTTAATTCCTAATTTGTGTACGTTGCAATCTGTTCAATTTAGAACAATAAGCAACCCCATGACCCAATGAGATGAGGATGATGTGTATGACGTGTAAATGAGGTTTAGTCTTGTACAGACCCAGGACGACCATTTCTTGTGAGAGTATCGTTAATTAAATCCCAACCATTAAAGTACACCGCTAACCACTGTCTAGTATTCAAACCCGTATAAAAGTAACTACCTTTACTAGGATTTGAACCAGGAACCTTCATCTCCGAAAATCAGCTGTTAAACAGCTGATTTTGGTGACGACTTTACCTCTAGACCAACCCGGTAAGAACTGTTTTTTTTTTTTAAATTTCTAATATGTGTACGTTGCAATCTGTTCAATTTTAGAACAATAAGCAACCCCATGACCCAATGAGATGAGGATGATGTGTATGACGTGTAAATGAGGTGTAGTCTTGTACAGACCCAGGACGACAATTCCTGTGAGAGTATCGTTAATTAAACCCCAACCATTAAAGTACACCGCTAACCACTGTCTAGTATTCAAACCCGTATAAAAGTAACTACCTTTACTAGGATTTGAACCAGGAACCTTCATCTCCGAAAATCAGCTGTTAAACAGCTGATTTTGGTGATGACTTTACCTCTAGACCAACCCGGTGGGTCAAATTTCTCTGTAATGAAATATTGTTTTTGTAATTGGGCCATAGTTGGCCTGTTGCAAACAATTAAAATAAATAAATAATTTTTTTTTTTTTTTAATTCCTAATATGTGTCCGTTGCAATCTGTTCAATTCAGAACAATAAGCAACCCCATGACCCAATGAGATGAGGATGATGTGTATGACGTGTAAATGAGGTGTAGTCTTGTACAGACCCAGGACGACAATTCCTGTGAGAGTATCGTTAATTAAACCCCAACCATTAAAGTACACCGCTAACCACTGTCTAGTATTCAAACCCGTATAAAAGTAACTACCTTTACTAGGATTTGAACCAGGAACCTTCATCTCCGAAAATCAGCTGTTAAACAGCTGATTTTGGTGACGACTTTACCTCTAGACCAACCCGGTGGGTCAAATTTCTCTGTAATGAAATATTGTTTTTGTAATTGGGCCGTAGTTGGCCTGTTGCAAACAATTAAAATAAATAAATAAATCTCAAATAGTTATGTATAGTGTAGATCAGCCTATTGTTTTACGGCTACCTAAAGGAGTCGGGTATCTATTAAGATAATTGGCTCTTTTTTACTTTCTCTTGCCTATATGAATATATAGGAAGGAAAGTATTGTTTTCATGTCGATTTTTCGAAATCGAGTTTTCACGGGATCTATACGTTTTCAGACCCCCTGAACCCAAAAAACATGTTTTTAGCGATTGGTCTGTGTGTGTGTGTGTGTGTGTGTGTGTGTGTGTGTGCGTGTGTGTGTGTGTGTGTGTCTGTGTGTGAACAGAATATCTCAAGAACGGAACATCGTACGAACTTGAAACTTGAAACTTAAGTTACATACCACTACCGGACGCGACACGAACATTTTCATCAAAATCGGTCAACCGGAAGTAGTAGTTTATTCGTATAATTTTTCAGTTTTTTGCAATTTTCTCAAAAACTGGTCCTACGATTTTTTTTAAAATCGCCTATTTTACTCAATTTTTTATTCTCTACAAGATAGGGTAGGCGCCATGTTTGCTGAAATTCTCGGTGAGGCTGTTTTCACGTAAAAACGTTGTTTTTTTAAGATTACGGCTTTAATATAAATTTTATCGCAAAAACTTATATAATAAAAGCTGTAGAGAATTTAAAAACCTACAACTTCTGTTTCAAACTTTTTTTTGTATAACGCTTAGTTTAGCGGTAATTTGCGATTTTCTGTTTTTTTTCTCACGAAAACGTGAGAAAAATCGATTTTTTTAACATTTCGGTCTTAGTATGCATTTTACGACAAAAGTGTATATAATTTAATTTATAGAAAATTAAAAGATCTACAACTTTTGTTTAGAGCATTTTTCTCTACAGAGCCTAGTTTAGCGTGAAAGCGTGATTTTCCGTATTTTTTAGCCAAACTGAGTTCGATTGTCATTTTGCGTTATTCACTCATGATTAAAATAAGGTTATGTTTTTGAGGTTAGTTTTTGTTTATTTCTAATATTTTATTAATAATGTTAGGTTTATTATTAATTATTTGCATTGGCAAGAGAAAGTTGTGTGAGTGTTTCACACCAGATTTTTAACCATTCTTATCAATTATAATGGCTTGTTAACGTTTTGTAAAAATTTATATTGTTATTATTAAATCGAAAATCTCTGTCCTTCTCGTGACTTCCATAGCGTCTTCTAAATATAAGGAGCACGCCGTTTTCAAGTAAGTTAGTCTTTGATCTGCCATCGACGAGTTCTGAACTGTCAGTTATTGAGTTATTCTGTGTACGAGTACACCTGCCAAGAGATCCACTATTGTAGACACGTATAATCGTTGTTAATTTTGTAAGTAGGACTTAGTTTAAGTGAGAAAAATAATCCTAAATTGTTTAAGTTTACGTTATAAATTTATTGTGTTTATTTGATTATTTATTATATGTAATTCAATAGTAGTAACTGTAAAATTTATAGTGCTTAATAAATATATGTTTGCATTTATACTACCGTGTGTTAATTATTTAACTTACCCAGATCCCGAAACGGACCTTAAAGATAAGTGTCATAGTATTATTTCTGATTTCTCTAACTCTGTAGTCAATTAAATAAAGGGAAATAATTAATTTTTTGTATGTCTATTATTCGAAATCGAATTTTCACCAGAAATATGTTTTCAGGTTTCCTTAACCCAAAAAATATGTTACTACCGATTAGTCTGTGTGTGTGCGTGAGAAAAAAATCTCAAAAACTGAAAAACGTAAAGTTGAAATTTGGAACTCAATTTGGGTATCATACCCGACACGAACATTTCAATCAAAATCGGTCAAACGAAAGTTTGTACGGTTTATTTATTACTTTCTCTTGCCTATATGAATATATAGAAAGGAAAGTATTGTTTTCATGTCGATTTTTCGAAATCGAGTTTTCACCGGATCTATACGTTTTCAGACCCCCTGAACCCAAAAATCATGTTTTTAGCGATTGGTCTGTGTGTGTGTCGTGTGTGTGTGTGTGTGTGTGTGTGTGTGTGTGTGTGTGTGTGTCTGTGTGTGAACAGAATATCTCAAGAACGGAACATCGTACGAACTTGAAACTTGAAACTTAAGTTACATACCACTACCGGACGCGACACGAACATTTTCATCAAAATCGGTCAACCGGAAGTAGTAGTTTATTCGAATAATTTTTCAGTTGTTTGCGATTTTCTCAAAAACTGGTCCTACGATTTTTTTTAAAATCGCCTATTTTACTCAATTTTTTATTCTCTACAAGATAGGGTAGGCGCCATGTTTGCTGAAATTCTCGGTGAGGCTGTTTTCACGTAAGAACGTTGTTTTTTTAAGATTACGGCTTTAATATAAATTTTAGCGTAAAAACTTATATAATAAAAGTTGTAGAGAATTTAAAAATCTACAACTTTTGTTTTAAACATTTTTTTGTATAACGCTTAGTTTAGCGGTAATTTGCGATTTTCTGTTTTTTTTCTCACGAAAACGTGAGAAAAATCGATTTTTTTAACATTTCGGTCTTAGTATGCATTTTACGACAAAAGTGTATATAATTAAAATTATAGAAAATTAAAAGATCTACAACTTTTGTTAAAAACATTTTTCTCTACAGAGCCTAGTTTAGCGTGAAAGCGTGATTTTCCGTATATTTAAGCCAAACTGAGTTCGATTGTCATTTTGCGTCATTCACTCATGATTAAAATAAGGTTCTGTTTTTGAGGTTAGTTTTTGTTTATTTCTAATATTTTATTAATAATGTTAGGTTTATTGTTAATTATTTGCATTGGCAAGAGAAAGTTATGTGAGTGTTTCACACCAGATTTTTTAAGAGAATATTACTTATGAAAGCAACAGGTAAAACCCAACACTGCTCTCTTAAAACATATACGACACATAATACAATCATAATGTAACAAGCATGTGTGTTACAATACATAATACAATAATTAGGCTTTAACTTCATAACCTATAGAATATGATGAATATAATATATTCATATGATAGTGTAATAATTTTCCCATAATAGACAGGTGGAGTGTCAAATTATTTACACTCAATCTGTCCGTTGCAGGGCTAAAATAAATAGTTCTGTTTCTTATCACATGGTCAGCCAATTAAATGACTGAATCATTTAAGAACAGAAGAGGTAGAGGTGTAAAATACACTAATCAGAGTTATCTCCTCTGAAAGTAATGAATTTCATTATACAGCCAGACCCTGTGGTGAATGAAATGAAGGTGTCATTTGCAGAGTGGAAAATATGTGCTTTTCAGAAGGCCCGGTATGCTGATAAGCGTACTTTTCCATTCAGTGAGGAAGGCAATGGTAAACCACCTCACTCCTCGTTTTACTTAGTAAAACCTCTACAGGTTCAAACCAGCCCTTCGGCTGATGACCTAATGTTGCGGGGCTAAAATAAATAGTTCTGTTTCTTATCACATGGTCAGCCAATTAAATGACTGAATCATTTAAGAACAGAAGAGGTAGAGGTGTAAAAGACACTAATCAGAGTTATCTCCTCTGAAAGTAATGAATTTCATTATACAGCCAGACCCTGTGGTGAATGAAATGAAGGTGTCATTTGCAGAGTGGAAAATATGTGCTTTTCAGAAGGCCCGGTATGCTGATAAGCGTACTTTTCCAGTCAGTGAGGAAGGCAATTGTAAACCACCTCGCTCCTCGTTTTACTTAGTAAAACCTCTACAGGTTCAAACCAGCCCTTCGGCTGATGACCTAATGTTGCGGGGCTAAAATAAATAGTTCTGTTTCTTATCACATGGTCAGCCAATTAAATGACTGAATCATTTAAGAACAGAAGAGGTAGAGGTGTAAAAGACACTAATCAGAGTTATCTCCTCTGAAAGTAATGAATTTCATTATACAGCCAGACCCTGTGGTGAATGAAATGAAGGTGTCATTTGCAGAGTGGAAAATATGTGCTTTTCAGAGGGCCCGGTATGCTGATAAGCGTACTTTTCCATTCAGTGAGGAAGGCAATGGTAAACCACCTCACTCCTCGTTTTACTTAGTAAAACCTCTACAGGTTCAAACCAGCCCTTCGGCTGATGACCTAAACAACAAGTGTAATAATATAATAGTACAAGATTGGATATAAGCTACACATACAAACATAGAAATTTAAATGAAGCATTTTTGGTATACACTTACAAATAAATTATAGTAGGTATATTTTTTTAAAAAAAGATAAAAGATAGAAAGAAAAAAATGAAACGAGAAAAAAGAAAAAAATATTTGAACAGGAGCCGAGGGAAAAAATTCGAATTTAGGAACTGAATAAATTTTTCTACAACTTGACTGATTGTCAAAAAGGTTAATAATACTAACAAAAGTATTGTAAAGTCTCTTATAAAATTGTAATATATTGTACAATACTGTTATTTATTTAAGAACCGAATACATTTTTTTTTGTAAACGTTGACTGATTGTCAAAAAAAGGATCAATAATATTGTTACATTTATTATAAAGTTCCAGTATTTTATTTACTGGAGAATTATCATAACACAACGTTCTCTTTAGTATTAGTTATTCGTGTATTTTTTAATTTTGATAGAATTTCCAAGAATTGATGCTGCGCGCTCTGACTTTGAGGTTCGTAAGTGTAGACGCGTCCACATACCTGTTAATTTATCCTACCAGCTTTTTTTTATCCTTTATTTTGAATCTTTAACTGTACTATAGAACAACCAAAAGATGAGAAAACATTGATATTAAATTACACATAACAAGAACAGATACCCCTGCGCGGAAAAAATTATCGACCATCGAAGACACTGGTGCAGTCATTTAAATAGAATGGAACTAGGAAGACTACCGCTTGTCATTATGAATTACAAGCCAATAGGAAAACGGGATATAGGGAGACCGAGGAAAAGATGGGTATCGGAACAGGTCTAATCCAGCCTAATCCTTGAACTGAAGATGATGATGATGAAGAACAGACATGATATAAAATTCAACATTCAGCAATGTTAAATTTGGAATAACAATGAACGTAATTTATATACAAAAGTATGAAAAGAAAACAAAAAAGTTCATTCTGTCACAGAAAAATTATTACCAATAGTAATAAAACATATTTAAAACAAAAATTACATCTAATTTCACATTATTTTATCCTTTTCAACATAAACATGCAGAAAGAATTAAAGATCTCTGCTCCATTTTCTTTTTAATCTTCTAATGAAGCCTGGTGGATTTGCCGTATCACTGATAAGTGGATTATTATGGATTGGTAGTTTTGAGTAGAATTTAATACAACTATTTTTGACGATGTCGCAAATGATTGGTGTTTTTAAACCGGAGTGTAGAGTGTAATTTGAGACACAGTAAGGTGAACCGGTAATTATACGGAGAAAATTAGACTGGAATAATTGAAAAGTTTTTAAATTAATCAGCTTTGCGCAGTCAAAAATTTGAATACCGTACATCCAGTACATCTAGACAAGTTTTAAGAAAGAATTGTAGAGTAATAATATCTGTTTGAGACGTATGGGTGATTTAGAGTGAACAAACCTGTATAGTTGTTTCTAATGTAAGTTTAGTTGAAGCCGTTTTGTCAATGTGGTGTTTCCAGGTCATGCGTTGATCGAAATGAAGTCCAAGATAGCGAACAGTAGAATTTTCGGGATAGGTGCAGTATTTAAGAAAAGCGACGGCACCGGTTGTTTATTTAGAGTGAATGTGATAAGAACAGACTTTGCCGGATTCACCTTTATTTACCAGTCCTTCAGCCAATTGTCTACTAAATTTAGGTGATTTTGTAAATTTTGAGTGGCCGTTTGAATGGAAAGATTTTGTGATAAAATGGCTGTATCATTGGCAAAAGTCGTTACAGCTTAATAATAATTTTTAATTTGTTTATTTAACATAGTCACTACTTTAAGACAGAAGAGGTAAATGTGTAAAATACACTAGTCACAGTTATCTCTTCTGAGAGTGATGCATTTTATTAGTGTATAGCCAGATTCTTTTTTTTGACACTTTTAATTGAAATTTAGTATCTGTTATTAAATTAATATAACAATTTCTAAATGTGAAGCTAATGTTTCAAAACTTGATTTACTTGAAGGAGCGTGCAGTCATCACCACAGTCCTACAGTTGGCAAGAAGATCTCTTGGCCAGAGGCGCTTAAAACGTCTGCGCTGAGTATCCGGTATCGCCCTAGTGTACATGTTTTGTATGAGCCAGATTGGTTAATAAAGTGAAGGTGGCATATACATATGCTTTATGCTTTATGCTTATGCTTATGCTTTTTATGGATGTTTTCTTATGCTGATAAGCATACTTTTCAACTCCAATGATAAACTACCTCAATTCTCTTTTTACTTAGTACATTATTATTTTACTTAGTACAGTAGAACTTCTAGAGGTTCAAACCACCCTTTCGGCTGATTACCGGAACCAACAACATTACTTGATCAAGTAACAAATTTGCTTAACCTGATCGATACAGTGCGAAAAATTACCTGATGGACAATTATCAAATTTCAAATATCTGAAATCGTTACTTAATAAACCGATGAGAAAGCTGGCAAAAAGTTTTTTTTTTAAATGTAAGTTAATGAATTCAGTATGCATTACACAAAACAGAATATTTTACGCTGTTATAAAAACATACTTTACAATTCTAATATTTTCATTTTTTATTTAAACTTGGAAAACGAGAAAAACAACAGAATTCATAATTGGTTCTCAAAAGTAATCTAGAGATATGCAAATGATTGTTAAAACACAATTAAAAACAAGATTTCTCTTTACGGAACAAATTGATTCTTAAGTTTTGTATTCTTTTCTAAATTCATTAATTATGTACTCAAATATATTTCTTTTTTTAACAAGCAAATTTTATCTGTATAATAAATTTTATTAATCTATAGGTAAATATTGACGCGGTTGTTTCAAAGTTATTTATAAATTTCTTTTAAGAAAATGGTTCCTGGAATATTTTCGGTTCAACTGTTCCAAATTTACAGGAGCTTATTTCTTGTAAGACACTTTACTCTGTAAATAATATTTCCTTATTTGACAAAAGAAAAAACAAAACAGAACCCATCCCAATTTTAGTTAATTAAAAAACTTTATTCTCACCTCGTTTTGTTTATTTTTATCTGTTATTTTGAAATATCTTTTAGCAAAAGGTTATAAAAATATTATTTATTACTTTCTCTCGCCTATATGACTGTATAGGAAGGAAAGTATTGTTTTCATATCGATTTTTTGGAATCGAGTTTTTACCGGATCTACACGTTTTCAGACCCCCTGAACCCAAATAACATGTTTTTAACGATTGGTCTGTCTGTGTGTGTGAACAGAATATCTCAAGAATGGAACCTTGTATGAACTTGAAACTTGAAACTTAAGTTAGACACCACTACTGGACCAGACACAAACATTTTCATCAAAATCGGTCAACCGGAAGTAGTAGTTTATTCGTGTAATTTTTCCCCTTTTTTGCGATTTTCTCAAAAACTGGTTCTACGATTTTTTTTAAAATCACCACGTTTACTAAAATTTTTATGCTTTACAAGACAGGGTAGGTTTCATGTCTGCTGAAATTCTTGGTGAGGTGTTTTCACGTAAAAAAATGTTTTTTATGATTGAGACTTTAATATGCATTTTAGCGCAAAAATGTATATTATAAAACTCGTATATAATATATATAAATATACTCGTATAATACAATTTTTTGCTATTTCTGCCATATTATTTAAAAACAGATAGTAATGTCGCAGATTTCTTAGTAAAAAAATAAGTTTTTACTAAACCTGCCAGATGGTTCATAGGACCTGGAGGCTTTACTAAGAAAAACAAGAAGTGAGGTAGTTTAGATTGCCTTCCTCTCTAAGTGAAATAGTAGCTTATGCTTATCAGCATGCCAGGCCCTCCGAAAAACATTTACTTTCCACCTTGTAAATAACACCTTCACTTCATTCACAACAGGGTTTGGCTGTATAATGACGAAATTCATTACTCTTAGAGGAGATAACTCTTGTTAGAGTATTTTACACCTCTACCACTTTTGTTGTTAAACGCTTCAATCATATTATAATAGGCTAACTATGTGATAAGAAACAGAACCATTTTGTGTAGCCCTGGAACTATAGGGTGATTCAAAAAGAGCGCCGGTTTTGATATATCAAATTAAGAGATTTATTTTATTGAAAAACTAAAAATAAATACAACAACAAGTTCATCTTACCTTCCGATTTAATGTATGAAAAATGATGTCATGCATGTGTCCTCCTCTACTGCGCTGGCACGCATCAACTCTGTCCATGAAATTGGATATACTGCACGACAAGTTTCGACTTCCATTTGCCCGATAACCCGTCGAATTTCCTCCTTCAAGTCATTGATGTTTCGGGGTTTATTGGCATACACCAATGACTTCAGATGACCCCAAAGATGAAAGTCACAAGGCGTCAATTTTGTTTGCGAAGGTGTCATCATCCTGCCGTTTTCTCAATACACAGTCAACAAACTGTCGTCTCTTCTGGTGGTCTGCCACTTTCAAATGTTGCGTCAACTGAATTTTATACGGGTGATATTGGAGATCGTACCGAAGAATTCTCCGTACAAAAGAACATCGTAAACCCAATTGTTGAGAACGGCGACGTATTGATTTTGCTGGGCTAACAGCCACACTGTCACGAACCAACGCAACGTTCTGCTCAGTTCGGCCAGAACGACAACGTCCAGAACTTTTAAGGTCGACTGTTGAACCCGTCTCAAAAAACTTTTTCATGAGTCTGCGAACTGTTGATTCATTCGGTGCTTCATTACGTCCTAGAGTACCGCGAAGTCGCCTGACAGTAGCCGCATAACTCTCTCCACTCTGGTAAAATGTTTTGACGATTAACACTCGTTGTGCAATAGTAAACTCCTCCATGGTTAGACACAGACTGCGAGAGTACTACACTGCGAACAAGAGAAACTACAACTGAATCGTCAATCGGAATGTTCTCCGAAATAGAAATGAAGTCTAACAATGTTGCCAACCGATAAACAAAAATTTACCAGCCGTTTAAAAACCGGCGCTCTTTTTGAATCACCCGTTAGTATAAAGAACGCAAATAACTTAACACTCCACCTGCCTAGTATGGGGAATCCTTCAAGGTATGCATGCAGATAGATTAATAAAATGAATTAAGAAGAAGAAGAAAAGAAAAAAGAGGAGGAGATGAAAAAGAAGAAGGAGGAGGAGGAGGAGGAGAAGGAGAAGGAGGAGGAGAGGAGAAGAAGAAGAAGAAGAAGAATAAGACGAAGAAGAAGAAGGAGAAGAAGAAGAAGAAGGAGATGGAGGAGAAGAAGAAGAGCAAAAAAAGGAGGAGGAGGAGAAGAAGGAGAAGAAGAAGGAGAAGAAGAAGAAGCTCTTGTAGAGATCAATTAATTTAATTTACAAAAAATTATTTTTTCAAAATTTTTAATTTTTACCATGTATTTTCAAAATATAAGTTCATATTAAACCATTTCTATATGTAAAATTTTTCATAAGAGTGGTTTTCACATTCTTTGACACGTAGAACTATACCTGCATGAAATTTATAAAAACAAAGTACTCGTAAGTTTAAAAACACAAAAATAGCGTGTAAACTTTTGAGAAAACAGAATATACACTAGCATTAACACTTTCAGTTAAGGTTTTTTTATTCCTAAATCATTATAGCAATACTCTTAGTAGGCCTAATGCAATTGATTTTGGTATGTTTCTTCTTCTTCTTCTTATCTGTTGTACTAAGGAATCCGGTTGAAGTTTAGCCGGCTATAAAATGTTGAATACGTCAATTGAGCAACTTCATTCACAAAGGGGATGTTAAAATCTTCGTGAAGGGTTAAATTTCAAATGTATTTGGAAGTATACGAGTATTTGTTCTTAAGAATTTCAATTGAAAAGCCTAAGTTTCTGAAATATTTCTCGTTACAGTGTTGTACCAAATTGTTTAATTCTGTAAAGGTTTCACAATATTATTATAAACTTCATTTAACTGTTTTAATATCATTAAATATTTCTGTAATAAACGATATTTTTTCAGTACGTTTTGTTCATTTTTTACTTATTTTATTTTGTTGTTGTTGTTTAGGTCAACAGCCGAAAGGCTGGTTTGAACCTCTAGAGGTTTTACTAAGTAAAACGAGGAATGAGGTGGTTTACCATTGCCTTCCTCACTGAGTGGAAAAGTACACTTATCAGCATGCCGAGCCCTCTGAAAAGCACATATTTTCCACTCTGTAAATGACAACTTCACTTCATTCACCACAGGGTCTGGCTGTACAATGAAATTCATTACTTTCAGAGAAGATAACTCTGATTAGTGCCTTTTACACCTCTACCTCTTCTGTTCTTAAATGATTCAGTCATTTAATTGGCTGACCATGCGATAAGAAACAGAACTATTTATTTTATTTTATCTATTTATTTTATCTACTATTTTATTTTATCAAATATCTAAAAATATACAACCAGCAAAAATGTTTTACAAAAATTAAAATTAAAGCAAACCGTATTAATTGCTTTGAGGGGGCACCATCCATAGCTCTCCAGACAACGAAAAATGTGTTATATTTTCATTTATAGTTTTGCACAACAAATACTGTTACAGTGACGTTTATTTATTATGTTTCTACTTTATCGGTACTTCATTCGTTTTTGTGCCATTTTTGGAAGATCTGCAGAATTTATGTTGCGTATTAAGAGATTATTATGGTTTTGAAGTTTGTCTCTGAACCAATGTTACAATTTTAGATATGTGTTGTTGATGTAAAGGATGCGTACTTTCGCATGAATTAAATGCTTGAACACCTTGAACAACCTTAAATTACAGATTATTTCTAATTAAATTAGTTAATTAAATAATTAACATGGTCATCGTAAAAGAATGATGAGGTTGCAATAATTCAGACCAAGACAGTAGGGAAATTTTGAGATTTGTATTGGAAGTTCTGATAGCCTCCAACCGAAAATTATGTAACAGCAGTTCTAATCTCAACTTAAGGTTTTGTATTGTTGCTTTGATTTTTAGACTACCACTGTTAAAGAAAAATCAAATTATATTTTGTTGTTGGCTGAATTGAAGTCTGTAATTTCAGTTCCACGTGAATTTCGTCGTTATTATGGAAAAGATCCACCACATAAAAATAATATAGGCTACCACGTTTGTGTAATTTGAAGAATCTGGATTGGTTATCATACAGAAATCTACTGGCACACCAAGAGTATCAGAAGGAACGGTTAAACTAATCAGGCAATCTGCAACTAAAATTCCTAAGAAGCTATGAGTTAGGAATTCCGAAAATAACAATTCACAGTTTTACACAGAAGATTGAAATTAAACGTATATAAAATTCAGCTACAACAGAAATCGGAACATATAGAGTAAAACGTTTTAATTTCGCTGTTTAAATGTTGTAAAACGTTAATGAAAACTAATCATTTTTAGATTATATAATTTTTACAAACGAATCTACATTTTTCATAGTATGATTGGGTTTGTTAACAGCCGCAATTTACGAATGTAAAGAGCTAAAACCTAGGTGTGACTTTTGAGAAACGACTCAACTCGCCTAAAATTAATGTTTGGTGTGTTATGATTAAATATTGTGTAATGGGGCCTCTCTTATTTGCTGAAAAAGAGTATTAATGGAATTGTGTCTCGATGTGTTAAACATCAACTATAAGTGCAAAATTTTTGTTTTCCTTTAATCCACGTTCAAAACCCCATCATTCTTTTATGATGACAATGTTAATTATTTTAAGTTAGATATATTTTAGAAGTTAAGCACAAAACACACAGTAAGATACGCTCTTAAATTTGTTGATTAGTTGGCATTTAAAGATAGAAGGAACTCATAATGTAGAGTTATTCATTAGTTGTGTTGGTAAGCGTGTGTACGCTTGTACTCTACCCCTACGAAACTGCCTGCCAAGTTACCTACTAAGCTATTAACTTGTTTACACATGGTGGGTGTATTCTTGTTTGCTTTGCCTACGAATAGGAATAATTCATTAGAGAAATTTCATTACCTTGTTGTTTACTTACCACTGACTTTTTGTGACATTCAATAGAGAATATATTATTATTTCTACGGTAGTTTTACATTCGTGATGAGAAAATATACATAGACTAACGGCTAATAAAATTCTTTTCTTTAACTTCTTCTACATTATCCATAATATTGATTCAGAGAGTATTATGACCGTATACAATTATCTACACCAGTGTTTTAACTGATACGAACTACTACTTATAACACAACGAATACAAAAAAGTGATTAATATGTAATTTTATAGTTGACGACTTATTATTTATTTATTTCCTAATATATTTTATTGATCGAAGAGTTTACCCATAACAGAAAGGTTGTAGAATAGCAGTCTATTCTACATAACATCGTAGTTAATATTCAATTGTTGGATTTTTAAAAAAAGAAATAATTTCAAATAATAATCAAATATAAACAATTTTTAATTAAAATTTAAATTATTCTGAATCAAAACTAAATATATCAAGATAAATTATAAGAAGAAAATATGGATGGACAAGAAGGACCCAGAGGACTGCAAGCAATCCAGAACAATTCGTAATTATATTTATTCTTTAATAACTGAGCTCATTAAATATCATTCAATAAACTTAAAGATTTTCATAATAACATATTGCAATATATTTATCAAAGTAAATTCATTAGCATAATTAGATTGTAACGATAGTGTCATCAAAATAATCAATAAATTTAATAAAATAATAAAACAATTTCAATTTAAATGTAAAGTTCAATTTATTTGTTAATACTTGTCGATATTAAAATATATATCTTATTAATTTCATTTATCTTGTGTTATCATTCATTCATTTATTTCAAATTCATATATTCATTAATTCACCTTTGCAAGGTGGAGTGTTAAATTATTTGCACCCAATCTGTTAGTTTGAGGGCTGCAAAAAAGAGTTCTATTTCTTATCATTTAGTCG
Source organism: Catonia carolina (assembly GCA_035578175.1). Lineage (NCBI taxonomy): Eukaryota > Metazoa > Arthropoda > Insecta > Hemiptera > Achilidae > Catonia > Catonia carolina. Next base: position 6,460,341 of record JAQMRL010000013.1, read on the forward strand.
GCTAATTAAATGACTGAATAATTTAAGAACAGAAGAGGTACAGGTGTAAAAGGCATTTGTCACAGTTATCTCTTCTGAAAGTAATGAATTTCTTTATATAGCCAGATCCAGTAGTGAATGAAGTGAAGGTATCATTTCCAAGGTGAAAATTATGTGCTTTCCAGAGGGCCGAAGAGGCCGAAAAAAATTGATAAACTAACTTAATTCTCATTTTACTTAGTAAAACCTCTAGAGATTCAAACCAGCCTTTCAGTTGATGACCGAAACAACTCCAAAAATATTTAAACATAAATGATTTCGACATTCCATCGTTAAGGAATTGAAAAGGGTATTCAACCCTTAAACCGATATTTTACGTTTACTAAGTTCCGGACAAGCTAGATGACTCAAACTCGACGGAGATATTATTTATAGTGACGCTAAAAAAAAATACATCCAAACGATTACAAAAATTTTCCCGTAAATGGGTTGAAAAGCGTGTTTCACCCTTACATCAATATTTTCAATTTAATGAATCTGATGGCTGAAGCTCGGTGGAGGTGTTACCGATAATCCACCTAAAAATTATTCCTTAACAATGTCAAAAATGTAGTAGCCTACTTACCCCTAAATGGTTAAAAATGGTATTCAACTTTTAAACCCTTAAATGTTTATAAATTTCAAACTAATTGCTTTATTATCAAAAAAATATGATTTTTGATTTAATTGTAATCATGATTGAGTAATATTGAATAAAAAAACAATATTATACTCAGATGAAGCCGGGATGGGTAGCTAGTAGGCTTTATGTTTATATAGAAATATTTGCAACTGTTCAGTTTTTTTTAAATATTTTTTTGTCATAGCTTTAATTTTGTATGGCTTTTAAAGACAATGCAATTGTGCCATCGTTTCACCAACTTGAAACCTTCCGTCTCTATGGTGTCGGGCTGCTACCTGCTACTCCATTTTTTTCTCTTTTTTTGTGCCCTGGAGACTCCAGGAGGAGTATAGGACATGTCATACATAACACCGGAAATTTATAAGAATCACACAATGTATCACTACTATCAAGAAAGAAACTCTTGTACGCTATAAAAAATTTCACCGATCAAGTAATTTTTCAGCTTCTTTTTAAAGGAATTCAAATTCTCACAACATTTTAAAAATTGGGTTTATTTATTCATGAATTTTCTCCCTGCATAAGTAGGTTTTTGTTCAAACAATTTTATGGAGTGATTGGAGTGAAATACGTCATGATGTTGTCCAGCGATGACTTACCAACCAGATACAAAACGTGCGAGTGATTTTTAATATTTAACAGCACAGTGGATATTGTAACAACAAATTTAAATGTTTATAAGTGTACGATACTATGCTGGTTAACAAGAAACGAGTTTACAAGTGCACTTTCATCCACACTTTCAGCACTCAATTTATCTTGCCTGTTGTTGTTGTTTAGGTCATCAGCCGAAAGGCTGGTTTGAACTTGTAGAGGTTTTACTAAGTAAAACGAGGATTGAGGTGGTTTACCTTGCCTTCCTCACTGAAATGGAAAAGTACGCTTATCAGCATGCCGGGCCCTCTGAAAAGCACATATTTTCCACTCTGCAAATGACACCTTCACTTCATTCACCACAGGGTCTGGCTGTATAATAAAATTCATTACGTTCAGAGAAGATAACTCTGATTAGTATATTTTACACCTCTACGTCTTCTGTTCTTAAATCATTCAGTCATTTAATTGGCTGACCATGTGATAAGAAACAGAACTATTTATTTTAGCCCTGCAACAAACAGATTGAGTGTAAATAATTTGACAATCCAGCTGTCGGCTATGGGCAGATCTTGCCAGTATTCTACTGTATTTGGTCAATTGTAAAGCATTCGCATATCAACTGGCAGTAAGAAGAGAGAGAATCTTCTAAAAAATGAAAAAGCTTCGTAAATTAAAAATTTAAGCAATTATTTTGGGTTCAAGAAACCTTTTTAACTTTAAAAAGCATCAAAATCGGTCTTAAATTGAGTAAAATTTACAGGCTAATACGGCTTGATGGTTAGGGACAAAATGCGGTTTACCGTTTTATTTATTGAAAATATTTTCAATAATTCGTAAAAAGAATATACCCTGTTGAAATTCAATTTGAAATATAAGACAATACACTACTCAAATATTTCAGTCCGTAATAGTAAGAGGTAAGTTTAGGGACTATTAAAGTGGTAGGGTAAACTTAAATATATTTCTACCTAGTGCAGTGTTTTGTTATGTTATGTATATTTGTCGTAACAGCCTTATAAAATATTGTTACTTGTTCTATTTCCAGACGAAATGTTCCTTTTATTGATAGACGATATAACAACATCGAATATCGTAGAATAACAATTTGTAAAATAAAGATAAATAAATATTCTAACACATGATTGTTTGACTGAAACACTCATCTTTGTTTCTTTAACTTCCCGATCATGTAGTGGCACATGGTCCATCCGATCGCTCGGACTTGCATAATCCGCGCGATCGCACGGATAGAGTGGCGTACGGTGTCCTTGGCACACGGTCCGTGCTTTCGTCCGGATAATGCAGTTCAGTAGTTACATTCATTGCGCAATGGTTAATATATTTTGTCCCTACAGCCGGCAATATAATTTTTCTCGACCGGCAGAGAATTTCTAGTCACTGAACCGTAAAGAAATCATTAAAAACTTGCTATAAATCACAAACCTTTTCCTGTGACGTATAAAAATAACAAAAAAACTTAGGAAAATAGAATAAATACATTACTGATATTTTAATCTGATAGTAAGGGATGCTGAAACTATTTGAAAATAATTTTTAGACAATAATTTTTCTAAAATTTCAGATGACCCCAGTGTTTAAAACTTTCTTATGTTCTACGTTCAAAATTAATTACGGAACCGTTACTTTTAATGTTTATTTCAAAATAAAACCAAAAAAATTAATCTATTTTCAAAACTGAAGAAAATATATACAAAAACACATCATGTAAACCAAGAAACCAAGAAATAACCAAACTCAGCTTTAGGACAGCGTTTTTTCAACAGAGAAACACAAGCAGAATAAATGCAACTAAAACTATTGTATTATACGTAAAATTTTACTTTATACACTACTAAACTATTGTATAAATTAGCAACGCTGTCTTTTGATGAAATTAAAACTAAAACGATAACATTGCAATGCTATGAAGCAAATCCGATTTTGTGACGCGACTGGTTCAAGAAGCGGGAACATCGTCTCAAAATCGGCTCTAGGGTTAAACATACTTTGCTTCCTTTGTTATTGTCTGGTCTATAAATAAATAGATACAGACCTAAAAAATTCTAAATCATAAAAATTTAAGAGCAAAGCAAATGCATGCAACTTTTAGAGTGCTTTTTAATAAATTTTACGAGATGATGAGTTACCTTAAGTTTTTAATTATTATCATATACTATTATACTATTATCATATACTATTATTTATTAGATGAAATATTAAAAACAAAACATTTTTTACCACAAGAGCACAGGCTCCCCAAAAATATCAGCAGAAATGGCGCTTACTCTATGTTGTAGAACATAAAAATTGTAGTAAATGAGATTTTTAAAAAATCGTTGAAGCCTTTTTTGAGAAAATTGCAAAAAATAAGTGAAAATTGCGCAAATAAACAACTACTCCCGGTTGACTGATTTAGAAGAAAACGTTTGTATCGAGTCTCGTAGTGGCAAAAACCAACATTCCAAGTTTCAATTTCGCACGATATTCCGTTTTTAAGATATTTTGTTTTCATCCACTGATAAACCAAAATCTAAAAAAATGGTTTTGGGATTCAGGGGGCCTGCAAATGTGTATATTCGGTGAAAAATCGATATGAAAACAATACTTTTTTCCTTATATAATATTCATATAGGGAAAGAAAAAGTAAAAAGTGATAGACTGAACAAAGTCCTCCGGTGCATCACACAGTTCCACTATCTTATATCCAATCGCATCATACACGAACACCTTCTCTTCCCTTCTATGGAGGACTTTATTTACAATACCTCGAAACGGCTACACGACGCTGGGAAAACTGACGGACCCCAGATCATTCAGGACTTGTACCGACGCCTACACCCACCTGAAGTCTCTATCCCATTACCATTCCACGACTTTATCTAAATTTTAGAATGACCCACTTAACAAAATTTAGAGTTGCCACATTTTTATTCTGCCCTGTATTCCTCTTATTTGCCCATGCCCCTCCTACTTGTATGACTCACTCCCCCCAGTTGGTAGTTGTCCCCATGTTCCTATGCATAATCACTCCACTACGGTGAAAAGAGCCGCCATTTTAAATTAATAAACACTCAGAAGATAAAAAGGCCGGTGATTATGCCAAACTCTACCCTTTCCGTCTCCCCTGAAATCATAAACTAACCCCTACCTTAAATTATACCTTTAGTCCACGTTCAGTAAAATGCATGCCTTCCCCTCACCAAAATAATAGGCCTCCCACAAAACTGAAAAAAGGCCACTGAAAAATAAAATAAAATAAAAGAGCCGCTCTTAAACCCACTTGTCCCTTAATTTAAATTTTCCACAAATAACTTCTAAAAATAAATTACCTCCTTTCAAGTCCCAGTTCCAATGTCCCACGAACCAGAATCCTATTTCCTATTTAAACTATAAAATTCCCCCTAAATTTCTTGAGGTTGCAATTATTCTGTTATATTGTTCCCCGAGCGACCAGGTGTTCCTTAACACGATGTCGCCATCATAGGGCTTCTTAGCCCTCTCAACCAGGATTCAGGATTCAGGATAGACTGAACTAATTGGAAAAACAACAAAGCAACCCTTTCGTTAAAATAGAGTAGGGAAAATTTAAATTAACTAAGATTTATGATGACAATTATATTAAATGAAGTAGGTATACAATAATTTGATAGGAGAGAGATTTAAGGAAATCAAATTCGCTAAATCAGCTTAATATCACTCTCGAAATAAATTAAATAAACAAACTTGTAGTATTCTAATATCATTAAGAACTAACAATCTCTTTTATCCCATTAGCCGACGACTTACAGGAAAGCTGGATTTGGAATATCTTCAATCGATCTGTCGTAAGAAAACGAAGAAAAGGAAGAGAAAGTGAGGAAAAGTACTTTGTTTTCAACTTCGTCTTCTCTAACAAGAGACAATTGAACAATTGTATGGAAGGATTGTAAAGACCTTTCTTTTGAACTGCTACAAAGATAGGTTTTTTTAAAATAATATAAGAATGGTAAGACGAACGGAGGAAAGTATCAGGAAGAGGATGTAATAGCACTAGTAGTTCGTTTTTTTTCATTTTTATTGAAACAAAATAAAATTAGATCAGTTACAATATCTGTAAATCATTTAACAATTTTTCTTTTTATCTTTATTACCTAAATTGTATTACTTTTTTTTAGAATTTAATAAATTATGAATTTTGTGACTTCATTTTTAAAGTGTGTATTAAAATAAAGGGTCATCATAAAATAATGTGGGGTTTTAAATTTGGATTAAATAGAAAAAATACAGTTGATGTAGTTTATTTATCAAATTTATATTCTCTAACAGTTTTTTACATAACTAATAAATTTGAATATCTGCACCATTGGTCGCTGGGTGAATATCCAATCGATACTCAGTTTCTGACCAAACATTACTTAACATACTGTGAAAATATCTAAAGGGAATGTGTGTTCGTGAATTTTCGAGGACGTCCAAGATTTTAAAAATGTTAACGAAAATAAAAAGCGTGATAAATAGGGTTTCCAAGGAAAAGTTAGGAACATTATGCACTATGGTCATGATAGAACAGGTAGACCTGACTATTGTTGTACAACTATTGTGAAAGAGTCGGGTACCTATTTAGATAATTGGCGTTTTTGTAACACCTTCTATTCAATCCTAACTTGTTTACAGTTGTCAAAATTTATCCAAAAGCCGTCAGAAGGATTTTTGTATTTCTATTATATCGAAAATCTCTGTCCTTCTCGAAATCTCCATAGATTCACCTATTAAGTGCAGCAGTTTATTTAGCCTGGGTCAGTTTCAATTTGTCTGTGATCCATTGACCGAATTGTGCAGAGCGAATAGTGCGTTAGAGAAGGTCAACGTTACTGTGAATTTTTGTCTACTGTTTAACGTTTATTTATTCTTTACCATTTTTATAATTAGTATTTAGTAAAATGGTTAAGTTTATTTATTGTAATTATATATTATAATTAGTCTGTTATTTATTATAAGTAATTTAATTGTAGATTTTAGTCACTTTATTAATTATAAATTTTAGTTGTAATAAATACATGTAATTTTAAACTGTAGTGTTAATTATTTAATTTACCCTGATCCCGAAAAGGACACTTAACTTAGGGTTAAGTGTCAAATACCTTGTTACGGTTGTCAATGCTTCATTTATTCTTTCCTTTAAGTGGTTTAAGTAAAAAAATGTTTTTCCTGCTGTAAACAACGCATGATTGGTTATAGATAAGAGACCAATCTATCTTAGAGAAAGCTATTCTATAGAGCTATATCTATAGCTCTATATCTATATCTATATCTACATCTATATCTATATCTATATCTATAGAGCTATATCTATAGAGCTATATCTATAGAGAAAGTTATTATTATTGAGTGTAAAATAATCTTTATTTGAAATTAGTTAAGTTAGTTTAAGCATTAAAACTTGTAAATAATTTAATTTAAGTAATTTAATAATTTGTTAATAAATTATTCTGAGCATTATCTTAATTGTAATTTATAATCTTGTAACAAAATAATTTTTAAAAGTTCTAAGGAAGTTTATCATTTATTGCAACCAGATTTCGAATGAAGCTTGGGTTAATTGTTACAATACTTATATTACTTATTTTGAAAATCTTAGTATTGTAACACATAAGCTAAAGTCCTTTCGGGATCTCGTTATAATATTTAATAAACAGGCTTTCTTTAAATTTACAACACTTACTTATTGACACGGTTAAATTATTACAAGTAATTTTCAAAAGTTAGGCAAAAAACACAAATCAGCATACAAACTAACCTAAATTAAATTATACAAATGTAACATAAATTAAATTAAATTAGATGACGTAAATAAGATAATTTACTAAACTTAAGCTTAAGTAAATTTGACTATAGGGTAAGTAAAATAATGTCACTTAACAAACAAAATTATGGTTTACAAGTTCAAAACCACTTGTTACCACCCGTACGCAAACGCGCTATTAACATAATTCAAAACCGGTTCCATAACGATACTGTAATAGGAGACACTTATACACACAAACAATAACGCAGACGTACATACAAATGACAAACTAAATACGATCACGTATAACATAAACATACACATTCATACACTCAAAATAAACAACAGATGATTTACCACCCTCAGATGCGAGCAACGAGAATAATAAAAAAAAAAAATTTAAAATTTAAAATTTAAACAAAAAAAAAGAACATATTAATAAAATGGATTGTTACTTCATTCTATTTTAAAAGTTTTAAGGAGTAAAACTCTATAGACTCTATAGACTCAACTAGGACAAAAAAAATATTGGAGTCCCCGCAACCTACGTCAGTGAAACAAGTACATCGATACTGTGGTATGATTAATTATTTTTCTAAATTTATCAAAAATTATGCTGATAGAATCGAACCCCTGAATAAATTGCGTCGTAAAAATACTCAGTTTATCTGGGGAGACTCACAAAAAATCGCGTTTGAAGATCTTAAAAAGGCGATTGCTAATCCCCCGGTATTGGCAATACCAGACTTCTCCAAAACTTTCATTTTACAGACGGATGCGTCTGATACAGGTCTAGGAGCTGTACTGCTTCAGGAACAAGAAGGATCTAGACGACCCATAGCGTACGCTTCCAAAACATTAACAGAGGCAGAACGGAAGTTTTCTGCATATGAGCGAGAGTGTCTTGCAGTTGTTTTTGCAACAGATCATTTCAGGACCTATTTAGCACATCGTGAATTTCTTTTAGAAACCGATAATCAAGCCTTAGCCTGGCTTCTTTCCAGACCAAAACAGTTGGGTAGATTGGCTAGATGGTTACTTCGGTTATCTGTTTTTAAATTTAAAATTAATCACATCCGTGGTTCGGATAATAATGTGGCGGACGCATTATCGAGGATGTACGATTTAAATAATGAAGATATCTCAAAAGATATATCTTATATTAATACCTTATTATCGCAGTTCCCCCTATCTTTTACAGACATAAGACAACATCAGGAACAGGATACCTTTATCCTTCAACAAAAACAACAAATGGATAATAAATTTTGTTTATCCAAAGGAGTCCTATGTCTAAAAGATAAAAACAATAATCCAACCAAAATCGTTCTCCCCAATTCCTTAAAAGATTTAGTATTTAAATACTTTCATCATTCGGAAATTGGTGGACATTTAGGTGTCGATAAAACTATACACAAAATTACACGGTATTTTTATTGGCCGGCTATATATCGAGAAATTCCTTTAAAAGTGAATGCTTGTACAACCTGCCAACGCAGCAAACCTGGAATAAATTATAAATGGGGAAATCTCAGTTCTAGAGTTCCGACAGCACCATTTGATACACTGTTTATTGATATGGTAGGCAGCCTACCAAAAACCAACCAAAGATTTAAATATATTCTAGTGGTGGTAGACAGTTTTTCAAAATTTACATGGTTAGCTCCATTAAAAAACACTAATACATCCTCCATTATAGAAGAATTAAAACGTATTTTTCAAAATTACTCCATCCCGAGGTTAATCGTCACAGATAATGCTAAAAATTTTAATTTAATAATGTTTAAAAACTTTTGTTTCAATCTAGGCATAAAACGAACCACTCTCTCCCCCTACCATCCACAACCATCTCATGCCGAACGATTAAACCGAAATCTTAGGTCTATTCTTATTGCATACCATGCAACTACTCAAACAACCTGGGATAAATCTCTATTTTGGTTTCAATTAGCCTTCAATATGGCTCAACATAACGCGCATGGGAAATGTCCATTTGATATATTGCATACTTTTCCAGCTCAAACACCGTTGGATAGAGCATGGAATATCCAAGATATCCTTCATAGAAATCCTGTACGTTCAAGTAACATGATGTGTGACATTAGAAGAAAACTAATTAAATCTCATCATGATATGGCGCGCCGATATAATGCTATGCGCCACCCCAATCCGTTTTCGGTGGGAGATAAAGTTTTACTTAAAACTCACCCCGTAAGTTCGAAACGGAAAAATATTTGTGCAAAAATGGCATACCGATGGTCTGAACCATTTTATATCATCGGCTTCTCCACTCCAGTTACAGCCTTACTCCGTAAGACTATTGGAGGGGAAATAACTAAAGAACACATTTCTAACCTTAAAAAGGTTACATAATTTGCTCAAAAAAAAAAAAAAAAAAAAAAAAAAAAAATAAACTACTTTTTCGGTGATGTCTGTCGCGATACTCGAGCTTGAGATGCTTGTAACAAAAAACCAAATGCTGTTTGCATGCTGTATGAATGTATTATTGAAAGGGGCCCCGAATGAACGAATTTTACCGTCTCAGGCCGACAACTGCTACGTACTCACCTTCTTTTTTAACATTTAAGCACCCACCCCTTATCCTTTTTGCTTATGCATACTCCCCGGGGGGGGGGGGGGAGATTTTAATAGGAGACACTTATACACACAAACAATAACGCAGACGTACATACAAATGACAAACTAAATACGATCACGTATAACATAAACATACACATTCACACACTCAAAATAAACAACAGATGATTTACCACCCTCAGATGCGAGCAACGAGAATAATAAAAAAAAAAAATTTAAAATTTAAAATTTAAACAAAAAAAAAAAAAGAACATATTAATAAAATGGATTGTTACTTCATTCTATTTTAAAAGTTTTAAGGAGTAAGGTGCAATTTACAATTTCTTAAAATAGAAAAAGTTTACGAATTTTAAAAAAAAAAATATTATTTAGAAATAATAAACCATTTTAGAAGATTTGCTGGAGCGGAATTTTAAAGGAGTTTTAATACATTTTAAAAGATTTTAAAAACTTTAATACTTTTAAGAATTTTATGATATTTATCAAGAAACTTTAATAAAGAGCTTTGAATTTTTGAAGAGAATTTTATTTACGAACCTCTGGGACAATACTATTTCGAAACGGCCCGACAACACTAATCCCATTCAAAGTCTAAACAGTAACTAACTATAAAGGCGCTAACTGTTTTTATACCTGCGGTATGATATTTTCTCAAACAATCAAAATCCTTCTAACACTTACTCTCCTTAACCGGATCATGGTAAAAGTAATGAAATAAAAATAGAATTTTCAACTAGTTTCGAATTCCGGAAATTAATTTTCAAAAAAATTCATCAAAATCCAATATCCTTGTTCAATACTCTTCAACTCATACAATACATTATTCCTTACAATAAAAACAATTTATTCCCTTAACTATTTCCAAAATATCTCTATTATATTGATACAATATTTTCCTTTTCTGCACAATACTATACAAACATTAATTATAATAAAACTAAATCAAAATGTATTTGATGCGATATATTATATAAATAGAAATAAAAAGTAAACACTATAACAATACATTTATATACATTACATGAATATTTGTTTATAAAAATTCTCTTTTCTTTATCGAAGTACATAGAAACAGAATTAATTAAATCTGAAAAAGCAGAACGGTTGAATGGACCTCAGTTTTAACTTACTGTAAGTTTTTTATTGTTCTTCATTGTCTTAAATGTATTTTATTTTAGTATCTCTATGTATTCAGTTATTTTAAATGTTTTATTATTTTCTTGAATAAATACAATACTTCTATTTATTCTATAATGTTTACTTCTCTAAGATTTTCTTACTTATTTTATTTATACAGTAATGCATTAAAATTTTGTAAAGTAATATTTACTGGATGAATTTTGTTAAAAAGTGGTTATGTTTTTATTAACATAACACTATAATATAATTCATGTAAATTGAAAATTTTATATCAGTGGCGAAGTTGGTTCTTAGTTAATTAAGTTTATGGTTATATACGATATAGAATTGTAAATTAAAATAATTAAATTAATTAGTTTGTTATCTTTTATTATCTTTTACTTTATATATATTAAAACTTTACGTAAAAGAGTTAAAATATGATAAGAAATTTAATAAATATATGCTAACATTATTGAATGGTTACTGAAAGGAACTAAAACTGTTTTAGCAACAATATAGTAAAACCTTAATTGAAGAGCTAAGTGGATAAAGGCTATGTTACAATTTTCAAAAATTGAGTTTTTGTGACTGATAAAGACACTATGTGTGTGTATATTTAGTTGTACCGATGAGTTAGAATACAATATCTCAACATTTTAAGAAAACACAGTGGATTAATGAGCTATGTACTGCTTAATTTATGCTTTTTAGGGAATAAAGAAGTTATGATTACTTGGCACTTTTCTTCCTTCATTATGAAAAACATTTTTGTTTTAGAATAAAATCATTAAGTACAAATGGTTATAGATATTTATCTTTATCAGTAAAAGTGTGAAGTTTTTATTTTTAATTCCCTTATAAGAAACTTGTTTTTTGTTATTTACAGTAAATACTGTTCATCCTATCTCAGAGGAGATAGTGCACAATACAAATTTTTAAAGGAGGAGGCATTACAATCATAAGAATTATAAAAAAAGAATTAAGAAGTAAAGTTGAAGCTCTCAAACTCAATAATATAAATTTCTATAAAGGGGCAATAATATGCAAGTGCCAAAATGAAAGTCAGACAATTCACAAAATGATATGATTCTTAGAATTTTTATCGTATTTTTCAAAAAACTATATTTTTGTTACATAGCACCTTCATCCACTAAGCTCTTCAATTATTACATGATTTGTTTATCCCTAATGTGTGTATGTTACAATCTGTTTAATTCAGAAGAATGAGCGACCCCATGACTAAATGAAACTAGGATGATATGACGTGTAAATGAGGTCTAGTCATGTACAAACTCAGGCCAAACATTCCTGAAAACTTATAGTTAATTAAACCCCAACCATCAAAGTAGACCTACACCGGTAACTATTAACTGGTTTTGAAATACATACAAGAGTGTAACTAATATATAATATTATCTTTACTAGGATTTAAACCAGGAATCTTCTTCTCCAAAAATCAATGTTAAACACCTGACTCGCGGCGACGATTTTGTTTCTAGATCAACCCGGTGAGTCAATAACACGAATAAGCAAAAATAATCTGGTATGAAACACTTAAACGACTTATTTTTCCAATGTAAATAATGAAAAATAACTTAATTTTAATCCATGAGTGAATGACGCTTAATGAAAGTCAACCTCTGTTCGACTTCAAAATATGGAATATCATTACACTGACGCTAAACTATGATCTGTAGAAAACAACACTTGAAATAAAATTTCTACGTTTTTCAATTTTCTATAATTTTTTGTAAAATGCATACAAGGCTGTGATCTTAAAAAATCCAATTTTTATCGATTTTAATCATAAAATATGAAAACTTACTAGTTGACGCTAAAAGAAAAATTGTAGAAAAAATGTTTCTAAGGAAAGTTATAGGGTTTTTTTAATTTTCTATAACTTTGATTATATATAGACCTACTTTTGTTATAAATTGCATATTAAGGCACCAATTTTTACTACGGAGAGCCCAGCCACAAGGATTTTCAGAAGACATGCCACTTACCTTATCCTGTCGAGCACAAAAATATAATAAGTGAAGCGATTGTAAAAAAATCGTAAGAGCCGTTTTTGAGAAAATCCCTCAAAGAAACTAGTAGTAGGCCTACAACATTCGGTTGACCAATTTTGATTAAAATGTTCGTATTGGGTTCTCTAATGGTACTAAAATAAATTCAAGGTTTAAATTTTTTACAAAGAGATTCTGTTTTCGAGATCTTTTGTTCACGTACAAAGCAATCGGTAAAAGCAAGTTTCTTGGGTTCAGAAGGCTTGAAAACATGTATTTTTGGTGAAATTTCGATTTCAAAAATTCGACATGAAAGCAACCAGATCCTTACTAGCTGTTGAGATTTACGGTGTACCAGGTCCGATTAGCCAACCTCCGGTTGGAGAGGGCGCCATACGAAGAAGATCATGTTGTGTGGAAACAACTTACCTTAGTTTACAGTACCGTAATCAATATCAAAGACAAATAATTAACTAAGTATAAACAATTTAATGGTTCATTTAATTTAGTAGTTTGTTAAAAATAAATTAACTAATTAATTTTTATTTAACATAATAATGTAATGATGATTACCTGTAATTGTTCCAAGAATTAACACAGTAAATACAGATGAAAGAGAATAAGTGTTTGGAAGCATTAATAGAGAAGCAGTCTGCATTTTCAAAATATTCTTCTTTCTTGACGCACTTTAATTAATTGTTATTAATTACTATTTAATTATGAAACAACACAAAATACTTGTATTTATAATTAATTATATTTTAATTTACTACCACACAGATTGTTTTTCAATTATAATTTATTATCCAATAACAATTATTAAAATAAATACACTAATAAAACTTGTATTATATTTTTACTTTTTAATTAATTATTAATATAAAATTTATCACTTAAACGTTTATTTGATGTAATTGTATTTTATTCACTCACAGTTATATAGCTGGAACAGAAAAAATAATACAGATTAGTTTTATAAATTGTTTTAATATTTTTGTAATGAATATCGTTAAATAATATAGTATTTTATGAATAACACACTACAGTCAGAACTACACTATAGTCGAACACTATGCCCATAACAGTCAGGTGGAGTATCAAATTATTTACACTCAATCTGTTCGTTGTAGGGCTAAAAAAAGTAGTTCTGTTTCTTATAACATGGTCAGCCAATTAAATGACTGAATCATTAAAGAACAGAAGAGGTAGATGTGTACAAGACACTAATCAGAGGTATCTCCTCTGAAAGTAATGGATTTCATTATACAGCCTGACCCTGTGGTGAACGAAGTGAAGGTGTCATTTGCAGAGTGGAAAATATGTAGTTTTCAGAGGGCCCGGCATGCTGATAAGCGTACTTTTCCATTCGGTGAGGAAGGCAAAGGTAAACCACCTCACTCCTCGTTTTACTCAGTAAAACCTCTAGAGGTTCAAACTAGCCTTTCGGCTGTTGACCTAACCAACTGTCAGAGCCATATGAACAAAGAATTTTGGAGTCTTTACTTATTGTACCATTACTCAGGCAATCCACGTCCACCCCACTTCTTCAGTCATAGACTTAGTATCTCTCCTTAAGGGGAGCACTATACCTAAAAATAAAACAAAATCGATTTTTGAATTTTGGTGACACAGCCTTCTGTATCTTCTTCTGTGTAATTTGATATATACTATATTATAAATGGTTTTACGCTAAATATAACGGAAGTTATATGGTTTTTTATGAAGTAACGACAGGTGAAGACATTCACTAAACGACTCTTCAGAGTAAATGTTTTGACAAAATTTTTGCTTCTGTCAGAACAATTTTCGCAAAGGTTGGCAACGTTGGAGCTGTTATTCATGGGACTTCCTATAAGGTAAGGTTAGTTTGTTGCTGTATTTTGGAGAAAAGTTTTTAAAAGGTCTTGTGAGAGGTTATGAATATAATATTTGTATTAGTGTGGTGTGCTAAGATAATATTTTAACTAAGGTACAATTTTCTCAAAAGTTATTTGACTTAGTAGGTTAAAATTTTCCCTGCATGTTACCTAGTGCACATATGTACATGCATACATGTCTCGAACTAAAATCATTACTATTTTACTAATAAGTCAGAAAATTAAACTAAAAAATGTATTAACAAAATTAAAATATTTTGAGTTTCACAAAAAAAAAGTTAATTATTGTTTTTAGTTTAATATTGTAAGTTCCAAGTATCAAAGAAATGTCATAGATAAGGCACAAAAGAAATGAAGTCTCTAATCCAAACGGTTTGTTAGAAACATCAACTTCAGTACACCAAATTTAACATGCGCTAGATAGGGAGTATGGTGGCCCTCTGAAAGCAAACCCATTTTAATACCTGTTAATAGAAAATAGAATATAAAGTATTTAAGAGTAAGATATTAAATTGAAAATTAATAAGATACTCACACACGCGTATCTACATGCTCTGATGTACAGTATACAACACTATGTACATTGAGGAGAACATTGTCTACATTTTTTTAATCTAAAAATAGAAAACCCAAACCCATCTCAATAATTTTCATTTCTATTACAAAAAGTGGTGGGTGAAAATTTTAAAAAATCCACACAAATAACATTTACTTAAAACAAATAAACACTTCTAATAGTATCTTTAAATGATAAATTAGTTCCCCAAAAAGTGGAATTTAAATACCTAGGTATGCATTTAGATCAAAGGCTCACCTGGTAAAACCATACATGGAGAGAAAGAAAACACTTCTACTCAAATTATTTTTTTAATGGTTATTTAAAGATATAGGAAGTTCGTTTTTCATTCATTTACAACCAGATCCCAAAAGAACCTGGATTAAACGTTACAATATGCTTAATGAAACGTCTCTATAAAAATTACTTTTACTACAGCGCTTTATTTATTCCAAGTAAAATTCTGATAATATTTTTCTCAACTTACAGAATTACACTGTTGTTTTGGGAAAAATTTAAAAAAAAATTATTTTACGCTAAAGGTCAGTTACTTTGTTTATAACCATAAAGGCGTATATTTCCAAAACGGTAGTACTAGCTGATAGTTTACTACCAGCTAAGAAAATAGCGCAAAAAGAACGAACAACAAGCAGCTAACAAGCCAACAAGCAGCCAGTAAGCTAGCTAGGTGTGAACGTTTGGAAACGTTGCCAGTTGCCAGTAAGCTGTAATTTGTAGAGCTATAAAGAACATAACTCAAGTATGTCTTCAAAGCAGTGACATTAATTTTAATTATTTATTTATTTAAGGTCGCATCGACTACGAGGTCATTAGCGACCACGTTACGATAGACACATATGTAATAATATAAAATTTCCAAAGAATACATAAACTAACACAATTAGGTCATATATAAAAACATATATAAATAGTTCTGTTTCTTATCACATGGTCAGCCACTTATATGACTGAACTATTTAAGAACAGAAGAGGTAGAGGTGTAAAAGACACTAGTCAGAGTTATCTCCTCTGAGAGTAATGAATTTCACTATGCAGCCAGACCCTGTGGTGAATGAAGTGAAGGTGTCATTTGCAGGGTGGAAAGTGAGTGCTTTTCGGAGGGCCTGGCATGCTAGTAAGCATACTCTTTTAACTCAGTGAGGAAGGCAATGGTAAACCACCTTACTCCTCGTTTTTACTTAGTAAAACCTCTAGAGGTTCAAACCAGCCTTTCGGCTGTTGACCTAAACAACAACAATAAAAACATAATAACATATATTTTATATTAAATCTGAAATTTTGTGAAATTTTAAAAAAATTATTGCGTTTTAAACCACTATTTTTTTACTAAATTAAGTGCTAATATAATTTTAATTAAATCAGTTGGAACCGCCACCTACGTTCTAGTAGGTCACACGCCGTTGACAGTGTGTAATTTTAACCCGAAATTTCACTTCCGAGGGAGGTGGAAGATTTTTACAGTTATCTGATCAAGTGGTTAGGTGGCGGGTTTTTGGTTGGTAGGCGGTTTTGGCCACCTTAGGACTGGACGAGGACGCCTCAATTGAGTCTAAAATTTCTTCCCCCATGAGTTTTTCTCACCATATCGAATACGAAAAAAGGTCCTGCTAGTAAACTAGCATCGTGTGTTCAGGTCATTGGGTTGGGTTACTAAAAAATTAATACACTGACGTTATGGTTAAAGTAGTAGAAAAATAAATACGGACAAAAAAAAGATCTACCATTCAACAAAGGATACCATAATTTGGTAGATTAATTTTCCTTCCTTAAAGTTACTAAAAGTAAATTGAGATTTTAAATTGTAAATTAATATGTCTATATTGCAATCGTAAAAAGATATCTTTATAAAATTTAGGTGTTACAAAGGGAAATATCTACACATAATGCAGACCTTTATAATTTAATATTACTTAGTGATAAAATCATTACCTCAGGAAATACTTAAAGCTATTTTCATATAATGAAATAGTCATAAAAATTAAAAAATTAAACAAGATTAACTTATGGTAGATTAAAAGAGTAGGTAAGTTAATGGATAAAATTACATTCCGTTTGCGTGAGGAAACCTCGTTTGTATAACAGTTGTATATGATTACTTTAATTGCAGATTGTATTGCAAATAATACTGTGACACTTATTACTAAGGTCCGTTTCGGGATCTAGGTTATTAAATAATTAATACACTAAAGTTTACAATTACAAAGATTTATTACACTAAAAGATTACAAAATAAATAATACAACTAATTATAATTAAGAAATACAATAAATGATTTAATGATTCACTTAAAATAAATAACAAACAATAAATAACTTAATAACTTACCTAGCCTACTTACAATCACTTTTATAGATTACACTAACATACAACACAAACTGAATTCACAAAACTACACATTAACTTTACAATACACACACAACAAAGAGACGGTATAACAATCTTACTTGGATACGTAATCTGTTTACGCACCTCGACAGTCAAACGGCAAAGATCACACGACTACTGACTGGACCGCCGCCCGGGGGCCTCCTTTTATTATCATTCACAAAGATCGTTCCAGAACAAAGTAGAGAAATCTACTCAAGTACAAAAATAACTCTTTATTAATGAATGCTAGAAAAATCCCTTTGTTAACAAGTCAACTATTGTAAATAGAAACGTAAACAACCTCATAAAAATAGCTGTACACAATAGTATACCTGAACTTTATGATAGTTATTTCAACCCTTATGAATGAATACACTTTTATGGTTACAACTGTCATTTACAAAACTGATCTTATTGTGTAAGTTATTGTTATTTTTTTATTTCTTAACTATGTTTATGAATGGAATTCTGGAAGATTCGTGAGCGATCCCGTCTTTTCTCGATCTTGTTACAATTAATACTGTGTTTAATTTCATTTATAATAATAAACATACTAAATTAAAATTTTACTGCCATTAACTAAATTACTATTTATTTTCGTATGTTCACCAATTCTCATGAAATCTCTCCATATCCATATTTTGTATGAAATCATGCAATTTAAATTTAGGATAAAATTTTCGGTTCTCAATTACGTTAATAGTATGTGAGCGTACGCGTGGTAACACGTGGTTGTGAACACTTAAATCGTTCTTTCATTATTGAGTGATAATTTTTTTTTTAAGTTGAGTACAACTTTTCACATTTGTAATAAATTTAATTGTTGTTTAAGTCATCACCCAAAAGGTTGGTTTGAATCTCCAGAGGCTTTACTAAGTAAAACGAGGCGTGAGGTGGTTTACTATTGGTCTTCCTCATTGAGTTGAAAAGTATCCTTATCACCATACCAGGCCTCTCTTAAAAGCATCTTCTTTCCACCCTGCAACTCACACCTTCACTTCGTTCACCACTGGGTCTGGCTGTATAATGATTAAATTCATTATTCTCAGAGAAGTTAACTCTGACTAATGTCTTTTACCCCTCTGCTCTTCTGTTGTTGAATGCTTCAGTCATATTATAATTGACTGACCGTGGGAGAAGAAACTAAACTATTTATATAGTCCTTGAACCAACAGTTTGATTGTAATTAATTCAAAAAGAAATGTCTGGTAATAAGGATCATTCAATGCAGTCCCGTGTTGGTAAGAGGTGGCAACTATGTTACCTTCCAGTCTGCTGTGTAAGAACGTGTTCGATATTTCATTAAAAACCTTAAAAACCCACCGGGTTGGTCTAGAGGTAAAGTCATCACCAAAATCAGCTGATTAACAGCTAATTTTTGGAGACGAAGGTTCCTGGTTCGAATCCTAGTAAAGATAGTTACTTTTATAC
This sequence comes from Catonia carolina, assembly GCA_035578175.1. NCBI lineage: Eukaryota > Metazoa > Arthropoda > Insecta > Hemiptera > Achilidae > Catonia > Catonia carolina. Next base: position 6,479,344 of record JAQMRL010000013.1, read on the forward strand.
GGATTTGAATACTAGACAGTGGTTACCGGTGTACTTTGTTGGTTGGGTTTCAATTAACCATACTCTCTCAGGAATGGTCGGCCTGTATCTGTAAAAGACACCTCATTTACATGTCATACAATGTATGATTATTATGTATGTATTATTATAGTGTTTATTATTATATTACAATGTAGTATATGTATGTATGATTATATGAGGATTATATGTCATATAATCCTCATCTCATTGGGCCATGGGGTTGCTCATTGTTCTAAATTGAACAGATTGCAACGTACACAAAGTAGGGATATATAAAAAATACCTTAAAGGGTTCGATGAATCAAACATTTTGCGTAGGGGCGTGTTGGCAGGTTATGAAACAAGATGGCCTCCCGGTTACTGGTTCGGAATTTTACAACTTTTTTTTCAGTCTCTAAAGATTGTTATAATTAAATCGTAATATGTGTCTTTTAATACGCGTTTAACTTATATTTTTGATATAGACTTACAAAATTAGGTATAAGGCTTACAATTTAAAAAGAAATGTCTGGTATAGATACTAAAATCACGAGATTGCCTTTTGCGTACAGATGGGCTGTGAGGAAGGGAAGTGAAAATTTGAAGTGCTGCCAACCTTAACAAACAGTAAGACACTATTCGTGTATTTCACTACCGTGCAGTTTTCTCATATATTTTGAAAGTTGTGGTTTATTCCGCAAAAATGTTTTCTTCATAAACTTTATAGAAAAAAACATGTGCTGTAGTATTGCCTATAGCTTAATTGCATGAATAGAAATTTTTAATTTACTGTTATTAACAACTACCTTGTCCCATTGAAACAAAATTTTCTACGAATGAATCGCCTTCTTTACTATCGCTATCACTAGTTACACTAATCTACCTAACCGTTTTTTTTACCAGGTGTCAAGAAAACTGTTTATGAAGAATTTTCTTCTTCACTGTTGTTAACTTCCTTCTTTATATTTCGAATTGTGGAAAGAGAAACATCACAGTAGTTAGCCGCTCGCTTACAGCTTTTGTTAAGAGGCACGGATAGGCAATTTTGTTTAGCTTCAAAAAAACCGACATTTATGTTTACGGTAACAAACAGTTAAATTCGTACAGTTAACCTACGAAAGGTTCCGCGATATACTGTATGTGCTCTAGGTACAGTATAATTTGTTATGTTTGTCGTACTGAAAATTAAAGCAGTCGCGCATGCGCACTGATGGTTTTCCCCCTTTACCCCTCGTTGGAAACAAGGGCAAACTCGTGACTAAACTGACTATAGTCTGGATCATTCAATGCTGTCCCGTGTTGGTAGGAGGTGGCCAATATATTACCTTACAGTCTACTGTATCAGATCGTCTTATCTGTAGTAGAAACAATTTTTTACATAAAGAAATTGTTATGAAATACGTGATTCAATAACATTTTCTTAGGTGATTTGTAAAATTTGTTATTTGTTTCCGAGTAAACAACTTGAGTGTTTTGATGTCTCTTGTTAGCAAACCGTAAAAGCCAAGATGGCCTCCAGTTAACTTTTTCGGGAACATGTTACTAACTAATTTCAATAATCTTTACAAACAATATTTAAATAAAAAATTTCTCAAAATTTGTTTTTCAATAATATTATGGAAATAGATTTATAACATTATATATGTTTGGAAAGTAAGTTCAAGGTTTAATGGCCCAATCAATCGGTTATACATCGTGTCGGTAGGCGTGGCTTCTAGTTTACCTCCCGTTTTCCTACTTGAGATCTCAATATTAATTTCATTTTATGATTCGTCTTAAAAATTATAAAATTCGAGTTTCTTAAAAGATTTATATAATTGTATATTCAATATTTTATTAAAACCTTAAAGGGTACGATGAAACAAACATTTGGCGTAGAGGCGTGTTGACAGGCCATGAAACAAGATGGCCTCTTGGTCACTGGTCCGGGATTTTACAACTTATTTCTTAAGTTTTTAAAAATTATTATAATTAATGCGTAAAATGTGTCTTTTATTAGCGTTTAATTTATATTTTTGATATTGACTTACAAAATTAGACAAAATTAGGTGTTATGCTTACAATTTAACACTCCACCTGCCTCTTATTGGCAATTTAATTGACGAACTCTAATCGTAATTTGTTAATAATCAAAGCGTAGTAAGGAGATTGATTGTAATTACTAATAGTGCCAATAAATAATTGGTGTAATTTCAAAAGAAGTCTGTTTATTATTTACCCAGATCCCGAAAAAACCTAGGCTTAAGAGTTAAAATATGACAAAATTATATATTTTTTATTATTGTACATTACAAATTACTAAAGTAGAAAATTGACAATAAAATGACAGCTGGGACTAATTTGATTACAATGGAATTTAATAAATTAGACTACTTTTTTTTATGAAATCAAAAAATTGTTTGATTGATGTACTTACTTATAAAAATTTTCCGTAATTTATTACTTTTTAATTTTACCTTTAGGCGTTTTATTATCATTTCAATCGGGTTAACATAAACTTTTCAATTTTTATCTATTATAACTTAAACTATTATAATTTAAATTCGAAAACCGACAAAATATTTTAGCTAATTTAACTAAAATTGTAGCTTATATAATAGTAATTTTGTAATATTACAATATATGTAATATAATTGTAATAAATAAAAAATAATTTATTTATAATAATTGACATTTTGTAAAAATAAAAACTAATAATGCTAATTAAATTTTAGGCTTTAATAACTAATATAATATTGTGAAGGTCTTCAACCGAAAGGCTGGTTTGATCCTGTAGAGGTTTTACTAAGTAAAAAGAGGAGTAAGGTGGTTTACCATTTCCTTCCCCACTAAATGAAAAAGTACGCTTATCAGCATGCCGGGCCCTCTGAAAAGCACATATTTTCCACTCTGCAAATGACACCTTCATTTACCACAGGGTCTGGCTGTATAATGAAATTTATTACTTTCAGAGGAGATAACTCTGATTAGTGTCTTTTACACTTCTACCTCTTCTGTTCTTAAATGATTCAGTTATTTATTTGGCTGACCATGTGATAAGAAACAGAACTATTTTTTTAGCCCTGAAACGAACAGATCGAGTGTAAAATTTTGACTCTCCACCTGTCTTTTATGGACAGTGATATAATTCCCGTAAAGGCAGGTGCAGGTGTTAATTTTTTGCATTCGATCTGTTAGTTCAAGGGTTACAAAAAATAGTTCGGTTTCTAATCACATGGTCAGCCAGCTATAATTATAACTGAAGCACTTAAGAAGAGAAGAGATAGAGGTGCTAATGAAGGGGAAGAGGGATTGGAAAGAGGTAAAGACCTCGTCGGTAAGTTAAATTTTGCGTTGTTTCCGTTTTGAATGTATATTCTCTTTGAACAATGAATCCCATTATACAGCCAGACGCTGTGGTGATTGAAGTGAAGGTGTTATTTTCAAGGTGGAGAATAGATGCTTTTCGCAAGGCCTAGTATGCTGATAAGCATACTTTTCCACATAGCGAGGAAAGCAATGGTAAACCATGTCACTCTTTGTTTTACTTAGCCTTAGAGGTTAAAACCGGCCTTCCGGCTGATGACCTAAACGACATATCTTTTCTTGAAATAAATATTCAATAGCTTATCATTATGAAGGGGAAGAGGATTAACGGATCGAAAAGATGTAAAAGACCTCGTCGGTGAGTTATATTTTGCGTTGTTTCTGTTTTGAATGTATTTTTTACTTTCTCTTATCCTGCATATTATAACTTATAAAGAAGAAAAGTTTTATTTACATGTCTATTTTTCGAAATCAAGTTTTCACTGAAAATACACGTTTTCAGGCCCTCTGAACCTAAAGATACATCGATTAGTGTTACGTGTGTCAATATGCAAGCGTGTGTGTTTATATGTAAGCAAATATCTTAAGGGGGCCCAACACAAACATTTTCATAAAAAACGGTCAGCCGAAAGTAGAATTTATTCGTGTATTTTTTTAATATTTTGCAAAAAAATGTCTCAAAAATTGCTCCAATAATTTTGTTTAAAATTTCCTCATTTTTGTGCTCTACAAAATGGGTAAGCGCGTATCTGCTAAATTTTCACGGGGGAGGGATTCTGTCGCAGGAAAAAAGTTTTTTTTTAAGTTTGCGGCTTTAGTATGCATTATAGGGAGAAATTGTATTAATATTGAATATAGAAATTTCGAATATCTAAAATTCTTATTTCAAATATACTTTTTATACCATTTAGTTTAGCATCCATTACTGATTTTTCTTTTTTTCTAATTAAAATCGGTAAAAATTGTGTATTTTAAGGTTAGGCCATTGGCAATAGTAGACTATGCATTTTACGACAAAATTATATCATTAAAAGTATAAAAAATTAAGAAACCTGCAACTTTTATTTCAAATGTTTCTCTTTCTACAAAGCCTCGTTTAGCATGTATTTCTGGAAATCTGTACATCCGGTGAAAATCCGATTTTTGAAAATCGAAATTAAAACTTTCCTTCCCTATATTAAGTATAAAGCAAAAAAAAGTAACAATATAAAGTTCAAAATTGAACTTTAATTGTTACAATCGAATAGTGTTAATCGAATATCGAATCACTATTGATAACGGAGAAAATTTTAATCAAATTGTTCGTGTCTCCGTAAGAGCTCAGAATTGTTTATTCAATTAATGAGAATAAAATTTAGTATTCAGGTCTTGTTTCTAACGTTATTTTGTTTGTACTATGTTTGTGATTAGCTTTGGCAAAATGGTTGTAAATGGAAATACAATAATACAATTGAATTTTATCGTTATGTTTTAGAAATTTAATTAAATATTTTACAACTTTGTGAATTTTAGCTATTAAACCATTTTTTATCAGTGAATACGAAGTGTGGCTATTAAATAACGAGACTGACGTAGTAAAATATTTAATTTTTATTTTATATATAATCACTTATTGTCACCTTCAATATACACTCCTTCTCTATCCCTACAACGCTCCATGCGAATTTTCCATTATTTGAAACAATGCTGGAAGTCATCTTTTGTCACCTCTTTCAGGACACGTGCCGCTCAAAAATGTTTGTACTGACACTTTGTACGCGAATGAAAATGACCCAAATTTTTCTGAAACGATAATAACATGTGATAAAACGTAGGTTTTTACGTATGATCCGGAAATGAAGCGCCAATCCATGCACTGGAAGAGCCGAACTTCAACGAGAGCCAAAAAACTCGAATGAGCAAGTCAAAATTTAAAGCAATAATTATTGTTTTGTTATATCCATGGGATTGTTGTGTACCTTCACTGGGTTCCTGATGGTCAAACAATTAATCATTGAGGTACAAACTACATTGAGGTACTTTCTAAACTACGTCAAAGAGTAAGGAAAAAACGCCCCAAAATGTGGAAGGATAAATAATGGGTTCTCCACCAAGACAATACGCCAGCTCATTCCGCGTTGTCTGTCAAGAGGTTCCTAGCCAAGTACAGCATTTGAGTGGAGAACATCCACTTTATTCACCAGTTCTTGCACTATGTGACTTCTACCAGTTCCCTAAGGTGAAATCTGCATTTAAAGGGACAAGATTTGAGTCTGTGGAAGCTGTAAAAGAGAAAACGACACGTGTCCTGAAGGAGTTGGTTGAAGATGACTTCCAGCACTGTTTCCAACTATGGAAAATTCGCATGGAGGGTTGTAGGGATAAGGAAGGAGTGTATATTGAAGGTGACATTAAGTGATTATGTATAAAATAAAAATAAAATTTTTTTATAACATCAGTCTCGTTATTTAATAGCCACACCTCGTAATTCTATCTAGAGGACATGCAAATGGCCTCACTCACTGTGAGTGAAAGCACTCACTCATGATTTTACTCTCTGATTTATTGGGAACGAATTTTTTAAAAACAAAATTGTGCAGTTTTGTCTATTGTTGAAGAAAAGTTAATATTTTTACCAATCTTAGTGTTCCTTCGTTTCACATTGTGACATTTTCATTTATTATTCTGAGCTACACTTAGCCTCTTGAGAGACAACTTAATTTTAAAAAAATAATCATAATCACGCTCTGAAAATCATGCAATAACATATGAATAACAGCTGATGATGCGACAAGAGAGCAGAGCAACCAACAAAGGTTTTTGGCAACATTATGTGACAATTTGGGCGTTAAATGTATTTAAAAAATATCAAGCTGTGGTATTATACGTGCTGTGGTGTTAATGTTGATGTGGTTTAAGAGGTTAGATCGTCACCTTACATTAAAACATTAAAAGTATTATATAATGAAAAAAAAAACATAGATGTTAATTTTTGTTATTTCTATTATCAGCCGAAGGGCTGGATTGAACCTGTAGAGACTTTATTAAGAAAAATGAGGAGTGAAGTGATTCACAATTGCCTTTATCACTGAGTGGAAAAGTATGTTTATGAACATGCTAGGCTATCTGAAAAGGATCTACTTTCCTTTCTGCAAATGACACTTTCACTTCATTGACCACTGAGTCTGGTGTACAATGAAATTTATTACCTTTCAGAGGATATAACTGAGACTACTGTATTTGCACCTCCTCCACCTCTTCAGTTGTTGAATGCTTCAGTCATATAATTGGCTGACCATATGATAACAAACAGAACTATTATTTGTAGCCCTGAAACTAATAGATTCAGTACAAATAATTTAAAACTCCACCTGCCTGTTTTAAGCAAAACTTTCGTAAAATGTATTTGCTTTTGGAAAGTATATTTTCATAACCATATTTCATATAACTTATATACATGATATAGTCATCTTTCTTCTCAATTCACAACACACACAGTCGGTATTACCCATTGTTTTAACGTTGTTTTATTTAAAGTTTTGATTTAAACCCGTTCCTTCATCTATACTGTGTTTTAGCCGTTACTCACCGTTCTCCTAAGAACAAAGTTTGTTGTTAACTTAAATCATTTATTTAATGATAGAGGTTTGAAACCCAAGACCATTGTGCGAATTTATTCGCAAGGGTGCAATATGCTAGTTACCCTATAATAAAATATCTAAGAAATTATCATTAAATTTAAGTTTCTTATATGATGAAATTTTTTAATGATAATAAATGATAGTTATATAATGATATTTTACTGGTCTCTGCAGTAGTATTAACGCCAAAAAGTACTCAATATTACAAACCGTACATGTCCCAAAATTCGTGAATTTCATATTTACGAGCAATGTTAAGAACATTATCTTTGCGAATATTAAGATAACATTAAAGGATATTTGTACTCCTTAAAAATTTGTAAAAGATTAACGTAGTTTTCCATACAGAATGTTTAATAATGTACAATCCTATGTGACATTGTTCTCCCTTCTTATAAAAACACTCTTATCTAACACATGTGTGTTTTATGAACGTACGGAATTCGTAGAAAGAATTTGTTTTTTATTTTGTTTTTTTTAAAGCAATTTTAATTTATACTGTTTAGGAGAAGAACAATGGAGGTGATTTATTAGACAGGTTGATATATTGCTCAAATAAGAAGGAAAGCAACGCCGCGGCGGTCCTACTATTATTTTAAGCTACGAATCGTTGAGTAGAATGGGGCGCATTTTAGTAAAATGCACTTTCAAGAAATATGTCCATCTAAATGAGGGTGACAGTTGGGTCTTGTAACCGACCCCCTTTACGCTTTAAAACGATACAGTCGCTGAACTTCACCGCTTTCCTATCCACGGCCTTACGTAAAATAAATTTATAATAAATACAGTCTTAACACACCACAACTCAACCAAATTGTGTATGTACTTACTACTTCAAGGTTTCCTATCGTTTAACCAAAATACTGTTTTTATTCCCTAAGTATAAATTATTACTACGTGAATTATAGCTAAAAAAAAATTTTCTCCACATAACTATAACTTTGCAAAACTTTGTTTAAAATTATGAAATTGGATGTGTTGATTTTAAACCAAACTTTGTTAATTCATAAATTCTTTTGTTATATAATGATATTCACAAAAGTTTATTGTGTATTAAAATTTGAGGTTGAAATTATTATTCAAAATATGTGTTTACTTTCATTAAATATAACGGAAATATGGTTAATGTAAAAATTTATTGTAAAACACTCGTATTACTTTCCCTTGCCAATGTATATAATGGACAAATTACCTAAGTTTAATCATAAGAAATAATCTAAAATTGAAAAACATAACCGAATAATAATCATACGTGAGTGAAGTAAATTAAAAAAAAACTTTTTTTTTATTTATTTATTTAACGTCGCATCAACTACAACGGTCATTAGCGACGACGTTGGGGGTGGAACTGTTTTACAATGGAGGATGAAATGATTTTTGTAACGTATGAAAATATGCCGTGCCTGAGTGGGATTCGAACCCAGAACCGCATGATGAGAGGCGAGCACTTTACCAACTGCGCCAATGCAGCCGGCGAAAATATACTTTTGTAGGACTTAAAAAGCTGGTGTAAAATACTAATATGACTTTGTCTTGCTAATGTTAATAATTAACAATATAGGCTAACCTATTTTTATTTATGAGTAAACAATATCTAAAATGTAGCTAATACACCAAAACCGGAAAATCACTAATTGAAAGCTCTGTTGGAAAAACGCTTCAAAAAAAAATTGTAGGTTTTTAATTATATAAGATGTCGTAAAACGTTCCATCATTTTTCAGATTTTGATGGGCAAAATACAAAAAGTCACTAATTGACACTTAACTAGTCGTTGAAGAACAAATGTTTGGAATTAAAGGAGTAGCTATTTTAATTTTTTACAACTTTCAAAAGATACACTTTTGCTCTAAAATGAATATTAAATAAGGCTATTTAACATTAGAGCCTGCAAAAGAATTTCAGCAGCCATAGCACTCATCTTATCGCCACTAAATGAATGAGAGCCTGCACAGGCCTGGGTCTACTACATTGCTTAGCTACTAATTAAACAGGATGAATACAGAGTGGCCCATATGTGGTTTTCCCAATATTCTTTCCCGAAAGAAGAAGTATACAGAAAGACAGAACCTCTAGCAGACCAGATAAGGAAAAAGAGAATTTCTTTCTTTAAACATCTCTTGAGGACCAGAATCTCAAAACAAATCATCAACTTTTTCCTTAACAGAAAAACTCAGCCCCACTGGATCAGGGAAATTAAGGAGGACATGGACGGGGTCCAAATCTCACTTGAGGACCTCAAAACAAAATCCGGGAATTACCACAGGCTGAAGACCACAAGACTTGAACAGCAGAAGCCGACGAAACGACAGGAAGTTGTGTATTCTGATAAGGAACGACAGAGAAGATCGGATGAATTGAGGGAATACTGGAGAAAGTTTAAGGAAGGACACATCAGAAAAGGACTCCAAAGACTGAAAAATTGAACCGCAAAAATTAAAATGAGCTTTTTAAGTTTGATGAACTTATGTAGTCCTATGTTGCTTTAAAAATTAAAAAAAACTGCACATATATTTTACCTTGTAAGTGTTATAGCAGGTGTTCAAAATGTCCACTATGATTCTCTATACACTTTATGCAGAGTCTTAAAACCGATTCACTAATTTTCAACAGTAACATTTTATCGTCATTTACATAGTCAAACACAATTTCAATTGAACTTTTTAGTTCGTGCAGGTTTTGCGGCTTAGATGAATACACTAGTTACTTTACAATGCTTTAACTAAATCCTTATTAAAAACTTCACTAAATTCTTCAAGTATTTTTATAATGATTCCACCACAACTGAAGCATATAAACTCGTTCATCAATTGTAAACATTTTAAAAGTACCGTTACGAAGGAAAAAATAGTATTCACACAAAGACGTACCTCATACTAGCTACTGTTACAGACAACTAATGAATGTTATACGTGATGCTGCTAACATAACACTATTACCAACTTGTCAAAATAAAATGTCTCATCACATTGGGAAACCTCATGAGAAAATACCACCCGGTATTATAGTTATTTGGCCTCTGTATGTAAGTAGGTTATTTCTAAAAGTAATAAAAGTATAACCAGTAAAATAAAGTGTTTTTGTCGCATTTCCTCCAATATATATAATTTAAAAAAAATAGTCACCGTAATTTCTGAAAAAGAACTCATTAAAAGGCATCAATTCACATAAAGGAGAAAATCCATAACTCCTTTGAAGGCATGGCGTCAGTCAGAGTCGCAGATAGAACGTCGGAAAGGCCGATTCCACAGTAACAGTGCCACTAATTTATTTTGTTATTTTAGGTAAATAACACAAATCCGAAAGTTTTTATTATTATTATTATTATTATTATTATGATAATAAGTTATTATTAACTATTATGATTACTTAATATTATTATATTATTATTATTAGTCTATTATTAGTCGTAAAGCTCCCGAAGTGGAAGACGCTAAATAAATCTGGTTTGTTTTTGGGATTTCTTGTCCTTTTTATGCGCCCACCAGTTTTTCATTCTTTGTGAGAATTCAGCTTTTCCTGTTCACTCCACTTTGTTCCGGTTCTTGGAGCTTTTGTCTCTGGTTTAACCTCCCATTTTTTATTATTATTATTATTATTATTATTATTATTATTATTATTTTCATTATTATTTTATTATTATATTATTATTTTATTTTATTATTATTATTATCATTTTATTATTATTATTATTATTATTATTATGACTCCAATAAGTAGGTCCGTCCCGCTTCCCTGGTTGTAATTTGTTGCTTCTCGGAGGAAAGGGATGGCTATAAGGGGTGATGTGGAGGCCATCAAAATAAAAATGACGACAGGTCAATATTTGCGGACCACATGAAAACGTCCCAAAAAACTCAAGTGGTGCAAGGACCACAGAATGGGAATCGCTGGTTAAAATAACAAAAAAAAATTTAGTAAATTATGTTTTTAAAAAATCCTAAAAGTTGTTTTTGAGAAGATCGCACAAATAAACTACTATTTCCAGTTGATCAATATTATTGAAAAATGAAAATTTCGGGGCCCAAAGTGGTAACACACTTACGTTTCAACTTCCCTTGTTCCTACTTTCAAATTTTTACGCTATTATTTTCTATTAATATTTTGTTTACACACAAAAACATACACGCGCGCGCGCACACGCACACACACCACACACAGACCAACTGCTAAAAACTTGATTCTGGGGTTTAAGGAACCTGAAAACCTCTGATGAAACTTTGATTTCGAACAATCGAATCGAAAAAAATAAATGATTCCTTTCCTATATATTCTTATAATCATGTATATATAATTCATATAATATTTATAGGACAAAAGACAGTCAAAAAATTGAAAAAAACACTTAAGTTAACTTTAAAAATTTAAACAAATGCGTTGATTCCAGAATCATTAAATACAGTTTAGATTGAAACTTCATGAAAAGATTTTGTATAATATTATTTTATATTTTCTACCTTAAAATTTAGTAAAACATGTAGAAAAAACAAGTAAAATATAAATTTAAATTTATTGTTATCTTTAAATATTATTTTATTGGAATCTTCCAAGATTGTTGTCACTACGATCAATATATCTTAGTTAAAAAACTAGGTCGCTAAAATTGTTGGCAACATAAATGTAACATCTGACGTAGGATACTTATGTCAAAATTTATAATTCTTGTAAAGTACCTATTTACATACTACAAAATTTAACTATTTCAAAATTTTGTGTTTATAATAATAATAATTTTAAATGGCCCCTACTTCCAAAGAGGTTAAACTACCTAATGATTTAAACCAAATTATACACAATAGTTTTATTATTATGATATAAATATCCTGGTTTAAAACACTCACAAGACTTTTTCTTGGTAATTATGTAATAAACGAAATAAACTATGTTTAATCTGTAGACAATGTAAATGAAAAACATAACCTAATTTTAATCATGTCTGAATGACGCAAAATAAAAATCAATCTCTGTAGAAATTAAAAATATGCAAAAGACTAATTGACGCTAAACTAGGTTCGGCATACAAAAAATTGTACTTGAATTCAAAGTTTCTGTAAATTGATTACACTTTTGTCGTGAATATTGTATTTTAAGATCGTAATCTTTAAAAAATTTCATTGTTTTGCCGATTTTTATGAGAAAACATGCATTACATTAATTTGATGCTAATTTAAGTTTCGTAGAAAAAAAAACTGAAAGTTGGAGGTTATTTACAATTCTACAACTTTAATTATAGGCTTTTCCCCTGAAATACATAGACTATTAAAGTCATAATCTAAAAAGAAAAACATTTTTACCTCCAGAAGACAGTCCCCAAGAAATTCACCTGATGTGACGCTTACTACGCTTGTTATGTAGAGCAAAAAACATGTAGTAAATGAGACAAATTTAAAAAGTTATATGAACCATTTTAAATAAAATCGAAAAAGTGAAAAATTATTCAAATAAACTATGTAGGGTACTACTATCGTTTGACCGATTTTGACCAAAATGTTCGAGCCGGGTTTTCTTGTTGTACCTAACTTCTGTTCAAAGTTTCAACTTCGTAAGATATTCCGTTATTGAGATATTTTATTCACATAAACACACACACACTAATAGCTGAAAACATGTTAGTTTTTGGTTCAGCAGGCCTGAAGTCATGTATTTCCGGTGAAAACTCGATTTGGAAAAATCGACATGAAAACAACTTTTTCCTTCCCTATATGTATTTATACAGGACAAGAGATAGTAAAACATTAACAATATATAATAACCTCTCAATGGAAATTAATTGCGTAAATTATTGGAAAAGGGAGGCTAGGTTTTAGAGGTGGATCGATGGTTAATTAGCTTGATTAACGCAGTTAATAATAATTTTAATGTTTCGATTGATTGTTATGAAACATTTCCTTTTACTGATTCATCATTACTGATAATTATTAAAATATTATTTTATATATAATCTAATAAATATAGGCTACAAATCCAAACACTAAAACTGACTTTGAGTTAAACCTATAGCTGATTTATAGTTTATTTCTAATGTTTTATAACTAATGTTAGGTTTACTGTTATTTATTGGCATTGGCAAGAGAAAGTTGTGTGAGTGTTTCACACCAGATTTTTAGCTATAGAACAACTCCAGAGGGATCGCTGGGTAATTATACAATCACCCTTTAAAACACAAATTATAGTTATTTAATGCACACAACATTCCTGCTAAAAAGGAAATATGGTACATAACGTGTTTCATTACAGCTTCATATTGCTAATTCTAATTATTAAACATGCTTCAATTATCTACATTAACAAGTTTAATAGAATTTTAAAAAAATCTGGTGTGAAACACTCACACAACTTTCTCTTGCCAATGCAAATAATTAACAATAAACCTAACATTATTAATAAAATATTAGAAATAAACAAAAAACTAACCTCAATAAACATAACCTTATTTTAATCATGAGTGAATGATGCAAAATGAAAATCAACCTAAGTTTGGCTTAGAAATACGGAAAATCACTCTTTCTCTCTAAACTAGGCTCTGTAGAGAAAAATGCTCTAAACAAAAGTTGTAGATCTTTTAATTTTCTATAACTGTTATTATATAAACTTTTGTCGTAAAATGCATACTAAGGCCGAAATCTTAAAAAAATCAATTTTTCCCACATTTTCGTGAGAAAAAAAACAGAAAATCGCAAATTACCGCTAAACTAAGCGTTATACAAAAAATTGTTTGAAATAAAAGTTGTAGAATTTTTAATTCTCTACAACTTTTATTATATAAAGTTTTGCGCTAAAATGCATATTAAAGCGGTAATCTTAAAAAAACAACGTTTTTACGTGAAAACAGCCTCACGCAGAATTTCAGCAAACATGACGCCTACGCTCTCTTGTAGAGAATAAAAAATTGAGTAAACCAGGCGATTTTAAAAAAAATCGTAGGACCAATTTTTGAGAAAATCGCAAAAAAGTGAAAAATTACACGAATAAACTACCACTTCCGGTTGACCGATTTTGATGAAAATGTTCGTGTCGAGTCGGGTAGTGGTACGTAACTTAAGTTTCAAGTTTCAAGTTCGTGCAATGTTCCGTTCTTGAGATATTCTGTTCACACACAGACACACACACACACACACACACACACACAGACCAATCGCTAAAAACATGTTTTTTGGGTTCAGGGGTCTGAAAACGTATAGATCCGGTGAAAAATCGATTTCGAAAAATCGACATGAAAACAATACTTTCCTTCCTATATATTCATATAGGCAAGAGTAAGTAATAAGTAATGTTTTATAGATAGTATTGCTGCATTAATTATGTTTATTTAACAATACTTATTATTTTACATAAACAGAATTGTATTTAAAAATTTATAATATCGTTGTAATTTAAATTACTCTATTTCAGAGAATAATGGTAAAACAATTATGTAGTTAATTACATTAACAGGGTAGTCATTAGTAAAGAGAAAAATGTTTATGCCCAGTTTGGGATCAGTTCCCACTGGATTTGATCAGATGAGTAGCCTACTTTTCTGAAATAAAGCTATCCACAGGTAAATTTTTCATCACCAATGGTATTATTTACGAATTCATAATTAGCACACAAAATTAAAATCGATATCTTGTTATAAAGCTATTATGGCCTAACTGATGACTAAGTGGTGCTATTTTTCGGAAGGCTTTGTAGTTTTGGATGAAATTATGTTTTAAAAAGTCTGAAAATCTACTGATATTTTCTGATCCATTCGGATGAAGACTTGGGGTTTTTATAGGATTTCCGGCATAGAAAACGGAAAATGTTGCTCACTTGATGTTTACTTTCTCTTGCACTATATGAATAAACTAGCAACCCCCGCTTCGATTCACAGCAGCTAATGTAGACGTCATTAAATTATTTTAAATCCTCTCTATATACAATATTTGTGGTTATGTTGCCCTGTGACAGCAAAATAAATTGTTTTTCTGCACTTCCAGCTCTAGAAAGTCAGACATAAAGTTGTCCATGAGTGAAGGAAGCACTCTTGTCTCAAATCGATGCCCACCGTTTTAAATGTTTATCCCTGCGATTTAACAGAATTGAATAGAATGCATAGAAGAATATCGCTGGAAAAGAAAGAGACAGTTGATATCAGGCTGATATAAGAGACAGTAATACGTGGGTGCGGTACGCAGAGTAATTGGAAATATATGACTCATTCGCTACCTGTCGAATGAAAACAAATATATGAAATCCAGTACAGAAATAAATTTTTTGAATATTTCCGAATTTTTAATGTTTTTGTAATCGAATGTGATACTTTACGTTTTTCTATGAAATATAAAAGTTGAATCGTGCTTCTAGCCCAAAAAATACACCATCCAGAGAACTTGGAAAAAATAAATGTGCTATGCACCCGATAAACTAAAACATGCGACATCGTCACAGTTTAAGTCGCTTAACTCACTTAATTAAAGTTATTTTAAGTTGTAAAATAACCTACATTGATCAGGAAGCTCTAAGCTATGCAACAATGAAAGATTTTTTAAAATCAGTTCAGTAGTTTTTGAGATTATCTCATACAAACAAACAAATAGACGTTTCTTCTTTATTATATTAGTATAGTGATATAGCTATGTATTTTTTTAAGGCAAAAGACCATGGTGGTTATGATCGTCTGAGATATAGGTGAATTATAGCTAGGAAGTAAAGTAGGTCTAGTTACTATTGTTTTCATGTACATTTTTCAAAATTAAGTTTTCAGGTCCCCTGAAACCAAAAAAAAATGTTTTAAAGCGGCTAGACTGTGTGTGTTTTGTGCGAGACTGTGTATATATGTGTTTGCGCGTGCGTGTTAATAAAATATCTCAAGAATGGAAAACCATACAAAGTTTAACTTGAAATTTAAGTTAAATACCACTATGGGATCCGACACAAACACAATCCTACAACTTTTATTTTCAACATTTTTACAACGCTTAATTTAGCTACAATTAGTATTTTCTGTATTTTTTCATCAAAATTGGTAAAAACTGAGATTTTTCGATACTATGGCCTTAGTATAGATTTTACTACAAAATTGTGTGTAATTAAAGTTTTAGAAAATGAAAAATATCTACTTTTGTTTCAAGCATTTTTTTCTACAGAGCTTAGATAAGCATCAATTAGTGATTCCTGGTCACTCATGATAAAAATTAGGTTGTTGTTAATTTGAAATTGTTCACTAAGATATTTTTGGGTTTAATTTTTATTACGGTACTGTACTAGAGCTGTACGGTAATACATAGAGCTGCACAATTTCCGTATATGATATTTATTTGGTGGTGGGGAGTTTCACTTTAAGGAGAAGAGGTACCCACTGGTACATTTTCCGTTTATAACTACGGGTATTATCCGTTATTTAGACCAAGAGGTCTCTACTCCATTTTCACTTGAGATGTCGCACAGGTGGGAAGTTCCTTGTAGCTAGATCACGGGCTAGTTGGTTT
Source organism: Catonia carolina (assembly GCA_035578175.1). Taxonomy (NCBI): domain Eukaryota; kingdom Metazoa; phylum Arthropoda; class Insecta; order Hemiptera; family Achilidae; genus Catonia; species Catonia carolina. Next base: position 6,495,720 of record JAQMRL010000013.1, read on the forward strand.
GGATGGACATATAGTCGTTCGTGAAAATATTATACAAGGACGCGGTTAGCTCCTTTACTGTCGGAATTTTGAAATCGTCGTGGAGGGTTTTATTGCTTACATAAAAAGGAGCGCCAAATATAAGTCTTAAGAATTTTGATTGAAAGGCCTGGATCGACTTTAAATTATTCTCTGCCGCTACTCCAAAGAGCTGGACACCATAAGTCCAGATTGGTCTCAAAAAGGTTTTGTATATTAAAATTATTATTATTATCAATTACTAAGATTGAACATAAGTTAAATGTTTTATTATTTACATTGGCAAGAGAAATTCTTGTGAGTGTTTACACCAGGTTTTAATCATGCAGCGATGACTGGATACCGAATTTTAACAAAACCTCTTAGAAGTTTACAATTGCTACGGCTGTACTTACAAAATATACTTTTTTTATCGCTAACGATCAAGAAGTTGATAAGGTAAGAAATAAATGAGTAAATCAACAAAGTATTTTCGTTTTTGTGTGTATATAATTATAAATATTTGTCAAGAAAATTAATAACACAACTGACAAAAAAAAGTAATTATAGCTTACATCATAAGAAACGAAATGTTTTCATTTCAACAAAATGAACGAAATTCGTGAAAGCTAACGTTTGTTGGTAGGCTACATCATTAAAACATTCTAGAAGAAAATTTTTAATGACCTAACTTTCAAGAAGTAGACTACCATGGAAAAAGTTAACAAAACACTTAAACCTTTATATATCACAACTTTATTGTATACAAAAGTTGGAGTATGTTATTATTATTATTATTATTATTATTATTATTATTATTAATAATATTATTATTACTGTTTTATTGTACTGTTTTGGTTGAAATCATTTTCAAAGATTTTCCGAGGTGAAAATCTTTTTATAGCAGAACCTTACGCATATTTTATTGCATGCGTCAGTACATTTTTTAGTCCAAATAGATTTTTTTACCCTAATGTGTGTACGTTGCAATCTGTTCAATTTAAAGCTGGCCCTAGACGATCAGTCTGATTGATCAAAAGATTGAACAAACAGACTGAGACAGTCATGATTGAGCGTCTAGAAGTGTGTTTGACGATTGAGTCAATGACTGAAGGAGATTGATAGAAATTTTGATTTAGAAAAACGACTGAAGAGGGCGATTGAGCGTCTAGTAGCGTTTTGATCAATCTTTCCCTCAATCACGCGCTCGGCACCAACGATGTCGGTCCCCTCGTCGCCTACGCTCCTCAACTCTTCTTCTTTGGCAAAGGGTGAAAGTCAATCAGGACGCGAATTCACGAGTTTGCTGATTGAATTATACCGTGATGAACCAGTGTTGTGGAAAGTGAAGGACAAAGATTATTTTAATCGTAGTAAAAAAAACATAGTCATAACTTTCATGTCATAACTTTCATCGTTCATTCTCAGAAAGTTCTTGTAATCATCTGGCTCCGTATCACGCAGAACGTTGAGAAGATGTTCATGACTGAAACGGTTTCTCATTTTATACCATTCTTTTGACCACAGCCTTTTCCTCTTCTTATTTTTATTATTATCCTTTCTCTTCTGTTGGAGGGCAGCTACACTCAGTAAAAGGAAGGACAAATCCGGGTTGGAACTCATTCTTTCAGCACAACACCGCGAACGAAAAGTACAAACGAAAAACGTAGAAAATCGTATAAACGAGTAGAAAAACGTAGCAGACAAAACTGGGAAAAGAAACGAGACAGGCACAACACTCCTAAATGGTATTCATCAAACGACTGAAGAAATGATTGATCCTCACTTCAGTCTGTTTGTTCAATCTTTTGATCAAACGACTGAAGAAATGATTGATCCTCACTTCAGTCTGTTTGTTCAATCTTTTGATCAATCAGACTGATCGTCTAGGGCCAGCTTAAGAAAAATAAGCTATCCTATGACCTAATGAGATGAGGATGATGTGAATGACGTGTAAATGAGGTGTAGTCTTGTACAGACTCAGGCCGACCTATCCTGAGAGGGTAAAGTTAATTGAACTCCAACCATCAAAGTACACTGGTAACCACTCTCTAGTATTCAGATCTTTTTAAAAGTAATTACCTTTACTAGGATTTGAACCAGGAACCTTTGTCTCCAAAAATCAGCTGTTAAACAGCTGACTCATGGCAATGACTTTACCTCAAAACCAACCCGGTGGGTTAATATAGATACGTTAAAATTTCTAAAAAAAATCAACGCCAAAAGTAACCCAAATTTTTATTAACTAAAGATTAAAGATTAAATAAAAATAACCTTCAAATTTTGAAGGTTAAGTTTTGGCCACATAATAATTTTTGTTAACTTATATTCAGTTAAAATGAGAACAAACAAATTTTTACGAAGTTTTTACAGAAGTCAATCTCTACATGAAACAGCAAAACTAACTTAAATATTGTATATTTGACCCACCGGATTGGTCTAGAGTTAAAGTCGTTGTCACGAATCAGTTGTCTAACAGCTATTTTTTGGAGATCAAGGTTCCTGGTTCAAATCCTAGTAAATATAATTACTTTTATACAGATTCTAATACTAGGCGGTGATTACCGGTGTACTTTGAGATTGGGATTTAATCGTATTCTCTCATCAATGGTCGATTTAAAAATAATTTTTCTCGTTTAGAAATGTTACTTTTCATAAATTGGCGCTAAACTTAACGTTGTACAAAACCAGTTCGAAATAAAAGTTGTAAATTTTACAACTTTGACTATGTACACTTTTGCTCTTCAATGCACATTAAGCCCACAATCTTAAAAAAGAAAACATTTTTTACTACGAAAGCACAGACCTCCCGAGAATTACAGCAGACATGGATTTTATCCTGTCTTATTGACCAATGAGGTGATTCACAAAAGAAATGAGGCAATATTTTAAAATCGTAGAAGCCATTTCTGAGAAAATCGCAAATATGTCAAAAATTGCATAAATAAACTACTTCGTTTGGGTGACGATTTTGATGAAAATATCTCTGTCGAGTCACACAGAAAAATCCCTAAAAAATGTTTTTTTAGGTTTAGGGGAGCCTGAAAACGTGTATATATCCAGTAAAACATCGATTTAAAAAAAATTTACACGGTAACAGTACTTTCCTTTTCTACATATTCATATAAGGTAAGAAAAAGTAAAAATACAAATGCCAAACCAATATGATGTTAATAGATTTAAGAAAAGTAAACAACAGTGTATAATTAATAAAAAAATTCCCTGAAATTTACTTTTCATAAAATTGTATTCAAATTGCGCAGTACGTGGTGTTTAGTTAAGTATAATAACTAAAACGTTTTAAAATTTTAATAATTTTTAATATGATTTTTAAAACAGAATGCGTGGAATTTTCCCTCTTTTCCTTCGGCAGAATAAATTTCCTAACCCTTGCTTCAAAAATCTCAATTTTATTATTTACTTAGGCCGTTTGTATTTTTATCTTTTAATTTTAATTCATATCAAACCAACGTCATAGTTGTCAACGTCCATTGCAGCTTATTTAATAATAATAATGGGTTTTAATAAATTAATTTTTCTAAAACCTTCCGGGGAATTGTAAATAGATTTATTTAATCTAAATTAGTATTTAAGTTAATTAATTTTAGTAATAAAATGAAAATAATATTATTTACATTTATGTAAAATCTGAGTTGGTAGAGAACTATGGATCATTCGTGATTGTTTTGAGAATTCTATTTTGCATTATATTGATCAAGTAAATTTACACAGTAATTCCATCTACGTAACACTCTTGATAATCCGAACTAATGAAATCCGCGGCTGTTCCGATTATCAAGCGTTTGATTTAATGAACAAGTTAGAGTATCCTATGGTCGAATTCGGTTATAAATGTCCCCAACGGCTAAACATTTTTTGTAGACAAATAACGATGTATTACAGTAGAGTGTCAATAATTCGGACGTCAAAAATCCGGAACGTCAAAAATCCGGATTCAATTCTGGCGAAAAATGGGAATTAATTATGGTAGGTTAAAAGTGTCCAATATGTCTTTTAAAGCATTGTCTATTGCACAAATTAAATTAATTGTCTTAAATCAAAATAATAAGAGTCCTTTGAGTACAATATGGCGCCAAAGCTTATTATGTATCACTCTATTATATGTACAATTACAAATTTCGTTAAATAAAAATTAGATCTTTATACATAACTTATTTCGTAGTTTTACTTACCCGCTTCACATTTCTGTTAACAAATCATGTAAAATATAGTCGAATTTAGCTACTGTACTTTTCTTACTTTGAAGACGTCTACTGGCAATTTTATCGGGTGTTTCGATAATCCGGATGGCGTCCGGTTTCTATTGATTCGGATTATTGTCGCTCTTCTATACAGTGAAATACTAACAATTAACAAAATCATAAACTTTTGACGCTTTTTCGGTCAGCGCTGTTATCTTATCAACCTGCAGATAACGAACGACGCATTACCGCACGCCGCGACTGTCCCACCTGAAATAGAGATAAGGAATCAGTCGTAACCTACACACAGCTGTGTCAGTGCTCTAGTTCATTGAGCATGGATTTCCCATCAAACATTTTCGAACTGAACGATTTGCGTAATTGAATCAGTCATTTCAGAAAGCTCATAAGTTGAAATTGTACATTTTTCCTTTTATGTATTTTAGAACTAAATGAATATAAAAACATTATCCCTAAAAAAATCACTTAAGTCTGGCTTTCCTTAAATAATATTATATAACACTTAGAAAACGCTTATCCTTAAGAATATAAAGTGATTCCTTCGAATTAAAAATGTAAGTGGGTGATTTTTGAGGCTTAATCTCTAATTTCTTGTGGAAGATGGTATACTAAGTTCTATGCAAAAACCTTTTTAAGTGAGATAACTACTGTTTGTGATGACGACGAAGAACGTGAATTGTTCTGGAAACCAACATTTTTCTTTCTTAAAATTATGAATTTCAAATTTTATTACTGCATAAAGCAATTTTAAGTCACTAATGTAAACTAGTGAAGCAAGTAAATTTTAATAGGTGTTCTATTGTAAAACACAATTTTCTTCTGGTCTAACAATGTATCTTACAGAAAAAACGTAAGTTAGTATTTTACTCCAATTTATTTCAGAAACACCTTAAGTCAAAATTTTCAACTTTTTTTTTAAACAAGTGGCTTAGATATTTAAAAGAACAGAAGTCTACAATTAATATTAAATGGGATAGCCCTCTGAACAAAATATATTTTGTAATATTGTTTTTTTTTTTTTATTGAAAAGTAATAAATTACTAGTTTTTTTTAAACTAGTTTTTTTATGTATGGGCTTTCTGAAATAACCGATTGTGCAAACAACTTCCAGAAAAAGCGGATCAGTTTTAAGCGGTACTGCAGGACATTGCTGTTTTTGGCCGGCTCAACAGTCATGAAGTATTGTATCTATATCCGAGTGAAGTTTGTATGTTGTATTAATGAAAAACTACTGCAAACTATCTGGTTTTATTAATTTTTCAACTTCAGGTTGTATCCCTTCACTGTACAAGTGAAGAGAAAAAGTTTAGTGGTTGGGGACATATAACGGAATTTGACCTAGAGTATCAAGGGGAATTTTGATATCCAAAATAAGTTCCGTAACTCATTCTATTTTTATGCAAACAATGTTTTTATTACGGCATTCATGTTGTTGTTGTTGTTTAGGTCATCAGCCGAAAGCCAGGTTTGAACCTGTAGAGTTTTTACTAAGTAAAACGAGGAGTGAGGTGGTTTACCGTGCCTTTCTCACTGAGTGGAAAAGTATGCTTATCAGCATACCGGGCCCTCTGAAAAGCACATATTTTCCACTCTGCAAATTACACTTTCACTTCATTCACCACAGGGTCTGGCTGTATAATGAAATTCATTACTTTCAGAGGAAATTACTCTGATTAGTGTCTTTTACACTTTTACCTCTGCTGTTCTTAAATGATTCAGTGATTTAATTGGCTGATAGTGTGATAAGAGACAGAACTATTTATTTTAGCCCTGTAACTAACAGATTAAGTGTAAATAATTGACACTCCATCTGTCTGTTATGGGTAGGCTACACGGTATTCATACAAACATTTAAAAACATATATAATATATTAAGGTTTCTTTAAAAAAATAGCGATTTTTGTCTGTTTGTTTGAAGTTAGTGATTTCTTTAGTGCATCTTTTTGTATTTGAGCGAATAAAAGTTGTTAGTGCGGTGGATTGACATTTTTTGTTGCCCACTCAATACAAGAGTATTAATATATTTTATTTGGTGTTCGTATTTTACACTCTTCGCGCCTAATTCAATTTCATCATCGTAATTATTTTTAACATTTTCGTCGAACACTTGTCGTACTGTTTCAATAATGTCATTGTCAGTTTTCAGTTGGAAACGTTCCTTTCCGTCTACATTAATCCAATTTGTAAGAAAAAAGAATATTTTGTAGTAGGCTAATAATATAGACTATGTGATATACCTGTAAAACATGTTGAGTTAAAATTTCATTGTTGTTGTTTAGGTCATCAGCCGAAAGGCTGGTTTGAACCTGTAGAGGTTTTACTAAGTAAAACGAAGAGTGAGGTGGTTTACCATGTCTTCCTGACTAAGTGGAAAAGTATGCATATCAGCATGCCGGGCTCTCTGAAAAGCACATATTTTCCACTCTGCAAATTACACTTTCACTTCATTTACCACAGGGTCTAGCTGTATAATGAAATCCATTACTTTTAAAGAAGATAAGTCTGATTAGTGTCTTTTACACCTCTACCTCTTCTGTTCTTAAATGATTCAGTCACTTAATTGGCTGACCATGTGATAAGAAAGAGAACTATTGTTTTAGCCCTACAACGAACAGATTAAGTGTAAATAATATGACTAAAAATAAAAACTTTTATTTTTAAAAACTTTTAAAATTTTACTGTAAAAAATTTAAAAAATGCTCTTAAGAAAACAAAACACTAAAATTCCTTAAAAATAAATACGGTGATGAATTTTAATATTTTGGAGTAATTATTAACGGAAGAAATAACATACTAAAACCGCAGATACATGGTACATAAAAACAGAAACAAATAATATAAAAAGAAGCTTTAACAACTAACATATTGTTTACAGTGTGAAATATATTTTACGTACAGGTACACTTTACCTTCTTTAATTTTCACGTACGTTTTAACACAGTAACTAAACCTGTAATTTTATATGAAATCTAAGCAATCATGCCTAATAGCAGAAAAATCAACGAAATTGGAACAATGAAAGAACACAATTTAGGATGAATTTGCTGATTCAACCGTACAAAGTCCGGTGAAAGCAGACTCAAAGCTAACAGAGATATTCACAATGACGTAGAAACGTTTGATGAGACTAAAATAAAAAGCAGAGTCGAATTCAATGATCACATTAAACGAATGGATGATTCTAACTAAACAAAAAGATTTTCAACATTTTTAACGAGAAAAAGCATCCTAAATTTTATTCACAAACAACAGAAAAAATAGCGATACTAGGATTTTCAAATAACGATTTTTGATTTATTTAAAATATAAGTCAAGAGCAAAATATTAAAATATTTGGATTCCCAATTCCGGAGGAAGTGAGGTAAGTAATTAACAAAGAAAACACCGAAAAGGTTCTTATGTAAGGGAGAAGAAAAATTGAGTCCGCAAAAATGAAAACAAAAAAGAATCTATATCCGAGTTTTCTGCAAAGAATAATTCTTACAAAAATTTATATCAACTTAAAATTAGAGGCAAACGTTAATTTCTTCCAGAAATTGTTAGTGATGTGGAATATTTACAAAGATTTTCAAAGAAAAGATATAAAAGTACGGTGCGAAAGAAAATTTTAAGAAAAACTTATACATCTAATATAAAGGAATAAACATCATAAGAATTTTATTAAGATTGTGGAAAAATATAAAATATTTGAAAAAGAGAATTGAATACATAACTGTAGAGTGAATAACAACATATCAAAAAAAAAATTAATTTTATTAAAATACAACAACGAAAAGGAATTTGTTTATAAAAATATAAAAGGATTTAAAACTAATAACTAGGTATTTAAAAAAAACTAATCTATGTTACGGAAAATTTTAGTAAAAACTTGAAATTATATATTTTTAGAGAAATTATAAATTTTATAAATGAACAAAGGAATAAACAACAGAGTGAGAGAAAGAATCCGTTTTGAAAAAAAATCTAGAAGTAATTTTTATTAGCTGGTACGTAAAAATTGTTTTTTAATTTGTAAATTATTTTTTAATTTGAAGTATTTTAACTTCTTTATCATGAGTGTGTTTATTAGAGCTAATACAATGTATTACTCCCGGAATAGTACATATCAATTGTATTCCATACAAAACTTTGAAAATTTAATTTGGGAAATAAACCCAGGGTTTTAAGTGTTGGTGATTAAGTAGCTTACATTAACTACTGAGCTACAGGATACGGTATTCAATAATTTTATAAAACTGTATTCTAAAATACTTGTACATGAATTTATGGAATAAACTACATAATTATTTAATAGAATAAATTACGTAGTTTACTTTAATTTAAAAAATTAATAGTATAATGTTTTAAATAGTTGATAAATAATACATTAACTCTGAAGATAATAAATAAAATAAATTAACAAAATGCGCAATCTATGGGTCAGATTGAAAACAATATCAGTAATAATGTTAAACTACGATATACTTACGAAAATTTCATGAGTAATATGGTTCCAATATTATGAAATTTGTTTTTATAAACTACAAATTAAAAACATTATGTTAGAATAAATAAATAAATGTATGATATACTTACTTTGTGATTAATCGATATTAATTTTAATAAAACTGAATAAATTTCACCGTCAGTATTTACGTAAAATTTAAATTTTTAAAACTAGTTGGCTAATAATAAATTCACTGATAGTTATAGTTTAAATTCATTTAATTTTAAATATATTTTATAGAATTATTAAAACATTATCTACTTGAACTGTAATAATAATTATATTTTTAATAACATTAATAAATATATTAATAATTTAATAACACTTATAAATATATTGAAATAAATAACTTTTTATTATAGATATAATAAATAAATTTAAATCACACACCACAATCTTTTAAATCACATAAATTAAAATTTCCGAGTTGAAGCATGGCGATGCACAGTATATTTGTATGGAGTTCAACGCCAAACACTTTACTTAATAAAGGACGGTGCGCGGTTAATCCGTTATCAAAGACGCCGGTACGAACTCGACGCCTGGTTCTCTCGCACTGGGCGTCCAAATACAAGCGTCGCATCGATTCTGCGCAGCCTGTCGCCCAGTTCTCAGACCATCTCCCTACCTAAACTCTAACACACTGCGACCAGCAGCTCCTCTGTACTTAACATTCTTATTTCACGCTTATCCTTGTTATTTCTTGTTAATAACATTGTATTATTGTTATAGAAATTTATATACAAAAATGAGAGGCAGTCGAAAAGTTTGTTGCACTAGCCAAGAAAAACTACAGGAAAAATATTGTAACAACTAAGCCTAAGTTCGCTCGGGATTTGGGTACAATAAACAATAAACAAACTTTTTTTTTTTTATTCCTAATTTGTGTACGTTGCAATCTTTTCAATTTAGAACAATAAGCAACCCCATGACCCAATGAGATGAGGATGATGTGTATGACGTGTAAATGAGGTGTAGTCTTGTACAGACCCAGGCCGACCATTCCTGAGAGAGTATGGTTAATTAAACCCCAAACATCAAAGTACACCGGTAACCACTGTCTAGCATTCAAATCCGTATAAAAGTAGGTAACTACCTTTACTAGGATTTGAACCAGCAACCTTCGTCTGCGAAAATCAGCTGTTAAACAGCTGATTTTGGTGACGACTTTACCTCTAGACCAACCCGGTGGGTCTAAACAAACTTATAACAACTTTTTTATTAATAATTGAAATAAATAACCACAGTTAATTATAAAAAACTGTAAAATTTAACCTATGTTTAACCGTGAGTAAATTATTTAAAATGAAAAACAACCTAATTGTAATCATGAGTGAATAACGCAAAATGGAATTCAACCCTTGTTGGACTTTGAAATTCGGAAAATCAATAATTTCCGCTGAAGTAACCTTTGTAGATAATTAAATAATTTAAATAAACGTTGTAGGTTTTTAAATTTTCTATAACTTAATTTATATACTTTTGTCGTAATGTGTAAAAATGTAAAACTAAGATAATATTTTAAAATATATCATTTTTTCTCAATTAAATGAATACAGCATCACTAACTAACGCTAAAGTATACGTTGAAGAAAAAAATGTTTAAAATAAAAGTTGTAGTTTCTTTAATTTTCGACAACTTTTAATATATACAATTTTGCCCAAAAATGCATATTTACGCTGCGTTGTTTAAAAATAAATGTTTTATAACGAGAGCACAACTCCTACAAATTTCGGTAAACATTCCGCTTGCGCTATCTTACAGAGCACAAAAAACCTATTAAGTGGGCGATTTTACAGAAAATCTGAAGAATCCCCCTACTGTATCTAAATTTGTTTCGATCTTTGGTTAAAGAAAATGGTATTCAATTGTTGGATATTTTGATTTTAGTGGTGAGGCTTGGTTTCATTTAGATGGCTATGCGAATAGTCAGAACTGTAGAATATGGAGTGCAACAAATCCTCATACTTTCCATGAAAAAGCACTGCACTCACGTAAAATTGTTGTTTGGTGTGCAATTTCCCGCCGCCGTATAATAGGGCCGTTATTTTTTGACATTACTGTAGACTTTGTAGTTTATAGTGATTTAATCCAACAGTTCATTTCATTGCTGAATTTGGACGACCGATATTGTTGGTTTCAAAGGACAACGATACATGTCATACGGCAAATAAAACGCTAGCAATGCTACGGGAATTTTTTAATCACCGCTTAGTATCGAAAGATTTATGGCCTCCGAGATCCCCAGATCTTACACCAGCAGACGTTTCCTATGGGGTTCTTTAAAAAGTGAAGTTTACAAAAACAACCCTCATACGATCGATGAATAAGTGCGATCGACCTAAGTGCGATTTGAGCATTAATGAACAGACTTTAAAAAAAGTTGCTGCAAATGTCATTAAACGAATTCGTATCTGTGTTGAAGTTGCAGGAAATCACTTCGAACACCTACTGTAAACATAAAAGGTTAAATTCATTGCAATTTGCTATTCATTTGTAAAATAATAATTTAGATTAATTAATAATTTGTAAAGTACGGAGAATATAAATATGCCGTAGATTGTGGCTTTTAACATAGGGTTGCGTTCTTAATAAAACACCCTGTATTTTAATATGGCAAAAATAAATATTGTACTTTTGCTATCAGCAAAAGATGTAAGTTATTAATTATGTAATGGAGCAACTCGTTTGGATTAAATGTTATTTTTAAATTCAGTTTAAAACAAGATCCAAACAACTGTTGAAAGCTTTTCCTAGTGCACCTTAAACATTTCTTAAAATGTAGCTACCTTTTAAAATACAATTTAATGAAACGATCCTCCCTAGTCGCTTAGAGAACAAAGCACATAAAGTTTCCCGGACAGAATCTAGGTTAAAATCTGACTCCAGATTACCAATCGTAACCTTGGCTTACATACTATAAATGGGATTATGTAGTTGACTAAGTAATTGCATCGAAAAAATTGAAGCCAGTTTGCAGAAAATTTCGTTTTTTTTTGTTATTTAATTTGAAGTAATTGAGTGAGCTGTGTTTTGTAATAAATTGTAAGTTTGTACAAACATTTTTTAAAATTTTAATCTATAATGTGTTTAAATTGCAATCTTTTCAATTCAGAGCAATAAGCAACGACGTGACCCATTGAGAGGAGGATGATGTTGTGCATGATGTATAAACGAGGTGTAGTCTTGTACAGACCCAGACCGACCATTCCTAAGATAGTTTGATTAATTGAACCACAACCATCAAAGTACACCGGTAACCACTGTCAAATTCATATAAAAGTAACTTATCTTTATTAGGATTTGAACCGGGAAACTTCGTCTTCAGCTGTTAAACAGCTGACTTGTGGTGGCGACTCTACCTCTACACCTACCTAACAGAGAGGTGGAGTGTCAATTATTTACACTTAATCTGTTAGTTACAGGGCTAAAATAAATAGTTCTGTCTCTTATCACACTATCAGCCAATTAAATCACTGAATCATTTAAGAACAGCAGAGGTAAAAGTGTAAAAGACACTAATCAGAGTAATTTCCTCTGAAAGTAATGAATTTCATTATACAGCCAGACCCTGTGGTGAATGAAGTGAAGTTGTCATTTACAGAGTGGAAAATATGTGCTTTTCAGAGGGCCCGGCATGCTGATAAGCGTCCTTTTCCACTCAGTGAGGAAGGCATTGGTAAACCACCTCACTCCTCGTTTTACTTAGTAAAACCTCTAGAGGTTCAAACCAGCCTTTCGGCTGTTGACCTAAACAACACCTACCTACCCATTGGGTCTTTACAATCAAATTTTTTTTGAGTAGCTCCTTGAAGAGAGTATGTAAGATGAATATTTGTATAACTTCCTTTTGTTCTTTCTATTTCCGGATCCTTGGCCACAATTGCCTCTTCCTCTCTAACAAACTCTTCCCTAAGTTGTTTAATATTAAGCCCTATAGTCCATCTACTGTAAGAGTACTCCGCGCGAGGCAAGCACCTATAGGTTGTAAACGAAAGTTTTACACTAGTTAGTGCTATCTACCTCTCCACCGGACAATTATCTTGGACTACGTTCCATCATAAAAATATCTACATCCAGCTAAAATAAACATTATCCTTTAAGCGTGTTCAATTATACCGTTCAGATTACTTGTAATTATTGTAGTTTCATAGTTTCATAAAGCGACAACTTATTAATTATTTTAACCATTACTTTTAACAAAACAATTTTTTTCTACTTTTTACTGTTTACCGCTTTTATGTTTCAAAAACTCAACACATTCACTATCACGCGTGTTAACAAAACGCAGCTTACAAAACTTTTTAACTTCAGTCTACGAAGAAAATCGAAACGAACCGGTACAATACCATAACTGATGAAACTAAAAATGTGTTAAACACAGGCAAGTGCAAACAGTTGTATGAAACTCGTCACAGACATTAATTTTAATGGTATGAAGTAAACTATCTGAAATGTTAAAACTACGAATCACTGGAATTGTTTACTCCCCTTTTATAATTCAAAAGCATTAGTCTTATATTACTTGTGACAAAAAATACAACTGAGTCTATAATAGAAACGTACTAATCATAAATAATAATGTAATAATAGTAAATAATGTAACGAAAAATAACAATGTAACTGATGTTCGATTTATGAAATATTTTCTAACAAATGAACACATGTTTTCCAACTAATGAACTTAGAAATAATTTAGAAATAGGAAATTAACATTTTCTAACAAATGAACACGTGTTTTTAATTATATTGAGGTTAGAGCGAATTAATTAGCGTTGTAAGGAATTTTGTTTTTGATCGTGCTGTGAGTATTTTTAATTAATGCGCATGCTCACTTGTATTGCTGGTTGCCTACGTCGGAGTACTCTTAGCGTAGACAGACTCTAGAGAATAAAATGATATAAAGGAGTTTTTTTAAAAAGAAGTAGGTTTCTGTTCTTAAGATTTTTGTTTTGTTTATTAGTATTGTATATTTTAATAATTTTTTTATTTTTTTATTTATAACTTTCTCTTACCTATATAAATATATAGAAAGGAAAGTATTGTTTTCATGTCGAATTTTTGAAATCGAGTTTTCACCGGATCTACACGTTTTCAGACCCCCTGAACCCAAAAAACCTGTTTTTAGCGATCGGTCTGTGTGAGTGTGAACAGAATATTTCAAGAACTGAACATCGTGTGAACTTGAAACTTGAAACGTAAGTTACATACTACTACCGAATCCGACACGAACATTTTCATCAAAATAATTCAACCAAAAGTAGTAGTTTATTCGTGTAATTTTTCAATTTTTCCGATTTTCTCAAAAACTGGTTCTACGTTTTTTTTTAAAAACCGCTTGGTTTACTACTTTTTTTATGCTCTACAAGATAGAGTAGGCGCCAAATTTGCTGAAATTCTTGGTGAGGCTGTTTTCACGTACAAAATTGTTTTTTTAAGATTGCGGCTTTAATATGCATTTTAGCACAAACATTTTTATAACAAAAATTGTAGACAATTTAAAATCTTATTGTTTTTAAAATGAACAGATTGCAACGGACACACATTAGGTATTTTAAAAAATGTGCGACTAATTGGATTCTGTTTTACAGGTCTCAGTACATTTTATTATCGTCAACAAAACGTTTTATTTCAACATTTTAATCATTATCTGGTATTTCAGATTAGACCTGGTGAGTTTTTCTGAATTCAAACAATTTTTTTAACTCATTTTTATTCCTGTTTAATGAAATAACTACAAAATGTGCTTATGATAAGAGAAGAGTATGTGATAGATGGTATGAGATGGCATGATTAGCATAAAGAAGCTGATCATCCATCCAACCTTACATTTTATAATAGACTACATAAATGTGGCTAGGCACGTTGTGTATGTGTGGTAAATTGTGGATATACAAGTGTTTACTGCGAACTATGCAAAATAAAACGTGGTAGGTAATAATGAATTATTTTATATCAATCTTGAAATAAATCTGTGCTCCATTTTCTCTTTTAACCTCCTCTGGTAAACGTGAGATAGGTGAGGTATATGCATTGTTTTAATTAAGTCGCCTTATGTTTGTCAGTTTTTCTATGACATTAACTGATGTACTTTTCTATAATATAATTAATAGTGAAGATTCTCTCTGCTGATTTTATACTTGACAAATTGCTACTATAAGTGCAGCCATATATTTGACGAGTATAGTCACTTGAGTCACGAGTTTGCCCTTGTTTGCGTCGAGGGGTAAAGGGGGAACAGCATCAGTGCGCTTGCGGGACTGCTTTAATTTCAGTACACAAACATAACAACTTATACTATACCCAGAGCATAGCTTATACAGTATATCGCGGAACCTTTTGTAAGTTAACGGTACGAATATAACTGTTTGTTACCGTTAACACAAATGTTAGTTTTTCGAAAATGGGAGCAGACTATTCAGTGCTGAACGAAATCTAATATACAGTGTATTGATATGCAGTTAAGTTGAAACTAAACAAAAATGCCTTTCAATGCCTCTTAACAAAAGCCGTGAGCGAGTGGCTAACTACTGTGATGTTTCTCTTTCCACAATTTGAAAAATAAAGAAGGAAATTAAAGACGTGAAGAAGCTATTCTTCAACAGTTTTGTTGACACCTGGTAAAAAAAGAAGCGGTTAGGTAGACTAGTGAGACTGATAGTAAAAACGCCGGTGACAGCAATCGTAAAGAAGGCGATTCATTCGTAGAAAATTTGTTCCAACGGAATAAGGTAGCTGGTAATTACAGTAAATCAAACATTTCTAGTCGTGTAAATATATGGACAGATTTATTTCTAATAAGGTTTTTGAAGAAAATTTTCTCAGATCAAACTGCAGCTTACAAAATGTATTTAGAAACTGCACGGTAGTGAAATGTACGAGTAGTGTCTTACTATTGAGGTTGGCAGCATTGTCATATTTTCACTTCCCTTCCTCACAGCCGATCCATACGTAAAAGGCAATCTCATGACTTCAGTATCTATATATGACTAAATAAGTTTTAAAGATACTTGTAAATAGAAAGCCTCTGTTTTAATGGTAGGTAAGAAGGTTTCCAAGATGACTGTTGTTGTTTAGGTGATCAGCCGGAAGACTGGTTTTAACCTCTAGAGGTTTTACTAAGTAAAACGAAGAGTTAGGGGGTTTACTATCGCTTTCGTCGCTGAGTAAAAAAGTATACTTATCAGTAAACCAGGCCCTCTGAAAAGCATCTACTTTCCACCCTAAAAATGACACTTTTACTTCATTCACCAGATGGTCTGGCTGAATAATAAAATTAATTTTTCTCAGAGGAGATAACTCTAAAAAAATGTCTTTTACACCTCTAAATAATACTGTATAGAAGTTTCATTCTGCTAGTTAATGTTTTAGCTGTTTTAGTTAATTGCATTTTGACCAGGTTAAATATTTGTCAGGTGTAACCTCTATATATTTAACGTGATTTGTCTGAGGTATCTCTGCGTTGTTTATAAAAATAGGCGGATACAAACCAGGACGAGGAGAAAGTGTAACATTTACACAAATTTTGGGGCTTTACCTTAATTTTCAATTTGTTAAGCCTAATCGAAATTTTCTTGACGTATTGTTGAAGGGTCAGGAAAGTACTTGAATAATTATAAAGCTATAAAGAATGGCGGTATCATTAATAAAAATTGGCAAAATGTTAAGGAGAACAGGTATGTCTGTCAGGAAAAATGTACAGAGACGAGCGAAAGAATTGCCTTTTTGGGCACTCCAGCTTTGATAGGGTAGATTGATGACAAGGTATTATTTTTTGAAAAGAAAAGTAGCGATTTTATTATTAGAAAGTAAGTAAAAGGAAAACTATTTTTGAATTTGAACAGAAGCCCATAGTGCCAGACCCGGTCAAAAGCTTCCGCAACATTGATAAATTATCCATTCACATAGAATTTCATTTTTGAAACCTCAATTATTTATTTAATATGTAACTCTATATTGTAAACGACGTAAAATGGAATGTTCGCACTTGAATTAGAACTCATGAGTATAGGCCATGAATATTCATTTGTATAGGGTATGTGTATAGGGCCTATGATAACTCTTCTTTGACTTTGATTCAGTACGGCTGTAATTTCGTACAGCTTTAGTAAA
Source organism: Catonia carolina (assembly GCA_035578175.1). Taxonomy (NCBI): domain Eukaryota; kingdom Metazoa; phylum Arthropoda; class Insecta; order Hemiptera; family Achilidae; genus Catonia; species Catonia carolina. The sequence goes on from JAQMRL010000013.1 coordinate 6,512,539, forward strand.
CGATTCTCGGAATAAGTGTAAGTGAAAGTACATAATTCTAAAATAAGTCAATAGTAGGCAGTTCAAATCCTTCTTGAGAATTCTAGGTCAAGTACATTCCTGTAACAAGTTGTCCTATGGTATAACAAGTAATTTTTATTAGTTACTTGAAGTACCGAATCGATTTGTAATAAGTCTAATTAAAATCTTAAATTTAGTTGGTAAAGTAACGTTAAATAATATATGTTTTAATTAAGGTCATCAGCTGAAAGGCTGGTTTGAACCTCTAGAGGCTGTACTAAGTAAAACGAGGAGTGAGATGTTTACCCTTGTCTTCCTTACCGAGTAGAAAAGTTTGCTTATCAGCATATAGATACTGAAGTCACGAGATTGCCTTTTGCGTATGGATGGGCTGTGAGGAAGGGAAGTGAATAATTGACAGTGCTGCCAACCTCAACGGTGAGACACTACTCGTACATTTCACTACCGTGCAGTTTTTACATACATCTTGAAAGCTAAGGTTTATTCTAAAAACATTTTTTCTTCATAAACGTTTTAAGAAATAAATGTGACCTGTAATATTGCCTATAGCTTAATTATATAACTAGAAATGTTTGATTTACTGTAATTACGAGCTACTTTATTTGATTGGAACTAAATTTTTTACGAATGAATCGCCTTTTTTACTATCGCGGTCACCGGCGTCTTCACTATTACAGTCATCATATCACATATCAGTCTTCATATTACAGTCTCACTAGTATCTATCTAACCGTTTCCTATTTTTACAAGGTATCAATAAAACTTTTGAAGAATAGCTTCTTCACGTTTTTAATTTCCTTCTTTATTTTTCGAATTGTGTTAAGAGAAACATCACAGTAGTTAGCCACTCGCTCATGGCTTTTGTTAAGAGGCAGAGAAAGGCATTTTTGTTTAGCTTCAAATTCATAGCATTTTATTAAACTGTATACCTACTAGATTTTATTCAGCACTGTGAATAGTCTGCCCAGTTTTCGAGAAAATAAAATTTCTCTTTACGGTAACAAACAGTTATACTCGTACATTTAACCTACAAAAGGTTGCGCGAAATACTGTACATTCTCTGGGAATAGTATAAGTTGTTGTGTTTGTTGTACTGAAATTAAAGCAGTCACGCATGCGCACTGATGCGTTTCCCTCTTTACCACTCGTTACAAACAAGGAAAAACTCGTAACTCAAGTAACTATACCTGTGAAAAGCATCTATTTCCCATCCTGCAAATGAAACCTTCACTTCATTCACCACAGAGTCTGGCTGTATAAATAAATTCATTAATCAATTACTCACAGAGAAGATAACTATGATTAGTGTATTTTACACCTCTACCTTTTTTGTTCTTAAAATATAAGAATATATTTTTAGATATATTTAAGAACATTATTGTTATATAGCCTAATGATATATTTTTGAGAACATATTTTTTTTATATGACTTATTTTAATGCTTCAGTCATATGAAAAAAATAATATAATACTACATAAAATATTAAATAAGTCTTGAATAATTAAAACAATAAAATTTTACAGAATGATAAAATTATTTCAATATATTTATACTCCAGTATAAATCTGAACTATTTAAAAGTATACTAAGTAATGTTAGTATAGTACGTATTAAGCATGAATGTTCAGTGAACTATAAAAACAAATGTTTCCGCAACGGAGTTTGTATTCATGGAATAGTGACAATGATGCTGATGATTTGTTACAATGATAAACGTTCCTCGCTGAAACTAAACCTCATTTTCATTTTCCTCAAATATTTTTATTTTGTATGTATTTTATTATTATTTTAAATATCACAATTTTTTAACCTAATAATGGTAGGAATATTTTGATGGCGGTGAAGTAGGTTGTACGAGCTGCTAAAACGAAGTACCGTTTGTATTATCCACCGTGCTTGACCAACTGTAAATGAGATAACGCAGTGAGTAGGGGAGAAATGCCAACCAACCCTGCACTAACAACACATCTCTTGGTCTAGCCCACTTCGTCCGACCAATCGGCTCCATTCATCGCCTCAAACCAACCTGCTGCCTAATACCGTAATTATGAATACCATAATCATTATTTTTATGCCACCCAATGTTACAGAACCTAGAAAAATTAAATCATTTATTTCCTGTTCAAATTAATTATTTTTCACGCAATAAAAATAACTAATTAATAAAAATAAAAATATGTTTATTTTTCGACCAATCAAAATAATTTACAATAATTTCTTTTTATAATCTAAGTATTTGTGTTGTTGTTGTTTGGGTTAACATCAGAAAGGCTGGTTTGAACCTGTAGAGGTTTTACTAAGTAAAACGAGGAATGAGGTGGTTTACAGGTGCCTTCCTCACTGAGTGGAAAATAACCATTAGGCCGGTGGTGTATTTCTCCCTCCGTGTTTTTGGGCCTTTCTTTTACCTACCAACTTTCAGCTAATCACTGGGGTAGTTCTCCTTCCCATTGGCGCTCCAGGTTGGTTCAGCGGTTGGTGGGAGAGGGAGGCTTGTCAACCAGAGGTTTCCTGGTTCACATCCAGAAAATTTACAGTCAGTTCCCTTGGGACTTAAGTGAGGAACAGAGATATTTGTTAAGAAAGGCAGGTTTTAAAGAAGTGAATGGGAGAAATAGGAGAAGAAGAAGAACAGGGAAAAATATTTGAGTAAATTAATTTCGTATATATTAAGGGTTTGGTTAAGTTTTCTTGCTTTTATATTAAAGTCGCGGCAGAAAAGATTGGCTATATTTTTAAACGGGTTAAGGATTATTTTGTTAGTAATTAGTCAATTTCGTTGGTAGTCGATTAATTAAATATTTAGTTTAAAGCGAGGAAATATAGTTTTTAATTTATTTTTCTCATGCTCAGCTGACAGAGCTGGCTCCCAACTTCTTTTATTATTGTTTAGTTCATCTTAAGATATTTGCCCACAGGTAGAAGTTGAAGATGGTGAACATTATTTTCTATAATAGTGAAGAGCGTTCACTGTTTCAACCGGTCACCGTGATCACGTGCTCGCCTCTCATCACGTGGTCTTGGGTTCGAATCCCACTCGGGCATGGCATTTTTTCATACGTTACAAAAAATTCATTTCATCCTTCACCGTCTGCATTAGCAGCAATTTGCAAAACAGTCGGACGTTAAACAAAAAAAAAAGTGATCACGGTGACAGTGATTTTGCGTTCACCGTTACTTTTAATAATTACTAGTGATTTAGTAATAACTGTGTACATACTCAGTATATTTTTCAGTTATCATGAAATAATAATAACGTTTTCAGTTGTTATTTCATAGTAACAACTGAAGTTTTGATAACTTAAAAAAATGGGCTACGTATATAACTAAAATAAAAATTTGGCCTAAAACTGATTAACACAAGGTATCCTAAATTAGTAATAAAAAGAACATTTTGTATAAAAAAGAGAAAGTACAAGAAACAAATTAAAAACGCACAATATAAATAAAATAGCGCAATAAAAATAACACTGTAATGCAATTATGTTACCGCGATCAGAAATGTAAAGGAACTACTCTTGTTTTGTTTAGTCTAGTAGATGAAAAACATAACAAGGGGTAGAGACTGAGAGAGGGCGAGAGAAATAGTGAGAGAGAGAAGAGTGCGTAAAACTTGAAGTAAAAGATAATGGACGTCCCGGTTATCAAAGGAGAGCAGTAAACCCGGTGAACAGACCAAAATATCTTACCTTAGCGAAGAGTAAGCATAATTATATTGTCGTTCTGTCTATTAACTATAAACAGTGAATGAGTGCGTGAATTTTTTCACTAGTTTCTAAGGTAAAGCATTCGTTCTGTCTTTAAAGTGACAGTGAACAGTGAATGAGTAAAAAACTGATTTTTGTAAAAGGGATTGGGGGAACGAGAGGTCTGTTACTCTTCTATCTGTAGAATTACAATCGCCGTGTCGTCCTGTCTTAAACAGTGAACAGGGAATGAGTAAGTGATCTTTGTAACAGTGACTGGGGAACGGTTACTCGCCTATCTGAATAACAACTGTGGTCACCGTGAATTTTAAGTAACCGTGACTCGTTCACGGTGACAGTTCTTTTGTCTCTTCTCTATTCTATAGAACTTAGTTTGGACTAATATCGTGCATTGTCGTAAAATATATCAAAGTTAATGAATGATGCGGTCGTCTGACATCAGGTGTACCTGCTGAATGTCAAAAATTTTGGCAAAATGCCCTTCTTTTTACTGGGTGGTTGCTACCCTATGACAGGCAGACCTTATTCGTATGTCTTCCTACTAAATCTAACCTAATCTGTGTATTTAAAAAAGGCTATTTCCCCGCACTTCAATCTCAAAACCCAATTGGACTGATTTTTATGAAGCTATGAAAAAAATGTACACCTTGGATTCGTTCATGTAATTATCTCATAATTAATTTATTACCTGATAATTAGAAGAAAAGTACGTTTACTGTTACTCTTTTCTTAAAAGCATTACATTTACCGTGGTAGTTTAAAATAACGTGGACATCCAAATGTACGTACAGAAATTCTTTGTTTCTTTTTGAGTGTACAAATATTTAAAGAAATCTAAAAAAAATGATGAAAGAAAAACGTATATATACCATATGTGTCTATATCTTACTAAAGGGCGGGTATAAAGGAAATATTAAGACTTCTCAAAACTCTGGTGTGGGTTGGCGGGTGAGTAGATGGTAAGGTTTGTTGGGGCGGGGGTGGAAGGGGTGGGCACACATCAGCGAGTGCAAATGTCAAACCACTTTTGTATCAAACCTCCACCTCTATTTTTCCTTTATCAAGTGTCAATGTGAACTGTTATTGTTTCCTTCCGAACATTTTCTCGTCAAAAGTGTTAAAGAAAACACGATTCATCTGTGCCCGAACCGAGCTAAGAAAAAAAACATACAACAATCTTTCAAAAGGATTGTCATTTTTATTGCCTGACAAACATTTTCACGGAGTTAGCGATTTTATTATGTTATATTTTCTTATTGTTTTTTTATGTCTTCTTTCAGACATACGTTACGGCAAGTGGTTACAAAATTTCATTATAAATTAAAAAAGACATGTTAAGAGTGCCAAAGTTCTGTAACAGTTTTGTTTTGTTTAATTTCTTGAAGTTTATAAACGTTTAATATGATGGGAGGAAGTTTTGCACTAAGATAATGTTGTATTTATCTAAATTTTTACTGTTCTTCATAGCTTATCCCTTCTTGAAACCAAAATTTGATTTCTTCGAACAATACTTACGTGGAGCCAAGATAACAACCTTTCTAATCTAATAGCTTTCTTTTTAAAAACAAAGCATCGGATTATACTTTCAATATATTTAATTTATAAAGAAAACTTTGATCTTTATCATACGTGAACACCGATTTTTTTAAAAATAATCACGCGAGAAGTAAAAATACTGAAGTCACGAGATTACCTTCTGCGTATGGATGAGCTGTGAAGAAGGGAAGTGAAAATTTGCAGTGTTGCCAACCTCAACAGATATTTTGTAAGCTTTAGTTTCTTCCGAGAAAATGTTTTTTTCATAAACCTTATAAGAAATAAATGTGACCTGTAATATTGTCTATAGCTTAATTACATGACTAGAAATATGTTATTTACTGTACTTACCAGCAACCTTATTCTATTGGAACAAAATTTTCTACAAATGAATCACCTTTTTTACTATCGCTGTCACCGGCGTCTTCACTATCAGTCTCAGTAGTATCTACCTAACCGTTTCCTTTTTTACAAGGTGTCAACAAAACTGTTGAAGAATGGCTTCTTCGCGTCTTTAATTTCCTATTTTATTTTTCGAATTGTGTAAAGAGAAACATCACAGTATTTAGCCACTCCCTCAGACTTTTATTAAGAATTAGGGAAAGGTATTTTTGTTTAGCTTCAACTTCACAGCATTTTATTACACTGCATATTATATTTCGTTCAGCACTGTGAATAGTCTGCCCAGTTTTCGAGAAACTAACATTTGTGTTTACGGTAACAAACAGTTATATTCGTACAGTTAACCTACAAAAGGTTCCGCTTTATACTCTATATGCTCTGGGTATAGTATAACTTGTTGTGAGCCAAGTAGTGAGCCAAAACATTGTACTTTAATAGTTGGCTAACCTTTTGATATTGTCTCTTCAACAATAAGAACAGCTTCTGAGAAATTCATGTGAAATATAGAAACACTTTGTGAACAAAAACAATGTAGTGAACCAAAATGAATTGACAGGTAGCTGTGTTTATGTTTTGATGTTAAAGTATGATATGTAAATAAAAACAGCTGATTGAAATTAGATATTAAAAAATATTTAAAAATTAATATATTTAATAAACAAAAGTCGTGTTGCTAAGCGACTGTGAATAAGAAGGATATTTTATAAAAATTATTTATTTAGTGTGGGGCTGGAGGCCAACGAAGCAGAAAATCCTACATTAAACTCAAGTAAATTTCTTTGATAATTTAAAACAAAATGTACATTAACACAAAATAAATTTATAAAATATATAAGTATAAAATGGTGCACTATTAGAATATGTTAAATAGTAATACAATTTAAAAAGCCATAAATTAAAAAAAGTGAAATTTGTCAGCTAGATAATAATGTATTAAAATACAGAAAAAATAATGATAATAACTCAATAAACATTCATCTATCAGAATAATCAGTGTTTCTATTACTTTGTATTGAATACTATAAATCATCATAATTTGGGACATACATAACATTTAAAAATTGCTATACCCTTGTGGAGAAACGTAGCAACAAATTATATGAAAAGAATATATTAGTTTATTTAATATACACTAAAAACAAGTTAATGACGATCACATACAATTTCTATTATGAAAGAGTACTTACCTTGTTTTTCTCATAACAACATTATATTGGCGGTCACTTATAATAAATGCAACCAAATATTAACAACAAAAAAGGTAACACGTTTAATAATTTTAAAGCACCGTGTTCAAATTATATATTGTAAAGTACATAATTATAACAATAGCGAGTTGACAGGTCTATAGCGAGAGTGTTACCCCGAATAAGCGAACGAACGAGCGGGTATACATTGTGTGCAGGTAATGTTGTTTTACCAGCAGCGTGACGGAGTCAGGAACATGCATTATAAACACAGGTAAACGGATTTAGTAACAACACTGCTATGCATGATTCGATAATATCTGATTGTTAAAATGTTTATAATTTCACCCTGTAGTTTATATCGTCATTATCAAGAACATTGTTAAGATCTGATTAAATCATGACGGCTACTCTTGATGGATTAATGTATCATTTAACGTCTATTATGATTTCCGTCATTATCGTGACCATGAAATATTCATTTTTCATAATCAGAAGACATTTTTCCTAACAATAAATATGTTAGTTTTTACCGCAATTGTTCCAGTCGTTCAATTCAATATTATATAAAAAATATATATTCATAATGTAACCAGGACAATGGATTGCTGATAATAATAATTTATTTATTTATTATTTATTTATTTAAAACGAAAGTACACGATAATTCCTTCAGACTGTCTGAAAAAAAACAGACCGTCTGTTACAGAAACAGTAAAATAACATTTTTTTTAAATTTTACTTAAACAAAGTAACTAATCTAATTTAACAAAATTAACTAGGTAATTTAATTTTTAATATAACATAAAAATAACTGTCAGAAAAATCTTACAATTCTTACAAAATAAAATATAATAAAATGCAAAAATTATGTCGGCATACCTAAAACAAATGAAAAAAAAATTAGAAGTCCGATAAAAATAATATAATAAAATATTATAAAATGATACTTAAAAAGTTTTACAATAATTAATTTGTTTTTTATAAATGTTATAAAAATTAATAATAAAATATGTAATTATATTTGTAATATAATAGCTAATATTATACTCTAAGTAAAAATGTAAATTATATTAAGTATAATACTTTGTTTATCTAATTTTATTTGATCTTTTTATCTTGATCTGATTATTGTATTTATTAGATCTATTTTTAAATAATATTAGTAATAACAAAAGTGTGTTTATTTTCACAAATCAAATCAGGTTGGCAGAACTGATTTTCAAAGTGGTAGACGTAGGAAAGTCGGCTCTTGAATGATGTGCGTTGTTTGATAGTTTTTTAAAAATAATATTTATTTTTGTTTAGTATGAATATGTAGAGTAAGTTTAGATGAGTGTGGCTAGGCATAGTACATTTTTTTGTATTATTTCTTACAAAAGAGAGTTTTTCATGAAATTTGTGTATGGCTGCAGGTAAAATTTATTTAATTAGTAAATTTATTGGAAGAGATAATTAGAAAAGATAAATAAATTAATTCTCAATATTGTTTATAAATTATTGTTTTATTTAATTCGGTAGATACAGTAGTTATAGCAGCCAATCTGTTATCAGTAATCAAGGCTATCTATACTAATATAATAAAGAAGAAACGTCGGTTTGTTTGTATGAGGTAATCTCAGAAACTACTGAACTGATTTTAAAAAATCTTTCATTGTTACGTAGCTTAGAGCTTCCTTATCAATATAGGCTATTTTGCAACTTTAAAAAACTTTAATTAAGTGAGTTAAGCAACTTAAACTGTGATGATGTCACATGTTTTAGTTTATCGGGTGCATAGCACTTTAATGTTTTCTAAATCCTCTGGTGTATTTTTTGGGCTAGAAGCACGATTCAACTTTTATAATTCATAGAAAAACGTGAAGAATAACATTTGATTGCAAAAACCTTAAAAATTTGGAAATATTCAAAATTTTTATTTTTGTACTATATTCATATATTTGTTTTCATTCACAGGTAGCGAATGAGTCACATATATATTTCCAATTACTCTGCGTACCGCACCCACGTATTACTGTCTCTTATCTCAGCCATATATCAACTTTCTCTTTCTTTTCCATCGGTATTCTTCTATCCATTCTATTCAATTCTGTTAAATCGCAGGGACAAACATTTAAAACGGTGGGCATCAATTTGAGACAAGAGTGCTTCCTTCACTCATGGACAACTTTATGTCGGACTTTCTAGAGCTGGAAGTGCAGAAAAACAATTTATTTTGCAGCCACAGGGCAACAAAACCACAAATTTTGTAGGCCTATAAAGAGAGGTTTTAAAATAATTTGATGAGGCATACTGTGAAGCGAAGCGAGCGGGGGTTGCTAGTTGAATATAAAAGTGTTGGATTACTGATGAATGGAATGCTTTTGAAAGGGATTCTTGGAATAGCCGGTCATCTTAGGTTCAATAATTCTTGTCAATTTAAATATGGTTGTGTCACCGTCGCCACCTTTGATTAGGTAGGCTACTGTGCGCCTACCGACACACCAACAGAGGTAAGCCGCCAATAGTTCCGACAGGGGCGGTAGGCCTGTGTCGGCATTGTAAAGGGCTAATAACCGCCTCTACCGGAGCGCTTTGGTGACTATTATAAGAGCGCTTTACTGAGCTCGATCGTTATTCCATTCCATTCTACAGCTTCAACCAGACTACACCATCGGCACACGGCTACCGGACTTACACGAAGAACAATCGTAGTGCGTCGATGGTTGCTTCATCGGGATCCGGTGCGCACAACGTTCGGTTGAGAACAGTTGTGGCACGCGGCAGCGAGCGATGATGGTCCCGGTTGATGGCAGTTACTGTGCCGGGTTGGCGAGTGGAAGCAGTATAATATTTCTCTTGTGGGGTCGTCGATGAGTCTGTTATCCGTATGGCGGATGTCTGGTGAAAACTGTAGAGTGGAATCAAATGACGTTCGGGTTCAGAGGAGCGCTCTTGTAAAGTAACCAAAGGGACGATTGTATTCTCCTTCTGCATTGCCGACAAAGGTCTGTCGGCTTTGTCGGTTTCCCTCAGTCGGTAGTTAGAAGATTTGTAAAAAAAACTGTTTGAGACGAAAAATTTGATAAATAAACTATATCAACTCTACGTATTTCTGTTTTCATTTAACCCATGTTCAAAACTCCCATTCGTTTACCATGAATCTATAAATATGGTGTATTTTTTTAATGTTAGTATTATGAAAAAATTACGTGCTAAAATTAAAAATGCAGTATTAAGCTACAACTCAGTTCAACATGCTTTAAATTATAGCCAAGATTCATTCCATAAACGAGGTAAGTTCTTATTTGAAATACGAAAATACGTTTTGCACAGTATAGCCTATATTAGGCCTAGATGTAATTAGCCTACGTAAAGTATGGTTTATAAAAAATACCTAACTATTTAAAATTTTTTCTTTACCACTATTAAGAAAAATAACCGTACTTAATTTACCAAACAAAGTGAAAAAATAAATTGGGAATTCTTGTTATTTTGACATGAATACGTAAAATTTTAACAATTTTTTTCCTGGTATTTCGATTTCGTTACATGGAAGTTCGACTGTATTAGTATGGACTACCAAGTAAGAATATTTGGCTTAAAGGGTCAGGAAACTTGAAGATAAACAGAAAAATCTGAATAGCGAAAAAATTGAACAGTTACAAAATATTCTTATTCTAAACTACAAGAATAGTAAACTTATTCTAAACTCATGCGGTCTTGGGTTCGAATCCCATTCAGGCAAGGCATTTTTTCATACGTTACAAAAAATCATTTCATCATTCACCGTCTGCATTAGCAGTAATTGCAGAACAGTCGGACGTTAAACAAACAAAAAAATAAACTACAAGATCGTGACAAATAAATTATAAAAAAATACAAAATGGTTTACTATTTACAAAAGGCTAATTCAGTAAAATAAAATATTTAATTTCAATATGCAATACTGAAAAAGTTATTAACAATTCAGATATGATATTATAAATATAGCACTAAGAGACATGAATTTAGGAATAATATAAAAGAGAAATATGAAATTTGTAATCGTCTTTAAAAAGACTAATCATATTAGTGAAAAGATAAATTGAAAACGAACATGTTTAAAGATTTATTGGCTATAAATAACGTTTTCTATTTCCATGCAGTATTTTGCTTGCCGCTAGTTACAGAGTAATGAATTACACGATGGGATGTAGTTTAGAACATTTATCATTAAGTTTTTTAATAAATTATGTAATTAGTAACCAAAGCTATACTAATTAAATATATCACGGTTGTCACATCATAAAAAATTATATACCTTTATGTGTTAATAAAACTATTAATTTAAATTATATTTAGACCCACCGGGTTGGTCTAGAGGTAAAGTCGTCACCAAAATCAGCTGTTTAACAGCTGATTTTTGGAGACGAAGGTTCCTGGTTCAAATCCTAGTAAAGGTAGTTACTTTTATACAGATTTGAATACTAGACAGTGGTTACCGGTGTACTTTGATGGTTGGGGTTTAATTAATCATACTCTCTCAGGAATGGTCGCCCTGGGTCTGTACAAGACTACACTTCATTTACACGTCATACACATCATCCTCATCTCATTGGGTCATGGGGTTGCTTATTGTTCTAAATTGAACAGATTGCAACGTACACAAATTAGTAATTAAAAAAAAAAAAGTTATATTTAACAGAAGAAGAAATAATACCAAAAGGGTCTGAACCCTACAGGGTAAACTGTTTTTACTTATCTTTACATTTAGAATGAAAAATCTACTTAAAGTGGAGTTTCTTTTTGCACTTAAATATGGAGTTCTACCAAACGGATTTAAAAACAGTTTTCCGTGGTTATTAAGAGGACACTTTTTGATTATAAAGAAAAAACAGCACTGTGTCACCAGAAGACAGAATACGGAAAAAATGGAAAAGTTTTTAACTAAGACAGAATACGGAAAAAATGGAAAAGTTTTTAACTTAAAGTACCTCGGTTAGGTAATATTACCAAAAAAAAATCTAGGGTGTAACACTCGCACAACTTTCTCATGCCAATGCAAAAAATGACTGATGTAACCTAACATTAGTAATAAAACATTAAATATGAAAAAACTGACCTCAAAAAATATAACCTTATTTTAAAGAGTGATAAACTTATTAGAAAGAGTGATCTTATCATAAAGAGTGATTTTCCGTATTTTTAAGCTAAACTGAGGTTAATTTTCATTTTGCGTCTTTCACTCATTATTAAAATTAGGTTATGTTTTTTGAGGTTAGTTTTTTGTTTATTCCTAATGTTTTATTACTAATGTTAGGTTAATTGTTAATTATTTGCATTGTCAAGAGAAAGTTGTGTGAATGTTACCCACCAGATTTTTTATTTTAACCTTTTATTTATTTGTGTCAGTAAAATGAATACAATAAAAACGTGCTGAAGGTGTTAATTATACAAATGATAACAAATGATTGTCATGATGAATTAGACCAACCATCCATAGATAGAGTTTCTTGCTTTTTACTTTTTCTTGCCTATATGAATATATAGGAAGGAAAGTATTGTTTTCATGTCGATTTTTCGAAATCAAGTTTTCACCGGATCTATACGTTTTCAGACCCCCTGAACCCAAAAACATGTTTTTAGCGATTGGTCTGTGTGTGTGTCTGTGTGTGAACAGAATATCTCAAGAACGGAACATCGTACGAACTTCAAACTTGAAACTTAAGTTACATACCACTACCGGACCCGACACGAACATTTTCATCAAAATCGGTCAACCGGAAGTAGTAGTTTATTCGTATAATTTTTCACTTTTTTGCGATTTTCTCAAAAACTGGTCCTACGATTTTTTAAAAAATCGCCTGGTTTACTCAATTTTTTATTCTCTACAAGATGAGGTAGGCGCCATGTTTGCTGAAATTCTGCGTGAGGCTGTTTTTACGTAAAAACATTTTCTTTTTAAGATTGCGGCTTTAATATGCATTTTAGCGCAAAACGTTATGTAATAAAAGTTGTAGAAAATGTAAAATTCTACAACTTTTATTTCTAACATTTTTTTTTATAACGCTTAGTTTAGCGGTAATTTGCGATTTTCTGTTTTTTTCTCACGAAAACGTGAGAAAAATCGATTTTTTTTACAGTTCGGCCTTAGTATGCATTTTACGACAAAATTGTATATAATTAAATTTATAGAAAATTAAAAGATCTACAACTTTTATTTAGAGCATTTTTCTCTACAGAGCCTAGTTTAGAGAGAAAGAGTGATTTTCCGTATTTCTAAGCCAAACTGAGTACGATTTTCATTTTGCGTCTTTCACTCATGATTAAAATAAGGTTATGTTTTTGAGGTTAGTTTCTTTGGTTATTTCTAATGTTTTATTACTAATGTTAGGTTTATTGTTAACTATTTGCACTGGCAAGAGAAAGTTGTGTGAGTGTTTCACACCAGATGTTTATTTTACAAATGGAATTTTGAATCATTGTAAATAAGTTAGGCTATATTACATTAATCTGAACATTTTTTTATTAATGTAACGACAAATCTCTGTATCGAGTTCTCTTTAGCGTTGTGGGAGGATTTTCCGGCAAAATAACTTAATTAAGAGTTAATCGTCTTAATTAGTTCGTTTTTATGTCTAGATAATATTCTGTGAAAACGTTGATAGTTCTCTTTTATTGTATTTAATTTAAATTGTTTTATTTTTATTTAATTATAATTTACATTATAAAAAAACCAAAAATGTTATTTAGAAATAACAATAAAAAATAATTAATTAAATAAATAAATAAAAAAATAGAAATAAAAATATTTAGCCTCAGAGAATGTACGTACATTTTAAGACTCGATGTTTCTATCCTGTTGTGAAAAGCGTTACCCTATTTCTGTTAAGAGATACGGAAATGAGTAAACCGGGTAGCGTTAAACCTATTCGAGTTCCAATTTTCTACGGTTAATGTGTTAACCTCGTTAGAAGCTTCTCTATCTCTGAGCTTGACAAATTTTCAACTCTCGTTTTATGGTTGCTTGTAGCTGTATTCCTATCTAAAGATAAGTAACAGAATACTAAAATAATCTAAGATAAAATTGCAGACAATTCTATATAGATATTTTAATTTAGAATTTAAAATTCAAATTCTAAATTAATTGTTCGTAATTTTATCTCGTCAAATAAATCTTTTATCATAACAGGCAATTGGAGTGTTAAATTATTTGCACTTGATCTGCTAGTTCAAGGGCTAAAAAAATAGTTCTTTCTCTTATCACATTGTTATTCATTTATTTGACAGAAAAAGAGTTTTCATAATAAATACAAAACAGTTAACCCTTCCAATCCCATATTTTTTAACTATACACAAACAAATATGTGTACCTTGTTTCATACACTTTACTGACATTTAAGTGAAATAAAATCACTTTTAGACCTTTAGCCTTTTTGGTCGCATGACAAAAAAGTGTGACACATGTGTGACATTGGGCTAGATGATATCAAAGTTCCCAACAATATGAATAAGTAAAAATCATGTGCAGGCTTCCTAAACAATTTTCTCTTGCTTAGATTTGTAGCAAAGCATTATTTAAGACTTAAAAAATGTTACAATTGAAAAATATTGGTAAAATGGACAAAATCACTATTTATAGTCTAAAAAATATACTTGTATGTACATTCAACGAACTCGAAAAAATGCTACTTTATTTTAGTAAATGAACACGAATATTTAAAACTAAAATTAACTTTAAAAAGAAACTAATGGTCGCGTCCGTCGTGTAGTGGTCAGCATCTTACACTGCGAACCGGAGGTCTGAGGTTCGATTCCTGGCTAGGGTACAGAAAATTATTACACTTCACATCCAGCGCTCGTTAATCAAAAGTAGTCGCTAGCAATTAAAGTTTTTATGTCTGTTATTTCACTCCAATGTGACTTCTATGCCACACTGGGTAAGACAGGGTTAAAGGGATTCTTTATAAATTATCTTTATAATTTATAAAACATAATTCAAAAATCTGGTGTGAAACACTCACACAACTTTCTCTTGCCAATGCAAATGATTAATAATATACCTAACATTATTAATAAAATATTAGAAATAAACAAAAACTAACCTCAAAAACATAACCTTATTTTAATAACGAGTGAATGACGCAAAATGACAATCGAACTCAGTTTGGCTTAAAAATACGGAAAATCACGCTTTCACGCTAAACTAGGCTCTGTAGAGAAAAATGCTCTAAACAAAAGTTGTAGATCTTTTAATTTTCTATAACTTTTATTATATACACTTTTGTCGTAAAATGCATACTAAGACCGAAATGTTGAAAAAATCGATTTTTCTCACGTTTTCGTGAGAAAAAAACAGAAAATCGCAAATTACCGCTAAACTAAGCGTTATACAAAAAAATGTTTAAAACAGAAGTTGTAGGTTTTTAAATTCTCTACAACTTTTATTATATAAGTTTTTGCGCTTAAATTTATATTAAAGCCGTAATCTTAAAAAAACAACGTTTTTACGTGAAAACAGCCTCACCGAGAATTTCAGCAAACATGGCGCCTACCCTATCTTGTAGAGAATAAAAAATTGAGTAAAATAGGCGATTTTAAAAAAAATCGTAGGACCAGTTTTTGAGAAAATCGCAAAAAACTGAAAAATTATACGAATAAACTACTACTTCCGGTTGACCGATTTTGATGAAAATGTTCGTGTCGCGTTCGGTAGTGGTATGTAACTTAAGTTTCAAGTTTCAAGTTCGTACGATGTTCCGTTCTTGAGATATTCTGTTCACACACACACACACAGACACACAGACACACACACAGACCAATCGCTAAAAACATGTTTTTTGGGTTCAGGGGGTCTGAAAACGTATAGATCCGGTGAAAAATTGACATGAAAACAATACTTTCCTTCCTATATATTCATATAGGCAAGAGAAAGTAAAAATATTCTTACATAAAATTACAGACAAATCTGTTCAAACATTTTAATTTAGAATTTAAAATTCAAGTCTAATTTATAAGTTTGTAAATTTTTCTCGCCAAATAAATCTTAGCCCGTAACATGTATTGTGTGGTTCCAAGCTCCGTGTAGTTGCGGGGTGAAGGGTACCAGTGAGGTATAATGAATGAGTGACGCATGCTGGGAGAACAATTGTTGTATTACTCTGATACAAAACATTCGTTTTCAAACTTTCCGTAATTAACATATTTGTTTGTATTCATTAATTTATTTATTTAGATATTTTTATAAAATTGGTAAGTTAAATATTATGAATCTGACCGAGTTAATAACCTGGTAGGTATTTGTTAAATAAATGCGCCGGATGATAAGAATATATATGTTTTTAGTCTGATTAGTACATGCTACCACTACAAATGCATCAGCTGTGAAACACTACTAACATTCATTCATTCTCCCACTACTATAACAACGCACTGGATTCCTTCCAACTATACGGAGCTGTGACTCAAGCAATAGATGGTGTGCTAAATTATTTGCACTCGATCTGCCTGTTCCGAGGCAGATTTTTTAATGACCTGGTAGATGCTTTACAGAGGGCCCGGGATGCTGATAAGCATACTTTCCCACTTAGTTAGAAAGGTATTGGTAAACCACCTCACTTGTTTTACTTGGTAAAGCCCCTTAAGGTTCAAACCACCCTTTCGACTGACGATCTCAACAACAGCAACAACAAAAATAAATCTGCGAAAAAGTACTTTCATTTAAAAAAAAATATATACGCTTGTATATTATTTTATCCCTAATATGTGTACGTTGTAATCTGTTCAATTAAGAACAATTAGCAACCCCATGACCCAAAGAGATTAGGGCGATATTTATGACGTGTATATGAGGTGTAGGCTTGTAGATTTACTGTCTCAGTTTGATCATTCTTGAAAAGTTCAATTTTTTTATAACGTTATATTTTTGTAGTAAAATGCATACATTTTAAACCGATTTTATTGAGAAAAATATAGAAAATCACGAATTATTGTTAAACTAAGCGTTGTAGAGAAAATGATTGACATAGTAGTAGGTTTTTAATATTTCTATTAATAATAATTTTAATTATATACGTTTTTGTCCTAAAATGCATATTAACCATATCAATCTTTAAAAAAATTACCACGAGATCACAATTCCCCTATGAATTTCAGTAGACAACTGCTTACTTTATCTTGAAGAACACAAAAAATATAGTAAATGAAGCGGTTTTAAGATAGTAGTTACAGCTGTTTTCGAGAAAATTGCAAAAAAGTGAAAAATTGCACGGATGAACTACTACTTCCGGGTGACCGATTTTACTGAAAATAATAAATTATAGTGAAAATTTGTGTCGGGTTTCCTTGTAATACCTAACTTAAGTTCTAAATTTTAACTTTGTAAGATAGAACTACCAACTTAACTTTTTCCTTTCTTTTGATCTTTTTTTATTTGACCTTTTTTTTAACTTTGTTTCTGAGGATTATTGTTCAGACACATATAGCAATCGTTGAAAACACGTTGTTTCTGTTAAAGGGGCCTAAAAACGTAAAATAAAATTAATTGGTGAGCCAAGATGGATCTCGTAAGCCAAGAATATGACATTTTTCTGACCTAAACTATTACAACATACGAGTATCTTTAATATCTCATACGATTGGGAAAATATTGCCTTTTTCCATTATTATCAATTCGTGGAACTACTTCAGCAAACCTGATCACTACTTCTAAAAAAATAGCGAAAGACGGTGAAACTAAACTTATTGAACAAAATTATGAAAGGGATGCAGATCTTTGAGACATTGCTTCTCCAGTGTCTGTATTCCAAGATTAACGTACATTCCGTTTTACTTTTGAGGAAATTCATTCATAGGCCTACCTCACAGCAGATGCCGAAGAGGCAATTTCTTCCTGATGATGTAACTTTTGTTGACGTTATGGAAAAAGTCGAAATAACTCATTGTTGTTTCAATAATTGAAGCAACAATATAATTCAACAATAATTTAATTATTCAACAATTGTGGAGCTTGGATGCGAAAAAAGGGAAATGACTTTGGTATGCAGTTTTGAAGTCTTAGGAATCCTTGTATTATAATTCCAACCCATCCTAGTTGATGGTTTTGTCCATAATTGGATGGGATGAATTCCACCACTTCTAACGTAATAGGATAGTAGTTTACTGTAAGAAATTTTGTATTATCATAATTTATTTTTTATGTAATGTGTAATATTATGGAAATAAATAATTAATAATAATAATAATACTAATAATAATAATAATTATTATTATTTTTATTATAATGGTGGACTCTTGTAGTAATTATAGTTTACAATTTAATAAGAGTAGACAAGAGCATCTCTCGCAAACATTTGGGGGACATCAAGTGAAAAAGCTGCTCCGTTGACGCTCTTGTGAAGGATCTATCTCTAAAATTTCTTTGTATATTTGGGTCCAACTTTCCCGGTCATTCTAAGACGCTTACTTAAATACAGATACGCTGTTTTTATCACGGAATTATTGTGTATGTTTAAATTAAATTATTATATAAGGAATTAAATTAACTATTATTGAAGCAATAAAACTATTATGTATTGTACAACGTAGATAAAAAAACAGGTAGGCTAATTGAATACAATGACACAAATTTTGAGGTTATCAATAATTCATGTTTTTGTTTCTAAAAGAATAATAATAATTGTTTATTTTATTCTTGGTGAAAGGTTATGAATTCAGTTGGAAATCAATGAATTGAACTAAACCTAGTATTAAATCGGTTAGAGTGGTAACCAGGCCCATGGAAATTGTTAGTCATTTCTTAATCTCATTGAAAATGAAATATCCTGACGGAGGTTTGCACGCGATCCTTGATCGTAGTAAGGCAAGGCGTAGGCATCATGCAAACCCCCTCTCAACCCCTCATCCAAATTGTGAAATTCACTTTAACCAGTGCGTAACTACTCCCTCCTCCACCTCCAATTCCTTCACCTCTTCCTTATTTCCTCAATAAAAGAAAAAAATCACTTTCATTCTTACTCGGATATGTTATTGAAAAGGCCTTAAATGATAAACTGCTTCTGTTACATCATAACTTAATAATAGTAGGTGGGTACATTTAGAACACTTTGGTCCTTAAATAAAAATAAGAGCCACTTCTATACAAACCAACCCTTATTTCGAAAATATGGACCACCTCTTAAATCAAATTAAGGACCAAGTTTTCAAAATCATTCCTTATTTCAAAATAAGGATCACTTTTTCAAAAACATGCTCTTATTTCAAAATAAGAATCACTTTTTCAAAAACATGCTCTTATTTCAAAATAAGGATCACTTTTTCAAAAACATGCTCTTATTTCAAAATAAGGACCACTTTTTATTAATATAACGAGTAAGCACAATTTTGAAGGGCACTTTTAAGAATAAAACACGCTCTTATTTCAAAATAAGAGCATATTTTAAAAAAGCCGATATGAGCTTTGATAGGGACTTGGATGTCAAAAATAAAACAAATAAATTTCAAGCTACTTGTGGTGCCATTAACAGGACACTGGGTAACAGAGCTACAACAGAGACAGTAGTGAAGTTGTTGTGAAGAGTGTAAATTGTAGTGAAGTTGTAATGGCAGCCCCAATCCTTCTTTATGAAAGGAAGTCGTTGGTTACCACAAAACGCCAAGAAAGTAGGATCCAAGCAGCTGAAATGAGGTTTTTAAGAAGGGTGAAGGGCTGCTCGAGGCTGGATTTAATACATAACGAGGAAATTAGATCCGAGTTGAATGTATTTAGCTCGAATGAAAAAGTGGAGGAGTACCGGAATCAATGGAGGCAACATTTGGAACCGATTCCAGAGGAGAGAATACCTTAAAAAGTGACGGAATATGTTCCAGTTGGAAGAAGGGAGGTGGGAAGACCTTGAAGAAGATGGCAGTAGTCAAGATGGCTGGAGTGTCTCGTGTTTGTGTAGACGTACAGGATGGTTTGTGAGTTCGGAACAGGCTTATGCCTAATCCTTGATAGTAAAAAGAAGAAGAAGATGCAATCTACACATATTAGTGTTAAAAAATAGCTCCATTGCTCCTATGAAGATACATTAATTATTACAATACATCTTAATTTGCATGTAACGTATTTTATTTAGATAAACTTCCGGTGACTTAGAGCATGATGTTTTCTTACAACCTCGCCATATTTACTGTAGAAATACTAAATCATTAAAATTGATAACTTTTATGCATGATATTCTATATTACTGTGAAAGAAAAATTATTTACCAGGAAGTGTGGCTGTTTGTGTAGATTGTCGACTGCACGCAACAGGCTAACCAACTGACAAGATTAATTATAAACTTTTTATAAAAAAACTATACTTAGCCTTTATTCTTTAGAATTATAACTTATTTTATTCAAAATTGACATTAATTTGATAGTTCATTTTACCCTATATGAAAATTACAGAGAAGGAAAGTATTATTCTCATGTACGATTTTACGAAAATGAGTTTTCACCAAAAATACCCGTTTTCAGGGTATTCAAAAAAACCGATTGGTCTATGTGTGTCTGTTTTTTTCTAACATCTGAAAATATTTACAAATCAGTTTAAAAAACAAAAACTATAAGTAAATAGCATGATCGGGTTCAGATGACGAAGACAATACCCAAAGGTATTGCTTCGGAAACAAAAAAAAATTATAATTAATTTTTGAAAATATTAACTAGATAAAAGATGAATAACATTAATAGAAAAGGTAACCAAATTAATAACGGTGATAGTAGAATGCGTAAAGGAAGAAAATGATGTTAATAGAGATGATGTTGATGTTGATATGGACTTCAATTATTTAAAATGTAGGTTAGTCGGTAAATCTAAACGGAAGGTCCAGCAATTTTATTCGTTTCAGTCGTGTCACGTCTTCGCTATTATCAAGTAAATTAAGCGCCAAAGAATTCGGGTGATCTGCTAATGTTTCTTGATATTTTGAACTGAGCTGCCTAATTTCTTCTTTCACGGTGTTGACACATAAGTCCTTATGCAATGTATCATTTGTTACATACCATGGAGCATTTGTTATTATCCGTAAGTTTTTTAATATCTGTTTATGTGTGTGACGAACAAAATATTCACCAACAAAATACGATAAAAAGTTGAAACTTTAATATTAAGGTAAGTATTAGGAAAGGGCCTGACACAAACATTCTCATCAAAATCGCTCAACCGGAATCAGTAGCTTATTCGTGTAATTTTTCACCTTGTTAAAATTTTATCAAAAATGGCTCTTACGATTTTTTAATCACCACATTTACTACTTTTTTGTGCTCTACAAGATAAAGTAATTGTCGCGTCTCCTAAAATTCGTGGAGTGCTGTGATATCGTGGTGTGTTTTTTTTTAAATTGCGGCCTTAATCTGCATTTTACGACAAGAGTATAATCAAATTTGTACAAAATCAAAAACTACAAATTTACTATAAAGTTTATTTTCTGTAGTGTTTAGTTTAGTGCCAATTAGTGATTTTCTGCATTTTTAAATCCGTAAAAAATGGGTTTCTTTAAAATTTCCGCCTTAATTCATGAATTTTAGAGAAAAGTTACTGACAATTAAAAAAACCTACAACTTTTATTTCAAGCATGTTTTTTTAAACGCTTAATTTAGCGTCACTTAATGATTTTCCCGGATTTTTAAGTCGAAAGAGGTTGATTTTCATTTAGCGTCGTTCATTCATGAGTTAAATTAGGTTATGTTTTTCCTTTTTAAATTGTTAACTCATGTTTAAGGATAAGGTAATGACCTACATATTTGATTATTTAGATTGGCAAGAAAAAGTCATGCAAATATTTCACGCAAGAATTTTTTTTTAATTGTAAAGTTTTCAGGTGTATGACTTAATTTCTTACTTTAGAAAATTTTAAAATCCTCTTGTTTAATATTTTGATTGTTCTTATCTTCGTGCTGCCTTTCCAACACTTTAGTTTATACCCATCCTTTTGAGTTTATTTACAGATCGTCTAAAGAAATTTATTTCCAGATCGTATTTCAGGGTTCTCAAGAAAACATTGGTTTGTAAAAGAATTTTCAATAATAGGCTAGGTACATTAAAAATCGAATGTAGCGACCATGTATTATGTGAGATATGCCTTTGTCAGACTTTAATACGTCTAACACGCAGGTGGAGTGTTAAATTTTACACTCGTCTACTACTACTTGTTCCAAGGGTAAAAAAATAGTTCTCTCTCTTATCATCACATGGGCGCCCAATTATATGACTGAAGCATTAAAAAGCAGAAGAAATAGAGATTTAAAACTTACTAGTCATGGTTATCTCCTCTTAGAGTATTGAGTTTCTTTATACAGCCAGACCTTATGGTGAATGAAGTGAAGGTGTCATTTGCAGGGTGAAAACTAGATGCTTTTTAGAGGGACTGGCACGGTCTTAAGCATACTTCAGTGAAGAAGGCAATTTTATACCACACCACTACTAGTTTTACGTAGTATAGCCTCTAGAGATTCAAACCAGCCTTTCCGGTGAATACATTTAAACAACATGTCTCTGTAAAGAGAAAAACGTTGAATTTTAAAACATTTGTAAACCCAAACTGAGAAGATGAAATTAATGTTTTTATGGGTTTTTAATATTTAAACAGAAAGTACTGTTTATTTTTTTCACTTTGGTTTTTGTATTGTATATACATATTATATTATTTTTAATTTGTATTTTCTTTAATACACGCTTAATATTGAGTTCTTTTTATTTTTTTATTACATCTATATTTTCGTATAAAATTCTTAAAGACACACGTAGCAGATATTACGATTGCAAGTGTGGATAGACGAATTTCTTCATACCGTACGCAGGAATCTTATCTGTGAGCCGGTCTGAGTTTCTTTTTCCATTTCTACACTGCATGCTTAGTTTATTCGTTTTATAAAATATAAGAATCGCTTCTTCTTTCAATATGGATCACCAGATGGTGATTCTTCTTTTTTAGAAACCTGTTACTGCCTAATATAAAAATATATTTCTTTGAACCATTGGAAAAGAGAAACCATAGTTGGTTAGATTAATTTTCCCACCATAAATTTAGTTTAAAGTAGATTAATTTTTAATTCCTCGTGTTACTTTTCCATTTTTATTTATTTTGTGTTTCATTAATGTGTTTTTAAACGTCTGCTACTTCATCCAGGCTTTACATTAAAAAAATCGGCGTTTACCTGTATTAAAGATTAAAATTTTCTTAGTGATGTGTAAGATTTTTCCGTTCATTAGTTTTGAAATAGAACTCTTTAAATACAACGGACTTCTTTCGTGGCAAGCACTAAAGAAAAACAGAGCCAGATTATTGTATGTATTGCAGACTACTGCAGAGTTCACTGTACTTGCAAAGGAGAAATTGGGGACGTTGATTCCTCAAATAGAGGATTCTTTTAATTATTAAACAAATAACACAACAATGCTTTGCTGAGGTTCGGAAAGACATTTTAAAATCTAGACAAAATTCCTTGTAACAGATAAAAATTAAATTTGTTAAACAATAAACCAAATTCAATAGACTTGAAAATTATACGAACAATAGGCTATGAACAAAAAAACTCTATAATCTAATGTAAAAAAATTTGAATTCTTTAAGCTATCAAGTTGCAAAAAACAAAGAGAACAAGATTATAATACTCATTAAATAAGAATGGGAAAAATAAGACTATTACTTCTAAGAAAGTAATTTATTACAAAAATATTTCTCCTTTAATATTACGGCTCATTTTACAGCTTTGTATATAGGTTTATATTCTTAAAGTATACTTAACAATTTTTCAGACAATTTACTTAGAAAAATAATAATGTATCCATTTGCTAACGTAAAATGGTGTAAGCCTAGTATTAAAATTTAATTTCTTTTTTTTAGAGTACAGTATAATATAAAACAATTTTTATTTTCCTTTGTTTTTATGTGCGTAAAAAGTTCAGTATTAATAAACTTAGATTTTTAATCTTTTTGTTTCATACTTTTAGTATTAATCAGTTTATATCCCGTGAACTGCAAACTGGTAATGATATCTTTATGATACAAAAGCAACGTGATAACTAAATTACTATAAAACCATTACAAAACAATTAATTAAGTGTTTGTTTTTCTTTTATATCTATTTTTATAGTCAGGAACTTTTACTTTTTTCAAAAACTGGTCAATTTTATTATTTATTTATGATGGTGTCACCGGACGGTGACATTAAATGGCGAGTTGAAACCTTTAATTTTGGTGGCTCTGAAAAAAGCCGTTTAAGCGGTGGTGGATGGGAAGCGTCGGTCGTAGTCGTCGTGGCGGTTGAGGAGCTGGGCGACACGGCGTGTCGTCGTCCAGCAGAGACTTCATCTTCTTCCTTCGCAGTAGTGCGTCGATAGCTGCTTCGTCGGGTCCGGTGGGCGTAAGGCTCGGTCGAGGGACCGCTGTGGGTATCACTCGCGTCAGCGGGCGATGACGGTTCGGTCGATGGCTTACGGTGACGAGTCGGCAAGCGGAAACATCATCTTCTCTCTTGCTGGGTCGTCGATTAGTCTTCCCTGGAGTCCTGTAGCCGTGTGCCTTGGTGGACGTCTTGTCTGCTGTCTGGATCGGAAGTGAATCTCTCTGTGTCTGAATCGGAATTGAATCTCTTGGCCCAGAGCAGCACTTTCATACAGCTGCCGAGAGCACCGTGGCAGAGGGCGGTCACCGGCTCGGCCCCGATGACAAAGGCCCCCCCGTCGGTGCGCAGCCGAAAGGTCTGTCGGCACGCCACCTAAAGCTCCACCACGCCGACAAGGGCCGGGAGAACCACCGAAGGCCGGTAACACAACAAATGACCATTAGAAGGGGTGGCGGTGACAATGGTTTTTCTAAATCCACATTAATTTTAACGGAGATTTTCAATGTTATATTTAAAGAAGGAATGATTTTAAGGATGATTTTGAAGTTTGAAAAATTATTTTTATGAGACGATGCATCTCATGGCTTGTAGCAATTTTTAAAAACCCTATTCTTTAGAGGGATTCCTCCTAAATGATTTCTGGAATGACACTATTTTTGTTCCTAAATTCCAACTTTGATTTCTTGACTTCCGGTTGAAACCGGAAATTTAAACTCAATTTCTGTGTCTACTCTTTAAGAGGAATTAAATATTTTTGTTATAAAATTCTGACTTTGATTTCTTAACTTCTGGTCAAACCCGGAACTTCAGATTTAATCCAGGCCCACTAACGTTTTGTGTAGTTCAAAAATCCGGAAACTGTTTGTGGCTATCTCGAGTAGTATCTGGCATCTGGATGTGACGGTCTATTAGTGCATACTTTTTCAAACACCAAGTTGTAAATATACTATTTTTATATTATGTTATGTAATTAATTGTGCCAAATATTGGTCACTTGAGAATAAATAATATTTCGTGTATTTTAATAAATAAGTAAAAAGAAATTACAACAATGATTGAAACAAAAATTTAACAATAAAAAATATAATGACAATCGATGTCCATTTGGTTTTTTAATTAAAAATGTACGTCCGAATTAATGAAATTTTAAATAAAATATTTGATTAATATTATAATTACATAACAATAATGAGTTTGTAATACGTGTATATATTTTTTTACAAGAAATTAAAAAAAAATTACAATATTACGTTACTTGGTGTACATACGCGATATAGTTTTTCAGACTGAAAGTTCAGTCTTTGATCCTTTTGGTTGATATTCTTAGAAATATTCAATTATCTCAGGTTGGTTTCTTCAAATATATATTGCCTTAAAAATTTGACTTGAGTTTTATACAGCAGCTAATTTTTAAGGAGAAACACGCACTGAAAAATGAATAGCAGAAAATACTTTACAGCAACAATCTGCACGTTTACTTCTCACTCTGATCAAGCACGAAGGAAACCGAAACTCATTACACAAGGTGGGGCTATTAGATAATGAGACTGAAGTTGAAAAAAATTTACTTTTTTTTATACATAATCAATTATTGTCACCTTCAATATACACTCCTTCTCTATCCCTACAACACTCGATGCGAATTTTTGATTGTTGGAAACAGTGCTGGAAGTCATCTTTTGTCAGCTCCTTCAGGACACGTGCCTTTTTCTCTTCTACAGCTTCCACAGACTCAATTCTTGCACCTTTTAATGAAAATTTAACGTTAGGGAACAGATAGAAGATAATAACATGTGATAAACCGTGGTTTTTTACTAATGATTCTGAAACGAAACGCCAGTCCATGTACTGGAAGAGCCGAACTTCACAGCCAGAGAGCCAAAAAAGCTCGAATGAGCAAGTCAAAATATAAAGCAATGGTGATTGTTTTTTTGATATCTATGGGATTATGTACCTTCACTGGGTTCCTGAAGTTCAAACAATTAATCGATATTACTACCTTGAGGTATTTTCTAAGCTACGTCAAGGAGTAAGGAAAAAACGCCCCGAAATATGGAAGGACAAATCATGGGTTCTCCACCAAGACAATGTGCCAGCTCATTCCGCGTTATCAGTCAAGAGGTTGCTAGCCAAGTACAGCATCTCAGTGTTAGAACATCCACCTTATTCACCAGATCTTGCACCATGTGACTTCTACCTGTTCACTAAGGTGAAATCTGCATTAAAAGGGACAAGATTTGAGTCTGTGAAAGCTGTAAAAGAAAAAGCGGCGCGTGTCCTGAAGGAGCTGACAGAAGATAACTTCCAGCACTGTTTCCAACAATAGAAAATTCGCATGAAACGTTGTAGGGATAGAGGAGTGTATATTGAAGGTGACAATAATTGATTATGTATAAAATTAAAATTAAATTTTTTACAACGTCAGTCTCGTTATTTAACAGCCGCACCTCGTACATCGATCTGTATACTACTTGTTTTGTAAAAACCTTTTGAAATCGATTTCAAATGCAATACATGTCTTTTAGTAAATAACTAAGATTTCCTTTATAACTATAATGCATTTTTTATTCTATAAATCTTTTTTTAAATAATAACACATTAAATAATAATACATTTTTTTGTTATGAACTTACAAATTAAATATAATCTTAATAAATAAACTTACTTTATTAGAATTCGGTTACAAGATAATTCTGTTGATTATGTTACTAAAATAAAGTTCAAGGAAAATCTGAAAATATCAAAAAATAAATATTAATGGAAAAACTTAAGTTAGGCCTACTTAAAATTTTATAACATCAAAGACGATCAACTTTTTTTATGCTGGTCATGAAAATAGCCATAACATGGAAATTCTAATCAATCAACCAAATTAAGTTTTGGCTCGCTCTATTAGCAAATCAATCTTTGACCAAGTTAACTTTCACTTAGTGGTTCCTTTCAACCGTCTTTTAAAAAGAAGTAAATTTATGTTGTCATTAAACCCTAAATTTATTTATGTACTACGCCCACTGAATAATTTGATGGTATTTAACCTCCATTAGATTCATTAGTGAGTTAGGTCTATTGATCGTTTGAAAAAAAATTGGATGATTTCTATTCAAACTTTTACTTTCTCTTGCCTATATGAATATATAGGAAGGAAAGTATTGTTTTCATGTCGATTTTTCGAAATCGAGTTTTCACCGGATGTACATTTTTTTCAGACCCCCTAAACCCAAAAAATATGTTTTTAGCGATTGGTCTGTGTGTGTGTGTGTGTGTGTGTGTGTGTGTGTGTGTGTGTTTGTGTGTGTAAACAGAATATCTCAAGATACATCGTACGAAATTGAAACTTGAAACTTAAGTTACACACCACTGCCGAACCCGACACGAACATTTTAATCAAAATCGGTCAACCGGAAGTAGTAGTTTATTCGTGTAATGTTTCACTTTTTTGCGATTTTCTCAAAAACTGGTACTAAGGTTTTTTTAAATTGCCTGGTATGCCCTCGGCTGCCGGACTCCAGCAAAGACTAATCGACGACCCCGCAAAAGAGAAGATGATGCTTCCGCTCGCCAACCCGTCACCGTAAGCCGTCGACCGGACCGTCATCGCCCACTGACGCGAGCGATGCCAACAGCGGCCCCTCGACCGAGCCTTACGCCCACCGGACCCGACGAAGCAGCTATCGACGTACTACTGCGAGGGAAGAAGATGATGTCTCCGCTGGACGACGACACACCGTGTCGCCCAGCTCCTCAACCGCCACGACGACTACTACCGACGCTTCCCATCAAGACGACCGCCGCTTAAACGGCCCTTTTTAGGGCCACCAAACATATAAGGTTTGCCACTTAATGTCGCCGGCCGGTGACAGAAGTAACCAGGAGAACGAAGAGCAGAAGAAGAAAGGGAAAAATATTTAGTTGAGTTAATTCATTTCGCATATATTATGGGATTTTTAAGTTTTGTTTGTTAATAAAGTCGCAGCAGGAAAAGATTGGCTGTATTTTTAATAGGTTGTTGTTGTTTAGGTCATCAGCTGAAAGGCTGGTTTGAACCTGTAGAGGTTTTACAAAGTAAAACGAGGAGTGAGGTGGTTTACCATGCCTTCCTCACCGAGTGGAAAAGTACGCTTATTAGCATGCCGGGCCCTCTGAAAAGCACATATTTTCCACTCTGCAAATGACACTTTCACTTCATTCACCACAGGGTCTGGCTGTATAATGAAATTCATTACTTTCAGAGGAGATAACTCTGATTAGTGTCTTTTACACCTCTACCTCTTCTGTTCTTAAATGATTCAGTCATTTAATTGGCTGACCATGTGTTAAGAAACAGAACTATTTATTTTAGCCCTGCAACGAACAGATTGAGTGTAAAAAATTTGACACTCCACCTGTCTGTTATGGGCAGTTTAATAGGTTAAGGATATTATTTTGTTAGTAGTTTATTTATTAAATATTGTAGTTGAATGCAAAGAAAGTTAGCTTTATTAATTCAATTTTCTCATGCTCTACTGATAGAGCCGGCACTCAATATTTTCTTATTAATATTCGTTGTTTTAAATCCATACTAAAATATTTGAAGGTGGTACAACGTTAAAAAAACATTTTTGGGGCAAGTTAGGGAAAAACTTTTTTTTCCGGAAATGCAGCTGTTCTTTACATTACATTCTAAATAAAAGTTATAATAAAATTTTACTCTCATCCCCTAAAATCATGCTGGGTGGCTAAAAATCAGTGGCTAATTTCAGAAACCATATGTAATTTGTCTGATTTGCATGAAGTAGTATAGATCTAAAATTGAAGGAAAGATCTCATTCTAGAACTCCATTTAGGGTAGAAATACTGCAACTATGATTGCATTGGTTGATATTCCATTTGTTCTTGTTGTTGTTTAGGTTATAAGCCAAAAGGCTGGTTTGTGAACCTCTAAAGGGTTTACTAAGTAAAACGAGAAGTGTGGTGGTTTACTTATGTCTTCCTCACTGAGTGGAAAAGTATAAAATTTATCAGCATCCCGGGTCCTCTGAAAAGCATCTATTTCCATCCTGAAAATGACAACTTCACTTTATTCACCACAGGTTCTGGCTGTATAATGAAATTCATTACATTCATAGGAGATAACGCTGACTAGTGTTTTTCACACCTCTATCTCTTCTGTTGTTAAGTGCTTTAGTCATATAATTTGCTGACCAAGCGATAAGAAACACAACTATTTGTTGTAGCCCTGGGACTAGCAGATCAAGTGTAAATAATTTAACACTCCACCAGCCTGTTTTGGGCAATAATTTAATTGATAAAGGGGCAAAAAAATTGTCATCCTATTAGAATGTATACTTAAACATTTTTTCGGTGCATGAGTGAACGATAGATATTTTCTTTAAAATATTTTAAAATATAAATGACTCCAATTGTTATATTTTATTACTTCGATGTTCATGAAACTTTTTCGTACGTAGACGTACCATAAATATCTTCCAAAACAGAAATTCAGATGCTAAAATTATATTACTTGTTGCTTTCTTATTCAAACCTTTCTTTAACAAAAACTTTTGCTTAATAAAATACTCATTTCTGTGTAAGCCTTCCAGCAATTTAAACAATTCTTTGAAATATATTTTCGATTTCCTTACGATATCATAAAAGATGTCAGATTAAGCGAAATGTAAAACGAATAGTGTACTTAAATGTTTCTTAAAAAAGAATTTAGACAAAGTATTTTTAAATAATCATTTTAAAACACTTTTAAAAGTATTAAGTGCTTATTAAACTTTTTTGTTTTATTTCTTGCATTCAGATTTCATTCACTGTTTAATATACCGTGAATATTTGGTGAAACAAATTTATTTCATAAAACTGAATGGTTTCTTGATGTTGGTAATTTTTTAAATTTTCAACTATAATTTTCCCTAGTCCGTCTGTCCGTCACACGTAGATGTCAGAAACTGCAAGATATAGCACAAATGGTTTTCGAATTCGTAATCTAAATAAAAAGTTAGTGGGCTTAAAATGGGTTTGAAGTTCCGGTTTGGACCGGAAGTTGTCCGAAACCGGAAGTCAAGTAATTAAAGTCAGAAGCTACAAGTGATAGCAACAAACGGTTTTAGGATTCGTTATCTGCACAAAACCTTAGTGGGCCTGGATTGGGTTTGAAGTTTCGGTTTAGACTAGAAGACTATAATTTTTTTATTCACCAGCTCCAATATCCTCAATTATTATTCATTTTGTTGTTTATATATCCTAACTTTAGGAATAGTTACTAATTCAGCAGAAGCTTCACACATAATTTAACCCTAGAGCCGGCAATTGTCGATTTTGAGACGATGTTACCGCTTCTTGAACCGGTCACGTCGCAAAATCGGATTTGCTTCATAGCATTGCAACGTTGTCATTTTAGTTTTAAATTCATCTACAGACAGCGTTGCTGTTTTGACAATAAATTAGTTAAGTATAAAGTAAATTTTTACGTATAATACAATAGTTTTAGTTGCATATTATAACTGTGTTTCTCTGTTGAAACCACGCTGTCGTAGAGCTGAATTTGGTTATGTCTTGGTTTACATGATGTGTTTTGTGTAGTATACTATTTCCTTCAGTTTTGAACATAGAATCGGTATTTTTTGGTTTTATTTTGAAATAAACATTTTAAGTAACGACTTGTATGTAATGAATTTTGAAAGTAGAGCACAAGAAAGTTTTAAACCATAGGGTCATCTAAAATTTTAGAAAAATATTTGTCTAAAAATTATTTTCAAATTTCTTCAGCATCCCTAACTGACATATTAAAATTTCAGTGTTGTTGTTTAGGTCATCAGCCAAAAGGCTGGTTTGAACCTGTAGAGGTTTTACTAAGTAAAACGAGGAGTGAGGTTGTTTTTAATTGCCTTCCTCACTGAGTGGAAAAGTACGCTTATCAGCATGCCGGGCCCTCTGAAAAGCACATATTTTCCACTCTGCAAAAAAAACCTTCACTTCATTCACCACAGGGTCTGGCTGTATAATAAAATTCATTACTTTCAGAGGAGATAACTCTGATTAGTGTCTTTTACACCTCAAAATTTCAGTAATGAATTTATTCTATTTTCCTAAGTTTTCTTGTTACTTCAATTCGCCTTGTAGTAAGGTTTGTGATTTTTAGCAAATTTTCTAATGATTTCTTTACAGTTCGGTGACCCATGTGCTAGAAATTCTCTGACGGTCTAGAAAATTGTTATTGCCGGCCATAGGGTTAAATCCATTTTAACTCTATAAGACTGTTACAAATATATATTAAATATTGATTATTGATATGAAACGACAATCAGTACATGACTAAACAAAGTTTTCTAAGCACAAAATATAAAACTTTATTAAACTTAAGGAAATTTATTTTTGCACCACCCTACTACCAGGAAATTCCTCATAAATTATCCATTAAAAAACGCCGTATAATTTAATTAAATATATCACATACATTACAAAATGGATGCATGCAAAAGTAAATAGTCTACAGTTCTCTATTTTAAATGAAAATTTCATTCCAACTCCCTGCGTGTTAAAAGTTTTTTCCTTAGAATATTTTTTTATTTAAATTAATATTCATAAAGCTGTAATGATAAACGATAGCCTACATCAATTTTTCATTGTTTCCGCTATTTTTCTTATGTTGTTTTTTTAAAAATAACAAAAATATATAATAATTTTAGTAAGCCAATGTGTTTACTTCCGTCAACTGTAACATGACTCTTATCTGAGTAAAGAATGCAGAACTATTAGAGAGGTTTAAAATGTTTAAAATAAATACATTTTAAGTTCATACTTGTATTTTTGTTCATTCGTCAGCTAAGATTGCCTGTAACAGACAGGTAGAGTGTAGAATTATTTCCATTCGATCTGTTAGTTTTAGGGCTACAAGAAATAGTTCTGTTTCTTTTCAAATGGTCAGCCAATTATATGACTGAAGCATTTAACAAGAGAGAGGGTTGAGGTGTATAAGAAAATAGTCACTATTATTTCCTCTGAGAGTAATGAATTTCATTTTACAGTCTGTTTGAGACTATATAAATTGTATATATGTATAGTTTCATTCAATTCATCAGTTTATTTGTTTGCAATTGTAAGATATCATTATCGGTCTCAACCAATGAGGATTCTTTTCTGCTTGCACTTAGTAACCAGTTTTTAATTGAACAGGCCAGTCGCCCGCTTACTAGGTACGCAAATAGATGCTATCTTGTTGTTAAGGCTTTTCCATCCGGTCATATCCGCGATTGCTAAGGCTATCCCTAAAAACCGCAACGCCTTAATAATATTTTAATCACTTCCTAGAGTGATTAACATTAATTCAAGGGGTCGGCGGAAGAAAGTGCTAACCCACAAAATTTCCAGCATGATTTTTTTTAAATATTTTGTAAAAAATTAAATGTACGGGCCGTTTTCAACAGAATGCTATATTTATGATCTTAAGAACCTAGATTAACAGAAAATAACAAACGTTTAACAAAAGTTCAAAAACTTGATTTGTGGATTTCAGTAAACTTTTAAAATGACTTTGCGTAAATTTATGTTGATGTGGGTTAGCACTGTCTTCTCCCGACCCCTTCAATTCACGCGCCACAGTGGTTTTACGCGCTGGAAACACTCCAAAAACTAACCGCGCAAATACAGTCCACTTCAAGATCGTTGGCAGCTCACCACTCATCAAAAAGCCGCTGGTAAGTCTCAGAACATCTAAGGTGAGTGGATGCAACCTTTTCTTTACGGAGAGTAAGCTGCCCTATACGCTGCTCACCACTGACCCTACCACAGTCAGACCCTGTGGTTAATGAAGTGAAGGTGTCATTTGCAGGATGATAAAAGTAGAGTGATGCTTTTCAGAGAGCCTGGCATCCTGATAAGCATACTTTAAACCACCTGACTCCTCGTTTTACGCGGAAAAGTCTCTAGAGGTTCAAACCAGCCTTTCTGCTGATGACCTAAACAACAGAAATGAACTAGAATTGAATCCGGGACTTTTGGAGTGCAACTTTCTAGCACTTCATACCCGTTTAGTCGGATTTATGTTGGCAATTGACAAATTGGATTGACAAATGAATATTTTCGCATTAAATAGCCCCATCATTTCTTTTCTGAACTTAAATCACTACTCATAAACTTGCCACAGTCAGACCCTCTGGTTAATAAAGTGAAGGTGTCATTTGCAGGATGATAAGTAGAGTGATGCTTTTCACAGAGCCTGGCGTCCTGATAAGCATACTTTAAACCATCTCACTCCTCGTTTTACGTGGAAAAGCCTCTAGAGGTTCATACCAGCCTTTCTGCTGATGACCTAAACAACAAAAATGAGCTAAAATTGAATCCGCGACTTTTGGAGTGCAACTTTCTAGCACTTTATCCCCGTTTAGTCGAATTTATGCTGATAATTGACAGATTGGATTGACAAATAAATATTTTCACATAAAATAGCCCCATCATTTCTTTTCTGAACTTAAATCACTACTCATAAACTTGCTAAGTACAAGACGTATACTTAGCCTACAAACAAATTTTTTCCAAAAGAAAAATCTGGTGTGAAATACTCACACGACTATCTCTTGCCAATGTAAATAATGAAACATATATTATATATATTACCTATGTTTAATTTTGAGTAAAATGTAAAATTTACTTAATTTTTCGTGCTCTACAAGAGAAGTGACCATTATATCTGCTAAAATTCGTGGGGTGTGTATTTTCGTAATTTGTTTTAAGAGTTTTGTCTTAAAATGTATTTTAGGGCAAAAGTGTATTTATTACCGTTAAAGAAAATAAAACTTCTTCGTCTTTGATTTTTAACATTTTTACTAAATCCTTTAGTTTAGTGTTACTAATGATTTTCTGTATTTTGTTCATTAAAATCGGTAAACATGAGTTTGTTTAAAAGATATTGGCCTTCGTATGCTGCTTTCACTCATGAACGAGCTTTTACCAGTGGACAGTGGCCTCCACGATCCCCAGAGTTGTCTACTTGCGAATTATTTCTTTGTGACAACTTGAAGGAGAGAGTTTATGCATCTAATCTCCACAATATTGATGAACTGAAGGTAGACATTCAACGAGAATTCAATACAACAGACAACAACGTTTTGCGTCAGACGTCTCTCCATATGATCAGTTGAGCACAAAATGTATCGATGCTGGTCATTTTAAATATCTTTTCTTACAAAAAGGTAAATAAATGCAACATTTAAATTACGTTAATTGTTATGTTTTATTTAAATGATCGGCATCATTCATACACTTTTATTACAACGCTACCTACCGATTATGCAACAGTTACGTCATGGGTTCGGTTTTATATGCCAGCCCGGGATTTCCAGATAGCAATCAACCTGGAATCTCCGCGTTGTGGGCTAGCGCGTTAACCACGACACTACGGAGGCGGCCACGCCTGATAATTATTTATAAGATTTTTTTGTTTATTTGAGATTACTTAGATTTCTTTAAATGTACGAGGTTTGATAAAAAAACGGGAATTTTTAATTTCGTGGGTTTTGTAAATCCGATTTCCAAAACTTTTTTTTACCTTGTTGGTACACCTGTTTCTAATATATATATTGGCATTTGCGATCTGAAGGTAATTAATGAATATGTTTATAGTTCTGAGAATTCGAAGATAGTTAATTGGTTCATGAAGGCGAGAGCTGAACTTATTTATTTGAACAAGTTCTCGTTTTCAACGACAAGTAAAACGTGCTCGCTCTGCAACTTGAATCAAGAAGAACATTTGTATAGTACCATTGTATAGCATTGAAGTACCATTGTATAGCTGTCTGCCCGGTGCTGACTGAATTCAGATTGAGGTGTTTTGGAAGAGGTACACTAAGTTTAGATTTCCTGATTGTGGCACTAAATGGAAATGAATGGAGACGTATAAGTCAATATTGCAGAAGTGCTTGGCCTTATCGTTTTATGCTGATAGAAGAATTTAATTTTTTAGTTTTTTCTTTTATTCTTTGAAAAAGAAAATTATATTTTTTTGCTTTAAATTTTTAATTTCTTAAATATAATAATAAGAAGTTTATTTCTTTTATTAATAATAAGCTCCAACCTCTCTGACGGTCTCAGGACCAGGAGATTTGTCTGCGTTGTCAATATTTGTAATTCTGTAATTTCCAGTTATGTTTATGTTATTTTTTTAATGTTCTACTTGTTTTTTAGTTTAAGTGGAAACTACATTGTATATATTTTTGTTACAAATAAAGACTCTATTATTATTATTATTATTATTATTATTATTATTATTATTATTATTATTATTATATTACTTGTTATATTGACATTTGCTGCCATTTTGAAGTTACAGTTAATTTTTAGTAGTTGATAAGAGTACACGTGTTTGCATTCGCTCTGCGATTTGTTACTTCCGAAAAATGGACCAAAGAATTTGTATTGTTTTGTATGAAAAATTATATCAAGTGTAGTATCGCATTCGAAATATTGACAGTGACTTTTGTTGAATCTACTATGAGTAAAACAAAAGTTTACAAGTGGTACAAACGGTTCAAAAATAGCCGTGAAAATGTTGAAGATGAGGAACGCTCTGGACGCCCTAGTGTACCAATAACCGACAACAGCATCGTAGAAGTGAGAAAAATGATTCTGAAAGATTGCGGAATCGCTATCAGTATAAGGTTGCTTATGAGATCAGTATATCATTTGGTTCATGTCAAGCAATTTTTTCGGATGTTCGGATATGAAACGCGTGGCAGCAAAGTTCATTCCAAAATTACTGAATTTCGAACAAAAAGAACGTCGAGTGGATATCACCCAAGAATTGGTGAATGAAGTCAACACAGATCCAGAATTTCTGGAAACGGTCATAATAGGTGATGAAACATGGGTATATGGGTATGACGTCTCTTGAAACATCGAAACCAAGGTTTCGACGTTTCTAAAAAACTATGAAAGGACAACGTTTTCCCACCAATTATGGCATAAAAACAGTGTCACTATAGAAGCTGACAGCTATACTAAATTGTGAGTTCCAGAAGTGCTTCCAAGATTAAAAAAAAGCGCTGGCACAAGTGTTTATATTTGAGGAGAATTACTTAAAGGGGAGTACTATACCTCCTATCTAACCCATGTTAAATTGACCTCTTTTTAGGTACACGTTTCTAAGAAACCGTTAAGAGTTAGGACTTCAATTTTTTGTGCCTTTTTTTATGACATCTTTTTAAGCTCTGGTACTAGAATTATTAATATAGAGCTAGCGATATCAATTCCAGAATTTTCTTTTGAAAAATGCAAAAATAATTTAAATGTTTTCGTTGAATTTTTTATTTTATTTCGAACTTAGTAATAACACTGCAATGATTCTAGTACCATATGTCACAATTTTACTGGGAAACATGCTCAAAAAATTTCAACCTTTAAAGTCAAATAGTTTTTGAGAAAACTGTACCTTTATGGAAAAAAGTGAATTTGCGGGAAATGAGCTGTAAAGTTTTACTTACCCTAAAATCGGCCTACACCATAATATTGATCCTCACCAGACTGTTCTTTTTTCTCAAATAATTTCCTTTTTTTTCTCTTGTCTTGCTTCTTTTGACACACTTTCCATTGCCGTCTCAGCTTTCTATGTTCTTTGAATATCGCAACTCTTAATTGTTTCCACAGATTAAATCAATTGAAAGAAATTCTGGTCAAAACATTACTTAACAAAAATCTGCATAGTTTTCGTAATTTGTATCGTACAGTAATAATTTTTATAATTATGTAATTACACAGAAAAAGATATAGAAGGCAATGGCGCCAAAATTAGAAAAATAGATTTTCTCGATTTTCGAGGTATAGTGCTCCTCTTAAAGGAGGCAATATTGATATACATGAGTAAATACTATTTTTCAAAAAAAAAGTTCGCGTTATTTTTTTATCAAACATCGTATAACACTAATATTTCTTGTCTCTTTACTATAATGAACTTCTTTTTTAATCAATTGTGGAGTTTGTTCTCCGATAAGAGGGCACGTTACTTTTTATCCACCAAATATATTTAAAATTCAATAAAATTACGTACGTTTAATACCATTCTGTTTATTTCAACTTCAATTCTACTTATTCCACCGTAACGGTACTGGTACGTATTTTCTCCTTTAGTCGGTGCATATGCGGCACGTAATATGAGTAACAACAGCTTGACTGGCTTCAATTCAGGTAGACAGGTGATATGCGCTACACTTTTATGAACAACTGTCTGAATATTGCGACCAACTCAAACGGAAATTTTACAAATTTTCTACTCGATTTCATACGTTAAAAGTACCGAGAAACATATGATTTTAAATTATAAAAATTTCTCTTTTTTTTGTCTTTCCTAATATTTGCCTCCTTTATTGAAAATTGATCTGATGTTACTTTTATATTCTATTACATTTTTTTGTTTTGCATGATTTTCATCTGTTTTATAAAACAAATACTATTTGAAATTGTTTTTTTTGTTGCTTTCATTGCTACATTTTTCATTTCATTTATTTATATAAAACATTAACATATTTCAGTATTTTATTAAAAAAATAAAAACATAATCATAACACCCTCAGACAAAATCACACTGCAATTTCGAAAAACCAGAGTTATATCAGAGTAAATTAATAATTATATAGGTAGAAAAAAGAAAACAAAATAAATGTCTTACATATTATTTTTGGTGCTCCAAGGTGTCATGTGCTGGCTATGAAACATAAAATTTATCAAAAATCTTTTGTGAATCACTCATACGACTTTTTCTCACCAAAGTAAATAATTAAAATTATAACCTAATTTTAATCATGAATGAATGACAGTAACTTAAACTCAACATCTGTTGGACTTTAAAATATGGAAAACCACTAATTGACATTAAACGAAACACTGAAGAAAAGTGCTTGAAATAACAGTTGTAGATTCATTCGTTTTTTTTAGAACTTAAGTTACGTTTTTGTTTTTAAATCATACTAAAGCAGCAATCGTAAAGAACACCTATTTTTACTGATTTCAATCAACAAAATTCAAAAAATCATTATAATTGCCACTAAACTATCTTTGTAGAAAAAATGGTTGATATAAAAGTTGTAAGTTTATCGATTTTTTAAGCTTAAATTGTATACGGTATTGCCCTTAAGGGGGTAGTCAACCCAGAAAATGAAAATGAAAACTTCTGGCTATAATTTATCATTATTAAATAATGATAAATTTTCATTATTAACATATTTTAGTATTTTATTAAAAAAGAAAAACATAATATTAACGCCCTCAGACAATATCATACTGCAATTTTGAACTTTTAAATGAAAGAGTAATTTACTAGTAATGATCTACCATTTGAACCAAGCAAAAAATTATCTGCAGCCCCTAAAATAAGGGTGAGGTTGGAAAAGCGGGTCTTTACGGGGAATCAAATATCTCAGGAACAAAGAAAGATATCAACATGATTTTTATGCCACAAAATAAAGAAAATTGCTCTCTAATATTTGTTGTATGTGCTTGTATGCATTTTTCTTACAAGAAATTTATTGAAAAAACCATTTTTCAAAAAAATATATTTTATATATCACAAATTATTTTTTAACTAAATCCCTATTAAGGTTTTTGTAATAGTTATTTCATAGATAATAGAGCAAGAAATTATGAGCATTTGAAAAAAAACATCATCCAAATATCTCCAATACTAACCAAATTATTTAATTCCCAAGAATGTACAATCGTATAAAAACCACATTCCCGGAAAACTTAAAATTGAAGGAATAATTTCACTCGCCTTGCTAGTGAGCTTCATTTTAAGCAGATGTTTTTTATAATTTTTTGTCAACGTACAAATTAAACAAATGTTGTGATTCAGACAATTTTAAACTTAAAATAACTGCAAAAAACATCGAAATTTTAAAAAAATCATCTTATTGAGTTGTCTACCCCCTTAAATGCATATTAAAGCTCCATTCTTTAAAATAAACAATTTCGTACAACGAGAGCACGCCACCACCAATCTTAGCAGATATGCCGCTTACCCTACCTTGTACAGCACAACAAATGTATTAAATAGGCGATTTTTTTAAAAATCGTATGTACCATTGATGGTAAAACTGTAAAAAATTGGAAAATCCCACGAATTAACTACAACTTCCGGTTGAATGATTTTGATGAAAATGTTCGTGTCGGGTACTGTAGTGTTACCTAACTTAAATTCAAAGTTTCAACTTTGTGGTTATTTAGTTGTTGAGTCTTTACACACAGACACAGACTCACAAAGATCAATTTTGCTAAAAACATGTTTTTTGGGGGTTAGGGGTCTTAAAAACGTGTATATCCGGTTAAGACTCGATATCGAAAAATCTACATGAAAACAATAGGTTGGTACTTTCTTTCCTATATATTCATATAAGGCAAAAGAAAGTAAAAATTGTATGGCACACAGAAAGATACTACTGAAAAGTACTGGAAGCTAAAGTGTTAAGTGTTCCAATGATGCTCGTGACAAACCCATAAGGGTAGAGGAGTGTAGTAAATAATATAAATTATGGAAGCCGTTTTAGGGTGGTTACAAGAATGAATAATGTAATGTTAAATTACCATTAGATATAGTAGCCTATACAGCGTAAAGTATTGAATAGTGGAAAAGGGGGAAAGAATATAGTAAAGCACTGTAAGGTGGAACAGGGGAAAAGAGAAGAATGACTATAAGTGAGGTAAGACATAACTCAAGAAGGGGATTACTGTTGTAAGAAGACTATCAAAGTTCCTTGAAACCGTATAAAGACTTTGGTAGGCAATTATTTAAAATTGTGGCACATACAAACCAGATTTTTCCACCTTCATACTCATCTATTTCTTTTCCCCTTATATACATTTCCACTGACATTTTAAAATGCAATCTGTTACGTAACGATGTTTTTAATTGTCTGAATATTGATTCTAATTTTCATTAAACACAGTCTTCTCGATTATTTTTAATTTAAGTCTTATTATATTTTTTTATATTATCAATATATCATTGTAATTTTGATGAGAAATATTTTTTTAAAAATTACCTATCAATTCAACCCGCTGGCATTCCGTGCAGGAAAATTAATTGACCCAGTAGGAAGGTTACATTAAGTTGGAGATGCAGATATTACCGGGGTTAGATACACCTTGGAGATACAGTAGAGTCCCGCTGATATGTACACCGCTTGTCCGGACATCCGGTTTATTCAGACGAGATTTTTTTTAACCCTTTTTTCACATGTGTATGTTGCAATCTATTAAATTTTGAACAATAAGCAACCCTACGACCCAATGAGATGGGAATGATAATTATATTATGTCGTTAAATGAGGTGTAGTCTTGTACAGATCCAGGCCGAACCATTCCTGAAAAAATATAGTTAATTGAACCCCAACCATCAAAGTACACCGGTTACCTCTGTCTAGTATTTAAATCTGTATACAAGTAACTACTTTTACTAGGATTTTAAACAGAAACCTTTACCTCCGAAACAGTTGACACGCGGTGACGACTTAACCTCTAGACCAACCCGGTGTGTCTGCACTAGGGTAAATATGATTTTAATTATATAATAATGCATTATACATCTCATTAGCCAATTTAAATTTGTAACTTACTCATTAAAATCCATCAAAAAACCAGCACAAAATGTTTGCATCATAAAATTATGTTCTAGTTTAAAGTTTAATTTGCTTGGATATTTGCATAGTGTTAATACTAGGTTACGGTTTAACTGAATTCTCTTCATAAACATCTTCTTGCCATTTAATAATCCACTTGAGAAATATTTAATAATTTATAATAGAAAACAGGAACAACTTTATGAAGTATGCTAATGCCTTATGTTCGGATAGAAACCTCGTAAAGCTAGTTCATGTTGATTAGTTGTTTCATTAAGTTGGCACATCAGCTCAGCTAACCTAAAATTTATTTAGGAATGAATTTAGTTCATGGTAATAAAACAAATCTGTTTCGAAACACTCCCATGACTTTCGTTTGCCAATGTAAATAATTAAAACTACAACCTATATGTAATCATGAGTAATTAATGTAAAATTAAAAACATAACCTAATTTTAATCATAATTAAGTGACGCAAAATTAGAATCAGTTTATCTGTACAACTTAATAATTTTGTCCATTACAGGCAGGTAAGTGTTCAATTATTTGCTCTTTATCTATTAGTTCCAGGGCTACAGAAATATTTCTGTTTTTTATCACAAGGTCAGCCAACTATGACTGAAACATTTAAAAAGAGAGGGATGTAAAAGACACTACACTACTTCCTACTCATCTCTGAGCTAGACAATGACTTGCCAGCATAATTTCCAATACTTTCTCTTGTAGCTCTGTTATAAATTTCGTCAGCCATTTTTTTTTTTTTTTTGGTCTTTCAGTAACAATTATTATTATGAACTACTAGCATGTCCCGAGTTACGGCTACCGAAAGATTTCGCCCTAGGTTCAGATTATACGCCTAAATAAAGTCATTCTAGAGGTCTAGGAACCCAATTTTATGAGTAGATTTGATGGTTTCTTATGTATTTCAACCCAAAAAATTGAATGAAATAAGTTTCAGAACCATATCTCCAGTATTTTTTGTAATATCCAATGAAAAACAGACAAATCTGTGCATAAAAATACTCTTAATTGACTTTAATACTCTAGAATGACTTTATTTAGGCGTATGTTCTGAACCCAGGGCGAAATCTTTCGCTAGCCGTAACTCACTAACGAAGCGTTTCCGGACCCATGTTTATATAATTTTTTTTCATTATTTTGATGAGAGGAAACCACTTTAGAAGTTTGTCGGGTTACTTGTGAGACACTGTACAGTAATGACAATGGTTCTTGGGAATTTTGCGAGTGAAAGATTTCACTTAAAAAAATATTGACTGCCATTTATCCTGCAGTAAACAGAAGAATCTTATAAAATAACACGAGTCATTTGAAGACACTAGCAAATAATAATCCTAGATACTATACACTCATTCCTTTGCAACAAAAGTTTCTGTGTTAGAAGTTAGTAAACTTATCAGTTACGGACTCTAAGAAAGCTCAATGGAACTCCCGATGGTTTAATTAAAAATTTAAGTTGACAGTAATATTTACTTGACTAGTTTATCTCTTTCATGAAGTGTGCATCACAAAACATTTCAACGTAAAATAATATTTGTTTTATTTGCCACACTGATAATAAAGTGCACTTCAAGTGAAACTAAATAATAGAATAATGAACTTATTACGTCTCAAGTTTAACTGCTATACAATTTATTTTAATGAAGAAATGGTATTTTAAACTTTGTGTTTAACTTTCTTAGTATGTTTAAGAAAATATCACACTTACTCGTACAATATTATTATTAAGAATGAAACTTGTAACAGATAAGCACGTTATTAAATTTGTGCTTACAATTATTATAAATAGTGCCAAGTGATGCAGACTTACCTTTTAAAAATAGTTCTTGAAAGTTATTGTTGAAATTAATGTTAGTTTCTTATTGTACATATTGTAGCATCTAAACCTTGGTTCGTTCGGGGTTTGGGTTTAATAAGTAATACGCAGACTTACAACGTATACTTTAAAATATTTTCAACAAAAAATATTTTAAAACAATACTTCCCTTCCCATTTTTGAAATGAAATAAAATTTATTTTCTAAAAATAATTATAAAAAATATAGAAAACAACAAATAATTAACATTAACTTTTAATCCTTAATTAACACTAAGGCCTCCGGGCCAGCCCAGTAAGTCAGCTGGTAGTAAGTCGCTATTATTTGTAAAGTAACACCGGTTGGGCAAGTGACTTTGTATGGTTACCAGCTGACAGCCATCTGTGAACAAACTCTACTGGGGTCTCTGTTCAAACTCATGCCTAATTCACGTCAAATAATACAGTAAAGCAGCGATCAAATTAGGTAGTTGTCAATAATGGACAGTTCCCGATAACAAATAAAAGCTAAAAAAATAACACTGAAAACAGAACAACTTTAATTACTGGAAAAAATTCCTGAAAAGGAGACATGTGCGGAAATTATGTCTATTATATTTTTCTTTGTAATTAAATATTTTTAATTTTCAGATACATTTAATTGAATATTTTTAACATATGAATAAAAATAAACGAAATAGTTATTAAAAAGAGAAAAAAAAACATTGTGAGAACTGAGTTTGCGATTTTTAAACATTAAAAAATTAATTTTTATTTTTTTTATTCCTAATTTGTGTACGTTGCAATCTGTTCAATTGAGAACAATAAGCAACCCCATGACCCAATGAGATGAGGATGATGTGTATGACGTGTAAATGAGGTGCAGTCTTGTACAGACCCAGGCCGACCATTCCTGAGAGAGTATGGTTAATTAAACCCCAACCATCAAAGTACACCGGTAACCACTGTCTATTATTCAAATCCATATAAAAATAACTACCTTTACTAGGATTTGAACCAGGAACTTTCGTCTCCGAAAATAAGCTGTTAAACAGCTGATTTTGGCGACGACTTTACCTCTAGACCAACCCGGTGGGTCAAAAATAAAATAATGTAATCAATTTTATAGTCATGTAGAGCAAGAGAAATTAAAAAAGAAAATGGATGATCTTCAGAAGGCAAGCGTAAGCTCTTCATTCCAGAGGAGGAACAAGGACACATAAAATTTTTATGCAAAATTCAGTTTTTTTATGAAAACCAAATACTGTTGGTGTCGATGAAGAAGAACGTGAATATTTCAGAAAACCGGCATTTTTCTTTTAAAATGCCAAGAATTTCAACATCGTTTCTTTCGTTTTTAAGTTTATTTGTAAGTGATAGTAACATCCGAGTCAGGAATAACCTTTGGAGGTACCTAATTTTCATTCCATGTTAATTATAAAGTGTATTTTATTTTATGTATTTGTTCCAAATTGTTTAATTGTTGTTTATGAATTTGAATTGTT
This sequence comes from Catonia carolina, assembly GCA_035578175.1. Lineage (NCBI taxonomy): Eukaryota > Metazoa > Arthropoda > Insecta > Hemiptera > Achilidae > Catonia > Catonia carolina. Next base: position 6,556,633 of record JAQMRL010000013.1, read on the forward strand.
TAATTTCTGTTGTAATATGTTACGAAATGTATTGTACTTATGTTTGAATGGAAATAAATAATTATTATTCGCGTGGTTTCCTTTGTTTTCGATTATTTTTCTACAATTAGAAGGTTCTTGGATTCTTTAGAATTATTCATTCATATAGTTAGTAGGTTATTTAAACAAATACGCAGAATTATTATATGATACAGATAAAGGAGGCATCAGTAATTGTCTTAAGTGTTTTAGATTGAAATGACAGGCGGTTTGGTGGAACCATAAATTTGGGTACCAGAAATCCAAACTTGTTTCAAAAATGTTTGATAAACAGTTAATTTAGTGTCAATAGCCAATTCTAGCCTAATTACTAAAAAGTGTTGGTGACGTACCACATCCTTCTCTGACATCCGGATCAAGAAAACTTGCATCTAATGACACTTTTTCTGTAAAAATAAAAATTAAATGTTTAATTTTATTAAGCAACAAATCCACCAGATCGGTCTTGAGGTAAAGCCATCGCCACGAGTCAGCTGTTTAATAGCTGATTTTCGGAGACGAAGGTTCCTGGTTCAAATCCTAGTAAAGATAGTTAGTTACTTTTATACGGATTTGAATACTGGACAGTGGTTACCAGTGTACTTTGATCGTTGGGGTTCAATTAATCATATTCTCTCAGAAATCGTCAGCCTAAGTCTGTACAAGACTACACCTCATTTATAACGGGTAGCGCACATAAAAGTAGCCCCGTAAATAAAGTGCAACACAATTGATATGAAATCTGTTTATTTACAAATACCGATAATTTTTTTTATTATTTTATTCAATAGTCTAATATTGTTACGTTATTACACGATATGTTGAAAGTGATCACCGTCAGCTTGTACACATAAGATAGCGCGGCGTAGCCTACCATATTCTGAAATACAGACTGGAGTTCAGGAGCTGTAATGGTGCGTATGACGTTCGTGATCGAGATCTTAAGGTTTTCAATGGATTTTGGATTGCTGGCGTATACTTTATTCTTTAAATTTTCCCATAAGTAGTAATCACAAGAAGACAAATCCGGTGATCGCTGTGGCCATAAGCCTAAAGAGATAGTCCTTTCATCGGTAAAAACACTACGCACACGAGCCAGTGATCTGCGAGATATGTGACAAAGTCACCCCGTCTTGTTGGAAAAAAGAATATGTAATTTCGTGTGGTGCTAATTGATTAAAAAATTGATAAAAAATCTGGTTAAACATGCAGGTTGTACACGGGAAGGGGAAAATGGGGGGAATTTTCCTTGACTCGGCATAAACATTATACAATCTCGGCTAAGTTATGGGGCTAATTTTATGTGCGCCACCCGTTACATCATAGATACCATCCTCATCTCATTGGGTCATGGGGTTGCTTATTGTTCTGAATTGAACAGATTACAACATACACACATGTTAGGGATTAAAATAAAATAAGCAGCAATGAATTATTCTAGGTTAAAACAACAGTATGATTAAATAATGTATAATAAGTTACGAACCATTTGAAACAAAGGATAGATAGAGCGTTGAAATGTTGAAATAAAACAAAAGGAAAAATATAGTACGATACAAATGATATACATCAATCAGGTGTCTTTTTAGAATAACATATACGTTACTAAGGGTAGTACTGCTTCTGGTGTAGATTCTAGATACTACTATTGCGACAGCGCCAGTAAACAATGTCCAAATGTACCACCGAATACGGCTAAAAAGAAAGATCAGTAAAAACGGAGACAATACATTATTTATTATTCAAAAAAAGTCTTTCTCAACCAACGACCACACATCCACACAAAATTTCATCGTATTCTTTTATCCTTCTTCTTCTTCATCTGATCACTCTCTCTCTCTCTCTCTCCCTCCCCTTGAATTTTCTCTATCTATATCAGTCGATAACTTACCACCCCTCTCTTTACCAATCGTTCTTTTCCACCCTCAGGCTCATACAATCGTTTTCTCCTCCAACCCCCTTTACTATTCTTCCTCACAACATTGACGCCTTTTTTTTAGTTTCTTTGTTTTCTCCTCCAGTTCGTACTAAATCACTTGGTGGTGTAAACGAAAGAAAGTATCGTCAAATAGATTTTACATCCATTCTACAAAGTAAACAACTACTTGCATTCTTCTCCTTTTTCTTCTTACTTTTCTTTCTTATATTTATTTTAGTTTTATTTGTTTCCGTTTGTTTATATTAATAATTTAATTTATTATAATCTTATATTTTTTTCCTTTTGATGTTCTATTATTACCGCGTGATTTCCTTTGTATTCGATTTTTTTCCTATTTAAGGTCGCATTCATACATTCATTTTCTAGGTTAAACAACATCAGTTGTAAGTATTTCTGTTTCATTTAATCCACCCACCGGGTTGGTCTAGAGGTAAAGTTATCACCAAAATCAGCTCTTTAACAGCTGATTTTCGGAGACGAAGGTTCCTGGTTCAAATCCCAGTAAAGGTAGTTACTTTTATTCGGATTTGAATACTAGACAGTGGTTACCGGTGTACTTTGATGGTTGGGGTTCAATTAACCATACTCTCTCAGGGATTGTCGGCCTGGGTCTGTACAAGACTACATCTCATTTGACACATCATCCTCATATCATTGGGTCATGGGGTTGCTTATTGTTCTGAATTGAACAGATTGCAACGTACACAAATTATGAATAAAAAATAAAAAAAATTTAATCCATGTTTAAAACCCCACCATTCTATTATGATGACTATAATGACAGATTTCTTTAGTATACAATTTTAATTTGACAAACTCTTGTCAATGTATATCACTCAATTGGACTTGTAAGCACAGCGTATTTTTTATTTTTGAATAACCAAAGGTTTTATTCTGCTTTTTCTAGGCATGTTATTCCAGTTATCTGGTGTCTCAGTATAAAAATTATTTAATTAATGCGTTGTTGTTTAGGTAATCAGCCAAAAGGCTGGTTAGAACGTCTAGAGGCTTTATTAACCCTTTATAGGTCTTTGGTAAGTATACTTTCCACTGGCAATAAGGTCGATTTTATTTAAGAAAACGCTATGCAGTTGAACCGTACTGGCATTTTATGGTTTTATAGATATTTTATGGTAAGAAGGCTATCCACATTTTAAATTAGCGCGCAGCGACCATTTTCTTGATGAGTTACACGAATGTGGTAAGGATTCATACCACCGTATACTTGTTGTTGTTTAGGTCATCAGCCGAAAGGCTGGTTTGAACCTGTAGAGGTTTTACTAAGTAAAACGAGGAGTGAGGTGGTTTACCATTGCCTTCCTCACTGAGTGGAAAAGTACGCTTATCAGCATGCCGGGCCTTCTGAAAAGAACATATTTTCCACTCTGCAAATGACACCTTCACTTCATTCACCACAGGGTCTGGCTGTATAATGAAATTCATTACTTTCAGAGAAGATAACTCTGATTAGTGTCTTTTACACCTCTACCTCTTCTGTTCTTAAATGATTCAGTCATTCAATTGGCTGACCATGTGATAAGAAACAGAACTATTTATTTTAGCCCTGCAACGAACAGATTGAGTGTAAATAATTTGACACTCCACCTGCCTGTTATGGGCAGCACCGTATACTACTGTGTTGTTTTGTTATTACTTTTGTAAAGTGCTTATATAAATTCGAGTTTTGTTCGGAAAAGTAAGCATTCTTGTTAATGTAAACTTAAGATAATCTATTCTAAAAAAATCTGGTGTGAAACACTCACACAACTTTCTCTTGCCAATGCAAATAATTAACAATATAACCTAACATTAGTAATAAAACATTAGAAATCAACAAAAAACTAACCTCAAAAATATAACCTTATTTTAATCATGAATGAAAGACGCAAAATGAAAATAGACCTCAGTTTGGCTTAAAAATACAGACAAATCACTCTTTCACGCTAAACTAGGCTCTGTAGAGAAAAATGCTCTAATTAAAAGTTGTAGATCTTTTAATTTTCTATAAATTTGATTATATACACTTTTGTCGTAAAATGCATACTAAGGCCGAAATCTTTAAAAAATCAATTTTTCACACGTTTTCGTGAGAAAAAAACAGAAAATCGCAAATTACCGCTAAACTAAGCGTTATACAAAAAAATGTTTGAAGTAAAAGTTGTAGAATTTTACATTCTCTACACCTTTTATTATATATTTTTTTTCGCTAAAATGCATATTAAAGCCGCAATCTTAAGCAGAAAATGTTTTTACGTAAAAACAGCCTCACGCAGAATTTCAGCAAACATGGCGCCTACCCTATCTTGTAGAGAATAAAAAATTGAATAAACCAGGCGATTTTAAAAAAAAATCGTAGGACTAGTTTTTGAGAAAATCGCAAAAAGTGAAAAATTACACGAATAAACTACTACTTCCGTTTGACCGATTTTGATGAAAATGTTCGTGTCGGGTCCGGTAGTGGTATGTAACTTAAGTTTCAAGTTTCAAGTTCGTACGATGTTCCGTTCTTGAGATATTTTGTATACACACACACACACACACAGGCACACAGACACACAGACCAATCGCTAAAAACATGTTTTTTGGGTTCAGGGGGTCTGAAAACGTATAGATCCGGTGAAAACTCGATTTCGAAAAATCGACATGAAAACAATACTTTCCTTCCTATATATTCATATAGGCAAGAGAAAGTAAAAATATTTTGGTTTTATTGCACACAAGTTGTTTTAATAAGCATTCTTACCAATAAACATTAAGTGATTCCTTCCACCTCATATAATGAACCAACACAATAATTTCACCAACCTTCCTTTCAACTGCGCCACCCCTACTTCATTCCCACTGTTTTTAAGTGATTCCTATTTCAATAAACGTTCCTTGGTAAGTAGGCCTACACTTACCAGGGCTTAACATCAAAACATATAAATATCTTACTGTTCTGGCACTAGAGATAAGTATGTTATTCAAGTCCCTGTAATCCAAAATTTAACATTTACAACATATATAATTTTTTCGTAGGACTGCCCTATAAAGGGTTAAGGAAAACGAGGAGTGAGGTGGTTACAATTTTCTTCCTCACTGAGTAGTAAAATATGCTTATCAGCATGTCCGGCCTTCTCAAAAGCATCTATTTTTCACCCTGCAAATGACACCTTCACTTCATTCACTACAGGGTAATGAAATTCATTACATTCAGAGGAGATTCCATATGTACATATTTTTCACACCTCTACCTCTTCTATTCTTAAATGCTTTAGTCATATTAATTAAAATATGCAAAATATAAGCTGAACTTTTATGATTTCAAAAAATACGTACAAGATTTAAAAAATATGAATTTTTTATTTTTATAAATCGCAATAAAGATTTTTTCTGTTTTACATTATGCCATTTAGCCTTAATATCCATAAATAATATAAATTTAATAAATCCATAATTTATATGCACTATTTTAAATATATTGTTAGTCTACCATACAGTTAAAGTTGGTGTACTAGTAAGTTATTTGAATGAATGCGGTCATGTTAGTGGTTAATTGTTATTTGCGGTTATGTACAAGCCATGTGCACGAGCCGCAGATTGTACCCTACCAGTATTAGTTAACTATAACTGAATGCATCATAACTATGCATTCGTAGAAATTAATTCTAGTATTAATTTACATTTTATTGTATTCATTTTAAGGTTCACCGGTTACAAAAGATCAGATTCCAAATTTTTTAATTTATCAACAATTGATATTTCTAATTTTAATATTGATTATTTCACTTATGTTGGGGTAAATAATAACGTAACTAATTAAATATAAAATTTATTATAGAAAAAACAATGTAATGCACTGAAGATAAAAAATATGAATTCTTGCTAATTAATGACGGATATATCCACCAGAAAATCTTGCTCACCGGTCGTTTTCTGGATAACATCAAAGAAGATCAAAATTTTATACATTTAATGTAAAATAAATCGTATAAATATTATTATATTATATTATATTATTATAATAGTATAATATTATTAATTCAATAATTTAAATGATAAAAAAGTTAAAACCACTGAAAGAAAACTTGAAAATAATAAAATAAATAATTTATTTTAAATTTATATTTATATTGGTCCACACCAATCTGGACTTATGTTGTCCAGCTCTTTGGAGTACCGGCAGAGAGTAATTTAAAGTCGATCCAGGACTTTCAATCAAAATTCTTAAAACTTGCTTCTGGTGCTTCTTTTTATGTAAGCAATAAAACCCTCCACGACGATTTCAAAGTTCCGACAGTAAAGGAGCTAACCGCGTCCTCGAAGAGTACATTTCACGAACGTCTAGATGACCATCCAAACCAACTAGCCCGTGATCTAGCTCTAAGGAATTTCCCACCTTTGCGACGTCTCAAACAAAAATTGAGGAGACCTCTTGTTCTGAATAACGGACAATACCCGTAGTTATAAACGGAGAATGTACCACTGGGTCCCTCTTCTCCTTAAAGTGAAACTACCCACCGCCATTTAAATATCACATACGGAAATTGTGCAGCTCAATGTACTATAGTACCGTAATAAAATAAGAGACAAAAAACTTATGTTATAAGAACATTGTAAATTATTGTTATTCAGAGGGTGTTTGAACTTCGTAAAAGAACGTCACCCCAACTCAACTCAAATTAAATAACTTAGATAAAAATTGATTACAAATAAAGAATTATTGAAAATATAAGACAGCGTATTAAGTATAAAATTGAAATTTATAAGGTGTAGTGAGCAAACTACTGCAAAAATGTTGAATAATATTTTTGCGGATAGATCCGCCGCATAAGGTTTTGAATGATTACGAGCGTTTACAATTTAATCCAAAAAATATTTTGACTAAAATTTGTCTTAATAGTAATCAAAATTATTCCAAAAGATCGAAATATACCAGTAAATTTGCAGCTGCAGAAGCTGGTTAAAAATATTTAGTGGTGCTTGAACCGGGAGGAAAAAGAAAGATATCTTACACCACCATAAATTAAGAAAGTAAGTTGAATTAATAAATAAAAGTTTAATTTAGTCCTTAAAAAAATTGATTATTTATTTTTCGGATATAAACAATTTTTGCCCATAACGCCCAGCTGGATTGTTAAATTATTTTCACTCGATTTACTAGTTCCAGGGCTACAAAAATATTTCTTTTTCTTATCACATGGTCATCCAATTATACGACTGAATCATTTAAGAACAGAAGAGGTAAAGGTGTAAAAGACATTAGACACAGTTATCTCCTTTGAGAGTAATGAATTTCATTATACAGCCAGACGCTGAGGTGAATGAAGTGAAGGTGTCATTTGCAAGATGGAAAATAGATGCTTTTCAGAGATCTGCTGACAAGCAAACTTTTACACTTGGTAAGGATGGCAATGGTAAACCACATCACTCCTCGATTTCTTTTAGTAAAGACTTTAGAGGTTTAAATTAGCCATAAACCCACCGGGTTGGTCTAGAGGTAAAGTCGTCGCTAGAATCAGCTGTTTAACAGCTGATTTTCGAAAACCGAAGGTTCCTGGTTCAAATCCTAGTAAAGGTAGTTACTTTTATACGGATTTGAATGCTAGACAGTGGTTACCGGTGTACTTTAATGGTTGGGGTTCAATTAACCATACTCTCTCAGGAATGGTCGACCTGAGTCTGTACAAGACTACACCTCATTTACACGTCATACACATCATCCTCATCTCATTGGGTCATGGGGTTGCTTATTGTTCTGAATTGAACAGATTGCAACGTACAAAAACTAGATTACAAAAAAAAAAAATTAGCCTCTCAGCTGATCAAATAAACAACACACATAAGCAATTACTATTACACACACCAGATTTATATATTTGATCAATAAATCAAAATTGAGTAAAATAAAATATAAAAGAAATTTTACTTTGTACTACATAATAAGACATCCTACCGATGTTGGAAATAATCAAAAACGGTGCGCTGGATTATTTTATAGACATAGTTAATAATAATTTAACAGACGAATTTGAATTATGGACATAAAACTGGAATAGTATCTAAAATATAGTGAACAGTGCAGTCGTCATGGACAAATCAATATAGTGACGTCACGCTCGTATTTTCAACGCGATAGAGCAGTCACTAGTCAACGTTCTCTCTTTTATAATATTTGACTCCCGCTCCTACCTTTTTTCCTCTCCGAAATTTCTTTCTCTTTCTTACTTCAACGCTTTCCCATTCTATTTTTTTCTTTCTTTCTTGCTTTTCATAACGGGTTTTTTTATTTCTTCCTGATTTCTTATTTAATTCTATTCCTGTTCTTTCGGAAGTGAATGAAATTGAATTTTCTTTAATATATTTTTTTATTTAATTTTTTTTGTTAATACAGTAAATAATTATAAAAAGATTTTATCATGTAATCCACGTGATTTAACGTCCTAATCTTATTATTAACATAATTTTATGCTAATCTACTGACTTAAATATTTTATTAAATTTAAATTCGTATTCTCGTCAATATTGTATTCTAATCAGATTTTGTATTGAATTTTTATTTAAAACGAGTAAATGTAATCAGAAATTTGTTATTAGTCTTGAGTTGGAATATGATTTTTCTGTTTCACGTATTGCAACACTAGATACAAGTAGTACTAAACACTGAACTTTGCTACTAGAATAGTTAGTACCATCGTAAATTGTCCAGTACTGTACTAATTTGTTACAATTATGGTTGGGCGCCAGGTCTAGCAATAGACCATGATATTAATTAAGTAAATAAAAAGTATGTTTCTTCAAATTTAACTAAAAACTTTTTTAATAAACGCATAATTTACAATATTATTAACTTAACTTATCCTCGGGACCGTATGAACAGAACATACGACTTCTCCGACACACTGAGGGTGGAAATTTTTGATCGTCAGGAGTGGGCGGAGGGACAGCCAGTGATACCGGAAGGGGCTACCGTTTGGTATACTGACGGCTCAGTGATGAGCGGAAGAGCGGGATTGGGGGCCTGGGGGGCCGGGGGAAAGATTTCCCTGGCCCTTGGGTGTAACATAACCATCTTCCAAGCTGAAATATTGGCCATTAAGGTCTGTGCGGAGAGGTGTATTGAGAGGCGCCTCAGTGGGTCGCACATTTATATTTTGTCCGATAGTCAGGCGGCCATCAAGGCTTTGAGTTCTTGTACTTTTGAGTCGCGATTGGCCTATGATTGTCGGGAAGTTTTGAATGCCGTGGCCAAGCGTAACGTGGTGACGCTGCGTTGGGTGCCGGGGCACCAGGGAGTGCCTGGAAATGAGAGAGCGGATGCCTTAGCAAAGAAAGGTGCAGCCTCTCACTTCATAGGCCCAGAGCCATTCTGTGGAATTGGTGAAGGCTATTATAGAGGTATAGTTAGGGCCTGGGAAGAGGAGGCTAAAACCTCCTATTGGGAGAAGGTTCCAGGCTGTGAACAGGCAAAGAAATTCATTGCCTATTCCAGCAGAAAGGCTGGGATATATAATAGACTAGGAAGACAGGACTTGAGGAGGGTAGTGGGCCTGATGACTGGTCATTGTAATCTTGGGTATCATTTATCCAAGATAGGAGTTGCTGAAGAGAGCCTGTGTAGATTCTGTCATGAGGCAGAGGAGAAGGCTGAGCATATTTTATGCAGTTGCAAAGTGGTTGGCTGCAAAAGAAGAGCGCTAATGGGTAAGGACGTGTTAACACCTTCTCAGGTAAGTGCACTAGATCCTAGGCAGATCCTGCGCTTTATCGAAAGTGTGGGTCTTGCATAAATAAGGAATAGGGGCAATCACAAAAGATCTTTTAGGTCGCGGTGAGGAGGGGCTGCAGAAGCCTGAACGCCCTGGTTGTAAAGAAAGAGAAAGAAAACTTAACTTATCCTAACCTATTTAAAAAAATGTATATAACGAAACTTTTCTCTCGTGACTTTAACTAAAAAAAAAACAAGCTTACTTATCCCTTGTTTTGTTTTAGGTGATCAGCTGAAAGGCTGGTTTGAAAGTCTAGAGACTTTACTAAGTAAACTGAGGAGTAAGGTGGTTTACCAATGTCTTTCTCACCGAGTGTAAAAGTATGCTTATCAACATGTCAGGCCCACTGAAAAGCATCTACTTTCCATCCTGCAAATAATCGTCACTCTATTCACCATAGTGGCTAGCTGTATAATAAAATTCATTACTCTCAGAGGAGATAGCTGTGACTAGTATCGTTTACACATTTACCTCTTCTCTTCTTAAATACTTTAGTCATATAATTGGATGATCATATGATAAGAAACAGAGTAGTCCTGGAACTAGCAGATCATGTACAAATAATTTAACATCCCATCTGTCTGTTATGGGAAAACTTATCCTTTATGATTAAAAAAAAATCTGGCTATCAAATAAATCCATATAAATATTTCTCCTTCTCATTCTTTTCCTCCTGGTCACCTCCAAATAAAAGTTGCTTCATTATTTTCTTGAAAGCTTCTCGTAGCAGAATTCCAAACGGAAAAGATTTAATATACACCCTCCCGAAACCTTGAAACTTGGGTTGACAAGCCTTCCGTACCATCAAGAGTAAACCAACCTGGAGGGCTAAACGGAAAGCAAACCACCCGGACGATTGATTAGCTGAATGTTACCAGATGAAATTGATGAAAAAGTTAGAAGGTTTTCAATTTTCAAGAAAATATCAGATTGCAGGTATAAAAACAATTAAACACCTTTGAAGTGATTTAGTTAGTACTTAAATTGTGAATGGAAAGTGTTATCGTCAGTTTAAAATAGTGTCGTTACGGAACCGGTTTCGACGTGTGCTTTGTAGGGGTGGTAGAAAGTGGATGTGGACAGGTAAATCATTTATTTAATTTGGTAAGTTAAATTACCTTAGTTAGGTTTAGTTTAATGTTTTATTTATTTATTCGACCGTTGACTACCTTATTTGGGAATATGCTATAATTATTAAAATATTATTTTTAAATGAAAATAGGTACCTTAATCATAACTTACCTACCAAAAATATCTACGTATATAAACTAACATATCACTCTAAGTGATTTAAAATACAAACTTTTTAGGTGCTTATGGGTAGGCCTAAACATTTATAAAAACTATATTAACAATAATTACTTACGACTAATTATATTATGAATTACTTAGTTTAAGAATTAAGTTTTGTAATTAATTTAATTGAAGTAATCAGATTGTATTAAGCAGAATGCTAAATTTAATAATTAATTGTTTTTTTTGTCATCAGTCTCTCGACTGGTTTGATGCAGTTCTCCAACCTGTTCTATCTTGCGCAAGTCGTTTCATAACATACCTGTAACACCCTACATCTTTTGTAATTTGCTTTATATATTCTAATCTTTGCCTCCCTCTACAATTTACTCCCTCAATGTTACCCTCCATTATTGATAGCCCAATACCTGGATGTCTTAGGATATGCCCCACTAGCCTATCCCTTCTTTTGGTAAGATGCTTCCATATACTTCTTTTTTCATCCACTCGCCTAAGAACCTCTAAATTACTTATTTTGTCCACCCACCTAATCTTTAACATTTTCCTATAACACCACATTTCAAAAGCTTCTATCCTCTTCCGTTCTACAGCCCCTATCACCCACGTTTCACTTCCGTATAATGCTACACTCCAAACATAATGCTTTAAGAAATTTTTCCTAATCTGTAAATCAATGTTTGTAGTCAGTAAGCTGTTTTTCATTTCAAAGGCTTTTCTAGCTTGAGCAATTCTACTCTTGATATCACTCGTGCTTCTACCATCCTTTGTTATTTTACTCCCTAGATAGCAGAATTCCCCAACTTCCTGTATGTTTTCGTTGCCTACTTTTAAATTTCCCATCTCTTCTAAACCACTCTTGCTGCTGCAAAACACTTTCGTTTTGTTCTTATTAATTTTCATGAAGTAATCCTTCCTCAAGATCTTATCCATTCCATTTAAGGCATCCTCTAGTTCATTCTTTGCCTCGGCTAATACTACTATATCATCGGCGAATCTCAACATTTTTATTGTTTCTCCTTGAATTTTTATTCCTACGTCAAATTTCTCCTTCACTTCATTTATAGCCTCTTCTATATACAAGTTAAAAAGTAGTGGTGACAAAGAACAACCTTGTCGTACACCTTTTCTTACAGCAGCCTATTTTCGTACCCCTCGATTCTCAAAACAGCCGTTTGATTGTAGGCTACCTAAATCAATTGTAAATTGAAATTAATTGTAGGCTACCTAATTAATTAATTAATATGAGTTATGTTCATAAATTAATTAATTGTTATAAAAAGAAGTCGGTTTATATATATTATACCCAAATCCCCGAACGTCCCTAAGTTTAGGTGTTACAGTATTGTTGAATTATTGAAACATTTTTAATGATATCCGTAGCGCAGCGCAGTGGTTAGTGCTCTAGCCTACAAAGAGAAAGATCCCAGTCTCGATTTCCAGATAGAGAATGAAAATAAGTAAAAAACAAATCTCACAATTTCAAGTTTTATACCCTACCGTAGTATCTAATGACGGAGCTGTCGTTGAGATTATGTAAAATAAAAAAAGGATTTTTCAAGTTAACAACAAAAACGTTTCTCGCGTCATTTTGTTTATATTTAATCCCGATTTTCTCCGAAAGTACAGGAAATATAATTCCCTCTATCCATCTATCTAGTCAGCTTCAAAAATATATTTCCGGACATAGGTCACTTCTATCCTTTTCCATTGTTTTCTCTTGTAAGCGACCTACATCTTTCCTTGTCCACCATGACTACTAAGATCCTGTCCATCTCTCTCTTGTTTGTATTTCAGAATAGAAGTGCAAGTTCCTTTTATAGCACCTATCATCATTCTTTTTAAAAGCATTACCGGGAATTATCCATTAAAGCTTGGCAATTTATGACGACACATCTATTACTTTTGTTCTATTTCTTATCCACTTGTTTTTCTGGTTATCGATGAGTCTGATATCATTTGTCGCTCCGTTGCATTTTAAGTCTTCACCAATTCATCAGTATTATAAAAAGACTAATAAAATTTTACAACCTATTTACTTTTATTTTTTCAGGTCAACAAAATAAAACCATACATTTTTTCTCGATTTATGCTCCTAGAATCTTACACGATATGTTCGAACGAACGTTTGCTGTCGTTTTGGTCATCAGCAAAAGGTTGACTTAAACCTCTAGGGACTTAACTAAGTAAAAGTAACTATAGGGTGATTCAAAAAGAGCGCCGGTTTTAAAACGGCTGGTAAATTTTTGTTTATCGGTTGGCAACATTGTTTGACCTCCTTTCTATTTCGGAGAACATTCCGATTGACGATTCAGTTGTAGTTTCTCTTGTTCGCAGTGTAATACTCTCGCAGTCTCTGTCTAACCATGGAGAAGTTTACTATTGCGCAACGAGTGTTAATTGTCAAAACATTTTACCAGAGTGGAGAGTTATGCGGCTACTGTCAGGCGACTTCGCGGTACTCTAGGAGGTAATGAAGCACCGAATGAATCAACAGTTCGCAGGCTCATGAAAAAGTTTTTTGAGACGGGTTCAACAGTCGACCATAAAAGTTCTGGACGTCGTCGTTCTGGCCGAACTGAGCAGAACGTTGCGTTGGTTCGTGACAGTGTGGCTGTTAGCCCAGCAAAATCAATACGTCGCCGTTCTCAACAATTGGGTTTACGATGTTCTTCTGTACGGAGAATTCTTCGGTACGATCTCCAATATCACCCGTATAAAATTCAGTTGACGCAACATTTGAAAGTGGCAGACCACCAGAAGAGACGACAGTTTGTTGACTGGGTATTGAGAAAACGGCAGGATGATGACACCTTCGCAAACAAAATCATTTTCAGTGATGAGGCGCACTTCCACTTAAACGGTTTTGTTAATAAACAGAACTGCCGTATGTGGGGTTTAGAAAACCCCACATACGGAAACTTGTCCCACATAGTCGAAACTTGTCGTGCAGTAATATCCAATTTCATGGACAGAGTTGATGCGTGCCAGCGCAGTAGAGGAGGACACATGCATGACATCATTTTTCATACATAAAATCGGAAGGTAAGATGAACTTGTTGATGTATTTATTTTCAGTTTTTCAATAAAATAAATCTCTTAATTTGATATATCAAAACCAGCGCTCTTTTTGAATCACCCTATATAATATGATTTACCTTTCCACTGAGTGGAAAAGTATAATTATCAAGATTCCAGGGACTCCAGAAAGCATCTATTTTCTACCCTGCAAATGACACCTTCACTTTATTGACCTAAGGTTGTACAATATAGTGATGAAATTCTTGACTCTCAGAGGAGATAACTCTGACTAGTATATTTTACAACTGTACCTTTTCTGTTCTTAAATGCTTCATTCACATAATTGGCTGAATATGTGATAAGAGAATGAATTATTTTTTTGTAGCCCTGCAATTAATTTAACACTTCACCTGCCTCTTATGGGAAACAATAGGACTAATAAAATTTTACAACCGATTTATTTTTTTTCAAGTCGACAAAAAAAATCGTACATTTTTCTCTTATTTATTCTCCTATAACCTCACTACCCTTTCAGAATAAATTTCTATATTAATTTTTTTATTATTTTTACCTAAAAAATCCGAAGTATTGTTGTAGACTTTAAAAACCTCATGTATTCGCAGATTAATACGGTTTCAGAAATTCATTTTTTTATGTCCCCAACTTAGTATACTATGTAATTACGATAAAGTTTAATTGATTCTGAAAAAAAAAATTAATACTGAAATTAAAGTTTTAGTTGAACTTACGTATAACATTGAATTGCAAAACTTGTATTGTCAATAGCTTATGTTTTATTAAGGTAAGTGTTACACCAAGAGAGAATTTGCTTGTTTTCAACTTTACAACGAACAGTATCACCTTGAACATGTTTTCCGTTGTTCAAGTTCTATGCATAATACGAGGCTTTCTATTATCCCCGATCTTGACACGCATGAATCTTGTCACCTTCTCCAGAACTGAACCCAATAACACTCTTCTTGTCTCAGTTGCTTCTAATCACGGTTAAAGCGTTCTAGACTTACTTGTTCCTTTTAAACTGTAACTAACTTGGTTCCACATATACAATTCTACTCCTAGTTCGAACTTTATACAATGTTGCATGTTATTAATAACGGGTGATTCAAAAAGAGCGCCGGTTTTTAAACGGCTGGTAAATTTTTGTTTATCGGTTGGCAACATTGTTAGACCTCATTTCTATTTCGGAGAACATTCCGATTGACGATTCAGTTGTAGTTTCTCTTGTTCGCAGTGTAGTACTCTCGCAGTCTCTGTCTAACCATGGAGAAGTTTACTATTGCACAACGAGTGTTAATCGTCAAAACATTTTACCAGAGTGGAGAGAGTTATGCGGCTACTGTCAGGCGACTTCGCGGTACTCTAGGACGTAATGAAGCACCGAATGAATCAACAGTTCGCAGGCTCATGAAAAAGTTTTTTGAGACGGGTTCAACAGTCGACCTTAAAAGTTCTGGACGTCGTCGTTCTGGCCGAACTGAGCAGAACGTTGCGTTGGTTCGTGACAGTGTGGCTGTTAGCCCAGCAAAATCAATACGTCACCGTTCTCAACGATTGGGTTTACGATGTTCTTCTGTACGAAGAATTCTTCGGTACGATCTCCAATATCACCCGTATAAAATTCAGTTGCTGCACGAGAAACAATGTTGTTGCTCCGTGAACGGTTCCAGGATCGCATCATATCTCGTAATTCCGACCATCAATGGCCACCAAGGTTGTGTGACTTGACGCTTTGTGACTTTTATCTTCGGGGTCATCTGAAGTCATTGGTGTATGCCAATAAACCCCGAAACATCAATGACTTGAAGGAGGAAATTCGACGGGTTATCGGGCAAATGGAAGTCGAAACTTGTCGTGCAGTAATATCCAATTTCATGGACAGAGTTGATGCGTGCCAGCGCAGTAGAGGAGGACACATGCATGACATCATTTTTCATACATGAAATCGGAAGGTAAGATGAACTTGTTGATGTATTTATTTTCAGTTTTTCAATAAAATAAATCTCTTAATTTGATATATCAAAACCGGCGCTCTTTTTGAATCACCCTATACTTACAACTATTTGCTGATATTCAAACATCTTGTATTCGAATGTGTATTTTATTACACTTGACGCTTACTTAAATTTGTTTCGGTCAACTAAAAAAGTAAACTTTACTTATATTAGTTTTAATTGTAAATTAGTAGTTTTACTTGTAAAACTACACCAGGTGGCGGCCTTAAGGGGAGACTGTAGGCCTATTATGGTTTTGACTGAAAATTATTATCTTCGATTTTTTACGTTTTTCAATAGTTAAGACCTAAATATACCACAAAAATATTAGATTACGACAAAAAAATTATTTTAATGAAAAAAAATTACGTGTTTATCAGGTTTATCCTAAAAAATTAACAAGTCGCCAAAAACAAATATTTTTCATATATTTAAATTTTTTTTTTGTTTTTTTTTTTTTTTATTTAACGTCACATCAACATCAAGGTCATTAGCGACGACGTTGGGGTGTAACTGTATGTGATGAGGATGAAATGATTATTTGTAACGTATGAAAATATGCCGTGCCTGAGTGGGATTCGAACCCAGGACCGCATGATGAGAGGCGAGCACGTTACCAACTGCGCCAATGCGGCCGGCTTTTCATATATTTATATTGCTTGTTTTAGTGCAAAAATACTTTAGTTTAATGCGGCCGGCTTTTCATATATTTATATTGCTTGTTTTAGTGCAAAAATATTTTAGTTTTTTTAAAATACCTGTTTCACTATTTTTAATATTCTTCGCTGTTAGTGCACCTTTCTAACCAACTGTTGATCGGAAATTAAACTTGTTTTTGAACATTTTGTTTTTTATTTGTGCCTTTGTAAATTTAGATTTTTAACACTTAGGTACGTTTTTCTCAGAAACCATTTACCTACCAGGCTGAATTTTTTACCAGTTAATTATCATGTACATACACATTCACCGACTTTTTTTACTTTCTCAGGTGCTCAAAAAATAGTAATTTATAAAAAAAAACATAGAAAAAATTTTAAAATGTTTATGGTATTCGTTATCTTTTTAAAAACTTTATGGTTCAACAGATTAAATTGAAAAAATGTCAGTAGCTAAAACTACCCTACAACTATAAGTGTGTAAAGTTTCATTTTTCTACCTTCACCAATTCTATGAAAAATTTACCTAAAAATATCTAATTTAACATTGGCGGGGTACAAAGTACAGTCTCCCCTTAAGACTGGTTAATCCTTAACAATATTTTTTATCATTATTATTTTTACTTTCTCTTGCCTATATGAATATATAGGAAGGAAAGTATTGTTTTCATGTCGATTTTTCGAAATCGAGTTTTCACCGGATCTATACGTTTTCAGACCCCCTGAACCCAAAAAACATGTTTTTAGCGATTGGTCTGTGTGTGTGTCTGTGTGTCTGTGTGTGTGTCTGTGTGTCTGTGTGTCTGTGTGTGTGTGTGTGTGAACAGAATATCTCAAGAACGGAACATCGTACGAACTTGAAACTTGAAACTTAAGTTACATACCACTACCGGACGCGACACGAACATTTTCATCAAAATCGGTCAACCGGAAGTAGTAGTTTATTCGTATAATTTTTCAGTTTTTTGCGATTTTCTCAAAAACTGGTCCTACGATTTTTTTTAAAATCGCCTATTTTACTCAATTTTTTATTCTCTACAAGATAGGGTAGGCGCCATGTTTGCTGAAATTCTCGGTGAGGCTGTTTTCACGTAAAAACGTTGTTTTTTTAAGATAACGGCTTTAATATAAATTTTAGCGCAAAAACGTATATAATAAAAGTTGTAGAGAATTTAAAAACCTACAACTTCTGTTTCAAACATTTTTTTGTATAACGCTTAGTTTAGCGGTAATTTGCGATTTTCTGTTTATTTTTCTCACGAAAACGTGAGAAAAATTGATTTTTTTAAGATTTCTGCCTTAGTATGCATTTTACGACAAAAGTGCATATAATTTAATTTATAGAAAATTAAAAGATCTACAACTTTTATTTAAAGCATTTTTCTCTACAGAGCCTAGTTTAGAGAGAAAGAGTGATTTTCCGTATTTCTAAGCCAAACTGAGGTTGATTTTCATTTTGCATCATTCACTCATGATTAAAATAAGGTTATGTTTTTGAGGTTAGTGTTTTGTTTATTTCTAATATTTTATTAATAATGTTAGGTTTATTGTTAATTATTTGCATTGGCAAGAGAAAGTTGTGTGAGTGTTTCACACCAGATTTTTTTATAAATAATAATCTCCACAGGGTCTAGCTGTATAATAAAATTCATTACTTTCAGTGTAAGAATTACTTTCTCTTCTGTTCTTAAATTCTACAGTCTTATAATTGGCTGTCCAAGTGATAGGAAAGAGAACTATTTTTTGTAGCCCTGGAACTAGCAGATAAAGTACAAATAATTTAACAATCCACCTGCCTGTTATGAGCATAATGTTATGTTATTAATGTCATAATATTATTCTGAGAAATTGTCATGTTGTGTGAGATACAATTTTTTACAAATGGATAACTAAATATTGGGACCCAATAAGAATGATGAAGTTCCACAGCAAGCAAATTTAATCTTAAGTAATGTTTAAAATATGTTACAATATCTGAAATAACAATTTTTGATCTAAATGAAATTAAATTTTAAGGTAGGCCCAAATCTTAAAAGTATTACAATATAGGGCTTATTTGAAGTAAATACAAATTTCAACTTAGTTGTAAAGAATTTTACTTCCAATCCACCGAGTTGTTTCCTTCGTTAGTTTCTGATGGAAAGGATTTAGATAACTAGGATTTTACTTATCTGCAATGCTACCGATATTCACTTCAAGCGTTTATTCCAAAGCACAATTACTTGTCTTGAAAGACGTTTCCCAGCGGTCCCCGTTGGGCAATAGTGTATTATTGTAATTCCTGTGTCTGACGTCATGAATCAATTTATGGATTCCCATTATTGTTGTCTTATAATATTGACATATAAACTGATGTTAAATAACCATAAGGGGAAAGCATTGTTAAGAACAACAACAAGGTCGAACAAGGCCACGATTCAAAAATAGGGTGATTCAAAAAGAGCGCCGGTTTTGATATATCAAATTAAGAGATTTATTTTATTGAAAAACTGAAAATAAATACATCAACAAGTTCATCTTACCTTCCGATTTCATGTATGAAAATTGATGTCATGCATGTGTCCTCCTCTACTGCGCTGGCACGCATCAACTGTGTCCATGAAATTGGATATTACTGCACGACAAGTTTCGACTTCCATTTCCGATAACCCGTCGAATTTCCTCCTTCAAGTCATTGATGTTTCGGGGTTTATTGGCATACACCAATGACTTCAGATGACCCCAAAGATGAAAGTCACAAGGCGTCAAGTCACACGACCTTGGTGGCCATTGATGGTCGGAATTACGAGAAATGATGCGATCCTGGAACCGTACACGGAGCAACAACATTGTTTCTCGTGCAGCAACTGAATTTTATACGGGTGACATTGGAGATCGTACCGAAGAATTCTCCGTACAGAAGAACATCGAAAACCCAATTGTTGAGAAAACTCCACATAACTCTCTCCACTCTGGTAAAATGTTTTGACGATTAACACTCGTTGTGCAATAGTAAACTTCTCCATGGTTAGAAACAGACTGCGAGAGTACTACACTGCGAACAAGAGAAACTACAACTGAATCGTCAATCGGAATGTTCTCCGAAATAAAAATGAGGTCTAACAATGTTGCCAACCGATAAACAAAAATTTACCAGCCGTTTAAAAACCGGCGCTCTTTTTGAATCACCCGTTATATAATATCCTTTTCCTCATGAGAAATAATTTTTAATCTACGTTTAGCATTAGTAAGGAATCGATTTGAATTTATTATCACCAAATTACGCAGCTTTATTCCTCATTCTATCCCTAAATGTAGTTTTTTAGGTCATTAGCTGAAATGCTAGTATAAATCTCTAGAGGCCTAAGTAAAACCAGGATTGATTGGTTTCATCACTGAGTTGATCGGTATACTTATCAGCATTCCAGAATCTCTAAAAAGCATCTACTTTCCACCCTACTAAGGACATTTTCATTTCATTCACTACAGGGTCTGGCTGTATAATGAAATTCATTACTCTCAGAGAAGATAACTTTGACTAGTATATTTTACACCTCTACCTCTTCTGTTCTTTAATGCTTCAGTCATATAATTAGCTGACTACGTGATAAGAAACGGAACTATTTTTTTGTAGCCTTGTAACTAGCAGATAGAGTGCAAATAACTTAAGAATTCACTTCCCTGTTACAAGCAAATCACTACATATCAATAGGAAAAATCTGGTGTGAAACACTCTCACAACTTTCTCTTGCCAATGCAAATAATTTACAATATAATTTAACATTAGTAATAAAATATTAGAAATAAACAAAAAACTAACCTCAATAAACATAACCTTATTTTAATCATGAGTGAAACACTCAAAATGAAAATCAACCTCAGTCTGGCTTAAAAATACGGAAAATCACTATTTCACGCTGAACTAGGCTCTGTAGAGACAAATACGTTAAATAAAAGTTGTAGATCTTTAAATTTCCTATAAATTTGGTTATATACACTTTTGGCGTAAAATGCATACTAAGGCCAAAATCTTAAAAAAATCGATTTTTCACACGTTTTCGTGAGAAAAAATCATAAAATCGCTAATTACTGCTAAACTAAGCGTCATACAAAAAAATGTTTGAAACAGAAGTTGTAGGTTTTTGTACTCTCTACAACTTTTATTATATAAGTTTTTGCGCTAAAATTTATATTAAAGCCGTAATCTTAAAAAAACAACGTTTTTACGTGAAAACAGCCTCACCAAGAATTTCAGCAAACATGGCGCCTACCCTATCTTGTAGAGAATAAAAAATTGAGTAAAATAGGCGATTTTAAAAAAAATCGTAGGACCAGTTTTTGAGAAAATCGCAAAAAACTGAAAAATTATACGAATAAACTACTATTTCCGGTCGACCGATTTTGATGAAAATGTTCGTGTCGGGTCCGGTAGTGGTATGTAACTTAAGTTTCAAGTTTCAAGTTCGTACGACGTTCCGTTCCTGAGATATTCTGTTCACACACAGACACACACACACACACACACACACACACACATAGACACACACACAGACCAATCGCTAAAAACATGTTTTTTGGGTTCAGGGGGTCTGAAAACGTATAGATCCGGTGAAAACTCGATTTTGAAAAATCGACATGAAAACAATACTTTCCTTCCTATACAGGGTGATTCATGAAGTTCTCCTCCCACTTCTACAGCACATTGTACTAGTAAAAATAATGAAAAAATGTTATATAAACATAGGTCCGAAAACGCTTCGTTAGCGAGTTACAGCTAGCGAAAGTTTCGCCTGGATTTCAGTTCACCAGGTGAAATGAGGTCTTCCTGGAATTGTGGTAAGGTAGATAAAGGGGCAAATTCAATCATTTCTTATGGTTTTTGATCTGATAAATTGAATAAAACAGGTCCCAGATCTGTAAGTTAAATAGTTTTTGAGAAAACCAGTGTCAAATGCAAAAAATGGAGTGAAAATCACATTTTTTCATCTTTGGGCAAGAATAACTTTGTTATTTCACCAAGAAACAGTTAAAAATTTTCAATAAAAAATGTAGAAAATTTTATTCTGAACAAACCGTGTAAATAAAGTACACAGAAAGCGAATAGTTTTTGAGAAAACCAGTGTCAAATGCAAAAAAATGAAGTGAAAAAAACACATTTTTTCATTTTAGTTTTTCCGGTTAATTTTACTTTGTACTCTTATGAATAAAAACTCATTTAATCAAACATCTATTCGCTTTCTGTGTACTTAATTTACACCGGTTTGTTCAGAATAAAATTTTCTACATGTTTTATTGAAAAATTTCAACTGTTTCTTGGTGAAATAACAAAGTTATTCTTGCCCAAAGATGAAAAAATGTGATTTTCACTCCATTTTTTGCATTTGACACTGGTTTTCTCAAAAACTATTTAACTTACAGATCTGGGACCTGTTTTATTCAATTTATCAGATCAAAAACCATAAGAAATGATTGAATTCGCCCCTTAATCTACCTTACCACAATTCCAGGAAGACCTCATTTCACCTGGTGAACTGAAATCCAGGCGAAACTTTCGCTAGCTGTAACTCGCTAACGAAGCGTTTTCGGACCTATGTTTATATAACATTTTTTCATTATTTTTACTAGTACAATGTGCTGTAGAAGTGGGGGGAGAACTTCATGAATCATCCTGTATATTCATATAGGCAAGAGAAAGTAAAAAAGTTATATATGAGTAATCCTTAATGGTATGTTCATCTTATTTTATTTCTGGCTTTTATTGTCGGGATGTTTCATAGGGAGTCTTTATAAAGTGACAATCTCTTTTTACTTTCTCTTGCCTATATGAATATATAGGAAGGAAAGTATTGTTTTCATGTCGATTTTTCGAAATCGAGTTTTCACCGAATCTATACGTTTTCAGACCCCCTGAACCCAAAATCATGTTTTTAGCGATTGGTCTGTGTGTGTGTCTGTGTGTGTGTGTGTGTGTGTCTGTGTGTGAACAGAATATCTCAAGAACGGAACATCGTACGAACTTGAAACTTAAAACATAAGTTACATACCACTACCGGACGCGACACGAACATTTTCATCAAAATCGGTCAACCGGAAGTAGTAGTTTATTCGTGTAATTTTTCACTTTTTTGCGATTTTCTCAAAAACTGGTCCTACGATTTTTTTTAAAATCGCCTGGTTTACTCAATTTTTTATTCTCTACAAGATAGGGTAGGCGTCATGTTTGCTGAAATTCTGGGTGAGGCTGTTTTTACGTAAAAACGTTGTTTCTTTAAGATTACAGCTTTAATATGCATTTTAGCGCAAAACTTTATATAATAAAAGTTGTAGAAAATTAAAAATTCTACAACTTTTATTACCAACAATTTTTTGTATAACGCTTAGTTTAGCGGTAATTTGCGATTTTCTGTTTTTTTCTCACGAAAATGTGTGAAAAATTGATTTTTTTAAGATTTCGGCCTTAGTATGCATTTTACGACAAAAGTGTATATAATTTAATTTATAGAAAATTAAAAGATCTACAACTTTTATTCAAAGCATTTTTCTCTACAGAGCCTAGTTTAGAGAGAAAGAGTGATTTTCCGTATTTCTAAGCCAAACTGAGGTTGATTTTCATTTTGCATCATTCACTCATGATTAAAATAAGGTTATGTTTTTGAGGTTAGTTTTTTGTTTATTTCTAATATTTTATTATTAATGTTAGGTTTATAGTTAATTATTTGCATTGGCAAGAGAAAGTTGTGTGAGTGTTTCACACCAGATTTTTTGTCATGTATAACATACACCAACATTTATTTTACAACTGAAAAATTCTCCACTGTATAGAGCTTAGCTTTTGCACTTGTCTTAAATAATATTTAACTTATTGGTAACGCAATATAAGTTGACGATCGTCAGCGAGAGTAAGACTCGACTATGCGGGGGGTGGGGGTGGAAGTGCTACCATATGTGCTTTTCTAAATACATCATAGCGACAGCTCTAACCATGACATGTAGTCTTACTCTTATATTGATAGTCTACGTATATGTATTATGTTTACTACTATGTCGTTTTATAAACATTGTATGGGTCAAAATTTTGAAAGTGTCACTTTTTGCAGGTTAATTTGTCCCGAAGCAAAATCTTGAGATTTTTTGGAATTTTTTGTAAGTAATCCATTCGTTGTATTATAAAAAAGTTGTTTTTAAAAGGAACCGTCAAAATATTCAATCAGTGAATTTTAATGATTTGTTGAAATATTTTATAAGCCACGGTACTGACCTACTATCCACGGTACTGACTTTCACACGGTATTGATATGAAATCCATTGTATTTACATTGCCACAATAATGACAATATTTTCAATTTATCAAGTACTTCATTCATCTTCACCCAACAGAACCATAAAGGACGTTTTGACAAAACAAAAAACAAAAACTTTGTAAAAATCGTATATATTTGTTCATAATAATATTCTAAAACGAAACAAACTGTTAAAAACTTAAGAACTAATTCTGATTTTTAATCTGACTAATAACTAATTTAGATTTTTAAATTGTTCTTTCTTTAATAATTATTTTCACTTAAACTGATGCCAAAAAATTGAAATGTTTTTAAATAATCGCGTAAAAAACTCATGCTTTCATTTTCACATAACAATTTTCTCATGAGCACTTTTAGGCGTAGAGTTCACTTACAGGTAAGTCTACTTGAGCAGGGATGAAGTTACTTGATCAGGGTTAGTTTGCTCTTGAAATTCTCAATGAGAATCGGTAAAAAGTTTTCTTACCTTGGAAAAATAGTTTCGGTTACGGAAGTATCTGAAAAATTTGTGTTTTCTTTATAAAAAATTCCTTTTCTCTGTAAGAAGAGAAGTCATCTGCTGTAAATAGATCAGTTGTCAACACTTTTTAAGATATATCACTTTCACATCATCCACATTGACTGGTTTAACAATAGCAATACGTAGGCACTTTCCTGGATGTTTTGAACCTACTTCTTCTTTTGCAATCACAAGACTGTACGACCCAGCAGTAAGTAAAGATACTTCATGATTTTCCAATTTTTAATGTGCTTTTTGTTCCACAACTTCTTCACTGCCACTAAACACATCGCTAAATTGTAATCTTCTACTTCCATCAGAAGTACTGGGTAATGGCCCAAGTTCCTCATGTTTGGAAATATTTGAATCATCTTCTTCAATGAAAGCGATTTTACCTAGACCACAGTGGGAACATTTATCGTTGTACTCTGGGTCAGAACAAGACATACTCTGAAACCATATTGTTTGAATTCCTGATCTTACTTACCTACTGATCTTACTTACTGGTAAATCCTTACCCTTTTGAATTTCATCGTCAAATTTTGCAATGTCCTCTTTTGGAATTAGTTATCTGTCAGTTAAACTGTAACAGCTTCCCCAAATTACAGTCTTCTAACCACTTTTGAATTACTTTTCTGAAACTCAGGCGTTATCTTTGATATTTTTTACCCTAGTCCTTGACGTTGCGGTTTCATCATTTCCCTCTGCATTTTTTGTTTTTTTTCTGACGCTGTCAACGTTTCTTGTATTTTTGTAATTGTTTTTTAACGATTTTCTTAAGGCTTGTTTTTCTTTATACCGCTTAATTCTATTTCTGTTACGACGTCTTCTGTCTGATACATGTTGAAGGTTTTCAGGTTGTTCATCGGAAATTGCAGGACTACTATCTTTTAATAATTTCTTCTCCCTTTCCACATTCTTCATCCTTAATCTAGATAAACTTTTTTGTTAGTTCCATTTTTTTCTAACTTTACGCTGCGTATTTCTACGTTACCAACAGATTAACGTTTTTTTTGTAGTTTTTGTTTTAAATATTTTTCATAGTCCTTCTTCTTCTGTTTTTGTTTTTAGCAGGGTCATCCCTAATCTTCTTCCTCCTCTATGTTTCTTGCTCCCTCTTCTTACTTAATTTTTTTCATCGTAAACCTTTTTCTTCTTTGCCATGTCTGAAGTTACCTCGAATAGAATAATAAACTAAAAATTTCTTTTATTTCCTGTTTCAGTGGCTCCCAAACTATATGCTAACATATAGTCCTTGAGTTAGAATGACATGCCGCTTGTATTACTTGAAACCATAATTATTGTACACAACAAAATGGGAATATTTAAATTTAGGCTGCTACTTACAGTATAATAATACGTTCATTAAATTTTTTATTAATACAACAACTGCTGCTGTTTTATTGTATCTCATTATTGTCATTTTTAAATCTCTGTAAAATAGGAAAAATTTATTGTGTGAAGGAAAAATTACGATTGGTTAAAAAAAACATTTTACTGACTGAATTCTAATTTAAAAAAATTCAAAATGAGGTACGCTACATCTCAACGAATTGCTCATACCCTAATATATTTTATAAAACTAAAAAATTTCATGAAAATAGTTAGAACCGTTTTAAATATTAAAAATGCGACAACTAACCTTCTATTTTATTTTGTTAATATTATATTTGTTAATATAGATTACTAGGGCACAGAACAGAAACATTGTACAGAATATAATGAAAATTTTACTTCAGCGACAGTACTTTTGACCCAAACAACATTATGTCCGTACCGTGGCTTATTTTTCAGTACCATGGCATGTAATTTCCATGGTACTGGCATTTTTCGGGTTATGTTGTAATTACGGCTCTTAATGTTAAAACAAACAATTAGAAAGTGAACTACAGATCAATATTCTTATAATACTTAATACAATCAAAGTAATATAAATTTAACATAACTGACAGCAAAGTTATATAGTACACGGTACTGACGATACCAAAGGTTTTTTATGTACTTCGAACATAAAATCGTTAAAAAATATCAATATTAACACGAACTGTATTTTAACAAAATGGCTAACTGAACTCCGACAATAAAATAGGCGAAAGTCATTGTACGAAACGGTCCACCGGTTGATCGATAAGCGCAAAATTCAAATTTTTCATTACCCCACGGTACGGACTGAATAACTCCTGGGACATTGTTTAAAACGCAAAAATTCAAATATCTTAGTATTAATCTTAATTTTTTATAATATAAAATGTAATAAGTAGTAAGGAAAGTAGATATAAATTAAAAAATGAATAAATTAATTTAGGTAAATAAAAATTTTTAATGTGAAAGTGCCAATGCCGGTATCGGGACAGCCACGGTACTGATATTCCATTCATATTTTGCAAGATTTTTCTTATTAAACTTTTTTATTTTACTGGAGGTTAAAAATATAAAGACAACAAAATATTATGTTTGATTACCGCAGAAGAAAGCTGCATAATTCTTGCAATTTTTGTTGTTATACCCACGGGACATCAAAAGAGACACTTTCAAAATTTTGACCCGTATTATTTATTGAGTCTTAATTATTTTAAATAATAAACATTCATTCTAAATTAGCCATAATACTAGGCCTAAGCTATATTTAGTAACATTTTTGGTCATCAGCAGTAAACTGAATTACTGCACTCTGACATTGTAGTGATAGACTAGGTAGTTAGTCCGTGAGTTCCGTCGATGCGAGCTTATTATCGTGAGTAATAACGGGTGATTCAAAAAGAGCGCCGGTTTTTAAACGGCTGGTAAATTTTTGTTTATTGGTTGGCAACATTGTTAGACCTCATTTCTATTTCGGAGAACATTCCGATTGACGATTCAGTTGTAGTTTCTCTTGTTCGCAGTGTAGTACTCTCGCAGTCTGTGTCTAACCAGGGAGAAGTTTACTATTGCACAACGAGTGTTAATCGTCAAAACATTTTACCAGAGTGGAGAGAGTTATGCGGCTACTGTCAGGCGACTTCGCGGTACTCTAGGACGTAATGAAGCACCGAATGAATCAACAGTTCGCAGGCTCATGAAAAAGTTTTTTGAGACGGGTTCAACAGTCGACCTTAAAAGTTCTGGACGTCGTCGTTCTGGCCGAACTGAGCAGAACATTGCGTTGGTTCGTGACAGTGTGGCTGTTAGCCCAGCAAAATCAATACGTCGCCGTTTTCAACAATTGGGTTTACGATGTTCTTCTGTACGGAGAATTCTTCGGTACGATCTCCAATATCACCCGTATAAAATGTTGTTCCTCCGTGAACGGTTCCAATGTTGTTGCTCCGTCAACGGTTCCAGGATCGCATCATTTCGCGTAATTCCGACCATCAATGGCCACCAAGGTCGTGTGACTTGACGCCTTGTGACTTTCACCTTTGGGGTCATCTGAAGTCATTGGTGTATGCTAATAAACCCCGAAACATCAATGACTTGAAGGAGGAAATTCAACGGGTTATCGGGCAAATGGAAGTCGAAACTTGTCGTGCAGTAATATCCAATTTCATGGACAGAGTTGATGCGTGCCAGCGCAGTAGAGGAGGACACATGCATGACATCATTTTTCATACATGAAATCGGAAGGTAAGATGAACTTGTTGATGTATTTATTTTCAGTTTTTCAATAAAATAAATCTCTTAATTTGATATATCAAAACCGGCGCTCTTTTTGAATCACCCTATACTAGTTTAACGGTAATTTCAAAATGTTATTGTATTTTTTAGGGTTTTCATATTTCATTATATTCAGTAAAGTTATGTTTAATTGCAACTGAATTTTAAACAGTTCACTTTCTTTAAATAATTACATTACTTCTTACTTATTTAGTGTGACGGGTCATGAACTAATTTTATTACTTAAGAGTTTGTAGTGGTTACATTTTGAGTTACACGCTTGATACATGTCTTATGCTTTCGGGTTGGCTGATGTAAGTATGATAGATAGTATATTGTCCTCCGCATGATAGGCGCAATCGTCAACTAATAGTGCGTTACCAGTAAGTTTAATGAATTTAAATTTAATGATATTCTGTTTTTGAGATAGTTTGGTCGAGCATACACCAATCGGTAAAAACATGTTTCTTAGCTTCAGAGAGCCTAAAAACGTGTATTTCCGGTGAAAACAAGATTTTGAATGTATATAGGGCAAGAGGAAGTAAAATTATTACCAAAGCTTGTATTCATCCTTTACAAAATGTTAATAATACACCTATATCCAATTTAATTGCAAAATAAAATTATTGATTCATGACAAAAAAATTATAACTAAAATAACTGTAGCATTATATATTTTTAACATTGAATGAAATTTACTTATTAGCAAGTGCACATCATTGGCAATTTAACTAAATAAGCTATTTAAATTTTTAATCCTCATTCGGATAAAATTGTACCAATACACTAATCTATTGAATCATTTTTCATATAAACAAATCTTTTATTTTCAATGAATACTTTACCAGTGAATAATAGCTATACATTGGATTATCTGGTCATACATGATGAAATAAAATACCTAACTAGTAGAAGTAGATCTTTTATATTGGTTTCAGTTTTATTTTATAAATTCAAAATTTAATTTAGTTGATAAATTGATTTATCTAGTTTTTGTGTTTAGTTAATAATTGATTCGGTAAAAGAATAATGAGATGCAATTTTTAATCCAGTGTTGATTAGCTTAGAAAACTACATGAAAAATATACACATCATCTACTTTTTATAAAGTTACTAATGACTAAGCTTTTTACAAATGAAAAAGATATAATTTAATACAGGAAATTATATTTTTCAAACGTGCTGGAAACTGCATTTTCTATTACGGAAAGTTTAATCTTTGTAAAAGGGAAGATCACCCATAACAGTCAGGGGGAGTGTTAAATTATTTGCACTCGATCTGCTAGTTCCAGGGGTATAAAAAGTCATTCTGTTTCTTATCACATGGTCACCTAATTATATGACTGTAACATTTAAGAACGGAAGAGGTAGAGGTGTAAAAGACACTATTCAGAGTTATCTCCTTTAAGAGTAGTGAATTTCATTATTCACCCAGAATTTGTGGTGAATGAAGTGAAGGTATCATTGAAAGGTGGAAAGTAGGTGTTTTCCGGAGACACTGGCATGCTGAAAATCATACTCTTTCAAATCAGAGAATAAGGCTCTTGTAAACCACCACAATCCTCGTTTTACTTAGAAAGCTCCTAGAGGTTCAAAACAGCCTTTCGGCTCATCACTTATACAACAACATATGGAAAGTTGAACGCCTTGTCGAATCAATGTCAAATTATAAATAATAATAATAATAAACTTTATTGTAAAATTTTCTCTGCCTGCCTCTTGAAAAGAGCACAAGAACAAATAGAGCCAAAACTATCTGACTACCAATCCGGATTTAGACCAAGTAGATCTTTTGCAGAACAAATTTTCAACCTGAGAACAATAATAAAAATGAAAGCAATAAGATGCAAGCCTGTAATATGCACTTTTGTAGATTTCAGAAAAGCGTACGACTCGATAGACCGCCAATCACTTTTCCAAATATTAGAAGAAAAAGGGCTAGACCACAAAACAAGGCGTCTCGTAGAACAAACACTAACACACACCAAATCTAAAGTGAAATTCATGGGAGAGATCTCGGGACCTTTTGGCATAAATACCGGCGTGAGACAAGGAGATGGACTGTCGACACTGCTCTTCAATATTGTATTAGACAAGGTTATGGAAGAATGGGAGAACAAACTCCGCGAAGAAAACCTCTGGAAACCAATCACACTTGGAACCGGCAACACTAGGTTACACATACCTTACCTCGCGTTTGCGGATGACTTGGCAATGGTAGCTGAAGATGAACAGACAGCGGTCCAGCAGATTGAGACACTAAAAGAGTGTGCAGAGAAAGTGGGGCTCCAAATTTCTTTTGAAAAGACTGAGTTTATTGGCAATAGAATCAATATTGAAACATTGAACACAAAATACGGTATAATCAACAGAAAGCCACACTTCAAATATCTAGGTGAATTTATAGAGCCCACAGGAGCAGAGGAGATATCGCAGGTTAACAGGCTACAAAAGACCAAAAGAGCACTGTGGATGATACAAAACTTATATAACAAGAAGTCGATGTCAAGAAACACCAAGATCCGCCACTACAACACAGTTATCAAACCCGCTTTCCTGTATGCAAGTGAGACACTAACATTAAATAAGAAACACGAGCTGGAAGACATAAAAAAAGAAGAAAGGAAAATAATCCGAAAGATCCTTGGTGCTAGGCAAACGGAAAACGGGTTCAGATTACAACCAAACCAGACCGTAGAAAAGTTCTCAAATGTGGAAGCTGACATTAGAAAGAGACGTATGAAATTCTTTGGACACATACAGCGGTTACCAGAAAACAGGCTAACAAGAAAAATATTGGAGTATACAACGTCTCTCAAAAAAATGCCACCGTGGATAAGTGAAATCTATAAGGATCTCAGGAAAGCGAAAATAACAGAACAAGACATCGCAGATAGGAACATATTTAGAAACAAGGTAGACAGATGGGAGATAGAGCCAGAGCAGCCAAAGCAGAAGCAGCACAGGCCAAAGTGGTCAGAAGAAAGGAAACAGGCTTTCTCAAAACGGATGCGAGAGTACTGGGTGGACAAAAAGAACAACAAGAAAAAAAATGATTCAGTTTGCTTATCGCCTTCCTTTAAGGGAGAATACGCTAATAATAATAATAATAATAATAATAATAATAATAATAATAATAATAATAATAAACTTTATTTATTTTGATTATAAGTAAATAATAAAACAAATAAATATGTAGCGAAACTAGACAAAATACACAGAAGATTCGTTCAAACAATATTAGGAACGGTTTACGACCCGGAAATTAAAATACACAAAAAGCGATCAAGCGAGACCGTGATGAATTTCCTGGAAGAATCTTTGACTACGAAATTAAAAAAGCGATGACTACAAAATTACGGACAGTTAATGAGATTTAAGAACACAAACAACGAGACTTACAAACTGACCAGGAGCCAAGAAGGATTTAAAACTAGAGACAGATGGCTAAAGGAAATAGAAGAGGACCTAATAACACTGAAAATCTCAGGCGACGTCATTATGAACGGACACATAATTTAGACACAAAATCAAAACTTTTGGAAATTTCCAGTCTGTAGAGTCCAAAATTAGAATCTGGACAGAAAAAGAAAAACAAGTGGTGAGTAAAAGAATGAAAGAATACCACGCCAAGAAGATGCAGCTCAAGAAACAACTAAATAACTGCATAATGCTACATAATTACTATCGGTTTCATAACCATAGACACCCGAGTCTGAAACCTTGCATCTCCAAAACTATGAGTTGGATTTCAACATACTTTACAACAAAATTTAGCTCATTTTATTCTGCGTTCACCTAAAATAAACCTACATTTTTAATGTTATTGAAAAATTGCCATATCGAGGTTGGAAGACAAAAAGATCCGGTTTGATTTGTTACCGCAACAAATTTCATGCGTTTAGAAGCGTGTAACTCGATGATTATTCGACCGAAAAATTTAAAATTTTAACACAATATTGACAATTGTACCCTTACAGCGTGTACGAAATTTCAAGATCGTACGTTATTTAAATTTTGATTTATTAACAATATTCTGAACCCTTGCTATCACGGTAACCGCTCGATCTTTTGGCGCGGGCAAACTATCGTTTTATTCAGCGTAAAAAACTTAGTACAAATATGTTAATAACTTGAAATATTGATTGGCCAATGTTGTGGTATAATTTTTAAAATTTTGAAAAATATACTGGGTAATGCGGGGGGTGGGCGCTACTACCCATGTTGCCTGAATCTGACTGTCTACCTTAACTGACAATGCGGTCTGTCAATTATTCAGGTACAGTCCGACAGAATTTCACATACACAACCTGGCAACATGGATAGAATCGCCCGCCCCCCTTCGCATCACTCAGTCTAGTTTGCAAAATTTTAAAATTTATGCCACAACAATGGCCAATCAATATTTCATGTTTTTAACATATTTGTACTAAGTTTTTCACGCTGAATAAAACGATAGTTTGCCCGCGCCGAAAGATCAAGCGGTTGGCGAGGTAGCAAGGGTTCGGAATATTGTTAATAAATCAAAACTTTAATAACATACGAATTTGAAATTTCGTACACGCTGTAAGGGTATAATTGTCTAAGTTGTGTTGAAATTTCAAAGTTTTTGGTCGAATAATCATCGAGTTACACGCCTCTTAACGCATGAAATTTGTTGCAGTAACAAATCAAACCGGATCTTTTTGTCTTCCAACCTCGATATGGCAATTTTTCAATAACAATAAAAATATAAGATTATTATAGGTGAACGCAGAATAAAATGAGCTAAATTTTGTTGTAAAGTATGTTGAAATCCAACTCATAGTTTTGGAGATGCAAGGGTTCAAACTCGGGTGTCTATGATTATAAAAACGATAGTAGTGCGTTCTTAATAAGACTAAACAATAAAAGTAAAATAAAATATAAAATTTACAATTTTATTATTTATTTATTTGTTGGAGTTCATATTTGAATTGTTAATGTTATGTTTTATTTGATTGAGATGGTGAAAATATAAGGGTATATTTTTAAGGCGTTTCTTAAAAATGTACGTTAATCGAACTCGGGATTATCGGCTTAATATGTCAGGTGCACTACTCATTGAGCTACTGGAAGTATTTTTCTTATAAATATATTTTTTTTGGCTTGAATAAATTATAGTTGATTTGTTCATCACAGTAATAACCTAATAAAATTTGAAACTGTACAAGAAACATAAAATTGTCTATGTTCTAGGAATTTTAAATTTAAGTAACGTACAACTTCACTGAAAATACCACCGCAGAGTTCAACTCCTTGACATCTTTTAAATTCTTTCTTTTTTTCGTTTTTTTTCTCTTTTCTTTATTCAGTATTTTCTTCCAAGGCAGAAGCTGTTTTATAACCGTGTTGAGACGGCAACTCAGAATGTTACTGTGTGTTGTTGTATAGTCATGAATGTTGTTATAGTGCAGGAGTTTTACAAGGACTTTTCTCAAAACATTTCTTTCTTTTCAAATAGCAACAGTAGCTCTTGTACAGAGAAATGTCATTTGATAGAAAGGCTACGAATAATGTAGAATGGACTAGTGTTTAAAGCTTTTAAAATAACATTTTCTTTCTTCAACAATATATTATAATAATTTCAATCTTCGTTTTCTTTATTGATTTATTCGGATGTGTCCGTGAATTATTATTTCGTTTAATTTACATCTTTTAATTCAATTCCATAATTTTCTTTTTATAAACGATTACTTGCCAATAACAGGCAGATGGAGTGTTAAATTGATTGCACTTGATTTGCTAGTTCCAGGGCTACAAAAGCAGTTATGTCTCTTATCACATGGTTATCCAATTATATGGTTGAAAAATTTTAGAACAGAAGAGGTAGAGGTGTAAAAGACACTAGTAAGAATTATCTCCTCTGAGAGTAATGAAGTTCACTATACAGCCAGACCCTGTGGTGAATGAAGTGTCATTTGTAAGGTGGAAAGTAGCTAATTTTCAAGTAGTTGCTGAAAAGCATGCTAGGACCTCCTCTTTCAGTTCAGTGAGGAAGCATGGTAAACCACCTCACTCCTCATTTTACTTATTAAAGCCTCTAGAGGTTCAAATCAGGCTTTTGGCTGATAACCTGAACAACAACAGTTGGTTATAAATTTCGGGTCCGATTCCCTCCTACATACGAAAATTATATATTGTACCGTAATCTTAATTATAAACTAAAAACATGATATAATTTTAAATAAGAAATTTTATTTATTTACCACGTTGACTGCTATGTGACCCAAATATTGGGTGATTCAAAAAGAGCGCCGGTTTTGATATATCAAATTAAGAGATTTATTTTATTGAAAAACTGAAAATAAATACATCAACAAGTTCATCTTACCTTCCGATTTCATGTATGAAAAATTATGTCATGCATGTGTCCTCCTCTACTGCGCTGGCACGCATCAACTCTGTCCATGAAATTGGATATTACTGCACGACAAGTTTCGACTTCCATTTGCCCGATAACCCGTCGAATTTCCTCCTTCAAGTCATTGATGTTTCGGGGTTTATTGGCATAAACCAATGACTTCAGATGACCCCAAAGATGAAAGTCACAAGGCGTCAAGTCACACGACCTTGATGGCCATTGATGGTCGGAATTACGAGAAATGATGCGATCCTGGAACCGTTCACAGAGCAACAACATTGTTTCTCGTGCAGCAACTGAATTTTATACGGGTGATATTGGAGATCGTACCGAAGAATTCTCCGTACAGAAGAACATCGTAAACCAAATTGTTGAGAACAGTGACGTATTGATTTTGCTGGGATAACAGCCACACTGTCACGAACCAACGCAACGTTCTCATCCTCTGCTCAGTTCGGCCAGAACGACGACGTCCAGAACTTTTAAGGTCGACTGTTGAACCCGTCTCAAAAAACTTTTTCATGAGCCTGCGAACTGTTGATTCGTTCGGTGCTTCATTACGTCCTAGAGTACCGCGAAGTCGCCTGACAGTAGCCGCATAACTCTCTCCACTCTGGTAAAATGTTTTGAAGATTAACACTCGTTGTGCAATAGTAAACTTCTCCATGGTTAGACACAGACTGCGAGAGTACTACACTGCGAACAAGAGAAAAGACAACTGAATCGTCAATCGGAATGTTCTCCGAAATAGAAATGAGGTCTAACAATGTTGCCAACCGATAAACAAAAATTTACCAGCCGTTTAAAAACCGGCGCTCTTTTTGAATCACCCGTTAGTGTCACTCTTGTCTTTAAAAATAGGCCACGTGCATCAAAAATGAGTCACAGTACATGGTGTACTCATTTTTGAGCAGTGTAATGTGGTTTTAAAAGCTGTGGCTTCAAAGAGTGCATTGTAAACTTAAGCTGTTCAAATAGTTGGCCTTTTTCAAATAATAGGATAATGCGTATGCAGGTAGTTTTCCTTGCCGTCCTGTACTAAAATGCTGCTATTATTCTAAATTTTGTTATTTCTTTTGCTTATTTTGGTTGATTGAAATAGTCTAGAACTTTGTAACTTCCCAGTTGTTTATTACATTTCATATTGACACAAAAATGAATCCCATGGCTCTGAAATGTAAAATCATTCCAGCAAAATTTGACCCGAAAGTAACTTATGTCACAACTTTATTTTACAAAGAAAACAATTGTTGTTGTTAAATTAAATAAGTAAAATAAGAATAAAATGAATAAAATGTGAAAAATTAAATAAAAAAGTACGATGGCCCCGCTGTAAGCGTCACAAAATTTAGTGTGGCAGTCAACATGTTAAGTTTTAAATTCAGTTAACTTTTAACATCAGGTGGTAGACAACATATTATTTACAAATCTACCACCACCGAGGAAGAACTGATCTCATGATACATAGCGTGTTGTGTTGTTCAGGTCATCATCCGATAGGTTGGTTTGAACCTCTAGAGGTTTTACTAAGTAAAACGAGAACTGAGGTGGTTTACTATGCCTTCCTCACTGACTTGAAAGCGTATTCTTATCACAATGTCTGGCCCCCCAAAAAGAAATAATACTTTTCACCTTAAAAATGACACCTTCACTTCATTCACTACAAGGTCTAGCTGTACAATGGAATTCATTACTTTTAGAGGAGATAACTAGTGTCTAGTGTCTTTTACACCTGTACCTCTTTTGTTCTTAAATGCTTCAGAACTATTTTTTGTTGCCCTGGAACTAGCAGATCGATTGCAAATAATTTAACAATTCACTTGCTTGTTATGTATAAATTTTTGCGCTAAAATGCATATTAAAGCCGTAATATTAAAAAAACAATTTCTTTACGTGAAAACACCCTCACCGAGAATTTCAGCAAACATGGCGCCTACCCTATCTTGCAGAGCATAAAAAAGTTAGTAAATCAGGCGATTTTACAAAAATCGTAGGACTAGTTTTTGAAGAAATCTAAAAAAAGTGAAAAATTACACGAATAAACTACTACTTCTGGTTGACCGATTTTGATGAAAATGTTCGTGTCGAATCCGGTAGTGGTATGTAACTTAAGTTTCAAGTTTCAAGTTCGTACGATGTTCCGTTCTTGAGATATTCTGTTCACAAACACACACACACACCAGACACACAAACAGACCAATCGCTAAAAACATTTTTTTTTGGGTTCAGGGGGTCTGAAAACGTGTAGATCCGGTGAAAACTCGATTTCGAAAAATCGACATGAGAACAATACTTTCCTTTCTATTTTATATTCATAAAGGCAAGAGAAAGTAAAAACAGTATAATATGTTTTAATGTTATAATTTATTAATTACATCAATGGGTTGTAATTTTTACATGAGTTAAATCTAATTGATAAGTTTCGTTTATTGTTATATAACAGTTATGCATTAAAAAAAATTATGTGAAAAAAAATTGTGCATAAATATTTGGTATAAAAATATAAAAGGAGATTTTTATATATAAATAACCAAATTCCGAAAGAACCCGGAATGTTTTAATAAATATTTTAGTAAAACAGCATTTTACAATCTTCTTTATATTTGAATAAATAGAACACGTTTAAAAGAGATAATATTAAAAATTTAATTTAAAAACTTATTTAAAATAAAGAACCTTATATCATTTTCTACATAAAGATGTGATTAAAAAAAGCACTTAAAAAGAAATCTTCACATTTACTTTGTAATAAACATGTACATGTAGGGTAATAAAATAAATATATTTATAGAGGTATAAAAAGAGAAAATTATCATTGTCAGTTGCAGGCTTGGAGCCCTTAAAAGAACATATTTTATGTGAAAATTCTGGTGGAATAAAAGGGGAAAGCGAAATACTATCTGCATTTTTACTTCTTCGACCTAAACCTGTCTACACAGGTTGTTGAGCAGTTCTATTGTATGTATGTAGTTCGGTATCGTAAAACTGCATAGCTTATTCAGTCAGTCTGTCTCTTCTGGGAAACTGGGAGAATATTTGCTTAAATAATAAATATGTCTACATTAATATTTTATATCTTGCAACGCTTTTAAAATATCATGGAATAAACAACCGAATAAAACTCAAGAAATCTCTAAAATAATTTAGTTAGTTTTTAAAAATATTTTTCTTTCTCCCACAAGCAAACAAAATTCGATGTCTTGGACTCCATGTGGACAGAAGGCCTACATGGCATTTGTTTTCATAAAACTACGAAATTAGACAGAAGACCCAAACAGTTAAACTGTCTGCTGTTCCGAAGCTCAAAATTATCCCCTCATCTGAAAAAACATGTTTACTTTCTCTTGCCTGTATGAATATACTGGGTGGACCAGGAGGAAAGAAAATATTTTAACAGGTGATTGTAGACCTAAAAACAAGACAAAAAGTTCATATATCCATATGCCTGGAAATGGTCCGTTAGCGAGATAAGTCTAGCGAAGGATTTCGCCCAGATTTTCACTCCGAAGATTAAAGTGAAACCGGATTGAACCAATTAGAACCGTAATTAAGACAAACATTTGATCGTTTCATTTGAATTTTGATTTGAAAAATTGATTAAACTAGGTCCCAGAACTGTAAGTCCCTTAGTTTGTAAATCAACTTGCTTAAAACACAAAAATTTACTGTCAAAAATCACGTTTTTTACGTTTGAGGCGCTATAATTCCATTAAATGGCTAACAAATGCATAAAATCCATGAACAACAATTGTAGAGAATTTAATTCTGAGAAAATTGATGTAAATAAAGTCAATAGCAAACAAATTTGTGATTTTCCATATTTTGCTCATCAAAGTCTAAGTTCAACAGAAGAAGTTAATTTTCGTTTAACGTCATACACTCATTATTAAAATCAATTTATGTTTTTCATTATTTTATACTGTCAAGAGGAAGTTGTGGGAGTATTTTACACCAGTTTTTTTTTTTAATTTTCTTCTACTCTATAACGTAGAATAAGAACATAATGAAACAGTTGTATTCCGAATGCAGTAGTTCTCTAATGCTTTCAATTTTTAGAAGCCGATGTTGAATTTCCAAATTAACAACAACCTACACGTTCTGAAAATCAGAAACTGTGAGAACTATAAAGTGATGTTCTCTTCACATTTCATGCAACTTACTTATTGAGAATCTCGATTTAAATTGAGATTATAAGTAATAATACTTATGTTTAAAAATTAAAATATTTTGGGTGTTTGATGACAGTAGATATTAAATAATCAATGGAAATTATAAATTGTTTAAATAGCAAGGCTGGAATTTATTATCATGAAGTATCTGGTTGTTAATAATATATATTATTTTAATCTACTGTAAGGTATAAATTTTCAGGACGAATATTTATTCTGTTCTGCTGTATAGTTTGAAAATATGAACTAAATCTAGTTTTAATCATGAGTGAAAGATGCAAAATGAAAATCAACACCAGTTTGGCTTAAAAATACGGAAAATCACTCTGTCACGCTAAACTTGGCTCTGTAGAGAAAAATTCTCAGTATAAAATTTGTAGATCTTTTAATTTCCTATAAATTTTATTATACATTACTGTCGTAAAATGCATACTAAGGCCGAAATCTTAAAAAAATCGATTTTTCACACGTTTTCGTAAGAAAAAAAAACAGAAAATCGCTAACTACCGCTAAACTAAGCGCTATACGAAACAATGTTTGAAATAAAAGTTGTAGGAATATAAATTGTCTACAACTTTTATTATATACATTTTTATGCTAAAATGCAAATTAAAGCCGAAATCTTAGAAAAACAATTTTTTTACGTGAAAACAGTCTCACCAAGAATTTCAGCAAATATGGCGCCTACACTATCTTGTAGTGCATAAAAATCAACAAACCAGGCGATTTTAAAACAAATTATAGGACCAGTTTTTGAGAAAATCACAAAAAAGTGAAAAATTACACGAATAAACTACTACTTTCGGTTGATTAGTTTTGATGAAAATGTTCGTTTCGGGTCTGATAGTGGTATGTAACTTAAGTTTTAAGTTTCAAGTTCGTACGATGTTCCGTTCTTGAGATGTTCTATTCACACACACACACACACGCGCGCGCGCGCGCGCACACACACGCACACGCGCGCGCGTGCACACACACACACAGAGGGAGAGAGAGAGAGAGAGACAGACACACAGACCAATCGCTAAAAACATGATTTTTGGGTACAGGGGGTCTGAAAACGTGTAGATCCGGTGAAAAGTCGATTTCGAAAAATCGACATGAAAACAATATTTTCGTTCCTAATATTCATACAGGCAAGAGAAAGTAAAAAAGTGGCTTTTCCGTAAATGTGCAGAAATGATACTTATTTAGGAGTTTTGTAATATTAAAATATTTACAATGCTGCAAATTTTGTATGAAAATTTCAGCACATCAATTAGTTAAGCGGCAGTTTATGATTTGCTGTCAAATCCAAATCGAAATTGCATCGAAATTGCTTCATTAATATTAGCCTGCAGTTTAAACTTCACATTTATTAATAAATAATTGTAACAAGGTAATGTGGTTAACTAAATTGAATAAAAAGTTTTAATTAGATTTAATTTAGAATTTCGTAGTTGAATCAAAGTTTGTCAATTTAAATACACGGATATACTGTAAATTTGTATTGTAACACTTATTCCAAGATTCTTTCGGGATCT
Organism: Catonia carolina; assembly: GCA_035578175.1. NCBI lineage: Eukaryota > Metazoa > Arthropoda > Insecta > Hemiptera > Achilidae > Catonia > Catonia carolina. Next base: position 6,596,764 of record JAQMRL010000013.1, read on the forward strand.
GGTAATAATAGCCTATATAGTCTATTAAGCAAACTTCTCACTTATAAAAACTGTTTATTAATACAATAATAAATTACAATTAAGTTGCTTAGACAAGATTAAAATTACAAAAGGGAATTAAAAACGTTTAGCTTAAACTAAACAAACATTAAAAAATTTTGTTTGAAACATTCACACGACTTTCTCTTGTCAATTTTATTAATGAAAATATGTTTAACCGTGAGTAAACAACCACTGTCGCTGAGCCAGGAAATGATATTCAGCAACGTAGGGATGTAATGAAAAGCTGTGAAAGTTTTAAATACCTTGTAGTCATCTTTGATGAGAGAAACAAGTGCAGCGGAAGTAAACAGCAAGGCTTCGCAACGGCGAAGGAAGAGCAGTTAAATTGTGTCCTTTGGAATGGTAAAATATGGATGGAGACAAAAATCATGCTATCCTGGACATTAACGTTCTCAAGAACGGAACATCGTACAAACTTGAAACTTGAAACTTAAGTTACATACCACTACCGAACCCGTCACGAACATTTTCATCAAAATCGGTCAACCGGAAGTAGTAGTTTATTTGTGCAATTTTTCACTTTGCGATTTTCTCAAAAACTGGTTCTACGATTTTTTTAAATCGCCTGGTTTACTAAATTGTTTACTCTCTACAAGATAGGGTAGGCGCCATGTTTGCTGGAATTCTTGGTGAGGTTGTTGTGTGTCACGCACCGATCAAATTCCGAATTCCGAAATATGGAGAAGAATCAGCGATCAAGGATATATCTTGGATACCACATCCTGGAAGGAATGAAAATGGTTTAGAAATTTACACAGGATGGTGGATGGTAGCTGGCCAAAGAGGGTATGAGAGTAGACGGCAGCCAGTAAAAGAAGGAGGGGTAGGCCGGAAGTAACATGGTTAGATGGCGTGCAGGAGGCAATGTTTTTGCTGCGGCTCTCCGATGGGAACTGGTGAGACAAAGAAAGGTGGTGCTTAGGAAGCGAGTACGGCAGGGGCTGTAATTCCCCACATGAATATAAAAATGAGTAGCATAAACAATGTAAAATTAAAAACGTAACCTAATTTTAACCATAAGTGAACGACGCAAAACGAAAATCAACCTCTATAAAAGTTAGATACAGTCTACTGAAAATCTGTAATTGACGCTTAACTAAACTGTAGAAAAAAATTGCTTTAAATAAAATTGTAAACTTTTTAATTTCCTATAACTTAAATTAAAAATATTTGTTTATAAATGTACACTAAGGCTGCAATCTCAAAAATTCCATTTTTCCGATTTTGATGAGCAAATTACTGAAAAACATGAATGAACTTACTGAAAAATTTGCCCCAAACTTAGCGTTGGCCGGCCCGTTGGCGTAGTGGTTAGCGCAATTGGCATCTATATCTGGGTCTCGGGTTTGATTCCCAGTCAGGCCTGGCATTTTTTCATCACTGATCTTCATCTATCATCCTTTTCATCGTCTGCATTAGCAGTAATTGCAAAACAGTCGGACGTTAAAGAAAAAAAAACAAAAACTAAGCGCTGCAGAAAAAATACTTAAAATAAAAAATGATTAAAAATGCCAGACCTGACCGGAAATCGAACCTGAGACCCAGACGTCGAAGCCAGTTGCGCTGTTCACTACACCAGGACCGGCCAAAAAATAAAGTTCGACCATTTTTCATATGATATTTTTTTTTTCATATAGTAGTGGTTCGTATAGTACCATTTTTGGATTTTTTTTAGTTTCCTTTCTTCTGGCGTTTGTGAATTCATTTGTAACTAAGCTCATTTACGATCATTCTGGGTATAAAATAATTTACTATTTTAATGTTATTAGGATAAGTTGTATCAGAATCTTAGTAAAGAACTGAAACTGGAGATTCATATGGTATGTTGGTTTAATAACTAAATGCTAACTACGGCGACGCCAAAAATAAATTATTTATTTTGAAAAACTGGTTTAATGATATTTCCAAGATATCTAACGATACCTGCCCATAACAGACAGGTGGAGTGTCAAATTATTTACACTCAATCTGTTTGTTGCAGGGCTAAAATAAATAGTTCTGTTTCTTATCACATGGTCAGTCAATTAAATGACTGAATCATTTAAGAACAGAAGAGGTAGAGGTGTAAAAGACACTAATCAGAGTTATCTTCTCTGAAAGTAAAGAATTTCATTGTACTGCCAGCCCCTGTGGTGAATGAAGTGAAGTTGTCATTTACAGAGTGGAAAATATGTGCTTTTCAGAGGGCCCGGCATGCTGATAAGCGTACTTTTCCACTCAGTGAGGAAGGCATCGGTAAACCACCTCATTCCTCGTTTTACTTAGTAAAACCTCTAGAGGTTCAAACCAGCCTTTTGGCTGTTGACCTAAACAACAACATCTAACGATAATGATATTCAGTGGAACAAACGAATTACTGAAATTTTGTCGGTAAAAAATATGTGGTTATTAAAAATCAATACAAGAAGAATATTGTATAGTGATTTGAAAGTTGATCAATCAGAAAACATTGTTAAAACAAATATTATAATTAAATAAACTGGATTTATGCGTACAATTTTTGAATGGTTAGTTGGGTTAGACGTATAAACAAATAGCAGATAGGCTGTGGGTTAAAATATTATCCAGGTTTAAAGCATTGTTGTATCGGGTCGAGCATTTTGTTAAAGGGAGGAGATTTCGAGCAGCGTTCATGGCTGTCAACTGTGTTTGTGTAAGAGGTCGTTTTGGGCCTTGTTTGTCCCCACTAATTAGCTTTACTAATAGGGGATAGTCTCGTGACCGAATGATGACATCTGTTGCAGGTTTCCGTTCGTTTCTCTATCCTCTTTGGAAACCCCCCTCGTCTAAACCTCTTTGGAAACGCAAACCCCTGGATCGAAATAATTTGTCGCTTGAATGAGTTAATTCTGTCTACTCAATAATTTAAATGCTGTAGTCTGTTGATGCTAATGAATTCAGACTTGTGTCATCTCATTAGCGTAACCACTCCGTTTATACATGGTGTAACGTTATCCCTTAAACAGAATTCCCGTTAATATTGTCTTTGTTTTTAACTTGAACGGAATTTTCTATCCCTTGTGTGTGCACATTGCAATCTATTCAATTTATTTCTTCCCATGTCTGAGAGAGTATGGTGAATCCCCTCCGACCATCCCCAACTATCCAAGAGCAACGGTAACCATTGTTTAGTACTTAGAATTTTTAGGGTACTTTAGATTTTTTTAGCATTCGAATCATGTAACAATTTTTTACTACTAAGGATTTGCACCACAGAATCTTCGTTTCCGAAAATCAACTGACTTTCGTAACGACTTTACAATTAGATCAATCCGCTGAGTTGAACTAAATGTATAGCATAAAAACCTTTGATCGTTGGATAGTTTTTGTTTGGGTTTTTTTTAGTTTAATTAATGTTGCACTAACATTTTTGTTTATTTTTGTTTTTTGGTTTAACGTTCGACTGTTCTGCAATTACTGCTAATGCAGACGGTGAAGGATGAAATTATTTTTTGTAACGTTTGAAAATATGCCGTGCCTGAATGGGATTTGAACTCAAGACCGCATGATGAGAGGCGAGCACGTTACCAACTGCGCCAATGCGGCCGGCAAAGCTGTTGCACTAACAGCTTTGTCATTGGCGACCACGGTGAGTTGTTTTACTGTGTAGGCTACTACTGTTCAATCTGTTAATAATCTGTAATAAAATTAAATGGAAGTTTTTATTATTTACAAGCAGCCCGTCCTGGCTTCACCAGGGTGTAATTTGTTTTTCTTTTTATTATTTATTTAAGGTCGCATCGACTACGAGGTCATTAGCGACCACGTTAGATATAAATACATGATACGTTTTATAAATACATAGGGTGTAATTTTATTTTCAATAATTTTTTAATTAGGGTTATAAATAAATCAAACAATTAAAACAATAAACGTAAAAGTAAAGTCTTCAAAGTAATAGAATTCAATTTTATGACCTTTACCAATGATTTGGCATTAATTGCAACTAATAAGGAACAAGCCATTATTACAAATAAATACTCTTAAAGAAGTGGCCAGCGGCACAGGCCTTTACATTTCTTTTGAAAACTTTGTATTTATGACAACCGATAAAACAAGCCCCAAAACTCTATAATAGAAATATTGAAAACTGGAATAGAGTTAGCTACTTCAATAATCTGGGAGGGATTATCCTACAAAATGGTTCTGATGTTATGTCCTTACTTGGAAAATTAGAGATACCTTACATACAGATGAAGAAGTTTTATAACAAAAAATGCGTATCAACACTAAAGTAAGGCACTTAAATACAGTTGTTCTTCCACAAGCCCTGTATGCAGCGGAGACGCTAACGCTGTATACGAAGTAGACTTAGAAAAATAAAATAAATATGTAATACTATAATTTTTGCACGACAAATGATATTCAATGTAGGTAACGGGTGTTTTATTAAGGACGCAACTCTGATGATAAGAAAATAGAAGTAATACAATGTTTTCATTGCAATTAGCTATTCATTTTTAAAATAATAATTTAGATTAATTAATAATTTGTAAAGTACGGAAAATAAAAATATGCCTAGATTATGGTTTTTAACATAGGGTTGCGTTCTTAATAAAACACCCGGTTCTTCCTTGTAATAAACCATTGCTGACATAATATAACGAAACGACTGTTGTCATCACACTAATGCTTGACTAGAACATTTTAACTGTCTTGGGTAGTTGGGCTTGAGTATACTGTTGCCAACATACCGATCAGGGGACAGAAAATTTACTGATGTATTACTTCTATCTTCTTATAATCAGGGTTGCGTCTTTAATAAAATACCCGTTAGATGATGTTTTTGTTTTGAAATTTAATAAACAATTTAATTTGATTTTTTTTTCTAGATGTAGATAAAAATTTACATTAGGTACTTTATAAACAGTGTAATTACTGAGATTATCGATGATAGATAAAAATATACACAATATAAATTAACTGGGTTAATTTAGAAGATAGGGTTTTCTTAGACATAAAATTGTAGTTCTAAAGGTATTATCATGTTATCACATTTCTTGTACTATCTATTTTCTCTACAAGTGGATTTTTCTACCGTATTTTTTATGTAGATACGCGTTTGAAAACTATTAAGCTTTGTCCTATCGTGAGACACGCTACAAATAATAGGTCTAATAACATCTGATTATTGCCTAATCACCATTTATACTCTGAAGGAAAAAAATATTCTAAGTTAGTTTCCTTGTTCGTTCGATTTATATATATATATATATATATATAGGTATTCTTTAGTAAATTTAGTTATATCAATTCAATACAAATAAATATTTATAATACGTAATTAAAAAATGAAGCAGGTTAACCCTTTTACAGGGCAGTACTACGGGGAAAAATATACATGTTATAAAATGTTAAATTTTGTTTTATGGAATTTGAATAATGTATTTCTAGAGCCAGAACAGTAAGATATTTATTTTTGTTATTTTAAGCTCTGGTAAGTATACCAGAACCAATGAACCAAATGCCCAATAACCAACCAATGAACCAATGAACCTTTATTGAAATGTGAATGGTAAGAATGCTTATTAAAGCAATGTTTAGTCCCGTATAACAAAAATGTGTAGAATAGCTTATCTCAACTTTATATTAGCAAAAATGCTTGCTTTCCCGTAAAAAAAAACTCGAATTTTCTATGCATTGTATAAAAGTAACAACAAAACAACGAGGTTGCGTACACTGCTATGAATCCTTACCACATTTGTGCAACTCACGAAGCGAATGGTCGGTGCGCACTAATTTCAAAATGTGGATAGCCTATTTACCAGAGAACATCTATAAAAACCATAAAATGCCAATAGGGTTCAACTGCATAGCTTATTCTTTAAAAAAATCGACCTTATTGCCAGTGGTATGTATACTTACCATAGACCTGTTGTTGTTTAGGTCAACAGCCAAAAGGCTGGTTTGAACCTCTAGAGGTTTTACTAAGTAAAACGAGGAATGAGGTGGTTTACCATTGCCTTCCTCACTGAGTGGAAAAGTATGCTTATCAGCATGCCGGGCCCTCTGAAAAGCACATATTTTCCACTCTGTAAATGACAACTTCACTTCATTCACCACAGGGTCTGGCAGTACAATGAAATTCATTACTTTCAGAGAAGATAACTCTGATTAGTGTCTTTTACACCTCTACCTCTTCTGTTCTTAAATGATTCAGTCATTTAATTGACTGACCATGTGATAAGAAACAGAACTATTTATTTTAGCCCTGCAACAAACAGATTGAGTGTAAATAATTTGACACTCCACCTGTCTGTTATGGGCAGAGACCATAGACCTATAAAGGGTTAACTCTTTCGGCCATAGTATTCTGGATGTGGTCTGTTTATTTTTCCATCAACTTAAGCTTTCGATTTCACTGGTAGCAAAGTATACCAGTTACTCTCTTTTAACCTAATCTTTTATTTATTTATTTTTTATTTTATTTAGTTAATTATACATTACGATTTGTTAATTATACATTACGACTGCCCCTAACAGACAGGTGGAGTGTCAAATTATTTACACTCAATCTGTTCGTTGAAAGGCTAAAATAAATAGTTCTGTTTCTTATCACATAGTCAGCCAATTAAATGACTGATTTATTTAAGAACAGAAGAGGTAGAGGTGTAAAAGACACTAATCAGAGTTATCTCTTGTGAAAGTAATGAATTTCATTATACAGCCAGACCCTGTGGTGAATGAAGTGAAGGTGTCATTTGCAGAGTAGAAAATATGTGTTTTTCTGAGGGCCCGGCATGCTGATAAGCGTACTTTTCCACTCAGTGAGGAAGGCATTTGTAAACCACCTCACTCCTCGTTTTACTTAGCAAAACCTCTACAGGTTCAAACCAGCCTTTCGGCTGTTTGACCTAAACAACACAACAACATTACGATTTATGACTAAACTAAACTGTGCAAATATACTTATAACTACCATAAAAATACTAAGTTAAATTACTACATTTGAAAAGGTTACAAAGATTACGTTATACAGAATTGTTTTTTAAGAAAAGCAAAAAATAAATGATAAATTTAATTACGAGTACATTTTAGGCTCACAAAAATATCAGTAATAATATATTTTAATTTAATAACAATAAAAATTAAAAAAAACTTTGAGATTATGTTTGTGCATTTGTAATATAGAGAAAACAACTTTTATTTTATTACTATAACTACTTTACATTATATTTTAACTAACACAATGTAGATATTTTTACTTTATGAGAATTCATTCAAAAAATGAGCGTAAAAATCAGGTAAACTATCGCAAAGAGAAAAGTAATAACTAACCAGAGAACAGTTGCTTTAAAACTTGGAAAAGTTTCTCAAGTTCTTGCTCGTAGATTTATAGAATATGATATTTAAATTTATGTTTTAATAGATGTGGTGACATAATACTGTGTATATGGGATGGAAGTAGAGGTACGTAATGAACCACCTCTCAAGATAGAGAAATTACTTCTGAAAAAATATGCAATTTGATTTGCTAGTCTTAATTTATCCAGCGTTTCTAGTAGCACAATTGGTATCATCATGTAATCGAGATATAATTATCAGAAACTTAAAAAACCTACTTTTATTTCAAGTATTTTTTTAATCTATTTAGTTTAGGTCATTTAGCGATTTACATGGGTTTTTTAAGTTCTATACAGATTGATTTTCATTTTGCGTTATTCACTCATTATTAAAAATTGAATTATGGTTTTAATTTTTTTGTTGGCCTCCCAACTCTCTTCATAGCCAACTCTTTCCACACAAATGCATTACCTAAAGTGGGGGGTTGGAATGGCAGGTCGATGGGGTAGATCACGGCAGAACAGCAAAAGCCTTAATATGCGGTTATTATTCTAAAATAAGAGGCCTCTAGTAGGCAGCCAATATAACAACAAAGAAAAAACCAAATTAAGTATCATTAAAACAAACAATAAAAGGGGCACAGTCTGAAGAGAACCTTATTGAATTAAGCCGAGCATAAACATATCACACGGACCCTACTGGAAAAGAAAAGCACACACACGTAGGAAAAAAACTGTTAAAACAAAACAATGCCACAAACAAGAAAACCCAGTAGAAAAACAGCACACGACTAGCGCTTCCCAATTACACAAGCCACCGATGTCCAGAGTAGACACAGCCCACCGAATTTCCATACGAAAATAAGGAGTCTGGGTAGGTTTATACCGCTAGCCAGATATATTTTACATTGTTTATTAATGTGATGAAACAAAGGTTATACTATTTTTACTTTCTCTTGCCTATATGAATATATGGGAAGGAAAGTAAGTATTGTTTTTTATGTCGATTTTTTGAAACTGAGTTTTCACCGGATCTACGCGTTTTCAGACACCCAGAACCTAAAAAACATGTTTTTAGGGATTGGTCTATGTGTGTGTGTGTGTGTGTGTGTGTGTGTGTGTGTGTGTGTGTGTGTGTGTGTGTGTGTGTGTGTGTGTGTGTGTGGGCGCGCGCGTGCGTACGTGCGTGAGTGTACGTGCGTGTACGTGTATGCGTTTGTGTGTGAGTGAGTGTGTGTGTGTGTGTATGTGTGTGTGTGTGTGCGCGCGCGCGCGTGTGTGTGTGTGTGTGTTTGTGAGTGTGTGTGTGTGTGTGAAAAGAATATCTTAGGAATGGAACATCGTTCGAACTTGAAACTTGAAACCTAAGTTACATACCACTACCGGACCCGACACGAACATTTTCATCAAAATCGGTCTACCGGAAGTAGTAGTTTATTCGTGTAATTTTTCACTTTTTTGAAATTTTCTCAAAAACTGGTTTTGCGATTTTTTTTTAAATTTCCTCGTTTACTAAGTTTGTTATGCTCTACAAGACAGGGTAGGCGCAATGTTTGCTGAAATTCTTTGTGAGGTGGTTTTCACGTAAGAAAAATTGTTTTTTAAGATTGTGGCTTTAATATGCATTTTAGCGCAAAACTTTATAATAAAATTTGTAGAGAATTTAAAATCCTACAACTTTTATTTCAAACATTTTTTTGTACATCGCTTAGTTTAGCGATAATTAGCAATTTTTTGTTTTTCTTCTCACGAAAACGTGTGAAAAATCGATTGTTTTTAAATTTCAGCCCTAGTATGCACTTTACGACAAAAGTGTATATAATCATATTTATAGAAAATTAAAAGATCTACTTTTTTTTATAGAAAGTTTTTCTCTACAGAGTCTAGTTTAGCGTGAAAGTAGTTAAGCGTATTTTTAAGCTATACTGAGGTTGATTTTCATTTTGTCTTTCACTCATGATTAAAATAAGATTATGTTTTTTGATTTTAGTGTTTTTGTTTATTGTTTTATTACTAATATTAGGTTATATTGTTAATTATTTGCGTTGGCAAGAGAAAGTTGTGTGAGTGTTTCACACCAGATTTTTTTTATATATACAGTATCACGAGATAGTCGTATGAGTATTTCTAGCCAGATTTTCTTTTTTTAACCGTATCCAGGAGACTCCAAGAAGGTTGCATATGTCAAGAAAAACAAGCTGATAAGCCTAAATATTAAAATAATGAAACTAAATTTATAAATCCCTTTTATGAGACGACGCGTCTTACGGCTTGGCGCAATTTTTAAAAAGGCTTACCATTGACTTCTGGCAAAACCCTGCTTTCCCAGCCAGGGTCTCCGCTACTGAATCACCATTTTACTTCAATCCTCTATCTACTTGATTATGTGTCTAGCCGATTACAATTATTACTTTCTCTTGCCTATATGAATATATAGGAAGGAAAGTATTGTTTTCATGTCGATTTTTCGAAATCGAGTTTTCACCGGATCTATACGTTTTCAGACCCCCTGAACCCAAAAAACATGTTTTTAGCGATTGGTCTGTGTGTGTGTCTGTGTGTGTGTGTGTGTCTGTGTGTGAACAGAATATCTCAAGAACGGAACATCGTACGAACTTGAAACTTAAAACATAAGTTACATACCACTACCGGACGTGACACGAACATTTTCATCAAAATCGGTCAACCGGAAGTAGTAGTTTATTCGTGTAATTTTTCACTTTTTTGCGATTTTCTCAAAAACTGGTCCTACGATTTTTTTTAAAATCGCCTGGTTTACTCAATTTTTTATTCTCTACAAGATAGAGTAGGCGTCATGTTTGCTGAAATTCTGGGTGAGGCTGTTTTCACGTAAAAACGTTGTTTTTTTTAAGATTACAGCTTTAATATGCATTTTAGCGCAAAACTTTATATAATAAAAGTTGTAGAAAATTAAAAATTCTACAACTTTTATTTCCAACAATTTTTTGTATAACGCTTAGTTTAGCGGTAATTTGCAATTTTCTGTTTTTTTCTCACGAAAAGTGTGAAAAATTGATTTTTTTAAGATTTCGGCCTTAGTATGCATTTTACGACAAAAGTGTATATGTTTAATTTATAGAAAATTAAAAGATCTACAACTTTTATTTAAAGCATTTTTCTCTACAGAGCCTAGTTTAGAGAGAAAGAGTGATTTTCCGTATTTCTAAGCCAAACTGAGGTTGATTTTCATTTTGCATCATTCACTCATGATTAAAATAAGGTTATGTTTTTGAGGTTAGTTTTTTGTTTATTTCTAATATTTTATTATTAATGTTAGGTTTATTGTTAATTATTTGCATTGGCAAGAGAAAGTTGTGTGAGTGTTTCACACCAGATTTTTTTACTTGTACTGTTTCATATCAATATTTCAGGTAACATTAAATAGATCCATTGTTGTAAACTTGTTATATTAAACAATATATTCTATGTACTAAATACTTCATTATTTATATCTAAAATAATAAATATAAATAATGTAATCTTTACTACAAATAAAAGCATGTTTTCCCTCTATAATATGTATTATGATTGCATGAAAATTCAATGTTTCAAAAATAGATACAAACTTCATCAACTCTATTATTCTCTGTTACAAGTCTATGTTTACTCAAATTGTGTTAATAAATAAAATACAAAAGCGACATTTGAACTTCATCTGTACCTAATTAAGTTAATTATAAAACAATGTACATGAGAAGTTAAAAATCACAATTCTTTAAATCTTTCTCTACTACATTTAATTTGTCTTGTATTACATATTAGAATTACATTTATTTCCTTGAGGAATAATTTACAATAGTGTGAAATTATGCTACTCCTTTTTATAAATTTTAATTATAAATTCATCAACTCTTGCTCGCTGTGCTACGCGGAAAACTTAACTTAAAAATAGTTTTATTTGTCACAAAATTTTACTCGTTGAAAACAATTAATGACGATTTAACAATCAAATAAATTATACTATTTTTGAAAGTTAATGAGCTCTTAACGTATGCATTATCCATTTCATAGCTAGCCGATGACTTACCAGCAACGTTGCCAACACTTGGTATCGTTGCTCTGTTATATATATTTCGTCATCCATTTTATTGGTCTTTCAAAAACAACTATAACATAAAAACATACAACCAGCTGATTATATCATAAAGTATTGCATATTAACGCCCTCTATAATCGATGTGTTCAGTACGAGATGCAAGACTCGATTGAACTACTACGGCTCTTATACGCATGGGTGCGAAATGTTTATGAAGCTGATACATTAGGACAATCTGACAACGCTGGCTGACGTTCTGATTGGTCTAAACGCGTGGAAGAGCAGAGCTCATCAACGGTGAAAAGTATTATGACACTTATTGCTAAGGTCCGTTTCAGGATCTAGGTAATTAAATAATTAATACACTAAAGTTTACACTTACAAATATTTATTACACTTAAAGGTTTACAAAATAAATAATAAACTAATTAAAATGACTTATTACAATAAATAACTTAATAATTTGCTTAAAATAACTGATAAACAATAAATAACTTAATAACTTACTTAGCACTACTTACAATCACTTTTATAAGATTACACATATAAAATGGAACTGAATACACAAAACTGATCTTAATACACTTACACAAAGACTTTACACAATACGCACACAACAAAGGCAGTATAACAAACTTGAACCACTACAATCTCGGATACGTAACCTGTAAATACGCACCCCGATAATCGCTCGACAAAGATCACACGAATACTGACTTGACCGCGCTCGGGGGTCTCCTTATATACTCGTTCACAAAGATAGTTCGAGAAGAGAATAGAACAACATGCAAAAATAAAGTACATAAAAAATAACTCCTTATTAATGAGTGCTAGAAAAATCCATTGTAAGCAAGTCAACAATAGGTCTTTTGTAAATAGAAAACGTAAACAACCGGCCCCCTTATAATAGCTGAACACGATACCCGACCTTTTATAATAGCGATAGTTAATTCATTTTTTATGAATAGACATACCTTTATGGTTATTATTGTCCAATTGCCATTATTGTTGCTATTGTGTTATTTTTGTCTTATTATTCCTCTCTTACTATTTTTATCTACTCTGTACCATTTCATAAATGAAATTCTGGAACCTTCGCGAACCGTCTTTTTTCGATATCGTTACAGTATTATAGTACTGGTAATTAATTAATTGGTAATAAATTAGTATAGGTAAGAATACTAATGAAATCTGTATGAGTCAGTTGACATCAGGTGAAATTTATAAAAAAGAATAACTGAGTATTTTGCGTTATGAGAAAAATATTTAAAATCTATTTCTTACAAGTAATTTACGTAATTGTTTAGGTAATCAGCTGAAAGACTGGTTTGAACCTCTAGAAACTTTACCAAGTAAAACGAGGAGTGAGGTGGTTTACCTATGCCTTTCTCATGAAGTGATAAAGTATGTGCATCAGCATGCCAGGCCCTCTAAAAGTATCTAAATTCCACCCTGCAAATGCCACCTTCACGTCATTCACAACAGGGTCTTCAAATTTTTCCGGTCACAAACGCAACTTTAAACGCAATGATTTCTGTATTTACTTTTTAAGAGGAATCGAATGACATTACTTTTGTTTTCAAATTCCGAATTTGGTTTCTTGACTTCCGGTTTTGGGTCACTTTTGGTCGATATCAGAACTTCAAATCAATTCATGGCTACCAATTTTTGTGTAGATTACGAATCCGAAAACCGTTTGTTGCTATCTCTTGTAGTTTCTGACGTTGATTTCTTGACTACCAGCTTTGAGCTACTTCGGTACAAACCGGAACTTCAAACCAATTTAGGTTTTAACTTTTTATGTAGATTATGAATCCGAAAATCCTCTGTTGTTGTCTCTTATAATTTATGACATCTGGGTGTGACGGACGTATAAAGGGAAATGATAGATGATAATTTTAAAAATTGACACCAATTAAGAAAGAATTCATTTAGTTATTTAAGAAAACGTGTTTAGATTAAATTCTCAAAAATGTTCGTCTCAATTCAAACATTTTTTTAATATCGGTTTTGTTTCTTGGTATGATAAAGCGCAACGAAAATTATTAATATTCTTTAAATTAAAATGTTCAAGTTCAAGAAAGATATTGAAATGAGTTGAAATACTATTTTACTTCGCCATTTCAAGGAAATGTCAAGTAGTACTTGTCTGTCTGTATCTTCGTCTTCACGGTTGTTATTATTAGCTTTGTTTACATTTTCTACACTATACGGAAATATATTTTAACAAGATTATGTTATATTCGTATGCAAAGAAGATTATTGCTTGACTATGATTGGTTTGTTCGACAAAGATATATAAGAAATTTTCTGTCAAATCATTTTTCAAAGGCGTAATGCATAAAGTTCTCTTGACATGTTCTCGTGGGAAGGATACAAAACGAACTTAAGTGTTAGGGAAATATTTTCTTTAATTTCTTGCCTATAATTTTCATATTTTTTAAGCACTGCTCTAAAGCATGTAAGAACATAATAATATTTTAGTTATTGATATTTTCTTGAACTTTTTTTAAAATATTTAAGAATTATTTACAATCAGTTTAACAAAAACTATCAGTAAATGTGCTAAAAAATGTTGTGTATAACTTGAAGAAGACAGCGCCCAGCAGCGTTGATTCCGTAAAATCGTCTGGTAATAAGTGATAATGAGTTTCTTCTTGGGTCCTGACGAAGTACAACTTTTTATTAAAACGGAGAAGACTGTATCTCATATAATTAGAGACATTAATTATGTTACTTATAAATTAATGTATAGTTAAAACAAGCGAAGAAAATAGTTTATTTTAAGTATTCGTAAAAGATGTAGGGTAATCATTTTAAAAATAAAAGAAAACAATCAATTAAATTTAACCGTTAGCTCATAAATTTATATAAATGGTACCGACATAATAGTGATATAGTACATTTGTTTTTGGAAGAAGCTTGTAAGGGAAGGGCGAGTAGGTAGAGTAGGGATAGTTTCAACAGGGAAAATGTCTCCTTCTCACTTAATCATCATTCCCTCGCTTTCTAACTGTATACTACTCTGTTACAACTACTACGCTAGACTAAAAACTAGTTAAAAACTTTATATTTTCTTTTGTCTTTTGCCTTTCTCCATCTGAATCCCATATTTTTAATAATTTTCCACAGCGACCATTTACTTCCTTTGAAATTAATTTTCTCCCGCAAAACGGGGAGTAACAAATTAAAGTTGGCCATTCAGCGTTTGTTTTATGAAAATCATATATTGTTCTTCTCACAACACACTTATCAAAATCGTCCACTTCACTCTTCATTTTCCTTCTCATTCTTTTCTTATTTGGTGTTCTTTCAAAATTCTTTGAACTGTAGGCTACTACGCGAAATCCCCATAGCTCTGGCTGCACGATTTTGCACATCGGTCAGTAAAATTGGTCCGTTTTGTTCAGCTTCTTTTTTCGTAAAATTGTATACAATGACTATACACTCCCTAGCCTGACCGCGTATTACCTGCCTTTTCCGTATTACACTAGCACTCGTGCTCAAATTTTCACTACTACAACTAGGTTCCATTTTAATAACTAAATGAATAAAAAAAGAAACGAAACAAAGAATATATACAAAAAATTAATGTAAACAAAACCAGACAGCAAAATAGTAAAAACAATAGGTACATAAAACAATAGGCCTACTACCGAATGCACGAGTTGAAGACTTGTGAAGGGAATAGAACAACAAAAAGATAAAATTACAACATACAGTCAATGTTTTTAGGATTTATAGTACACTTAGGCTGTTAACGCTGGTAGCACTATGGAGAGACTGATCACTTCCCTTCGAGGTGCTTCCCCCACCACTAAACAGAACAGCTCAGCGGCACAGAGCGTTGGTGGGAGAACTTCTTGCTAGAACAAAAATGATGTTTTGTATGTACTTGTACATTTTTCTGTATGTTTGAGTCGGCAAAATTTATTAAATATTTGTATGAAGCGAAAAGTTCGTTAGTTGTCTAAATAGCCCATTAAATGCAGAATTAATATGTCGGTGTTTAAGTAAGTAATCACTACACGGTATATTAACTTGTATTATGTGTAGTAATTGCTTACACGTATCTTTTGGAAATTTTAACGAAAAATGAGACCTTTGAAACTTAAAAGAAGGGTTCTCATTGGTCCGACGTCATACATATAAGGGGGGGTGTACCGAGTTTTTAAATAGAAGGCAAGTTTAATTTTTTAGGAGAGTATAGCGTGATTTGAGTACAGTTGACAGTGTAATTAGTACAGTATGGTAGTATAGTGCATTATTTTATCATCAGTTCAGTTATTTTTGGTTTAAAATAAAGCAAGTTAAAAAAAAAAGTTAAGTTAAGTAAAGGTGCGACCATTTTAATATGTTATATTTGTGAGCTACGGAATGGATCATCCATTTAAATCAGGTTTTCATATAGTATAAAATTAAGATCATAGTTTTTTTTATAAATATACTTGTAGTTCATTAAATTTTAACTAAAGTATTAAAACATCATTACAAAATTAATATATTAGTTTTATTTCATTGTTGTGCATTGCATGAACGCTTCCATGCATCTTAATTATTTGGTCGAGCATCGCATCTAAGAATTATTAAATCTTTTTCTTTGGTTTCAATATATTTTATTTATTCGAGTGCCATTTCTATATAAAATGTCTATATTGGCTTTTTAAAAATTATATTTGTCAACATCTTCAGTCATGATTATCAAAATATTTTTAACTATTTTTACCTTCTCAAAATAAATCTACTTCACATTGTTTTCAATACAGATAAAACAACCGAAAGGAACTAGAAAAGTAAATACTTGCTCGTAAAAATAAGAAGAGATTGTAAGAATTTTAAGAAAACCATTTCCCCTTCTTTTATTTAGAAGTTTTTATTACACATAATAATTTTCAGTGATTAAGTTACGAGCTATTCAAAGAAATTCTGTACAAAATACGAGTAAGTAAAAAGTATTTTATCATTTTAAGAATTTATTTTCTAAATTAATGTAAGGTCATTTTACATGACGATGAGAATCACAGTCTTTCAGTAAAATTGAAAAAATGTTCCCTCTCAAATCCTAACTTAAGGAACTTTTGTCGTCTTCTTGTTTCGTTGAGAGAACCCCTTCTCTTTTTGAGACTTTTAGAACTCGTTGAATATCTTAATTCGGGATAAAATCTTTGAGCGGTTTAAAGAAACTAAACTTAGCTTATTTATCAAAGAATAAAAACGTAAATTTTTAATTAACAAGTAATAATAATAAAAAACTCTTTCTATCTTTAAAAGAGACTTTGTACATTTTTACATCTTGTTTGTTGCTTGTTTATAACTCACTGAAACAATGTGCTAATTGTAATCCAAAAAGAAACTAATTTTTATGAATATATATCCTTTTATATAAAAAACTTCCGTACGATAAAATCTAACTGATTGTATTTTAATTACCATGATTTATTTTGGTCAGTAAACTGCACGTACATTTTATTGAACAGCTTCAATAAGCATACTTACATATGTTTTTGTACATTTTTTGAATTTATAATTTATGTAAAGCATCTTCTTGCCTTCATACAAAATACTTAAAGTTAAGTTAATAATTGCAGGTTTGTCTACTTTTCGTTTGTCTGGTTGTATTTAGGTAGTGGTTAATAGATTTTACATTTTATTAGTACAAAGAGCATCTTTTACATTTTATGACAAGAAAAATATCACGTAAAACTGTCAACACATATAAATCATTTGGCGCTAAATTTACTAGATAATAGTCAAACCCCCAGACGTTTAAAACGGCATTTTGTCTTGAATCTTTGTGACAGATTATAAATAAACAAAAACAACAAACTAAAATAAAAAATTTAGTTAACATAAATAACTAACAGGCTACTAATTTATTAATACAAATGACTTTTAACAACAATTTAAAATAAAAAACAGTTTAATTGCATAAAACATGTTTTTAGTTGCTTTTTTTATGGAAGGGCTTTAATGGAAGCCCTCTCCTTCATGTTATTTTGTATTGTATCATTCACTTATAGTATCTTCTCACTGATTGTGTATAGTATTATTTATTCAAAAACATACAACGGAAAGTTGCGGGTATGCCTAACTTCTCAATTGAAGGTGTTTCACATAAAAGTATTTTGTTAAAATTTATAACATAATTTTAAATAAATCTTAATTATTTATTTACTATTTATAAAATCGAAAATATTTTATTTATATCAAACAGATTAACCTTTATTTATTTACTTAGTTAGTTATTCATTACTTAGTAGCCAATTACTTCAGTTAATATTTCCTAAGTTATATTCCTTGCATACAAGGTGTGGCTATTAAATAACGAGACTGATGTAAAAAAAATTTTTTTTTTACACATAAACTTATTGTCATCTTCAATAAATATACACTCCTTCTCTATCCCTACAACGCTTCATGCAAATTTTCCAGTGTTGGAAACAGTGTTGAAAGTCATCTTCTGTCAGTTCCTTCAGGACACGTGCCGCTCAATATTGTTTGAAATGAAGCTTGCAAAAATGTTTGTACTGAAACTTTGTACACGATTGAAAATAGCCAAAAGTTTTTTGGAAACAATAATAACATGTGATTAAACGTGGTTTTTTTACTTATGATTCGGAAATGAAGCGCCAACCCATGCACTGGAAGAGCCGAACTTCACCGAGAGCCAAAAAAGCTCGCATGAGCAGGTCAAAATTTAAAGCAATGTGATTGTTTTTTTGATATCCATGGGATTGTGTACCTTCACTGGGTTCCTGAAGGTCAAACAATTAACCAATATTACTACCTTGAGGTACTTTCTAAACTACGTCAAAGAGTAAGGAAAAAATGTCCCGAAATGTGGAAGGACAAATCATGGGTTCTCCACCAAGACAATCCGCCAGCTCATTCAGCGTTATCTGTCAAGAGGTTCCTAGCCAAGTACAGCATCTCAGTGTTAGAACATCCACTTTATTCACCAGATCTTGCACCATGTGACTTCTACTTGTTCCCTAAGATAAAATCTGCATTAAAAGTGACAAGATTTGAGTCTGTGGAAGCTGTAAAAGAGAAAGCGGCACGTGTCCTGAAGGAGCTGACAGAAGATGACTTCCAGCACTGTTTCCAACAATGGAAAATTTGGATGGAGCGTTGTAGGGATAGAGAAGGAGTGGATATTGAAGCTGACAATAAGTGATTATGTAAAATATAAAAAAAAAAATTTACAACGTCAGTCTTATTATTTAATAGCCACACCTCGTATTTTATTTAAAAAAAAAAACATGAAGTAAATTTTTTTATGGAGGCAGTAATCATGAATGTTGTTGATAAATAAAATATGTTTATATTTTAGTAATTTAATTGGTTGTAGATCATATTATTAATTAGTCATCACTATAAATACGTAAATTCTGAGTAATGGAATAAAACAATCTTTGAAAATTAATAATATTTCCATCCCCTTTTAATGTATTATTAAATTCCCTTTACATTTAATAAATATTTGCGATTTATTTAACAGTAGGCCTACGTTACTAATTCCAACAGAATACTTTTTTGTAAAACGCCTTCAATCGAGAAGTTAGGCATACCCGTAACTTTCTTTATATAACGGAAAAGATTCTACATAGAGATTTGTATGTTAAATACCACTCATTAAAATTAATGAGACTTCTAAAAAAAGATTTCAATCAATTAATTTTACTGTAAGACAAAATTAATCCTTGTTTTTGAAAACAAAGTACTTAGAAAAATCTTTGGCCCAACTCTGGAGAACGGAGTTTGGAGGATGAAGCACAACTGTGAAATACATCAGCTATTCAAAGAACCGGACATATTGGGCGAGATTAAAAGCAGAAGGTTACGTTGGGCGGGACACGTTTTGAGGAAGGAGGGGAACACATTGACGGGCAGTGTATTGAGGAACAATCCTGAGGGAAGAAGACCAGCTGGAAGGCCTAAGACAAGATGGTGGGACCAGGCCCGGAAGGACATGGGAAAGATGGGGCTGAAGGAGGATGACGCTGCTGACCGGGTTCATTGGAGGGGCTGTGTTGATGAGGCCAAGTACCGACTGGGGTACGAGTGGCCACTGCAGTAAGTAAGTAAGACAAAATTGACAGTAGAAGGGGATCAGGACGCAGATGAAGTTCATGGAAGGCCAATCGAGAGTATGGTTTAACCCTCTATAGGTCTGTGGTAAATATACTTACCACTGGCAATAAGGCCGATTTTTTTATGAATAAGCAATGCAGTTGAACCTTATTGGCATTTTATGGTTTTATAGTTGTTCTCTGGCAAGTAGGCTATCCACATATTGAAATTAGCGCGCAGCGACCATTTGCTTTGTGAGTTGCATGAATGTAGTAAGAATTCATATTAGCGTACGCTTCCATGTTGTTTTGTTGTTACTTTTGTACAGTGCTTAGAAAATTCCACTTTTTTACGGGAAAGCAAGCATTCATGCTAATATAAAGTTAAGGTCAGTTATTCGACCAATTTTTCTGTTATATAGGGCTACAAGTTGTTTTAATAAACATTCTTACCACTAAATATTATGTGATTCCCATTTCAATAAACATTTCTCGGTAAGTACAGGCTTACCAGGGCTTAACATATAAAAAAAAATCTTACTGTTCTGGCACTAGAAATACATTATTCAAGTCCCTACAAAACAAAATTTAACATTTTACTACTATGTATATTGCCCCCGGTTGTACTGCCCTATAAAGGGTTGACACAAGCTCACAAGAACTGTTTCGGATAGTTACCAATAAAGTAAGCATGACCATGGTGGTCGCCAACCTTCGAATCGGAGAGAATCACCCTGAGAAGAAGAAGAATTTCAGTCAATTTAAGTGATAAGTAAATGAGTTAGTTAGTGAGGGTTTTTCCATTTATACAACACAGTAGACCTTCACTAACACGACCCTCAATAGCACGACTTTCTCGATAATACATGGAATTTTAATTTCCTTGAAATTACCATAATACTTAATGTGAAAGATACACTTAATGTGTACGTTTAGTGTTAAAGTACTTAATTAAGTGTGTACTTAATGTGTTAATAGTACAACTATTCTTCTTCTTAACGTGCCTGTCCGGTTCGAACGTTGACTACCATCATAGCTATCTTGGTCCTGTCCTCTGCAATGCGGAAAAGTTGGGCTGAGCTCTGTCCATACCAGTCTCTCAGGTTAGCAAGCCAGGATATTCTTCTTCGGCCTGGCCGTCTTCCACCATCCAATCTACCCTGCAGGATGCGCTGCAACAGTTCATATCTACCGTGGTTCCTCATAATATGACCAAGGTATTCCAACTTGCGACACTTTGTGATGTTTATTACTTCAATAGCACGGATTTTCCCAATTTGGATCAAAGCTCTAAACCTCTATTGCACGTTTTTTTGCGGAACCGAACATTTAGGTTTATAGCAGGAGTTTTTACCTAAGTAGTAATGTGTTTCTCGTAATGAAACCTTTGTAGCACGAGTTAAACCTTTCCAGACCTTGAAAATAAGACTTTAAGTTCACATAACCTTGATAACATGAATCTCAGAAGAGTCCCTCAATAATAAGACTGTCTCCCAAAACCCATTGAGATTTGCAGTCGAAGTTCTACAGTAGTAGACACTAATATTATGTGTTGTCTTCTGCAATACGTAGTCTATTTTAACTTGATATAATTTTTTTTTTGAAGACTCATTTATTTTAATAAACGGTCTTTTTGTGTTTTTACGGCCTAATTGGACTTCAATCAAGTTTTGGATTGTTTTGTTTTTGCCGCTTTTCTTTTGGCCTAATACTTTTTCATGTTTTCTGATTTTATTTTTTTCTGGCTCTGAATAAACTCTGTTTCTTGCTTTTTAATCCTTATTTCAAACTGGCTTCTACGCCGGGGTCCCCGGTTTGACTCCCGGTCAGGACTGGCATATTGTTACCACTCATCTTCATGTATCATCATTCTCACCATATGCATTAGCAGTAATTGCAAAACAGTCGGATGTTTAACAAAAAAACTTGTTTCGAATCTTGTGTTTTAGTTGTGAAGTGTCTTTAACTCTTCCGTCTTTATTTTTAGGCCATGTTCCGTTATCCCTTGCTCCTCCATGTCACATGTGATTTCTTTGAATATATTGTGAAGTGTCTTTAACTCTTCCGTCTTGATTTTTAGGTCATGTTCCGTTATTCCTTGCTCTTTCATGTCACATGTGATTTCTTTGAATATATTGTGAAGTGTCTTTAACTCTTCCGTCTTGTTTTTTAGATCATGTTACGTTATCCCTTACTCTTTCATGTCACATGTGGTTTCTTTGAATATATTGTGAAGTGTCTTTAACTCTTCCGTCTTGATTTTTAGGTCATGTTCCTTATACCTTGCTCTTCCATGTCACATGTGATTTCTTTGAATATGTGAAGTGTCTTTAACTCTTCCATCTTGTTTTTTTAGGTCATGTTCTGTTATCCCTCGCTCTTCCATGTCATATGTGATTTCTTTGAATAATAATGATAGGTCTTTAATAATTATACAATTTTCTATTTATTTACTA